>CM040121.1:262970209-265370209 GCA_022559845.1 Amorphophallus konjac
ATATTTAATTATGTAGAATTAATTTTGTTTATGAACTTTGTCTTATACAATTAAGCCTAATAAAATCGTTTATTAAGCCGAATTAGCGAACTAAGTCTTCCGAACTTAATATTTAATTAATTGCAGAATAGTAGAAGTGGAATTTTATCTAACATATAAAAATTCATAAAAATAGTAATTAAATAATAGATACTTCGACTAACACTTTTGTCTTCTTGGAGTATGCCTAATTAAATCATTATCTATCCCTAATCAGTGGTTTAAGCCTGACTTATAACCCACCTAACCCAAATTCGAATTTACTATTCACCCAAACTTTGAACATCAAATTCGAGCTTGATTCTCAACCAAATGGGGTGATTCCTGAGGCAAATGAAAGGTATTACATAAAGGAACATTTACCTTCAATCAATTTGAGGTAAACTTAGCCCCAAAACGTGCTGCCGACATAGTTAGGTCAAGTCAAGGATTTCAGCGCCGTTTCTAAACTCGTAGCTTGCAGCAGCAAATACTCCCAATTCAGAAGGCTCCAGAAGCTCTATGAGCTATCAAAATGAAGCCCTACGAGTCTTCTTTCATTTGGCTGCTGTGGGGTTCTCTGAAATTTCAGATCTAGAGAGATCTAGTTCGATTTGTGGAGGTCGGTCAGTAGGCCGTTGGCTTCCCTTCATCCTTCTTTGATCAATCGATTGAGGTAGGAATTCTCAACCAAATCTTGATCATGAGTATAGCAAATTGTACCTCTCATCGAGCTCTTTCCATTGGTGGCAAAAGCCCCAATTTTAATTAGGTATCCGTGGAGATATCGAGGTTTTAGTGAGGTGCTGTCAAGTTGTTCTTTATTCTAGGTTTCGAGTTCCTTCTTCAATTTGAGGTAGGTGATAACAGCCCAATTTCTAATTAACATACATGAATGTAATCAATAGCACGTTAGCTTTCTTTTGACATCAAAATCCCCAATTTTTATAGATCATGCCTAGAGTATTTCGTGTGTTATTAGAAGCATGCTAGCAAGCTAGACTTTACTTGTGTTCTTCATAGAATAGGTTGTATTTCATTGGATTCCTATCGAAATTCGTGATTTAAAATTGTGTTTTATGACCCTAAGATGCATATTATTAACCCTAGAGTCTATGGTTATGATCCCAATACTTTTAGACCCCAAATTCGTGGAGATTTCATCACTTTTTGGGTCTGGAAACCCAGGGGTCGACCCACAGGTCGACCCATTTCAGCCCTGCAAGCAGCAGCTTGCTGCCTTGCAGGGGTCGACCCAATGGGTCGACCCACAACCTGCAGGGGTCGACCCATGGGTCGACCCATGCAGCCAGGTAGCCAGGGGTCGACCCAGGGGTCGACCCATCCCTGGAATTTTTCCAGGGGTCGACCCAAAGGGTCGACCCATGCATTGTAAACACGTTTTTTTTGATGATTTGACCCGGGGATCAATCCGGATCATCGGGGAATCAAACCATTCAACCTAAACACTTTGAAAACTACATTTTTGAGGAACTAATGACCTATTCATGTACCCTTTTAGTTTCAATTAACATTGGTCCATACATGCAAACTTAGTATAAAAACACACCGTTTATCATCTTCATTTCAATGCATACAAGATTAAATAGAAACCCACATAATTAGTGGTTAATGGTGTAACTAAATCTCTGTTAATGCATTCTATTTCACTCCTGTGGGAGTTGTTCTTTACCTTATCATCTTGAATCAGCTTCTTGGCAATTGTCTTAATGCAAATGATAATGGTTAAATCATGATATCTTAACTTGATGATTAGGATTAATATGTTGATTAGCTTGTTTGATTGCTACTGTTGTACAGTAGCGCAGCATGATTAACTCTTGTTGTGACTTGATTTCAATCTCCTTGATGATTATACTTACCTTGAAATTCTGGAAATGAATCTCCTTCCTACTTGAAGTTGTTATTGCTACTTAGTTTAAACCTTGGAATTCTGTCCATAAACTGTGGAAGTCTAGATTCGTGGGATCTTTGATCCAAAGAAATCAATGCCTGGCAAACAATTAAGGGCTCGGTCTAGTCCTGGGAAGAGCGCCCGAACACTACGTGTACCCCTGGGAGGTGAATGACTAGGTGTGACATTTGGCACCAGTACTTGACATGTGTTAAATCTAGGACTGTCCACTACTCTCTCCACTACTCTCTACATTACTTTCTACTACTTTTCACTTTCCACTCGTCACTGTTCTATACTCTACTTGTGGTTACTGTACTTGCTCATTACTTGGACGTGGAAATGAAATTACATACGTGCTTGACATGACTTGAATTCACTTGATATGGCCAACTTTTATTGTTATCTCCTGTAGTAAATTCTTGTCTTACTATTCTATTCATTATATTTCTTGACCTTGCAAGATCTTTGAATTCCGTTTCATCATCGTTATCTTTTTATCGTTTTTATCATTTGTAGCATGACATTTTGAAAAATGTAATTAAACTGTTAATCACTTATACATGTCTGTTATTTCCTACTGAGCGTTAGCTCACACCCTGTTGTTTCCCCCTTTTCCAGGCTTTTCAGGTGACGCGCTTACTGATGGGGAAGGGTAGGAGTGATGTCTTGAGTGTATCAGTTCTAGTGTGTGAGCAGTGTGTTATTGTTAGTTGTGTTTGGAGATCATTTAGTTTCAGTTTGTTATTGAGTTTTAGTGGTTGATTATTCCAGTTGTATTAAGTTGAACTTGAGGATTATTGTATTAGTCGTGGTTTATTATTAATCATTTAGCATTTCCATCTTGTAGCACTTGTGTATTATTTTAGATTTAGTTCCCTCTCTTGCTAGCGTGTCCCTAACTGTACGTCCCGATACTTCCGCCTTGTTCGGGGCGTGACAAGCTGTGTGCTGGGATGTACTCCTGCGGGGGGGGGCTCCCTGACGGGGCGCGGGACCTTGCATCCCTGGCCGCCTGGGTCTTCATGAGATCCACGAGGACATCCAGTTTGGCGTTGAGGGCCTGGAAGGCTTCGGCGCCACCGTAGGGGGGTAGCCCCGCTGTCGCGGGGGGGGGGGGGGGGGGAGGGTGGTGGTGGTCCGTCGGCGGGGATGCTGGCGTTGGAGGGAGGGTTCTGTGAGGCCCTGGAAGGGCCATCCCCTGCCGCTACCACGGCCTTACCCCTCTTGCCGGCAGACCTCCTCCTTGAGCTCCTCCTCACCATGTTGGCTCTTCGTGCGTTTCCCACAGACGGCGCAAGATGAAGAGGCGAAATCTCGCGCTGGTTCCTGAGCTGGCTGGTAATCACCAAGATAATGAACTGCAAGACAGGGAAATGGGTCAGAGGGCCCAGGGGGTTTCCCTGGGGTAAAATCCTCCGACGCTCAAGTCAGTAGAGCAATGGTGGGAAGCGATAGGGAGGGGGAGATGAGGGCGCGAGATCCCTCTCCACCTATGGGGTGAAGTGATCCTTGCTCAGGAGTTCGGGGGTGGAATCATACCCTTCTTGACTTGCCTTTTGCCGGAGGGTATCCCAGGTTTTTATAGTGCGCCGCCTTCTGGAGTCCTGCAAGCTGAGAGGTCTCCGGTGGAGGTTACGTCTCCGTCGTGGGCTTTGATGGCCTCATAATGGGGGCGTTATCCTCGCGGGGAACCCGAAGCTCCTGGACTTCTTAGTGTTTGGCCCGCTGTGGACTCTAACGGCTGCAATGATTTCATCGGTCGTCCCGAGCTTAAGGGGGCCGGCCCTATCGGGCGATAGGCCTAGCTCGGTGAGGAGATGGGTCGAATAGACCGGCTAGCGCTTCCCCCCTTCGGGCGGAGGGGTAGCTCGTGCGCGGGTCTTCCTGTGACCTGACCGAGGCTCGGGCTCTCCGAGCCTTGGGGCCGCCTAGGAGAGTTGTTTCCTCGAGCATTGTTTTATTGGGCTTTTCCGAGTGGGCCCTGTGGGCTGTCACTTGGGCGAGCTTGCCTCGTTGGGCCTTGTTGGGCCTAGTTGGGTCTGCTCTTTGAGTGGGCTGCAGGAATCCCCCTCTCCAAGGAATAAATACATTCTAAATAAATTTAAGTCGCATAAAAAAGACTAAATAGAAAACAATTGAGTTATATCTACACTTAATGGGCTTTTTCCATTAAAGCTAATATGGGTAAAGCTCCAAAACAATGGGCCCATAAGACATGGGGTTACAATACATAAAAGAACTCAAACAAGTACACCATGTTATATGCCCAACCCAAATGCACTCGGCCATCACTATAGTTGACCCAAAGACTGCCCATGGCAATACGTGCTCGTGCATTGCATAGCTTTTAGGGTTTTCAAATCAAAAGATGGCAGGCGGCGATCTTATTAGCAAGAGATTAATCTAATGGAGTAATGCCTAGAATGGATTAAAACCCTGCCAATTTTGATCGTAAACCCCTTCTGTAACCGAGCATTAGAATCCTCTAGAACCCACACAACCCTATAAGACTACGTCTCTGTCGAACGTAGCAACGTTACTGCTGCATCGACGTCCTCCTGCTGCCACCGCGATCATCCTCCTCTGCGTCCATTCTTCTTCCTGCTGGCGGAAGCGTGAAGGCAATCGTCTTCCTATCCTTCCTCCTGCTGTGCAGACATGCAAGAAGAGGATTCATCCTCTTCTTCCTTCTTCTTCCTGTCTGCCGGACGTGTGAAGGCGTGGCTTTCTCCCCCCATCTTCCACCTTCATCCTGCTGAGTACCTGCACGAGATGAAGGGCATCTTCTTCTTCAAAAATAGAGTACCGGTTTCGGCACTGTTCATCCCTCAAATCTTCCAAAAGGTAGGTTCTCTCAAGTTTCGTAGCCCAAACAAAAAAATTAAATCATGATTGTAGTGTTTTCCTCAAGTATCGAAGCCAATATGACATATCTACCATGCATAGAGTTATCACAGTTTTACGTTGAAGTTCTGCACTTTTTCAGTAAATAGCGACCCTTACTAGGGCGCTATTTCTTTTTGACGCCCCTTAAACGGTCGTCAATTTCCATTTGATTTAATAATTACATAGCTTAAAAATTTAATATATATGTAACCAATTATCTGATTTAATGCTTGATCATGGTTCTGGAATCCTGCTATTTTTCTTGACCTGTCCATATACTTGTTGTCTTAAAATTTTTAGATTGGAAAAATGTTACTGTTCATAAATCAATCTGGTGAAAAAGGAAAGGACGCCTTGCATTATGACGTTTCTTTGAAATAGCGACCCTACCTAGGGCGTTATATTCATAGAAGATGGCAGCGACCAAGTCGCCATTTAATGAAATTCTGAAAATTTGATCAACGACCAGTCGTCAATTATATATATGTTAGTTGTGAGTTTTCGCATTAATAGTTTGTTCATGGGTATAGGAGTATCCTTTGGCCATGAAAATTTATGGACGTACTATTGGGGTGGCGACCGAGGTAGTGAAAGTGGTTGCACCGTTTTTCATGCCCCCTATCTCAAAATCCCCCGTCTCTCAACGAAAAATTATTTTGAACGTCTGGTTAGGTAGAGTTTTTCGAGCCCGTCATTTCGGTGTATTATAAGCCCGATTCCGACATGGTTACGTCGAGAAACGAGAGGTTTGAAAATAGGCAATTTTTGAAATAACGACCAACTAAAGGTTGTCAAATTTGTTTTGGACGCCACTATACAATGGCGTCAGATTAACTAATATATATATATATATATATGTATCATGTATGTATATCTTTGAAAATTCATATTTATTAAAATATGTAACGAAAAATTATAAAAAATATATATTTAGAACCCTTGTATTTTTCTCCTAATTATCATATATTCTATTTCCTTAAATTATTTTAAATAAATCAATGTGTTTTTGAATGTATGTTTTTGAAATTATTCAATTAAATAGATATAAATGTGAATTCTTGTTAAATAAATTGAGTTAAAAATTACAAAATTAATGTCCCTTCAAGTGGACGCTAATTAATAAATGACGCCACCCATGGACGTCAAATAATATAAGTTTATTTAATTATAGTTAATTATAGAATTGGATGGACATGAATTCTATAATTAACGCATTCATGTTCTCACCGTTTTCTTCCGATTTTGACCCATACCGCGGGTCTTCTGGCACTCTCATCTCACGTCCGTAGATGGAGTCCATGTTTCATGATTGGTTCACGTATACACCTCAACTCTCGGTGACATACGAGCCCTCTGTTGGACATTCTGTTCCTTCGGACTGGCAAGTTAGTCATTGGGACCTCCATAAGTCTCCTCGTAGCCTTGGATTCCCTCAAGGCCGATTGAGCTGGTTGTACCTTAAACACCTTGTACCCTTTTTGAATGCCACATCTTGTGGTAAACCGGCCCTCTCATGGTGCCATCTTGGTCCGTGAGAGAATAATCATAGCCGGTGGAATGGTGATATTCTACTTGGTGATGTCTTGGATTGAGTCCCTTATAGATGGGGTCAATCTCTCAGCTTGATTCATGTCCCTTGATTGGTGACAGGTTTAGTCATCCACTCAAGTTATCACAGCTACCTAGTTAAGGTATCGACTCTACCCAGGTTATCGACATGTCATGGTACTCGTTGGTTTTATCATTGTCCATCTAATGTTCTTCCTTGAATTCTGTGGAACCTATCCACGAATCTACCTTGATATCCTACATGAGTCTGTTCTTGGAATTCCATGGCTATCACTAAAGTGGTTGTCTAGATATTACATGTAACAATGTCCGTGCATATAGGGCCCGATCTGGTCATGGGAGGAGCACCCGAAAGTACTTGTGCCCATGGGAGTTATATTGATCACGGTGTGGCATTGCACCGAAGTACTTGCTTGAATCTACGACACTCCACTATCTATCTCTCTCTCTCGCGTGCTTGACTTGATTGACTTGACACGACTTGCGTGACCCGGAATGGGCAAAGTACTTGCTTGTTAATAGCCATTATCTCATGACATGAAAAACTTTATTGATATACTTGGTACTCGTTCAAATACTTGAAAATCTTGAATACTGAAATTCCCTATCTTGGATCAATAGTACATGTTATTTCCTCTCGTTATCATGTTCAATTCCGTATCGTTCTATTTTACATGATTGACATGCTAGGCTTGCATTTTCATTTGGAAGGGGTAATTACTTAAACCAATTGCTAGTTCTTGAGATATAATTCCTACTGAGCGTTCGCTGATCAAGTTCTTGTCCCCAAACTTTTCAGGTAATACGGCCCCTGACTCGGACTCGGATGGGCAGGAGCAAGAGTGACGAGCGTAGAATCTGCAAGCGCCATGCTACTACACCTTATCGTGTCGAGTCATCTTTAGTTTATTCCTTGGAGACTTGTCATTAGATATTTTGTTATGTCAAGAGTTGTTACATTAAAGGCTTGTGGGCCTGATTAGAATTGTTAAGTCTTGGAGTTATGTGACTTTGTTTAATGGATTGACTTGTTATCAATGGTATCAGTATTTGGTTATGTTTTAAAATTCTCATCTTATTGCGCACTCTGTTTTGATGTCGAAATTCTACTTGCTCTGATTGACATGATTGATATAAACTTGTTACGTTCCCCCCGGGTTCCTTCTGCACTCGGGGCGTGACACCTAGGCCGTTACACTCCACGTAACGGTCGGGGGAAGAGCCGTCACACACACCGCCCATACCAACTTCTAAGACATTCAAGGCACGTAACGCCCAGCACCGGGCACGTTACGTCAACCTGACGCGCCCGGCCGGGGCCGTCAGGGCCAACAACCCTCAAAACTCAAAGTAGACACGAACCATGTAACGCGCTAGACCAGGCGCGTTACAGCCACCTAACGCGGCAAGGCGGACGCGTCATAGACAACCTGACGCAAGAGAAGAAAACAACTGGCTGAGAGGCATGTAACGGTCCGGACCGGACGCGTTACAACCACCTAACGCGTGGGGTCGCGACCGTTAGAGCCAACGACGCAGCCACCAGACTCAGCCAAAACAGCATGTAACGGTCCATCGCGGACGCGTTACACAAGCCTAACACACAGGGGCATGGCCGTTAGAATCAACAGGCACAGCCACCTAAACTCGGCCCAAAACGAAGTGTAACGGCCTGGGGCAGGCGCGTTACACACACCTAACGCACGAGAGCACAACCGTTAGGTGAACCGACTCAACTGGTCAAACGCGGTCAAACAGAACGTAACGGCCTACACCAGGCGCGTTACACCCTCCTGACGCACAGGGGCAGGCGCGTCAGGGGAACCGACTTAACCCAAGCACTAAACGACAAGATAGGCGTAACGCGTCGCACCGGACGCGTCAGGAGGCTGTGACGCGCCACCCCTGGGCCGTCACACTCCCAAAACCACGAAAAGCTGAAAAATGCCCAGACGTTGTGACGGTCTGTCGTGGAGCCGTCAGGGCATGTGACGGTCCCTGGAACGACTGCCACACCAGTCACGGCGGGAAAACAGAGGGTTGGCCAAATCGGCCCGTTCCACGCCCCATTCACGCCGGAGCACAGGGGAAACAACCCTCAACGATGAAAAACCACTCTAGGAGGCTAAAAAGCCCACATGCAAACACAAAAACACAAGATCGGGGTGATTCTAACAAATCCACCCTAGAAGAGTCACCGAGGTTCCCGGGCTCCTACCGGCCTCGAATGACCACCTATCAACACGAAACTAGCATGGATGGGATCCTAACGTCCCAACGGTCAGTTCAACACTAACCGAGCTACAAATGGTTGCCGTTTTCTGGCGAACCCTACAAAACCCGAAAATCACGGTTTAGGCTAAACAAGCCCAAACTCGGTCGTTTCTACGCCAAACGATGTGCAAGGGCAAGGAAAACTGATAGGAGGAAGTGAGGAACCATCCCCCTACCTCAACCGAAGAAACCGTGCCCCGAAGGCACTAAACCGCGCCGAAAATCATGTCGCGAGCTCAAACGTCAGCTTTGAATCCACCGTTCAGGATCGCACCAAAACCACTCCATCTTCGCTCCGTCGCGCACCCAGCCAGCTCCACAGCATCCCCAATACGTGCCTCTAGGTACCCCGTCTGCAGCCGGAGCTGAGGAAGCTCGAGAGGAGAGAAAACGGGAGAGAGAGACGACGGCGGCGAATGAGAAGGAAGGAGAGAGGAAGAAAAAGAAAAAGGAAAAGAAATTAGGAATTTTCTTAATTTTCAAAAAATCTGATTTCTGGCCCTATCTCCGAAAAATACGTAAATATAGTCGAAACGACCGGCTCAAAGAGTACATCGTCGCTGCAGCATCCACGAGTCGAGGAACTGACAAGTAAACTCACCGTAGGGTTCCGTAACTAGTACGAGAGAAAAACCCACACGGATCGTAAAACTCAACTCGGAAGCCACTAAAGCGAACCGAAACTCACCGAACAAATCCAAAAGATCCAATGAAGATCCAACAAGACCTACCAAGGATCCAGGGCATTACACCCTTGGCAGAGATTAATAAATTTGATCGATCACTGTTGACTTTCATAACTCTATTGCCATGCTTAGCATAGCCATAAATATCATGCATGTACGCTCGCATAGATCCTCGGGTATATCAAATGGCATTGACGGAAGACCGGGTTCTGCCCGATCGAAAATCTTTGCTATGCACGACGGTGGTCCTCGGACCTATGTCCTCCGCCACATATCGAGGGTCTCCAACTTAATGAACCATGCCCCTCTTGCATGATAGATAAAATCATTTCATGTGACCTCGTCACGTCTATCTTTTCACATATTGTTTCGGCCTCGGACGGCCCGCTATCTCGATAATTAATCAAAGGTTTTCTCCCTTATGAGGGATGTAATTAACGCCATAGCCTTTATGGTATGGCGGACTGCTGGTCCCGACCCGAATCTCACTCTCGCCTCGCAAGGGTCAGAATGAGCGCATAATAAACTCGTCACTCACGTGACTGGCATGCCTGCGCAATCAATTAATCAGTTGGTTGTCATTAATTAACTGGTTGATTGCCCCCCTGATAAAAAAATAAAACAACCCAACAAGTCTGGCACGCCCGATGGGACTAGTGTCACCTTTTATCTCTTTGCCGAGATATGTGAGCCCCAAGGCCTTCCCAAAGACTGCTAATCGTTCCTTGTTTTGTGTTGTACGCAAGCAATGGCATCAACTGGATTGACTGGCGTCAACTTTGGCCCCGCGATCGTTGCCGGCCACGCTGAGCATGGGTACCTGGCGGTGCCCACTGTCCTGGGATCATTCCCCGTTGCTGTAGGCTTCCCCAACTTTTTGGAGTTGGCCTTTGTTGATATCCTTCAAGTGGAGACCTCGGAACCTGCCGAGGAGACTGCGAAGAAGGTCGAGGCCTTGAAGGCTCGATGCTGCGCGGGCTCGCTCAAGAGTCCGATTCCGGTCGCCAGCTACCTGGTGCACCACATCAACCATGGGGCCCTCCCCATCTCTGCCAAGAATGCCGGAGGACGCCAGCGCAGAGGCTTCCGGTAGAACACTGCTCC
Source organism: Amorphophallus konjac (assembly GCA_022559845.1). Taxonomy (NCBI): domain Eukaryota; kingdom Viridiplantae; phylum Streptophyta; class Magnoliopsida; order Alismatales; family Araceae; genus Amorphophallus; species Amorphophallus konjac. Next base: position 262,980,665 of record CM040121.1, read on the forward strand.
TGTCACCGGATGTCTCTCTATATCCGGCAAGTCTATGCTAGTTGGTGGAGTCCGCGTCTTCCTAGACGGACGCGACGCTCAGGTGGTCCCGGATCGGGTCGTCCCTGCCGTACCTATCCACAACTTATACCAAGCCCTCTCCGGAAGGAGAGCTGAGAAAGAAGAAGCCGGCCACTATGGCCGTGAGAAGCTGGCCCCCAGGCCGAAGAAATTCAAGCAGGTTTGGGTCCCTAAAAAGACCCAGCCCACCTACCGGGTCACACCAACCCATCACCGCCCTGCAGGTGACGGAATGAGAATGAAGAAGGAGAGGGCCCCAGCCCCAAGGAAAGAAGAGACGGTTGTGGACCCTCCACGCCGTGAAAGCTTTAGGGCCTACGCCCGACAAGCCACCATCCCTACAGTGGGAAGAAGATTCCAGCAACTCACCGGACGAGCCTGGCTTGCTTATATCCCTCCTGTCGAAGGTCGACAGCTATCCCCAGTCCTACATCTAGGACTGAGGCAAGAAGAAATGACCAACATGGTCAGGAATTACTTCAGGGGTCTAGGCAACCCGTCGCTGGGCCAACAACTGCTACTACAAGCAGCCACGGATGAAGAAGACTACTGCCAACCAACGGCAGTTGACGAAGAAGAAGAAAAAAGGATGACGTCGTCGATCGACGACAATGGCTATGAAGATGGCTTCGATGTCGAAGCCGATGAGACCGCCCCTCGACGGGAAGAAAGAAAGAGAATCTCTGTATTTGAGAGACTGACCTTCCCGGAGCATGTAAGAAGGAAGGTTCATAGATGAAGGAGAAGAATGCAGATCTTCACCTGTAACATGGCTAGCATACCCGGCCAAGATGAAAGGCTTCCAGAAGATCCTTGCGAGCTGGCTCGATTGGCCGGTAGGCAAGGGCCGAACACTCGGAGGGTAGAAGCTTCAAGAGAACTGTTGGCAGCAACTAGAGGGGAGCAAACCCTAGCCCATGTCCAACAATGTGATGAGCCTGCCGTCCTGACCGCCAATGTGGTGACAGCAGAAGAAGAAGAAGATGTCATGCTCGACATCCTGCCTGAGGGTGCATCCGGGGAGACAACGGAACCTATTCCCAGCACTGCGGCTATGGATCCGGCAGTACTCATGATACTACAAAGGTACCGCTAGGAGATAGAGCTGCTGAAGAAGCAACTGATGGAGAAGACAGAGTAGTCTTCAGCCTCTAAACAGCCCGAGATGTAGGGTGAATCATCACGGGGAGCCGTCAACCGAAATGACCCCTCACCGCTCTATGCCATACCCCAGCCGGAAGAACCGAGCCTAGCAACGACTCAGCAAAGCCCACCACATCTGCTGATGCTGCCGTTGCTACCACAGGTGGACCAGACACCTCCATTACTACGTCCCCCTCTGCAGGCAACCACCCTGGTCACCCCCTACCTGTAGCCGACACATTTCTACCTAGAACCAGTTGATCCGACCATCATGAACAAAATGATAGTGGAGAGAATGATCAAGCTGAAGCTCGCTGAAAGAACTGAAGGTGACTATGTCGCATTTGATGCATATAGGGTCCCATACCCTCCGCACCATGCTGCTAAGCGACTCCCTCCTGGGATTAGCAAGCTGCCGAAATTTGACAAGTTCAACGGGAAGGGATCCCCGAAGGAACATGTCTCCTACTACATGATCGTCATGGGTGATCTGGCCATCGACGAGTCATATCTGCTAAAATTTTTCGGGTCCTCGCTGACAGGGCTCGCTTTTGAATGGTACTCTAGCCTCCCGGTCGGGTCGCTCAGCGACTAGTCGGACATGCAAAGGAAGTTCAGAGAAAGATTCCATGTTACAGAGAGGGAAGTCACAGTGGCCGAACTCTACTCAACAAAACAGAGGGCAGATGAAACAGTCCTCGATTATATCAAGAGGTGGAGAAACATCAGAATGAGGTGCAAGCAGCCCCCGCATCAGCAGGACGCTGTACAAATATGCAAACAAAATCTCAGAAGAGAGGTCTTGGTGAAGATGATAGGAATGGAGATCCGGTCATTCGACCGATTGAACAACATCGTGGCTGAGGTCAAAGCTTTTCTAGCCAGACCTGCCCCTGCATCAACTGTCGCTGCTACACAAAAAGGCAAGGCAATAGAGCGGCGCCAAGCGCCTAAAGAAGCAAATGCCATTGACATTAAAACATTTGAACATCAGAAGGATAAAGGCAAGAAGGCGGACGCCCACAGCCTGTTAAGGCCGGAGATGGCAAAGAAGGTCCCTCCCTACGGGATAAAATGAAGAAGGCCTATTCTTTTCCAAAGGATAAGACCAGAATTCTATTTGATTGGGTAACCCAATATGATAAGGTCACTTTACCTAAGCCAAGAGGTCGGAAGACCTGAAGAGAAAGGACAGTCCAAGATTCTACCCCTATCACCAGATGCTGGGGCACCCAATTGAAGACTGTTATGTCTTCAAAGATATTATTGAAGGCATGGTGAAGAATGATGAAATCTACCTGGGAGAATACAAGGTCGATCCTCCTCAACCTCATGAGGCTCATTTGAGGAGGGCCACAGCTAATATGGTCTCTATGTACCAGGCACTGCCTGAAGAGATCTCTGAAGCCAGCACTCGGCGCACTTATGAACTTTATTTCCTGGCGCCCATAAGAAGAACAACAGGGATGGTTGCAAGTCCCTGCAAAGAATAAAAAGAAGACGGCTCTTCGCCTGAGAGTGGGGGCACATATTCGTGGCATCACACCATGACCTACCCCTCCGGTGGCAGCACCTGTGTAGACCAACCCGCCTGCAGTCATCAGGATACCTACACACAATCGGAGAAGACAAACTCCCCTGCCGACGGTCAAGGAGATTAGTCCGGAAGCCCGGCGGCTGCAAGAATACATTAATGAGCTAGATGAATATGTATAGCCCAAATTAGAACCCCTAATGGTACGGGATCATGTCCCGTGGCAAGAGCTGGAGCAGCTTTCACTCAAACAGGAGCAGCAAGCTGACGCAGCATTTGACAAGGATGGCAGTCTGTTCTGGGGGCAGGCACCACCTGAAGAAAAGAATAAAAAGAAAAAAAAGAAGAAAAGAAAGGCCGCCAAGGCCAACAAAGAACATATTGTGTCATGTAATACTCTCTCAGCTCTCTTCAACCTGCCTGATGAAAAGGATGAAGAAGAAATATGCTTTGCACCCGCCACCGGGGCAGGCCAGGCCGAAGCAGCCTCTGCAGCACATGCAACCCGGTCTACCAGAAATGGGGGTGCCAGCCGCCTGCTAACCACAACATCATATTTAGGGGGGAGCAACCCTACAAGATACCTCCCCCTGAGGTCAAAGGGGTCCAGATCCCTCCTCCGTCAGGCCTTTATAACCAGAGTAGGGGCAGGACTGCCACCCCTCCCTCCTGGAATTTTTGAAAATGTCCCAGGGAAAGCAACCACATCAGGATGTCGAACTTGCAACCGGGGATACCTGCCCACAGCCCCAGCAGTCCTCCGAAGATCTGGATGCAGATAAAGCTTGCCCGACAATAGTCGATGAAGGGCAACAAGAAGGCTGCACTAAACAAAAGGGTGCAGAATCTGAACTCGATGAAGCGGGGCCGTCAGGGACCGTAATCCAAGACTCCTCCAAGCCCAGGTGGGCAGATGAGATGAAGCTGTCAAATGTCCCAGCAGGAAGCCGTGTAGTTAAATTGTTAAAAAAGCTTCCGGCAAGATTCACTGTTTGGGAAATTCTCTCTCTCAATGAAGAGACCCGACATGCGATTATCACTGCTCTACAGATGCCTACTCAATATGAAACCTACTTGGCTAAAGCACTGCCAGAGGCCAGCTTGACCTTCACTCAGGAGGACATGTTGCTCCCTACTATCAGCCATAATATGCCGCTCTACATGAGGGGGCACCTAAATGGACAAGAGCTGAACAGGATCCTGGTCGACCCAGGCGCAGCTATCAACATTCTGCCATATAGAATATACCAGAGGCACCACTTTAATGTACGCCTCGATAAAGCTAGAGAGATGCGTATCGTCGGCTTCAACTAAAAGTGTGAAGTGTCGCTGGGAGTAGCAGAATTCACACTCACTCTGGCAGATTTTACCACGAAGGTGCAGTTTCATGTCATCGACTCCCGCACCTTGTACAAGGCGCTGCTTGGCCGCCCCAGGCTGCATGAAAATATGGTGGTGCCATCCACGCTCCACCAGTGCATCAAATACAGCCTCGGAGGGAAGGAGGAGAGGATATTTGCTGATCTCCACCCATTCGAAGTGTCCGAGTGTCACCTGGCAAACGCTCATCTATATGTAGAACGGTCCCAAGGGACCCCTGAAGCCAAGACCCCTGTAGGGGCACCCAAAGGCACATCCGGCGACAAATGGTTCCCACCACCGCCGCGCGGATATATTAAGCCCAAGGCGGTCTCTCATATCACCGTCATTGGAGACGTGGGCAGGCTAGCACCTCTCGCTATATACCCCGAAGCCAATGAAGCCAAGGTCGATCAGTAGCACGACCATATAAGGGTTCCGGAAGGCCTTACCAAGCCAATTCCTGGCCTCGATAATGCAACTATCGAGCCTTTCAAAGCTTGGGAAGTGACGCAGATAGATGGTCCCAGTAGTTTGTTCTACACTGCAGAGGAGCACCCTACCCGAGAAAACACAGATTGTCATCTGCCCAAAGATAGAGAGAATCCGCTAGCTCCTGTCCAGGGTCTGGCATTCACGGCAAGTCGGATGGCTAGGATGTTCCAGAAGCAGCACATCCCCTCCAACCAGTCGCACAAAGACAAAGAAGCATTCCAGAAGATGTGGTATCCCGTAAGTCTGGACAAAGAAATGAGACACATTTCTCAGCATCCAGGGTTGGCCTACACCCTTGAAGAATATTATTACAGTGGGCGCTATGAGGTGGACGCCACCTCCACTTTCTGTCCTGCTGAAAATAACCCGCTTGGGGTAACTTCTGATGAATACCTAGCAGAAGCAGAATATGCTGAACCGGCTCGATCAAGAGATCCGGAGACAGAGACCATGGCTCCCTGCCGATGCTGGGTGTAGAAACCCGGTAAATAAAGATGAGAAATAAAAATTTCAATTTTATTCTATAATTAAAATTTTCATGAAATAATTAAATTACATTTTTACTATATGTAATAAACTAGATAAATGCATTTACTTGAATTTACTTAAGGTAAAATGCTTTAACCCTTAGATAAATCATAGGAAGCCCAATAAAAGTCCATATAATGGACTATGATTACAATTGGCCCATTGGATAATCCATAATGGGTTGGATTAAAGGATTAAATAATTTATTAAAGGATAATTAGACCAAAATTCGCAACACATGTTTAATATGGCATTTAAGGGATTATAATAACCCCATTTCTAGAAGATTGACTCAAAAATCAACTCCCACCTATCATTCCACTTTAGACCAGCCGAAATTACATTATTTTCACACCAATTCACACCAAAAATGGGCTAGATTAAGAAGAGAAATGGAATTTTTCTTCTAAATTCGGACTTAATGAGTTAGGTAAAATTAGGTGAGAAATCTTGACAAAATTGGCCAAGTTTTGGCTATAAATTGAACCCCAACCAACCCACAAACCATCCTTGGAGGCTTAAGCTATGATGGTGTGAAGATTGAAGGAGATTTGAAGGAGATTTGAGGGAGAATTTGAAGAATCAAAAGGCTTTTTATTTATTCTAAATTATTTTCCCCCTTTCCTTTGGAAGGAATTAAAGGTAGGTATCTCCCAGGCTAAATTCTAATTAAAGCATGCTATATTGTTCCTTTTTCAATGCTCTTTTCATTGATACCTTATTCATTAAATTTCATTGAGAAATGAGTGAGTTATAGCCATTTTAGTGAAGAAAAAATTTAAAGTAGCAGAAAAAGTGTCGACCTACAGGGTCGACACTCGGGATCACGTTTTCTACTAAAAAATCGAAACTTAGTGAAAAGTGTCGACCTCCCGGGTCGACACTTTTTCACGGCCGTTCTATTGTAAGAACAAAACCGCACACAAGACATAAGTGTCGACCTCCCAGGTCGACACTTTCTGCCTGCAAACAAATGTCGACCCCATAGGTCAACACTTTTCCTGTCATACAAAAAAAACATATATATACACTCATATGAAAAAACAATCACACCACACCGGCCCGGCGCGGTACGGTGCGGTGCGGTGCGGCACAAATAAATAAATATATTAAGATTTTCATATCCATTCAATTCAACTCACAACTCGAGCCCACATCCTATGCCCCTTCGGTCCTGACCCAAGGGTGAGTTCTCCAACATATAAAGCCATGAAAGTTTTCAAAACTTCCAATGTGGGACTAAAGTTTAGTCACTATACAATATGAATTATAACAATTGTAATGCACGCTAATTGTGTGTATTTAGTCACCAAAAGTAAGGAAAGGCGATATTAGCATGTTTTAAAATCTTACAGCATGTTAAAAATTATTATTTTTGAAGAAAATTATTTTTAGCATGTAAAAATCTATATTTAACCATATTAGTAAATTAATGCATGAAAAATATTTCCAGCATGTTAAAAATGACTTCCAACATGATAAAATTATTTTATACATACTGAGATATAAAAACTATTTTCAGCATGTTAAAATCTATTTAAACTATTTTTTTTGTGCATACTAAACCTAATTTCTTATTAAAAATTAGTAAATTGATGCATGAAAATTACTTCTAGTATGATAAAATTTCTTCTAGCATGATAAAATTATTTCTAGCATGTTAGAATTATTTTTAGCATGTTAGAATTATTTTCAGTATATTAAAACTATTTTTCAGCATGAAAATTCTATGTTCCTATCAAATAATTAGTAAATAAATATAGAAAAATAATTTTCAGCATGATAAAATTTATGTTGTTATCAAAGAATTTCTGTAATCAACATGGTAAACTTATCTTTATCATCTTATCAGTAAGTTAATGTGTGAGAATTATTTTAGCATGTAAAAATTAATTTTCAGTTTATAAAAAAATTAAATCCAGTATGAAATATTTATTTTTTATCATCTTATCAGTAAAGTAACATATGAAAATCATTTTCATCATGTTAAAGATATTTTCAGCAAGTTAGAATTATTTTCGGCATAAAAATCTATTTTCATAACAAAATTCTGATTTTTATAATAATAAATCACCGTTTTGGCTAAACTAATGCATCTCTAATGTATAAAAACTTCCTGAAAATATGTCTAAATATTTGTAAATCAAATGCACATAAGATTAAACTATAGAATTAAATTAATTCTATTAAACTCTAATTACTTGAATTTTCTTCCTAGTTACCGTTCTTTCTTGAATTCCATGACTTAATGTCATTAAACATGATGCCTTAAAATTATAATTCACTTCTCTTGTTACTTTTGAGATTTTTTCCAGATCTGTACTTTTTACAAAAGAGCTTATTCTTGAAATTCATTGGCCATGGTGTTAAGTGGATGTCTAAACGTACTTGGGATCTTATGATCCACCGACCCATTGCCTGGCATTAATGGGGCCCGGTCTGGTCCTGGGAGGAGCGTCCGAAAGTACTTGTGTCCATTGGACTTGATTGACCACGGTGTGGCATTGCACGAAAGTGCATGACTTGATAGATTATTTATGATATTCCACACTTCGTTATTATACTTGTTTACTTGTTACTTGAAATTGCTTGGAATTACATGATATATTTGACTTGCATGAAATGGCCAAATTCTTCCACGATATTCTTTACATGTTCAATATTCAATACTTGAAATTATCTTGGAACCTTGTTATCATGTTATTACTTGAAATTCCGTATACAATTTCCTACTTGTTATTCATGATCTTAAACACTTCCCGATTTACTTGGAAAAATGTCCAAAATGATAAATACTTAAATATTGCATGATTATAGAGATATAAAATCCTACTGAGCTCTTTACTCACCCTACGTTTTGGTAAATTGTTGCAGTAAATGAAATTGAACAAGGGAATGGACAAGAGTGGAAGAGTGTTTTTTTCTTTTCCCTAAGATTTATGTAGATCATTAGTGTTTTTACAAGAATGTTGTATTTTGGAGTTTGAAGATTGTAATTTGCCTTTATGGCTTATGAATTAGTGATGTAAACTCCTTTTGATGGAATAAAAGTATCATTTTCCCATTCATTTCTATCTTTAGAAATAAAATTGTACATGCTTTGATCGACACGCTTGTTTACGACTCGCTCACGTTCCCAATATCCCATGTCGGGGTGTGACAGTCTTTGTGATATCAGAGCCTAGGTTACATAAAATCTAGGATTTCTTAAACATTAATATAGGTAAAGATCAATACCTAGAAATTGGTTAGGAACTTAAACTTGTCCGGTAAGTTTGGGTAGAACCATGGGTTAAGTTTTAAAGGAAAAGAATTAATCAAGAAATGAATACCAAAATAAAACATTAAACCTTGTAATTATGGTTGTAGGTTAATTCTCGCAAATGGCCGCCGAGAGAGCTCAATGGCACGAGATGCAACGCACCGTTCAAGGTTTAACCTAAGCCCTCCAACAGGTGGCTCAAGGATTAGCAAACCGAGGAGCCGGAGATTTGCATAGGAATTTTCGGAGCATGAACCCTCCCAAGTTCGCCGGGTCTACGGATCCGGATGAAGCCGAACATTGGATTAAGGAAATTGAGAGGATTTTTCGAGTTATGCAATGTGCCGACGAGGAAACGGTCCTACTCGCTACTTTCCAACTAGAAAGGGACGCACGTGCCTGGTGGGAATCGGTCGAAGCTACTTTACCGCATGACCAAGTATTATGGGAAGAGTTCGTGGAACACTTCAATAGTAAGTATTTCTCCAACCGGGTGTAAGAAAGGAAGGCCACCGAATTTGTCACCTTAAAATAAAGGGGATTATCGGTTGCGGAATATGAAGCTCAATTTTCAAGATTATCTCGGTACGCCCCACATCTCGTGGGTACCGACAAAATGAAAGCAAGGAGATTTCTCAACGGCTTAAGGCCGCAATATATTACTCAACTCGCCCTGATAGATATTCAAATTTATTCTGATGCGGTACGAAGAGCACAACTCTTAGAAGATGCAACGGAGTTATCGAATCGCATCCGAGGAAGAGAAGCCAAGAGAGAGCAAGTTACGGGAGTCGGAAGTTTCAAACCTTCCTTTGGGAAGAAAAGGCCCAATGACGGGCGTAACTTCAACAAGGACGGGCGTAATTTCAACAAAGGTGGATGTAACTTTCAAGGGGACAAGAAGCCGAGGACATTCGACAAGCAAATTGTTCCTTTCTCTACGTCATCAAAGGAATTATGCAAATTCTACGAGAAACTCGGACACAAAGCCGAGGAATGCTGGAGAAAACTTGGCGCATGTCTTCGATGCGGGAGTCGGGAGCATAGGATCCCGAATTGTCCTCTTCTCAACGAGCAAGCTCCATCACCGGTAAAACTTCCTATTATTGCCAAATAGCAAGGAAGACTCCAAGCTCTTATGGACGTGGAACCTACCGAGGAAGGAGACGTCGTGGAAGGTACTCTTTCTGTGTACTCAAGGCATGCCTCTATCTTATTTGACATCGGAGCTACGCATTCATTTATATCTAGAAGATTTGCTAGTCTTTTACCTATGAAGCCTGTTCCATTAGATTATACACTCACTATTACTACCCCTATTGGAATGGGAACGGAGATTAAACATTTCTATCCTACTAGTGAAGTTCAAATTAGCGGTTGCAACTTACCCGCTGATTTAGTATGCATGGAGATGGAAGGATATGATATTATTTTGGGTGTCGATTGGCTATCTACACATGGAGCTAGTGTCATTTGCAAATTGGGTACATTATAAAGGGTTACCCCGACCTTATATTTTCTGGCACCAGGCATTCCAAGCACATATCTCTTATTTCGGCCCTCAAAGCTTAGAAATTGTTAAGGAAGGGTTGTGCCGGTTTCTTAGTTTCTATCACTATGACCGAGCACACGGAACCCGTTCGAAAGGACATTCCTATCGTTCGGGATTATTCTGATGTATTTTCAGACGAGTTGCCTGGTATTCCTCCCGAGAGAGAAGTGATTTTCTCTATTGATTTAATCCCGGGAGCTGCACCAGTTTCTAAAGCTCCGTATCGGATGTCTGCTGTTGAAATGAAGGAGTTAAAGGAACAACTATTGGAGTTATTGAAAAAGGGGTTTATCCGACCAAGTACTTCACCTTGGGGAGCCCCGGTCCTCTTTGTTAAAAAGAAAGATGGTTCGATGAGATTATCTATTGATTATCGGCAGCTGAATCAACTCACCATCAAGAACAAATATCCATTGCCAAGGATTGATGAATTATTCGACCAGATTTCTGGAGCTCGATAGTTTTCAAAGATCGATCTTCGATCTGGTTATCATCAATTGAAGATCAAAGAAACTGATATTCACAAGATTACATTTCGGAGTCGGTATGGACATTACGAGTTCACCGTTATGCCTTTTGGCTTAACAAATGCGCCTGCCGCATTTATGCAATTAATGAACAGCATATTCAGGCCATACCTCGATCAATTTGTGGTTGTCTTCATCGATGACATTTTGATCTACTCCAAGTCAAGGGAAGAACATGAAGAACATCTCAAGAAGGCCCTTCAATTATTAAGAAAGCACAAGCTTTATGCCAAATTAAGCAAATATGATTTCTGGTTGGAGAAAGTTTCTTTTCTTGGTCACATAATTTCCTGGAACGGTATCGTCGTCGATCCTTCAAAGGTCGAGGCCGTAAAGAACTAGGAAAGACCTACTAATGTGATGGAAATCCGAAGCTTCTTGGGATTTGCTGGATATTACCGAAGGTTTATCAAGGACTTCTCCAAGATCGTGGTACCTTTAATGAGATTAACAAGAAAGGAGAATCCTCTTATATGGTCTGAGGAATGCGAGAAGAGTTTTCAAACTTTGAAGGATTATCTGACGACTGCCCCTATTCTCACATTACCTACGGAAGGAGGAGGATTCGAAGTGCATGCTGATGCATCCGGAATTGGCCTAGGTTGCGTATTAATGCAACATGGTAAGGTTATAGAGTATTCTTCAAGGCAATTAAAGAAACACGAGGAAAATTACCCCGTGCATGACCTAGAATTGGCAACTGTGGTCTTTGCTTTGAAGATATGGCGACATTACCTCTATGGCGAAGCATTTACGGTGTATTCTGATCACAAGAGTCTCAAATATTTATTCTCTCAAAAGGAGCTCAATATGAGACAAAGACGGTGGTTGGAATATTTAAAGGATTTCGATTTCTCTATACAATATCACCCCGGAAAAGGCAATGCCGTAGCCGATGCACTTAGCCGGAAGCCGATGACTTTATTATCGAGCATGATGGTTAAAGAATGGCATCTACTTGAGCAAATGGCTAACTTAAATTTCAATATGGAGGAGAGGGAAGGCGGAGTCTTTATTGCTAATATTCGACTCCAACCCGAGTCACTCTCGGAAGTTAAAGAACGGCAAAGTGATGATCCGATGATCATTGAAATCAAAGAGAAATTAGATCAACGACCGGATTTCCTTCTGGCTGGTGATGGAAGGTTATTATTCAAAGGAAGAACTTGCATACCTGATTGTTCTACCATCAAGGGTAAAATCTTGGAGGAAGCACATCGGTCAAGGTACACTATTCACCCTGGTGCTACAAAAATGTACCAAGACCTCAAGAGGACATTCTGGTGGCCGAATATGAAGAGAGAGGTAGCCGAGTTCGTAAGTCGATGCTTGGTATGTCAACAAGTCAAGGCCGAACACCTCAAACCGACTTGCAAGCTCAAACCTCTCGAAATACTGGAATGGAAATTGGATAGTATCAGTATGGATTTCATTGTCGGTTTATCGAAGACCCGAAGTGGTTTTGATGCTATATGGGTAATTGTGGACCGGTTAACCAAGTCCGCTCACAGCTTACCTATCAATACCAAATGGACCGTGGACGTTCTAGCCGCCTTATATATCAAAGAGATAGTCAGGCTGCATGGTATTCTAAGTTCCATTATTTCGGATCGAGATCCGAGATTCACCTCTCATTTCTGGAAGGGTTTGCAATCGTCTATAGGCACTAGGCTAAGATTTAGCACTGCTTTTCACCCTCAGACGGATGGACAAACTGAGAGGACGAATCAAATTATTGAAGATATGTTGAGAGCCTGTATGATAGACTTCGGTGGTAGTTGGCATGAACATTTACCACTGACCGAGTTCGCTTATAACAATAGCTATCAGTCGAGTATTCAAATGGCACCATTCGAAGCATTATATGGCCGAAGTTGCAGATCGCCTCTATGCTGGAGCGAGGTTGGTGACAAAGGATTGATTGGTCCCGACATTGTCCAAGACACAACTCACAAGATCCATTTAATTAAAGAAAGATTAAAGGTCACTCAATCACGGCAAAAGAGTTATGCCGATAATCGGAGGAGAGACCTTGAATTCCAAGTGGGGGAGCATGTCTTTTTAAAGATCTCGCCTACACGAGGAATTAGAAGATTCGACATCAAAGGAAAGTTGAGTCCAAGATTTATCGACCCTTTTGAGATTCTGGAACGAATCGGCGAGGTGGCGTACAAGCTGGCTTTGCCTCCTCAACTGGCCGGTGTACACGATGTCTTCCATGTATCAATGCTAAGGAAGTACATGTACGATCCTTCACATGTGATTCAATTTGAAGAATTGAAACTGCAAAAGGACTTATCATATGAAGAAAGACCGATCAAGATATTAGATCGGGAACTACACCAACTGAGGAATCGGGCTATACCGATGGTTAAAGTCTAATGGAGCAAACGCGGATTCGAGGAAGCCACATGGGAGTTAGAAGAATCTATCAAGAAGAAATACCCGGATTTAATCTCAAGTTAGAATTTTAACCTTTCAATTCGAAATTTTGAATTTTAGTAATATAATGTGAATTTGGAGGACCAAATTCTTTTAAGTGGGGGAGGATGTAGAAACCCTATAAATAAAGATGAGAAATAAAATTTTTAATTTTATTCTATAATTAAAATTTCTGTGAAATATTTAAAATATATTTTTACTATATGTAATAAACTAGATAAATGCATTTACTTGAATTTACTTAAGGTAAAATGCTTTAACCCTTAGATAAATCATAGGGAGCCCAATAAAAGTCCATATAATAGACTATGATTACAATTGGCCCATTGGATAATCCATAATGGGTTGGATTAAAGGATTAAAAGATTTATTAAAGGATACTTAGACCAAAATTCGTAACACATGTTTAATATGGCATTTAAGGGATTATAATAACCTCATTTCTAGAAGATTGACTCAAAAATTAACTCCCACCTACCATTCCACTTTAGACCAGCCGAAATTACATTATTTTCACACCAAAAATGGGCTAGATTAAGAAGAGAAATAGAATTTTTCTTCTAAATTCAGACTTAATGGGTTAGGTAAAATTAGGTGAGGAATCTTGACAAACTTGGCCAAGTTTTGGCTATAAATAGAACCCCAACCAACCCACAAACCATCCCTGAGGCTTAAGCTATGCTGGTGTGAAGATTGAAGGAGATTTGAGGGAGAATTTGAAGAATCAAAAGGCTTATTATTTATTCCAAATTATTTTCCCCCTTTCCTTTGGAAGCAATTAAAGGTAGGTACCTCTCAGGCTAAATTTTAATTAAAGCATGCTAGATTGTTCCTTTTTCAATGCTCTTTCCGTTGATACCTTATTCATTAAATTTCATTGAGAAATGAGTGAGTTATAGCCATTTTAATGAAGAAAAATTGAAAGTAGCAGAAAAAGTGTCAACCTACAGGGTCGACACTCGGGATTATGTTTTCTGCTAAAAAATCGAAACTTAGTGAAATGTGTCGACCTCTCGGGTCGACACTTTTTCATGGCTGAAAAGTGTCGACCTCCTAGGTCGACACTTTTTCACGGCCGTTCTGTTGTAAGAACAAAATCGCACACAGGACATAAGTGTCGACCTCCCAGGTCGACACTTTCTGCCTGCAAACAAATGTCGACCCCGTGGGTCGACACTTTTCTTGTCATACAAAAAAAACATAAATATACACTCATATGAAAAACCAATCACACCACAGCCTGGTGCGGTGCGGTGCACCCATTAAGTCTGAATTTATAAGAAAAATTCCATTTCTCTTCTTAATCTAGCTCATTTTTGGTGTGAATTGGTGTAAAAAAAATGTAATTTTAGTGAAGGCAGAATGGGTTTGGTAAAATTAGGTGAGGAATCTTGACAAAATTGGCCAAGTTTTGCCTATAAATAGAACCCCAACTAACCCACAAACCATCCCTGGAGGCTTAAGTTATGCTGATGTGAAGATTGAAGGAGATTTGAAGGAGATTTGAGGGAGAATTTGAAGAATCAAAAGGATTTTTATTTATTCTGAATTATTTTCCCCCTTTCCTTTGGAAGCAATTAATGGTAGGTATCTCTCAGGCTAAGTTCTAATTAAAGCATGTTAGATTGTTCCTTTTTCAATGCTCTTTCAATTGATACCTTATTCATTAAATTTTATTGAGAAATAAGTGAGTTATAGCCATTTTAGGGAAGAAAAATTGAAAGTAGCAGAAAATGTGTCGACCTACAGGGTCGACACTCGGGATCACGTTTTCTGCTAAAAAATTGAAACTTAGTGAAACGTGTCGACCTCCCGGGTCGACACTTTTTCACGGCTGAAAAGTGTCGGCCTCCCGAGTCGACACTTTTTCACGGCCGTTCTGTTGTAAGAACAAAACCGCACACAGGACACCCAGGTCGACACTTTCTGCCTGCAAACAAATGTCGACCCCATGGGTCGACACTTTTCGTGTCATACAAAAAAAAACATATATATACACTCATATGAAAAACCAATCACACCACAGCCCGATGCGATGCGATGCGGTGAGGTGCGGCACAAATAAATAAATATACTAAGATTTTCATATCCATTCAAATTAACTCACAACTCGAGCCCACATCCTATGCCCCTTGGGTCCTGACCCAAAGGTGAGCTCTCCAACATATAAAGTCATGAAAATTTTCAAAACTTCCAATGTGGGACTAAAGTTTAGTCACTATACAATAGGAATTATAACAATTGTAATCCACGCTAATTGTATACATTTAGTCACCAAAAGTAAGGAAATGCGATATTAGCATGTTTTAAATTCTTACATCATGTTAAAAATTATTATTTTTTGAATAAAATTATTTTTAGCATGTAAAAATCTATTTTTAACCATGTTAGTAAATTAATGCATGAAAAATATTTCCAGCATGTAAAAAATGACTTCCAACATGATAAAATTATTTTATACATACTGAGATATAAAAACTATTTTCAGCATGTTAAAATCTATTTAAACTATTTTTTTGTGCATACTGAACCTAATTTCCTATTAAAAATTAATAAATTGATGCATGAAAATTACTTCCAGCATGATAAAATTTATTCCAGCATGATAAAATTATTTCTAGCATGTTAGAATTATTTTTAACATGTTAGAATTATTTTCAGTATATTAAAACTATTTTTCAACATGAAAAATTCTATGTTCCTATCAAATAATTAGTAAATAAATATAGAAAAATGATTTTCAGCATGATAAAATTTATGTTGTTATCAAATAATTTCTGTAATCAACATGGTAAACTTATCTTTATCATCTTATCAGTAAGTTAATGTGTGAGAATTATTTTAGCATGTTAAGTATTAATTTTAGCATGTAAAAATTAATTTTCAGCATGTAAAAAAAATTAAATCCAGCATGAAAATTTTATTTTTTATTATCTTATCAGTAAAGTAACATATGAAAATCATTTTCAGTATGTTAAAGTTATTTTCAGCAAGTTAGAATTATTTTCGGTATAAAAATCTATTTTCATAACAAAATTCTGATTTTTATAATAATAAATTATCGTTTTGGCTAAACTAATGCATCTCTAATGTACAAAAACTTCCTGAAAACACGTCTAAATATTTGTAAACCAAATGCACATAAGATTAAACCATAGAATTAAATTAATTCTATTAAACTCTAATTACTTGAATTTTCTTCCTAGTTACCGTTCTTTCTTGAATTCCACGACTTAATGTCGTTAAACATAATGCCTTCAAATTATAATTCACTTCTCTTGCTACTTCTGAGATTTTTGTCAGATCTGTACTTTTTACAAAAGAGCTTATTCTTGAAATTCATTGGCCATAGTGTTAAGTTGATGTCTAAACGTACTTGGGATCTTATGATCCACCGACCCAATGCCTGGCATTAATGGGGCCCGATCTGGTCCTAGGAGGAGCGCCCGAAAGTACTTGTGCCCATGCGAGTTGATTGACCTTGGTGTGGCATTGCATCGAAGTGTATGACTTGCCAGATTTATTTATGACATTCCACACTTCGTTATTATACTTGTTTACTTGTTACTTGAAATTGCTTGAAATTACATGATATATTTAACTTGCATGAAATGGCCAAATTCTTCCACTATATTCTTTACATGTTCAATATTCAATACTTGAAATTATCTTGGAACCTTATTATCATGTTATTACTTGAAATTCCGTATACAATTTCCTACATGTTTTTTATGATCTTAAACACTTCCCGATTTACTTGGAAAAAGATCCAAAATGATAAATACGTAAATATTATCTGATTATAGAGATATAAAATCTTACTAAGCTCTTTGCTCACCCTATGTTTTGGTAAATTGTTGCAGGAAATGAAATTGAACAAGGGAATAGACGAGAGTGAAAGAGTGTTTTTTTCTTTTCCCTAGGATTTATGTAGATCATTGGTGTTTTTACAAGAATGTTGTATTTTGGAGTTTGAAGATTGTAATTTGCCTTTATGGCTTATGAATTAGTGATGTAAACTTCTTTTGATGGAATAAAAATATCATTTTCCCATTCATTTCTATCTTTAGAAATAAAATTGTACATGCTCTGATCGACACACTTGTTTACGACTCGCTCACGTTCCCGATATTCCGCGTCGGGGCGTGACACTAGGAGCAAGTCTATCCTGAAGAAGCGGCCCTTCAAGCCAGATTTCACACGGCCAGCTGTAGCGAAGCCTAAGATGTTGAAGAAACAGGGATGTCTCCCTCTAGTGGGTCTCCGCTAATGATGATTCCAGCACCTCTCATGCCGGTCGGAGAGACTTCTATCAAAGCCAAGAAAGAAATGCATGCTGCTGAAGAAAAAAGTGCCACCCCTACTGAGGACACGGCAACCCAAAGGGGGGATGAAGCTGTTAATTCACCCCTCAAAGCTGCTACGACAATTGGTTCGCTGATGAAACCATTCACACAGCCGCTTCTTGCCGATGCGGAGATCCTTAATGAAGTTCAAGTAGAATCGAATGAAGAGATCGAGGTCCTGGACCTTGAAGATGATATTCCAGACTTCATTGACCTTCAGTTGGCACCCCCGAAAATAGAAGATGGAGGCCAAGCCACAGTCGATGAGCTGATAGAAATCAACATGGGAGATGAGGACGACCATAGGCCGACCTTCCTCAGCGCCCAGCTATCTGTTGAAGAACAGAAGCTGTACATCTAGCTACTGCAAGAATACCGGGATTGCTTTGCCTGGACCTACAAGGAGATGCCAGGACTGAGCCCCGCAGTCTCACAACATGAGCTAGCAATAAGCCCTGAAGCCGAACCGGTGAAGCAACCGCCATGACGCATGAGGCCAGAGCTCATCACTCAAATATGCAAAGAGGTGGACAAGCTCATTGACGTGGGCTTCGTTGAAGAAAGTCAATATACCACGTGGCTGGCCAATATTGTGCCCGTGAAGAAAAAGAACGGACAGATTCGAATATGTGTTGACTTCTGAGATCTAAATAAAGCCTGCCTCAAAGATGACTTTTCGGTGCCAATAACGGAGGTCATGATAGATGCAACAACCGGTCATGAGGCCCTATCATTCATGGACGGGTCATTCGGCTACAACCAAATATAGATCGCGGAACACGACCGGATCCACACTGCCTTCCGAACTCCCAAGGGCATTTACCATTACAAAAGGATGCCGTTTGTATTAAAGAACGCCGGCACCACCTATAAGCGGGCGATGACTAGAATATTTGATGAGCTGCTCTACCATAAGGTCGAGTGCTACATAGATGACCTGGTAGTCAAAACTAGAAAGAAAGAAGACCATCTACAGGACCTCCGAGTAGTCTTTCAGAGGCCAAGGCAGTATGAATTAAAAATGAACCCTATGAAGTGTGCGTTCGGAGTGTCAAGCGGAAAGTTCTTATGCTTCATTGTTAGATATCGGGGAATTGAAATAGACCTCGCAAAGATCAAAGCAATTTAGGAATCAGCTTCACCAAGAAACCTCTCCGAGCTGGGATCTCTTCAAGGCCGCCTGGCTTACATCCGGTGGTTCATATCCAATCTGTCGAGGTGATGCCAGCCCTTTCACAAATTGATGATGAAAGATGTTCCCTTTTATTGGGACGAAGATTGCCAGATAGCCTTCGACAAGCTTAAAGACTATCTGAAGACTCCTCCGGTGCTGGGCGCACCGGTGAAAGGACGGCCACTGGTTTTGTACATCGCAGCCACATATAACTCCCTGGGGGCAATGCTAGCCCAGAGCAATGAAGAAGGGAAAGAGCAAGCCCTCTACTACCTCAGTCAAAGATTAGTCAGAACTGAGGAAAAATACACCCACATTGAGAAGATCTGCTTGGCACTGGTCTTCACTGTCAAGAAGCTCCGACACTACATGCTGTCACATGAGATTAGGCTGATCTCCAAGGCGGATCCGCTAAAATATATCATGTCCCAACCGGCTTTCAAAGGTCATTTGAGTAAATGGGCGGTGATCCTTATGGAGTTTGATATCTCCTACATACCCTAAAAGGCCGTCAAAGGCCAAGCTATTGCAGACTTCTTTGCTGAGTATCCAGAACCTGAAGACTGCCCGCTGGAACTAGAGCTTTCTGAAGATGAAACCTGAGAGGTCGGCCAGGTGCTGCCCTCTCTATGGTAGCTGTATTTTGACGGCGCTTCCAGAATTGACACCTCAGTTACTGGGTCAGTCAGAGTCAGGGTGGGGGTAGGTGTGGCGACCCAGATTCCGGATATCAGATATACTCGGTAGGACTACCGGATACACGTGGTACCGCACGGGACCCGCGAGGCCTCCCAAGCGCGGGAAAGCGCCGAAGGGAAAAAGGACTGTCGTGTAGTACATTGAACTGACAGATATAACAGCAAGCAATTAAATTTCATTAGAACGGTTTGCTAAAGTAGCAGAAATAAAATTACATTTTCATTAATAATTCAAATTTTACAATTATACACCAGAGTCTAGTCCAAAGGAAAGACAACAAGTACAGTCTGACAGAAAAGAACGTACACAGAAGTCGGGGGAAGCCCGACGCAGGTACAGCTGGCAGCTACAACAACGCGCTCCACCAGGAACAGTAGAGACAGACGGCAAAACCCACCTGAAAAGCAGGGGTGAGTCTCTAAATAGAAACTCAGTAGGGGTCACGCGGATCCCCACTGGAAAACGCACAGTGCAACGGAAGCAACATTAACAACAAGTGCAACAAAGCAGAAAAAGCTACACTACAAAGCTGTGAACAGAACAGGGACAGTAAGAGTAGGGAACATGCTAAGAGCAAGGGGAGCTCAACCAAAAGAAGAGCGAGGCCGTAAAACACGGTACACGGCCACCGAGGAGAACTCGGCACTCTAAGCTACTCCAAGAGGCAACAGACGGTCAACCCTAAACTCACACAGTAGGGTAACCCAGTCTGTCAGCCAAAACAAAGGCGAAGGCAGACGCCAACGCCGAAAATAGACAAACACGACTGGAAACGTCGTGCACACAGCCCCACGCATGACTAGAACGTCATGCAAACGACAGAACGCTGACCTCGAGCACGGCCACGAGAGGGCAACTCGCGAAGGTCAGAATACTCAAGAAACGCGAGAGTCACGAACCAAGTGACAGGAGCACCCTCCCACTAGAAGAACAGCCAGATGCGTCCACTGACGTCTTACACTGCGCCACAAGTGTCATGTCTACTCAAAGACTAGACACACCAAGAACCAGGTACAAGGAACAACAGTCCCAAGGAAACACGGTACCACAGCACAAGACTATAGCACCAACTGCGAGTGACTAGTCAGGGCCACGCCCGTCGGCGCAAGTCCCCAGTCCCTGACCACGTGTGCACACACTGACCACTACTTAGGCCAGGCCTCTAGCTAGTATTCCCCTCGGTAGGACGCTACCGCTGGCCGGGGCCCACGGAACAAGCTTAAGAACCGTACGTAACAAGACGCAACAGGAAACACCCCTCCACCACTCCCGGTGGGTCGGCAAAAGCCTAGGGCTACATCTAGTGGAGGCTCACAAGGCACAGACTCCAAAACACAGGTGCTAAAGCACATACAGTCTAAGAAAGACCCGTCTCGTGCACCACAAAGCACCAAGGCAGCTAAACAACCGCCAACAGACTCAGGAGCATGCAACTAGACCTACCACGTAACGATCCTAAGTCGAATGACTCAAAGGGCAAGATCGTCACAGACAGCGGAACAAGCTGCCAATCGGTCTAATCCTAAGCCAGAAAAACCACGCTCCGCAGAAAACAACACACGGAGACCTGAGGGAACACTAAAAGCCCTCAGACACAATTGGACACACAAACCAAGGTAAAGCGACACCTCAAGGCATCCAGAACCAGTGTCTCGGACTGGACAGAACCGCCAAGACACCCACACACAAGGTCACCTGTCAACCACTAGGTCACCCGGGGTTGACTGGAACCCAACCAAAACACAAGCAAAGGTAGGATAGAAAATCCTACCTCAAGCAAGAAGACTCCTGGCTACCTTACAACGTAGTCCTAGCCCTCATAGGACGTTGGGAGACATCCACGGGACAGCGGGCAGACCACAAGGCCAAGCCAAGACAAGCAGAAACCGAAGGAACGGAAATTGGAGCACAAGGCATGTAACGCGCCACCCCTAGACCGTTACAGCATATGACGGTCTAGACCTAGGCCGTTACACTCCAAGCGACGGTCGGGAAAGAGCCATCACTCACACCACCCTATCAACTCTAAAACACAGAAAACAACATGTAACGGCCAGCACCGGGTGCGTTACACACACCTGACGCACCCCACCTGGGCCGTCTGAGCCAACATACCACGAATGAACCAACAGGTTCAAAACAACGGCCAGGGGCATGTAACGGTCCACACTAGACGTGTTACACACAAAAGACGCACATGGGCACCGCCGTTACATCATAGAACCGCACAACACCGAGCCCTCAGCCAAACGGCATGTAACGGCCTACACTAGGCGCGTTACACTCCAAGCGACACACAGGAATCCTGACCGCCGCATCAACCGCCTTACACGGTCAACGCCCAGTCAAAGCATGAACACAGGACATGTAACGGCCAACCAAGGGCGCGTTACACACCTCTGACGCACCTCCACAAGGCCGTCAGAGGAACCGCCATACTCGGCACACAAAACGACAAAAGGCATGTAACGCACAGGCTCAGGCGCGTTACATGGGTGTGACGCGCCACTCCAGGGCCGTCACATACCCAGAAGTCAAAACTCTCAAGAATGCCAAACGAAGTGGCAGTCTATCGTAGGGTCGTCAGAGCCAAGTAACGGCCTCTGAAACGACCGCTACATCGGTCACGGCGGGAAAACATAGGAATGGCCAAATCGGCCCGTTCCACGCCCCATACACGCCGAAGCGCAGGGGAAACAAACCCAAACGTTGGAAAATAACACTAGGGTGCTAAAAACCCCACATGCAAGCTCAAAAACACAAGATCCGGACGATTTCATCAAATCGACCCAAAATGGGTCACCGAGGTTCCCGGACTTCTACCGGCCTCGAATGAACACCGATCAACACAAAATTAACGTGGATGGGATCCTAACATCCCAGCGGTCAGTTTAAAACTAACTACACCGCAAATGGTCGCCGTTTTCCGACAAACCCTACAAACCACGAAAATCAACGTTTAGGCAAAACAAGCCCAAACTCGACCGTTTCCTTCTCGAACGACGTGCAATGGCAGGGAAAACGGAGAGGAAGAAGTGAGGATCAGTCACCCTACCTCCACCGAAGAAACCGTGCCCCGAAGGGACTAAACCACACCGAAAACTACTTGCGAACCGATTTCACAGGCTTTGAATCCACCATTCGGGATCGCGCCAGAATCGATCTGATCCTCGCCCCATCGCGCACCTAGCCAGCTCCATTACGTCTGCAGCCGCAGTCGAGGAGGCGAAACGAGAGAGAACAGAAGAGAGAGAGATGGCGGCGGCGAACGAGAAGGGAGGAGAGAGGAAAAGGAAATAAAAAGAAAAGAAATTACGAAAATTTCCTAATTTCTGAAAATTCTGAAAATGCGCCGAAAATGCACAAATTCAAAAAAATACGCAAAAATAGTCGAAACGACCGACTCGAAGAGTACATCATCGCTGTAGCATCCACGAGTTCGAGAATTGACAAATAAACTCACCGTAGGGTTCCATAACTAGTACGAGAGAAAAACCCACACGGCTCGTCAAACTCAACTCGGAAGGCACAAAAGTAAACCGAAACTCAACGAAACCAATCCGAAAGACCCAATAAAGATCTAAACAGATTCATAAAGGATCCGGCAAGATCCAGGGCATTACATCCTCCCCTCCTTTAAGAAATTTCACCCTCGAAATTGAGGACTAGCAAAGGAGAAGCAAGGGAAGAACAACTCAGCAACACAACCACGGAAATGACACAAATCTCGAGAAACACAGCTCAGAGAAATAATGTCAGACCACAATCATGAGTACATGCTCTGGATCGAGCACGACACCCATGTGAACACAAGTCCGACACCTCCGAAACAAGGTAACGTTGTTTACGTCTCATAGGACAGGAGACACGACTGCCACAACAACCGATAACCAACACTGAAAAACACAACGACAGCACGGCAAGCGGCAGCTTACACAAGGTGACACAGTCCTCACAGCTGACAGCTCGACCACATCATCGGCTCTAGTGCCGAAGGTAACAGGGAACACCTGGCACACAGGACGCCAACGACAACACTGGACCACAAGCACAAACAAGTCAGTCCTCACTCAGATATTACATCTGATCGAGTTGCAAGCTATCTCAAGGGAAGAAGAGTACAGCAAGCTAACCGACACGTCCAGGTCCAAACAGAGACACAAAATCATAAAGAAACAGCGCCAAAACAACAACGACAGCACCTGCAGGATTCCGGTTCCGCTCTGAACATAGAACCAAGGAACACAACTGCAAGCAGAGTCACATCAAGGCACAGAAACAGCTAAGCACACGACCACACGGGAACGGGTCACGCATCAGACTGCTCACCAAGGAGAGATCCACAACAACGAGAAACAACAACAATCTCGGGGAACACATCTCAAGGACTACAAACACACCTTGAGAGCACAACACCCAAGAAAGCAATACAGAGCAGAGGGTACTCAATCAGCAAGAATGCCGACAAATTCCCCAACACTCGCAAATGCCATTGCCAACACCAGAAAGAATCACCAACAATGGCACGGTAACAGACGACATCGAGGCACAAGAAGCCAAGACAAAGTCACCACGAGAAAGAACAATTCTCTCGACCGGCCAGAAACTCGAAATCACGATTCTGAACCCATGGGTAGCCAGCCCACACACTTCCGCTGCGCTCTCAAGAACGTGCACAGGCAACAGAACAACTTCGGTGGTCGCACCTCAGCACACACCAAGCGCCTTCGCAATCAACAAAGATCGCAAATCACACGCCACGAGTACCGATCCCGCGAACAACCGATCACAAGAAACCTAAGTGCAACAGGAGAAGAGCACCAGCTTCAGCACAAAGCACAAGGAAAGCATCAATCTCAGCTTACCTTCACGTCATGAAAATGATAAATGAGCCTTCACGATACATCGGCACTGGACACAGCACGACAACTACGGTACGCGGCAGCTCTTAACACCATCATGGAGTCCAAAGCCAAGCAACCGTATAGCAGAGAGCAAATCAAGCTCAAAATAAAGCTGTCCACACTTAAGCAGACACATGACAAAGGCATCACTAAGACGGCAATTCCAAGGCTCACCTCGAAAAAACTTCACCAAAGAAGGATGAGAAGCAATGAGCTCGACAACAGAAGCTTACCAGAAGAAGAGAATCCTAGGTTCGCTCGAGCAACTTCTCAATCGAGGCAACACGACGACCAAAACAACGGAAACAACGGCACTTCAGGAGCTGAACAGACTCAAGCTGGGACAACCAAAGCAACGTAAGAACGTGCATGGCCATCACACCAACACTAAAAGTCATAAGCCACCTGAGCAAAACACAGAAACAGCTCGAACAATGCACTGCAGGTTCATGCCATCCGACAAACACTGCCAAGTGCAAAACGATCGAGATCAACATTGAAACCGAACGAAGCACCTCATCACATCCAGACGAGAGCAAAACCATCTCGCACAATGCGAACCAAGCACACACAAGACCACACATAGAAAACAACGCGATAAACCATCGCAACACCTATGCCAGAAAGAGACTGTACTGGACCATCACGACTCTGGAAACTGTATATCTGAGATTCCCATGTACTTCACACAGCAATGCTCTGATACCAACTATGGCGACCCGGATTCCGGATACCAGATATACCCGGTAGGACTACCGGATACACGTGGTACCGCATGGGACTCGCGAGGCCTCCCAAGTGCGGGAAAGCGACGAAGGGAAAAAGGACTGTCGTGTAGTACATTGAACTGACAGATATAACAGCAAGCAATTAAATTTCATTAGAACGGTTTGCTAAAGTAGCAGAAATAAAATTATATTTTCATTAATAATTCAAATTTTACAATTATACACCAGAGTCTAGTCCAAAGGAAAGACAACAAGTACAGTATGACAGAAAAGAACGTACACAGAAGTCGGGGGAAGCTCGACGCAGGTATAGCTGGTAGCTACAACAACGCGCTCCACCAGGAAAAGTAGAGGCAGACAGTGAAACCCACCTGAAAAGCAGGGGTGAGTCTCTAAACAGAAACTCAGTAGGGGTCACGCGGATCCCCACTGGAAACGCACAGTGCAACGGAAGCAACACTAACAACAAGTGCAGCAAAGCAGAAAAAGCTACACTACAAAGCTGTGAACAGAACAGGGACAGTAAGAGTAGGGAACATGCTAAGAGCAAGGGGAGCTCAACCAAAAGAAGAGCGAGGCCGTAAAACACGGTACACGGCCACCGAGGAGAACTCGGCACTCTAAGCTACTCCAAGAGGCAACAGACGGTCAACCCTAAACTCACACAGTAGGGTAACCCAGTCTGTCAGCCAAAACAAAGGCGAAGGCAGACGCCAACGTCGAAAACAGACAAACACGACTGGAAACGTCGTGCACACAGCCCCACGCATGACTAGAACGTCATGCAAACGACAGAACGCTGACCTCGAGCACGGCCACGAGAGGGCAACTCGCGAAGGTCAGAATACTCAAGAAACGCGAGAGTCACGAACCAAGTGACAGGAGCACCCTCCCACTAGAAGAACAGCTAGATGCGTCCACTGACGTCTTACACTGCGCCACAAGTGTCATGTGTACTCAAAGACTAGACACATCAAGAACCAGGTCCAAGGAACAACAGTCCCAAGGAAACACGGTACCACAGCACAAGACTATAGCACCAACTGTGAGTGACTAGTCAGGGCCACGCCTGTCGGCGCAAGTCCCCAGTCCCTGACCACGTGTGCACACACTGACCACTACCTAGGCCAGGCCTCTAGCTAGTATTCCCCTCGGTAGGATGCTACCGCTGGCCGGGGCCCATGAAACTAGCTTAAGAACCGTACGTAACAAGACGCAATAGGAAACACCCCTCCACCACTCCCGGTGGGTCGGCAAAAGCCTAGGGCTACATCTAGTGGAGGCTCACAAGGCACAAACTCCAAAACACAGGTGCTAAAGCATAGACAGTCTAAGAAAGACCCATCTCGTGCACCACAAAGCACCAAGGCAGCTAAACAACTGCCAACAGACTCAGGACCAGGTAACTAGACATACCACGTGCCGATCCTGAGTCGAACGACTCAAAGGGCAAGATCGTCACAGACAGCGGAACAAGCTGCCAATCGGTCTAATCCTAAGCCAGAAAAACCACGCTCCGCAGAAAACAACACACGGAGACGTGAGGGAACACCAAAAGCCCTCTGACACAACTGGACACATAAATCGAGGGAAAGCGACACCTCGAGGCATCCAGAACCAGTGTCTCGGACTGGACAGAACCGCCAAGACACCCACACACAAGGTCACCTGTCAACCACTGGGTCACCCCGGGTTGACCGGAACCCAACCAAAACACAAGAAAAGGTAGGATAGAAAATCCTACCTCAAGCAAGAAGACTCCTGGCTACCTTACAACGTAGTCCTAGCCCTCATAGGACGTCGGGAGACATCCACGGGACAGCGGGCAGACCACAAGGCCAAGCCAAGACAAGCAGAAACCGAAGGAACGGAAATCGGAGCACAAGGCATGTAATGCGCCACCCCTAGACCGTTACAGCATATGACGGTCTAGACCTAGGCCGTTACACTCCAAGCGACGGTCGGGAAAGGGCCGTCACTCACACTGCCCTATCAACTCTAAAACACAGAAAACAACATGTAACGGCCAGCACCGGGTGCGTTACACACACCTGACGCACCCCACCTTGGTCGTCAGAGCCAACATACCACGAACGAACCAATAGGTTCCAAACAACGGCCAGGGGCATGTAACGGTCCACACCAGACGCGTTACACACAAAAGACGCACATGGGCACGGCCGTTACATCATAGAATAGCACAACACCTAGCCCTCAGCCAAACGGCATGTAACGGCCTACACTAGGCGCGTTACACTCCAAGCGACGCACGGGAATCATGACCGCCGCATCAACCGCCTTACACGGTCAACGCCCTGTCAAAGCACGAACACAGGACATGTAACGACCAACCAAGGGCGCGTTACACACTTCTGACGCACCTCCACAAGGCCGTCAGAGGAACCGCCATACTCGGCACACAAAACGACAAAAAGCATGTAACACACAGGCTCAGGCGCGTTACATGGGTGTGACGCGCCACTCCAGGGCCGTCACATACCCAGAAGCCAAAACTCTCAAGAACGCCAAACGAAGTGGCGGTCTATCGTAGGGCCGTCAGAGCCAAGTAACGGCCTCTGAAATTACCGCTACATCGGTCACAGCGGGAAAACATAGGAATGGCCAAATCGGCCCGTTCCACGCCCCATACACGCCGAAGCGTAGGGGAAACAAACCCAAACGCTGGAAAACAACACTAGGGTGCTAAAAACCCCACATGCAAGCTCAAAAACACAAGATCCGGGCGATTTCATCAAATCGACCCAAAATGGGTCACCGAGGTTCCCAGACTTCTACCGGCCTCGAATGAACACCGATCAACACGAAATTAACGTGGATGGGATCCTAACATCCCAGCGGTCAGTTTAAAACTAACTACACCGCAAATGGTCACCGTTTTCCGGCAAACCCTACAAACCATGAAAATCAACGTTTAGGCAAAACAAGCTCAAACTCGACCGTTTCCTTGCCGAACGATGTGCAATGACAGGGAAAACGGAGAGGAAGAAGTGAGGATCAGTCACCCTACCTCCACTGAAGAAACCGTGCCCCGAAGGGACTAAACCACGCCGAAAACCACTCGCGAACCGATTTCACCGGCTTTGAATCTACCATTCGGGATCGCGCCAGAATCGATCCGATCCTCACCCCATCGCGCACCTAGCCAGCTCCATCACGTCCCCAACATGCGCCTCTAGGCACCCCATCTGCAGTCGGAGCCGAGGAGGGGAAACGAGAGAGAACGGAAGAGAGAGAGATGGCGGCGGTGAATGAGAAGGGAGGAGAGTGGAAAAGGAAATAAAAAGAAAAGAAATTACGAAATTTTCATAATTTTTGAAAATTCCGAAAATGCGCCAAAAATGCACAAATTCAGAAAAATACGTAAAAATAGTCGAAACGATCGGCTCGAAGAGTACATCATCGCTGTAGCATCCACGAGTTCGAGAATTGACAAACAAACTCACCGTAGGGTTCCGTAACTAGTACGAGAGAAAAACCCACACGGCTCGTCAAACAAAACTCGGAAGCCACAAAAGCGAACCGAAACTCAACGAAACCAATCCGAAAGACCCAATAAAGATCTAAACAGATTCATAAAGGATCCGACAAGATCCAGGGCATTACAGCAGGTATAGTCCTGAAGTCTCCCGAAGGAGAAGTTATATATACATCTTGCTCAATAAACAAGCCATGCACAAACAATGAAGTAGAATATGAAGCCCTCATCATCGAGTTACAGATTGCTCTATCTGTGGAGATCCAGATGTTGGAAGCATTCAGAGATTCCATGCTAGTCATAAAACAGTTGGAGGGAGAGTTCGAGGTGCGAAGCAAGAAATTCTCCCTTACTATCAACTGGCCCTTCGATTGATGGCGAGATTCTACTTCGTCAAAATCAGGCATGTTAATCGAGGACAGAATTCTCAGGCGGACGCCCTCGCGAAGCTGGCTAGTTCTTTGGCAATCCCGCCAGACACAAGCCTGAATATAGCCGTAATCAACCGTCGGCATGTCCCCAACGTGACGGAGGTTCTGGCTGATGAACAAGAAAATGAAGCAGTAGCTGTAGAAGAAGTTCAGCAGCCTGATTGGCGGGAGCACCTTCTGCGTTAGTTCTAGCACCAATAGCTTCTGAAAGAAAAATAACAAAGAATGAAGCTCCTAAGGATCAAAGACTCTTATGAGATGAGAAGCGGAACCTTGTTCCGAATAATGTTTGATGCCCAAAGAAAAGTCCTGCTCCGGTGCTTGTCTCTAGCAGAAGTCGGGCAGGTAATGCAAGAAGTCCATGCCGGGTCAGCTGGGGCACACCAGGCCGGTGTTGACACCCGTTTTATGACCGATAAGTCAGGTCATCTCCTTGTTCATTCTATATGATGCTCCGAGTTGTTCACTCTTCATTGAGCTTTCTTGATCAGTTAGAGGTCTATTTCATGGGTCTTCTCCTCTTGGTTGAGTTTGGTTCCTGGTAGCGTTTTCGATGGATGAAGCTTAGCAAACTCTTTTTTCTTTTTGATCCTTATTGATTCTAACGGTCCATACCAGGGGTGTTACATCCTTCTGACGCATCAGCCCTGGACCGTTACATCTTGAATAACCCTGAGACTTAAGGCCTTTGTTTCAATCCTTATCTTTGGCCTATCCATTGATTCTAACGGTCTGTCGTGCAGCCATTACGTCCCTCTAACGCGTCCTCCCGTGGCCGTTACATTCATTCAAGAGTCCTATTATTTGAGCTTTCCTCCGTTGATCTTATCTCTTTTGAGATAAGGTTGAATGTGACGGTCTCTCCCTGGGGCGTTATATCCACGTGGCGGTCTGTCGAGCAGCCGTTACATTCAACAGAGAGTTTTGGCAGTTCAGGCCTTTTCTCTGCTACTCCGTGGTCGAGATGAGAGTTTGATCTTGTGATTTCTCTTTCAAATCTGATCCTCAGAACCTTCTGTTTGATTCTATGGACTATTGGGAGTATTATCTTCAAGAGTTTGCTAAGAGTTATCCTCTTTTCTTGCTGGATTATCCTCTGCTCGACCAGAGATTTTGAGGGTCTATAAATAGCATCCTTAACTTCATGGCCAAAGGAGGAAAAATTTGGAGTTTGCGTCGAAGTGCTGCCGCTTTCTGGAGTCATCTTCATCCAAGAGGAGTCTTCTTTCACGTCCATCTGCCTCACAGTCCAGGGAGTACTCCGGTTTTGAGTTTCAAAGTTCATAATTTGCATATTTGTGTTCTCCTCTTCTTCCTCTCATCACAGCATTGTCCCAATTCTTTCTCTCACGTTCTCCATTGTTTTCATCATCTAAACATCCTTCCCACTTTTTAAAACGCCCAGAGGGGTTAAAAAACCAAAACTTCCCCGGTATTCCCCTTTCCTTTTGCATGATCTTAAGTTCTTTAAGAATTGATACTATGCTTGTTTAAAGGGCTAATTTGGGATTGTTATCTTGTGTTTCACGTTCTTTGGTAGGTTCACAGAGTTCATTAGACGAGGCCCAAGATTTCTGGCCGGTTGGAAGGTTTGGAGTTCAAAGAATTCACAAGGTTGTTGTTGCAGGTTCTCTGACGGTCTTGTGCAGGCGCGTCACGCTTTTCTAACGGTTCATCAAGCGACCGTCACACTTCTATGACGCACAGGGTCTGGACCGTTACATTCAGGTAGACTTGCAGATTTTAATGGTTTCTATCTCCCGTGGGCGGGTGCATCATCCTCCTATTTCTAAGGTATTGACCAGGTCTTTGGCTTGTTTTATTACCTTGGTGGCGATCACGTTCTTTCCTTAGTATTGGGCACTGATTTCTCTCTCATATCTCTTATTTCCTTTGCTTGTTCCACCCACGTGGTGTGTTTCTATTTACTCCTTGCTCCACGCTCCGGCGTGTGTTTTTCTTTGCCTTCTTTAGTATAGTTCGATTGACATAGCATTGCCCATGCTAGAGCTTGTTCTGATTGCCTAGGTTCATGGTTCACATGTCCTTGGGTTGATTGAGATCATTGATTTTTGCTTATCATCTTTGTCACCACAAACCAAAAACAAGAGAAGGAAGCAAAACAAATCAACAGATAATTTTTTGGCGATCACGGTGGGACAACTTGTGCCGATCGTGTTTTGAACTCTGTTTTATACCTGCCATCATTTCCTTGTGTGGTTTTCCCCGGATTTCCCTTTTATTTCCCTGCTGTTACTCGTTCCCTGGCTCCTCTGACGGTCTATAGTCTCTGCGTTACATTGCTTATGACGGCCTGGTCTTCGACCGTTACATACTTCTGACACGGGTCTCCTAGACCGTTATATACTCCAGACAGGTACGTATCCCGAGGTGCATTTTCTTTTTGCAGTTTCTGCTGTGATATTCTTGCTTGGGTGTTATCTGACTTCCTCCTTGGTTGGTTTACATGCTTACATCATTGAGTGCATAATTGTTTGCTAGATTCTAGGTTAGAATTTGCATGCACTCCGGTGCAC
Organism: Amorphophallus konjac; assembly: GCA_022559845.1. Classification (NCBI taxonomy): domain Eukaryota; kingdom Viridiplantae; phylum Streptophyta; class Magnoliopsida; order Alismatales; family Araceae; genus Amorphophallus; species Amorphophallus konjac. The sequence goes on from CM040121.1 coordinate 263,011,882, forward strand.
ATAGGTTCATTCATACTTTCATACATTAGATTGCACTTTCCTACCCTGGTGTGCAGACCTCTCGTCTCCATATTCCTTGGGGCCGACTAGGAAATCACACCGAGGACCTCCATAAGTCCCCGCGAGCCGTGGATTCCCACACGGACGCCGGGCCGGTTGTACCTTTCCACCCCGTGTCTAGGATTACATAAGTGAAGGAGTGATCACATTTAGAGTCAAACCAAGACTTACACCCTCTCCTATCAGGAACCTATTGTTGAGAGCACATCCTAATCAATCTACTAAAGTTCCAAAGGAGAAATCATAAAAATCTTGTCACATCATCTTAAAACAACTTGGTTGATTTTGAGTGTCTTCATCTCTTGTCACTTACATCTTTGTTAGAAATCATCTATGTTTGGTTGCTCATTGTGTGATTGTTTGTGTTGTTTGCATCTTGTCAAGGTTGTCCGTTGCATGTGGAGTTGTTTTTGTCCGTTGGAAGCACCTCCTAGGGTCAATTCCTTCTCCAAGTTCTACTCAAACCCGCTTTTCGAATCCACCATGGCTTCTTTCAATCCTCCCCGTTCCCAAGAGGATTCCCTTCCTCAAGGACTTCTTGAAAACCCTGCTAGGGTTACCTCATTCTCTTCTGGAGAGGGGACAGCCCCTCTTCCGTCCCCTACCCCCATGGAAGGTGGTCAAGCCACCTCTTCTTTCTCTTCTCCTTCTACGGGCTCCATTCTCCAAATGATGGCCCAATTGGATCCGGCCCAACTCCAAGCTGTCTATCAGGCCATGCAAGGATCCAATATCTCCCCTCCCATGATTATGCAGGGTCAATCCAATCCCTCCATCGACCAACCTAGAGTTGGTGGGCCTTCCATCCAGCCCACTCCGATTGATCTTACTCCAGTCCAACCCCGGACCATCACCTTTGCTGGCATGGAGACAGGACAGTCTTCTACTTCGGCCCAGCAATCTTTTGACAAGGGGAAGTCTGCTGTCCCTTCTTTCATTCAGTTGGATCATCATATGTCTAGCCCAATGGTTCCACAAGTCCTTATGGGCCCTTCAGATTTCTCGCGCCCTCAGCCAGGGGTTATCCAAGCCCACTCTAATCTGGGTCAGTCTCCGGCCCAATATCCTTCTTATGGGCCCCTTGCCTTGGCCGTTTATCCTTCTGCTCCTTCTTGTGGGCTCCCACCTCCTGCTACAGTCCACCCTTCCGCTCCTCAATTTCAACCATCATCTCTCACTACCCCTGCTCCCTCCAGAGAGCAGGAATTACTTGATAAATGGGCCACCATGCAACATCAACTCGATTTCCTCCAGAAGCGGGTTGGCCCACAATCCTTGGCAGATGTTCCAGTTCCTAGCTTTCAGAACATTTGGTTCCCTCCACAATCAGAGCTCCCCAATTACAAGAAATATGATGGGAACAACAATCCCTTCATTCATGTGAGGGACTTCTTATACGAGTCGGCTCAATTTCAGTATGATGATCGCCTCATGGCGTATCTATTTCGCCGATCGTTAGATGGTGTTGCATTGGAATGGTTCTACTCTTTACCATTAGAAGACTCCGAGAGCTTCAAGACAGTGAAGGATAAGTTTATTCAGAGGTTCCAAGACAGAGTTGGCCCGGAATATTCATTCACAGATTTGGTGGCCGAAAAGATGAAACCGGATGACGAGTTTGCTACCTACGCAGATCGATGGAGGCAAATGGCCGCTAGGGTGCCCGGCCATATCCCGGAGGAAGAGAAGGTCAAGTTACTTATTTCCAATGCTACTCCGACCTTCCGAAACATTCTGGCCATGAACGACATAGCCAACATGCATCAACTTTACAGCCGAGCGCGCTTTATTCAGACGCAGTTCAAGGAATCCCCCATACACTCATTATTTGAAAACCAAAAGCCCAAGTATCACAAGAAACCTCAAGGGCCTGTCACCGAGGGGATCCAAATGAACGAGCAAGTTCAAGCCGTTGCTTCCCCTTTTCAAGCCGCACCCTTTCGCTTCCCTCAAAATCCCCGCACTCCACAGAATCCCGCTCCCCAAAACTTCCAAGTCACTCCACAAAACCCTCCGCCCACCTTCACCACTCCACAAAATACCTTCGCCGCACCACAACAACCACTACCACCTTCACGATACCATAATGTCCCTCCACCCAACGGCTACAACAACAACAATAACAAGTGCCCGGCTCCCAAGAGGGCACAATATCCACCCTTGCCAGAAACCCTCACAGATATCTTCTCGGCTCTCATGTCAGTTAATGCTATACAACTTCCTCCGGAACGGCCCAACTGGAACCCGACCGTTGATCAAACGAAGTATTACATGTTCCACAGGCAGCCGGGCCACACAATCGAAGGATGCTTTCAGTTCAGGGACCTGGTATATAACCTTCATGAAGGACAGAGAATTGATTGGGCCGAGATGCATAGGGCCATCGTTGAAATCAAAGAGAAGAGAAGGCAGCTGCCGAGGCAGCAAGTTCAGCAACAACAAGCACCACAGCCACAGCAGCAGCCGCCATAACAACAGCTACAGCAGCCGGTTCAGGATCTGGGAATCCACTAGGACCCGATGCCGAACCATCCTCTAGCTCCACAGCTTCAGCCACCGGCACCAGCCCAGGTGAACGTAGTCCAACCCCCGGCTCCTAATGTCAGGTGGTCTTTTGATGACGACGGCACTATGTCGCAGATAATGGCCCTCCATCATAATCACCGCAACCCCATCACTTCCTCCATCGTCTTACCTACACACCCAATACCTTCCCCGCTTGTTCTCCCATTCACATCCGCTCCAGTGAACCCACCGCCACCCGCAATTCCATCACCCTCACAAGTAGTTACCCCCACTACCCTCATTACTCCGTCACCCAGCCATCCACCCGTCACTACACCTCCGCTAGCCTTTCCTCCGCCCGTACCAACATCCATCATCACCTCTCCGTCTTCCACCAATCCCTCATCCATCATCCGTTTACCACTTATAACCTCCACCAACATCACATCCCACCAAATCCTTCCTCCTACACCACCTATTCCGCTCATCCACCCCACCGGGCCAATTATATCGTCCCCTGATGCCATGCCGGCACAAAACCTCGCCCTACGGAGCGGGCGGTTGTTCCATCAAAACTATCCTACTACTTCCAATCCCCAGTCTTCTCAGCCGGCGGCCGAGCAGGAAGAGGCCGAACCTCTGCCGGGTACCCAATACGACCTACTACATCATCTGGACAGGGTGCCCGCCAAGATATCTGTCCTGGAGCTTATCAAAAGGTCCACCCTTCACCAAGATGATCTTAGAAATTTCTTACAGAAGGTGATGGTTAGTGAAGATATGGCAGTTGACAGCTTACCTACGGCACTAGCAACAATTTCCAAAGGGCCAGCAATCACATTCTCAGAAACCGAGCTAGCACCTCCAGAAGCTCGGCAAATGCCGCTCTGCATTACAATCATTCTGAATAAAGTCAGTATTGAAGGAGCACTGGTTGACACAGGGCATCAATTAACGTGTGCCCACTCAGTACCCTTCGAGCTTGCAACATATCTGAAGAACTACTGCGACCTACCCCCACCACCATAGCAGCATATGATAATTCAAGAAGAGCATGTCACGGGGTAGTCACTATTCAAGCAGAGCTTGGGCCTCTTACCATGCCCGTGGAATTTTACGTGCTGGACATTGACCCTATGTTCAAGGCTATCTTGGGTCGACATGGATTGATACGCTCAGTGCTGTACCCTCCACTGCACATCAATGCGTTAAATTCCCTTTCCAAGGGAGGGTCGTCAAAGTTAAAAGTTTATCCACGGTCCAATCAGTGAAGGCTATTTCAGAAAAGGTTCTTCCCACATTATGGCCAAGCAGTCGGCCCGTTATGTCAGTGCTAGATCTTGACTTTCCTTGGGCTTACGCACCACGCAAGCCCGCCACTACTCCGGTTAATATCAAGATGAAGCCCCAGATCCGAGACTCAAAGGGCTGGAACATTATATTAAAACTGGGCTATCAGCCGGGGAGAGGCCTCGGTGCTCAATTGTAAGGAAGGACTAAGCGCATACCCAAGGGAAGAAAGATGGGCAACAGAGGTCTTGGCTACTGAGAGACCGCATTATCTATGATGGGTGATTCTGGGCCACTTACCTGGGACTACCGTCAATATTTTGTTCGAGGGCCTCTCCAGCCCGGCACATTAGCTCCACAGCCAGCTCCACCGAGGAAGGATACAGTCTGTCCGATTACCAGTCCACCCACATTGCCAAGGGGGCCAGTTGATGATGTGGTTGACTATGGTCAAGCCCTTCAGGGGCTATTTCATGAAGAAGACTGCCAGAGACGCCAAGAGGATCGGCTTGTTCAGTGGAGGCCGAAGAGGCAGCCAGTTGATGATCCACGAAAGAAGGGGAGCTCGCCGATTGTCTTTTCTTGGTATCCCTCTCGCTTCCAATCTCTCCTCCAGCAAGGGGAATTCCTACCCCGTCTTCCTCCTATCATGGTAAATCCATCTTTCATTGATCCACCTGAAATTATATTCGTTCCTTGTGCTTGCGGGCATTGCCCGCCCATTGATCTATCCACTCTATTCACTCCTCCTCCCCCCAACGCCCAACTCCACGAGATGTGGTTTTCTTCCTCCGATCCATTCTTTGATTGCATCTTCCCATAGCTATTTCCCATGCAACTTCCGCCTCCTCCATCCTGTTGTGTAGTCTCTACTGATCTCCAAAAAAAAAAAAAACGTCAAATTTGAAACGGAGATTTCAGTGGAAGATTATGCTACCTTGTCTCCATCCTCCTCCCAGGGGCACGAGTCCCCTGCTCCTCCCCTTCCACTAGGTTTTCTTTCTCCTAGGTTAGGATTAGGGTCCATCGAGTCTGGGGAAGTAGAGTCAGTTAGGTCTAAAGAAGTATGGTCCTATTCTAGCTCATCCAACCCTTCCTCCTCTAAGCCGCGCCCGCTTGCGCGTCCTCCCAAATCGTTCCTGATAGGTTCCTGCGAGATCTAGCTCAACGTTGTCATGCTCTTTTTAAGTGTCAAGAATTTGTTGCTACGACAATTATGATTGAGGATGAAGAGGAAATATAAGGGGTGTGGAGCGATGACGGATTAGGTGTCTATGAAATCCTTGATGAGAAAGATCCAATCGATGAGGACAGCAACGTAGATGACACTGCCGATCAGTACGCGCAAGGACTAAAGAGATTCGACGAGCCATCGTCGGCAGTGGATGAACCTACAAAGGAAATAAATCTGGGAACTGGAGAAGACCCAAGGCCCATCATTATTGCCGCTAATCTCCCTCCGCAAGTAGAAGAAGATTTAATTAAGGTTCTGAGGGAGTATAGCGATTCTTTCGCCTGGTCTTACGAGGACATGCCAGGTCTTGACCCCTCTTTAGTGGAACATCGACTTGTGCTTAAACCAGGGGCAACACCTGTGAAACAACGGTCAAGAAGATTTCACCCCCACATGGCCTTAAGGGTTAAGGAAGAAGTCGACAAGTTATACAAGGTCAGATTCATTAGAGTTGTTCTATATCCTCAGTGGGTGGCAAACATAGTCCCTGTTATCAAGAAGGATGGAAATGTGCGTATCTGCATCGATTTCAAGGATCTCAATAAAGCATGTCCCAAAGATGATTTCCCGCTGCCTCATATAGACGTCTTTGTCGATAGCACCGCTGGGTACGAATCGTTGTCATTTATGGATGGTTACTCAGGCTATAATCAGATCCGTCTCGCTCCGGAAGATCAAGAGAAAACCTCCTTCACCACGCCCTGGGGCACGTACTGTTATGTGGTTATGCCGTTCGGTTTGAAGAACGCGGGTGCCACCTATCAAAGGGCGATGATGGCCATCTTCCACGACATGATGCATATCTATATGGAAGCCTACGTGGATGACATTCTGGTGAAGTGAAAAACTAAAGAAGAACACCCCTCTATCCTGGCTAAGGTACTGCAAAGAGCCAGGGAGTACAAGCTTAAAATGAATCCGAAGAAGTGTGTATTCGGAGTCTCTTCAGGGAAGCTGTTAGGTTTCATAGTGAGGAAACGGGGGATCCAGATTGGTCCTAACAAAGCGCAGGCCGTCATGGACATGCCTCCGCCGAAGAACATCACGAAACTTCGAGGATTGATTGGTCGATTGCAATTCATCAGAAGATTCATATCCCAACATTCTCAAAGGTGCCGTCCGTTTTATGAATTGCTTAAGGCGGGGGTTAAGTTTGAATGGAATCAAGACTGTCAGAAGGCCTATGAAGACCTAAAAGAATATCTGTCCAATCCCATGGTTTTGCAACCTCCTGTCCCTGGGAAACCCCTGATCCTATACATCTCGGTCATTGAGGACTCCCTAGGGGCAGTCTTAGCACAAGTAGACGATGAAGGGAAAGAGTGGGCTGCTTATTACCTCTCTCGGTTGTTTAACCCGGCTGAGTCCAGATACACCGCTATGGAGAAGACTTGTGCCGCCTTAGTGTGGGTAGCTCAGAAGCTTAAACATTACTTCCTTGCCCACCCAGTTAGGTTGATCTCTAGAATGGACCCGATCCGCTATCTCTTAGAAAAGCCTGTCCTTTCTAGTAGGTTAGCTCGCTGGCAGAGCTTCCTCTCCCAATTCGATATTACTTTTGTCATTCAGAAGGCGGTCAAAGGGTATGCCATCACTGAGCATCTTGCCCATCTTCCCATCCCTCACACTGATTCTATTCAGGACGATTTCCCTGATGAGCATCTCTCTGCTATCTCTCATCATCCCTTTTGGTCTCTGCACTTCGATGGTGCACTCAATTCTCAAGGCCGAGGGATCGGCGCTGTTCTGCTCACTCCAGAGGGAGTGACTATTCCCTTTGCTTATCAACTTTGATTTTCTGCTACCAACAACATCGCCGAGTATGAGGCTCTCCTGGCTGGATTGAAGCACGCCTATCTCCTAGGCGCGAGGTACTTGAATATCATAGGAGACTCTCAGCTCGTCCTGCGGCAAGTTCTGTCTGCTTACCGCACTCGTGACCCCAAGCTCAAGCCTTATCAAGATTTGGTCACGCTCCTGGCTAGGCAATTCCGTAAGTTGATCTATATCCATACTCCTAGGTCTCAGAACATTCTAGCTGATGCTCTAGCATCTCTTGCTTCCTCTCTATCTTTCCCTCTCAGTCGGAGCACTGAGACTATCGTCTTTCAGAGATTGGACGCACCCTCTCTTCAGGATCCTTAGTTCATCAACCTTAGGAAAACTGTAGAGGCGAGGGCTGAGAAGGAAGATCTCAAGGAAGTATCTCTGATAGAGCTAGAAGAGATCCTGGAGGAAGAAGAATTGCCTTGGTATCACGAGATTGAGTTGTTTTCCAAAGAAGGATCGTTCCCAGAAGGGGCAAACGCCGAGCAGCGTAAGTCAATAAGAAGAGCCGCCTCAAGGTATGCCATTATTGCAGGAGAATTATACAGGCGCGCTACCAATGAAATATTCATGAGATGCTTAGATGATGATGAAGCTTGGAAAGTGGCTGAAGCAGCCCATTCTAATGAGTGTGGAGGTCATGTCAATGGCCAGGCGCTAGCAAAGAAGATCCTTAGGCAGGGCTACTATTGGCCCACTCTAGAGGAAGATTACTCCCTCTACGTCCGGAGGTGTCTTAAATGCCAACTCCACGCTGATAAAATCCATGCTCCAGCTTCGTCTCTCCATCCTCTTTCCGCTCCTTGGCCATTCTCTATGTGGGCTTTCGATGTTGTCGGCCCGCTCGGTGATCCTAATTCTCAGATCAAGCAGAAACCCTTTATCCTTACCGCCACTGAGTACTTTACCAAATGGGCCGAAGCAGAAGCGTACGCAGAGATCGAAGCTTCAACGGTGTGCCGCTTTATCATGAAGAATATCATCTCGTGATTCGGAGTGCCAAGCAGCATCATCACCGATAACAGACCTCAGTTCGTCTCTCAAGAGCTTAAGGACCTCTGTAAGAAGTTCAATATTGCATTACATCATTCATCTCCATATTATCCTCAAGGAAACGGTCAAGCCGAGGCCACTAATAAAACCCTTCTTAAAATTATAAAGAAAACATGCGAATCTCATAAGTTTTCCGATTGGCCAGAAAGATTAGTGGAAGCTCTGTGGGCTTACCGCACCTCCGTCCGTACCCCTATGGGACAAACTCCCTATGCTCTTACCAGCGGGATGGAGGCGGTGCTCCCAAATGAGATCTTAATCCCTTCCCTTAGAGTGCAGCTCGATAAGGAGCTTAATCCCGATGAACGTCGAGAGGCGTTGCTCGTCCAGTTGGAACTCTTGGATGAGAAGAGGATGAACGCGGCCGATCACATATCCGTTTACCAAAAGAGAGTCTCGCGCTATTTTCAAAAGAAGGTAATTGAACGTAAATTTCAAAAGGGTGATATGGTTTTGAAACGCAAATTCATCCGGTCTGCAGGTCCTAGGTCTAAATTGCAATCTAACTGGGAAGGGCCGTTTGTTGTAAAAGAGGCTTATCCGGGGAATGCTTATTGCTTAGTAAACGCAGAAGGTGAGGAGCTCTCTCATGCGTGGAATGGGTTGTATCTTAAGCGTTTCTTTCCTTAGAGTCTAAACACGTGCTACCCTGGCAGCAAGAGGTTCCTTTCTTTCACTAAAAAGGGGTCCCGAGTAAGGCAATCACACACTACATGACATCCCTGGTCAGGTTTCCCGCTTTAAAGACACCGTTTCTCCACGGCCATGCTTTGGGGGAAGGTCGAAGTCCCTGTCCGTTTCTTCCTTCGGCTGAATCCAGGGGCAAGAGGTGAATAAGGAGGCGATGACCGATCCAGGCACCCTATCAAGAGGAGGTCTCAAATAGGGGCAGTCCGTTATGACCTGACACCACGAAAAAAAAAAAGGAAAGAAAAGAAAGCAAAGGAGTAATCTCCATGACAAAATCGAAAGCATTATCTCAAAAGTCCATTAATTATGATTCCAAAGCTCCAGAAAGGCAAGAAAGGAAAACTAGGCATGGCAAGAGTGGCAGTACAGTTCCCCGCGGGACGAATGAGCCCGGTCGTACGTATGCTTAGAGTGGATTAAGGTTTGATGACGGACACAAAGCCCCGGCACAACAGATCAAATCTTTTACGGCTTGCACGGAAAGGAAACCAAGTCCTAAAAAAACTTCTATATCTGGCCTAAGCTTACCCCCGAGTTCTATTTTCCCCTTTTAGGACCAAGATTGGTACCCAAGGTATGGCCTTAAAAGAGACACTGTCATGAAAACTTGGGCCTTTGCCAGGGGTTGTCACCTTATTGCACGCCAACCTCGAGACTCTCAATACAATATGGAGGGCTCGCGTTGCTAGGGGAAAACACCGGTTTTCAAAATCAAAAAATAGCACATATTTCCAAAATCAAAAAATATCATATATTTTTAAAATCCAAAAACATCATATATTTCAAAAACCAAAAAAAATCACATATTTCAAAACTCAAAAACATCAAATATTTTCAAATCTCACAAAAAATTCAGATATTTTCCAAAAACTCCAAAAAAAACACCATCATATGCATTGCATCCATCGCATTATTTCTACTATGTTTTCCGCCTATTTAATAAGGCTCTACCCCTTGACCAAATATCAAGAAATGGTCATTATCTAACTTACTTCAAGGCAAGGGGTTGAGTCTAAGAACAGATCTAACTTGTTCCATGTTTAAGTGTGTGCGGAGCGCAGGTTCAAGTTCAGGGCTGAAGTCTCACAACTATGCAGGTTCAGGACTGTGACGCGCCAGGTTCAGACCGTCACACTCATCTAACGGTCTGTTCTAGACCGTTACATTCCTTTAAAGCAGTGGCTTTGGTTCTCTCAGCAGCTCTCTCTCTAACGGTCTGGGTCACGACTGTTACCGCCTTCTAACGGTCAGTCGTTGGACCGTTACGTCCTCCAGAGAACTTGGCTCTCAGGTCTTTCACCCTGACGGCCTATCTCCCCACCGTTACATCCTTATAACGGCCCTGCTCAGGATCGCTACATTCTCCAGAGGCTATATTCTTCAGATCATTTTTAGCCAAGTGAAGCCACAATTCATGTCCATTCAATTAAGGCAATCCTATCTTATTCAAATGAACTTAATGCAACATAAGATTCATAAAATTTCAAACTCTGATTGTCAAATACATCATTCAAACAACATCTTTCATAATGAAATTACATTCAGCTTCTTGTCCCCAAGTGGCCGGATCTTCCTCAACTCTTTCACATAGCTACGGCATTTTTTGTCGTTCTCTTCCACTTCTGCTTGCCACGAACGCACCTTGCTGATCTCCCACATGATCAGCGCGTTCCGAACTGCTCTCTCATCTTCCTCGGTCCCCATCTTCGTAGGTAGATGGGGAGGGTAGTGTGATAGTGCAGGAGCTTCAATCCGAGGTAGTCTGATCTGAAGATGGCACCGGTGTGGGTTGTAGATCGCCATGGTAGTATTTCCCACTAGTTGGAGGTCCAGGACTTGACGCCGCGGTATTCTAAGAAGAGTGATTCGAAGGATCCTTGGTCGCATGATGAATTTCTCCATTGGCAAGGTGTTGAAGAAGAGGCGCCATTCATCCCGTGTTTTCTTGTCCGCCGTCTTGCATTCAACATGAGAAGAGAATCCAGAAGCGCCTCCAATGAAGAATAAAGGGTGGCTCCCGAAGATCCGGCTAGAAGAAGTAATAACCTCCTTGGGATGCAATTTGATCCTCACTCCCATCTAGCACTCGAGGAGAATCATGGAGCCGAATAGAGGTCCTCCTAGGCAAGCCGAACTTAGTCCTTCATAGAGATATGAGAGGATCGCTTGAGAGATGGACATTCCCCGCCACAACCCACTGATTATGCTGAGATTTTGGGTATCTAAGAGGTGGTCGGTAGTGGTGAAAAGGAAGACTCTGCATAAGCAAACCACCGCAGTCTTGGCTATTGCTTCGTGTCTCTCCCACTTATTTTTGCAATGAGACACTATCCACTGTGCCAAGGGTATCAAGTGTATGTGGTGTGGGCTGATCATGGTCCTCACGTCCTTTGGATTGTGGATGAAATCACTCAAGATCAAGGACGGGTCGATAGGCTCCACCGTGTAGCAAACTAGATCTCCACCCCCGCCTTAGTCTTAGGAAGGGCTAGGTAGGTTTCTACCTCCTCTAATAGGACTGTTGCTTCGAAAGAAGGGAAGATGAAGGTATGTGTTTGTGGATGCCACAACTCTATGAGGGCTGAAAGGCTACGCCAATCTAATGATACTTTTTGGAAATTCTTGCCTAAAACTAAAAGAGGTTGAAGGTGCCACGCTTTAAGAATTGATGTAACCTCTGAAGGGAGTGCCTTTACCATAGGAGCCACCCACTTCAAATTGGAATAGCATCTTGGATCGGGAAGAGACTTGAAGAAAGAAGAAAATCATGAGAAGAAGATGAAGTGCAGTAATTTCTGAACTTGGTTAGGGAAGAGAGCTTACCACCCTTTGAGCATTAGAACTTATATGTTTGGGAATCGAGGTTAGTCTCTGCAGTTCTCCGTGCTCTTTTCTCGCAGCCTTAGGTCCGGTGTAGACCTTCTCCTCAATGGTCATCACCTCGAAGCTTCTCTTCATCATGTTTCCTACCCTTGGGAGAAGTTCTTCAGCCTTCTAGCAGAGAATTCAGCAAAGATACGATTTTGGCTAAGTTTCCAAGTTTTAAAGGCTTGCTTTTGGCTTTAAAGTGATAAGGTCTGGATTAGAAGACTTTATCTTAAGTCTGGGAGAAGTCTAGAGTGGATTGAGGGTTTCTTATCTTGGATTTTGCCTCTCACGGCACAATCCGTCTCGGAGTACACTTCATTCTCTGACGGTCTATCGTAGGACCGTCACTTGTCTCTGACGCGTCAGCCCTGGGCCGTCACATTTTCTGTGGGTTTCTTTTAGCCCAATCTTGTTCTGTCAAGCCTAACGGTCTAGCATCAGACCGTTACTTATTGTGGCACGTTCCCTCTGAGCCGTTACATTCTCTACCATTCAGTTTTGGCTTTCTTCTTGTTCAATCATTCCTAACGGTTTTGCTCATGGCCGTTACTCACATCTGATGCGCCGCCCCTGAACCGTCACATTTCCTTCTAGTTGCCTGATATCCCACTGCTCTGCCATCTTTAACAGTCTAGCATTTGACCGTTACTTATCTCTGACGCACCAGCTATGGACCATCACCCTTCCTGCTGTTCAGTTCTGCAAATTTGGGCTCTGTCCTCTCTGACGGCCTCCACATAATGCGTTACTTGATCCTGACGGTCTGAACCTAGACCGTCACTTTGTCTGCTGCTGTGGTTGTGTTATTCTTTTCTATCTCTGTTTAGACCTGGCGGTCTTACACACTTTCCATTCCATTCCTCATGTCCAACCGTTCATCTACACATCATTTCATCCACACATTTCATCCACACATGTCCACATGCATTTCTTACATTTCCCAATCACATTCTCACATGCATTTTTGGCATTTTCCATTCATTTTTGCATTTACCACATATACACATCCATTCATTCACATAAAAAGAAGAACAAACAAAAGACCAAAAAGAAATTCTCATTCATTTTTCATTCCATTTTCATCATAGGTCATGTACAAGATAAAAAACAAACAAACAAATAATGCATCATTCGGCCGGTTTTTCTGCTGGGCCGTCGTCATCTCCACCCTCCGGCTTCCTCGCCGGTGGCGCTATGGAGGCACTCTCCTCCTGCTGACCATTCTCCGCCCTCTCATTCCTCCGTTGACCAGAGGAGCTGACAAGGTAGTATGCCACTGATCCAGCACGAGCAGCACTCCTCGGTGCTCCACTCTGAGAGACGCTCCGCGCCGGTCCTCGGCCCATCATCCGTATGGTCCTCTCCAAGGTCCAGACCTCGACCTTCATATCATGCGCCTCGAGTCGCGTAGCCCGTGCCTCAGATCGGTATCTCTCGAAGTATGCCGTCTGTGTGGCCGTCCGCTCAAGCTCTCCTCTCAATCGGGCCACCTCTATTCATAAGACCTCTGCCTCAGCCCGGTTCCTCTCCGCCTCAGTCCGAGCCAGTTTCACCTCGACCGCTGCCGCAGCTAGCTCTCTCGCCTGCATTTTGCATTTTCAGTATATTAAGCATGTGCATGAATCATAAGCATTTTAGCATCCTACCCGCTCCGCGAGGGTGGCCTCCGCCTCCTCGGCCCGGGCAACCGCTCGGGCGAACTCGGCGTCACGCTCGGCCCTGCCTCCCGCAGGTTGCGATGACGACGATGGAGCGTCCGGTCCCGCTCTTTGGGCTCCCACAGCCCGCTGCATTTAGAAATCATTGATCAGTCCATCATTCGCATAATCATAAACATAATCATTTTAAGTCCGGGAATTTTACCAGAAGCTCCAAGGCGGTCCAGTACTTGTCCCGCTACTGGACGGTGGCGTAAAGTAGCCCCTCGAGCTCGGCTATCCTTCCCTCGGGGTCAAGATGCATTTAGAAAGCATATGAGTTAGTGCATATAGAATAAAGTTTCCATATAAAAGCATTTAGATTTAAGGGTTTAGAAGTTGCATACCGGTTGTCGGGTACCTCGGTACACCCGGTCCCCGTACAGTCAAGCAAAGGCTTTCAGGTACGCCTCGTCGCTCTCGTCCCGCTCCTTCACCGCTCTGCCCCGACGGTTCCAATCATGGACATACTTCACCTTTCGGGCACACCAATCCACGTCGCCGCTAATACCCTTTGCTGACTTGCCCGGGCGTTCGTCACCACGGCGTGGAAAGGTCACCTCAGGCTGGTGTAGTCCCCGAGTCCGCAAGATCAGCCGGTAGTGGAGTGGCTCGATGACATGGATGCAGTGCAACCATATGTCTCGTCCCCGGTACGAGAGAGCTGCCTCCACCCATGGCTGTCCCTCATAGCTCTTGCCTCGGTATGGGGTCCATCTCACCTAGAAAGCATATAGTCCATGTCATTATATTTACCAGCATATAGAAATATTCGGAACATTCCTAGAAGCATTTAAAGCATTTAGGAAGCATTTTTGAGTTCGGGCCTGCCGCCGTGTGTGGGAAGGAATCCAAGTCATCATGGATCGCCCGGGTCAATTTAATAATGGACCCCGGGTCCCTCGCAACCACCCATCATCTGGCGATCGGGATCCGCCCGGGGTGGAGTAGTGTGCCTCTCCCGATGCCCGGGAGGTACATGTAGCTCCATATCTGCATTTAGAAGTTTAATATCAGTCGGTTGCATAATCATTTGCATAAGCATAATCATAAGCATAATAGAAAGCATTTAAGTTTACCTGTAGGAAAGGCGAGAAGCCGCCCAGCATCGTCTGCCGATCTGTGGTGCTGAGGGACTCGAACTAGAAGGCTAGCACTGCCGCTCCCCATGCATATTTCCCGACTCTGCCTAAATCTCTGATCATCGGCAGCAGCCTGCAACTGATGACGTCCGCTCGAGTCGCGAACAGGAGCTTCCCGAATAAAAGCATCAGGAATCATCTCAGGACGCGATCTCCTTCCGGTCCCGCCTCTTCCGCCACATGTGGGCGCACCTACTCTGTCACCCGGTCAATGTGCTCCTCCGGTAGCTCGCCCACAGCTATGGCTTCTCCTCTCAGCCCTAAGCTCTCCTGCAGTCGCGATCTTGAGAGCTGGGATGATGTCTGGCCTGGCCTGATCAGATCTAGCCCTAGCAGCTCCTGGGCCATCTCTCGGTAATCTCTGTATGTCCAGCCCGTCACTGCGGCTCCATGGACTCTCAGCTCGGCAATCCTCGCCATGTCTTCCAGTGTGGGTATCATATGACCCCACGGGAAGATGAATGCCCTGCTGATCAGATCCCATCTCTCGTGCAATGCGTACAACAGTGGTGTGTCCATCCTGGTCACCTCAATGCTGAGCACCTCGATGAACCCCATCGATGCCAATCTCTCTCTATGATAGTCTGGCAGTGCTTGGTACACCGCCTGGATCTGGAGCCATGAGATCCTCATCCGTCTCTTTCCCTGCATTCATTTTAGAGCATAAGTTAGTCAATTGCATCATAAGATCATTGCATAGCATTCATAAAATGAAAACAAAATAAAAAATTAAATAATTGAAAACCTAAAAATAGTTCTGGGGCACTGGTGACTGTGACGGCCTTGGGGTGGGGCGTTACATGGCTCTAACGCACCACGGGTGATGCGTTAGGCTTGTGACGGTCTCTGGAAGGACCGTCACATTCTCTGCTAGTGGGCATTCTCCCCTATGCATTCCGTTGGCTTCTCACCTTGGCCAAAAGGCCTACAAATGATCCTAATGGGTTCGTGGACCCATCTTCTACCCCCCATTCACACATGCATACACATAAAAAACTATAAAAATTAAAAATTGAAAGATTAGGGTGGGCGGCCTACCTCTCGGTCTTGGCCCCTCTTCCTCTTCTTCTCTTGTTCCTTGGGCTCTCCCTCATCCATGGGGATTTCCCCTTGGTCCTCCTCGGCCGTGGGAACCTCTCCTTCCTCCGTTGTTGGCCCCCTCGCCCTAGTTTCTTCTTCCACGGGCCTTGGCACCTCCTTTCGTTCTATTCGGCAGTGGAAGCGTCGGATGGCCTTCTTCTTCCCTCTCTCCCTCTTCTTCAGCGGCGGTGGAGGCTCGTCGCCGGCCATTTCGTGGGTGGTCGCCAGTGCCCTTGGTGGCTCTCGGTTGGGGTTTTTTGGGGGGCGTTTGGTTGAATGAGTGTTGAATGAGGTTTGAGACCATTCGATTTTTTTTTTGAACGCTTAGGAAATGTGACGGTCTATCTCCAGACCGTTACATACGCTGATGCGTAGTGTTTAGACCGTCAGGTCATTTTTGAATTTTCATTGAAGAATGTGAACCGCCATTCTCTAACGGTCCTCGCCTAGACCGTTACTTTGTGTGACGCTCCCTCAGTAGGCCGTTACAACTTGCAAGTTTCTTGATGAATAAAATGGTCTATTTGATGCTTGAATGATTACATTTTCTTCCATGGTGCACATTATTGATGCTTCTCATGCGTATGAGTGGTTATGCCTTGTTTCATGCCCATATTTATTATCATTGGCTAACCTCTTTTCTCATGGATGAAATTATGAAAAACATCATGCCGTTCGTCAGGAGGTAAGTCAGGTATTGTATCTCGTTCCTTTATCCCTCTAATGCATTATTATATGTATCTACAATATATTATCTCGAGAACCGGCTGGTCATTCATGTGTTCTGGGATCTAATGTTCCCCTTAAACAAAAATGATGATGATCTAAGTTCACATGTTTAATTGTTGGATAGGCCGTTAGGTTGGAAAAGTTTGGGGACGATAGTTCTGTCTTGCACGTCGTGGTTGCAGATAGTGTCCTGACCTTAATTTCTCAGTCTAGCAATATTATTCTCGAGTATCTTGTTATTTTATCTTTCTTCGCATTCATTTTAATGATTTCTTTTTATTTAGCCCAGCATATGCATCATACGCATATTTGAGCATTCATGAGTCTCATCTGTTCAAGGCATCTCGATGATGGTGAATAGCTGTGTTCTTGATCTTGAATAAGGAGAATCATTCCACTCTGAATTAGAAGGTTTCTTCGCTCTGTTCGCTTGATTTGGTTAGCTGAAGATTCCTGTCTGGAGTTTAGTCAGTTTCTCTTTCCTTTCCGTTGCCTCCGGCGGCTAGCCGTGTTTTCCTTTCCTTAGTTAATTCCTCCAGACATGCGTCCTTTGGTTGGCTATTTCCTTGTGATTGGTTCGAAGTTTTCCAGAGAATTCCTAATCGCTTGTTGGTAAAGAACGGGTGTCGTTTGCCTTAACGCCAGCTTTTCAGTCCACTCCGATTCATTTCCGCTTCATCTCCATGTTCCATTCCGCTTTCGCTTCACCTCTGCTCGCTCCCCTGCAAAGAGGACGTTAAGGAGGGGCATCTGTTGACACCCGTTTTATGACCGATAAGTCGGGTCATCTCCTTGTTCATTCTATATGATGCTCCGAGTTGTTCACTCTTCATTGAGCTTTCTTGATCAGTTAGAGGTCTATTTCATGGGTCTTCTCCTCTTGGTTGAGTTTGGTTCCTGGTAGCGTTTTGATGGATGAAGCTTAGCAAACTCTTATTTCTCTTTGATCCTTATTGATTCTAACGGTCCATACCAGGGGCGTTACATCCTTCTGACGCATCAGCCCTGGACCGTTAAATCTTGAAGAACCCTGAGACTTAAGGCCTTTGTTTCAATCCTTATCTTTGGCCTATCCATTGATTCTAACGGTCTGTCGTGCAGCCGTTACATTCCTCTAACACGTCCTCACGTGGCCGTTACATTCATTCAAGAGTCCTATTGTTTGAGCTTTCCTCCGTTGATCTTATCTCTTTTGAGATAAGGTTGAATGTGACGGTCTCTCCCTGGGGCATTATATCCATGTGACAGTCTGTCGAGCAGCCGTTACATTCAACAGAGAGTCCTGGCAGTTCAAGCCTTTTCTCTGCTACTCCGTGGTCGAGATGAGAGTTTGATCTTGTGATTTCTCTTTCAAATCTGATCCTCAGAACCTTCTGTTTGATTCTATGGACTCTTGGGAGTATTATCTTCAAGAGTTTGCTAAGAGTTATCCTCTTTTCTTGCTGGATTATCCTCTGCTCGACCAGAGATTTTGAGGGTCTATAAATAGAACCCTTACTTCATGGCCAAAGGAGGAAAATCTGGAGTTCGCGTCGAAGTGCTGCCGCTTTCTGGAGCCATCTTCAACCAAGGAGAATTCTTCTCACGTCCATCTGCTTCACAGTGAAGGGAGTACTCGGTTCATTGTGCTTCAAAGTTCATCATTGTCATCTTGTGTTCTCCTCTTCTTTCTCATCAAAGCATTGTCCCACTCTTTCTCTCACGTTCTCCATTGTTTTCATCATCTAAACATCCTTCCCACGTTTTAAAACGCCCAGAGGGGTTAAAAAACCAAAACTTCCCCGGTATTCCCCTTTCCTTTTGCATGATCTTAAGTTCTTTAAGAATTGATACTATGCTTGTTTAAAGGGCTAATTTGGGATTGTTTTCTTGTGTTTCACGTTCTTTGGCAGGTTACAGAGTTCATTAGACGAGGCCCAAGCTTTCTAGCCAGTTGGAAGGTTTGGAGTTCAAAGAATTCACAGGTTGTTGCTGCAGGTTCTCTGACGGTCTTGTGTAGGCGCGTCACGCTTTTCTAACGGTTCATCAAGCGACCGTCACACTTCTGTGACATACAGGGTCTGGACCGTTACATTCAGGCAGACTTGCATATTTTACTGGTTTCTATCTCCCGTGGGCGGGTGCATCATCCTCCTATTTCTAAAGTATTGACCAGGTCTTTGGCTTGTTTTATTACCTTGGTGGCGATCACGTTCTTTCCTTAGTATTGGGCATTGATTTCTCTCTCATATCTCTTATTTCCTTTGCTTGTTCCACCCACGTGGTGTGTTTCTATTTACTCCTTGCTCCACACTCCGGCATATGTTTTTCTTTGCCTTCTTTAGTATAGTTCGATTGAGATAGCATTGCCCATGCTAGAGCTTGTTCTAATTGCCTAGATTCATGGTTCACATGTCCTTGGGTTGATTGAGATCATTGATTTTTGCTTATCATCTTTATCACCACAAACCACAAACAAGAGAAGGAAGCAAAACAAATCAACAGCCGGGCCGAAGATGAAGATTGAAATAAAGAAATTGGGCTATTATTGACCCTCCATGTTTGATGATTGCTGCAATTTTGCTAAAGCTTGCCAAAAATGTCAAGAGCATGCCAACGTGTCCAGGAGACCGCCGGTGCCGCTACACCCCACCCTACCAAGTTGGCCATTCACCCAATGGGGCACGGACGTGGTAGGGCCACTGCCAGCATCCTCGTCAGGGTGCAGATATATCTTAGCAGCCACAGATTACTTCTCCAGATGGGCATAAGCCATTGCGCTAAGAGATGTAACAGGAGAAATGGCCGCGAGATTCTTCTGGCAAAATATAATATTCTGGTTTGGGGTTCCTAGCCGAATTATCTCTGATAATGGTAGCCATTTCAGGAACCATAAGGTTTATCGGCTGGCTGATAAATACCAGATTGACTGGAGGACTTCGTCCCCCTACAACCCTCAAGCCAATGGACTTGCAGAAGCCTTCAATAAAACACTATGCACATTGCTAGCGAAGACTGTCAAGTCCAATAAAAAGGACTGGGAAGAAAAGATGTACGAAGTGCTTTGGGCCTATCGTACGGTCTACAAAACACCAACCGGCTGTTCGCCATTCTCCCTCATATATGGGTCGGAGGCTGTGGTGCCGATTGAATTGGAGGTCTCCTCGCTGCGAGTTGCCATCCAGCATAGTTTGGTTAGCGGCGAACAGACTAATATAGAAAGAAGACTGGAGGAGCTTGCCGAGCTCGAAGGAAAGCGTCTTCGCACGCAACAAAATATTCAACTCTACCAAGCTCGCATGGCCCGTGCTTTTGACAAGCTAGTCAAGGGTCGAGAGTTCAAGAATGGTGACCTAGTGATAGTCAAAAGAAGAAAAGTGATGGCCTCCAACCCCAAGAGGGAAATTGGTTGAAAACTGGGTTGGACCATACGTCATCCGCCGAGTATATGAAGGGGGTGCGTACATCCTTGTAGATCACAAAGGAGTCATCCAGTTCTCTCCCGTTAATGGAAAACACTTGAAGCTGTATCACACAGCTCAACCGGCATTCTCAGAATGACCAAGACCTACCTTGGTCTGGTGGCATTCCGCCCTAGCCAAGTTCTCTTCCTACCTTGGTCTAGTGGCATTCCGCCCGGGCCGAGCTCTTCCTACCTTGGTCTAGCGGCATTCTGCCCTGGCCGAGCTCTTTCTACCTTAGTTTAGTGGTACTTCACCCTAGCTATGTTCTACCCACCTTAGTCTAGTGGCACCTCACCCTAGCTAAGCCCTTCCTGCCTTAGTCTAGTGGCACCCCGCCCTAGCTAAGTTCTACCTACCATAGTCTAGTGGCACTCCGCCCAGACTGAGCTCTACCTACCTTAGCCTAGTGGCATTCTGCCCTAACTAAGTTCTACCTACCTTGGCCTAGTGGCATTCCGCCCGAACCGAGCCCTGTCTGCCTTAGTCTAGTGGCACTCTGCCCTAGCTAAGTTCTACCTACCTTAGTCTAGTGGCACTTCGCCCTAGCTAAGTTCTACCAACCTTAGTCTAGTGGAACCCCGCCGTAGCTAAGTTCTACCCACCTTAGTCTAGTGGCACCCCGCCCCAGCTAAGTTCTACCTACCTTAGTCTAGTGGCACTCTGCCCAGACTGAGCTTTACCTACCTTGGCCAAGTGTTACTCCGCCCTGGCCGAGCTCTAAAATAATATATATATAATATAAAACAGCATTGCCATTATGGGCCTTACGCCCAAATCGGCACAGATCTATCCTTTGCGTTAGCATTCCCTTCTTGCTAACGAATAAATCCTTATTCTCGGTGCAAGACTTCGTGTCCTAGCCGACTCTAAAACAGCATTGCCATTACGGGCCTTACGCCCGAATCAGCACTGATCTATCCTTTGCGTTAGCATTACCTTCTTGCTAACGAATAAATCCTTGTTCTCGGCGCAAGACTTCGTGTCATAGCCGACTCTACTACAACAATGCCATTGCGGGCCTTACGCCCGAATCGACAGAGATCTATCCTTTGCGTTAGCATTACCTCCTTGCTAATGAATAAACCCCCTTTTTTCTCGGCGCAAGACTTCGTGTCCTAGCCGACCCTTTTACAACAATGCCATTGCAGGGCTTACGCCCGAATCGACACAGATCTATCCTTTGCGTGAGCATTACCTCCTTGCTAATGAATAAACCCCCTTTTTTCTCGGCGCAAGACTTCGTGTCCTAGCCGATCCTTTTACAACAATGCCATTGGGGGCTTACGCCCGAATCGGCACAGATCTATCCTTTGCGTCACTATTGCCTCTTTGCTAACGAATAAACCCCCTTTTTTTCTCAGCTCAAGACTTCGTGTCCTAGCCGACCATTTTACAACAATGCCATTGTGGGCCTTACGCCCAAATCGGCACAGATCTATCCTTTGCGTTAGCATTGCCTCCTTGCTAACGAATAAACCCCCTTTTTCTCGGTGCAAGACTTCATGTGCTAGCAGACCCTTTTACAATAATGCCATTGCGGGCCTTACGCCCAAATCGGCTCAAATCTATTCTTTGCGCTAGCATGGCCTCCTTGCTAACGAATAAACCCCCCTTTCTCGGCGCAAGGCCTCGTGTCCTATCCGACCCTCTCAACACCCTCCTATTGTATATATACAAAAGAAAAAAAAGGAAACAAAAATGGGGCTTAAAATGAGGTGCCCCGCCGGCCTTGTTCTTATATCAGGACAAGGGCAAAAAATGGCTATAACCCGGCTGTGGCGAAAACCTGAAAGGGCGCCGTAGGTAAAATCGGGTACCCTGTCACGTGAAAACCCGAAAGGGCACGTGGACAAAAGCAAGAGGGGGCTGGCTTCGGCATAAACCCAAAAGGGCGCTTAAGTCAGTAATGTGGTAACTTGAAATTCCTTTTCACCCCCATCCCAATGAAGCTCCGAGAAGGGTGATCACCCTAGACCCTATTGGAGGTCTTTTCATCAATATCCTTTCGACCCTTATCATCATCAGCAAGATCAGTCGACCTACTTCTGACCCTTGTCATCATCGACAGGATCGGTCAGCCTCCTTCTGACCCTTATCATCATCAGCAGGATCGGCCAGCCTTCTTCTGACCCTTGTCATCATCGGCAGGATCGGTCAGTCTCCTTGCGACCCTTGTCATCATCGGCAAGATCGGTTGACCTACTTCTGACCCTTGTCATCATCGACAGGATCGGTCAGCCTCCTTGCGTCCCTTGTCATCATCGACAAGATCGGTCAACCTACTTCTGACCATTATCATCATCGGCAGGATCGGTCAGCCTCCTTCTGACCCTTGTCACCATCGGCAAGATTGGTCGGCATCCTTGCGACCCTTGCCATCATCGGCAAGATCGGTCGGCCTCCTTCCGACCCTTGTCACCATCGGCAAGATCGGTCAACTACCTTGCGACCCATTTCATCATCGACAGGACCGGTCCAGATCCTCTTGACCCTTGTCACCATCGGCAAGATCGGTCAGCATTCTTGCGACCCTTGTCATCATCGTCAAGATCGGTCGACCTACCTTGCGACCCCTGCCATCATCGGCAGGACCGGTCGATATCCTCCTGACCCTTGCCATCTTCGGCAGGATTAGTCAGCCTCCTTGCGACCCTTGCCATCATCGGCAAGATCGGTCGACCTACTTCTTACCCTTGTCATCATCGACAGGATCGGTCAGCCTCCTTCTGACCCTTGTCATCATCGGCAAGATCGGTCAACTTCCTTCTGACCCTTGTCACCATCGGCAAGATCGGTCCATATCCTTGTGACCCTTGTCATCATCGGTAGGATCGGTTAGCCTCTTTCTGACCCTTGTCATCATCGGCAAGATCGGTCAACTTCCTTCTGACCCTTGTCATCATCGGTAAGATCGGTCAGCCTCCTTCTGACCCTTGTCCCCATCGGCAAGATCGGTCAATATCCTTACAACCCTTGTCATCATCGGCAAGATCGGTCAGCCTCCTTACGACCCTTGCTACCATCGGCAAGATCGGTCAACCTCCTTGCGACCCTTGTCATCATCGGCAAGACCGGCCAACACTTCCCTTAGCCTGGACTTTTCGTCCTCATTGACCAATAAGCCCCCTTTGCTTCGACACGCAGCCTATGTCGATGAATAAACCCGACCCTCAGTTTTCGTCACCATCGGCGAGTTTGGCTAACAAGCCGTCTAACCTTATTTCCCGGTCCAAGGAGGGCTCTACACTTTCGTCCTTCGAACTTTTTTGGCCTACTTTAGCCATTGCTTGGCCCCGAGAGTAGTTACGATGCGGTGGAGTGGACACCTCACCCCTTCGCTGAAGGCGTGAGCGCTCTCCTGCCCTAGTGACTTGCGTACTCGGACTAAGTTAACTGGAAAATAAAAAGAAAGATGAAAAGGATAAAGAAAAATGAAATGATGAAGTCGTCATTTGGCAGCAAGTGAAGATATTTCATTCCTGTAAAGCAACAAGATACATGTTACACGGGGCATACCCCGCGGTACATGCGGTCCACTAGACAAAAATGCAAATGGAAGAGACTACTGCAGTGAGCGTCGGAAGATGTCCTCCAGCTCTAAAATACCCAAGGAAGGGTGGTGGGTCAGCTCTTACAGTCGAGACTAGGCGGCCTTCAGCTGGGATAGCTTCTCTTCGAGAGAAGCGGCTCGTCCTTCGGCCATCTCTGCTTCCTCTATACTCTGGGCTTCTAGACGCCCGGTCTCCTGAAGCTCGGCCTCAGCCCTGGAAAGCTCAGCTTGTAGCTCTGCCATCTGGGCTACAAGGAAAGTTCAGTGCTGTGAAGAAGTACTGGCGACATCTCTCATCTGCACAGCAATCCCTCTCAAAGAGGCGAGAGTAGTCCGGCATTCGACCCATTCCAATGTTATGGCTGTCAGTTGATCAGCTACCTCTCGGCCTAGAAATTCCCTTCTGTTCACATACTTCAATAGTAGTAGTACCCGTGGCGTCCAGTCATCCATGGGGCAGCCAAAAGCTAATAGTTGGCGGGACAGGTGCTCTACCAAGCCCCGCAGCTGAACATAAGTCAAATCTCTGCTGGCCACTATAGTCTGTTGAAGGGTCCCCTAGAATTGCCACACTAGGTCGCTGGATGATCGAAGACCAAGTGGTGACGTCTCGGGAAGCTCGAAGTTTACTCTGCTATCCACGGCGGCCCAGATATCGTCGCTCGCCTCAGAAGATGATGACGGCATGATTTGTAAGGCGCTCACACTGGAACCGACTACAGTAGCTGATGCCACAGCTGGAGTCTGAATGACGGCAACCTCCCTGCCAGTCTCTTGATATGGAGCTGCAATGGGAGCATCAATAGCCGAGGATACCTACTCCTCGCCCCCGGCCTGGCCGACCTCCATATGGCTAGTTTCGGCAATAAGAGCCAAGGCCCCTAAAGTCTCAGCTTCTTCTTCAACAATATCTCCCACCTCGACCTCGGGAGGGCCACTCTTTTCCAGGGCCAACTGTCCTGCGGCTTCAAGTGGCTGAGGTTCCATGACTGTCGCCGACTAGTCAGTCCTCACAAGTGCTCCAGGTCCTTCTGGACCCACTGCTGCCGCATAGTCTTTGGGGTATCGCAGGGCGATAGGCCGCAAGACTGGCGGAAAAGTTGGGTGACCCACACCTAGAGCCGAGAGAGGTATTTGCACCATTATGGTCGGTAGCACCACCTCAGTCTGCACCGGAAACATATATATGTCAAACAACTGATATAAAAAGGAGGGAAGAGCAACAATGTGCAGATAGTAGGAGATTTCTCACCTCAGCCGGCACTAAGCTCAAGCCTCCAAGGGCGGCCTCTGTGGCTCCAGCCCCTTCACTTACAAGTGACCTTGACGGCCCAGGACCACTCCATGCCAACCGGGGTGGGCTGAAGGTTATATGATCACTTTCGTAAGTTGAAGACACCCTGACATCCTCGGTCTCTGTATCCACCGGTGGGAACTCCTCGTCACTGGAGCCGCCACCATAATCAACTTGCTCAGAAGAAGAAGAGTCTTCTGCTTGTCCCTGGCGCTCCACCATCAGAGCAGACAACTTGCTGGAAGCGATATCACCCTCAGTGGGGACTTCCTTCATCGGCTCTACATTGGGAGTGTCAGTTGAATGAATCTCTGGGACAAGCCCGCCTTGCTCCCCAGCGGTAGTTTCCTCCACAGCCTTGGCTTCGGGAAGCAATGTCGGTTGCACCTCGACTAAAATTTAAGGCAAGAAGTAGTCAAGCCAACTGAAGACATGGTGGTCTGCAGAGTCCTCGTGAATAAATTACAAATTACCTTCCATCTCCTGCCTAGGTGTTAGAGAGGGTAGATCCCTCTCCACGGGAGCTATCGGGACTTCCTCCACCCCTTCTCCAGTCATGGCACCTGCTGCTACCTCTAGCCCGACGACCGCAGCTATTGTGTCGGCAACTGCTAAGAAGGATTAGCTGAAGTGGCTAGAATAAGCAATGAACTACAAAAGAATGAAGAGCTTACCTTCAGCTTTAGGCTCCTGCGTACGAGAAGCCTCGAACTCTTCAAAAGATAGAACTGGAGGAAGGATGGTTGCGTGTTCCTTTTCTGCAGCCTTCCTCTGGTGTGCCCGTGTCACTCGGGGCACTGCCGCTTTGGCCTTCCCAATAGCCTCCCTCAATTGGGATCTGGTTCGCTTCCGTGAGTCACCAGGAGGCAGTGGTGTCGTGGTCGGGGCCGGCTCGGGAGCCTCGAAATATGTCAACTTTTGAGTTTTTATTATTAGCTTCTTAAAGTGCCGAGTCTCTTCCAAAGTGGGTCGGACTGCATACGCACGATGGTGAGAATGATATATGCCAATGAAGAAAAGAAGCTGGCCGACGGGCTAGAATAAAGAAATAGAACATACTTATTGGCCCTGTATAAAAAGGGAAAAGAGACCAATAAAACAGTGATGACACTTTGTCTCTTGAAGCTGCCTCGCGAATAAGCCAACACAAGGCTCCTATCTTCTCATACTGATCGGCCAACAACGCCAAGTCCGTGTGGCTACAGAAAGATAGGTGATAATACAAGCTCAGATGGTCCAGCCCCCATCCGTCAGCATATTTGAATGAGATATGAAGGGGCCGGTCCAGAATGGCTTCGCTGGGGCCACCCACTGAAAGCCCGTGTGAGCGAAGAAGCGCGAACAGCCAAGGGGTGTTGTCATATAAAGCATCCCGCCTATCCTCCCTACGGATGAAAGTCCGATAAGGATGCAATCTATCAACCTCGGGATGCCAGTCGGCTACGACCGAGATGGGCTCTTCCACCAGCAGAGGGAGTTGCTGAAGAACCACCCTCTCCCTGCTTACGCGGCATAATCCCCGAAGCGTCTTCACAAAGTTGTCCCTTCCGATTGCAGGCAGTTTCGGATCAACTTTGGATGAACGGCTCTTCACAGCTTTTCAGGCTTCCAGATAAGCCCTCACCTCTGTGTTGGTCAAGGACTTCAGCTTCTTCAAGTAAGAGGGCTCAATGTCAAGGGCTAGCTCTGGCTGGAAATCCAGAAATATGTGCTCCGCAATGGCCCAGCACTCTCGGCGAGAGCTCCGGTAAAATCATGTCCGCGCGTTCCACCACTTGATGTATTCAGGGGTGACGCGGGGGAAGCGAGCAAGGGTCGGCACCCTGAAAGAAACATCTTCTCGGCGGTGGAAGAAGTCCCACCATATCCGGGTATCATCATTTGAAACTTTCCCAGCTCTGTGCCTATTTGGCAATGCAAATTATGAAGAGGAATGAGGAATGTGCTGGTCGTAGCCAAAGTTCCGACTCAAGCGAAACGGGTAATACAGCTCCAGCCACAGAATGCCACTCTTCCGGAATACAAGGACGCTTGGTCTGATAGCCAGCGCCCAATCAACCAGCTCTTGCTCCAGAATAGGCCTTGTGCACTTGGCCCCGGAGATCGGATGGACATATTCCTCTTTCTCAAAGAGCTTGCATTGCCTTGTCCTATTCACCATGGGACTAAAATGAGCAGCTAAACTCCAGAAGTGAAGAACCCCGGGCGAATTCGTGGTAACCCGGGCTAGCTTGCCCCGAATGGCGAAGAGCTGTTCCACTACTGATGCCAGTTTAGCACTCGCGAACTCTATCATCCGCGGGATCAGATGAGACGATTGCAACGCCCGAGGAGCAGCCTCCGGGAACAAGGTGCAGACCCAAGCATTGAAGAAATGTAACAGACCAACCGTCCGCAAGTTCCTAGGGAGATGCATCTTGTGCAGATCTCCTAGCATCTTATAAGTGAGGCACAAAGCCACCGGCCAAACGGACAGCTTTGTGCCCCAAGCCATGAGACAAGCAGGATAGATGGCCTCCGCTCTGATCACGCTCTCGTCGCCTTGCGGGAGAGCGAAAGAACAAATCCAATAGGTCAAATACGCCACACAGTGGGTGACTGAGTCAACACCGGTGGGGTTTGGGTCCTACCTTTGCCGTCTCCTCGATGACGATGATGTGGCGGCCTATCGCCAGACCCTCTTCTTCCTCTTCGGAGCCATTGGCGCTACTGCGGGGAAGTCCTCATACTTCTTCTTCCCACCGAAGAAATGTTGAAGCCAGGTGCCCATCCGCACTCGCCACTTCTCGCCGGGCTTTCGGGCCTCCCTCGTGTCATACGACGAGCGGCAAAGTGTGCGATACGCCTACATCAAATAACGATAGGCGTAACCTGCCAAGTATCGGCCTTCTCCATCAGTCTGATCCTTTAGCCAATCTGGCCAGCAAACCTCCTCATACTGCTCTCCATCGATGGGTAGACCGCTAAGCTGTTAGAGGCTCCATAAATCCAAAGAAGTTTCTCCTTCCGAAGTATAAAAAGTGTTGTACTCGGGGCAGAATACTTCGATCATGCTGCAGCGTAA
Organism: Amorphophallus konjac; assembly: GCA_022559845.1. Taxonomy (NCBI): domain Eukaryota; kingdom Viridiplantae; phylum Streptophyta; class Magnoliopsida; order Alismatales; family Araceae; genus Amorphophallus; species Amorphophallus konjac. The sequence continues at coordinate 263,039,408 of CM040121.1, forward strand.
GCCTCGGGAGATGGGGTAGCGATACCTTGAGGCGTACACGTTGTGATATCCACCAGCCCTGGTTAAGATGGGAGCGTAGTGCTATAGCACATAATCTGTGAACTCCACCGCTCCAGGTCTGAACGTGTGGGCGTCGGTGGCCCTCAGCTCGGCAAACCACCCCTCGGATATTTGATGCTTGAAATGGACCGCCAGGCAGTCCAACAGAAAAGACTCTTCTCTATACCCCCATTTCAACGGGGCAAGAAACAAGCCAAAGATCGGCTTCTCTCGGTCTACTCGGCCTGCAGAGTCGTTCCACCGAGCAGGTACAAATTCAAGGGCCCTAGTCAGCAGCCCATCTTCTGGAGCCAGATCTTGCAGTTCAAGCACGGCACTCCATTTCCTGACTTCTCCGGGAAGATAAATAGACCTTCCTCGAACAACACAATCTGTCAAATTGTCCCTCTCCACTAGCAAGGCTTGCTTGGCTTTGCGAACAAGGAACATGTCCCTCTTCCCTTGAAGGTCGAAGCGCCTAAGGAAGGACATCAGATGCTTCTCCTTGGGGTGATCCCTCCAGACGGCGCCTTCCCGGTCGTAATGAAAAGAGTCACCCCCGAGGATGAGGAGACGGCCGGTGTCCACAGTGTCGGTCTCCGAATCCGAGGACTCCACAACTACAGCAAGCTGATCGTGCCCCCGATCAAGGGAATGGACGTTCTCCCACGTCACCACGGCATGAGAAGCAGAAGAGGAAGAGCCAAATGCCATCTCTATCTGTAAAGAAGGTGCATCAAAGAACAAACAAGGTCAGAAAACAATTGATCAAGACAAATTTCTGACAAAATTTTAGCAGAGTCTCCCTGGCATGGGAGATTGCCAAAGAAAAGCGGGAACACGTCCACTAAGGGAATGAAGCCTAAAAGCAGCCATCGGCATTACACCGAGGCCAAACGGGACACCCGGGGGATAGCTCCGAGAGCAAGCCCTACTAGAAGCCTCTCGGGGCCCAAAGAATGGGTTTCAAAACCCGAACAAGCAACACTCCACTCACCCCTAAGAAAACTCGCCCACGCCCTCAGCTCACTCGGTGCTGCGAGAGGAGAAGAAAGGGAGGAGAGAGAAAGGAAATCTACAAATGAACAATGGTGAAGAAAGAAAGAAGGTTGAAAACCTTATATAGGAAGGAGGGTTTCTCCATTAATCTGGCATGCCATTTAGCGCGCCGAATTAACATCCCCCAAGCCAAAAGGCGCGCCGATTTAAGGCACTCCAAATTAGCTTCTTCCAAGCATCAAAGGGCACGCCGGATTAAGATTCCACTGCCTGGGGCACACCGGATTAACATCCAAAGTCAAGGGCCATGACGGATTAGCTTCCAATGCTTAGGGGCACGTCGGATTAACCCCGCGCCGTATTAGAATTCAAACCGCACCGGATTAGCATCCGCACCTGATTAAGGGCCGTTCCGAGCTTCCGTCAATCGAAGAAGAGATCAATCCGGGTGAAGCTCATCTGTCGGTCTTGCTGCACTCGTGCCTCGCTCGCAACACCCACGGCTGGGGAGCATTTGTTGGCACTCAAAATATGATTCACGACGATCAAGCCTCAAAGACGAATGACACAGCCCACTGAAGCACAGAAGCCGATAGATATCAACATATTGAAGCCCTCTCAAGCTGCCAGAGCCTCAGGTCACCCTGTATGAACAACGGGGACTTCACCTCAGGAGAATCGAGATGAATTCACAACCAACTAGTAGTGCGACCAAGCCTGCCCAATGAACCGGCATCGACTCCATCGTGCCGCATACACTACACCCGTTATCCGACCAAGGACAGCGGTCACCCAGTGGCCTGCCACCCCGTGAAAGACTCTCCTGAGATGGAATAACTCCCTTGGCTCTTCAGAATGGAGGACCGAGGGCTCTGTTGGCAGAAGATCCCGATTACCTGGCACGGGTACTGCTTCTCGCCAAGATGGGACCGTTAGTGGCCGAATGATCGCCCGGCCTGGGTAGAACTATCCCGGGTGTTACTCCACCCTCCAAGAAGCTTTGAACACAAGCCAGACCAAGCTAGCAGCACGGATCATAGTGCCGAAAGCCGTGTCAACAGAAAACCCGTGTGTTCAAACCAAAGACACTCGAGGTTCCGAGAAGGGTCATACGTCATCCTGAGAGCTTCGACAAGGCTTTCTGTCGAGGTTTGAAAGAACGGCGGCAAGATGAATGTTCACGGCGACTCCTGGAACCATCCCCGGACTCACCGACTAACCCGCGATGAGCGGGAAATGTTAATACGGTGCGCCCTTATCCGGCGCGCCCCCATATCTGGCGCCATCCTATTCCGACGCGCTAAAGGCTGCGGAGTTCCCTTCCCCAGCGCGCCATTCCTCACGCCGGATTAAGCTTCGAGCTTGCTCCTATATATATGGCTGCTCAAGGGGGTTTCAAAAAAAAGGTGGGGGGGGGGGGTTCGAAGGGGCGAATTAAGAAGAAGAATTGAAAGAATAGGAGAGAGAGCCGGAGAGCCAATCACCTTTGAGGGAGAGAGGGTTTCCTTGTGAGAGAAGCAAGGTTCTCATAGAGTGTTCCCCTCACCGCCACCTTCCTCTCCGCCTGAAGCCCTCCGAAGCCGGAGAAGGAGAAGAGAGTCTGCTACTCTGGTTTTATCGGTGAAATTTAGGTGGGTTCCGCAGATCATTTCTCGAAGTCCCCTCCTCTGTTTTCTCCTTCCCACCGTCGTGTAAGTGAGGGGGAGGAGGGGCGATGATACTAGCCCATCCTCCTCCCCCCTCACCATATGTTCGCCCTCTTTCTGTACTCCCTCTGTAATTTCTTCTTTGAAATCAATGAAGTGGCCGCCGAGCGACAACGTCGACGCGCCGAATGTTCATAACATGCCCGATCTTTCGTCTCCCGTCAATGGAATGAATGATGTTGTGTCTTGTATGCTTTTATTGTTCCGTTCTTAGTCTGCATGCCCAATCACTCTGTGTGTGCGATTGCTGAGTTCTACTTCGCGGAATCGAACATGCCCGGAGCCATACGAGCTATATTGATATCGCTTCCCCCCTCCCCGGGGCTCTTCCATTCAAATGCAAGGGTCGTGCCTTTCCATGTGTATATTGTGGGTTTCGTGGTTGGAGACGCACTCGTGTGTGCATCTCTGCTAGTCCCTGCTCCGAGGTCGACCCTATCTTCACCCCTCTGCACTTCTTCATAGTCCAGAGTGAACATGGTCGTCTCTATAATCCCCGCATCCATTATATGCTAATGATTATGATGTTTTTTTTATATATCTCAATTGGTGCAGCTCGTAATGCTAACCCATTGATGGGGACATCGAAGCAAGACCGTCTACATTTTGTTTGCATTTATGTCCTTTCATATTTGTATGTATACCCTTGTGTTATATGGGTATGCAATTGTAGGTCTTAGTGGGTTTATATGTAAAATTCCAGTAGGCCCAAGCAAGGGGGCCCTCAGCCCTTTCCCATTGGTCCATGTCACCCATGTGGGGCTGGTCAAACCATCCTAAGTGGAATCTAGAAGGGTTGAATGTCAAATGACACATGGGTAGACAAAGGGAGTAAAAAGTCTAAGGTAGGCTACCTACCATGTCAAGCTTGTCTCCCACTTGGGTTATTTTTTTTTTTTTTTGTGTGTTGGTCACATTTAATCTAGTGCATTCCTTCCCCATCTCTAGATCCAATGGTGGAGATTGGATTTGATGTGTAGCATATATATACTTGTATTTTTCCATTTAGAACAATTAATGAGAAGAAAAAAAATATTGTGCAAGAGCCCCCTTGTGAGAATTTCGACCCCCCCTCTCTCTCCCTCTGGTTTTCTTCATCCCCAAATCCATTTCTAGAGTGGTATCCCTTCTATCATCTCCTCTTCACCTCCGGTAATCATCGGTGCCACCGCCGCCACCGTTCGTGCCGCCATCGAGCCGCCGCGAAGTCGTCTTCGGTATTCTGTCCATCCAGGACAGAAGCATCTGCTGGGTTCGATGCAGTATTCAGAGGGGGGGTGAATGAATATAACCCTTTAAAAAACTTTCACCCAATTTAAAACTAGAAAACTAACAAGACTTTCACTTAATATAAAATTTCGCCCAAACTAGAACTATGATGCTAACTAGACAGATTTACCAAATCTGAAATCTAATCAACTATTCAGTTCTACCAGTTAGCAAACACATGGAGTGCCCCTATGCATTCATCTAGCGGAAGCACAAATGAACAAATCAAACCACAATGCACAAGGGGTTTTTAGGTGGTTCGGTCCTCCAGACCTACATCCACCCCACACTCAAACCGAGTGTGGCTTCCACTAGCTCACGCTAGAAACAGCAGACTCAGTCTGCAACAAACGCTGCCAAACAGCTTGACCAGGGGAACAACCTCCCCTCTTCCTCCCAACCGGAGGGAACCACTAGTGACACCAGTCACTAGCAAACCAGAGACACAAGGTCTCTCTTCCTCCAGACCTGGAGGGAACCCCTGGACTTGAATCCACAAGCCCAGAACCGGAGACAAGTCTCCCTTCCTCCAAACCGGAGGGAAACAACAAGTAGCACCTAGCTACTTGCAACCGGAGATAGCAATCTCCCTTCTCCTAAACAAACAGGAGGAACCCACAAGTGACTCCAGCCACTTGGAAACCAGAGACACACGGTCTCTCTTCCTCCACACACGGAGGGAACCACCGGGCTTGCTACTCACAAGCCCAGAGCCAGAGGAACAAGCCTCCCTTCCTCCAACCCGGAGGGGAACCTAGAGACCCAAGTCTCTCTTCCTCTGAACCCCAGAGGGAAGCACAATCGGAGATAAATCTCCCTTCCTCCAACCCGGAGGGAAACAACCGATGACACCCTGTCAAAGGCAACCAGAGACGCAAGTCTCTCTTCCTCCACACGGGAGGGTACCAACCACAAGTAGCACCCAGCTACTTGCAAACCGAAGACACAAAGTCTCCCTTCTCCTGAACCCACAGGAGGAACCCCGACCTCTCTACAGAGGATCGGAGTTACAGTAAATGGATAAACACAAAAACGAAACCAGCAACAGAAGGCTGAAAAGATAAAAACAAATGTGGCTCTCGCAGGAGCTGGCTGGCCTGGATTTGATCCACGGTTCAGCAAGAACAGATCTTCTGTTGAAGCTTCTATCACTCTATCTCTCTCTTCTTCTCTATTCTTCTTCCTCTTCTTCTCTTCACACTCTGCTATCTCGATCTCTTACTCAATCTCTCTTTCTTTCTCTTTCTCACTATCTTTCTCTTCTTCTTTTCTTTTTCTTCTTCTCTGTCTGGATCGTGGCTCTCTGTATAGAGTTTTCTTCTCGCCAACTCGATCACCCTCCATCTGTGGACGAAGGCTCCTATATATAGCAGCAGCAGTAGGTGGATAGGGCACAAAACGCGTGTGCCTCCCACGTTTCCTGCCCTAATATTTCGGACCACGTGGAGGCTCCTCTGCATCTTGGATCACGTGCCAGATGCAGCCTTGTATCACGTACTGCTTCACGATTAGAGCACCTGTAAAACAGAGTATCGGATAAGTAATCAATTTAAGGAACACCTCTGTATAGATTATCAGAAGAACAGTACTTTAGAAGAAACTTGAACGAGGTTAAAACGAAACAACACGAAGTGACAAATAGCAACGACACGGAGACAACGCGAGGACACAATAGGGAAAACGACACGAAGTCAGTAAGGACTCGATGTACAACAGTAAGTAACACGAAGTAAGACCACACAGACATAAACGATAACACGAGAACAACACGGGGTGACAGCAGAAACCGACACGAAGTGTTTGCAAACAAAGTAAGACACAAGGTCTACGTAAAGCAACACGAAGTGTGGTTAAAGCGAGAACGACACGAAGTGAAGTTATAAAACAACACGAGGTAAAAAGAAGAACGACACGAGATACATGGAGACAAAACAGAAACCAACACGAAGTGTGGTTTCAACACAAGAAAGACACAAGGTCTAAGAAGAACAAAAACGACACGAAGACACAAAACGGAAAACGACACGAGGTGTAACAAACACGACACGAAGTTATGAAAACAACACGGAGACGAAGTCTGAAAAAATGACACGGGGTGAAGACAACACGAAGACGAAACACAGGTTTCGACACGGAGTGAAAACGACACAAAGACAAAACAGAATTGACATGGGTTGAAATCAACACGAAGTCAAAAACAGTAATCGACACGGGTTGAAAACAACATGAAGACGAAGTACAAAGAGACGACACGAAGTGAAGTTGACACGAAGTGAAAACAACACTAAGTGAAAAACAATAATCGACACGCGGTGAAAACAACACGACGACAGTGAGAACAGCACGAGGTGAAATGACACGGGGTGTAGAAAACCAAGAATCGACACGAAGTGTGGTCAAGGCGAGAAAGACACTAAGTCAAAAACGAAAGACCAACACTCAGACAGAAACATAAAAACAACACGGAGACGTAGACACTAAAACAACACGAAGATGAAGACAAGGGAAACGACACGAAGTCTAACCTCATACAAGCTTTCCTGTCACGCATGGAAATCAACACGAAGTGTTGTATGCTCATACAACACGAGATCTTTTTGTGTTAGTGAGGGGAAACAACACGAAAACTCAAGTACAGAAACAGCGCGAAGATGATGTACAATCTGATGTACAGACATGAAGAACAGTCCAAGGTATAGACTTGCACGAGTAAGCTACAGTGCCAAAGTATAGACTTCACGCTGTACAGACTACATGACCAGTGCATGATTGTACTTGACAATGTAAACACTTAGCCTATGCAGACCAATGTATAGACTTTGGCGAAGCAAAAGGCTGTATAGACTTGGAGACCCAAAGCCATTGTATAGACTTTGTCTAAGACAAGGCATGAGCTGACGTTGTATATACTTAGCCCAATGCAAACCAGTCCGATGTATAGACTTTAAGGAAATGCATGCTACAGTGCAATGTCTAGACTTGCGATGTGTTCGCCAAATGCACACTACAGTCCAATGTATGGACTTGGACGAATGATGCATGTGCAGTGAATAGACTTAGGGCATAAACCCCACGATGCACTGTATAGACTATGCACATAACATAAGTCTAACATAAACAATATATCAGTTGTACCAGTCACAGTCATGATGCAATCATCAAGGCACAATGTCATGAAAACACTATATCATTGCTATCATCAAAATACAATATCAATCATCAAAACCACAGCAATGAATGCTTTATGCATCAGTTTAACATGTAACAAGACTGAACATCAAATATGTTAATCTAAACTGAGAAGCAAGATGACTGAACCTTTGATTAACTCACATCAACAACCAATCATCAAAGCCATCATTAAAACCATCATCAAAACCAAAACCACATGCATGGGCACAACAATCTCCCCCTTTTTGATAATGGCAACACTTTCAATACATTGAGTCATTCTGATGATGTGAGGCATTCTGAGGTAATCTGAAGACTCAAATTATTCTCCCCCTTTGACTTCATCAAAAAGAAAAATAATTTGAGAAATTATAGCATGTATAAAAGTTCAGTCAATTTCTCCCCCTAAATAAAAGCTCCCCCTTTGAGAAGGAATATGAACAGATAACACAGGTAGAAAAGATAGGAGGATCACTTGATAACAGCTGAATCATAGGTTCAGAAAGGAAGCATGATTATAACCAACTGTTTAGAGTATAAGAATCACCACTCATACAATTTTCAAAGATTCAGGTTTAATCAGTGATAAATCTAGAGTAAAACACCTGACCCCTGAGAAAGAGTTTTAGATTCCATTTATAGCAATGAATCTAGGGCACATGGTATTAATAGATAAGTCTGAAATAATACCCTTTTGTGTTTAAACAAGGAAATTCAAGAGAGGCAACTTGAATATGTATTGATAAAAATAATTTTCACTTATTGACTTTTGATTTTTCGAAGGGTTACAGCAGTTTGATTTTCATTTTTTTTTTCAATTTCTGAAACTGAACTAAGTGAATAGACCTATGGCATTTATGCTGTTGACATTAGGTGTACACCTTGATAAGAGGCAGGTACCCCCAGTTACTAGGCATAAACTATATGATCTACTTCAGATCAAGACCCACGAGGAATAGTCTTCACTTTTGACATTAAGGGTACACCTTGATTAGAGGCCAGTACCCTCAGTTACTTGGTGAGGACTCCCCTTATAGATTTGACCCTATGAACAGAGATAGTCTAAGGCACTTCATGACATGTGAGATCTCCTGTCTTTTTGGAGGAGTTCACAGTTTCTCAGTGCAATCAGCCATTGCTTCTGTCACTATGTTCTGTTCTTAACATTAATGATCTTGTTTACTGCTGCCCTTAATTCTTTTAGAGTGATTGATTGAAAAACATTACACACTCTTGTTCACCTGTTCTAAACATTTCCAGATTAACACATTTAGGCATTAAAAAAAACTTTTTCTATTTTAGCCATGAGACAAAGATTAAGAGCTATAAAAGTTTTCTTTTATCTCAATTTCTGAAGTGCAGACACTTAACTCTCCAATTTATAAAGGTTAAACCTTTAGTTCTTTTCAATTTGTAAGAGTGATTCTTATAAGTGAACAATTGCAATAATCATCATTCAATGTACTAAACCAGATGCAAAGCTGTTGTTTAGTGAAAATGATGGGGAAAAGATAGCAAGTGGCAATATGGTTCAATGAGCAACCGATGTCAAAGAATATGAATCATTTGAATGAGAACACTGGGAAGTGAAAAGGATTCAATGAATTGAATAGAACTCTCAGCTCCCCTTGACATCATGATGCAAGAGATATGCTATACATTAGACTGTTCTACATGCAGACTAGACCCATGGTACTAGGCAGAGGACCTGGTCTCAAAGACCATCTCACACATGGTAGGAACCTCCGGGCAGATTTCCCTGCCTTTTAGTAACATACCATTTGATATACCAGGGTTAACAAGGACAATGCAACATAAATCAGTCCTTCATGCATTGAACGGCATTATTAACACATGCAATGACAGTGTACACTAAATGAACCATTCACACTTAGTCCAAGTATGCATTCAAATACTAGCATGCAATGCATTGACACAAAGCATATGTAGTGCATCAACTGAATATGCTTAGCGAAGCATTCAATTTCAGTTCAACATATAGTAAGAGAAGAGCATCAAGTATATGCAGAAATGAATTCAATAGCTGAGTCTGGAATACAGACTGATCAGCTAGACATGGAGAGATCATCAACAATCAATCAAGCAAATCAACATGAAGCACACATTTTTCATGCTCACAGTTTCAGATAATGGAATTTAAAACACATTTCAGAACTGACCTGAAAAGTTCAATCATGGGGTTTTCATTCTTGAGCGCCTTGGTTAACCCCCTTTTATTTCTCCCTCCAAGGCACACCTGCAAGATATTTGATCATCTTGATCCTGCAGGGACCCAAGTAGCTTTGGGTCCTGCGTTAGCCCTAACAGGTTTTCTAAACATTTTCATAGCAACATTATCATCAAATTTCATCAGTGAACAGTCATCCATAGAATGTCCAAATTTTCCACAGTATCTACATGAACTGGCTGGTTTTTGGTTCTTATGATACATGTTAACAGCAGGGTGATGTTTATAAGCATGTTCATAAGATTTTCTGTTATATGCATGAACAGTTTGATGCTTGTTCTTAACCATCCAACATTCAGCAGATTTATGGCCTGGCTTCCCACAGTTATAGCATGAAATTTTCACAAAAGGTTTTGCAGGGAATTTGACAAAATGGGGTTTAACATAGTTCTTTTGAACATACCAACAGTCCTTGACTGTATGCCCATTTTTCCCACAGTGGGAGCATGCAAAAGAATTTCTTCTATGAAAACCATTTTTACCCCAAGTAGATCTAAACCAGCACTCAACAGCCTTGTGCCCAGGCTTATTACAGTTGAAGCACACGATGTGCTGACTAGAATTGTGTTTAGATCCATATGGATCATAAAAGTGCATGGAAGACTTGGCATGTAGTTTATTGTCTTCTTTCATGATAAAACATTCATTCATGAGATGACCATGCTTCCCACAATAATAACATGAGGCATCAGGCTTCCTAGCAACATGGTTTCTATCAAAAGAATTTCTAGAATGTAAAGTTCCACTAGCATGCTCATCCTTTAACATCAATCCACAGTCCTCCATTATGTGACCTCCTTTCCCACAATAATAACATGACCCCTTTGTAATATGAGTGTATGTGAGATCATGTGCATTGTGTGTAGCCCTTTTTATAGCAACAGGAGTGCCTTTTTCTTTTTTCTGTGAGTTTTCACCCTTTTTCTGTTTTAAAGTTTGTTCCACAGTTTTGGGTTTCACAGTTGATTTTTGTGCAGTGAATTTGAAGACAGAAGGAGCAGAGGTTATGTTCTGATTGGTGACTTTGACAAAAACCGTAGATGTTTCATTCCCATTACTCCTTTTATTTGTCGGACTATAGCCCAGACCCTTTCTCTCAAAGTTATCACTCTTTCCAAGAAGCTTATTCAGATTGTCCTTACCTTTGACAAATTTTGATAGAGAATTTTTCACGTCTTTAATTTCAAAATTCAAATCAGCAATTTTAGCTTCATATTTGGACAGATCTGTTTCACAGGAAATGACTTGTTGATGCAAGGCATCATTCAGACTCTTGAGTTTTTCAACTTCCTGTTTTAATTCTATTTCCTTGTCAGTTTTAGATAAGGACTTGTAAAGATCATCAACTTCTTGTTGAAGAGATGTGATAGTAAGCTCATATCCAGCTATTTTCTGTTCACTGCAACTGACATTTCCATTTAACATTAAGTTGATGGTTTTTAGACTCTCAATTTCTTGTTCAGCATTCATCAACCTATCAGAATTATCCACACTCACACACTTGCCTTTTTCCATTGTCATTAGCCTATTTGTCAGCTGGGTGTTTAGATGTTTCAACTCATTGATTTCCTCTTTCAGTTTACTGTTCTGCTCTAGGAGATCAGCATCAAGCACCCATTCATCTGAGAGAGACTGACATTCATGAAACATTTCCTGTTGTTTTTCAGATTGAAATTTGTCAAGATTTTTCTGAATCTCTGAATTTGTTACTCTATCAGCCTCTAGTTTTTCAGAAATCAATCTATTTTCTTTTTCAAGATTTATTGATTTGAGTTCAAATTCCTTGAGCTGATTATTGAGTATTTCATTTGCAGATTTCATTTTTTCCAATTCAGAGTTGACACATTCTAATTCTCTCACCAATTTTTCATTTTGAACAATATCATTGTTGTGAGCCTGATCAACTAAGCTAAGCCTTTCCTTTAGTTCAGTAATTTCACACACAAACTCTTGACGCTCCTTTTTGTGTAGAGCAACTTGTTTCATAAGAGATTGTTTTTCAGATTTGAAATGATCTAAGTCTGAACTAACAGAATCACACTCTGTTATTTGTCTTCTGAATATTTCATTTTCAGTTTTCAGAGTTTCAAGTTTTTCACCTCCTAGATTTTCCAGCTTCTTTTTCAGACTTTTATATTTCTTCCCTAGTTTCTTACGGGATCTTAACAGATTTGCATAGGCATCTTCCCAATCGTCTAATGAAAAATTCTCGAAAGGGTTTACCTCCTGATCATCACGTTCTTCGGATTCATCTTGATCACTACCATGGTTGCTCTCGTCAGCCATCAGACCGTTGTCGACATTTCCCTTCTGAGCAAGCTTCAGCTCATCCATAATGTCCTTGGCAGACCTGCAATCATGAATACAAGACCATAAGGCTCTGTCAATAGCAGCTCTCATCAGGTTAAAGGCCTTCTGATTTTCTTCATATTTTGACTTGTGACTTTTAGTCCATTTGGACTTTTCCTTTGGCAATCTGTGGGGACCTTGTGAAATTAACTTCCACAGATCCGGATTAATCATTTTCACATAATTGTGAAGACTGCTAATCCATGAGTTAAAATCAGAGCCATTGAAAACCGGTGGAGAGCCCATTGAGTAAATCCGCAAACAGACTAATGCAGCAAAGGGTAGAAACAGATAAGCACAAGGGACACCAGGATCCTCTGCAGATCGTTGGATCTGAACAATCAGAGAACCGCTCTGATACCAATTGTTGGGTTCGATGCAGTATTCAGAGGGGGGGTGAATGAATATAACCCTTTAAAAAACTTTCACCCAATTTAAAACTAGAAAACTAACAAGACTTTCACTCAATATAAAATTTCGCCCAAACTAGAACTATGATGCTAACTAGACAGATTTACCAAATCTGAAATCTAATCAACTATTCAGTTCTACCAGTTAGCAAACACATGGAGTGCCCCTATGCATTCATCTAGCGGAAGCACAAATGAACAAATCAAACCACAATGCACAAGGGGTTTTTAGGTGGTTCGGTCCTCCAGACCTACATCCACCCCACACTCAAACCGAGTGTGGCTTCCACTAGCTCACGCTAGAAACAGCAGACTCAGTCTGCAACAAACGCTGCCAAACAGCTTGACCAGGGGAACAACCTCCCCTCTTCCTCCCAACCGGAGGGAACCACTAGTGACACCAGTCACTAGCAAACCAGAGACACAAGGTCTCTCTTCCTCCAGACCTGGAGGGAACCCCTGGACTTGAATCCACAAGCCCAGAACCGGAGACAAGTCTCCCTTCCTCCAAACCGGAGGGAAACAACAAGTAGCACCCAGCTACTTGCAACCGGAGATAGCAATCTCCCTTCTCCTGAACAAACAGGAGGAACCCACAAGTGACTCCAGCCACTTGGAAACCAGAGACACACGGTCTCTCTTCCTCCACACACGGAGGGAACCACCGGGCTTGCTACTCACAAGCCCAGAGCCAGAGGAACAAGCCTCCCTTCCTCCAACCCGGAGGGGAACCTAGAGACCCAAGTCTCTCTTCCTCTGAACCCCAGAGGGAAGCACAATCGGAGATAAATCTCCCTTCCTCCAACCCGGAGGGAAACAACCGATGACACCCTGTCAAAGGCAACCAGAGACGCAAGTCTCTCTTCCTCCACACGGGAGGGTACCAACCACAAGTAGCACCCAGCTACTTGCAAACCGAAGACACAAAGTCTCCCTTCTCCTGAACCCACAGGAGGAACCCCGACCTCTCTACAGAGGATCGGAGTTACAGTAAATGGATAAAAACAAAAACGAAACCAGCAACAGAAGGCTGAAAAGATAAAAACAAATGTGGCTCTCGCAGGAGCTGGCTGGCCTGGATTTGATCCACGGTTCAGCAAGAACAGATCTTCTGTTGAAGCTTCTATCACTCTATCTCTCTCTTCTTCTCTATTCTTCTTCCTCTTCTTCTCTTCACACTCTGCTATCTCGATCTCTTACTCAATCTCTCTTTCTTTCTCTTTCTCACTATCTTTCTCTTCTTCTTTTCTTTTTCTTCTTCTCTGTCTGGATCGTGGCTCTCTGTATAGAGTTTTCTTCTCGCCAACTCGATCACCCTCCATCTGTGGACGAAGGCTCCTATATATAGCAGCAGCAGTAGGTGGATAGGGCACAAAACGCGTGTGCCTCCCACGTTTCCTGCCCTAATATTTCGGACCACGTGGAGGCTCCTCTGCATCTTGGATCACGTGCCAGATGCAGCCTTGTATCACGTACTGCTTCACGATTAGAGCACCTGTAAAACAGAGTATCGGATAAGTAATCAATTTAAGGAACACCTCTGTATAGATTATCAGAAGAACAGTACTTTAGAAGAAACTTGAACGAGGTTAAAACGAAACAACACGAAGTGACAAATAGCAACGACACGGAGACAACGCGAGGACACAATAGGGAAAACGACACGAAGTCAGTAAGGACTCGATGTACAACAGTAAGTAACACGAAGTAAGACCACACAGACATAAACGATAACACGAGAACAACACGGGGTGACAGCAGAAACCGACACGAAGTGTTTGCAAACAAAGTAAGACACAAGGTCTACGTAAAGCAACACGAAGTGTGGTTAAAGCGAGAACGACACGAAGTGAAGTTATAAAACAACACGAGGTAAAAAGAAGAACGACACGAGATACATGGAGACAAAACAGAAACCAACACGAAGTGTGGTTTCAACACAAGAAAGACACAAGGTCTAAGAAGAACAAAAACGACACGAAGACACAAAACGGAAAACGACACGAGGTGTAACAAACACGACACGAAGTTATGAAAACAACACGGAGACGAAGTCTGAAAAAATGACACGGGGTGAAGACAACACGAAGACGAAACACAGGTTTCGACACGGAGTGAAAACGACACAAAGACAAAACAGAATTGACATGGGTTGAAATCAACACGAAGTCAAAAACAGTAATCGACACGGGTTGAAAACAACATGAAGACGAAGTACAAAGAGACGACACGAAGTGAAGTTGACACGAAGTGAAAACAACACTAAGTGAAAAACAATAATCGACACGCGGTGAAAACAACACGACGACAGTGAGAACAGCACGAGGTGAAATGACACGGGGTGTAGAAAACCAAGAATCGACACGAAGTGTGGTCAAGGCGAGAAAGACACTAAGTCAAAAACGAAAGACCAACACTCAGACAGAAACATAAAAACAACACGGAGACGTAGACACTAAAACAACACGAAGATGAAGACAAGGGAAACGACACGAAGTCTAACCTCATACAAGCTTTCCTGTCACGCATGGAAATCAACACGAAGTGTTGTATGCTCATACAACACGAGATCTTTTTGTGTTAGTGAGGGGAAACAACACGAAAACTCAAGTACAGAAACAGCGCGAAGATGATGTACAATCTGATGTACAGACATGAAGAACAGTCCAAGGTATAGACTTGCACGAGTAAGCTACAGTGCCAAAGTATAGACTTCACGCTGTACAGACTACATGACCAGTGCATGATTGTACTTGACAATGTAAACACTTAGCCTATGCAGACCAATGTACAGACTTTGGCGAAGCAAAAGGCTGTATAGACTTGGAGACCCAAAGCCATTGTATAGACTTTGTCTAAGACAAGGCATGAGCTGACGTTGTATATACTTAGCCCAATGCAAACCAGTCCGATGTATAGACTTTAAGGAAATGCATGCTACAGTGCAATGTCTAGACTTGCGATGTGTTCGCCAAATGCACACTACAGTCCAATGTATGGACTTGGACGAATGATGCATGTGCAGTGAATAGACTTAGGGCATAAACCCCACGATGCACTGTATAGACTATGCACATAACATAAGTCTAACATAAACAATATATCAGTTGTACCAGTCACAGTCATGATGCAATCATCAAGGCACAATGTCATGAAAACACTATATCATTGCTATCATCAAAATACAATATCAATCATCAAAACCACAGCAATGAATGCTTTATGCATCAGTTTAACATGTAACAAGACTGAACATCAAATATGTTAATCTAAACTGAGAAGCAAGATGACTGAACCTTTGATTAACTCACATCAACAACCAATCATCAAAGCCATCATTAAAACCATCATCAAAACCAAAACCACATGCATGGGCACAATAGCATCTTCCCCGAATTTCTGCTCCCCCCTCCCTCCTCCTCTGGAGCTAACATTTTCAGGAGTGGTTCCCCTCTCGAACCCCTATCTTCACAAAAAAATTCAAGCCAAAATTTTTCCTTTTGCTATTTTTCCATTTTTGGTCTTCAGGTCATCCCAGATCTGCCAGGATTCTGTCTATAGTGACAGCAACCCTGAGTTTCCCATATCCGGATCTTGTTTTGATTTTTCTTGAAGCCCCAAATTTTACTGGGAGTTCTTTCCACCTTCCTCTCTACCACCAATTTTTCGTGGAATTTTGAAAGCTCATTTCATATTTTTAGAAATTCCCTTTCCAAAACATTTACAATTCTATCAGCCTGTTTCCAGATCCGACCACCAGTCAGTCCAAAATCCATAATAAATCGTAGCCTCCACCAATCCTTCCACAGGAATTAATTCCGTTTTTCTTGTTCAAACCTATACAACTTTGGTGAAGAGCTCAGGAGCTGAATCGGACGTCTACCTCGCGGTCAAAGGAAACTCTCAGGAAAACTCCCTGCTGATCTGAGAGTTTGGGTACTGTACAACAGAAACTTCAAAATTTAGCAAAGTCTAGATCCGCGCAGATCCAGTCGATCCCTCTAGGCCTAAATTGAAGGATTTCAAGAGAGCTCTCCAACGATAGATCATGTGCCCCGATCCGACATAGGGATTGGTCGCAGCGGCCGATATCGCCGGGTCGCGCGTCTGAAAATAGCAAGTGCAGATCCGTTGGATGCTTTTCCGACCGGTGCCGATCGGAGCCGCCCGGTCTCCCGCCGGCGAACCAGCGTGCCGCCATCCCAGGGAGCGCTTCCCCAAGTGTCCCCACCACAGTGGTGTCACCCCGTCCCACACGGCCCCTCTGACCAGTACGTGGGCCCCACAGTCGCGAGTACGTGTGCTGCCGAAGCTACGCGAGAAGCCGCCCGTCAACCCGAAATCGGTCCTCCCGGACCTACTTGTGTGGCCCTTTACCTCCTTGCGTGGAGTGGGCAGTGATTCATTGCTGTAACAATCGTGTATTATTGTTCCGGGAGTACGGGTTTCGGCCGGGTCCGTCTTCCTCACGCCGAGCGCGTGGAGGTATCGTATTCGCTCCTACACTTGGCATTCTGCTTTATTTCATATCTGCTTTATATGCCGCTGCTAGAGAGCATGATAGGGTAACTAGCTCTCTATATTTTTCATATCACCGCTGCTGCGAGAGAGAGCGTGACCGTCCCGTGACCCGATCTGGGCACAAGAGAGAGCCGACCACCCTAGCTCACTGCCGGTTTCTCAACCGCGCACGTCTGACGCTTCCCTCGTTAAGGGACAATCACGAGCTCACCTAGAGTCCGAGGATCGCATATCCATTCGGAGTCGTGTCCGTGGTCCGTCCCGCATCACCCATCAACCCCCGTGAGCATTAATTTGCTAACCCTGTGAGCATTAATCTGCTAACCCTCTTATCCCATCCATGATTCGTGATCGCCGGGTTTCATTGTTTTAGAGAACAGTGGCTTCAATATTCCGGGGAGGGGGGACATACCCCATTGGTATCTCAGAATCACCGTTTGGTCAAAGGGCCCCATCTGCGAGTGATGAGGGTCCCAAGGGGCCATAAGGTGATTATTAATAGGGGCTTCAGCCCAGCAATCCAAATCCACTCTCCTTCGAGACCCTGTGGTGGCTAAGGGAGGTGTACCCCTAGTAGGCTCGTCCTCGGGGCATCTCTCCCCAAAAGTCGTATGTCTCTCTTGGATACAGTGTAGGTTATAGGTTGCTCACCCCTCGTAGGCTAGCCCTCGGGGTTGTTGCTTCCTTCGTCAGCTGCCTTATCTGCCTGTTTCAACCCACAGAGTCATAGTACCCCTCGTAGGCCAGTCCTCGGGGTTTCCTGTCCGATTGGGATTTGTTGTCTACCACCGTGGTGACCGGCTGATTAGGGGCTTACTCCACAAGTGAGTATGACCCCGTTTCTCCCCTACAATCCTGCAGAGACGGGAGAGATGCTGCCCAATTTTTGGCAGGACTCTTTTAACCAATGAGATCACATATGTGAATTGGCCCCAATAAAACACATGTTCTCAAGTAATAAACCCTAGTGCTCGAGTATAAACCTAGCACTAGCTCATAACTTCGCTCCTGGAGAGCTCTAGACTCCAATTGAATAAGCAATCAACTCAATTAACTTCAAAACCCTCAATAACATCTTAATAAACCTAAATGGCTTCAAAAATCATCAAAAATCAGTTAAAACGGCGCGGTCATAATCCGGCGCGCCTTAATACGGCGCAGTACCCCCCCGCGCCGGAATAGCTTTACACTCATAAAATTTTATTTTCAAACGGCTCATTCCCAGTGCGCCTCAAGCCTACCGCACCGGATTAACGCTTGTCAAGGCCGCGCCTGGTTAAACTCCTTTACCTACGTTTGGCCGCATCGGGGAAACCTATCCCTACGCTTGGTCGCGTCGGTTTTAAACCATCATGCTGCTCTAATCACTCACTCGTCCTCGGAGCGATCTTCATCTCTCACGACCGGGATTAATAACCCTAATCAATAATAAACTGAATGAGAAAAGGGCTATTCAAGTCTGAATCATCCTATTAATGTGCTTTTACTATCATGTTTATTAGCATCTTGCTATCGTTATCATGTTTATGTCACCACCTTCGTTTCCCTTGGCGGAGATTAATAAATTTGATCAATCACTGTTGACTTTCATAACTCTATTGCCATGCTTAGCATAGCCATAAATATCATGCATGCACACTCGCATAGACCCTCGGGTATATCAAATGGCATTGACGAAAGACCGGGTTATGCCCGATCAGAAATCTTTGCTATGCGCGATGGTGGTCCTTGGACCTATGTCCCCCGCCACGTATCGAGGGTCTCCAACTTAGTGAACCATGCCCCTCTTGCATGATAGATAAAATCATTTCATGTGACCTCGTCACGTCTATCTTTTCGCATATTGTTTCGGCCTCGGACGGCCCGCTATCTTGGTAATTAATCAAAGGTTTTCTCCCTTATGGGAGATGTAATTAACACCATAGCCTTTACGGTATGGCGGACTGCTGGTCCCAACCTGAATCTCACTCACGCCTCGCAAGGGTCAGAATGAGCGCATAATAAACTCGTCACTCACGTGACTGGCACGCCTGCGCGATCAATTAATCAGTTGGTTGTCATTAATTAATTGGTTGATTGCCCCCCTGATAAAAAAATAAAACAACCTAACAGGAGGAAGGCCTTTTACGTCTACTCAGGCCTCCAGTTCAGGGAGTATTCGTTATTTTTGAGTCTTTGTTTCAATCGTCCCACCATCCTTTTCTTCATTGCATACATCATTTTCTTCGCTCTTTTCCCACGTGTTTCACCATTGCACTTCATTCACACACCCTCCTATTGTTTTTCCACGCCCCTAGGGGTTTAAAAACTCCCAGGTATCCTCCATTCCGATTCATTATGTTTATTTTCGTT
Source organism: Amorphophallus konjac (assembly GCA_022559845.1). Lineage (NCBI taxonomy): Eukaryota > Viridiplantae > Streptophyta > Magnoliopsida > Alismatales > Araceae > Amorphophallus > Amorphophallus konjac. Next base: position 263,058,472 of record CM040121.1, read on the forward strand.
CGTTCTTATAGTTACTACACTTCAAAGTTCTGATGTTGGGTTTTCTTTTGTATTTTTCATTGTGTTTTGCAGGTCAGCATCGTACTAGCACGAGGCCCATCCCCTCTGGCTGGCCGGAAGGGGTGGAGGTCTAGATCCTACAACTTAAAACCTGGTGACATTGAGCGGTCATCTTCCTGTCCGTCCGAGTGCGAGCGTGGTCTTCACAGAGCCGTCCTTCGTGCCTCTGCGGTTTCCTCTAGACCGTTCTTTTGTCAAGCCAGGCTTTGTCCCGCGTTCGTCCCAGCACCGGTGAGCGGTCTGTCGACCGACCGTTTATTAACAGGGCGGTTCTCCCCGGGCCATTTATTTCCGCAGTGCTGTTTACAGGTGAGTGTCCCCCTTTTCCAAGGTACGGTGTATTTATTTACATTCGGAGCCTTAGTGGCGATCACGATCACACACACTTTTCTATCCTTCCCCTCTTCCTTCATATCGCTTGTCTTTACATCTTTAATTTTAGAAAAGGAAGGTAAGAAGGAGAAAGGTGGGAAAACATGTCAACATCTACGAAGGAGGCGCTTATGTCCTTGTAGATCACAAGGGCGTAGTTCAGTTCTCCCCTCTCAACGGGAAGCATATGAAGCTATACCGGGCAGCTACGTCGACGCCTGAAAACTAAAAACACCCATGGTCCAATAATAACCCCACAGGGTCATAATGCTTCCAACGGACCTTACGTCCGTCTGGGTAAAGAAAAACCTCTTCTTTGCTCAAGTATTAACCCCATACCCATGAATCTTACTTACATGAATTCCAACAGACCTTATGTCTGTCCGGAAGAAGAAAACTCTCTCTTTGCTTGGGCATTAAACCCATGCCCGTGAACACTATTTTCAAGACATCCAACAGACCTTGCGTCCGTATGGATGAAAAGGACCCCGCCTTAAATACTACCTCCATAAATGCCCTCGATGGACCTTACGGCCGTGAGGGTAAAGAAAACCCTTTTCTTTGCACAAGCATTAACCCCATGTCTGTGAATACACAGCTTAGCGGCGCAAGGCTTCGTGCCCTAGCCAGCTCATATGTCATATTGCCATTACGGGCCTTACGCCCGAATCGACATCAATTCTGTCCTTTGCGTTGGCATTCCTCCTTGACAACGAATAAATCATTCCTCGGCACAAGGCTTCGTGCCCTAGCCAACTATATCTAGAATGTTGCCATTGCGGGCCTTACGCCCAAATCGGCGAATATTCCCCCCTTTGCGTTGGCATTTGATCATGCCAACGAATAAGCCCCTTTTTGGCGCGAGGCTTCGGGCCCTAGTCATTCGCATATACACAGTGTTGCCATTGCGGGCCTTACGCCCGAATCGGCGAAACTTCTACTCCTTGTGTTGACATTCGCCCTTGAACCCTTCTTTGGCACAAGGTTTCGTGCCCTAGCCAACTATATATACACAGCATTGCCATTGCGGGCCTTACGCCCGAATCGGCACTAATTCTGTCCCTTGCGTTGGCATTTGATCTTGTCAACGAATACACCCCTCGTCGGCGCAAGGCTTCATGCCCTAGCTGAAGTCCCGAGGTTAAATGACACCCAAGAGAGGGGGTGAATTGGGTGATAACAAATTTTTGTAAAATAAAACCAAGATAACGATTTCGAGAGGACACAAGAGGGCCGCAAGCAAAATAGACTATATCTCTCAAAAACAACCACTGCATAAACCCTTGGTACTCGGCGGAGTTAATAGATCCGCAGATTTACTCACACAAACTGTTATCTTTTCGGCAAGAATGACCTTGTCGGTCCGAATCCAACTTTTGATATACTGAAGGATTTAAGAGAAGATGATTAACACACAAGATCTAAAAGAAGCAGAAAGACTAGATCCACAAGTAATCACAGAAGGGGGAAAGAAGATAAGGCACAAACCACGAGGAGACAGCAAATTTAAGGTGGTTCGGATGCCACAATGGCAACCTACGTCCACCCCTCACCGACAGTGAGGAACCACACACTATCTTGTAGAGTGTTACAAGATCAACCACACACACACAAAAGCAATCAACCTTGACTGCACACACACACACACACACACGGATCTGTGAAGATCCTCACACACACACAGAAGATTCAAGATTACAATCAAAACACACTTGAAGCTGAGAAGGATGTGAAATTGAAAGAACACAAGAACAAGAGATTGATTAAAGCTCCCCCTTAGTTGATGAAGGATTCTTTGGATGCAGCTTGAGGTCGACTTGATCCAGGCTTGATCTTCTTCAGATATAGCTTGATCTTCACTCTAGAAAGGAGGAGGAAGGATGAAGAAATCTTCTCGGAACACTGTTCACGTCTACAGTGCAAGCTTCCTCCTTCTCACCTTTGGTAGCCTCCTTGATCCACTCTTAGCATTAGGGTTTTCCAAACCCTCTTGTATAAGTTTTATAGGTTCTTGAATGGTCCAAAGACTCCCCCAGACCAGATCCATAATTTCTAGAAAGTTTGGTTGCTTAGGGATTAAACAATACCAAGAGGAGAGCCATTTCTCGAAGTGACAAAAAAGTCAACATTTGTTGGTAGCTCGAGGCTGGCGGTCGACCTACAGATCCCAGCGGTCAACCGCCATTGGCCGTCCTGTAGCCATTTGGCTACTGGGAAAATAGGTCGACCGCTAGCTCCTGGCGGTCGACCGCCAGGTTCATAGATTCCCAGATTTCAGTCCTGTTATTTTAGGTCAACCGCCAAGGGTCCACAGGTCGACCGCCAATCTCCAATCCTGCAAAAGTCGAGTGTTAGCTCACTTGAAGCAATCCATTTGTTCGATGATTGAAATGGGCTTGTGTTATAGTTAAGTACAAGTTGGTTTATACTCGAATAAACACATGGAAGGATTCATTAACACACATTTGACATGGGGTGAAATTTGATGCTTTAAAGCATGAAACTTCTCTTGAAAAAAAGATACATGGGAGAGAAATGTCCTGGGTTTTGTTATCATCAAAATCACTCGGATATGTTCAACAATCTCCCCCTTTTTGATGATGACAAAAACTAGGCATTAGATTTGCATTTTCACCAAAGTGCCTTTGAAAGAGTTTTAGAAGCGTCGACAATCACATTTGAAATTCAGTTGAAATCCATCAAGTTGAAATATTTGAACTCACGATGTGAAGGCATTCAACACGTCCATATCAATGCAACATTTCACTTCCAACACAAGCACGTCAATAAATCCATACCAGCCATTCAATACTTATTTGCCATATTGACAGGAAGTGAGATAGGAGAGAGCCTGTAGCGACCCGGATTCCGGATACCCGGTGCACCCGGTATAAATACCGAATACACGTGATACCACATGGGACCCGCGAGGCCTCCCAAGTGCGGGAAAGCGCCGAAGAGAAAAAGGAGTGTGTGGAATACATTGAAGCCAGCAGATATAACAGTAAGTAATTAAATTTCATTAGATTGGATTGCTAAAGTTGCAGAAATAAAATTACTTTTTCATTAAACATTCAAATAATTACAATTATACACCAGAGTCTAGCCTAAAGAAAGACAACAAGTCTAACACAGTACAGTCCGACAGAAAAGAAACGTACACAGAAGTCGGGGGAAGCCCGACGCAGGTACAGCTGGCAGCTACAGCGAACACGCTCCACCAAGGACAGCAGAGGCAGACGACGAAACCCACCTGAAAAGCAGGGGTGAGTCTCAACAGAAACTCAGTAGGGGTCATGCAGATCCCCACTGGAAAACGCACAAAGCAACGGAAGCAACAATAAAAACGGCAGGTGCAGCAAAGCAGGAAAAAGCTGCACTACAAAGCTGTAAACAGAACAGGTACAGCAGGAGTAGGGAACAGGCAAGAGAGGGGAGCTCAACAACAAAGAAGAGCAAGGCTGTAAAACACGGAACAATGGCCACTGAGGAGAACTCGACACCCTAAGCTACTCCAAACGGCAACAGACGGTCGACCCCAAACTCAGACAGTAGGGTAACCCAGTCTGTTAGCCAAAGCAAAGGCGAAGGCAGACGCCGACGCCGAAAACACAGACAAACATGACATGAAACGTCGTGCACGTAGCCCCACGCATGACAAGAACGTCATGCAAACGACAGAACACTGACCTCGAGTACAGCCACAAGCGGGCAACTCGAAAAGGTCACAGCGCGCAAGAAAACGCCGAGAGTCACCGCACCAAGTGACAGGAACACCCTCCTCCCAGAAGAACAGCTAGATGCATCCACTGACGTTTTACACTGCGCCACAAGTGTCAAGTCTCTCAAGGACAAGACACACCAAGAGCCAGGTCCGAGGAACAATAGTTCCAAGGAAACATGGTACCACAGCACGAAACTACAGCACCAACTGCGAGTGACTAGTCAGGGCCACGCCCGTCGGCGCAAGTCCCCAGTCCTTGACCACGTGTGCACACACTGACCACTACCTAGGCCAGGCCTCTAGCTAGTATTCCCCTCGGTAGGATGCTACCGCTGGCCGGGGCCTACGGAACTAGCTTAAGAACCGCACGTACCAAACGCAACAGGAAAACCCCTCCACCACTCCCGGTGGGTCAGCAAAAGCCTAGGGCTACAACTAGTGGGGGCTCATAAGGCACAGACTCCGAAACACAGGTGCTAAAGCACAGACAGTCAAGAAAGACCCGTCTCGTGCACCACCAAGCACCTTGGCAGCTAAACAACCGCCAACCGACTCAGGATCAGGCAACTAGACCTACAACGTAACGATCCCTGAGTCAGACGACTCAACGGAAAGATCATCACAAACAGCGGAACAAGCCGCCAATCGGTCTAATCCTAAGCCAGAAGAAACCACGCTCCGCAGAAAACAACACACGGAGACCTGAGGGAAGCACCAAGAACCCTCGAACACGCCTGGACACGTAAACTGAGGTGGAACAACACCTCGAGGCATCCAGAAGCAGTGTCTCGAGCCCGACACAACCACCGAGACACACACACGCAAGGTCACACGTCAACCACTGGGTCACACCGGGTTGACCTGAACCCAACAACAATGCTCGAGAAGTAGGAAAGAGAATCCTACCTCAAGCAAGAAGACTCCTGGCCACCTTACACGTAATCTTAACCCTCATAGGACGTCGGGAGACATCCACGGGACAACGGGCAGATCACAAGGTCAAGCCAAGACAAGCCAACACCGAAATCACGGAAAACGGAGCACAAGGCATGTAACGCGCCACCCCTAGACCGGTACTAGCATGTGACGGTCTAGACCAAGGCCGTTACTCACCAAACGACGGTCGGACGACAGGCCGTCGCTCACACCACCCTAACCAACTCTAAGACTCAAAATACGCACGAGCCAAGTAACGCACTAGACTAAGCGCGCTACAGCCAAACGACGCACGGGAGCAGGCGCGTTATTCACAACGTGCACAGCCACCCACAACCAAAGCGAAGTAACACGCAACGCCAGGCGCGTTACAAACAAACAACGCGGCAAGGGAGACGCGTCAGAGCCAAACGACGCGCAGGGGAAGGCGCGTTACTATCAACGTGCCCAACCACCCTCAACCCAGCACAAAACAACAAATGACAGCCAGAGACAGGCGCGTTATAACACAACGACGCCTGAGGGCATATCCGTTATATCCAACGGGCACAGCCACCCTAGCTCGGCCAAACAGAATGTAACGGCCGGGGGCAGGCGCGTTACACTCAAACAACGGATAGAGGCACCATCGTGAGAGGCACCGCCTCTAATGGTCAATGTCGGTCAAACAGCAAGTAACGGCCAGGACCAGGCGCATCACATTCATCTAACGCGCTGGGTCAAGCGCGTTAGATCAACCGACTCAACCCCAAAACAAAACGACGAAGACGAAGTAACGTGCTAGCCTAGGCGCGTTACAAGGAAGCGACACGCCACCCTAGGGCCGTCACTCACCCAAAAGCTAGAAAGCTCAAAAATGCCAAACGAAGTAACGGTCTGTCGTAGGACCGTCAGAAGCAAGTAACGGCCACTGGAACGACCGCTACTTCCCATACGGCGGGAAAATAGAGGAACGGCCAAACCGGCCCGTTCCACGCCCCATTCACGCCGAAACGCAGGGGAAACACACCTAAACGACAAATAACAACATCCGGGGACTCCAAACCCCACATGCAAGCTCAAAAACGCAAGATCCGGGCGATTTAGACAAATCGACCCTAAGTGGGTCATCGAGGTTCCCGGGCTCTTACCGGCCTCGAATGAACACCATATCACACGAAATCAACGTGGATGGGATCCTAACATCCCAGCGGTCAGTTAGAAACTAACTACGCCGCAAATGGTCACCGTTTACCGGCCGACCCTAAAAACCACGAAAATCATGGTTTAGGCGAAACAAGCCCAAACTCGGCCGTTTCCTTGCCGAACGCCATGCAATGGCAGGGAAAATGAAGAGGACGAAGTAAGGATCAGTCACCCTACCTCCACCGAAGAAACTATGCCCCGAAGGGACTAAACCACGCTAAAATCCACTCGCGAACCGATTTCACCGGCTTTGAATCCACCGATCGGGATCGCGCCAGAATCGATCCGATCCTCGCCCCATCGCGCACCTCGACAGCTCCACCTCATCGCCACCTCACCCACGAGCGCCTCCGTCTGCAGCCGGAGCCGGAAGGCAGAGAGAACGAGAGAGAACGGGAGAGAGAGAGTGAGATCGCGAGAGTGAGGAGAGAGAGAGGAAAAAGGAATAAAAAGAAAAGAAATTAGGAAAATTTCCTAATTTCCAAAAATTCTGAAAATGCGCCGAAAATGCACAAATTCAGAAAAATATGCAAAAATAGCCAAAACGACCGGCTCGAAGAGTACATCGTCGGTGCAGCATCCACGAGTTCGAGAATTGACAAACAAACTCACCGTAGGGTTCCGTAACTAGTACATGAGAAAAACCCACACGGCTCGTCAAACTCAACTCGGAAGCCACAAAAGCGAACCGAAACTCAACGAAACCAATCCAAAACAGATCCAAAAGATCCAACAAAGATCCCACAAGACCTGCAAAGGATCCAGCAAAGATCTACCAAGGATCCAGGGCATTACATCCTCCCCTCCTTTAAGAAATTTTGCCCTCGAAATTAAGGACTAACAAAGGAGAAGCAGGGAAGAACAACCCAACAATACAACCACGATAAACGACACAAATCTCGAGAAACACAGCTCAGAGGAACACTGTCAGACCACAATTACAGGTACACACTCTAGCTTCCAAGACAGCAAGTCCACAGCACGAGTAAGGCACCAAAGTGAACACATCTGACACCTCCGAAGCAAGGGCAACGTCGTTTACGTCTCACAGGACAGGAGACACGACTGCCACAACAACAGGCAACCGAGAAACACGACAACAGCACGGCAAGCGGTAGCTTACACAAGGAGACATAGTCCTCACAGTTGACAGCTCGCAACATCATCGGCTCCAGTGCCAAAGGCAACAGGGAACACCTGGCACACAGGACACCAACGACAATAACAGCACTGGACGACAAACATAATCAAGTCAGCACTCAGCCAGCTATCACGTCTGATCGAGTCGCAAGCTAAAACTACCCAAGAAAGAAAGTACAGCAAGCCAACTGACAAGACAAGACCATGGTCCAAGACAGAGACACAAAATCATAAAGAAACAGCGCTCACAAAGACAACACAACGGCAACACCTGCAGGATTCCGGCTCCGCACAACACACAGAACCAAGGAACACACTGCAAGCAGGGTCACATCAAGGCACAGAAACAGCTGAGCACAAGACCACGAGGAACGGGTCACGCATCAAACTGCTCACCAAGAAAAAGACCCACAACAACGAGAAATGACATCACTCTCGGGGAACGCATCTTAAGGACTACAAACACGCCTCGAGAGCACAACACCCAAGAAAGAAATGCAGAGCAAAAGGGTACTCAATTAGCAAGGAATGCCGACAAATTCCCCAACACTCGCACAATGCCGAAGCCAACACCAAAAAACAACAAACAATGGCACGGTAACATACAAAGTCAAGGCACGAGAAGCCAAGATGAAGTCACATCGAGAAAGAACGAACCTCTCGACGAGTGGGTAGCCAACCCACACACTTCCGATGTACTCTCAACAACGCGCACAGGCAACAGAGCAACACCGGTAATCGCACCTCAGCACATACCAGACGCCATCGCAATCAACAAAGATCGCAATTAACACGCCACGAGCACCGATCTCGCGAACAACCGATCACAAGGAGCCTAAGTGCAACAAAGGAAGAGCACCAGCTTCAGCACAAAGCACGTGGAAAGAGCTAATCTCAGTTTACCTTCATGTCCTGAAACAACAAATGAGCCTTCACAATACATCAGCCGTTGGACACGGCACGACAAATACGGTACACGACAGCTCTTAACACCATTACGGAGTCCAAAGCCAAGCAACCGTACAACAAGGAGTAGATCAGGCTCAAAACAAAGCTGTCCACACTTAAGCAGACGCAGGACAAAGGCAACACTAAGACAGCAATTCCAAGGTTAACATCGAAAAAGCTTCACCAAGAAGAACGAGAAGCAACAAGCTCGACAACAACAGCTCACCAGAAAGGGAAAATCCTAGGTTCGCTCGAGCAACTTCTCAATCGAGGCAACACGATAATCGAGACAACCGAAACAACGATGCATCAGGAGCTACACAGACTCAAGCAGGGACAACCAAAGCAACGTAAGAACGTGCATGGCCATCACAGCAACGCTGAAAGTCATAAGCCACCTGAGCAAAAGCACAGAAAACAGCTCGAACAAGGCACTGCAGGTTCATGCCAACCAACAAACACTGCCAAGTGCAACATGATCAAGACAACTTCAAAATCGAACAAAGCACCTCGTCACACCCAGACGAGAGCAAAAACCATCTCGCACAGTGCCAACCAAGCACGTACAAGACAACGCGCAAAAAGCACCATGATAAACCATCGCAACACCTACGCCAGCAAGAGACTGTACTGGACCTTAAGGACTCTGGTAACTGTATATCTGGGTTTCCATGTATTTCACACGACAATGCTCTGATAGCTCAGAAAAGAAACTCCGAACATCTCAGAACACTGCTCTGATACCACCTGTAGCGACCCGGATTCCGGATACCCGGTGCACCCGGTATAAATACCAAATACACGTGATACCACATGGGACCCGTGAGGCCTCCCAAGCGCGGGAAAGCGCCGAAGGGAAAAAGGAGTGTGTGGAATACATTGAAGCCAGCAGATATAACAGTAAGCAATTAAATTTCATTAGATTGGATTGCTAAAGTAGTAGAAATAAAATTAATTTTCATTAAACATTCAAATAATTACAATTATACACCAGAGTCTAGCCCAAAGAAAGACAACAAGTCTAACACAGTACAGTCCGACAGAAAAGAAACGTACACAGAAGTCGGGGGAAGCCCGACGCAGGTACAGCTGGCAGCTACAGCGAACGCGCTCCACCAAGGACAGCAGAGGCAGACGGCGAAACCCACCTAAAAAGTAGGGGTGAGTCTCAACAGAAACTCAGTAGGGGTTACGCAGATCCCCACTGGAAAACGCACAAAGCAATGGAAGCAACAATAAAAACGGCAGGTGCAGCAAAGCAGGAAAAAGCTACACTACAAAGCTGTAAACAGAACAGGTACAGCAGGAGTAGGGAACAGGCAGGAGAGGGGAGCTCAACAACAAAGAAGAGCAAGGCCGTAAAACACGGAACAACGGCCACCGAGGAGAACTCGACACCCTAAGCTACTCCAAACGGCAACAGACGGTCGACCCCAAACTCAGACAGTAGGGTAACCCAGTCCGTTAGCCAAAGCAAAGGCGAAGGCAGACGCCGACGCCGAAAACACAGACAAACACGACATGAAACGTCGTGCACGCAGCCCCACGCATGACAAGAACGTCATGCAAACGACAGAACACTGACCTCGAGTACAGCCACAAGCGGGCAACTCGAAAAGGTCACAGCGCGCAAGAAAATGCCGAGAGTCACCGCACCAAGTGACATGAGCACCCTCCTCCCAGAAGAACAGCCAGATGCGTCCACTAACGTCTTACACTGCGCCACAAGTGTCAAGTCTCTCAAGGACAAGACACACCAAGAACCAGGTCCGAGGAACAATAGTTCCAAGGAAACATGGTACCACAGCACTAAACTACAGCACCAACTGCGAGTGACTAGTCAGGGCCACGCCCGTCGGCGCAAGTGCCCAGTCCCTGACCACGTGTGCACACACTGACCACTACCTAGGCTAGGCCTCTAGCTAGTATTCCCCTCGGTAGGACGCTACCGCTGGCCGGGGCCTACGGAACTAGCTTAAGAACCGCACGTACCAAACGCAACAGGAAAACCCCTCCACCACTCCCGGTGGGTCGGCAAAAGCCTAGGGCTACAACTAGTGGAGGCTCACAAGGCACAGACTCCGAAACACAGGTGCTAAAGCACAGACAGTCAAGAAAGACTCGTCTCGTGCACCACCAAGCACCTTGGCAGCTAAACAACCGCCAACTGACTCAGGATCAGGCAACTAGACCTACAATGTAACGATCCCTGAGTCAGACGACTCAACGACAAGATCGTCACAAACAGCGGAACAAGCCGCCAATCGGTCTAATCCTAAGCCAGAAGAAACCACGCTCCGCAGAAAATAACACACGGAGACCTGAGGGAAGCACCAAGAACCCTCAGACACGCCTGGACATGCAAACTGAGGTGGAACAACACCTCGAGGCATCCAGAAGCAGTGTCTCGAGCTGGACACAACCACCGAGACACACATACACAAGGTCACACGTCAACCACTGGGTCACACCGGGTTGACCTGAACCCAACAACAATGCTCAAAAAGTAGGAAAGAGAATCCTACCTCAAGCAAGAAGACTCCTGGCCACCTTACACGTAATCTTAACCCTCATAGGACGTCGGGAGACATCCACGGGACAACGGGCAGATCACAAGGTCAAGCCAAGATAAGCCAACACCGAAATCACGTAAAACGGAGCACAAGACATGTAACGCGCCACCCCTAGACCGCTACTAGCATGTGACGGTCTAGACCAAGGCCGTTAGTCACCAAATGACGGTCGGACGACAGGCCGTCGCTCACACCACCCTAACCAACTCTAAGACTCAAAATACGCATGAGCCAAGTAACGCACTAGACTAAGCGCGTTACAGCCAAACGACGCACGGGAGCAGGCGCGTTATTCACAACGTGCACAGCCACCCACAACCAAAGCGAAGTAACGCGCAACGCCAGGCACGTTACAAACAAACAACGCGGCAAGGGAGACGCGTCAGAGCCAAACGACGCGCAGGGGAAGGCGCGTTACTATCAACGTGCCCAACCACCCTCAACCCAGCACAAAACAACAAACGACGGCCAGAGACAGGCGCGTTATAACACAACGACGCCTGAGGGCATATCTGTTATATCCAACGGGCACAGCCACCCAAGCTCGGCCAAATAGAATGTAACGGCCGGGGGTAGGCGCGTTACACTCAAACAACGGATAGGGGCACCATCGTCAGAGGCACCACCTCTAATGGTCAATGTCGGTCAAACAGCATGTAACGGCCAGGACCAGGCGCGTCACATTCATCTAATGCGCTGGGTCAAGCGCGTTAGATCAACCGACTCAACCCCAAAACAAAACGACGAAGATGAAGTAACGCGCTAGCCTAGGCGCGTTACAAGGAAGCGACGCGCCACCCTAGGGCCGTCACTCACCCAAAAGCCAGAAAGGTCAAAAACGCCAAACGAAGTAACGGTCTGTCGTAGGACCGTCAGAAGCAAGTAACGGCCACTGGAACGACCGCTACTTCCCATACGGCGGGAAAACAGAGGAACGGCCAAACCGGGCCGTTCCACGCCCCATTCACGCCGAAACGTAGGGGAAACACACCTAAACGACAAATAACAACATCAAGGGACTCCAAACCCCACATGCAAGCTCAAAAACGCAAGATCCGGGCGATTTAGACAAATCGACCCTAAGTGGGTCATCGAGGTTCCCGGGCTCCTACCGGCCTCGAATGAACACCAAATCACACGAAATCAACGTGGATGGGATCCTAACATCCCAGCGGTCAATTAGAAACTAACTACGCCGCAAATGGTCGCCGTTTACCAGCCGACCCTAAAAACCACGAAAATCACGGTTTAGGCGAAACAAGCCCAAACTCGGCTGTTTCCTTGCCGAACGCCGTGCAATGGTAGGGAAAACGAAGAGGACAAAGTAAGGATCAGTCACCCTACCTCCACCGAAGAAACTATGCCCCGAAGGGACTAAACCACGCTGAAATCCACTCGCGAACCGATTTCACCGGCTTTGAATCCACCGATCGGGATCGCGCCAGAATCGATCCGATCCTCGCCCCATCGCGCACCTCGACAGCTCCACCTCGTCGCCACCTCACCCACGAGCGCCTCCGTCTGCAGCCGGAGCCGGAAGGCGGAGAGAACGAGAGAGAACGGGAGAGAGAGAGTGAGATCGCGAGAGTGAGGAGAGAGAGAGGGAAAAGGAATAAAAAGAAAAGAAATTAGGAAATTTTCCTAATTTCCAAAAATTCTGAAAATGCGCCGAAAATGCACAAATTCAAAAAAATACGCAAAAATAGCCAAAACGACCGGCTCGAAGAGTACATCGTCGCTGCAGCATCCATGAGTTCGAGAATTGACAAACAAACTCACCGTAGGGTTCCGTAACTAGTACGTGAGAAAAACCCACACGGCTCGTCAAACTCAACTCGGAAGCCACAAAAGCGAACCGAAACTCAACGAAACCAATCCAAAATAGATCCAAAAGATCCAACAAAGATCCCACAAGACCTGCAAAGGATCCAGCAAAGATCTACCAAGGATCCAGGGCATTACAGAGCCAATCTTGTGAATTCAAGGAGTGCATTCTTCCATTCATTCTCATTAGATCCATACAGGGTACACGGAATGCAAAAGGGAGAAATGGACTCGACATGCTAAGGAATGCAACCACTAATGCAATACAATATGCTCAAACTACAATGCAAGAGACAGACATGCATGCAAGCAGGCAAACACCAAACACCAAACACACATAGCATATACATATAAGCCTAATAGCCTACTTCTCCCCCTTTGACATCATCAAAAAGGAGAGAGAAGGGGTGCAAAAAGTGGACAAAAGTGACACTAGAGACCCAAAGAGCAGCTACACAGCAGGGTGATCCTCAGCTTCCTCGCCATGAACACCATCCGGTGGACCATCACCATGGGGGGAACCAGTAGGAGCAGGAGCAGGAGGAGGAGGAAGACGATCCTCAAGGCCGTGGAAAAGATCATCATAATGACGGAGCTGGTTACGGATGGAAAGAAGGGTATGGTTGGTGAGGCGAAAGGCCTCACAGTTATCTTCATGGCTGGCAAAGAGAGTGGCCATGTGGATAGAGATATCATCCAGATCATGAGTGAAGGTGTCCATTCGTCCAGTCATGGTATCCATAAAAGTATCCATGCACCCAAGGGAGGAGTCAAGCCGAGTTTCCATGCCTAAAAGACGCCTGTCAAGAGCCTCATAGTCCCCCCAAGTGGAATGCCCAACACCCTAAGTGGAAGACTCCCCATGAAAGTACTGCGGTGGAGGAGGGAGAACCACGGGAGGAGGCACATCTTCAGGCTGGACTGGTGTAGGTGCATTGTGGTTATCTTGCTGTGGGTCCGGTTCTTGTTCGTCTTCACTAACATTCTCTTCCCCCATAAACTGGGACAGCACGACGAATTGTGCCATCTGCTGCACGGTAATATCCCATATCTGAGAAAAGCTTATGCTCATTATAAATGTCATCATGGCGGACCAGAACAAACTGCTCATCCTCCAATGGGACCCCAATAGAAGTGAGCACTCCAGTGAGTTGAGAAGCATAAGGCAGGGACCGCCGTAAATGTGTCCGGCATCGACTTATCAGTTGAGTCATGAGCCAACCCATATTAATTAAGTCACCATTCATAACATGATAGAACAGGAATCGGTGCACTTCCGTCACTTCATCTCGGCTGCCATTCTTGGGATAAATAAGTGTAGTAAACATATGATGCAGAACCCGTTGCAAGGCGGGAAAGTGGTTGGCATTGAGCTCAATGAGGTCACTCACACCACGCACAAAATCACAGCTTGCCATGGCAATGAAACTTGCCTCAACCTCACCATGCCCAAAATTCATGTCTGCACCATGTGAAGAGACTCCCAGGGCACGATTGAATAATTCTGAATTAATTCAGATCTCAATGCCCTTAACCATGGTGTATAATCTTCCATCTCTGTCAACCAAATTTCCATAGAACTGTTGTACCAGATAGGGATAAAACCGGTTGTATCTAGTGACAAAGTCAATCCACCCCGGTTGCATTGAAAAAATTGTATAAATGTCGGGCAAGATTTCATTCAACTCTTGAAAACCGACAAGACGAGGGTCGATGATAGACCTTGGAGGTAACCTGCGTGCGGGAGCTTGTGGTGGAGGTGCGGCCGGAGCTTCATGTCTCCGAGCACTAGGTTCCCCTTGGAGAAGACGCCGAGCACTCCGTCTAGGTGCCATTTTAGACTAAGAAACCCGCTGAAGAGAAGATCCTCTTGAGAGGTAGGACCTCTACCTTGGGATGGAGAGAGAGACACCGGGGAGGACTGTGAACACCTTCTTCACGCTCTGGAACTCAGGGAAGGGCGACACAAGAGCACGAACGCCGGTGATGAGTTGTTCTGAAATGGAGATAAATGGGCCGGATCGTGGTGGGAGAAAGGAGGTGAGGGGTTTTGAGGGCTTAGATGGTGGGAGAGAGGTGTGCTAGGTTTAGGGTGGAGTAAGGGAGAGAGAGTGGAAGACAATAGAATGGGAAATGGGGAGGAAAACCCCCATTTATTGGGGTTCGGACGCGGTTGAACCGGGCCGGTTCGCCGCTGGCGGTCGACCGGCACGAAGCCAGCGATCGACCGCTGGGGTATAGAAGCCCCAATGTGGACCCCAAGAGGAAAAGGGTTGAGCCAGCGATCACCAGAGATAGAAACGGGCTGCATGACCCTGAGGACTTCCCCATTTTCACAGAACACATTTTTTTTTATTATTATTTAAATCTTTTCTTCTCTTGTGCTAAGCCACGAAAGATGTCGAGCAGGAGTCGACTACGGAAACCCTTGAATGGAGACTGCTAAGAGCACTAGATCACTAGTCCACATTTATTTATCAAGGAATATTTAGTTTTAGGAAAATGTCAAGGAGAAAGTGTATATAAATATAAGTACAGGCACACATGCTAGGTATAGTCATGCACAATAGAAATGAACCACATACAATGCGTGCATCTCACATAATCTACCCAACGAAAAAGAAACAACCTAGTGCAGACCTAAGTACGTATGCCCTCACCCTTGCACATGCCAAGTTCTCTCCTAATCTTATTGAATTGATCCTGATTTAGGGGTTTTGTGAAGATGTCAGCCAGTTGATTAAGTGTGTCAATGAACTTGAACTCAAAAACCCCTTTACCTACATGATCTCTCAAAAAATGATGCCGAATGTCAATGTGTTTGGTTCTGGAGTGTTGAACAGGGTTTTTAGATAGACTAATTGCACTCGTATTATCACATAAGATGGGCACACAATCCATTTCAACATTCAAATCAAGCAATTGATTTTTGATCCAAAGTACTTGGGCTCCACAACTTCTGGCGGCTACATATTCAGCCTCGGCCGTTGAGAGAGCTACTGAATGTTGTTTCTTAGAGGCCCATGAAATAAGGCACCCGCCAAGAAACTGATAGT
Source organism: Amorphophallus konjac (assembly GCA_022559845.1). NCBI lineage: Eukaryota > Viridiplantae > Streptophyta > Magnoliopsida > Alismatales > Araceae > Amorphophallus > Amorphophallus konjac. Next base: position 263,074,290 of record CM040121.1, read on the forward strand.
ACCCACTTGTACTTTTATGATCTACAATGCATCCGGCATAATCCGCATCGGTATAAGTAATTAACTCAAAAGAACTACTGATGGGAAACCACAAACCAAAGTCAATTGTGCCAATTAGATATCTGAAAATCCGTTTAACAGCTGATAAGTGAGATTCTTTAGGGCATGACTGGAAACGGGCACAGAGATATACACTGAATTGAATGTCAGGGCGACACGCTGTAAGGTACAGCAGTGATCCGATCATACCTCGAAACATTGTAGAATCTACTGTTTTACCATTTTCATCCTTATCCAGCTTTGTGGTGGTGGCCATGGGAGTTGATATGGGATTTGCTTCCGCCATCCCGTATTTCTTCAGTAATTCCATAGTATACTTGGCTTGATTGATGAAAATTCCTTCTGAAGTTTGTTTCACCTGCAATCCAAGAAAGAAATTCAGCTCCCCCATTAAGCTCATCTCGAATTCTCCTTGCATAGTCTTTGCAAATTCCTCGCATAAGACATTATCAAAAGCTCCAAAAATAATGTCATCCACATACACTTGAACCACTAAAATGTCCTTACCTGATTTCCTTGTGAAAAGTGTTTGATCAACCTTACCTCTCTTGAACCCATTGTCAGCCAAAAAAGAAGTAAGCCGTTCATACCATACCCTTGGTGCTTGTTTTAGTCCGTACAAGGCCTTTTGGAGCTTCTACACATGTCGTGGATGTTTGGAATCTTCAAAGCCTGGCGGCTGCTCTACAAAGACATCCTCCTTGATATAGCCGTTAAGAAATGCAGATTTAACATCCATTTGAAATAGTTTAAAGTTCAAAGAGCACGCGTAGGACAGTAAGATCCGGACTGCTTCAAGTCTAGCAACCGGTGCAAAGGACTCATCAAAATCAATTCCCATCTCCTGGCTGTACCCCTTGGCCACAAGCCGAGCCTTATTCCTCACAATCAATCCCGCATCATTTAGCTTGTTTCTGAAAACCCAACGAGTTCCAATGGTAGGATGGTTCTTAGGACGCGACACGAGAGTCCACACCTCGTTTCTTTCAAACTGATGCAACTCTTCATGCATCGCCTGAATCCAGGATTCATCTTGAAGAGCTTCATGAATGTCCTTGGGCTCTACTTGTGAAAGTAAGGCCATCAGGTCCTCCTATTCAACCTGCCTTAGAGAGGACCTAGTTTTCACCCCATCCTCCAAATTACCTATGATGTTCACATTTGGATGATCCTTTCTAAATGTGGAGGAGCTGGGCAGATCAGGATGCTACACTTGTGGTTCTTGCAGTGTCTCAATTGTAGGATCCTCATTTTTCTCATTTTTGCTTGATGTTGCCTTCAATGGCTAATCCTTGGCTTTAACATTTGATGAGTTCTTAGGGTCTTCATCTGCATCCAAGATGGAAGAAATTTGATTTGTGAGTTTTGACTTGGATTCATCAAACATGAGGACTTTCTTCAACAACTAAAGTCCTTTTATTGAATAATCGGTAAGCTCTAGAATTGAGTGCATAACCTAGAAAGATTCCTTTATCACTCTTCTCATCAAACTTACCTAGATTGGACTTACCATTGTTCAAGATATAGCAAGGGCATCCAAAGGGTTTAAGATAAGAGATGTTTGGCTTCTTACCCTTGTAGAGCTCATATGGAGTTTTCTTCAGAATGGGCCTTACCATTGCCCTGTTGATGATGTAGCATGCTGTACTTACCGCTTCAGCCCAAAAATACTTGGGTAGGGAATTCTCACTGAGCATGGTCCGGGCCATGTCTATCAACGTTCTATTCTTTCTCTCTACTACTCCATTCTGCTGGGGCGTCCTCGGTGATGAAAAATTATGTGTGTACCCCTGCTCTTCACAGAACATGATGAATTCATGATTTTCAAATTCACCACCATGATCACTCTGGATTGTGGTGATGAGGTAACCCTTTTCATTCTGAATTTTTCTGCAAAACACTTGAAACTCCGTCACGGCATCACTTTTATTAGCTAAAAATAGCACCCATGTGAATCTGGAGAAATCATCAACAATCACAAAGCCATAGGATTTTCCTCCTAGGCTAGATGTTCTAGTAGGTCCAAAAAGATCAAGATGCAATAGTTCCAATGGCCTAGCGGATGAAACAATATTTTTGTTTTTGAATGAGATTCATGTTTGCTTACCTTTCGTGCAAGCTTCACAGATATTATCACTTTCAAATTTCAATTTGGGCAGACCTATCACCAAGTCATGTCTAGACAACTTAGAGATCACTCCAAAACTAGAATGACCTAGTCTGCGGTGCCATAGCCATGCATTCTCATGGTTGTTAGCAACCAAACACACATTATCAACTGAAACATCATTAGGATCAATGGTGTACACATTGTTGCTCCTTTTACCAATGAATTTGATTTCATTTGAATTTTTGCACCTGACAAAACAGTGAGTCACATCAAAAACAATCTTAAAACCCTTATCACATAATTGACTTATGCTCAACAAATTATGATTCAAACCTTTCACTAGAAGGACATTTTCAATCAGAGTCTCAGAATTCTTACCTATGTCTCCAACTCCGATTATTTTACCTTTGTCCTTCCCGCAAAAAGCAACTAAGCCTCCTTCCTTTTCTTGCAGCTTGGAGAACACCTTATTGTCATCTGTCATATGCCTTGAGCAACCGTTGTCTAGATACCATTTGCTCCCCCTGGCTTCAAGACATATCTGCAAGAAGAAAAATTCTCATGCAATTATTTTTGGTACCCAAGCTAGTTTGGGTCCGTTGGAGTTAGTCCAGTTCATGGTATATCTCCTCTTGGTCCAGAAAGCACGATTTCTTGGTGGGTTTTGTTTGAACCAACAACTTACAATAGCATGCCCAAATCTACCACAATGATAGCAATTGACAGGTGCAAAGTTTCCTTGAAACTGTCGTGATTTGGGTTGAAAATGCTTGAGTTCAGGCTTGGAAGATGACGCATGGTTTTAACTTTTCTCATGGACAAGGGATGTGGTGATCTTATGCTCAAAAGGTTTTTTGTTTTGGGGAGTGTATCCGAGGCCTTCTCTTTAAAAATTGACTTTCACTCCCAACAAATTATTTAGGTTTTGCTTGCCCTTAACAAACTTAGATAACGTGGACTGAAGATCATCCACTTCTTTTTCCAAGCTCACAGTTTTCTTTTCAAGTTCTGAGTTTGTGAATTTCAGAATTTGTTCTTCAATTTTCATTTTCTCACATGCTTTCTCCACTTCAATTACTTTGCAAGATAGTTCTTCTTTGGCTTTATTACAGTCTGAAATTGTTTATAATAAGCTTTCTCTTTCTTCTGTGGCCTCAAACCATTCCTGTTCTAGTTTTTTAAATTTGACAAAGATATCTTCATGTGATAAGTCATCAAATTTCTGTTTGAGAATTTTGTTTTCAGATATGATCTTCTTGTATTTTGTGTATAATTTTTCATATTTAGATTCCCATTGTTCATTAGAAATGAAATCAGGGTCAGAGTTTACCTCCGTAGATTCATCCTCATATGCCATGAGGCACAAGCTTTCCACAAGTTCTTGAATCTCTTCATCAGATGGTTCATCTTCATCGTCGCTCCATGTGGCGACCATGGATTTGGGTTTCTTGAAATTATCCTTCTTGAATTTCTTTTTTAGATCCAAACATTCACCTCTCATGTGCCCGGGCTTCTTGCATTCGTAGCATATGATGCTACTTGGCTTGCTTGACTCGACTTTAGTCTTTGTGGGCTTTCTTGGCCCTTTCCTAAAGTTTCCCAGAAAGTTTCTCTTCTTCCTTAGAAATCTTCTCACTTGGTGAGTTATCATTGCCAATTCTTCCTCTTCATTGCTTCCGTCACTTGATTCAGTTTCTTGAAATTCATCATCGGAGTGATGAGCTTTCAGTCCAATGACCTTCTTCTTTTTGATGTCTTCATCAACTGTCCTCTTAATATTTATCTCATAGGTCATGAGTGACCCTATGAGTTCATCCAAGGTGAGAGTAGACAGGTTCTTTGAGTCTTCAATTACCGTGGCCTTTGTGTGCCAAGCTGACGATAGGGACCTTAACACTTTCCTTACAAGGTCAGAATTTGAGTACTCTTTCCCGAGACTCTTGAGACCATTCGTGATCTTTATTAGCCTTGAAAACATTTCAGAGATGGTTTCTTCAGGTTTCATCTTAAAAAGCTCATAGTCAGTGACTAGGAGATTTGCCTTGGTCTCCTTGACTTGTGAAGTTCCCTCATATATGAGTCGCAGCTTGTCCCACATTTCCTTGGCCGAGCTGCATGTAGAGACACGAGAGAATTCATTAGGGTGTATAGCACATTGCATGATATTCATGGCATTATAATTAGCGGTGCATTTCTTGATTTCCTCAGGTGTCCATTTATCTTCATCATCCCCTAGTTTATGAGGACCCTTGTCCACAACTCTCCAAACTTCATACTCTTGAGCTCTTAGAAAGACATGCATTCTGTTTTTCCAGTACGAGTAGTTTGAACCGTCAAAGTAGGGAGGACGGTTGATAGAGTGGCCCTCGGGCATCATACCCTTATTTGCCATTTAACCGGATCTTACTCTAGATCGTTAGATCTGAAGGAGAAGAGCCTTAGCTCTGATACCAATTGAAGTTCCGAGGTTAAATGACACCCAAGAGGGGGGGTGAATTGGGTGATAAAAAATTTTTGTAAAATAAAACCAAGATAACGATTTCGAGAGGACACAAGAGGGCCACAAGCAAAACAGACTATATCTCTCAAAAATAACCACTGCATAAACCCTTGGTACTCGGCGGAGTTAATAGATCCGTAGATTTACTCACACAAACTGTTATCTTTTCGGCAAGAATGACCTTGTCGATCCGAATCCAGCTTTTGATATACCGAAGGATTTAAGAGAAGATGATTAACACACAAGATCTAAAAGAAGCAGAAAGACTAGATCCACAAGTAATCACAGAAGGGGGAAAGAAGATAAGGAACAAACCACGAGGAGACAACAAATTTAAGGTGGTTCAGATGCCACAATGGCAACCTACGTCCACCCCTCATCGACAGTGAGGAACCACACACTATCTTGTAGAGTGTTACAAGATCAACCACACACACACAAAAGCAATCAACCTTGACTGCACACACACACACACGGATCTGTGAAGATCCTCACACACACACACAGAAGGTTCAAGATTACAATCAAAACACACTTGAAGCTGAGAAGGATGTGAAATTGAAAGAACACAAGAACAAGAGATTGATTAAACCTCCCCCTTAGTTGATGAAGGATTCTTTGGATGCAGCTTGAGGTCGACTTGATCCAGGCTTGATCTTCTTCAGATATAGCTTGATCTTCACTCTAGAAAGGAGGAGGAAGGATGAAGAAATCTTCTCGGAACACTGTTCACGTCTACAGTGCAAGCTTCCTCCTTCTCACCTTTGGTAGCCTCCTTGATCCACTCTTAGCATTAGGGTTTTCCAAACCCTCTCGTATAAGTTTTATAGGTTCTTGAATGGTCCAAGGACTCCCCCAGACCAGATCCATAATTTCTGGAAAGTTTGGCTGCTTAGGGATTAAACAATACCAAGAGGAGAGCCATTTCTCGAAGTGACAAAAAAGTCAACATTTGTTGGCAGCTCGAGGCTGGCGGTCAACCTACAGATCCCAGCGGTCAACCGCCATTGGCCGTCCTGTAGCCATTTGGCTGCTGGGAAAATAGGTCGACTGCTAGCTCCTGGCGGTCGACCGCCAGGTTCACAGATTCCCAGATTTTAGTTCTGTTATTTTAGGTCAACCGCCAAGGGTCCACAGGTCGACCGCCAATCTCCAATCCTGCAAAAGTCAAGTGTTAGCTCACTTGAAGCTATCCATTTGTTCGATGATTGAAATGGGCTTGTGTTATAGTTAAGTACAAGTTGGTTTATACTCGAATAAACACATGGAAGGATTCATTAACACAAATTTGACATGGGGTGAAATTTGATGGTTTAAAGCATGAAGCTTCTCTTGAAAACAAGATACATGGGAGAGAAATGTCATGGGTTTTGTTATCATCAAAATCACTCGAATATGTTCAACACTAGCCATTCATATATACACAGTGATGCCATTGCAGGCCTTACGCTCAAATCGGCGAAACTTCTACTCCTTGTATTGACATTCGCCCTTGTCAATGAGCAAACCCTTCTTTGGCGCAAGTCTTTATGCCCTAGCCAACTATATATACATAGCATTGCCATTGCGGGTCTTACGCCCGAATCGGCACTAATTCTATTCCTTGCGTTGGTATTTGATCTTGTCAACGAATACACCCCTCGTCGGCGCAAGGCTTCGTGCCCTAGCCATTCATATACATGCAATGTTGCCATTGTAGGCCTTATGCCTGAGTCGGCACTAATTCCATCCCTTGCGTTGGTATCCATCCCTACCAACGAATAAACCCTCTATCGATGAAGGACTCTATGTCCGAGCAAACAATCACCTACTGTTCTTAGAGGTCATCTCATAAAAAAAAAGGGAAGAAAGAAAAAATGAGGCTTAAAGTAGAGGTGCCCCACCAGACTTGTTCCTTCAGTAGGACAAGGGTAAAAAGGGCGATGACCCAACTGTGGCGAAAACCCGCAAGGGCGCTGCAGGCAAAATCGGGTACCCCGTCACGTGAAAACCTGAAAAGGGCGCGTAGACAAAAGCAAGAGGGGGTCGATGCCGGCGAAAACCCGAAAAGGGCCCTTGCATCGATAATGTGGTTAAAGAAGGAAGTAAAGAAATATATATATATATATATATATATATATATATATATATATATATATATATACATGAAAATGAAAATGTTTTCTCCCAAGACATCCTCACAAGCAGGACACCACTAGGTGTCCCATGGAAAACACACCACCTATACGGCAAAATCCAATCGGAATAGGCCTTCAGCCTATTTTGACGATAAAACCATTTCTTGCTTTGACATTTAACCCAATGTCGATGAATACATCTACCCTGATCGTCATCAGCATCGGTGACGTCAGTGATTGAAACCTTAACTCAGACCTTCCGTCCTTGTTAATGATATTAAAACCACTTCCTACTTCAACATTTAGCCCAATGTCGATGAATACATCTACCCTGATCGTCATCAGCATTGGTGACGTTAGTGATTGAGACCTTAACTCAGAACTTCCGTCCTTGTTAATGATATTAAAACTATTTCTTACTTCGACATTTAACTCAATGTCGATAAATACATCTACCCTGATCGTCATCAACATCAGTGACATCAGTGATTGAAACCTTATCTCGGGCCATCTGTCCTTGTTAATGATATTAAAACCATTTCTTGCTTCGACATTTAACCCAATGTCGATGAATACATCTACCCTGATCGTCATCAGCATCGGTGACGTCAGTGATTGAAACCTTAACTCGGACCTTCTGTCCTTGTTAATGATATTAAAATAATTTCTTGCTTCGACATTTAACCCAATGTCGATGAATACATCTACCCTGATCATCATCTGCATCGGTGACGTCAGTGATTGAAAGCTTAACACGGACCTTCCATCCTTGTTAATGATATTAAAACCATTTCTTGCTTCGACATTTAACCCAATGTCGATGAATACATCTACCCTGATCGTCATCAGCATCGGTGACGTGAGTGATTGAAACCTTAACTCGGACCTTCCATCCTTGTTAATGATATTAAAACCATTTCTTACTTCGACATTTAACCCAATGTCGATGAATACATCTACCCTGATCGTCATCAGGATCGGTGACGTGAGTGATTGAAACCTTAACTCGGACCTTCTGTCCTTGTTAATGATATTAAAATAATTTCTTGCTTCGACATTTAACCCAATGTCGATGAATACATCTACCCTGATCATCATCTGCATCGGTGACGTCAGTGATTGAAAGCTTAACACGGACCTTCCATCCTTGTTAATGATATTAAAACCATTTCTTGCTTCGACATTTAACCCAATGTCGATGAATACATCTACCCTGATCGTCATCAGCATCGGTGACGTCAGTGATTGAAACCTTAACTCGGACCTTCCATCCTTGTTAATGATATTAAAACCATTTCTTACTTCGACATTTAACCCAATGTCGATGAATACATCTACCCTGATCGTCATCAGCATCGGTGACGTTAGTGATTGAAACCTTAACATGGACCTTCCGTCCTTGTTAATTATATTAAAACTATATCTTGCTTCGACATTTAACTAATGTCGATGAATACATCCACCCTGATCGTCATCAGCATCAGTGACATCAGTAATTGAAACCTTAGCTTGGACCTTTCGTCCTCGTTAATGATATTAAAGCCCCTTTTTGCTTCGACATTCTACCCGATGTCGACGATACCCTGATTTTCTTCATCATTGACAAAATCAGTGGACAAGACTTTAATTTGAACCCTTCATCTTCGTTAATGAAGAATCTACCTCTTGACCCCGGTATTCGTTCAGCCGGTGAATATAATAATGCTCTAGCATCGGCCTAAAAGCATATTTTCCACTCAATCTAGCCTAACCTTGATTTTGGGGGACATAGTGTGGCAGTGGAGCGAACTCCTCGCCCCTTCCCTGAAGGCGTGGGCGCTCTCCTGTCCTAGCAACTAACACACCCCAAGATTGATGAAGCTAGTCTTGTACCTCCACTCACATTAGGGAAGGAAGGAAAATAAATACATAGCTAAGGCTCGGCACAAGTATGTATGGCAAGGCTGAAGAAAATATCATTGCATGGAAGGGGTGCATGAAGTCCCTACACTGTTACACACCAAAAAAGGGGGGGGGAAGAAAACAAAAGAGGAAAGTACACATCATTGGCCTGGATGGCGAAAGATATCATCGAGTGCCGGAAGTCCGACAGAAGGATGGGTAGCTAAATACTGCAATCGACGTTCCTCGGCTTCCAGCCTCCGCAGCTCCTCCTGAAAAGAGCCAACGTGCTTCTCCGCTAACTCGGCCTCACCCGAGCATCGCACCCCTAGTTACTCGGTGCAAGCCAGGTCTTCTTCGGGCTGAGCCTGTTCAGCATGGAGTTCAAAAATTCGTTGCCACAAGAAGGAAGCTCGTTCAACAGCTCCCTCAATGATATTCCTACATTCGCTAATGAACTCTATGGAAGCCCGTATAGCGGTATGGCATTCTTGCCGTTGAAGCGCCAGGGCGGTCAGCTGGTCCCTTAAGCCGTGCTCAACAAATTCTCACCGATTTACATACTTAAGTAATAATGTTACTCGTGGTACCCAGTTGTACATGGGACAACCGAAGGCTATGAGGGTGCCTGATATGGACTCAGCCAGCCCCCTCAGCTGGGAGTAAGATAAGTCCCGACGAGCCAGCACAGTTTGCTTGAGCGTCTCTAAGTTCTACCATACCATCTCGTATGAAGACTGCAAGCCAAGTGATGGTGCATCTGGGATATGAAACTCTACTCTGCTATCGACCTCAGCCCAGAGGTCATCGATGGGCTCTGAAGAAGATGAAGGTAATGCCGACAGGGAGACAGGGGGTGTCATACGATCTTTCGTCTCTACGACGGAGTCGATGGTAGTCAAGGCAGGCACTTCAAGTCCTCCAGCCAACTGAGGGACAAGATCTACAGACTCGAAGCCCGCACTTTCAGAAGCAAACTCCAGCTGCCCCGTCGGTTCTGACATTTCCTTCAATTCGGTCCCGGGGGTGATAGATAGGACATTTGTTCCTCCCGGGAGCTCTATATCTTCCGGAAGAGGCTCTTCATGCCATTTAATCCGGGCCACCTGCTCCGACTCGGACTCCGCTACAGATGGCAGGACTGTTGTCCCACTGCCCACTGCTTCAAAAATTCCTACACCTTCTAAGGAAGGCAGTTCGTGCTGTCCCACTGGTGCTAGCTGCTCCAATTCAACGCTAGCCGTGGTGGTCAAAGCAGTGGCATCCTCGGCCGTTTCCTCTACAGGCTCCACTCCTGATGCACCCTCGGTAATGGCCACATCAGCTAGTTCTGGCCCGGACTCCACTGACTGGAGCTGAAGTTGTTTTACTAAAGACTCACCTGTGTCTAACACAGAGCCGGGCCCGCCCGAGAATTTCAAAGCAATGGGCTTTAATATGGGCACCATGCCCACGATGGGAGTGAAGGCCATCCCTGTTGCTTGAAAAGGGGAGAAAGCGGTGGTAGCAGTCATTACTGGCAAATTCAACCCCACTGAAATCATGGGCTCCTAAGAAAAGGAACAAAGGAAACAAACCAAGAAGCTATGTCAGACCTTCAGATATGAATGCTAGAAGACATGACTAAAGCTCACATAAAAGAGTGCAAGGATTACCTCCAAAGAAACGAGGCTTGAACCAGCGGCCTCCGGGGCTCCTAAGTCTGGCTGCGTCAAGGCTGAGTAGATCTCCTGCCCAGGGCTTAGCGCACCTGAGGGGCCCAATGCCAATCGGGGTGGGCTGAATGCAGCAAAGTTGCTCCCATAGGATAGGGAAGGAGTGCTATCCTCCGACCCTACATCCTGCTCATCCTCATCACTGGAGGGTTCATAGTCTACAAGTTCCTCCGAAGAAGAACTTTCGACTAGTTCTGCTGTCGTCGTGCCTGGGCCCGTAAGGCACACTGAACTGTCAAGCGACGCACCTAAAGAGACTTTCTAAAGGGCTAACATGGCCTGCGGTTCGGAGCACCATCAGGTTGGCTGGGTACTCTGGGCAGCAGATATTGTAAGAGGAACATCGGCAGGTTCCGAAGGGACAATATCTAAATGATTAAACAGATAAGAATGATGAGTAAGGAGAAGAGTAGTAAAATTAGGTGCCTGTAATAGAGGTCCTGCGGGCTATAATATTACATTCATCGCCATGAGTAGGCGTTGGAGAAGGGAGGTCCGTGGTAATCGGAACGGCGGGTGTCCCAATGCTCCCAACTTCTTCCGCACCGCCACTAGTTACCACTTCCTTGACAGCTGGGACAGAAGAAATTATGGTGCTTAAATTAAAAAAAAACAAAAGTAGAAATAGCAAAGCCCCGAGGTTATACCCCAGAAAGGAGTTCAGGAGAGATGTACATGCTGAAAGAATAGTTTGCTCCTGTGCCGTCTCGAACTCCCTGAAGGTTGTAATAGTGGGCAATGAAATGACGGGCTCCGCAGACGCAGTCTTCTTTTCCACTGCGACTTTTGCCCGAGCCCTCTTAGCCTGAGAAATTGCCTCCCTAACCATAGACCTCTCCCACTTCCGAGAACCCCTGGTGGGTAAAGGTGTGGTAGTCGGGGTAGCAGGCGGAGATTCGAAGTAGTTTGGCTTCTGGGCCTTGGCAATTAAAGACCGATACTCTAGAGTTACTTTAGAGGTCGAGAAATCTGCAGAGGAACAATGCGTTCATGTGGTGATTATGTGGACATGATGCATATACAAGTAAAGGAGCAAGCAAGAATTAAACAGCATGTACCTGGTGGGCCCAAATATAATGGAGAGAGAGTCCAATAATACAAGGAGGGCTCCTTGTTCCTGGAAGATCCCTCCCGAATTAGCCAGCAAATATCACCTATCTTGATGCAATGTTCAGCTAGGAGTGCCAAGTCTTTGTGGCCACTGTAGACACACCGTTCTTAACATTACATTGAGTAAATCTCATATTACACTATGATACCCCAAGGCAGCCTTCACATTTTTAATTACTCTGGTGATTTCCTATTTTTTCTGAATTTTTTCTACATTTTTCTGAATTTTTCCGTGAAAAATCTTGGAGGTGTCCAGGAGACTGGACGCCTCCATAAATTCATATATATAAAAAATAATAGAAAAATTGAAAAATCATGGAGGCGTCCAGGCCCCTGGACGCCTCCATCAACCTGCTCACGGGCGGCCACCGGCCATCGACTGACCGTTGCTCAGTCTGTCGTTTGAAGAAAATCCAAGTTATGGAGGCGTCCAGGCCCCTGGACGCCTCCATCAACCTGCTCACGGGCGACCCCCGGCCATCGACTGACCGTTGCTCAGTCTGTCGTTCGAAGAAAATCCAATTTATGGAGGCGTCCAGGCCCCTGGACGCCTCCATCAATCAGCTCACGGGCATCCCCGACCACTGCCTGACCGTTGCTCGGCCTGTCATTTGAAAAGAATCCAAATTATGGAGGCGTCCAGGCCCCTGGACGCCTCCATCGTTCAGCTCACGGGCACCCCTGATCCCCGACTATCCGTTGGCTGGCTTATAATTTGAAAGGAATCCAATGTCATGGAGGCGTCCAGGACCCTGGACGCCTCCATCATCCAGGTCACGAATGCCCCTGGCCACTGACTACCCGTCAGCATGTCAGATTGTCGTTTAAAAAAGATCCAAGTGATGGAGGCGTCTAGGCCCCTGGACGCCTCCATCCTCTGGAACTCTATAAATAGAGGGTTACCCCCCCTCAGTTCAGGGTCGAAAAAAAGAGAGCCGATAGGCTGCCGAATTCTATTTCTAACCCGCGGGTGTTTTGTAGGGGGGGGAAGTTCTACCGGATTCCTGGGTGCCCGTGCTCGCGGGAGAAAAGTCGCCTTCGCCCATCGCGCTCCCGCGTCGTCCTTGCGCTGCCGAAGCTCCGCCGGGCCTCACCATCGACCATCCAATAAGCCATTCTCCTCTCTTCTTTCCTAGTTATCTTGCATTCATCATATCATATCTTCCACCCCCCCCCTTTTATGAGGGAGTCTCTTCCCGTTCTTACGTTGGCATAATCGCAATTCGTCATAAGCATTTTCCTCCTACTCGTGTCCGAGAGGGGTTTTAAAAGACAACACCAACCAGGTGTGTGTCCTGCCATCATTTCATTACTTGCATCGTTAGAATTGAATACTGCACCTTCGTCTTTCTGATCCACTCGTTACTTGTTTGTCGTTGTTTTGCAAGGGTAATTAAAGAAAGCCCTCTCCGTCGGCCGGCCGAAGGGGGAGGAAGAAGCAACCCGCCATTTCCCGCTCTCGACGATTCACGGTCTCCGTGCCTCGTACAAGGTACACGCGATCATTTCTTTTTATTGAGGTAACCCCTCTGGCGATCACATACCTTTAGCATCCTACGTATGCTCTTTTCTCTATTGGCACGTTTCATGCCCCTTATTAGCCTTTAGTCACATCGAGTTTTCATTTTCTCCTCTTTTAAATGGATCCCTACTCGGCAATCCACAGATTGGCGATCACGGTGAGACCCCTACTGCTTCCTTTTGGCTACCCTTGCAAGTTCGGCACCCTCCGTCCCTCTCCACCTTGGCGCCCTCGTGCGCCCCCGTTGTGCTCACGGTAGCACTGTCAGTTGTGATTGGTTGGGTGTTCATTATATGTTTATTATTTCTGTTGTTTTCCTACTCTATATCTCTGTCATCATTCCATTGCATACATCCATCCCTCTTTTATATCCTTTTTCATTTTTTCTAAGGATCACCCTTTCCTGGTGAAGGAAGGACTCTCCGTTTGAGAATTCCTCTCAACGGACTAGAATCTCCTCCACTAGGACCTCCGTAAGTCCCCGACATCGAAGAATCTCCTCTTCGTTCACTGGGCTGGTTGTACCATTGAAGTTCCCCGGAGTTAGTCATCCCATTCGTGGTGAGACGAGAGACCCTAGCTGACACGGCGGTGAAACAAAAATAAACTAGGGTCCCTATTTTGTGTGAACTTCGGATCTCGCTAAAAGCACAAAAAAAATCATCAAAATCAAAACACACAAAAAAAAGCGTAAAGGCATCCACTTGTTTGATAATCTCTGCTACCTACTTGCTAGTGTACGTTTTTGCGTTTTGGGAAAACTGTGAGCATGGCTCACGAGTCTTTTGAGGAGAACCACCCTAGTCATGGTTTGTCAGCCGACCCGCGAGTCTATGCTATGGACTCGGGTCCTTCTCATGAGCCCTCGCATGAGGTGCAGGTTATTACCGGGGACACGTCCCCACCACAGGATATCTCTTCCTTACTGGGCGTCCTCGCCAACACGGAGCTTACCTCTGAATAGCTCCGGGCCTTCCAGGCCATTTTGAAGGGGAAATCTGTTTCCCCCACGCCCCAGGAATCAACTCCGGCCATCGCACCTCTCCAAGAGTCCGTGCAGGCATTCCATCTCCTTCATTGGCGCAAGCCATCCAGTCTCCCTCGCTTCAAGGACAAGCGAGCCAACAACCACCCTCATTCCAGTTCCCGTCACAATCTCAAACTCCCGTTGTTCCCCACATACCGCTTCAGCCGGGGCCGACTGTCAGCGGTCCGGCAGCTCCCTGTCATTCGGGGTTCCCCCCTCAAGTCTCCGGGAGATAGTTTCTCCCCTAGTGGCAAGTACCACCTTCACCTCTAGAGGAGCTCGCCCAATCGCTCCTCAATAGGTTCAATCGCATGGACGAGCAGTTTCAAAATCTGAGAAGGATGGTGGACGTGAAAGCCACCCCAGAGGTTGCTTTGCCAATCATTCCCATCATTCATCTTCCTCCCTCCGAAATGCCCACGTACCGCAGATACAATGATACCGGCAACCCCTTCATTCACCTCAAGGATTTCATGTATGAGTCCTCCTATTGGCAAAACGATCAGAGGTCCTTGGCATACCTCTTTCGGAGATCATTGGATGGTCCCGCGCTAGAGTGGGTCTATTCTTTGGAGCCCCGCGAGGCCGAGAATTTTGAAATAGTCCAGAGAAGGTTCTTGCAGAAATATAGGGATAGGGTCGGTCCCTCACTCTCCATTACCGACCTAGTGGCCGAAAAGATGAATCCTGACGAAGATTTTGTCCGCTATGCTGATAGATGGAGGTCTCTGGCAGAAAGAATAAGGGATACCCTCTCCGAGCCCGAACAAGTGAAGATGATTGTGTCTAATGCAACCCCACAGTTCAGACACGTCCTCGCCATGAATAAACTTACTACAATGGAGGAACTCTATGAAAGGGCCCGGTGCATCCAAACCCAGTTAAAAGACTCCCGCATTATGAACATGTTTGAGTCACCGAAGCCCAAAGTGGTCAGAAAGACAGGCGCTGGTGTCCCGGGCGGAGCCACAGAAGGGGTCGTGACAAATGAGCAAGTGGGTGCGGTCAACAATGCCAACTATGCAGTCAACCCAAGGCCTCCACAAATGCCCCAACTTCCCCTCCAACCAGGTCCTTTCCCTCTTCGTCCTCCACCCCAAAATAATCCACCCCAGGATAATATGCCTCCATTACGTCAACCCCAGCAACAACAACCACAACCTCAGCAAAAACAACCACCGTTTCAGTACAACCAAGTTCCACCCCCGGGGAACTATGGTCCCCAACAGCAACAAAGGAGGCCGGTCGGTCCCAAGAGAGCCTACTATCCACCATTACCAGAAACCTTAGCAGATATTTTTAATGCCATCATGGCATCAAACCAGCTCGCCCTACCCAGAGAAAGGCCCGTGTGGCCCCCGAATGTTGATACCTCCAAATATTGCATCTACCACAGGCAGCCAGGACACACAGTAGATTACTGCTTCCATTTCAAAGATTACATCCACGATATGAATGATGAACATCAAATAGATTGGGATGAAATGAGACGATACGTCGCCGCTCTCAAGGCTAGGAGACCTCCTCATAGGCCACAACAGCAGTTACAACAGCAGCAGCAACCACAACAACAACAACAGCCTCAGCAGGCCCCAAAACAACATCCCAACATGGGCATAATCCAGAATCCATTACCGGAGCACCAACAACCCGATCATCAGGTTAACCCCATCTCCTCCTTCCCGGAAGTCGGGAGAGAGCAGGTGTGGCACCCGGAAAGTACCTCCATCCTTTCTACCACCAATCCTATCATCACGCAACACCCTTGCCTTGCCCGGGTAGCACCTCTCTCTCATCAACCCGCGTCAGTATCGCCTTCACCATTTCCACTACCATTACGCCCTCTCATCCGTACCCCGATCCCCTATCAACCGACACTCTCCACTACGCCTTCACACCCTCTCATCTTCTCCCACTCCCCCACTTTACCATCCGCCTCTACCACATTTACCCCTACGCCTTCTAAACCCCTTATCATCCGTCAACCACACATAACCCCATCTTTCTCCACCATATCCCCACTAATGCCTTCAAAACCACTCATTACCCATCACCCACCTCAAAATCATTGCCCGCTTCAAGCCCTACCCACTTCTACTTCGTCTCCACCTCCACCTTCCAGACCCCTTATCCTTCATAATCCGCACGATATCCCCTCTACCTCCACCATGCCTCCACCTAACAAACCCCTTATCAAAATCCCTGCTCCCGTCATCACCCCTGCTTCATCAACCATTCCTCCACCACTACCCCTCAAATCCCTGTTAAAACCCACTGCTACCCCCACAGAGGTACAAAAGCCGCAGGCAATGGTGCTCCGGAGTGGAAGGATTTTCCACAGGGTTTTCCCCCACAACAGTCAGAATCCTGAGCAATCTCAGCCAGAGAAGGATGATAGAGAACAACCAGAAAGAGCTATCCCTGGAACACAATATCATCTATTGAAACACTTGGACAAGACGCCTGCTCGGATCTCCATCCTGGAGCTACTTCAAAGATCCACATCCCACCAGGCAGCCTTAATGGAGTACCTTCAAAGGGTCATGGTGAATGAGGACCTCCCTGTAGAAAAGATCTCTACCGTCCTGACCCCAACGGACACACAACCGGCCATCATGTTCCACAACTACGAGCTCGCTCCCAAGGAAGCTCGAAAATATGCACTGTGCACTTCAATAAAAATTAATGGGGTATCCATAAACCCGTGTCTTGTGGACACGGGTGCGTCCATAAATGTGATCTCCATGGACACTCTTCAGTTGTGTGGGGTCAACGAGGAACAAATAAGACCTTCCTCGATCACGGTCACGGCTTATGACAATAGCAAAAGGCCGCCGCAGGGGATGATTATTCTGAAGGCAGAACTAGGCCCCATGTCAATTCCCACGGGATTCCATGTCCACGACATGGACCCCACATTCAAGGCTATACTGGGTCGCCCTTACATCGAAGCCATGGACGCTGTGCCTTCCACCAACCATCAGTGCCTGAAGTTTCCTTACAATGGGAGGATTATTAAAGTGGTCAGTACACCTGTCCTTCACACAGTGGATGCTATCAACACCTCTCTACCCTCTGTTTGGCCGTCTCATCGGCCCATATTGTCACTACTGGACGTACGTGATTCATCTCACGTTCCACTAGCACCAAAGGAGCCGGTCAGGACAACCGCAACATCATATCTCCCTTTTCACTCCAAAGGGTGGGAGATTATGAGGAACATTGGCTACCAACAGGGTAAAGGTCTGGGCACAGAGTTACAGGGTCGGCTCAAACTGCCAAAGGAAATTAGGCCGAACCGCAGGTTGGGCCTAGGCTTCAAAGGACCGTTCAAGGCAGATTGGAAGCCCCTTACATGGACTCTATCAAACCACTTCAACAGAGGGCCCGTTGTTCAGATGGGAGATTACCCACGAGAAGCATATGGGAGATCACATGCTGTATATTTGGCTGAAAAATGTCCGAGGATCACCAAAGGAGGCAAGATCAAAGATCCGAAATGCGAGTGGAACAAATGGTTCGACATACGGGACATTTCCGTTGCACTGGAAAGGATGTTCTCGTCTCCACAGCTTGAAGGACAACCATTGATCTCCGAAATACCAGAGAATATTACCACTCTTGCCAAGGTTCCAAACTACCCTCGTCCTCGCCAAAAGGACCCTGTCATCGATGGATCTTCATCCGTCCTCAACATTGCCGTCGACGGCTCATTAGCCGCCATCTTATCCATCCACTCGTCTCAGCCTTTGTTGATATCGTCTTCCTGGGCCAGACAATTGACTGATGATCTTCCCAGATCCCCTTCTCTGCTTACATACCTATGCGGGCTTCTCAACCCGCGCCAGGTCTTCAACCATGATCTGCTCTATGAGCCTCACAATTCTCTAACCATAACCACTTTTCTCTCTCCTCCAATCTCTTTTCACTGCTTTGTCATTAAAAATAAAAACGAAAAAAAAACGTCAATTTTCAAACTCTCCAACCACACATCTTCGTTGAGGAAACCTCCTACATCTCCCACGGGTGCGTACCGCCCTGCGGACCACCCGTCCAAGGTCCGATGAGCGACCTTTTCTACCCCTCCTCTGAGGGGTCTTCTTCTGTACATTCTACACCATCCCCTTCGTCTTCCTCTTCTTCTGTAAATATTGTCAGTCAATCTAGGAATGATAGGCCAAGGGTAGTACCTAGGAAGAAATCCAAGGGTAGGCAGATCCCTCGTCGATTCCTTCTGGATTTAGCCGCCAGGTGTCAGGCCCTTCTTGCCATCCCCCAGTTGTTGGAAAATCCCATCCAGCTACCGAAAATAGAATGTGAGGGCGACTGTGCATTTGATGAAGGGTATGGAGTCTACGAGATCACGGATGAAGAATGCCCCACTGAAGATGAGGGTGAAGAATATGAGGATGCGGCAGGCGCATATGCTAGTGGAATGAGGAGATTCGACGAGCCGTCAACCGCCGTAGAAGAATCCACCAAAGAAGTAAACTTGGGAACTGAGGAAGATCCTAGGATCATCCTCATAAGTGACAACCTACAACCCTCTGAAGAAGAGGCACTAATTGAGGTTCTCAAGGAATATAAGGACACGTTTGCATGGAGCTATCAGGATATGCCGGGTCTAGATTCAACCTTGGTCGAACACCGTTTAACCCTAAAACCAGGGTCCGTCTCGGTAAAAGAAAGGTTAAGGCGTTTCCACCCTCAGATGGCTTTGAAAATGAAAGAAGAGGTCGATAAGCTCCACAAAGCCAGGTTCATTAGATTCGTTCTTTATCCTCAATGGGTGGCGAACATTGTCCCGGTCATGAAGAAAGATGGGAAAGTCAAGATTTGTATCGACTTCCGGGACCTTAACCGCGCGTGTCCAAAAGATGATTTTCCCTTACCTCACATTGATGTGTTGATTGATAACACGGCAGGCTACGAAACCCTCTCATTCATAGATGGATTTTCAGGATACAATCAAATTCGTTTGGCAGAAGAGGACTAGGAAAAGACGTCATTCACTACCCCTTGGGGAACATATTGTTACGTGGTCATGCCGTTCGGATTAAAGAATGCTGGAGCTACTTTCCAAAGAGCGATGATGGCCATATTTCATGACATGATGCACATATATCTGGAAGTGTATGTGGATGACTTATTGGTGAAATCAAGGACCAGGATGGAACATCCAAAAGTTTTGGCTAAGGTCTTGCAGAGGTCAAGGGAGTTCCAATTGAAAATGAACCCGAAAAAGTGTGTGTTTGGTGTGTCATCGGGTAAATTGCTGGGGTTCATTGTGAGTAAAAGAGGGATCGAGATAGATCCCGACAAAGCCAAGGATATCAGGGATATGCCGCCTCCCAAGAATTTGAGGGAAGCCCGAGGTTTAATCGGGAGGTTGCAGTTTATTCATCGATTTGTGTCCCAACATTCACAAAGGTGTAGACCTCTCTACGAGTTGACCAAGCTAGGAGTAGAATTCCACTGGAATTCTAAATGTCAGAAAGCTTTTGAAGGGTTGAAAGAATATCTGGCTAGTCCACCCGTTCTCATTCTACCTAAACCAGAAAAACCTCTGATCCTTTACGTCTCAGTCTTGGATGACTCCGTGGGAGCCGTCCTCGCACAAGCTGATGAAGAAGGCAAGGAACGGGTAACCTATTACTTGTCCAAACTTCTCAATCCCTGTGAGCAGAAGTACACCGTCATGGAGAAAACCTGTGCTGCCCTCGTTTGGGTAGTGTAGAAATTAAAGCACTACTTCTTGGCTCATAAGGTCCACTTGATTGCTCGAATGAATCCTATCAAATTCCTTCTGGAGAAATCCGTCCTTACGGATAGGCTAGCACGCTGGCAAAGTTTTCTCTCTCAGTTCGACATCACCTACATCCAGCAAAAGGCGATTAAAGGCTATGCCATAGCCGAGCATCTCGCTCACCATCCTCTTCCCAAGTTCGATCCCGTCCAATCAGAGTTTCCAGATGAGGAACTAATGTCCGTCAACCAATCAGATGAGCCAATGTGGACGCTATATTTTGATGGAGCTCTGAATTCTCAAGGGAGAGGAATCGACGTCGCCCTCCTGTCGCCTGAAGGCCTCACATTCAAATTGGCATACCAGCTCAAATTTCCAGTTACCAACAATATAGCCGAATATGAAGCTCTTCTAGCTGGCCTAGAACTCGCTCATTCTTTTCGTATCACTGAGTTACGAGTCGTAGGTGATAGTCAACTCATCCTTCGCCAGGTGCTCACTAAATATCGCACTCGCGATCCCAAACTCAAGCCATACCAAGAACTCACTGCTGCCTTTTCCAAACTGTTCACCAAACTGATCTTTGTTCATGTCCCTCGTCATCAGAATATTCTCGCCGATACCCTCGCCTCGTTGGCATCATCCATAAGGTTCCCTCTAGGAAGATGGTTTGAGTCCATTTCCATCTACAAACTTCACGCCCCTGCAATCGATGACGCTTCCTACGTAAATATCAAAGACAGGATAGCAAGGAAGATCTTGTAGGAAGATATCCTTGAAAAGAGGGAAATCATGTTGGCAGAGGCTGAAGAAGAACTGGCTGATGAAGAGAAACCATGGTTCTATGAAATCGTCAAATACTGCCAAGATCAGTCTTATCCTGAAGGGGCCACCACAGAGGACAAGAAAGCCATAAGAAGGGTGGCTCAGAAATATACTTTGGTTGGAGGTCTACTCTATAGGAGGAGCCTTACTGGTATTCTGTTAAGATGTCTTGGTGACGATGAGGTTTGGAAATGTGTAGAGGAGACGCACTCGGGTGTGTGCGGTGGCCACGTGAATAGTCAGATGCTCGCCAAGAAGATCATTCGGCAAGGCTTTTACTGGCCCACTATGGAAGATGATTGTGCTGTCTATGTCCGTAGGTGTGTCAAGTGTCAACTTCACGCCGATAAAATCCATTCACCATCTTCCTCACTTCATCCAATATCCTCCCCGTGGCCTTTCTCCATGTGGGCATTCGACATCATTAGTCCCCTAGGTGATCCCAATTCCCTCACCAAGCAGAAATCTTTCATCCTTACTGCGACGGAATACTTCACCAAATGGGCCGAAGCTGAAGCTTACGTGGAAATCAAGGCGTCAACAGTCTGCAAGTTCATCATGAAGAACATCCTCGCCAGATTCGACGTCCCAAGCACAATCGTCACCGACAATGGGCCACAGTTCATTTCTCAGGACCTACAGGACCTCTGCAAAATGTACGCAATTGCATTGCATCATTCATCGCCTTATTACCCACAAGGTAACGGCCAAGCGGAGGCCACCAATAAAACATTGCTCAAAATCATCAAAAAAACCTGCGAGTCTAGTAAGTTTTTAGACTGGCCAGAAAAACTTAACGAAGCCCTATGGGCCTATCGCACTTCAATCCGTACCCCCACCGGGCAGACTCCATTTGCCCTTACTTATGGTATGGAAGCGGTAGTCCCGTACGAAACTCTGATCCGTTCTCTCAGGGTACAATTGGACGAGGAATTTCCCCTCGACGATCATCGTAATTCACTCCTCGCCCAGTTGGAACTCTTGGATGAGAAGCGGCTGGCCGCTGCCGAACACGCGCGTGTGTATCAAAATAGACTCGCTCACTTTTACCAAAAGAAAGTCGTTGAGAGAAAATTCAAAGTCGGTGAGATGGTCCTAAAAAGAATTTTTGTCAAACCTGGAGGGCCGCGTTCTAAGCTCCAACCCAATTGGGAAGGACCATTTGTAATTCAAGCCGTATACCCTGGCAACGCCTACAAGCTAGTCAACGCCGAAGGGACCGAGTTATCCCACCCTTGGAATATGCTTTATCTTAAGAAATACTACCCTTAGCACAAGACAAAAAAAATGATGAAAAGATAAAAAACATCAAAAAAAAGAAATATTAAAAACCACTAAAAATATGGAAAATTCAAAATGCCAATGCCTGGTGGTCACCATGTAGTCAAGTCACTACTTCTAACCTTCATGATAGGATAGGGCCCATTAAGGCTTGGTAGGCACCGGGTCTTGGTTTGCCAGAACCGTGGAGATCCCTGTCCGGCCACGTCGGCCTATGCTCGCTCGAAGGTAGCTAACATGTGCTCACTTATGTATTTTATTCAAAAAAAGTCGGTAGCATCACCTACTGTGGGAATCCACCCAGAAGATCTCCGGAAGCTGTAATCTTTATTCTCTTCTCTTCGACCAAATGAGACAGTCGGCGCCCTTAAAATGCTGAGCATGAGAAACCGAAACTCGAACCCCAAAGGCAAGAGTAGGATCCATTTCCTCGAGCATCGATCAGAGCACGAGAAGAGGGCAGTGTCCCCGCAGGCATACGAAAAGGGAGCCCACAAACGTCAAACAACTATATCTCCCTCACAAAAAGAAATACAAAATTAAAATCAAGAGAAAAGCCTGGTCGTGACCGTGCCTGTTGCGATAAACGGAACCCCCCCAAAGCAAAAATATGAATCCACAAAAGGGGCCGTGGAATGTAAATGCTCGAGATTTGGTTCGAAGTTGTCCGAAAGGAAAGAGTTAATGTGCCCTTATTCGCTCGCCGGGTTAACGGCTTTGCCGGTCCTCTCAGGAGATTTATCCCCTACACTCTTCCTTCTCCCTCTAAAGATTAAGGTTCGATGGAGTTTCTGAAGGGTGAAAACTGCCCAGGGTCTACGACCTTGTTTTAATATACACATTTGGTTGCCTACTTTGAAAAGCAAAAGCTATCGCTACGAAGGAGTCTTCGTGTTTCTGGCTGGTCAAGACCCCTGTTTACCACCTTGATGTCTTCTTGTTTAACCTCGGGCTTAGGCCAATGCAAGCGTGTCACCTATGGGTGCGACGGCGTCTGATTCCGGGTCAGCGTCGCGCGATTGGTCATTGAGGTTCCAGGGTGTTCCATCATATACCATCTAGAGTTGTGAGGAAACAGACCCGGGTCGGGCAAATCTCTTACCTCAAACACCTTTTGGGTGAATCCCTGTGGTCGGAAGCGACTGGGAGCCTAAGCATGGCATGACGGTATTGTCATCAGGGTAAGTCTTAGCCGGCGGGATCATCATTCGAGGGGTCTAGAGGTCTAAATCAACCTAGATGTGCACTTAGGATACTTGGGAGGTCATAAGAAACCCCTGTTCTCACGTAGGTTAGGTGCCATTTGGGTGCTTGTCTGGCGTTAGCAACAAAAAAATTGAAATGATAAAAACAACAAAAAAGAAAAAAAAAGAAAATGTACATATTTGCAAACAAAAAAAAATCTTTTTTATGAAAAAACAAAAAAAATGCCAAATATTAAAAAGAAAATAAATCAATTTTGCATGATTGCATTTGCGTGCAGCATCTCACTTTTAATACCGCTTGCATTCGTGTGTTTGCCTATCGCATTTATCATCACCGCATCTTTCCCTTGCCTTCGCTAAATAAAGGCTTGGCCCCTTGACCAGTTATCAAGGACGGTCACAGTGACCATTTGCTTATTGAGCAAGGGGCCAAGTCAGAACAGAAATTCTGATTTGTTTGTTTCAGTGATGTGTGCAGGGATTCAGGCAACAGAAGCAAAGGTGAAAACCAAACAAACCGAACCTTGTATTTTATTCCAAAAAACTAAAAAAATTACATCAAGTTCCGCCCTCTCTCTCTCTGCATTACTCGTCCCACTACTCTCCGGGTAAAACGCTCTCAAAGGTGCTACCCAATTACGAAAAGTGGTACTCCTACCGCTCTGTACTCCCCTTCCTATTCCCACACCCCGGCGTTGATCCACGGAAGCAGCAGAGAAGCTACCAACACGAAAGCCACGCTCTCGTGCTCTTCGGTAGCGCTCCTCACCATCTCTCAGCCACTGTTCAGCAAGACCAAGGCTGGTTCGGAGTTCGAACAACTGGGCCTCCATGGCCCTTCGTTCCTCCCTTTCAGTCAATCTGTTGGCTCTTTCTCTCTCTGCGTCTCTTTCTCTCTCTGCACGTTCTCTCTCATGGTCTTCCCTCTCCAATTGGAGAGTGATCCTCAGTTCCACGACATCCCTAGAGGAGTCGTCATCAGGATGACGCCGGAGTTCCCTCTCCAGTTCTGCTATCCTTGCCTCCCTCTTCGCAGCTTGGGCAAGCGCTTCTTCCGTCTCCTTTTCCTGCCGAGTGTACCATCTCAGATACGCGATAAGGCGTAAACAAAAAGAACTCAACACTGAAACTTTTACCTATATACAGAGCATCCCTTCTGCCTCCGCAGCACGCTGCGTGGTGTGAGCAAGTTGCTCATGAAGCAAGTCAAGTTCTGAGGTGAGAATCCACAAGCTGGAAGAGGCACCACCTACTTCCATCGCTGGGGAAGCCGCGCCAATCTGGGCATGCTACGACCGCGTGAATTAGCAGCCAACTTCTGGAATCTGGGGTTTTAATTAGGAATGCACTGTACACCTACCAAGGCGCTCGTAGCTCCGCGGGCATCCACCAACCGTTGCTCCATCTCTCCCAAGCGAGTTCGTAAAGTCTCTATCATCGTATCACGGATATCCTGCAGCCATACGAGTCGACATTTCCACCAGAAAACCCAAAAAAGGAGAAAGAAGAAAAGAGAAAAAGGGGAGACCTACCTCCGCAAGTCCCCGGGGTTGGAACCGCTCTGCGTACCTTGTCTTGTATAGACGCAGGTAATCCTCGCTATCCCGTGCCGGCGATTCCATGATTATGACACCCCGTTGCCAGTCTTCGTACTGTTCGGGGAATCGCACACGCCAGTCAATGCAGGTCACCGGTCCTCGCGTCTCTCTCCCAACGCGAGGTGGCGCAGCTGAATCCACCCATTCTTGAGCCAGTCCCAAAGTCCTCATAACCAATCGTAGCCGAAGCGGCTCGATTTCATTCAGGCAGTGCATCCACAGTTCCCGTCCGAACCGGGCACAACTTGCTAGAACCCACGGCTGGTCGGCATCGACCATGTCTGAGTACGGTCTCCAGTTTACCATCGCTGCAGGGAACTCCTGTAGCTCCCGCCTTAGCACCATCAGTTGGTAGGTCAGGGGTGCCGCACTCATGATGGGTTCCCACCGCCTAGCTAGCGGCACCATCGCGGGTCGCCAATGTCGAGCTCTCCCCATGGGGAGGTAATAATAGCTCCACAGCTGCTCGGCGCAGGTCATCAGTACCTTGCAAAAACACAAAAAAATATACAAAACAAGCAAAACCAAAAATACCTGCATAAATGGTGTAAAACCACTCACAGCCATCTCACGATCTGCTTCTTGGAACAGGCCTGCAAACAAGTGCGCCAGCATGGCAGCTCCCCAGGCATAGTACCCCACTCTTTCAAGGTCTGACAGCAGCTCCAGGAAGCGACATTGGATACCGTCCCCTTTCGAGGTCAATACCAATCTCCCCAAAAGGAAGAGGAGAAATCTCCTCAAATCTATGTTGCATCTTTCCCAGTTGCCGAAATCTGTGCAGTACACGGCACAGCATCCTATTTCCATCCTTTCCATGACTTCTTCTGAGGATTCATCATCCCGCCGACGAGTGTCGGTGAGCCCTAATGCATCCATGAGGGACGCCCTAGCTACCGACCTATTTTTCCGACCATCTAGGTCCAAACCCAGTAGCTTCCGAGCACCTTCTCGGTAATCCGCATAAGTGACCCCGGTCACTGTCTCGCCCTCCACCTTCAGGCTTGTGATCCGGACCACATCCTCCAAGCTGGGCACCATGTGCCCCTAGGGCATCAGGAATGCCCGACTCACTGGGTCCCATCTCTCACACAAGGCTTGGATCAGGACCAGGTCGAGCTGGATCGGCTCGATCCGAAGAAAGGTGCCAAAACCCATCACGTCTAGCCTGGCCTTCTGAAAATCTGGGAGACCTCGGTATGCTGCCACTACCAACTCCCATGAGATCTGTGATTTCATCACACTCTACGCATGCAGGGAATGGAGATGAGGTTTGGTCAGAAAGAAAGGAAGAAAAAAAAGAATGGAAAAAAGGGCAGGAAAACTTGGCTTACGAGTTGTGATTGGGCCCTTTCGCTAAAGTGCCCTTCGAGGTCCGAAAGCCTCCTGGAACTACTATCACTGGACCTGCTTCTCTTCGAGGAGTGGGAAGATTCGCCCTCCATCCAACTCTCAGAATTTTGAACTCCTCCTCTCCCGTGAAAACTTGTGCTCCTCGAGTTAGCTCTCGATATACCTGGGCGGATAAAAGGGACAAGAATTTATAGAAATGGAAGGAGTGCAGGCCAAGATTGCCTCCATCACCTTTAATGATAGCCCTCGCGATGAGGCACCTACCATGCGGTCCCGTGTGTCACTTCACCGCTCGCACAGGGTGATTGATTGGACGAAGAATATGACAACTAGCCCCTTATGTTGTCTAGGGATACCCTATCATGTTTTGGAGGATGTCCGTAAAATTTGACACAACATCCGGGAAAAGGGACTATGGCCGTCATTATTGACTTCGACGGTAGATTCCAGTGGAAAATGGTCACAACAAGACGCGATTCTCCGCTTGGGGTGGAGTCTCGGCAGACCCATCACATGGGAACAATGCAAAGGAGAAGAAGTGTAGGGAAGAAGGAACGCACAAGAGAACAAACAAGCAGCAGAAAATCAAATCACTCCATTCTACATAAGCTGTCATAAACACTACAGTTATAGAGATGAGGTGGGTCCACTGGCTCGCCAACTCGTGCAATTATCTTCATGCTCGTCCCTCTAGGCGTCCCTCTCCTCTCCCCTGAGGTGAGGGTCCCTTAGAAGACTCCGGGATCCCCGTGCAGTAGCACCCGCCTCGCCTCGTGGCGCCAGCTCCACAGCAATGACTCGCTGCTCCTCCCCTGGCGTGGCAAAGAAGCCACTAGCGGCAAAGCGACTAGACTGGCGTAGTCGCTCCCCGAACTCTCGCGCTCTCTCGTAGCGCGTCTCCATCCCTCCTAGCCTCTGCACGACGGCTTGAAGGCCCAGCTGGAGCTCCCTCACTTGGGCCTCCAAGGCCCTCCTCTCTGTCTGATCCTGCTGTCACTCGGACCTCCTCTTGGCTTTCTCTCTCTCTGCCTCTCTCCTCATCATCTGCAGAAGAACCCTTAACTCCAGGATGTCTGGAGAAGGTCTCTCCTCACCACGATGTCGCAGCTCTGCTACAGTTGCCACCCAGGCATCACGCTCCTCTTCCGCCTGGGCAGCCCGAGCCACCGCACTAGCAAGTTGCTCCCGAAGGGAGGCAATCTCGAGGAAAGGGGCCGAGGAACTGGAAGATGCGCCGCCAGTCACTCCCACCATCGTTGTCTGCTGGGCACGCTGGAACAAACAAACAACAGCCGTCAGCTAAGCTCCACATTTAAAAATAGAAAATGCAGCACTTAGCTTACCAGGAGCGACAGTTCCTGTTGAGTGGCGGCCAGCTGCCGCCTGACCTCGACTAGTTGGGCACGCGACCCGTTGACGTCGCGCGTATCCCCGGCTTGGGAAGCCCCGCATAACTCTCTCTCTGCCGCCGCAGAAAGTCGGCACTATCCTGCACCAGTACGCTCCCTTGCTATCCAGGGAGACGTATGCGCCAATCCTCGAGCTTCGCCTTGCCACGACTCTCCTTCCTGACACGGCTCGGCTCGTCTGCACTCGCCCACTCATCGGCCAGGCCCAGGATCCTCGCCATGTCCTGCACCAAGAAAGAAGGGCCTCGCATCATAACAAAGAACGCGTCCCCTGTCTAGGACGCGTCCATCATTTGAGTGCAACACTCGCCGAACCCTTTCCCCCTCGCACGGCTCGCTTCAAAACTCAAAATGGATCAAAGGAGAAGATCTGAGGACCTACCAGACCGTGTTCACCTCCTTCCGCACCATCAGGCCCCTCGGGTCCCTCGGGGGCCCGAAGCGGCCCTTCATCCTCCATGGACACCGTTTCATGTTCTTGCGTGTCCCTCCTCGGGCAAGGAGTTCCTCGTCCCTCTCCACCTTCACCATGGTCGGGCCCACCGAACTCCATCGATCAAAAGAGGAGGAAGACGAAAAGGGGGCAAGCGAGTTTCGACGGAAGGCGGGCTCGTTTGCGGGTAACGCACGGGAGAAGAAAGGCCACCCGACGCTTTAAATTTGAATTCGAGGATTGAGACGCGTCCTCGCGCCTGGACACGGCCAAAAAAGGGAGAAAGGAAACAGAATCCCTGTGCAAAGCGCAGTTCCCCACTATTAAGGGCAAAGTCTCGTAAGGCATGGCTCGAAATAACTCGGTGTAGCAGAAAAGTGAGAGAGGAAAGGTACACACAACACAAGAAAGCTATTTTCATATAATAGTCAAAAGTACATCATGCAGTAAGGAGGGTGGAGCGTACAAGCAACTCTCTAACTCTTACCATCACCCTCCTGGTCATCTCTCTCCTCCCTCCTCTGACGGGGATCCCTAGGGGGCCTCTGCGACCTCTGTGAACCCTGAGAAGCCGTGCTCGCCTCCCCAGGGGGTACCATGCCAGCCTCCAAGGTGCAGCGACACTCCTCGGCCGAAGAAACTAGAAAGATACCCACGGAAAAGGAACCAGACTGACGAAGTCGCGCCCCGCGCTCCTTCGCCCTCTGATACCGCTCCTCACTCTCCTGAAGTCTCCCCTCCGCCGTGCCAAGACTCAGTCGGAGCTCCCTCACCTGGGCCTCCAAGGCCCTCCTCTCGTCCCAATCTCCATGTCGCTCTGCCCTCCTGTACTCCCTCTCTTTCTCCATGATCTCCCTATCCCTCTCCCTCTCTCTCTCTAGGATCTCCCTATCTCTCTCTCCCTCTCTCGCTAGGATCTCCCTATCCCTCTCCCTCTCCTCTCTCTCTCTCATCGCCTCTCTCCTCGACAGCTCGAGGGCAATCCGCAGATCCAATACGTCACGAGGGAGCTCCTCAGCCTCCCGTCGCCGCTCCTCCTCCAGCTCCACAATCCGGGCGTCACGCTCCGCCACCCGAGCATCGCGCTCCTACCCGGCACGAACAGCACGGGCCAGGGCCTCTCGAATCTCGGCCACCTGTCCAAACACGCATGCACCGTAAGAGAGCAGTGATGGAAGGAAAACAGCTAGAAGAGGGTCAGGGCCAAGCAGGCACTCACTCGAGCCTCGCGGTCACGCTCGGCCTCCTCAGCCCGAGCCACCGCATACGCCAGCTGCTCCTGAAGGGCAGAGATCTCCGGGGGAGGGCCCCACGAACTGGAACCCGCTCCACCAGCCGTCCCGGCTGCTGCTGCTTGGTGGGCCCGTTGAAACACGGGGCAAACGACAGTTAGAGGCTAAGTATCAAAAATCCAGGTCATAAAAATGCATTGCATAAACTCACCAGGATCTCCAACTCCTATCGGATGGCCACCAACTGCCGCCTGGCGTCTGCCAATTGGGCCCGTAGGTCGGCGATCATGTTGTCACGAGCATTCTGCATTGCACATAAGTTAGTGCCACAAGCATATACATATAGAAGGGTGAAGCATTTTCATTTCACTTACCCCTGCCATACCACCAAGGAAGAGGCGGTCCACGTACGTAGCCCGGTACCGTCTCAGGTAATCAGTACTGTCTTGTACATGGGACACCACTGAGACCCCACCCTGCTGCCAGTCCTGGTACTGTGCCAGGAAGCGCGTACACCAGTCCACAATCTTCGCCTTCCCCTTGGTCTTCCGCCCGATGCGGGCCGGCTCATCTACATCAACCCACTCCTGGGCTAGCCCCAACGTCCTCATAACCAGCCTCAGCCGAAGCGGCTCGATCTCGTTCAGGCAATGGACCCACACGTCCCGCCCGAAACGAGGAAGACCCGCTACAACCCAAGGCTGGCCAGCGTCGCCCATGCCCAGGTAGGGTCTCCACACCACCTGCATCACCATACATACATCATGTTAGTTACCATTCAGTCACATGCATAAAAACACAAAAAAAATCATACGCATCATACCATGGCCTCGGGATACTCGCTCAGCTCCCGACGAAGTGACGCCAGCTGGTAGCTGTGTGGTGCCGCTACCACGACCGGCCTCCACTGTCGCGCTAGAGGAACGGCCCTCCTGTTCCCCTGCCTGGCCCTTCCCATCGGGAAGTAGTAATAACTCCACACCTGCATCCATCATACATCATTAGCACGAGTAATTGCATATTTAACTACGGTAAAATGCATAAATAAATTGTGTACCTGGAGAAAAGGTGCGAAGCCGCTGACTGTCGTCTCCCTCTCTGAAGTCTGGGAGAGATCAGCAATCAAATGGGCAAGCAGAGCCGCTCCCCACGCATAGTGCCCCACTCTGTCAAGGTCCGCCAGGATCCCGAGGAAGCGGCAGTGGATGCCATCCCCCTTCGTCCCCAGAAGAAGGCGGCCCAGGAAGAAGAAAAGAAACCTCCGGAGGTCTAGATCCACCAGCTCCCGCTCGCTCGGGTCCTGGGTGAAAGCTGCACGGGCATCTCCCTCCAGTCGTGCCAGAAACTCCGCTCCAGTCTCGCTAACCCGCTGGCGCGGGTCACCGAATCCGAGCGCCTCCATGATCTCCACTCGGCCGACTACCCTGCTGTCTCTATCAGTCACGCTCGTCTCTAACCACAGCAGGTCCAGGGCACTCTCTCGGTAGTCGGGGTAGGTGACCCCGCTGACCGCCTCTCCGTCAACTCGTAGCCCGGTGATCCGAGCTACGTCTTCAAGCGTCGGCACCATGTGCCCCCAGGGCATCAGAAACGCCCGACTCGGCGCATGCCACCGCTCCCTCAATGCCTGGATAAGAGGAAGGTCGAGCCGGAAGGGCTCGATCCTGAGGAAGGCTCCAAAGCCCATGGCGTCCACACGCGCCCTCTGGAAGTCTGGCAGCCCACGGTATGCTGCCACCACTAGGGACCAGCTGATCCGGCTCTTCATCACGCCCTGCACACCACAAAACCAACAAAAGAACACATCAGCAGCATGGATAGTAATAAACAATAACACTGTATATGCTACTTATTTATTTTATTTTTTATTTTATTTTTAAAAATATTTATGTTTTCTTAGAGGCGTCCAACCCCTTGGACGCCTCCTCTTTATTTTCTTTATTTTATTTTTAGAAAAACCCAAAAACAAAAACAAAAATAAATAAAATATATATATATTATCATGGAGGCGTCCTATGTCCTGGACGCCTCCTTATTTTTAATCTTATTTTTATTATTTACGTGAATAAATAAATAAATAAAAAGAAAAAAGAAAATGTGGAGGCGTCCAGGCCCCTGGACGCCTCCTTCCCTCACTCACCGGCCCTCACCACACGGCCTCTCGTCCGCCTATCCAGCCTATTAAACCAACAGATTGAAGTTCCGAAGGGCTTACCGGGTCGTGATCGTCCTCTCCCGCGTCGCCAGCATCTACTGCAGCCTCTACGGCCAAAGGAGGAGCCTCCTCCTCCACGGCAATCTCCTCCGCCGCAGCAGCCTCCTCGGCATCATCCCTCAGCCTCCTCGGACGACGAGCCCGTCGTTTCCGCTTCTCTCCACCCTGGCTCGGGCCTCCTTGCTCCATTGGGACTAAGAATGGGTCGTCTGGTTTGACTGGGTCGTCTGAATGAACAGTAAATGAGCAAGGGGTGAGGCCCCCCCCATATATATAGAATCCACCTTATTTGGGGCGTCCAGGCGCCTGGACGCCCCCACGTTTGTTATTTTTTTTTCAAAATTCAAAAAATTAGGGGCGTCCAGGCGCCTGGACGCCCCCAAAACAAAAACTAAAAAAAATAAAAAATAAAAAATTAGGGTTGTCCAGGACCCCGGACGCCCCCCAAAAAATATATATAAAAATTTTTCGAAACGAAAAATAAAAAATTAGGGGCGTCCAGGCCCCTGGACGCCCCCATAATAAAAATTTCAAAAAAAAATAATAATAAAAGAGAAATAAGACAAGAGTATGTATATAATCCAAACAAAAGCACAAAATAAAAACACAAAGAAAAAGAAAAATCACCAAAAAAATAACAATTAAGGGGACAAGGGTCCAAAACATCCAAATGCCAGATTTTATTCCATCAGAAAAGCAGAATGAGCTACATCAGGGGCTTAGGCGCCTTAGGCCTTAACTTCCCTAGTTCAGTTACATAAGCCCTCCACAACTCGCATTCTTCCCCGACATGCACTAAGGCCTTTCCCGCAACACTTGTCTTCCAGGGTGCTTTCACGGCCTTCGCTTCCTTCGCGTCCGCTTCAGTGCCCAACTCCCTCTTCTTCAAAGGAACGATGCCAGTCGGTAGCGGGAACGAATGGCGTGGGATGCCAATCTGGAGGCAGCACCGATGCGCATTATAAAGGACGAACTCGGTCGCGCCGATCAGTTGAAGATCAACTTCGGGAGAAGGCCTCATGAGGAGATCAAGCGAAAGCAAACATGCCGGTGCGCAAGTGAAGAAGCTTTGTGTCACGATGCGGAAGTGAGACCGCCAGTCTTCACGTTTCTTCAGCCACGGAACACGGTTCGCTACAGTGCCACCAAAGCCTAACACGTCGGCTATGTGATGAAGCGGGCTTTGTTGGAAGAGCTTCGAAGCGGTTGGCATTCCCTCACGGTGATCAAACTTGAAATGCAAATCCAGCCAGCAATTCAGGACAAGTGCGCAACCAAAAGGAGGCTTACCCATGCTCGAGGCAGTAAGGCCGCTGTAAAGATAGGCGAGGACGGCAGGTCCCACCCTCTTGCCACTCCAAAACCCGTGGATAGCACTCAGTTGGTCCTCCTCCACTATGTTGTCGGCATAAGGGAACAGAAGAGCCCCCGCCAGACAGATGGTAAAACCTTTCATGACTCCTTCCAAGTGATCATCGTCTGGTGACCCTTTCAGGGCATCCATAACCCATACCGTGAGCCTTTGCAAGTCAATTCCCTTTTGAGTGCGGACCTTTCTGACTGCATCGGACGGCATGAAGCTTCCAAGGACGCTCTCGGAAGTCACCCTTGTCAACATCCGCAGAGGCCTCGTCTTCCCGTCACTCTTGAATTTCTTCAATCCGAGCAGAAGTTCCACCTCCTCGAGGAGAATGGTCGCCTCGAACGTCAGGAAGATGAAAGTGTGGGTCTGGGGATGCCAGATCTCCACTAAGGCGCCCATAGCCGCCCAGTCCATACGGATTCTCTCGTAGTGTTTGGGGTGCATAAGGAGCCCCTGAAGATGCCACTTCGAGAGTATAGCCCTCATGCCAATGGAGATGTTGGAAGTCAGCTCTGAAAGCCATGGCAGTTTGGAAAACTTCCTCGGGCCCGGAAAGAGTGGATACGGCTGGAAAGAAGAAGAGAAAGGAAGGAAAGTGAGGAGAGAGTCCATGCAATAAATTTGAAATAAATCAACTTACCATATGCGACTGGATCGTCCCACTCAGATGACCCTCGAGGTCGGAAAGTCGCCTGATCTCACTGCTAGGCCTGCCCCTCTTCACAACGCGGGAAGACTCTCCTTCCATCCTGAAATCCCTAGACCCTCCTCTTCTCCTCCTCCTGAACCTTCAAAACTCCCCTTGGTACATTTGAATAAACTAGCCTAAGGGAGGTACTTATAGGAAAGGAGAGGTGCTACGGGACGGGACGTGTCACATGAGTGTCCAAGTCGTCAGTGTTTTATCCTTGTACTGTGGCACGATTCTGCTATATTTCTGCTACTTTATGATGTATTTAATCTATGATGGTCTGTGCAGGTTTTACCAACGGACGTTTTTCGCCCTATCTTGTATACCATCCTTCAGTGTTTGGTTCCCCGTGTCAAGCATCATACTATATGATATTTACGCTATTAGAACACGTCAAGGACCTTGCGACCCGAACGGATCTGGGATTTGAGTTCCCCTTCAACAAAAACAGTGATGATTCCAGAAGAATTTGGGTTGTACGGATAGGCCGTTAACTGGTGACAGTATGGGGACGACGGTTCCATTCAGTGAGTTGGTGCGTGGATAAACGGGCCCCAGCTCAGTATCAGCTCACCGGATCGGTATCCTGACCCGTTCTTAACAAGTTGACAATATTATCCTTGGCTATTTTCTATTTTAGTTTGTTTTTAATTTTTCTTTAAACCCAGCATGCATTCATGTAGGACTTTGATTCCATTGTGGAAAATCATTCAAAGTAATTCAATTGCGAAGGTCGCTGTGCTTAAATTCTCATAATATGAGATATTCCATTCCGAATGAAGTACTGAGTTTCCTTGAGACAGCCCCACGCTGTTCTTCCAAAGGAGACCCTTGTTTGGATTGATCCTCAAATATTCCTTTACTTTTACTCCATTCGACCCATCTTGGCCGCAGCACTTCCACATTGGCTGGTAACCGCTCCCCAAGGTGAAACCTGTAGGTTTACAACCCAGGTACTTCCACACAGAGAAGTTGGTCCCTTTTTCTACTCGTGCCTGAGCGCACATTTTCTCCTTCCTTGTTTGATTTCCGTCCAAACAATTGTTGACTTCGAAAGACCTTCTCCCAGGTCGTCTCGTTGAAAACTCTGAAAACATTCCAAAAATCATAATGTTGAAAGCGTGTCTCATCACACCTTGGCATCTACTTTTCAGTCCATTCTCACTCCATTCCACTTCACTTCAATGCCATTCCACTACGTGTCACTCCCTTGCAAAGCAGACGCCAAGGCGGGGCAGCTGTAGACACGCCGTTCTTGACATTACATTGAGTAAATCTCATATTACACTATGATACCCCAAGGCGGCCTTCACATTTTTAATTACTCTGGTGATTTCCTATTTTTCTGATTTTTTTTTACATTTTTCTGAATTTTTCCGTGAAAAATCTTGGAGGTGTCCAGGAGACTGGACGCCTCCATAAATTCATATATATAAAAAATAATAGAAAAATTGAAAAATCATGGAGGCGTCCAGGCCCCTGGACGCCTCCATCAACCTGCTCACGGGCGACCACCGGCCATCGACTGACCGTTGCTCAGTCTGTCGTTTGAAGAAAATCCAAGTTATGGAGGCGTCCAGGCCCCTGGACGCCTCCATCAACCTGCTCACGGGCGACCCCCGGCCATCGACTGACTGTTGCTCAGTCTGTCGTTCGAAGAAAATCCAAGTTATGGAGGCGTCCAGGCCCCTGGACGCTCATCAGCCCGGCATCCCGACCACTGCCTGACCGTTGCTCGGCCTGTCGTTTGAAAAGAATCCAAATTATGGAGGCGTCCAGGCCCCTGGACGCCTCCATCGTTCAGCTCACGGGCACCCCTGATCCCCGACTATCCGTTGGCTGGCTTGTAGTTTGAAAGGAATCCAATGTCATGGAGGCGTCCAGGCCCCTGGACGCCTCCATCATCCAGGTCACGGATGCCCCTGGCCACTGACTACCCGTCAGCATGTCAGATTGTCGTTTAAAAAAGATCCAAGTGATGGAGGCGTCCAGGCCCCTGGACGCCTCCATCCTCCGGAACTCTATAAATAGAGGGTTACCCCCCCTCAGTTCAGGGTCGAAAAAAAGAGAGCCGATAGGCTGCCGAATTCTATTTCTAACCCGCGGGTGTTTTGTAGGGGGGGGAAGTTCTGCCGGATTCCTGGGTGCCCGTGCTCGCGGGAGAAAGGCCGCCTTCGCCCATCGCGCTCCCGCGTCGTCCTTGCGCTGCCGAAGCTCCGCCGGGCCTCGCCATCGACCATCCAAAAAGCCATTCTCCTCTCTTCTTTCCTAGTTATCTTGCATTCATCATATCATATCTTCCACCCCCCCCCTTTTTATGAGGGAGTCTCTTCCCGTTCTTACGTTGGCATAATCGCAATTCATCATAAGCATTTTCCTCCTACTCGTGTCCGAGAGGGGTTTTAAAAGACAACACCAACCAGGTGTGTGTCCTGCCATCATTTCATTACTTACATCGTTTGAATTGAATACTGCACATTCATCTTTCTGATCCACTCGTTACTTGTTTGTCGTTGTTTTGCAAGGGTAATTAAAGAAAGCCCTCTCCGTCGGCCGGCCGAAGGGGGAGGAAGAAGCAACCCGCCATTTCCCGCTCTCGATGATTCACGATCTCCGTGCCTCGTACAAGGTACACGCGATCATTTCTTTTCATTGAGGTAACCCCTCTGGCGATCACATCCCTTTAGCATCCTACGTATGCTCCTTTCTCTATTGGCACATTTCATGCCCCTAACTAGCCTTTAGTCACATCGAGTTTTCATTTTCTCCTCTTTTAAGTGGATCCCTACTCGGCAATCCACAGCCACGGGCTGGTTGGCAGTAATATAGGCCAAGGTGGTCCATACCCCATCCATCGACATACTTAAAGGTGATGAAGAGAGGCCTCTCCAGTATAGCCTCGGCCTTATCAGTAATAGAAAGGCCATGAATGTGCAATAAGATAAAGAGCCAAGAAGTTTGGCTATACAGGGTGGGACCCCGATCTTCTTTCCTCACAAAACTCCTATACAGACATAGGTGATCAGCCTCTGGGCGCCATGAGGCCGGGGCTGTGATAGCCTCCACTGGTAGCGGAAACTGCTGAAGAGCAATCCTCTCACTGCTAACTTTACACAGGCCGCGAAGAGTCTCTGTTAAGTTGTCCTTATTAATCTCTGGAAGCACCGGCTATGGCTTGGACTTCTCCCTTTTGATAGCTTTCCATGCCGCCAAATAAGCCTGTACCTCAACATCTTTACGAGATTTCAACCTCCGCAGATGATAAGGATCAATTTCAAACACGATAGAAGGTTAAGAGCTTAAGGACCGACGCTCGACAATGTCCCAACAATCGTTCCTAGAAAGCCGATAGAAGCCAGTGCGAGCATTCCACCATTTAATATATTTTGGCATCACCCGGGGAAAACGCCCAGGGACTGGCATTCAAAAAGAAGTAGCCTTGCGGCGATGAAAATAATCCCACCATGTGCGGGCTTCTTCGACAGCGGCTGATACTCCTCTCGATCGACTCTCCAATAAGAACTGTGCTGAAGAGGAAGGAATATGTTGATCATAACCAAAATTTCTACTAAATCTGAAAGGGTAATAGGGCTCTAAGTGCTGATGCCCTTTCTAAATACCAAAACACTGGGTCTAATGGACAAAGCCCAGTATACCAGCTCTGGCTCCAATGACGGCTTATCACTGAGCTTGCCCGAGATAGGGTGAACATACTGCTCAACTTCGCCAAATTTGCATTCTCTCAGTCGATTCTCAAACGGGCTTGAATGAGCAGCCAAACAACAGAAATGCAAGGCCCCAAGAGCATTCATTGGCACTTTCGTCAATTGCCCCCTGATTGAGAAAAGCTGATCTGGCACCTGCTGTGGCTCGACATCGGCAAACTCTAACATTCTCGGAAACAAGTTCGGAGACTGCAGTGACCTGGGAGCAAACTCTGAAAATAGTGAACACACCTAGGCATTGAAGAAATGAAGAGGGCCAACGGTCCGCAAGGTCCTTGGGAGACGGCTACGGTGGATATCTCCCAACATCTTGTAAATCAAACATAATGCTGCAGGGCAGAGGGACAACTTCACACCCCATGCCATTAAACACGCCAGATATACGGCTTCGGCACAGATAACTATTTCATCACCTTGCGGCATCGCAAATGTGCACATCCAATATGTCAAGTAGGCCGCACAATGAGTAATGGGATCCAGTCCCGCTGGGTTAGGGCCACTCTGGCGCCCTCTGCGAAGAAAAGAAGATAAGTGAGTCTTCCGGCGAGACCGCGTCTTCAGTGTGTTCGGAGCCATTCCGATAGAAGGAAACTCTTTGTACTTTGCCTCGCCTTCAAAGAAGTATTCCAGCCATAAGCCTAGGCGCACCCGTTTCCGCTCCTTGCGCGAATGGGACGAAGAAGACTCTGCAATACCCAGAATGGATAGCCATAGTGTACGGTACACCTTCATGAGGTACCGATAAGCAAACCCAATATAATAGTGGCCCTCGCCATCAGTGCGGTCTTTAATCCAGTCAGGCTAGCAGACCTCCTCATACGGCTCGCCATCAATTGAAAGACCAGAAAGTTGATGTAAACTCCACAAGTCTTAAGGAAGTCTCCCCTTCCGTAGTATAGAACGTGTTGTACTCGGGACAAAACGTCTCCATCATGCCGCAGCACAAGCCCTTCGAGATGGGATAATTAAAGCGGGATGCATATACACTCTGGTACACTCCGGCCTTCATCAGGATGGGACCATAATTCTAGAGCACGTACTCAGTAAATTCAACAGCCCCGTCTCTGAAAGCATGAGCATTGGTGGCTTTACAGTCAGCAAACCAGCCCACGGCAATCTGATGTTTGAACCTGACTGCCAAACAATCTAAAAGAAGTGACTCTTCTCTGAACCCCCACTTCAATGGGGCTAGGAAAAGGCCAAATACTGGCTTCTC
This sequence comes from Amorphophallus konjac, assembly GCA_022559845.1. Taxonomy (NCBI): domain Eukaryota; kingdom Viridiplantae; phylum Streptophyta; class Magnoliopsida; order Alismatales; family Araceae; genus Amorphophallus; species Amorphophallus konjac. The sequence continues at coordinate 263,112,624 of CM040121.1, forward strand.
TTTGTAAACGATGCCTACTAATAGGTCCCACCTGGCCGGAGTAAATTCAGGGGTACGAGTCAACATGCCTTGTTCCGAACAAAGTTCTAGCACGCCGGTAATGACGTCCATTGCCTGGTATCTCCCAGGAAATAAATCGGATCACTTCTCACTACTGAACCGATCAGGCTTTCTTGGCTTAAGAGAATACTGTACTCGGCTGCTCGCACTGTGAAGATATCCCGCTATCCCATTAAGTTAAAAGCATGGAGGAAAGCCATCAAGTGCTTGTCCTTCGGAAAATTGACCCAGTAGTTCTGACTCTGGTCGAAGGATAAGTTATCCCTATCAGAAATGGTCAGACGACCGGCGTCCATCAAATCAATCTCTGAATCTGATGATTCTGAAACAATGGCTAGGCGGTCCCGTCCTTGATCGAGTTCATTCACGTTCTGCCATGTTACTACTGGCCGTACCGCAGAGGAGCCGCTTGTCCCTTGCCCGGTCGCAGAAGAAGTTGTTGAAGCCATTGGCTGTAATTAAAGAAGCAACAAAGTTAGAAAGACAAACAGTGCCAAAAGTAATTTCTGACGAAATTTCGGCAGAGTCTCCCCTTAGCCGGGAGCATCCCAGAACAAAGGGGAACACGTCCACTGGCTAGGCCGGGACGGTCCCTGAAAATAGAGCCACATGTGATGAACACTGTTGACAGAGCTTTAATCTTGTATGTTTCATCTTGTAGGACTGCCAAGGAAGTTTTGGATAAACTAAAGACTGCTAGCTATGGAAACGAAGATCGATGCATGATGGCACATGGCAGTGATCACAGCAGCAATCAGAATGAAGAAGAGGACGATGATCAGGTAAACCTCTTTAAGAATTATACTCTGGATGATTGGCAGAATGCATATGGTGATATGTTATAGTCACATGAAAAGCTTAGAAAACAATACAAAAGGTTGAAAAAGAAAACTGGTCAGAATATCTCTGATCTCACAGATGAAAATTATTTGGAGCTGAAACAATCTCATGATGCATGTAAGTCTGATAATCAAAAGCTGCTGAAACAAATTAGATTGCTAAAAATGGAAAGCCAAGAACTTGTAAATGAGATATCTGAACTCAAAGAGAAACTCAGTTCAAATAATGATAATCAGACTCTTATTAACAATCATGACCAGTATGAAAAATTGATGAAAAGTTTCGAAAGTGTGAACTCAGATTTAAACAAGCTGAAGTCTGAAAAAAAATTCTCTCAGAAAATTCTCCAAAGAAAATGAAGAAAAACTAGAGAAACTTAAACGAGAGAATGATTTGCTGATTGAAAATTTTGATGCCATCAAATCTATAAACATGGAGTTACAGAAAAATGTTGAAAAACAGCAAAGAAAGTTGAAGGAATCTAAAATTGGAAAAATGCATGAAGTGAATCCAGATGATCAGATTCTAATAAATGAATTGATTCAGAACGACAAACTTAAGGAGAAGATAGAGAAATTTTTAATAGGGGATTCATTCATAACCGGAAGGCACTCAATCACAATCAGAATGAAACAAATCGAACAGATCGGCTCTAACGCGATACTAAACAATCATCTACTAAGCGATGAATAGAGATAATGGACAAATGCAAATCACAATCAATCGTAGAGTGGACAATGGAATTTTAAGGTGGTTCGACCTTAAACCCGAGGTCTACGTCCACCCCACACTCAAACTAGAGTATGGCTTAACTGCTGATACATAACTTCTGCTAATCCACAGCTTCGGGGTAAAAACCCTACAGACTGTTGGGCCTTACAGCTTACGCCGACCAGAGGAGTCCTCATCTGCAACTGCTGGGGAATTACAGCTTCACCCGACCAGAGGATACCACACCTCTGCAACCGCTGGAGAATTACAGCTTCACCCGACTAGAGGATACCACACCTCTGCAACCGTTGAGGAATTACAGCTTCACCCCTGCTGATAGACAGCTTGAACAAGACTTTCTAGAAACGAAGAGAAACAAAACGAAAAATCAAAACCCATGAGGGGAATGTAGCTCAACAATGAGCACAATCAGTTTCGGTTCTGAACCAGGAAACTGATAAACAAAGTTCTCTCAACAATTCTCTCCAGCTCTCTCAAATTTTTTTCTCTTCCTTCTTTCAGATCTGCTCTCTCTTTCTTCTTTTCTCTGGATCGTGCTGGCTCTTGCTCTCTCTACCTCACGTCTCAATATCACGATATACTCTTCTGGCACGATGTCTTCTCTTGAAGGAGAAACTTCTTATATATAGTAATAGCAGAAAGGTAGGGCGTGTGCTCTCCACGATTCCCGCCCAAGTACCTGATCCAGATCTTGAGTTAGTGGCCACGTGGCAGCATCCTGGCTTAGCTGCTTTACAGATGTCATGATCAGGACACCTCCTACAATTTGGGATCATGTGCTATTCGTAACCTCCATGAAAAAGCACCTGCCAAGGCATCAGGCATAAAGTCACCTTCAGACAGTTATATGAGATGTAAAGAGATTGCATGGAGTAGATATTCTGATAGAACTGAAGTGCACATATTCAATATGGCATTCACACACACATGCACAAACTCAACATTTATGCACAAGCAGATGCACAGGCTTGATTTCGGCACAAGGCCTACGGATGCACTGACTATGTATATGAAATGTGCAAGTGTTGCACAGACCTACAATGCAGTACACAGTAATTTGCACATACTAGCAACATGCACCGACTTGGAAATTCATGTGCACAAGACCAAGCATGAGGCAATAGATGCACCGATGCAAGGTTTGCACCGACCATGCTTGTGCTAGATGAAAAGATTGCACCGACTATGTTCCTTTCAACCTAAATATTGCATTGACCTGCTACTGACTAGCACAGGCCTCAAGAGACGCAATATAAGACGGACATAGAATGTGCACCGACTTGTGTCTGCCTAATGCAAAGATTGCACAGACAAGCAAGACTTGAACTTCACCCATATGCACCGACCTATATGCTAGATGAAACATGAGACGCAAAGATATGTTATATGCAAATGTGTGCCTGCAACCTGTATCATGCACTCTGATGAAGTTCTATGCAACAGAACATGCAAAGACCAGATGCATAAGCAAATACATGATTTGACAATCATTCAATCTTTCATGCAAACCCATGGTGACTTATAGTGTTTGCTATCATCAAAACCACAGGGGCACAACAAACACCTGGGCCGAATGGACGATGAGGGTGTTAGTTCCGAGGGCTAGCCTTCTAGAAACCTCTCGAAGCCATTTGATCAAGAAGGAGTGGGCCTTCTGGAACTTGACCAAATTGGGCCTATCAACCCATCCTCGAGCTCCCAAAATCCCATGAACGGGACGATGGCGGCAGCCACTGTCTCGGCCCACCACCACCGCCGTCGATGACCAGAGGAGGGGACGGCCGCAAGAACAAGAGAGAGAGGAAGGAAGGTCACCCAACGCCTCTTCTACCACGATCACCGTCGGCAAGGGTGAAGGCTGGGGCAGACCCTCCGCCGCGGACCTCGCCGCCTGTGGAAGAGAAAAAAGGAAATGGAGGGGAGGAGCCCACCATTCACACCACCAAGCTCTCCGGAGATGGGGAAGAAGAAGACGCCCGCCGCGCTCGCCAATGGTGAACCAGTCACCGGAGCTGAAAACGGAAGGGGGGAAAACTCCGCTGCGACGGTAAAAAAGAGAAGAGAGAGGAGAAAGCCCCGCTGCGGCAGTGAAAAAGGAGGAGAAACTGAAATAAAGAAAGAAGAAGGGTTGAAAACCCTCAATGGATTCGAAGGGTTTTAAAGAAAAGCAAAGGGGGGAACGAAGCGGTGGCCACGCCACCGACTCAAACCAGAGCCCGCCGCCGTCTCGATGGCCAAAGAGCCACCGACTTGGCACATTGAGGAGGCCACCGCCTCAAGCCAAAGGCCCACCGATTTGATGGCTGAAGCTCCATCGATTCAGCACAATAAGGCCGCCACCGACTTGACGCACTGAAGGCGTCACCAACTCGACGGATAGATAACGCCACCGACTCGGCATATTGAAAGCCTTACTGACACACATCCCCGAGTCCTGTCATCGACTCGAGATGAAGTGGGCCCCATGTGTCAATCCCGATAAAGCAAATACACCCGTGGACCTTGCTCAGCTTATCCTTCGCACGCGATGCCCGCGGCTGGGGGGCATTTGTTGACACACAAAATATGATTAGGCGGTAACCATGTGCCCGAAGGAGTCAACCAAAAGTCAAAGATAGATCCACTCGGACCGCTGAAGCCTCAAGCCACCCTACAGGAAGTGCCAAGGACTCAACATTCCGTCATCTTGAGTTTACACACCCACCACAGCTCGCTTAAGGCCTATTGATGGTCAGAGCCTACGAGACCGGCACCGAAATGATCATGCCAGATATACCTCTTACCCCATCCAACCAGGATGAGAATGTAACAGGCGGCTCCCGCCTGATGAAGAAGCCTCCCAGAGAAGAAGAAATGTCCCTGGCCCCTCGGAATAGGGAACTGAAGGCAATGTCAGCGAAAAACATGAGTCACCTGACTAGAGCACCCGGGACTCCAAAGTGGTCCGTGAATGACCGATGGATGACTCCGAAGGAGGAAGAACCCCCGGACTGGTGGCTCATTCAATGAGAATGCTTCGTGCAAGCATAGGGCGGCCCTGGAGAACCAATATTATGTGTTAATAGCGTCACTAGCGGAAATTCTGAGGTTTCTATAAGATACACGCGGAACATCGAAATGATCTGAAAGCAGCCTCGAAGGCATACGAGCATGGCAGAAATCACCTCAGGGGTTACCCTTTCAGTGAAGAAGGTCCACGTACTCTCCGAGAGAGGGTGGCATCACAAACCGGTGTGCCGAAGGGCAAATCAGTGCAAATCCCTGGAAAATTGGTACGAGTTGTGCACGTCTCGAAAATCTATGGAAGCCCCGAATCAACACTTCAAAACATATTCTGGGACTACTGCACTAATTCCAAAGCTACTCCGGACGACGAGCGTTCACCATGATAATTTTGGGTAAAATGATGAAATTATGGAAATGCCCTTACAAGTGAGTTGGTGGCACCTTGATATTGAGTCGGCAGCACCGAGAGCTTAAGCTGGTGGCGATTGTCGCGCTTGAGCCGATGGCGCTGGCACTCGAGGCAGTGGCCCCCCTCCACGAACGAGTCGGCGGCATGTTGCGCGCGTTGAGTCAGTGGTGGCTCACCCATCCCGTTAGGGTTCCGATGCCCTGTTTTGGGCATTCACCTATAAAAAGGGCCCCTAGCCCTCAAAAAAAGAGAAGAAAAAAAAAGAACGAAGAGAAAAATGAAGCACCAGAGAAGGAAAAGAGGGGAGGGAGATAGAGAGAATAGAGAGGAGAGAAAGGAGTCCGGAGATCGGAGAGAGGAGTCATGAGGAAGAAGGTAGGGTGCAGATATCTAAGTTCTGCCATTTTCCTCCCTTTGTATCATCTATTCGAAAGTTCTCCCTTTCTATTTTATCCGTTCCCTTTCAACTCCCTGATTATTGTATCCTCCCCCATGTCCTTCTGCAATTATAGAGGTAGATGAATAAAAAGATAGCAGTGGGTTTAATGAAGCGTAAGTCTCATATTTAGATCTACTGTTTACGATGCTCTCGATACCGCCGTGATTCTCCGTCTATTCTGATTTCAAAGCTCCTCAATCTCTTTCCCCCAGAGCGTGAGGAGCCCCCCGCCCTCCTCGAGGGGCTAAACCTCTCATCAATCCCATGATCGCTCAGCAAGGGAGTAAGATTCATGGAGTTCGTCATTCCTCTTCGTGAAATGGTCTCTGACTACGACCTAACAAGGCGACATTACATCCCTCCCCATGGGCTGTTCTTCTACCGATAGCGTAGCTTCATCCACGATCATGGGTTTTGTTTGAGTGAATGATGAATAAGAGATTGCTGGGTGCACTTTAACTCGTTTCTGTCAATTGTAAGGGCGCCAGTGCACTCTAAAAGTCAATAGGATAGTCGTCTGTTACTTTCTCCCAGAACTACCATACGCCCCCCCCCCCTTAGTGTTTGATGACTTATCCCTGAGGGCCCCGACCCCCGTTCATCTTATCTCTGGTGGCAGTGAGCATGAGTTGCCTATGGCAATTATGACCGCTCGCAGAACGGGGCTTATCTCGGGGCAGAGCAGAGTGGTATGCTATGTCCCTGAAATTGTTGCTAACCGATGAACGATTTTCTCCGATTGTTTCTAATCATCCCTAACTGGGGAGGGGTACAGCCCTTTCGCTCGTTTGCTTAATTTCCTTGAACCAACGCCACTCTGGGTTCCAGGGGGTCTGTTGTCTTGTCACATGTTGTCACGCCCCGAGCCTTTATGACAGCGGAAGACTCGTTCGAGAAACGCGAACAGTCGGCATGGTAAGCCTCTTGGAAGAAAGAATGATCAGAGCGCAAGACAATCACACACATAAATGCAATTGCACAATATTTACTCAACTTCAACTTTATTTCATAATAATCAAGTATTCAAATACAACAACTAATTCAACTTATTCCAATCTATCAGACTCAAGAAATAGGAAAATTACATAGACGCAATCTAAACAATATAGACCTTCCTAAGTCTTCACTCTCATCTTGACAATACTTTCATTCGCTCTCGGACCCGCTACTTGTATAACCTGAATCCGAATTCGAATCACTTCCATCTCCTGAAAAGATTGGAAATAGGTAATGAGCACACTTGCCCAGTAGGTATCTTCGCATCAACATGAATGCACTATTAAAGTAATTAATAATTTAGCTCTAAAGAATAAGGTAAAAATCATGTGAATGCGATCAATCACGTAATTAAACCAAAGTAACAAGACGATCAAGTAAGTTAGAACGAGAGCAAGTACGAACTAGCAAGAATGTAACAAGAACATGATATTGGCCTTTCATGAACAAGAATGTATCGAGAATGTACTAGCAAGCCACATAATCATCACTCTAGTATCTTTTGCTGATGAGCAAGTGTTGACACCCGTTTTTAGCCTGCAAGTTGAGTCATTTCTCTTATTCATCATTTTGATGTCCTGAATTACCCATTATTTTGGAGCCTTTCTTGGATAGATTTCGAGCCCATTTCATTATTCCATTCCTTTTGAACCTTGGAGATCATTATTTCATAGAGCCCTGGAGCCTATCTTGTCACCTTCCGGCCTTCAAAGTCACCTTACGGCCCATTTAGGCCGGCTTCCCTCAAGCATTCAGCCCCCTTTCATTACGTAGTCTTGAAAATGGTCCTTTTTCATCCCCTTCCTTTCCTCTTTTTAAAATGTGTCCTTCACCAAAGTTGTTCATCTTTTCAATCCCCACAATTCCTTCTTCTACGTCATTGGCCAGTTCTGCACCGATTTCAAGTTATTTACATTTTTTCGGCATACTGCACTGTTCACCTATGTCCCGATATTTTCTCTCTCTGTTCTAGCCCCACTTTCTCTCTCTTCCAATCATTTTCTCATCTTACTTTCTTCATAAAAGTTATTCATTTTTTAGTTATCTATAATTTTGTCTTCTACCACTTTTGCTAATTCTGCACCGTTTGGGAGATATAATCCAATTTCCAAACTCACGCAAAGTCTACCTTAAACGGTCGTGTTAATGGCCGTTCATTGTTGTAAATGGTCGGTTGATGACCGTTTAACCCTTAACGGTCAGTCGTCCGACCGTTTATCCAATAAGAGTCCAGCCTACTCTGGACTCTATCTCCACGAACCTGCGCGATGTGGCTATCTTGCGGCGGTCATAACTTCTAGAATACTTATCCAAATGGATCTCCATTTTTTCCTACTTCTAACCCTTTGTATTATCTTTAATTTGGTTCATAGAAATCAAAATTTGATGGGCTATATCTCCTGGAATCGTGTCCGCAATATCAGGTTTTTCTACTTTTCGTGCAACCAAAAAACCCTGCAGATTAGGTTCCAGAGGCTCCTCCCAAGAGCCATAACTTCCATAATCTTCAACCAAAAAGAGTCATGTTTGTTCCTACGCCTTATCTTGACTATTATCTCGAGAATGATCCAGAGATCTCGAGATTTAGTAGACTCTATCTTCTGGAATCGTGGGAGAAAGTTGGGGGTTTCACCACTTTTTCTATATAAACCGGCCCAGATTTCCTGTGCGACGGGGGGCGTGTTTTCAAGGCGACGGCGAAGCCATGTCGAATTTTCTTCATCCTCCTTCGACCCTATCCTGAAGAGGGAAGTATAAGCTTCATTTTGGTTCCTTATTTGCTCGATTTCATCATCGTTTGCCCTCCTAACTTTGCCCCTACTTTTGGCAAATCATCACAGTTTGCTGATTTTCTGCTACAACTTAACGACGGGGGCCTGTTCATCAAGCCGGTGCGGAGTCATGCTTCATCCTTTTCATCCTCCCTCAACTCCATCTTGAAGAGGGGAGTATTAACTTCACGTTGATTATATGTTTTTCTTATTTCTTATATCTTTTCCCCCTCTTCCAAGCCCCTACTTTTGAGGTTTCACCCCACTGTTCTGCACTTTGCTGAAACTCAGATTTCTTGCGACGGGGGCATGTTTGCGTCGCCGGTGCGAGGCCGTGGGGCACTCTTTATCCTCCCTTTCAACTCCAGGCTCTAGATGGAAGTATAATCTTTGTGTTCCTTGGTTTTGGGCTCATTACCTTGTCATATTCATGCATATTTTGTCCATGAGTTTTGCTTGATCATTCCGTTTTTATACTTAAGTCATTTTCCTCCCATGTTCTGCACCGCTCTATTTTCTTGTGTTTTCCACCCCGTTTTTCACTGGTCTCTTCCCCGTTTTAAACTCTCCTTTCTACCCTAGTTTCACCACAACACTCCCACCTTTCCATACCATCCACTCTTTCCTCTTTTGGTGTTCTATCTTGTGAGATATTCATCATTCTTTGAGTCTATTTTGTGCACTGTTCTGAATTTTCTGCACAGTCTATATTTTTTCCAAAATCTCCGGTGTCATAACTTTCTATCCCAACCTCCTTTTTGAGTGATTCTTGTTCCTACTTCTTTACAACACTCAAGTCTTCTGTCATCTCAAATTTCTTTTCATTTGGACATCGTTTGCCCTACTGTTGGCATCAGTCTTTGCACCCACTTTACACTGTTTGCACAGTTTTTCTTGTGGCATGCACTTTTGCATCTTGTTTATCTATGTTCATCATGACATATTAAATCAATTTCTTCATGTTAATCTCATCACAATATACACACCTATTGTTTGCACCCTTCCATAGGGGTTAAAAACCCTCCTTCGGTAAGTTTGCCCTCAATCTTTCATGCTACTTTATGCACTTGGGTAGATTTCTACACTTAGTATTTTCTAATGGGTTTTGCCTCTTGTTTTGTGTTTGTTTCGCAGGAAAGTATGGAAAGTGAGGCCCTTACCTTCTAGCCGGCTGGAAGGCAAGGAGAGGTAATCCACATAGTCCTTGCATCTTGATATTGAGCGCGATCATCCTCTTTTTCCAAGGTACACAACGCACTTAGTATTTTATATTCTTTTGGCGTTGTCATTCCTTGGTGGCGATCACGGTATTCTTTTACATCTTTTATCGCTTTTGTCTTGCTGTATGATCATGCTACCATGTTTACATAGTCACATGTTCATGATGTTCACTTGATATGCACATTATGTTATCACTTATGCACATATGCTTGCCTATGTGACTTGTGACACCACGCTACATATTTTCCACATCTACACCCTTTTTTGGCAATCACGGTGGGACATCTAGTGCCCATCACTTGTCTCATGCTTTGCTGTGATTTTGGTGTGTATGTCCATATTTAGATAGCATTTCATGCTCATATTGTTCACTTTGTTTGCATCCATATTGTTATGTTCACAAATGTTCATTATATCTTGATTTGTTAGATTTAGGCTAGAAATTGCATGCTCTCCGGTGCACATAGGGTCATGCATATTGCCATATTGTAGTTGCATTCCCTCTCGGTAGGTGATCCTCTCGCTCCCATATTCCTTGGGCTCGACTAGGTGATCTTATCCGGGACCTCCATAAGTCCCCGCGAGCCGTGGATTCCCACACGGACGCCGGGCCGGTTGTACCTTTCCACCCCATAGGCTTGCATTTACATACGTTGTGAAGGAGTTAACCCTAGTCAACCTAAAGTTTGGACCTTATTCTCTATAGGATACCTATCTTGAGGGAATTAATCTTAATTTGAAAATATTTAAAGGCCCACTCAAAACTTTGACAATAAAATACTTCCCATCATATTAACTTGTTTGACTTAGGTGAAATCCTTCATATTGTTTGTGTTGTGTGGGCTTGTCCAAGCCCACTTGTGTTATTTTGTGTTGCATCCCCCATCATCCATATAGGTTTTATTGTTAGGCCCATTTAGGGTAGTCCATTTTGTGTGTCCATTTGTCTAGTCTCATTGTCCTAGGTTTCTTTTTCTTTTCTTTTTCTTTGCATTATTGAGTCAGCCCCCCTCCTTTGAGCCCTTACTTCCCTCATTATATTTCCCTGATTTTTCTGTATAAAGTCTCCATTTGCCCTCATGGAGCGTCATTTTTCTCCTGTATATTACCCTTCTTCCTCCCCGTCTTCTTATCCCCGCGTGGATTCCTCTTCCCATGCGGGCCCATCTCCTTATTCCTCCATTGGACCCTATTCTTCTAACGGGCCTTCTTGTCCCACCCAATCAATTCTTCCAGGCCCATGTATTCCTCAAATCCCAGAGCGGACTTTCCTTCTTCTCAGGCCGGATCCCCTTATCCGGCCTATCAACATTATCCTGGTCTAAATTCATCATCTCTTGCTCAAGCTGGCCCATATCCTTCTCGGACTCTTCCTACCGAGGAGATGATCGCTCAGGCCCAACGCCAGCTTGATGAATTGCAACGCCGAATCAATCCTCAAACTTCTTTGGATATTCCATTTGCATTTCAAGGTCTTCAGCTTCCACTATGTTCACAGATTCCGGCTTATCGTCGCTATGGTGGAATTGGTGACCCCTACGTCCATTTGAAGGATTTCTTGCATGAGTCAGCCCAGTTCCAGCATGATCAACACTTGATGGCCTATTTGTTTGGCCTATCTTTAGAGGGCCCGGCCAAGGATTGGTTCTTCACGTTACCGCAAGAGCAAATGATGAATTTTCAAGCCGTCCAAGCAAGATTTATTCAACAGTACCAGGACCAGATTGAGCCTAGATGTTCTATGGTTGATCTGGCCCAAGAGAAGATGAAGCCCGACGAGAAATTCTCGACCTTTGCCGATCGCTGGCGTCGTCTAGCCACGCAAGTCCCGTGGCATATTCCAGAGGGCGAGCAGATCAAGATGGTTATTTTTAATGCAACACCCGAGCTCAGATGCATCTTAGCCCTGGATGATATCACTTCATGGCAGCAACTCTACAGCCGAGCCCGCTTCATTAGCCAACAACTCCTAGTTTCCCTTGACCCCGAATTTCCTCTACCTTCTACGCCCGCATACGCCGCCCATACGTCATCCACCTCATATCCCCCCATGAGTCAACCTTCCACTCCCACACACCCCTATACCTCCATGCACTCCACCGCATATCAGCCTTCCACGAGTCAGCCCTCCGCTGTTTTATTTCCCCACACCTTTCCACTTCCGGTCAAGGAAACGTGATACCCTCAACGGGTGGATGCCGTCCATTACATTCCCACTCCCTCCACACCTCCATCTCCTTCACTTATTAGCCCTCCGCCTTCACCTACGCAATTCCCCTTACCTACGCAACCTCCGCTACCATCCCCACTACCTTCCCATACCCCATGGCATCTACCTTGCCCGAAGCAGGCTTCTCACTCTCCATTGCCGGAATCTCTTACAGACATTTTCAGGGCTTTGATGGCCACCCATGCATTGCAGCTCCCTCATGTTGTGCCTTGCCGACCCGCAGTCGAGAATTTGCTCCAGTTCTATGAATTCCACCGTCAGCAGGGGCATTTGATTGAGGACTGTCCCGAGTTCCGGGAGTTTATTTACAGCTTGGAAGACAAGAGGATGATTGATTGGGCTGTCATATGCCAAGTTATTTTGGATCTCAGCAGCAAGCAGCAACATCAGCAAGCCGTGCCGCCTAGGCAACCGTCTTCACTTCAAGACCAGGGGCACCTGGTGTTTCTTCAATTAATAAGATACCTGCTCCATTACCTACTTCTTCCTCCATCCCATCTCCTCCACAACCTTTACCTACCCCAGCCTCCGCTCGGGCAACCTCTCTTTCACCCTCCGTTTCCACCACCACACCTATCCCCAACGCCTCTCGACGAGTTGTGAAGATACGTCGAAGAGCGCCACCACCTGCCTCTTCCCCCACTATGCCACTACCTTTCTCTCCTCCTTCTTCCCCACCCCTACCTTCACCTCCATCCCCTTCACCTTCACCGTCTTCATCAACCACATCACTCCTTTTGCCACCCTCATCACCTTTGCCACCGTCGCCACCACTTCCTTCACTCCCCCTTTCGCCATCATCCTCTGAGCCCGAGCAGGCCGAGCCCAAACCCACACCTCCACTTTTGCCTTTACCCCCTCCTACGCCTCCACCTTCGCCTTTACCCCCTCCTACACCTCCACTTTTGCCTTTACCCCCATTTACGCCCTCCGCGCCTTTACCCATGCCTTCCAAGCCTATTACCTCCACTTCTCCATCCCCTTCCACCCCACGGAGCGGGTGTGCGTTATCTTTGGTGCCCCTTGGGTCTGTGCCCCAGAGAGATAATGAGCTGAGCCAGGTTTCGATTGTGCTTTTCAAGATTCAAGATGTCATTTGCCGCATGCCAATGCGGGTCCTAGTCCCTGGCTATTTTGGGGATAAAGAGCCTGCATTTTCAGAAATGTTTACAAAGAAGAGTTCCCTTGCACTAGTGCCAGTTTCTTCATAAGCAAGGCCGGTGGCAATCTCATTGCTCGCCGGAGGATTCACTATCGATGCTGTTATTTCTCCTCGCTCCATTGCTATTCAGTTCACTGGCCAAGAGGGGTTCTCTACCCAGATGGTGCTCACTCATGCGACCGCCAAGAGCCTGATGAATTCTATATGCAAGGGGCAGTTGGCCGTGTTTTCTGCATTCTCTAAGGACATTCTGCATCTGTTATGCAATCTCCCTCGATTTATTGGTAAGTCGGCCATGTCAACGCTGCACATTACTCCCCCTCAGTTCTGTCTTGCTTTTCTGGTAAGGGAGTTATGCTTCGCGCCCAGTTGCCGAGTAGAGTTGCCGAATCTCCATGTTCTAGTGCCAAGAGATAAGACTCCATGGTTCCATGATACTCATCATCTTGAGGAGTCAGTTGCTCAAGAATGTCCACAGCATGTTAGCACCGTGAGTCTAGGGGCAACCGCCTCGATGAAGCTGCATATTCATAACCGGGCTAGGTCGTCTGCCAGGTGGGCCCGTTATTTAAGAAAGTATTGCAAGACAAGAAGCCCGAAGGCCCGAGTCCGCGCCAGGCAAAATTGTTTCAAGAAGATTTATGCCAAGAAGAGGTGGCGACATAAGAATAAAGGCCGTCAGTTGTGCATTCGAGGGTCCACTTCCTTCTCTCCTTCTTCCGTCCATTCATCTTTTCTTTTGCTCAGTTCTTATCCTTGGGTGGTGTACCTTCCACCACCTGACTATATTTCTACCATCTTCTCCTGTCCTCACCATTCTAGGTCTCGGCCTATGTCCTCCTCTTCCCCTGATCCGGGGGCATCTTCTAGTTTTTCTCCCCGGATACATCCGGATTCCGCTTCTCATCCTTTTCCCCCGACCCTATTGGGGATTCCTTGCGCTCGTTCCCGGACCTTGTCGGGTGGTTTTTCTGATCCTCTCCCAACTTTGTCGGGTGGTTTTCATTTCTTCTCCCCAACCTGGTCGGGTGTTTATGCTTCTTCTTCCCCACCTCTAGCGGGTGATCGCTACTCTCCTTCTCCGATCACGTTGGATGATTCCTCTCCTCGTCTTTCTATTCTTTCCTCCTCACCCTTTCGGGGTTCTCACCCTTTTTCTTGCTATTTTCGAGGCTTTAGCCCGACTTGATCTCAGTTAATCCCTGTTTATTCTGTATCTGGCTCCTTGTTATCAGGGCCTCAATGCCTTAACGAGGGAGTTCTAGCCCTCGTCTCTCTTCCTTTTTATCCCTTCTTCGTCCAGTATGATGTCTGTCACTCCTCTGTGTCGAGGAATCCAATCCTTTGCTCTCCTTTCATCCTTTATCCTGGCAAGCAAGGGATACAAAGCTACTCGCGCTCCTTAAAGCTTGATGATCGAGATCGCTTAAGGATGCCGGTTTCCACGCCATGGATTTGCAAAGGTATCTTTATTTTGTGCAAAGAAACATGCTTTCATTTCCATTATTTCTATTATTTTTGCACATGGTTATAATGTTAATTCCTTAACCTGATTGAGTGGCTTTAAGAGTCTTTGTGTCAAATAAAAAAGGTTATCTTTTGCAGCATCCTTAGGCTGGTGATAGCTCCGCGCTGGGAGTCTAGTTTCTTTCCCCGATTGTTGAGGGTGACATTTAGGCATGGATTTTTCACACACTTCACGGCAAGCCATAGCCGATTCCTCTTAGGCACATCGTTGCTGCTTTGGCCATACTTTGGGTATGTACGAAGGTCTTTTCTCTTCTTTGCTCGGCCAAGTGAAGGGGCAAGAGATTGATGGATGATATGACTAACCTAGGCGCTCTCTAATACGAGAGAGGTCTCAAATAGGGGCAGTCTTGACCCTCAAAAGTGAGCTTTCATGCTATATCTGGCCAATAAGGGCTGCCAAAATGAGAAAATGAATCAATGTAAAATTATGAATCAAAGGCATGGCAAGAGTGGTAGTACAGTTCCCCGCGGGACGTCATGAGCCCGGTCGCATGCGTGCCTAATAAATATGGGTCTAAAAATCAAAGACACAAAACCCCGGCGTAACAGACCTACTCTTTGAGGGGTAATGCCCTGAAAGGAAGTAAAGTCTAGATATCTCCCATCTTGCACGAAGCTTGTCTCCAATTTATCTTCTGCTTCTCCCTCTTAGGCTGGGTTGTATCCCGGGTATGGCCTTAGTAGGGGCACCGTTCTTTAGAAGCAGTTGGTTGTGGTAAGCCACCCTCACATGCACACCCTGCTTAAGGGAAGCCTTTAGTGAAAGGGGTAGGAACGTCGATCCCTGGCTAGTAGTTTGAGCCCGTCTTTAGGTGCTGCGGATTGCTGTCAAAATCTAAAAAAAATCAAATATTACCAAAAGTCTAAAAAAAATTAAATATTTCAAAAAAATCTAAAAAATTAAATATTGTCAAAAATCCAAAAAAATTAAATACTTCAAAATTTCAAAAAAAATTAAATAATTTCAAACCTAAAAAATCAAATATTTCAAAAAATCCAAAAAATGAAATACTATTGAAAATTTCAAAAAAAATAAATAAATAAGATTACAAAAATTCAAAAAATGTGTCTTTTTCATACATTTGCATTTGTTTTAAGGACATATACGTAATCTGTTTGCTAAGTGTGCAGGTTGCAAGTACTCAGGCATTCCTTGCTATATCTTTGGGCTCTGCCTCCTGTCCACATCTTTGATCTGTTCTCTCCTTCAATCTTATCTCTCGATATGTTCCGAAGCTCATGTCCTTCTCAGCTATTGTTTGTAATGATCATATCTTTATGAGAGGGCTTTACGTCACGATTATGAACTTGGCGGTTCTACTTCATTCTGATCTTGGGTTTTGATTGAAGGGCGTATTTGTTTATGTCTTTTTTCCCGCCGTGTTCTTCTCACATGTTTATGTCCCACCGTGTTATCCCACACATGTTATTTTATCTCTCACCGAGTGTTGTTAGTTGTCTTGCACATGTTGTTAGTCACCCCTTTATGTCCCATGTTCTTGTCCCAACCGTGTGTTATCCCACCGTGTTGTTGTCTTGTCACACCGTGTTCATGCATGCATGTTGTTCGTTCATGCCATTGCATATGTGCTCGTGTGCCTTTGTTATGTTATGTTGCATTGTCTCCCATTTCATTTGACCGTTATGTTATGTCGTGTTGTTTGTCGTTCAGTTGATAGTTATGTTATTTTGTCTATGTTTACACTTGCTTGTTTATCATATTTGTCTTATATATGAATAAATAAAAAAATTAGAAAATAAAAATCAAAAAAATGCCATTTCACCTGCACAGGTAAGTCAGGTATGGCCTTCTATCCCTACTCATTGTTGCATTACTATATGGTATCTATATTGTTATATTATTTCGAGAACCGGCTGGTCATTCATGTGTTCCAAGATCTGACGTTCCCCTCTACAAAAACGATGATGATCTAGGTGCACATGTTTAATCATCGGATAGGCCGTTAGGTTGAGAAAATTAGGGAATGATGGTTCTATCACGTACCCCGTGGTTGCGGATAGTGTCTTGACCCTGATCGTTCCAATCTAGCAATACTATTCTCGAGTACTTTCTATTTTATGATTTCTTTGCATTCGTTTTGATGATTTCTTTATTTTAGCCCAGCATGCATCATGTCATATTTTGAGCATTAACACCTCGTGATCCATTCAAGGTTGTTCCTCAGTAATGGTTAATTGCACTTCAATTCACTTGGATAAGAGATTCTCATTCCACTCTGAATTTGAACAATTTCTCTGATCTTACCGCTTGGTCTGGTTGGCTAGCGTGATTCATGTCTGGATTTTATCTCAGTTATATTTCTCCTACTTTTTGCGTTGTGCTCTTTCCGACCCCCTCATTGTCTGTGGATTGTGTCCCCGATGAGCCTGGTCGTGCTTCCTTTTTTTCCTGTTAGTTTAGTTCTCTAGACATGTCTCATTCTTGTCATCCAGTACTGGTGGTTAGTTCGGCGATTTCGGGAGAATTCTTGTCGCTTGTTGGTTAAAACGGGTGTCTTTTGCCTTGATGCCCGCTTATCAGTTCTCTCCAATTCATCTCCGCTTCATCTCCATTTCACGTCGCTGTCACTTTCGCTCCATCTCCTTTCCATTTCACCTCCGCGTCGCTTTCGCTTGCTCCCTTGCAAAGCGGACATCAAGGAGGGGCATCTGTTGACACCCATTTTTAGCCTGCAAGTTGAGTCATTTCTCTTATTCATCATTTGATGTCCCGAATTACCCATTATTTTGGAGCCTTTCTTGGATGGATTTCGAGCCCATTTCATTATTCCATTCCTTTTGAACCTTGGAGATCATTATTTCATAGAGCCCTGGAGCCTATCTTGTCACCTTCCGGCCTTCAAAGTCGCCTTACGGCCCATTTAGGCCGGCTTCCCTCAAGCATTCAGCCCCCTTTCGTTGCGTAGTCTTGAAAATTATCTTTTTTTACCCCCTTCCTTTCCTCTTTTCAAAATGTGTCCTTCACCAAAGTTGTTCATCTTTTCAATCCCTACAATTCCTTCTTCTACATCATTGGCCAGTTCTGCACCGATTTCAAGTTATTTACATTTTTTCGGCAGACTGCACTGTTCACCTATGTCCCGGTATTTTCTCTCTGTTCTAGCCCCACTTTCTCTCACTTTCGATCATTTTCTCATTTTACTTTCTTCATAAAAGTTGTTCATTTTTGAGTTATCTATACTTTTGTCTTCTACCACTTTTGCTAATTTTGCACCGTTTGGGAGATATAATCCAATTTCCAAAGTCACACAAAGTCTACCTTAAACAGTCGTGTTAATGGCCGTTCAGTGTTGTAAACGGTTGGTTGACGACCGTTTAACCTTTAACGGTCAGCCGTCCGACCGTTTATCCAATAAGAGTCCAGCCTGCTCTGGACTCTATCTCCACGAACCTGCGCGATGTGGCTATCTTGCGGCGGCCATAACTTCTAGAATACTTATCCAAATGGATCCCCATTTTTTCCTACTTCTCGCCCTTTGTATTATCTTTAATTTGGTTATAGAAATCAAAATTTGATGGGCTATATCTATTGGAATCGTGGCCGCAATATCAGGTTTTTCTGCTTTTCGTGCAACCAAAAAACCCTGCAGATTAGGTTCCAAAGACTTCTCCCAAGAGCCATAACTTCCACAACCGTCAACCAAAAAGAGTCATGTTTGTTCCTACGCCTTATCTTGACTATTATCTCGAGAATGATCCAGAGATCTCGAGATTTGGTGAACTCTATCTTCTGGAATCGTGGGAGAAAGTTGGGGGTTTCACCACTTTTTCTATATAAACCTGCCCAGATTTCCTGTGCGACGGGGGGCGTGTTTCCAAGGCGACGGCGAAGCCATGCCGAATTTTCTTCATCCTCCTTCAACCCTATCCTGAAAAGGGAAGTATAAGCTTCATTTTGGTTCCTTATTTGCTCGATTTCATCATCGTTTTCCCTCCTAACTTCGCCCCTACTTTTGGCAAATCATCACAGTTTGCTGATTTTCTGCTACAACTTCGCGACGGGGGCCTGTTCATCAAGCCGGTGCGGAGTCATGCTTCATCCCATTCGTCCTCCCTCAACTCCATCTTGAAGAGGGGAGTATTAGCTTCACGTTGATTATATGTTTGTCTTATTTCTCATATCTTTTCCACCTCTTCCAAGCCCCTACTTTTGAGGTTTCACCCCACTGTTCTGCACTTTGCTCAAACTCAGATTTCTTGCGACGGGGGCATGTTTGCGTCGCCGGTGCGAGGTCGTGGGACACTCTTTATCCTCCCTTTCAACTCCAGGCTCTAGAGGGAAGTATAATCTTTGTGTTCCTTGGTTTTGGGCTCATTACCTTGTCATCTTCATGCATATTTTGTCCATGAGTTTTGCTTGATCATTCCATTTTTATACTTAGTCATTTTCCTCCCATGTTCTGCACCGCTCTATTTTCTTGTGTTTTCCACCCCGTTTTTCACTGGTCTCTTCTCCGTTTTAAACTCTCCTTTCTACCCTAGTTTCACCACAACACTCCCACCTTTCCATAACATCCACTCTTTCCTCTTTTGGTGTTCTATCTTGTGAGATATTCATCATTCTTTGAGTCTATTTTGTGCACTGTTCTGAATTTTCTGCACAGTCTATATTTTTTCCCAAATCTCCGGTGTCATAACTTTCTGTCCCGACCTCTTTTTTGAGTGATTCTTGTTCCTACTTATTTACAACACTCAAGTATTCTGTCATCTCAAATTTATTTTCATTTAGACATCGTTTGCCCTACTTTTTGCATCAGTCTTTGCACCCACTTTACACTGTTTGCACAGTTTTTCTTGTGGCATGCACTTTTACATCTTGTTTATCTATGTTCATCATGGCATATTAAATCAATTTCTTCATGTTAATCTCATCACAATATACACACCTATTGTTTGCACCCTTCCATAGGGGTTAAAAACCCTCCCCCGATAAGTTTGCCCTCAATCTTTCATGCTACTTTATGCACTTGGGTAGATTTCTACACTTAGCATTTTCTAGTGGGTTTTGCCTCTTGTTTTGTGTTTGTTTCGCAGGAAAGCATGGAAAGTGAGGCCCTTACCTTCTAGCCGGCTGGAAGGCAAGGAGAGGTAATCCACATAGTCCCCGCATCTTGATATTGAGCGCGATCATCCTCTTTACACAACGCACTTAGTATTTTATATTCTTTTGGCGTTGTCATTCCTTGGTGGCGATCACGGTATTCTTTTACATCTTTTATCGCTTTTGTCTTGCTGTATGATCATGCTACCATGTTTACATAGTCACATGTTCATGATGTTCACTTGATATGCACATTATGTCATCACTTATGCACATATGCTTGCCTATGTGACTTGTGACATCACGCTACATATTTTCCACATCTACAGCAAGTACTTCATGAATTTTTGTGGAATATCAAGCAAGAAAGTCATGTACAAGAATGTCATGTCATGCCGTATTGTGGATTGTCACTTATTTATAGAGAAAGTACTCCCAGCGTAATGCGACGCTAGTAGCATCATACCCCATGATTTATAATAGTATGTTTCCGACAATCAGCCGAGGGGACTAGCATAGAGCCCTTGAACACAATCAGTGCTCGATCGCATCTTCAAGTATAAATCAAGCTTTTTCCATGCATGTAACAATAAAGTATGGCCAAGAATGTAATAAGTTCAATAAGCTCATGATAACAATAATTCAATGAATGAATGCTTTAATAAGAATCATGAGAAATTAAGAATGACTTAAGCAAGGTTATGCTTATGGAAATAAATCGACAGCATAACGGTACATTCTTTATTTTCAATTCATTATTTTAAGTTTCATGATCAATATGATAAGTTCTAGATCATCAATAGTCCATCTAGAAACCTTGGAATATCAACCCTTGGTCAACCTTGGGTTAAAATACTCAAGCAGTGTGACGGTCGTGTACTGGGCCGTTACATGATGTGACGCTCCAATATTGGGCCGTTACATTAGTCTGAATCCAGAACCATGAAATCGGACTCAGTTGATTGTGACGGTCGTATATTGGGCCGTTACTTATGCCTGATGGTCCAACATAGAGCCGTTACATTACTGATAACCAAAAAACATCGATAGTGTAATCTAATCAATGGGCTTTAATGGTACAACCAACTCGGCATCCTAGTGGGAATCCCAGGCTTGTGGAGAATTACAGAGGCCTTGAAACGAGATTTCCTAGTCGATTGGAAGGAATATCCAATAGAGAGGTCCTCATGTCCAAGAATAATGTTCCTATAGTGCAATGTGAACTAATGGACAACATATCGGAATATGCGCTATATACTTAAAGAAATGACTCTATTGATAGAAAAGAATGTGTAACAATGTGAAACCATAAGAAAACTCCGTCAATACAACATTTGGAAAATCATGATTTAAAATATAAAACTATAGAGTTTTAGCCAATGAAATTAGCATAACTTAAAATAGCCTAAGACACATTAACCATGCAATTTGATTATGAATCAGTAACTAAACTTGAAGTCATGATAATAGGTCCAGCTTAGCTATCTAAGATTATTTATAAGTAAACTTAACTTGTTATTATTCTACCTTGGGCTAGCAGAACACAGGGGTCTGACGGTCTAGGATAGGCGCGTTACAGTGCTTGTGACGGTTTATCGAGGGGCCGTTACAGTGATGTAATGCTCCTACTAGGGTGCGTCAGAGATAATAGAATAATAAAACACAACAGGGTGTGACGGTCTATCGTAAGGCCGTTACATTCATGTGATGATCTTACGTTGGTGCGTCAGAGAATCCGCTGGCAGTAAACTAAGTAAAGGTTTATGAAAATATAACATGCCTGGAAATCAAAATACTACCACTGTCATAGTCATGATAACGAAGTATAGGCCAACTATATGCATGGGTTTAGTTAATAGACAACATAATATCTTTTAATTTATATTTAGGGCTAAGAGATGCATGAATGTATAGAACTATTAGATCATGAAATTCTTAGTCTAGAATGCATGAAATCAAGCACAACCAGAGGGATTTTATTCCTAACAAGTTGTTTTTACCAATCATGAGATAACCTACCTTTTCTAAAACCTTAAAACTTCGAATTTGATGCTAGGTGCTACCCTTAGTCCCTTGTACTTCTTGTGATAAATTAGCAACTTCAATCTGCTCTATTTCCTCGGCCTCTTGACCTAAGGATGTGAAAATTTGAGGGTAAGAAGATGAAAGTATTGGGAACAAAAAGTTCTAAAGGATTGAACTCTAATTACCTCGTTTAGACGTCCTAATCTCTGGATCTTCAGGGAACTTGCGTTCAGATTCCTAGGTTGCTAAGGTTGAATCAGTAACTTTGGAAGCTTCTATCTCCTTGGTTGCTTGATCTCCTAGCACGAAATTTGGAGAACTATTAGTCTAAAGTATACTGAATAAAATCTTCTAAAGAACTTACCTGAAATTATATCTCCTTAGCTTGATTCTTCACGAGCCAAAAGTAAGGGTCGCTCAGTTCTGAACTAGGTCCTATTTATAGGGTTTTGAAGATTAGATCGATTCTAGAGTCCTTAATTTGTCAGAACCTAATCCCTAAGCGTCCTTAGTAATGTTATAAGCTCTCCCAAGTCAATATCCTGTAGATAAGATCTCAAAGTACTAATCTTTTTGCTCGTTCTTCCTTTCACGGAACTAACAGAGTGTAATGCATCCAGCCTGGTGCGTTACAGGGCTGTGGCGGTCACCCGATAGACTGTTACATTCAACGTGTATAGAGTTTCAATTTTATAAAACTCTTTTATTCGTTTATCCACATAATTATCTTATATAAATAGTATTTATCCTTAAAATACGTGATTAAGCTAATTACCCTTCTAGAATTTGGGCCAAACTTGATGGGCTTGGTCCATTAACCTTTTGGATTATCTTTAAATAGGCTAGGTTAATTTTTTTAACCTAATTGGGCCTTATAATGACTTATTGATCCAATATTCTATTTATTAATTTATTTAGGCCTTTATAAATTCCAGAAAATAATTAAATATTCTTAAAATAATTTATAAAAATTCTGGGGTCTTACACCCTCCCCCACTTAAGATAATTTGGTCCCTAAATTTAATATATGGATTTCGGAGAGTGCACTTATAGTTAAATAATTCTGAAAATCTTTTCCGCATGGCTGCTTCGGTTTCCCAAGTTGCTTCATATGGACATGTTTTCTTCCATTGAATCTTGACCATATGAATAACTTTATTTCTTAGTTGACGCACTTCCCGTTCCGGAATCTTTATTGGCTTTTGTTCGAACGTCATATCCTTCTGAATCTCCATATTGTTATAAGTGATAATATGGTCAGGATCATATACATACTTCTTCAGTATAGAGACGTGAAATACGTCATGAACTCCTGCTAATTGTGGAGGTAAAGCTAGTTTGTAAGCCACTTCACCAATCCGTTCAAGAATTTCAAATGGGCCAATAAATCTTGGAGTTAGTTTGCCCTTAATGCCAAATCTCCGAATACCACGACCTGGAGAAACCTTGAGATACACATGGTCTCCTACTTGAAATTCCAAGTCGCGCCTTCGATTATCAGCACAAGATTTTTGCCTATCTTAGGCCATCTTCATTCTCTCTTGAATGAGCTTGATTTTCTCTGTAGAATCTCTGATAATATCGGGGCTTAGGAATTATTTTTCCCCTATTTCACTCCAACATATTGGTGATCGACAACTTTTTCCATATAGAGCTTCAAAAGGCGTCATTTGTATGCCGGCCTGATAACTGTTGTTATAAGCAAATTCTACTAGAGGCAAGTGATCATACCAACTACCTCCAAAATCAATTACGCAAGTCCTGAGCATATCTTCTACCACCTGATTTGTTCTTTTTGTCTGACCATCAGTTTATGGATGAAAGGCTATGCTGAAATTCAATCTAGTTCCTAGTGACTGTTGTAGTCTCTTCCAAAATTGTGATGTGAATCAAGGATCTCTATCAGATATAATAGTGACTGGGACACCATGTAGTTTGACAATCTCCTTTATGTATAATGCTGCTAGAATATCCACAGACCATCGACTCTTTATTGGTATGAAGTGTGCGGATTTAGTCAATCGGTCTATCATCATCATCATCATCATCATCATCAGAGCCTTATCCCAATTAATTGGGGTCAGCTACATGAATCTTGTTCCGCCAAAGATTTCTATCAAGTGCAATATTCATATTTAAACTCAAGGAACTAATGTCCTTCCTAATAACATCGTACCATCTCATTTTAGGCCTTCCTCGAGCTCTTTTACTAGCATCCACTAAGATTCGGTCACATCTTTTAACCAGCGCTGAGTTAGGGCGACGAAACACATGTCTAAACCACCCGAGTCTATTTTCTCTCATTTTACTATCAACTGGAGCTATCCCTAAGTACTTACGAATGCGCTCATTCCTAATCTTATCTTTCTTAGTCTTGCCACACATCCATCTCAACATCCTCATCTCTGCTATACACATTTTGTGGATGTGTTCCTTTCGTACTGCCCAACACTCGGTACCATATAACAAAGTAGGTCTCACAGCCGTTCTATAAAACCTCCCTTTGAGTTTCATAGGCATACGATGATCACAAAGGACACCTGATGCACTTCTCCATCTTAACCAGCCTGCCTTAATCCTATGTGTAACGTCATCATAAATCTCCCCATTCTCTTGTATGATAGACCCTAAGTATCGAAAGCTGCTACTCTTCAGAATGTTATGTCCATCAATTAGAACCATGTCTTCCTGAACCACTCTCCCATTACTAAAATTACAGTGCATAAACTCTGACTTACTCCTACTAATTTAAAAACCTTTAGACTCCAAGGCAAGTCTCCAACGCTCTAACTTAACATTTAGAGCGTCAATACTCTCATCAATTAAAACAATATCGTCTGTAAATAGCATACACCAAGGGATATCCTCATGTAATTGTTTAATTACTTCATCCATAACTAAGGTAAAGAGATACGGACTTAGTGCAGAACCTTGATGCAAATCTATAAAAACGGGAAATTCACCAGTCTCCCCAGCAATAGTTCAAACACTAGTAATAGCATCGCCGTACATATCCTTAATCAAATCAACATATCCTTGAGAGATTACTTTCTTTCTTAATATATACCAAATCAATTCTCTCGGTACTCGATCGTACGCCTTCTCTAAATCAAGAAAAACTTTATACAAATCTTTTCTCATCTCTCTATACTTCTCCATTAGCTGCCATAGTAAGAAAATAGCTTCTGTAGTAGATCTATTTGACATAAAACCAAACTGATTTTCTGATACAATAGTCATACAACGGAGGCGTTTTTCAATTACTCTTTCCAAAAGTTTCATAGTATGACTCATAAGCTTAATTCCATGATAATTATTATAACTTTGAATATCTCCTTTGTTTTTATAGAAAGGAACTACAACACTTTTTCTCCAAACTTCTGGCATTCTCCGTTCCTTTAAAGTTTTATTAAAAAAATTTAGTTAGCCACTGAATACCAATATCTCCTAGGCCTTTCCATACTTCAATAGGTAAGCCATCTAGTCCTAGGGCCTTGCCCACTTTCATTTTCCTTAAAGCATCATCCACTTCTGACATCTTAATACACCTGAAATATTGATATTTATCAAATATTGTGGACTCTTGGGTACCTTCTAAAGATAAATCCTTAACGGAATGTCCATTAAGTAACTTCTGAAAATAGCTATGCCACCTCCCTTTAATCTCAAGATCCTTAGTTAAAACCCTTTGATCTTCACCTTTAATGCACCGAACATGATCTAAATCTCTAGTTTTCCTTTCTCTTAATTTAGCAAGTTTAAATATGTCCTTTTCACTCTCTCGGGTTCCTAATTTATTTTATAAATCTTCAAATGCCTTTGATTTAGCTTCGCTAACTATTTTCTTAGCTCTCTTTTTAGCGATTTTATAGGCTTCTAGGGTTTGAGCATTTTTGTTAGTTTGCCAAACTTTAAAGCATTCATTTTTTACTCTAATGGTATTTTGGATTTCCTCACTCCACCACCAAGTCTCTTTTTCTAAATTCGTTTTACCTTTAGATTCGCCTAAGAGTTATTTTGCAACCCCCGTTATACAATTTGTAACATTATTCCACATTACATTAGTTTCTTGTTCTAAATGCCAAATATTTTCCTTGAATAGATGATTTTTAAAAGTTTCTAAACTCTGATTGTTCTAAACTTTTAGTAAATCAGTCTATGATTACCCATATTCCATCGTGTCCACCTCTTGTCTTAGGTAAACCCATAATAAAGTCCACCCTATACTATCCCATTTTCATTCGGGAATACTCAATGGGTGTAATTTACCTGCGAGTCTAAAATGTTCTGCTTTTACTTGTTGGTAGGTGAGACAACGGGACACGAAATTAGCTATCTCTCTCTTCATATTGGGCCACCATAAATTTCTTTTGAGATCTTGATACATCTTTATTCCTCCTAGATGAATTGTGTGTTTGGAACTATGCGCTTCATCTAGGATTAGTTTCTTCGTAGCCTCATGATCTGGTACACATATTCGGCCCTTAAATAACAATCTTCCGTCATTGGAAATAGAAAAATCCGGCCTTTGTTCAATATTGGCTTTAATTTCCAGTAATATAGGATCATCATTTTGCAACTTGACTTAATCCTCTATCAATGTAGGTTGAGCTCAGATATTAGCTATGAAAAAATCTTCTTCCTTTATGTCAATATCTAAGTTCAACTGAGCAAATTGAGGAACAAGATTAGTTACACTTATCATAAGACTTGATAGCATACCCATTGATTTTCTGCTGAGTGCATCTGCTACAGCATTAGCCTTGCCAGGATGATATTGAATAGCAAAATCAAAGTCCTTGAGATATTCTAACCACCTCCTCTGCCTCATGTTAAGCTCCTTTTGAGAGAATAAATATTTCAAGCTTTTGTGGTCCCTGTAGACCGTGAACTTTTCTCCATAAAGATAATGACGCCAAATTTTCTAGGAAAAAATAACCATTGCCAATTCCAAATCATGTACGGGATAGTTTTCCTCGTGACGTTTCAGTTGTCTTGAAGAATAACAGATTACTTTTCCATTCTGCATGAGAACGCATCCTAAGCCAATGCTAGACGCATCCGTATACACTTCGAATCCACCACCTTCCATCGGTAGTGATAGAATAGGAGTTGTGGTAAGATGATTCTTAAGAGTTTGGAAACTCTTCTCACATTCCTATAACCAGACAAAAGGATTTTCTTTTCTTGTGAGTCTAGTTAAAGGAACTGCTATCTTTGAGAAGTCCTTAATGAATCTTCTATAATAACCAGCTAGACCCAGAAAGCTTCTTACTTCTGATACAGTCGTTGGCCGGCTCCAATTTCTGACAGCTTCTACCTTAGAAGGATCCACAGCAATACCTTCTTTTGAAATAATGTGGCCTAGGAATGAGACTTCCTCGAGCCAGAATTCACACTTATTGAGTTTGGCATAAAGCTTGTGTTCTCTAAGTGTTTGTAAAGCTAGTTTCAAATGTTGTTCATGTTCCTCTTTTGTTTTGTAATATATCAAGATATCATCAATGAAGACGATGATGAACTGGTCCAGATATGGCTGGAAGACATTGTTCATAAGTTACATGAATGCTGCTAGGGCATTAGTTATTCCATACGGCATCACTACGAATTCATAGTGGCCATAACGACTTCGAAAAGCCGATTTATAAATGTCCTCTTCTTTAATTCTAAGCTAATGATAACCTGATCTGAGGTCTATCTTAGAGAAATATTCTGCTCCTGAAAGCTGATCGAAGAGCTCATTAATACGCGGTAATGGGTACTTGTTTTTAATTGTAAGCTGATTCAGTCGCCGGTAATCGATGTATAGCCTGAGAGAACCATCCTTCTTTTTGACAAATAAGATAGGCGCACCCCACGGGGATGTGCTAGGTCTGATGAAGCCCTTATCCAAAAGTTCCTGTAACCACTTCTTCAATTCCTTAAGCTCTGTGGGGGACATCCTGTAAGGGGCTATAGAAACAGGTGCTGCTCCTGGAATGAGTTCAGTAGTGAAGTTCACTTCCCTCTCGGGCGATAAACTGGGTAATTCAGATGGAAACACGTCTGGGAACTCATTTACAATAGGGATGTCTGCTAAGATAATCTCCTTGGATTCGGTAACAATGACAAAAGTAAGAAAAGCTTCACATCCTTGTGAGATAAGTTTGCAAGCGTGAAGAGAAGATATGATAGTAGGATGCTTCTTGTACTTGATGCCAAGAAAAGAGAATTTCGAAAGACCGGGCTTTCGAAAGGATATAATCCTATTTCGACAATTGATATAAGCATCATGATCTACAAGCCAATCTACCCCTAAAATGGCATCATAACCTTTCATGTTAAGGCATACAAAGTTTGCGGGGAGATTGTGACCCTCTACTATCACTTTGCTATCAGGATAATAGTCGGTAAGTTTTGTTCCAGAACCTAAGGGTGTGGAAATAGCAAGATCTGAAGGTAAGGGAACTGATGCGATTGATAATGTTTAGCAAAAGTAGTGGAGATAAAAGAATGAGAGGCACCAGTATCAAATAGCATAAATGCAGGACGAGAACAGATTTGAAGAGTACCTTCCATAAGCCCATCATCCCTGGGCGCTTCCTCTTCTTCTAGAACAACATTGAGGCGAACCTGCTTCCTGCGTCCATTACCAGATGACTGGTCCTTCATAAGGGGGCATTCCTGCATGCGATACTCCCTGCTTCCACAACGTAAACAAGCGCCAAGGCGCTTCCAACACTCCTCAGCCGAATGGCCGAATTTTTCACAAAATGTGCAAGCCGTGGCGACCTGCTCCTTCTCCTCCTTGACTTTCTTTTGCTTATGGAAACTTCCACCATTCCCATTCCTGGATCTCTTCTTATTATCACGGCTCTTGTAGGGTTCCGTGATGCTTAATATCTCTTTCTTATAACGCCGATCAGAATGTCGGCTTGATTCTTCTCCTTTCCCTTTCAATTTTTCGACCTTCTCTAAGGTCCTTTCACATAGGTACGCTCGCTGAACCATCTCCGCATAATTACGGATGTTTTGGATCCCGAGCTGCTGGATGAAACTGGGAAGTAACCCGTCCATAAACCGATTCACCTTTAATAAATCGGTACTGATTAGATGTGATGTATACGGTGATAGCCTTGAGAATTACAGTTCATATTCGGCAACTGTCATCATTCCTTGCCGAAGAGTGGCGAACTCCATAGCCTTTCGTTCCTTTACATGCTCCGAAAAGTACTTGGCACGGAATAGGGTAAGAAAATCGTCCCATGTATGAGGTGCATCGGCCGGAGGTGCCGGAACCGACTTCCACCATGTGCGAGCATCTTTGTTAAGTTGAAAGGTTGCGAGACGCACCTTCTCCTGATCGGTGCATTGGATAACATCAAATATACGATTCATTTCGTCTATCCAGTTTTCTGCCTCGTCGGGATTAGAAGAACCATAGAATCGCGGAGGATTTAAACTCCGGAAATTGTGATGTAGGTCACCGGACCTTGCCCCTGCGCCACCTTGCGCTATGGTTTGCAATGCCTGAGTAAGGCCGGTAACTGTTTGTTGCATGCCATCCCAATCTACACGATGAGCCATTCGTAAGATAAGGTACCTGAGAGAAAATAACAACTTGTTATTTCTCATGAAATTAGAATGGAAAAAAATCAATCTTAAAGCTAATTAATTATCTTATCCCAGGCTCTACCCAATTCTCACATGGGTATGGAAATTTCTTCCTTAGTTCATAGGTAGGGGTCCTTAAACCTTAGACTTTTCCTATGACATGACTCTTCTTCCTAAGTCCTGAGACTTAGGCTCTAATACCAACTTAACTTTCACACCCCGAGCCTTTATGACAGCGGAAGACTCGCTCGAGAAACACGAACAGCTGGCATGGTAAGCCTCTTGCAATCAAGAATGATCAGAGCGCAAGACAATCACACACATAAATGCAATTGCACAATATTTACTCAACTTCAACTTTATTTCATAATAATCAAGTATTCAAATACAACCACTAATTCAACTTATTCCAATCTATCAGACTCAAGAAATAGGAAAATTACATAGACTCAATCTAAACAATATAGACCTTCCTAAGTCTTCACTCTCATCTTGACAATACTTTCATTCGCTCTTGGACCCGCTACTTGTATAACCCGAATCCGAATCCGAATCACTTCCATCTCCTGAAAAGATTGGAAATAGGTAATGAGCACACTTGCCCAGTAGGTATCTTCGCATCAACATGAAGGCACTATTAAAGTAATTAACAATTTAGCTCTAAAGAATAAGGTAAAAATCATGCGAATGCGATCAATCACGCGATTAAACCAAAGTAACAAGACGATCAAGTAAGTTAGAATGAGAGCAAGTGCGAACTAGCAAGAATGTAACAAGAATATGATATTGGCCTTTCATGAACAAGAATGTACTAGCAAGTCACATAATCATCACTCTAGTATCTTTTATTGATGAGCAAGTACTTCGTGAATTTTTGTGGAATATCAAGCAAGAAAATCATGTACAAGAATGTCATGTCATGCCGTATTGTGGATTGTCACTTATTTATAGAGAAAGTACTCCCAGCGCAATGTGACGCTAGTAACATCATCCCCCATGGTTTATAATAGTATGTTTCCGACAATCAGCCGAGGGGACTAGCATAGAGCCCTTGAACACAATCAGTGCTCGATCGCATCTTTAAGTATAAATCAAGCTTTTTCCACGCATGTAACAATAAAGTATGGCCAAGAATGTAATAAGTTCAATAAGCTCATGATAACAATAATTCAATGAATGAATGCTTTAATAAGAATCATGAGAAATCAAGAATGACTTAAGCAAGGTTATGCTTATGGAAATAAATCGGCAGCATAACGGTACATTCTTTATTTTCCATTCATTATTTTAGGTTTCTTGATCAATATGATAAGTTCTAGATCATCAATAGTCCATCTAGAAACCTTGGAATATCAACCCTTGGTCCACCTTGGGTTAAAATACTCAAGCAGTGTGACGGTCGTGTACTGGGCCGTTAGATGATGTAACGCTCCAGTATTGGGCCGTTACATTAGTCTGAATCCAGAACCAAGAAATCAGACTCAATTGAATGTGACGGTCGTATATTGGGGCTTTACTTGTGCCTGACGGTCCAACATAGAGCCGTTACATTACTGATAACCAAAAAATATCGATAGTGTAATCTAATCAATGGGCTTTAATGGTACAACCAAATCGGCGTCCTAGTGAGAAATCCAGGCTCGCGGAGAATTATGGAGGCCTTGAAACGAGATTTCCTAGTCCATTGGAAGGAATATCAAATAGAGAGGTCCTCATGTCCAAGAATAATGTTCCTATTGTGCAATGTGAACTAATGGACAACATACCGGAATATGCGCCATATACTTAAAGAAATGACTCTATTGATAGAAAAGAATGTGTAACAATGTGAAACCATGAGAAAACTCTGTCAATACAACATTTGGAAAATCATGATTTAAAATATAAAACTATAGAGTTTTCGCCAATGAAATTAGCATAACTTAAAATAGCCTAAGACACATTAACCATGCAATTTGATTATGAATCAGTAACTAAACTTGAAGTCATGATAACAGGTCCAACTTAGCTATCTAAGCTTATTTATAAGTAAACTTAACTGGTTATTATTCTGCCTTGGGTTGGCAGAACACAGGGGTTTGACGGTCTAGGATAGGCGCGTTACAGTGCTTGTGACGGTTTATCGAGGGGCCGTTACAGTGGTGTAACGCTCCTGTTAGGGTGCGTCAGAGACAATAGAACAATAAAACACAACAGGGTGTGACGGTCTATCGTAAGGCCGTTACATTCATGTGACGATCTTACATTTGTGCGTCAGAGAATCCGCTGGCAGTAAACTAAGTAAAGGTTTATGAAAACATAACATGTCTGGAAATCAAAATACTACCACTGTCCTAGTCATGATAACGAAGTATAGGTCAACTATATGCATGGGTTTAGTGAATAGACAGAATAATATCTTTTAATTTCCATTTAGGGCTAAGAGATGCATGAATGTATAGAACTATTAGATCATGAAATTCTTAGTCTAGAATGCATGAAATCAAGCACAACCAGAGGGCTTTTATTCCTAATAAGTTGTTTTTGTCAATCATGAGATAACCTACCTCTTCTAAAACCTTTAAACTTTAAATTTGATGCTAGGTGCTACCCTTAGTCCCTTGTACTTCTTGTGATAAATCAACAACTTCAATCTGCTCTATTTCCTCAGCCTCTTGACTTAAGGATGTAAAATTTTGAGGGTAAGAAGATGAAACTATTGGGAACAAAAAGTTCTAAAGTATTGAACTCTAATTACCTCGTTTAGACGTCCTAATCTCTAGATCTTCAGGGAACTTGCGTTCAGATTCCTAGGTTGCTAAGGTTGAATCAGCAACTTTGGAAGCTTCTATCTCCTTGGTTGCTTGATCTCCTAGCATGAAATTTGGAGAACAATTAGTCTAAAGTATACTAAACAAAATCTTCTAAAGAACTTACCTAAAATTATATCTCCTTACCTTGATTCTTCACGAGCCAAAAGTAAGAGTCGCTCAGTTCAGAACTAGGTCCTATTTATAGGGTTTTGAAGATTAGATCGATTCTAGAGTCCTTAATTTACTAGAACCTAATCCCTAAGAGTCTTTAGTAATGTTATAAGCTCTCCCAAGTCGATCTCTTGTAGATAAGATCCCAAAGTTCTAATCTTTTTGCTCGTTCTTCCTTTTACGGAACTAACAGAGTGTAACGTATCCAGCCTGGTGCGTTACAGGGCTGTGGCGGTCACCCGATAGACCGTTACATTCAACGTGTATAGAGTTTCAATTTCATAAAACTCTTTTATTCATTTATCCACATAATTATCTTATATAAATAGTATTTATCCTTAAAATATGTGATTAAGCTAATTATCCTTCTAGAATATGGGCCAAACTTGATGGGCTTGGTCCATTAACCTTTTGGATTATCTTTAAATAGGCTAGGTTAATTTTTTTTAACCTAATTGGGCCTTATAATGACTTATTTATCCAATATTCTATTTATTAATTTATTTAGGCCTTTAGAAATTCCAGAAAATAATTAAATATTCCTAAAATAATTTATAAAAATTCTATGGTCTTATACATGTTCCCCTGGAAGCCCTTTGCACCGAGTGAGCAAATGAAATCGCCATCTGTATGGCCATAATCACAGGCCCATTGCACCCCTGGATCATCACGAGTCTCTAGTAGGCTGGCCCTCGAGACTCTGTTCGTGATGACCTCAGGGACTGAGGCAGTCCACCTGGGCTCCTCAGTATTTACGGTTTGGCACCGTCTACCGTGTACCATGCCACTTGTCTAATTGAACATCTCCCTATGATGGGGAGATGCTGCCCAAATTTCCTCATATGAGACTGTGTTTTCACGATGATTTGCTTTTAATCTCTGACAGATCGTGGGGCTAGCTTATATGATTGTGCATGGTACTCAGAGGGACCTATACATCAACCGCTGTCTAGTGCTGGAGTATGAACCTCGTGCAGATGAACAAAAAAAGGAGAGCAGATGAGTGAACGAGATAAGAACTCATATATATAAAAGATGGTAACGATAGAATTTCTCCTAACACCTGGGCAGTCATGCCTTTGGGTTTTTAAATCTTCACGGATTCTCATTCAAATGCCCTATTTGATGCGAAACCACAAGCAAAATTTTTCTTGCCCAGCTTAAATGGTGGATCCTTGTGACTCGGTGACGTCGCCACCGAATTAACCCCCACGAACTTCGATTCGGTGGCGACGCCACCGAATCACTATTTTCTTTGCTCGTCACCGACTCCACGCATCGACCTCACCCCTACCTTGCACCGACCTCCCTCCAGTATGCACTGACCATCACCTTCGTTCACACCTATGCACCCTCATTCCCCCTTGCCATTGCGTCGATGCATCGTCTCCCCTTTTGACCATCGCCTCGATGCCACCATTGCACCGACCTTCCTCTTCATTTGTACCAACGCACCCTTGACCCCGTCCACCCTGCACCGACTTCTGTTGCCACTGCACCGACCCTTGCAGCGCCTGCCGTTGACTCGGTCCATGTACGTGCTTTTCTTGTTAAATACTCCTGGATAAATAGCCGAATGCATTATATGTATACATACATATGTATATACATGTAAATATATATATATATATATATATGCCCATATGAACATGCTGATATCATGTGTTTTCCATGCTCCTGGTAAATAACTCTTCCTAGTCAACCATGTTAGGGTCATAATGCCCGCTTGTGTGTTTGGTCAAACTTCAGAATATAAAATGGCGTCTAACAGAAGGCCGGGTCCCGCCCGATTGGAAGTGTCGCTATGCATGATGGTGGTCTTCGGACCTAAGTTCCCCGCCTCGTACCAAAGTGCGAACATAATAAATCTTAATTCCTTTTGCATGAATAAAAGAAAACATAGGGGCCTACATAGCTTCGTGTTTATGTCGCTTCTGATACGTCGTTATCATTTGGTCCCGAGTGGCGCTTATCTTGGCAATTAATCAAGGGTTTTCCTCCTTCATGGAGGATGTAATTAATGCTATAGCCTTTACGATATAGCAGACTTCCGGTCCCGACCCGAACTTCACAATCGACTGACCAAGTCAGATCGAGCGCACGATAAATTTGTCACACATGTGACTGGCACGCCTAACGAATCCAAATAAAATCGATGTCACCAAGGTCCCTACCTTGTGTGTAGGAAGATAGATAGAGAGGTAGTCTCTGATCTGTGGTGTTGGGCCTAGTGTGCCCTTCTTCAAGCTATTTGGCAGTGGAGCAAGCTGTGACGCTAAGTTATAAAAGGATATGTTCCTCTGTGAAGCAAGCTGTGAGGCTCAACCGGTGTTTGAGGATTTCTTCGTCATTGTTCAAGCTGTGTGGCAGCAGGAAGCCTCGCTGGTTTCAGTGGGGGGTGGACGTAGGTCTCAAGGTTGAGACCGAACCACCTTAAAGATTGTGTGTCTCCCTATGTGGTTTACTCTTCTCTACTTGTTCTGCTCCTTGAGATGAATGCATAGGGCCGCTCTATTCGTAGTTGATATCTAGCATTTCATCTTTCATTTTCAATCCTGGTCTATCTAGCATTCCTTTAATTGTTTTAGCGAAAATTGGGTGATAATCTATTCACCCCCCGTCTAGATTATCCATTCCACTACACAATAGGGCACACCAGTCATATCCTACGGCAACTCTCCAGCAAGTTGTGGCTACTCCTGACCCTCAGACACACAGCGTTGAGCCTTTACTTTACCCACCCGAGCCAACTTGGGGCTGCCCTGTTAACCCACCACACAACGAGGCTCAACCCACCAAGGCCGAGCCCACACGCCCAAAATGCCTTCTCTTGACTCCTACGAGATCTCACCCTCAACATGGGGCCAAACCTGGTGCCCGCCAGCCAATTACCCAATCTGATCGACAACCCGAGGTGTGTCAGGAATTTTCCCGAACACCTTGTGAGCGACAGAAACAACTCCAAACAATTGGCCCCCACCGGCCAATCCCAGCACCCCGGAGCACTCAGTCCTTCAAAGGATAACTCAGAAGAACAACGGGAGGTCATCCGGACCACCCCCCTATGGCCACGGCTCCCCCCGGCGGAGTTCACCCCAGGCGCGATCGCACCCAGGTGGGGGCGAGCTCCCCCGGGGCGGGGCCCCTTCACCCAACCCAGCCAGTCCCAGTTTGAGTTCGTCTCCATCCCAGTCCTGTCCAAGATCAATCAGCATACCAGCATGAAGGAGTCCGCGAAGATGGAGTCTCAAGATCACGCAGGTCAACTTCCCCGGTCCACACGCACCCGCGGCCAGCTAACCAGTCTGAGCTCGTATCCTTTGTCCTCTTGCGGTCACACGAAGTCAACATGGGCCCAAAGGAGTGAAAATAGAAATTTTATAGACCTTGGGGGAAAAACCCCACTTCTGCCCAGCGTAAACCCCCCAAAGGGGGGGAATTACACAGGCCAACCCCCCCAGGCTGGTCCGCGTAAACCTGGGCCCACTAGCCTCAAAACAAAAGAAAAAAGAAAAAAAAGGGGTTTTCCACCCCGCATAAACCCCCCGAGGGGGTTTACGCGGACCCCCCCGGCTGGTCCGCGTAAACCTGGACCAACTCTCATTAAAACAAAAAAAACTTTTTTTTTTTGGAAAAAGCTGGGGTTTCACCCCGCGTAAACCCCCCCGTGGGGTTTACGCGGACCAGCTTGGCCCCCCGGGGCCAGTCCGCGTAAACCCCCCTCCCCCACTCCAAAACAAAAATATATATTTTTTTAAGGGAGGTTTACGCAGACTAGCTCACCCCCCCAGGCCAGTCCGCGTAAACCCCCCCCCCCCATGACCCTTCAACTTCCCTATAAATTCCCCTCCTTATAAGCTCAAGGGGCATAGGATGTGCATGCATACAGACCCTTCAAGTGTGAGGACGCAAGGACCTTCAAGCGCAAGGACTTAAGCCCCAAGGCTTCCGGCAAGAACGCGAGGAACAAGCGCGTGTTAGTTGGCTTGCTTACGCCGAGGGTTTGTCAAATGTACTCCCCTCACATGGCGTCTAGCCATCTCACACAAGTCCATCCCCCCGCACATAAGGTGTTATGATAACGACAAACACACCCGCACATCGGGTCCGCCCGCGTACGGCGCGACATGACAACAGCGCACGCCATAATGCCAAAATTTCCTTTGCGATGGGACCACGTGCCCACTGTTCACCCCGAGTCGGCTACCGACCGTCCTGACCACTGACCCGAGTTAGCCGAACCCAGACCCAGAAGTAAAATTCTCAGGATCGGCCCTAACTCCCTGCCATGAAGACACTCGCCTTCCGGGACCCGTACCCGACTGCTCATCTTGAGCCGCATTCGGCCTCCCTCAAGTGCCAGCCAATGTCTGCCCCTGCCATCCAGTCTGGCCCTCCCTCAGTGACTCGGGCACATCCCTAGCTCCTTGCGGATAGCCTCTATAAAAACACGCAGATAATCCGCTTTGTCTTGCAATGACCCGGGGACCGACCCACATGTCAGAATTGTCCTGCGGCTTGCACCAGTTGTATTTCGGCCCTTTTGGGCCCCCTGTAAAACTTATGTGGCACCTATAAAGCATGAAACCAGTTGAATATGCATGACCGTACCTTGGTCCCAGTTTCTTACCCGCACTAGCCAGTATGCAACCCATCTTCTGGGTCCTAGTTTACCAATCCTTCAGCGACAGGATATACCCGGTCCCTGATCCTTGGCTTCAGAAATATCTAGGCTTTTCTTTAGCACGGAACAAAGTTGTTCTGATTAATTCGATGTAAATAAACACCGGTTGCTTGCGGCCGGTGGGGAAAGACGTCTCGTATACAAACCCCTACAATCACCTGCGCACTCGCACCTATGGAACCTCCCTTCTCTCCATGTGTCGCGCGATACCCCGTGCCCACGTGTCGCGTCCTGGAAACGCTTCCCCAGTCAACATTTGGTTCCATAGGTGATTGTCGAGAAATTGACTGGCATACCCGCACCCTGTCCAGACACCCTATCTCCCAGTCACCCTAGTCTCATTCATCCCGAATGAATAGCCACCTAGCTCGTAGGCCATTGTTATCGTCTACTAACTCCCAGAAACCTCTCGTGCAAGTTGACCCCTCTCGGCTTTCCGTAAAAGGTGAGTGTACGGTACTACCATGAGAGGCATACGGCTACAAAGGAGAATATTTCAAGATAACATAAACTCCCTTATTTTCATTTATCACTTTATTCCCCTTCTCACCGCGGTCACCGATGCCCTTCCTCACCCCGAGGAAGACCAACAGTCAGCCAAGGAAATGTGGGACAGATTGGAATTAATTTACGAAGGAATGATGTGAAACGATGATGTAGCAAGCAAATATGATCCCTGGGACTTAATTCGCATACACATTCACAAGATTTGAGAGAGTTTGTAAGACGCCGTCTCACTGTGCGCACCCGTCACCCGTGGTGACTCGGTGATGCCGAGTCGAGGTGGTGGAGAAAGACCCTAGCTGGTAGAGGGCCAGCACCACTAAGGTTAACCCTCCCGAAGGTATGATGCCCACAATCAAGGGCGGCCGGGTGCCTTGGGGGCACTAGGTCACTCTCTCACTTTGGCCACGGTGACCACACAAGAGTTAGTGGCTCTGGGAACGGGCGCTCTCTCACCGACCAGCGGACAAGTTTTACGGATATGAAATGAACAGAAATAAATGGAGCAAGGGTAGAGACTCACCTGGTTGGTTTGAAGAAACCAACCTCGTTCGGAGACGATGGGCGAGTGGGGAAGTGTCGGATCCCCGCACACTGCACCGATGAAGCTTGAACCCTGTTTATTACAAGCACTACACCTCACACAGGAGGGGGGAGCTAGGGGTGGGGATTTCAATTTACAAACAAACACTACCTCCACACAGGGAGGGGCGGTAAGCCGGCCAGGCGGGGAGAGGGAGAGCAAGTGATCCGGGGCCGACTAGGTCCCTTGGAGGTTCTGCCCGTCGAGTCTGCCTGCTTGATAGGTTCTGGTTGTAGGGCTCCTTGAGGACAACCCCGACGTCGGAATCCAGTGAGACCAGCGCCCAAACTTTGCTTACTGGACCTGGTACGCTGATTATTTTTGGTGGGAGGCCTCGTTGACTCCACTGGTCGGAGCAGTCTCTGGAACCGGTGCTTGGCGCTCTGGTTCAGGCTGATCCCTGGTGACTGCAGCAACTTGACGATAGTGTCACGATCACTCCTGAGGTCCAATTGAGACAGGACCAAGTCGTGGACGATCGTGGTCGAGTCCTCTTCAACCATCAAGAAGAAACAGCACCATAGGAGGTCGGGGCCGGGAGTTGCGCCCAGAAGAGTGGGGAGGGGTCTGGACGGACTCAGAACAACCTGACCTGCATGCCGATGGTAGAAAATTTGTATCTTGCTGCTCCGAGCTCCAAATGGTGCCCCGTTTCTTGGTGATGTTAGAAGACTGGTAGGAGAAGGTTTCTGCACAGGAATCACTCCCTAACTCGTTCTGGATCGGCCGTGGTCGCACTTTGACTGGGCCTCTGTCCTTCTGCAGCAGTCACCTTGCACAGTCGGGGGAGAACGGAGCTCCCGAACAGAAGAGATGTCGGATGCTGGCGAGACCACCACGGATGCGAAGCTGACTGGGAGAGCTTTCCCTCGATGTAAGGTGCGTCTCCAGACGACGTCGAATGTCCTCGGGGCAGGTTCTGCAAGTCGGGCTCTTTCTGCTACACTCGAACTGAGAGCTGTAATTTGAAGAGGATGGGGGAAAATGGGGTTTATGGGAGGGGAAGTGAGGTGAATGGGTATGGGGGTGACCCTTGGCTGTGATGGGGTCTGGGAGGGGGTGTTCCAAGAAGTCGGAGAGGGAGAATGAGGGCTGGAAGGAGGTGTTTGTAGTGGCTGAGTGGGGAGTTGCGAAATTGGGCTTGGAGGGAAAGGGGGAAGGTGAGGGGGCACAAGTGGGTGGGGGGAATGGTTTCCCTCCTTTGGATTTGGAATGGGGTTAATGGGAAGGGATTAATGGTAACCTAGAGAATGGGAAGGGTTGCCTTGGGGAGGGGGAGAGGTGTTTGGGAGAATGGATTCCCCCTTGGGAAGGTGAAAGGGTGAATGGGGAAGGGGAAAGGTGTCTAGGAGAATGGTATTCCACCTAGGAGGTTGGGGGGAAGTAAATGGGAGGTATAGGGAAGGGAGAGGGGTTTAGTGAGGAGTGAATGAGGAGGAGAGAGAGAGAATTTTGAAATTTTGGGGGGAAGAGAGAGAAAGTGGCGCCCTAGAGAGAGAGAGAGACAAGAGGGGTTTGCTCAAGGAAAATTCAATAGATTTCATTCATGCATTAGTTCTCCACAAGAGGGGGTGAGGTCCTATTTATAGGGACCCACCAATTACAACCAAGTCCCTGAGAAATATATAAATGACAGAAAACCAAAAGGCAGGTGGAGGGAGAGGGCGCCCCTGGGCCAAGCCCACCTGATTGGGCCCATCAGCTCCACTAAACCATCATGCTGATCACAAACTTAGGAAAAACCAAAGTAACCTAGGGACTTTGACATGAAACAAAGGGAAAATTACATCAAAATGACTCAAAAAAGAAGGAAAATACATCAAGATGATCCATGTAGTAAGCCCAAGTGTCAAAGTGGGCATGTCCAGATGAAGAGCTGCACCATATCCGTCTCCGGGAGGGAGAGAGGTGCCGAGCCAGAGGGAATCGTGGGTGATGCCCTCATCAGTTCCCCCGGGCCGCGAAGAGCTCGACTCTGTCGAGTAGAGGTCCTCCCTGTTGCGGTACTGCTCGAATAGGTCGGGGTCCAGCTGCTGGAGATCCTCCCGACTCACCCAGGCATCATCCGAAGGTGGCCGTCCCTTCCACCTAACCAGATATCGCTCATACGCCTTGCTCCGTGTGTTGGTGATCTGTTCATCTAATATCCGCTCCACATGATCACGCTGGTTTCTCTGGCTAGATGGAGCTCTCGTTGGTGTGGGGGCTCTCTCAAGGGGTGGGATAGGCTGGATCTCCTCATTGGGTGTCACCGTGGGACCCTTGTAGGGCACCAGGTCAGCCACTTTGAAAGTGGGGCTTACATCGTACTCTTCGGGGAGGTCCAACACATAAGCATTTGTGCCGAGGTGCCTCAACACCTGAAAGGGGCCGGCTCCACACGACCTCAACTTTGAGACATTCCCAGGGAATAACCTCTCAGTTCTCACCATCACAAAATCACCAACTTGGAATTCCTGGTGGCGGCGGTGGGAATCGGCTGTCTTTTTATAAATCTCGTTGCTCTTGTTGATGTGCTTGCGAGGGTTGCCATGCAATGTCACAAATGATGATTTTCTATGAATGAAGGGAAGGCCTGGACAACCAAATTTAGCCCTATCAAGTGTTACATTGATTTTGGTGGACCTAGGAGGGCCGGGGCATCCATAAATGGCTCTATCAGGCATGGGTGCAGTGAATGCCGGAGGACCTGGACTTCCATGTATACTCCTATCATGCCTAAGATGGATGATGAGTGGGGGAGGACCTACATATCCAAATGTAAACCTGTCATGCAATGGACCTAGTGTGTATATGACACAAATGAGACGACTTGACTTACTAGCCCTACCAGATGAAGTAAAATGTTGTGACACATGCATTCCTATCAAGATGGTCCCATCTTTAGGTGGGGGTAGATTTGGGGGTTTCCACTCATGGGGGTCAAAGGGGTCCCAGAAAGTGGACATCTTGGGATGGGTCAATTCCTCATTTCCTAGGTGGATGTCACCCTTGGTCATGGCTCTCATGGTGTGGGCTAAGTTTTGGAAATGGGGGGTTAGGTTTGACATGGTGTGTGAGGGTAGGAAAAGGTGGGTGGTGGGTAAGGCGACTAGGTCCCATGGGTTCATTGGCTTCCATTGGGAGGGATCAAAGGGGTCATGGAATGGGTCGCCAAGGAAGAGGTATTCTATGTCCACAAGGTCCTCAAATGATGGTGAGTCATTCTCCTCCAAAGTAATTGGTCCAAGATCTCTAGTGAGTTGACCGTTCAAGGCATTTGGGATCTCAAAGGGTGGGGAGTAGACCCGAGTGGGCTCTTCCTCCAAGGGGAGAAATAGGAGGATCTCAATAGTGCAATGCCCCCTCGTGCAAATGGAGGTGATGGAGCCAATGGTGGGGTGGACAAAGTTAATGGTGCTAGGCTCCGATGGTCCCATGGCAAGCAGGCCGGTCAAGTGGACCTGCCCATATAGGCAATCCACTAGGTCTCCCAAGTCTCCCACGAAGTAGAAGGTTTGGAAAGTGACATGGGGAGGACGGTTGGGAACAATTTGGGATTGATATCCCAATGGTACTGAGCTAGAGAGGGTGGGACTTTGCTTGAGCCATTGGAGTATGGACTCATCTATGGTGAGGGTGCCATATGTGATGGTGCATGGTTTTTGAGAATCCAGACCATGAGGGGTGGGGGAAGATTGAGGCTCTTCTTCCTTATTGGTGGTAGCTTGGGTTTCCTCTGTGGTGATAAGAGGGTTTAGATGGGCATAAATCTTCCTAAGCTCATTTCTCATATCAACCCAAGAGTTGATGGGCTCTTGCCTTCCAACTTCCCTTAAGCCTACAATGTTTTGCCATTCATTCCTAGCTTGGCGCCAGAGCAAACTTTTGGCATAGTTGACTTGTATCGGCCCTGATAGAGTGAACCTCGCAAAATGTCGGTCTATAGAGCTCTCCCACTCTAGATATATACTAGGGTCGGATCCATCAAACACAAAAGCCGCTAATGGGTCTAAGGATGGCGAATAGGCTAAGTAGGAAGTGGTCATGATGAACGGCTGATGAATGCAATGGCCCTAAGACAAGACTTAGTAGAGACAAGTCTAGAACTTGCTCTGATACCACTTGATGTGAAACGATGATGTAGCAAGCAAATATGATCCCTGGGACTTAATTCGCATACACATTCACAAGATTTGAGAGAGTTTGTAAGACGTCGTCTCACTGTGCGCACCCGTCACCCGTGGTGACTCGGTGATGCCGAGTCGAGGTGGTGGAGAAAGACCCTAGCTGGTAGAGGGCCAGCACCACTAAGGTTAACCCTCCCGAAGGTATGATGCCCACAATCAAGGGCGGCCGGGTGCCTTGGGGGCACTAGGTCACTCTCTCACTTTGGCCACAGTGACCACACAAGAGTTAGTGGCTTTGGGAACGGGCGCTCTCTCACCGACCAGCGGACAAGTTTTACGGATAT
This sequence comes from Amorphophallus konjac, assembly GCA_022559845.1. NCBI lineage: Eukaryota > Viridiplantae > Streptophyta > Magnoliopsida > Alismatales > Araceae > Amorphophallus > Amorphophallus konjac. The sequence goes on from CM040121.1 coordinate 263,154,888, forward strand.
GAAATGAACAGAAATAAATGGAGCAAGGGTAGAGGCTCACCTGGTTGGTTTGAAGAAACCAACCTCGTTCGGAGACGATGGGCGAGCGGGGAAGTGTGGGATCCCCGCACACTGTGCCGATGAAGCTTGAACCCTGTTTATTACAAGCACTACACCTCACACAGGAGGGGGGAGCTAGGGGTGGGGATTTCAATTTACAAACAAACACTACCTCCACACAGGGAGGGGCGGTAAGCCGGCCAGGCGGGGAGAGGGAGAGCAAGTGATCCGGGGCCGACTAGGTCCCTTGGAGGTTCTGCCCGTCGAGTCTGCCTGCTTGATAGGTTCTGGTTGTAGGGCTCCTTGAGGACAACCCCGACGTCGGAATCCAGTGAGACCAGCGCCCAAACTTTTATGACTGGACCTGGTACGCTGATGATTTTTGGTGGGAGGCCTCGTTGACTCCACTGGTCGGAGCAGTCTCTGGAACCGGTGCTTGGCGCTCTGGTTCAGGCTGATCCCTGGTGACTGCAGCAACTTGACGATAGTGTCACGATCACTCCTGAGGTCCAATTGAGACGGGACCAAGTTGTGGACGATCGTGGTCGAGTCCTCTTCAAGCAGCAAGAAGAAACAGCACCAGAGGAGGTCGGGGCCGGGAGTTGCGCCCAGAAGAGTGGGGAGGGTTCTGGCCGGACTCAGAACAACCTGACCTGCATGCCGATGGTAGAAAATTTGTATCTTGCTGCTCCGAGCTCCAAATGGTGCCCCGTTTCTTGGTGATGTTAGAAGACTGGTAGGAGAAGGTTTCTGCACAGGAATCACTCCCAAATTAGTTCTGGATCGGCCGTGGTCGCACTTTGACTGGGCCTCTGTCCTTCTGCAGCAGTCACCTTGCGCAGTCGGGGGAGAATGGAGCTCCCGAACAGAAGGGACGTCAGATGCTGGCGAGACCACCACGGATGCGAAGCTGACTGGGAGAGCTTTCCGTCGATATAAGGTGTGTCTCCAGACGACGTCGAATGACCTCGAGGCAGGTTCTGCAAGTCGGGCTCTTTCTGCTACACTCGAACTGATAGCTGTAATTTGAAGAGGATGGGGGAAAATGGGGTTTATGGGAGGGGAAGTGAGGTGGATGGGTATGGGGGTGACCCTTGGCTGTGATGGGGTCTGGGAGGGGGTGTTCCAAGAAGTCGGAGAGGGAGAATGAGGGCTGGAAGGAGGTGTTTGCAGTGGCTGAGTGGGGAGTTGCGAAATTGGGCTCGGAGGGAAAGGGGGAAGGTGAGGGGGCACAAGTGGGTGGGGGGAATGGTTTCCCTCCTTTGGATTTGGAATGGGGTTAATGGGAAGGGATTAATGGTAACCTAGAGAATGGGAAGGGTTGCCTTGGGGAGGGGAAGAGGTGTTTGGGAGAATGGATTCCCCCTTGGGAAGGTGAAAGGGTGAATGGGGAAGGGGAAAGGTGTCTAGGAGAATGGTATTCCACCTAGGAGGTTGGGGGGAAGTAAATGGGAGGTATAGGGAAGGGAGAGGGGTTTAGTGAGGAGTGAATGAGGAGGAGAGAGAGAGAATTTTGAAATTTTGGGGGGAAGAGAGAGAAAGTGGCGCCCTAGAGAGAGAGAGAGAGTAAGAGAGAGAGAGAGACAAGAGGGGTTTGCTCAAGGAAAATTCAATAGATTTCATTCATGCATTAGTTCTCCACAAGAGGGGGTGAGGTCCTATTTATAGGGACCCACCAATTACAACTAAGTCCCTGAGAAATATATAAATGACAGAAAACCAAAAGGCAGGTGGAGGGAGAGGGCGCCCCTGGGCCAAGCCCACCTGATTGGGCCCATCAGCTCCACTAAACCATCATGCTGATCACAAACTTAGGAAAAACCAAAGTAACCTAGGGACTTTGACATGAAACAAAGGGAAAATTACATCAAAATGACTCAAAAAAGAAGGAAAATACATCAAGATGATCCATGTAGTAAGCCCAAGTGTCAAAGTGGGCATGTCCAGATGAAGAGCTGCATCATATCCGTCTCCGGGAGGGAGAGAGGTGCCGAGCCAGAGGGAATCGTGGGTGATGCCCTCATCAAGGAACCTCTCAGGTAAGAACCACTAAGGCTAATATGTTAATTTCAGATTATGAGATGTTTAAAATGAAGCATCATGAAACCATTTCTCATATGTATGCTAGGTTTACTAAACTCACGAACAACCTTAAGGCTTTGGTAAGGATTACACTGACAATGAGCTTGTTAGGAAAGTTCTTAGGTCTCTTCCTCCAGCGTGGCACACCAAGGCCACTGTTATAGAAGATTCCAAGGATCTGTCTACCATGACAGTGGATGAGCTAATTGGGTCATTGATGACCTATGAGCTCAATTTGAAGAGAAGTGAGGAGTACAAGAAGAAAAAACCAGTGGCTCTCAAGGTGTCTGAGAGTAATTATGAGGCTAGTGAGGACTCCAAGGACTTCTCAGATTTGGAAAATGCTTATGATCAGGCATTCCTCACTAAACTGTTCAAAAAAAATTTAAAGAGGAGAGGTAAGAATCTGCAGAAAAGGAGGTCACAATAGGTAAACAAAAGTTCAAATTTCAAATCTGACAAGAATAAGAAAATTGACAAAATTGTATGTTTTCAATGTAAAAAACCAAGGCACATGAAGGGAGACTGCCCTGAGCTGATGAAGAAAACAATCAAAGGCAAAGGGAAGAAGCCACATGCCATGCTTTGCACGTGGAGTGATGATGAAGGAGACATTGAAGTCGGATCATCTGAAGTAGAAGACAAGATATGCCTTATGGCACATGGAGATGCAGAGGTAAATAATCCTTTTAAAAACTTCACAATTGATGATTGGGAAGATGCTTATAGTGACTGAAGTCCCGCGATCAATGACACCCAAGAGGGGGGTGAATTGGGTGTTTACAAATTTTATGAAAACTTTTGGCCTTTTTTAAATATGTGATAGAATGCTAGTTAAGAGATTCAAAACTATTTGTACACAAATTAGATTTATCAAACTTTATATGATGAGATATAGATTATGCAAGAAATACGTAGATAAATCCGGAACAATAATTAACACTGACACTCACTTAGACTGGAGGTAGAAGAAAAGGACCAAACCACACAATTCAAACCATAGTGCACAGCGGTTTTTAAGGTGGTTCGGATGCAACGACGGCAATCCTACGTCCACCCCTCACCAAACCCAGTGAGGCTTCACTCGAGGATAAATCCCCAAACGGAGACGACGCTCCAACCACACACGTAGGACGACGCCTACACACACACACAGGGACGCGCCCCAACACACACACACAGAGATGAGGTCTCCAACACGATCCAACAACCGGATCAACAACACACGCACTTGCTGCCACAAGTGCAGCAATCCACACACACAAGACATAATGGATCTAAATAGACCCCCCCACACACCAACGTAGATCTAGGAAGATCCACGCACACACACTAATCAAATACGACACACACACACACACGACCACGGATCCAACAACGATCCACACACACACAAGTTCTTCAGTTTATGACGAACACAAATACAACACCCAAATCATAAAGATGATGAGGCTTAGTTTAGAAAACTCCTATTTTGGGTTCCCCTTGAATGCATGTTGCGGATCTTGAAGGTATCTTCAATCTTCACTTGACCAGAGCTTCAATCCATGCTTGCTTAGCTTTTCTCCTTTCTTGCTTGCTTGGCTTCTCTTCTTTCTCCCTTAGGCACTCTTCTTGGAATCCTTGCTTGCTTGCTTGGCTGTTCTCTTCCTTGGAGGAGGTTGGCTTCAGATATGCCTACAATGGGTTGAGAATGGATGAAGAACACTTGCTGCATGGAGTATTGTTCACGGCTACAGTACACTTGCTGCATGGAACACTTGGACAGCACCCCCTTGATCTCCCTTTGAAGACCTCTTGGATGGTTAGGGTTATGACTCTAAATGAGATGTTTTATAACCTTTGAATGGTCCATGGACAACCCCCAGACCAGATCCACAAATCCCTCCTAGATTGGGGGTAGTGGGATTAAAGAAATGGGTGAAAGATTCCTCTCCACGAGCTTGAAATCGAAGTCAACAAAAGGGGCCTCGGGGCTGTCGGTCGACCGGAACACCTAGGTTAGTCGACCGAAATTTTACAGTCAGAACATTTTTCAGCTCTGACAAAATCGGTCGACCGACCCTATGGTGGTGGTCGACCGAAACCTGCAAAAATTCTATCTTTTCGGTTTTGTTAATTCTGGTCGATCGGCCATGGTGTGTTGGTCGACCGAAATGACTCATACTTGCAAAAATGAAGTGTTAGCCCAAGGAAACACATCTATAAGCCAAGAGCTTCATGTCCATATCAATTTCAAGCATTTTGAGTTTGGTTTAACTTAGCTTATGCATTTGGAAAGTTCAAAGTGAATGAGCACTTGTCATTACATGAGATTGTCTTAAACAAGTTCAATGCTCACTCTTGAAGATAACAAATTAAAGGAATATCGCCCCTATAATCAAAATTTTGTTCCGGGGGCTCTGCCCCCAGAAACCCCCGCAAGGGGCGCTGCCCCCTTGACCCCCACGACCTGATCGCACGGGTCGATCCGCGTGCGAGGGCGCACGATGGCGAGTTTTACAAGGGCTTGAAACCTCATGAACTAGGTGCATATGAACACTTTGAAACACACATGTTCTGAGGTAAGGATCAAGTTCTGGGCTAAGAACCAAGAGATAAAACTCAATCATCCCAAGTAAATTATTCATGAAATAACCTTATGGAACACTCAATAACAAGGAGTGTATAACAGTGTAAGAGCCTTACCAATGGTTCTTGACAGTACATGACATATACCACCTGTTTTGGATTGTAGAGGAGCAGGGTGCTTATCCACACGTTTGGTTTATCAGGTGACTGCCATGAGTTTGATCCTGCAAGCAAGATAGTCAGGGTTACTACCATGCTTGTTCACATTAAAGAGGTTATGAAACCTATTGCCTCTTGTAAAACCAATTCAATCAAGCAAGAACCAAGACCATGTACCGTTGCCATTTGCCATCTCAATCATATTTAAACATGAATGTACACAGTCATCAAGAACATGTGCAATCAACCATAAGTTTAGTTATCATCACTCAATCACACATTAAGTTTAGTTATCATCAAAACCATAACGCCAACAATCATCAAAACCATAACTCAATAGTGACTTGTTAGATAAATTCAATGAATTGAGAAAGGAACATAGATTGTCGAAAAAGAAAATGAATGGAGCAGTTCATGGTCAACCTCTAGTTGAATAGTTTAATTGTCTGATAAAATAAATCAAAACACAAGTGGAGGAATACCATTCTTTGAAAGATGTACATGAAAACCTGAAAATTGAAAATGAACAGATTAAGAAATAGCTTGATGAATTCAAATTGAAATTTTAGGAAAGCCAAAATGAGAACAGATTAGTCCTTGAAAAATATGAAGCTGTTAAGACTGCCAATTCTGAAATTCAGAAAGAGGTTGAAAAACATCAACAGGAATTACAGGACAAACAGTCCATATTAGAGAAATTTGTCAAGGGAAAATCAAACCTAGATACAATGCTAGATATGAAAGTCAACTTTAACAAAGAAGGATTGGGTTTTAATCCTTCAAATAAAAAGGAATTTAAGATTAAAATAGTGACATTCTGTCACGAGAAGGGAAAGGAGAAACTAGATTCATCATCTAGTTCAAATTGTAATATAAACTCTCAAGAAGCAAAGGCAATAAACACCATAAAAACATTAAAGAAGGCTAACTGCAATGGCATTTCAGGTCGACAAACTAAAAACCAAGCTTTTCACAACAAATCCAATGCATGGTTGTGGCAACACAATCAAAATCGCAAGTCGACCTATTCAGTCCAAAACAAGAAAAAGACAGCCAGAAAGAATCCCCATTCATATCCCTTCTACCCACAGAACTGGCGCAATCCATATGCATTTCAAAAATAGCCCAGAAATTAGTTTGGTTGGAATAAAGAATTTATCAACAATGCTAGAGTTAGGCCAATCTAGAGGTACACTCGCAATAAATTTGGTAAGTCTGGTCTGTTGACCTAGAATAGATGGTGGACAAGAAGAGGGGGTTGAATTGTCTCCCAGTCTAGATGACGGATTTTAAAAAATAATCTTAACTAAATACAGCGGAATCAAAATTAACTACGTTAATTAGCTTAAACTGAACTGAAGTGAGATTATGGTTCACTCAATCTTTCCGATCTCACTCGAATAATCTATGCATAGAACTATTTGAGCCTAATCTAAACACGAATAGCAGAGTAGCAATGTGTAGTGGTGTAGTGAATAAAAATCTATAAATAGACCTGTGAACAGAGATATGAGAAATGGACAATCACACAGGTAAGCCACACAGAACACAGAGATTTTTAGGTGGCTCGGGACCACGACGGGCTCCCTACGTCCACCCCTCACCGAAACTCAGTGAGGCTTCACTAACACGCTACAGAAGTAGCAACCACGGGGAGGAACCCCAACACCACACACGTTGCTTCCGTAGCAATCAACACAGACGGGGCCTGGCCCCAAGACGCTGCCACTGCAGCACACACACACACACAGTCGGGGAACTCACTCCGCACTAACTTCTCACACACAGACGTAGCTCCATACACCACACACAAAAGTTTCGACGTTCAGAAATCTAAGAAGGATCTTCAATACATGTGCATATTCAGAATACAATGAAGAAAAATAGTCAATATAAACCAAAGAGGGATGAAGAGATATATCCTTGATGTGTGAAAGGCCTTGAGATGATTCTTCCTGAAGCTTTCAATGGTGGGGGAGTCGATCTTCAAGAGGTATGAAGATGAGCGAACTTCTCCTTAGAGATTCAACCTCGTCGTAGCTTGAGCGCTTAAGAATGGATGTAGATATGTATGATTCCAAACAAGATCGCCCCTACAAGAGAAGAACCGTGAAGCACATAAGAGGAACTCCCTTCCTCTCCCACCTTCGGCCAAAACCCCTCTTTCTTGTTATTCAAGCCTGAAAATCGCAACAACATATATATCAGCTCATATGAAGGAGTAAAAGACATTAAGGCCCATGCAAAAACCTTGTAAAAGATGTCTAATATATGTATGTATACTCTAGGGGTAATAGGGTAAACAACCAAGGCAAATGGAGCATGAAAAGTGGGTTTCGAAACCCATTCCGAAAACCCGCTCCAGACGCAGTAGACAAAGTGTCGACTCTTTGAGTCGACACTTTTTGCTGCTCATTCTGTTTGCAACAAAAAACAAGACCCAGGGAAAAATGTGTCGACTCACAGAGTTGACACTTTTTGCCCTGGATTCTGTCTATTGTAGAAACAGACAATTCCTAGGCAAGAGTTGACTCTAGGGTCGACTCTTGCTTGGGACAGACCTGGACAAGGCCAGGGACAAGCAAGAGTCGACTCCTTGGCACCTTGGCAAGTTGCCCAAGGCAGTCCAAAGCAAGTGTAAACCCAATAAACACCTTTCAACCCCATTCAAATACAATCATTAAAAGGATTAGAAACACCAATTAAACTTGTTTAAACAAGATTTATAGAAAGCATGTTAAGCAAAAAGCCACCTCAAAAACCCAATGAAAAATATGCATGAAAGCACTTGAAAACCTAGTTCATGAATAAAACTTTTAATCCCATTCAAGGTAATATGAGTGAACTTTAAACTTAAATTCTTACCAAAGATCTACTGGTTTGAAAGCAATATGAACTTGCACTGGTATAAGCAAATCACTCATGTCAATCTTAAAGCAATGCAACTGAATGGTCAATCACATTGTCATAGCTTGTGTGGAATCACATATATGAATTTGATTCACATACTTTCAGCCAATTTAATACATGACCTTCACAATCCAAGAATTGCTTCATATATGGAGAAGCCAATTCTAAATTAAATTCAATCAGACTTTCATTAACACAAATTCAGTCCAAAAATTCAAGCATGAGAGCATATAGCCCAAACAATCAAAATGCTACTTGAACAACTTACTTGAACTCCTCGATTAACAAAAAGCACAATGACACTAGAAAACCCAGTTTCAATACACGTCAAGCAAACCTTGACCACCATGAGATTACAGATGCAATCCAAAATGAAACGGAGCTCACACATGATTTGTTATCCTCATCAGCCCATTTGCTCATATGCATGCATTCTGGAAAAATAGAAATCTCACCATGGTTAACATGAACTTATGGATTGGGTTAAGCCTGTGAGAGAATTGTAATCATATGATCAAAATGATTGAACTACCATCACGCAAGAACCAGTAGCAGCAGAGGTGTCGATTGCACTTGATTTCTAAAAGACTTGAAAGCAGCCCCATTTAGCACCAAACACCACAATTGGAATTTAAGCTAGACATTTCTAGAATAATATTCTTTTCTTCAAAATAGCCACACCTATCAATGTTCACTATAAAAACCAACACCTATCAATGTTCACTATAAAAACCATTTCCCCACAACATTGCAAAGGTGTGATAAGATTCAAACATATGAAAAGCCTAGCAAGAGTCATTTCAACAAACCATTTGACAATCCACGGGAAAACACAGTTCTCACATGAAAGCTCCAAAGACTCATGAACAACATGCATGAGTCAACATAAAACATATATACACAAAAGACCATGCTTCACGACCCTGCAAAGCAGGGTAAGACAACATATGCATTTGACCTCCTGAAGCAACAATGGACATTTTCCACAACAATTGAACGCACACGCAAAACACACAATATTATGTTATCATCAAAACCATTACCAAAGACAAAGAGGGAGCGCAACGAACCCAACATGGTCATTCAAATTTTTCTTCACTAGTCAGCCAAAAACGTTGTGTCAAGCAGATCTGGATTCCTAAAAGCTTGTTGCAGGATTTAAGTAATGTTGCTGGACCCAAACCTTCTTGGGTCCCAAAATTGTCTGCATAACCAGTTTCTCCAAGGGTGACTTGAGGGTGAATAAAGAGTGATAAGAACTGGCTGCTCAAGGCACAGGTTTGAGAATAAGAGTTTAATTCATGATTGATTTTACATGTTAAATACTTTTTCCTGCTTACAATAAAGTTCTGCTTAGACTAAAATATCTTCTTTAAATTGTTGACCTGACCGGGTTATCTGTTTGATCTGTGCTTTAATGAATTTCATCTCAAAATTATCTAAATAACTGGTATATTAAATGGTGATTTATGGAAGGATAGATCAGATCTGTCTAAAAATTATCACTATGCGTGAGTAGGTCTTCAGACTAAACCTCCGCCAAGTACTAGAAATCAGAGAAATCAAATGAATGTTTTATTATGCATCTTTATTCATTTCTGCTCGGGTCAGCATTGGTAATCAAAAATTTGCTTGAGTTCCAAAACATTTGCATAATTTGTTTTTACAAGATTGTTTGGCAGCCATGCACAATTGTTGGTATTTGGATAGTGGTTGCTCGAGGCACATGACTGGAGACAAAATAAAATTCAGCTAGTTGGAACTGAAAGAAGGTAGTTTGGTGAGATTTGGAGGGAAGAATAGAGGTAAAATCATCGGGTCAGGCACTAATGGTAAACATCCCTCCAACACTATTGAGAAAGTTCTTTTAGTTGATGGTCTTGAACATAACCTGATCAGCATATGTCAGCTTTGTGACAAGGGTCACAAAGTTATGTTTGACAATAACACGCAAAATTTTTGAAATAGTTTCTGATTTAATAAAATTCATAGGTCATAGAGTTAATAATATCTACATGGTTGACCTAGATGATAATCTCTCAAGAAGTTTATGTCTATCTGCTAGTGTAGGTGACAATGCATTCACTTGGCATCGTAGATTAGGCCATGCCAGCTTCAACACTTTGAATAAACTTGTCAAGTATCATCTGGTTAAAGGTTTGCCAGAAATTTCATATAAATCAAACTCCAAAGTTTATGACGCTTGTGCCTTGGGTAAACAGACCCGAAAATCTTTTAAAACAAGGCAAGAACCCTTATCTGGCAGGCCATTGGAGTTTCTCCACATGGATCTTTTTGGTCCTACTAGAACACAAAGTCTAGGTGGAAAAAGATTTTGGATATGTGATTGTAGATGACTTTACAAGGTTTGGTTGGATTTTCTTCTTAACCCATAAAAGTGATGCCTTTCTTGAATTTCAAAATTTCTTTAAAAGAATTAAACAGGAGGGTAAACATAAGATCTGCACAATTCTATCTGATCATGGGGGGGGGGGGGTTGAAAATTCCTTGTTTACTGAATTCTGTGAGAAAGAAGGTTTAATTCACAAGTTTTCTTCTCTCAGGACTCTTGAACAGGATGGGGTTGTTGAAAGAAGAAATAGAACCATCGTGGAGATGGCAAGAACCATGCTACTTGAAAGCTAACTTCCATGAAGGTTCTGGGCAGAGGCAGCTAGCACTGCCTATTACATCATAAATAGAGCAATGGTAAGACCCGTTCACAAGAAAACTCCCTATGAAATGCTGAAAGGTAAGCAACCCAACTTGGCCAACTTTAAGATTTTTGGTTCAAAATGCTTTATTCACAATAATGATGAAAAGGACTTAGACAAATTTGAGGCCAAGAGTAGTCTAGGTATATTTCTTGGGTATTCGGAAAAGTCAAGAGCATATAGGGTGTTTAACATCAATGACCAAACTGTAGAAGAGTCACCCCATATAATTTTTGATGAATTAGCTGATAACATTAATAAATCTGACAATGACAGGAAAGAAAATGACAGTGGAGAATTTTTGGAAAGCAAAGGAGATGCAAAACCATATGAACAAACAGAAGAACACGAACCTGTACAAGGTCGGTCGACTGATTCAGTAATTAGGTCGACTGACCAATGTGAGTCATCAGACAATGTTAAATTTTTATAAGATCACCATGTTCAAAACATCATTGGTAATATGCATGATCCCCCAAGAACCAGGTCCTTCTTTAAAGAAATAAATAATAAGGACTTAGTTGCATTGATTTCACAAATTGAACCTAAAACCATTGATGAAGCTTTAAAAGATGAATCTTGGATAAATGCAATGCATGAGGAATTGGGTCAATTTGAAAGAAACCAAGTCTAGACATTGGTTCCCAAACCTAATAATTGTTCTGTCATAGGAACAAGATGGGTATTCAGAAATAAAATGAACGAAGATGGAATAATTTCTAGAAATAAAGCAAGGTTAGTAGCTAAGGGCTATAATCAAGAACTAGGGGTAGATTTTGATGAATCCTATGCACCAGTTGCTAGAATGGAAGCTATCAGAATTATGTTAGTTTTTGCATGCTCATGTGGCATTAAACTTCAACAAATGGATGTCAAAAGTACCTTTTTAAATGGAATTATAAAAGAAGAAGTTTATGTTAGGCAGCCCCCTAGTTTTGAATCTCATGAGCTACCTAACCATGTTTTTAAGTTGAATAAGGCATTGTATGGGCTAAAGCAAGCTCCACGAGGATACCCCAGTCCTAAAGAATCAGACTTAGCCGCCTTGAAAAGAATTTTAGATATCTTGTTGGCATACACAACTTAGGACTGGGGTATCCTGCATCATGCAAACTGAATTTGATTTCATACACAGATGCAAATTATGATGGTTGTAAATTGGATAGGAAGAGTACTAGTGGATATTATCAATTTCTGGGTGAGTGTTTAGTTTCTTGGGCTTCCAAGAAACAACATTATGTTGCACTCTCCACTGCAGAAGCTGAATACATTGCTGCAGTGAGTTGTGGAACTCAAGTTCTATGGATAAAACACCAACTCCAAGACTACAATGTAGATCTTGGTTGCACGCCTAAATTGTGTGATAACACTAGTGCAGTTAATCTTTCTAAAATCCAATCCAGCATTCTAGATCCAAACATATTGAAATAAGACATCAATTTTTAAGAGATGAAGTTTCCAAGAAAAACTTTGAACTACATCATGTTAATACATTGCATCAGATTGCTAACATATTCACAAAGCCATTGAATCATGATAAATTCTCTACTTTGAGAAGGAAACTTGGGCTCTACAGAATTTCATGAGTATAAGTCATTAAACTCTAGTGCATGTTCCTTGTGTGTGTGGCTCATTTTTTGGTGCACTAAGTTAGGGGGAGTCTGTTTGCCTGCTTGTCTGTTCGTAAATGTCTTGTCATGTTGTCAAGCCATTCTACTCTCTACTACTTGTGCTCAAGCTATCAATTTGGTATATAAAATGGTGATTTATGGAAGGTTGGATTAAATCCAACTGAAAACTTTTACTATGCCTGAGGTGATCTTCGGATCGAAGTTCTCCACTAAGTACCAAAAAAATAGTGAATCATGCAGTTCGGGGTAGATGATGCTTTCTGAATTTCTCTGACCTTCCTCGAACTCGTATTTCATTTTAGATCTGGGGAGTCAAATATAGCTTCACAGTTTCAGGCCCATAATTCATTTTAGATAGGGGGAGTCAGCATAGTTTGTCTGATAATAAGACATTTACTGCATATTTGCTTCAATAATCTCTTGAGTGCCTTCACTATCTGGTCAGAAGTATTTCAATGTCGAAAGTCTTATTTCTGAAGTCAATCCTTCTTGCTGACATCTTCCATACACTTTCAAATATGTGTTGAATTGATACCTTACATCCTTTCTGATTTTCCCTTATCATTTGACACTCATTGGTAAACATATGTCATTGGTCTCTTCGTTGCTATTCTCGTCCATCAAAATTTTGATTCCTTGAATAATGAGCTTGGATTCAGGGGAAGACCTTTATCTATTCATAAGCCACTTGCCTCAGAGAAAGCTGAAATAAGATTCTTCTTTCATAAAGTTCTGTGAATGTCCAAGGTAATTTGAAGTTTTAAGATTCATAATCTTTGGAGCATATTTCTAAAGGCTTGGAGGTAACTATATATAGCTTTAATATAACTAAATCAGCCTTTGAAAATTTTTGTCCTGAAACCCATCTTTGAACCTGAAACTTAAATTATAGAGGCGGCTTTGGGGATATACTATAATCTAAGTATTGCTATTAAACATTGGAATCAATCTGAAAATCCCTAAGACCAATATATAACAAAGCAATGATAATAGTTCACTGAGAAACCATGTCCTCTTACCTCTGAAGTAAGGTGGACTTTGTCATGAAGTGCCAAAGTTAACTCTGCGGAATTTTTTTTAAGAATGCAAAAGGCAGAGCAATGGCATGAAAACACTGAGAAATATTGGTCACTTATCAATGAAATAAGATGAACAATGTCATGAAGTGGCATGCTACCTCTGTTCAAAACGAAGTAGGATAGTCAGTCACACTGAGTAACTAGGGATACTGGCATCTAAACAACGTGTATCCTGATGCTAAATGATTTGTGCTAGACTTAAATGCTCTTACAAAATTGAAAAGAAAAAGCAAAAACTGAAAGAGGTAGCAAAAGAATTTGAAAGGGAAAATTTCAAAAATCTTATACTATGTTTAATCTCCATACTAGTTAAAGTGTAGCAACCCAAATTTTAAAAGGAATATAATAATAATGCTTAAATTAAATTTTTTAAAAGGATAATATTTAAATAAAATTTTAAGGCATAAAATAATAATATTTAATTATTCCCTTAGATCAAAATAAAAAAAAATTTATAAAATTACATAAAAATATGAATCCCGTAGAAAATAGTATTTCCAGCAAACTTGTCTTCTGAAAGGAGCCCAAATTACAAGTGGTTAATGCCCAAATAAGAGATTTAAGGCTAAACTCGGACCTAAACCAACCTCCCAAAATCGACCCAATTAGGCCCTAATTCTTGCTCCAATGGGTTGTAATCAGACCCAAACTCTTGGCCCATGATAGGTGATCGATTCCCCCTCGAAAACTCTAATTCTCGAAGCCTCTATTCGAAGCGGCGACGGAGGATTTGGTCAACTCGCGGAGTTCGCGCGGATTTTTCTCCCCAGACTCTTTTGGATCAATTCGAACCCTAGAGCCCCCATAAACCCTATAAATTGGTGGACATGCCCTTTTAGAAACCCTCATTTGCTCGATTGACTGGCGGCGTGCTCGATCATGGTAGAATTTGGCGTGGAAGGGTAGTGCAATTTAGGGTTTTGACGAAGTTCGCGTCCTTCCTTTTTCGTCGATTAAGGTAGGTTTATCTCAAGCAGAACAAATAATAAAGCATTCCATATTGTTCTTCATTTTGTCCTCTTTATATTGATACTAATTTGCCCAAATTTGGTTCACTATATCGATCGAATTTACTATTTTAGTCAGAGTTGTGACGAGGAGGCTATCTTTACTTTGAAGTCGATTTAATGTAGGTTTATCTTGAGCCAAACTTTCATTAAAGCATGTCTTCTTGTTCATCCTTGAGAGCCTTTTTCAATGGTAGCAATTTGCCCAAACTTTCGTTACTATAATAATCACAAATTGCCGGTTTGTCAAGGCCTGTAAAGGTTTGCCGGAAGTGGGCTCGGTCACATATTGCGGTCGTACCAGTTACAACTATCCGAGATAGCGGTCTCGCGTTAGACCACCTTCTGGCGACGAGTTTTCAAAAAAAGGGGGGGGGGTTTAAGATAGCTATCCTCCCAAGACCGTCTTATGGATATGGCGGTCTCATAAAGACCATTTTCTGTCCCTGGTTCCTGCGAAACTCGGTTCTTTTCCGACGTGTTATGCTCTGTTGTTCCTTATTATATACGATGTTATTGGGGTTAATTACATTGTATAACACACTGGTAACTAGGGGTTATGAAATCATTGATCTAAACATAATCATCCTCATGTTATTAAATGTCTAGAAGAGTAGAATAAAGTGTTAAAATAGTGAATCAATTTTGTTAGTAACTTGAGCATTTTTTATCATTGCTTGTTGACACCTATAATATAATCAAGAACAAAGATGGAACCAAAGAGAAGATCAAATCAGAGATGAAGATCCCAGGGATTCCTGCAAAGTCAGAATTGAAGAAGAGCTGTCACTACCAAAACCTCACCCGGCTGAAGCCTTCTCCGGCCAAGTTGATGTCCGGCACTGTCGTCGTTCAGATGGTGGTGTTGATTAAAACCATGTCAACCCCCATACAGTAACGTGACTGATGAAGAATAGCTTCGGGATATTCTGATGACTATAGAATGGGATCTACCCTGCTTATCCCCCACTATGGATACAAAGGATCAAATGAATGCCAAGGCAGATGCAGTAACTGTGACAGCTCGTGCCACTAACAAAAGGGAGCCCAAATGACTAAAGCCCCTAAATGGGCCACAGTCCTTGGCGCCGAGTGACCATAAGTGAAGCCTAAGTCTCCCACAGTTGGCACGCCGAGGAGCCTTGCTGCAAGGAAGGGCGCCGAGACCACGCCAAGCCAAGAAGGGGGGTGCTGTGCCTATAAAAACCCCATTTCTTCCACTTACGAAGGGATATCAAAGAGAGAGGGATATCAAAGAGAGAGGGATATCGAAGAGAAGATAGAAGTGGAGAGATATATACAGATAGCCAGATAACAAGAGAAAAAAAAGAGCAAGAGAAGAAGAGGAGAGCGGGGAAGGGAGAACAGAAAAAGAAAGAAGAGAGGCTACTGCTGAAGTTGAAGGGAGGAGAAGGTTTGTTGTAAGGGGAGGGAGAGGAGTCAATGCTCCGCCCTCCCCCATCCCTCATTTCCCTGCTGTTTTCCTCCGATGTATACCCTCTGCGTCTATGTTTTGCTTCGTTAGAAGCATGCTATTATCTCCCCATTTCTCATAAGCTGGCATGGCCAGATGGTGTAATCAGAGATGTATCTGAATGAATGATATCTTTTCTCTCGAATCGAGTATTGAGTGTTACATTTATTATTCTGTCAATGCCTCTTATGTGAATGCCGCTCGTGTGTCTTTTTTTCTCTTTCTGCTGGAAAAGGCTATGGAGCTCCTCACCCGATTCCATGGGTTACTGATGTGAAACAGCCCAAGGATGACTAAGCATGAAATGAGCAACCTAGGACCTAGACCCGCAAGCATACAAGCACTCCAATGATTCTCACAATAGCGTCTTACTCTCACGGCACACGCGATCACCCGGCGGGGCCGGGGGATGATGGCAAGGGTCCAGGGTGAGACCCAATGATTCTAATTGACTTAGTTGGCTTAGGCTGACCTCAAAGGGCCTAGGATTCCCAACTTAGTGGGCAGCTGGCCCGCAGGGCGGGGTTCGGGTGGCACTCTCTCCCGGTCCGCAGTGGACACCTTCAAAGTAGCATACTAGTACGGGCTCTCTTCTCACCGTCCGACGGGCATTCAAAGTAATACTAAACTCGCAGAAATAAGGCAATCAAGGGTAGTATCAGAGGCTCACCTGATCGGTGTGAAAACACCGATCCCGCTCGGAGACGAGGGCGCGCCGGGAGGCGAGGGTATATACCCGATCGCCGCGGCGGTGTCGCTTGACCTGAAAGTGAAAGAAGCACAACACTACACCTCTCATAGGAGGGGTGATCTTGGGGTAGGGATTAAGCTTAGTACAACCAAAACTACCTCCACGCAGGGAGGGGCCTTCAGCCGGCCAAGCGGGGTGGGGGAATTAAGCAAAGAAGACCGACATTCCGAACTCCGCCGGTTCTGCCAAGCTTCAGGCTCGCTGGACAGGGTGTCAATGACAACGCTGCCACAGACTCCACAGAACTCCAAACTTGATGAAACCAGTGCCAAAAGTTTCCCAACTGACAGAGGATGATGTCTGAATTTTTTTAGAAGCTCTGGAACACGGGGCTGATTGGACCGGGGACTGGAGCAAGACAGCAACGCTCTGCCACTGACTGATGCGGAACTGATGCAGTAGGTTGTAGAAGGCACTGCAGATGCTCCCAAACTCCAAATGGAACGAAACTGGTGGTGGCGCGATCATGGTCGGAGTAGCTTTGAGCAGAAGTTGACGGGGCCACAATCCCAGGTCGGAGAAGAGAGTGGTGACCGGAGAAGTGGGGACTGGTCGAACCTGGACCCACAGGTGGCAGACTGCACACTCCGGCAAAGAAAATGGTAACTGATAGCTCCGGTGGCCGAATGAGGTCCTTCTTCTTGGAGATGAAAGCTAACTGGACGTAGTTGCTTCCCTCCAAAAGTGGCACTCAGATCCTTCACGAGCTGGCCGTGGCAGCTTCTGCTTTCAGCTTCAGGTCTTCAGACAGGGATAGAATGCGCAGTTGGACGAGATCCTCGAATACGAACAGCTCCGGACTTGGATGTATGCGAGACCACCACCGTTGGAAAGCTACCTCGCAGACAATTCCAGCAATATAGTCCTTGCCACCTAAATCTTTGAGAGACGGTCGTGGCTGCCTCTGCAAGTCGCTGCCACTCTGCTGCCTGAAACAGAGATAGAATGAGGAGAAGAAGAGGGTGTGGGGAAGGGGATGGCCAAGAGAGTAAGAGGTGGGAGGTGTGTCTAATGGATATGGAGGGGGGATGTGGGGTGTTTAGGGGTTGTGAGAGTTGTAGGGGAATGAAGGTTGGGGGGGTGAAATGGCTGGAGAGGGCTGTGCGATGAGTGGAGGGAAGGTGGAGCTCTTGGTGGGCAAGGAGAGAGCAAGGGAGAGAGGGGGGCGAACTTGGGCTAGATGGGGAAGGGAGGGGCGACCTTGGGTGGTTAGGGAGGTGGGAAGATGGAAGGGCACTGCCCTAGGGAGAAAGAAATTCTAAATTGGGCTTGGGAAGAGCTCCTTCAACCTTGGGGAGAGGAAGGGGTGCTTAGGAAGTGGTGTTGGGTAGGTGGTAGTTGGGTGGTGGGGCTTGGATTGGTGGAACTTCCTTGGGACAAGGAGGGGAGTAAAGAGGGGTTATGGGGAGTGGTGGGGAGTTAGTGGAGGTAGGTGGGGGTTGGGAGTAATTGGGAGGGGGAGGAGAGCGGGAGAAGTTCGCCTTTTTCCTTGTGGGAGAGAGAAAAAGAGATAGAGAGAGAGAGAGAGAGAAGGGGAGAAATTTAGTGGGGGGGAGAGAGATGTGGGAGATATTTCTATTCAAATTGATTCATCAAAAGTTGAGTACATGAGGAGAGATGGGCCTAGATATAGGCAACAATTCTTTACATGACCAAAATGCCCCTGACAATAAGACAAAAGACCGAGCATATCCTAGACTCAATCCTATGGGCCCATAACTAAGATAATAAGGCCCAATTAAGCATAACAAGGGAAATGGACTAGAACCACATGACTCAATAAGGGGAAATACAAAAGATAGGACTCAATAAAAGGAAAATACATAAGCTGAAACTTGGGAAATGAAGATAACAAGTGTAGACCATAATCAATCCACATCAAGAGTGTGCAGGCGACCCGAGCTAGAGGGAGTGTCGTGAGATGCCCTCATCAAATCCCCCGGGGTGGGGAGAACTCGACCCCGTCGAGTATGAGTCCACCTGGTTGTCGTAATGCTCCAGCATGTCGGGGTCCAAGCGTAGCAGATCCTCTCGACTCACCCACGTATCCTCTATCGGGGGACGGTTCTTCCACCTAACCAGGTAGCACTGATACACCTTGTGCCTAGTAATGATACTCTGCTCATCCAGTATTGCCTCTACCTGCTCTCGTCGGTCTCTCAAGCTAGAAAGTGGAGTCCCACCGGGAGTGTCTCTCTCAAGGGGGGGTAAAGGCTCGAGCTCCTCACTGGGTTCCACCGCGGGGCCCTTGTAGGGTACCAGGTCTGCCACATTGAAAGTAGGGTGTACCCCAAAACCCTCAGGTAGGTCTAGCTCATAAGCATTACTGCCAAGTCGTCTCAGAACTCGAAAGGGTCCCAAACCCCGTGCCCTTAACTTGGAGGCAGGTCCTGGAAGGAGCCGCTCCGTCCTCACCATCACCAAGTCTCCCACTTGGAACTCGCAGTGGCGCCGATGAGCATCTGCCCGCCTTTTGTAAGTCTCATTGCTCTTCCCTATATGCTTGCGAGAATGCGTATGCCATGCACTATGATGTGATGTTGGTGTGAAAAGTATGGTGTGCAAAGGTAGACCTGAGCAGCCAAATGTAGACCGATCACACTTCGATTTCATGAAGACTGTGACAGACTTAGGAGGGCCAGGACATCCATAGATTAACCTTTTATGCATGGGTGTGACAAATGTCGGGGGACCCGGACATCCATGTATGCTCCTCTCATGCTTAAGACTCATGATGAATGAAGGTGGGCCAATACATCCGAATACGGTCCACTTATGCTTCCTACTTGACATGTGGGTGATGTGAATGAATGTACCCGACTTATGAATCATGTCAAATGGTGTGGTAAGCCTAGACTCATGCATATTTATCCCAAAGGTGACTTCCATGTGCATAGATGTGGGATGACTTTTGAACTTCCATGTGAATGGGTCGAAGGGATCTAGGAAGGTGGTTATGGAGCGGAGCATTTCATCAATCCCAAGGTGTTTGTTGCTTAAGGTCAATGCTCTCATAGTGTAACCCGATTCTAGGAAGGGAGGAGTTTGGGTCAACATGGACGATATGGGTACGGTGAGGTGGGTGGTGAATTGGGGGAGTGGGTTACATGGAGATCTAGGCTCCCTTAGGAAGGGGTTAAAGGGATCATGGTAAGGGTCACCTAGGTAGGGGTACTCCATGTTCTCAAGGTCCTCCAATGGTGAGTCATCCTCCTCCAAGATAATTGGGCCAAGGTTGCTAATGGGTTGGTCAATCAAAGCACTTGGGATCTCAATGGTTGGGGAGTAGAATAGGATGGGTTCCTCCTCCATGGGAAGAAAGAGTATGATCTCACTTGTAAATTGGCCATTAGTGTAGATGGAAGTGATGGAGCCAATGGCGGGGTAAGCTAGGCTAATGGTGCTAGGCTCCGACGGCCTCATGGCTAGCATATCGGTCAAGTGGACTTGCCAATGTAGGTAGGCCACTAAGTCTCCCAAATCTTCCACACAATAGGAGGTTTGATAAGTGACATGAGGCTGAGTGGGAATGATTTGGGATTGATGTCCCATGGGTAGGTGGCTTGGTTGTGAACTAGGAATGGTGAGGCCTTGCTTGAGCCATTGGAGTACGGACTCTTCTATGGTGACGGTGTCATGGGGAAGGGTGTGTAGCTCTTGAGGAGTTAGGCTAGGAGTGGTGGGTGAGTTGTGTGGCCCTTGGATTTCTTCTATCTTGGGAGGTGGATCCGATTGGTATCCCTCTCTACTTGGGTGAGGGTGTGGGTTGCAACTCCTAAGGACAATGGGGTAGGAAGGTCTATGGTGGGTGGGTTGGTGGTAGTCGATGCCTGGCACCGTAGTGGTAAGGGTCACCTAGGTAGGGGTAATCCATGTTCTCAAGGTCCTCCAATGGTGAGTCATCCTCCTCCAAGATAATTGGGCCAAGGTTGCTAATGGGTGACTCGGGGTGGTGGGCAGGACTTGGGTTGGGATAGGAAGGGGAAGTAGTGGAGGCCTAGGTTGGGGAAAGATTGGTGTAGGAAGCGGGAGGTGGGTTGGGTGAGGGGGTTTAGGTTGGTTGGCCTTGGGAGGTGCATCTTTCTTTGGGGATGATGGAGGGATAATGGTGGGGTTCAAGGGGGCTTGTGGGATATGGGTTTGGTGGGGGAATTTGGGTTGGGGGGTGGTGGTCGTCATGGGCCTAGGTGGAGGGGTGGTCATGGGGCCCAATTGGGTTTGTGGAGCTATGGTTGTGGTGAGGACTTGTAGGTAGGGTGTAGATGTGGTGGTCGGGATAGGATAGGTGGGAAGTGGTGGGGAATGGGGGATTAGGGTCTTGGGTTGGCCAGGAGGGAGTGAAGGAGTTGAAGTGCTCCTTAGGCTTTGGTGATTCGGGTAGGAAGGGGACACATATTTTACCCTAAGTTTCTCCTTCATGTCCTCCCAAGTGGTGATGGGAGTTTCCCTTCTAAGTATCCTTAACCCGACAATTTGCAACCAATGAGTTTCTGCCCGTTTGGTAAGTTACATTTTGGCAACCCAAGCCTTTTCATCCTCGGACATGGGATACCAAGTGAAGTACTTGTCCAATGTGGATTCCCAATCTAAATATTCTCTAAGAGAGGTTCCATCGAAGGTGGGAAGTGGGAGGGGGACCATTCTAATGTCCACCTTTGGGGTGCGCCCATTGTCACCTAATTGGGTAAGTTGACCATTTGTGCTATCTAGGCGATCAAAGGCATTGTTCATGGTTCCCATGAGGTATTCAACATGGCCATGGACGTTATGTGTGTTGGTGGTGGGCTTCTCTTTGGGGTTTGAACTCATGGAGAGGGCTGATGGGTAAGGTCGGTATGAGGTGGCCATGCTAGTGGACAAAGAGATGCAACCGAGGACTCTAAATGCATAAACATGCCCTAGGACCAACTTGATAGAGACAAGTTGTGAACTTGCTCTGATACCACTTGATGTGAAATAGCCCAAGGATGACTAAGCATGAAATGAGCAACCTAGGACCTAGACCCGCAAGCATACAAGCACTCCAATGATTCTCACAATAGCGTCTTACTCTCACGGCACACGCGATCACCTGGCGGGGCCGGGGGATGATGGCAAGGGTCCGGGGAGAGACCCAATGATTCTAATTGACTTAGTTGGCTTAGGCTGACCTCAAAGGGCCTAGGATTCCCAACTTAGTGGGTGGCTGGCCCTCAGGGCGGGGTTCGGGTGGCACTCTCTCCCGATCCGCGGTGGACACCTTCAAAGTAGCATACTAGTACGGTCTCTCTTCTCACCGTCCGATGGGCATTCAAAGCAATACTAAACTCGCAGAAATAAGGCAATAAAGGGTAGTATCATAGGCTCACCTGATCGGTGTGAAAACACCGATCCCGCTCGGAGACGAGGACGCGCCGGGAGGCGAGGGTATATACCCGATCGCCGCGGTGGTGTCGCTTGACCTAAAAGTGAAAGAAGTACAACACTACACCTCTCGCAGGAGGGGTGATCTTGGGGTAGGGATTAAGCTTAGTACAACCAAAACTACCTCCACGTAGGGAGGGGTCTTCAGCCGGCCAAGCGGGGTGGGGGAATTAAGCAAAGAAGACCGACTTTCTGAACTCCGCCGGTTCTGCCAAGCTTCAGGCTCGCTGGACAGGGTGTCGATGACGACGCTGCCACAGACTCCACAGAACTCCAAACTTGATGAAACTGGTGCCAAAAGTTTTCCAACTGATAGAGGATGATGTCTAAATTTTTACAGAAGCTCTGGAATGCGGGGCTGATCGGACCGGTGACTGGAGCAGGACAGAAACGCTCTGCCACTGACTGATGCAGAACTGATGCAGTAGGTTGCAGAAGGCACTGCGGATGCTCCCGAACTCCAAATGGAACGAAACGGTCGTGGCGCGATCGTGGTCGGAGTAGCTTTGAGTAGAAGTTGACGGGGCCACAATCCAAGGTCGGAGAGGAGAGTGGTGACCGGAGAAGTGGGGACTAGTCGAACCTGGACCCACAGGTGGCGGACTTCACACTCCGGCGAAGAAAATGGTAACTGATAGCTCCGGTGGCCGAATGAGGTCCTTCTTCTTGGAGATGAAAGCTAACTGGACGTAGTATCTGCCCTCCAAAAATGGCACTCAGATCCTTCACGAGCTGGCCATGGCAGCTTCTGATTTCAGCTTCAGGTCTTCAGACAGGGACAGAATGCGCAGTTGGACGAGATCCTCGAATACGAATAGCTCCGGACTCAGATGGATGCGAGACCACCACCGTTGGAAAGCTACCTCGCAGACAATTCCAGCAATATAGGCTTTGCCACCTGAATCTTTGAGAGACGGTCATGGCTGCCTCTGCAAGTCGCTGCCACTCTGCTGCCTGAAACAGAGATAGAATGAGGAGAGGAAGAGGGTGTGGGGAAGGGGATGGACAAGAGAGTAAGAGGTGGGAGGTGTGTCTAATGGCTATGGAGGGGGGATGTGGGGTGTTTAGGGGTTGTGAGAGTTGTAGGGGAATGAAGGTTGGGGGGGGTGAAATGGCTGGAGAGGGCTGTGAGATGAGTGGAGGGAAGGTGGAGCTCTTGGTGGGCAAGGAGAGAGCAAGGGAGAGAGGGGGGCGAACTTGGGCTAGATGGGGAAGGGAGGGGCGACCTTGGGTGGTTAGGGAGGTGGGAAGATGGAAGGGCACTGCCCTAGGGAGAAGGAAATTCTAAATTGGGCTTGGGAAGAGCTCCTTCAATCTTGGGGAGAGGAAGGGGTGCTTAGGAAGTGGTGTTGGGTAGGTGGTAGTTGGGTGGTGGGGCTTGGATTGGTGGAACTTCCTTAGGACAAGGAGGGGAGTAAAGAGGGGTTATGGGGAGTGGTGGGGAGTTAGTGGAGGTAGGTGGGGGTTGGGAGTAATTGGGAGGGGGAGGAGAGAGGGAGAAGTTCGCCCCTTTCCTTGTGGGAGAGAGAAAAAGAGATAGAGAGAGATAGAGAAGGGGAGAAATTTAGTGGGGGGAGAGAGATGTGGGAGATATTTCTATTCAAATTGATTCATCAAAAGTTGAGTACATGAGGAGAGATGGGCCTATATATAGGCAACCATTCTTTACATGACCAAAATGCCCCTGACAATAAGACAAAAGACCGAGCATATCCTAGACTCAATCCTATGGGCCCATAACTAAGATAATAAGGCCCAATTAAGCATAACAAGGGAAATGGACTAGAACCACATGACTCAATAAAGGGAAATACAAAAGATAGGACTCAATAAAAGGAAAATACATAAGATGAAACTTGAGAAATGAAGATAACAAGTGTAGACCATAATCAATCCACATCAAGAGTGTGCAGGCGACCCGAGCTAGAGGGAGTGTCGTGAGATGCCCTCATCAGTTACTGAGCTCCAGAACCACTCCCAAATCCTTCACCCCATCGTTTGCTTCTGTCAATCACATCGTCTGTTGCTTTTATCCATCCCCCAATCATGAACAGAATCTGAGACAGTCTATCTCATGTTTTCCGTTCATGCGTCTGTGAGGAAGAGGATACATATGATACCCGTTATCATCCTACTCCGATGAACATTACTGGTATAAGTTTGATTCCCCTGGATATCCAGCTTGCAGCTAGACTTCTTGATATCCCTCAAATCCCCTCTGAAAACCCCTGACCAAATCCTTCTAAAAATCTACCAGTGAACCCTTCGGAAATCCTGAATTGTATTCTTCTAAAAGCCTACCAGTAAACCCCTCTGAACCCCAGACTAAATCCTAATGAGAAGCTGGCAACTAACCCCTTGGAAGTGCCATGTTAAACCCCAAATCCTGGCGAGCAGGAGTTCCCGGTGCCAAATCTTCTCGGCGCCCCGAAATCACTCGGCGCCAGCCTTCGCGCGCCAAGACCTTACCCCCCCCCTCGCGCCGAGATCTCCCGACCTAGGCGTGCCGAGAACTCTCCACCGCACCGGGATCCCATGCTGACTTCCTCACCGCGTCGAGAACTAGCCTCACACCCTCCTTGTTGAGCTGGGAACCCTCCAGGGCCTGTAAAACCCACTCAATCAGACCCATCCTATAGCCCAAACCCCACTGGATCGCCAGAGGTGTATGAGTCTCATACCCACTAGTTCTCGAAGCTAAATTAACGGGACTTTGTCCCTACATTCCTTGGCCCCTTGGTCCACGGAGCTCTGCCACTGCATGTGCTCCGATGGATCTTTTGAAAAGGAATACCAATGAGATGCCATGACCCGATCACAATGGAGCTCGGGTTACATGCCCAACTCCTTTCTTCGACTTCCATCCCGACACCCCGTGGATGGATGTCCTATCTCTTCTTGGCATAATCCAAGATTAAGGGGAGGTGCTGCCGGAACTCTCCCGCATTGCACCAAACCCTATGATGTCTGCTCCTAAAACCCCGATGGTCTACGGAGTCCTGCCACTGCATGTCCTTGTTGTGCCCCTTGTGCTTTGATGAATGTGGTGTTTTAATGATAGCAACATGAATGAGTCACCACATTGAATGATAGCAACATGAATGTTTATAACTGATATGAATGCTTATAATTGATATACTCTGTGGAAAATGCATAACTGATATACTCTGTGGAAAATGCATATGACTGTGATTGGTATATTATCTGGAGAATGCATGTGTTCTGTCTGCATAAGTCTATACACTTCATGGCTCGCATGGCTGCAAGTCCATACATTACATTCCTAGCAGACCAGCAAGTCTATACACTGCAGGGTAAAGCCCAAAGTCTAGACATTGCTGCATTGCTTGCATTTCAGAGTCTATACATCGTTCATGCATGTGCACAGTTCGTGGACAAAGTCTGTACATCACCCTAGATTGCATTAGCAAGTCTATACATTGTCAGGGCTTCATGCACTAAGTCTATACAGGCTTAGTTTGTACATCGGCTTGTTCACGCTTCATCATGTCTGTACATTGTCAGTGCATCATACTAAGTCTGCACAGAGTCTTGTTGAAAGTCTGTAGATCGTCTTCTTATTCATGCATAGCATGCATTGTTCATGAACTCTGTACAGCCCAAGTCTGTACATCGCATCATGTTGTTCATGCAGTGTCTTGGTGAAGTCTATACATCGTTTCACTGTACAAGTCCATACAATGCATGCACTTTCATTCAAGTCCACACATTGATGCACTATAGACAGCTCGAGGTGAAGTCTGTACAGCCATTGCCTTCATATAGGAAGTCTGTACATCCTACTGCACTGTAGCTTTCATGGAACCAAGTCTATACACTACTGCACGTTGTGTTTTGGCAAAGTCTGCACATTCTGTAGCTCAACGTCTGCATGCATGAAGTCTGTACACTGCATTGTCTCAACTTGCGTCTCACGCATCTAAAGTCTGTACAACCTATTGTTTCAGCCAACGTCTCATTCAGTGTTAAAGTCTATACAGACTTCAGCGTCTCGTTCATGAAGTCTATACATCGGACTATTCATGCCTTCATCGTGAAGTCTGTACATTGCATGCCTTCCACCAAGTCTATACATTGGTTGGTGGCAAGTCTGTACAATGGCTTCTCACTTGTTTCCAAGTCTATACATCACTGTAGCTTTCACGAGACGAAGTCTGTACATTGGACTATTGGGTAAAGTCTATACATCCTCTAGCTGGAACTGTGCAAGTCTGTACTTCGCTACTTTGCCAAAGTATGTACATTGGCATCTTTTCCTACGTTGCACTTCCAAGTCTATACATTGGGACTTTTACCTACGCTCTGTTCAGCAAGTCTATACAGTGGTTGCTTTACCGACGTTGCCTTGCCAAAGTCTACACACTATGAACTTCCAAGTCTGTATAGACTTTACCTTGTTCAAGTCTGTACATCGTCTAGTTATCTTTGGCATGTCTGCACACTGGAAGTCCATACAGTCAACTGCTTTGCTTTGATCTAGTGTGTACAGAGTTTCTCTTGGCATGAAGTCTGTACATCGTCTTAGCACTATAAAGTTTGTACAGACTTTCTCATGTGCTCAATGCATTTCATCAAGTCTATACATCGTGTAGCTTCATGTATGAAGTCTATACATTGTCCAGTGCATTGCATACATCATTTCATGAAGTCTGTACACTGTGCATCACTTGAATTCAAGTCTGTACATCGTGCTTCTATTGGTTGAAGTCTGTACAGCCTTTGCTTCGCCAAAGTATGTACATTGGTCTGCATTGCATTGCATGAAGTCTATACATTCATCTGCATTGCATTGCATGAAGTCTACACTGGCTGCTACATTCTCACGAAGTCTACACATTGGAAGTATATTTCATTCATGCATCAATGCGTCGACCCCCTGATTAGATGAGTCGACGCCCCTTTAGACTTCTAAGTCTATACATTGTGTTCATGCATTGTTCTCATCCAAGTCTACACATTGAATGTTAGCATGCTCGCACACACTAAGACCATATATTGAATAAAGTCTGTACGTTGCTGTTGAACAAAGTCTGAACATTGCTTCAGCGTTGGCTTCAGCCAAGTCTATACATCGACTGGTTCTTAGTTGGGCCAAGTCTATACATTGCCCAGGCTGCATAATGTCAAGTCTTTACATTGAACTCTATACATTGCATGCAGTTGCGCTTCACAAGTCTACACATTGCTGTTCTTCACAACAAGTCTATATAATGCATTGCTTCCTTAAAGTCTGTACAGGGTTTATACTTAACCTGATAAGTGTTCTCGTCTGTCTGACAGGTGCTCTGCTCGTGGAGGCCAATTAAGGGCACGTGATCCGAGGCTGGAAGGGCTGACAGGAAGACGACACGTGGCCAAAAGTCCTGGGCGGGAAATGTGGAGAACACACGCCCTAGCTGCTGCTGCTGCTATACATACAAGTCTTCTTCATCAAGAGAAGGTAGATCAAAGCTGGGTGAGTTGAACCAGAAGAGCAGGAGCAGAGAGCCCCTCGTTCCAGCAAAAGAGAAGAAGAAGAAAAAGGAAGAGAAAGAGAAGAAGAGCAGAAGAGAAAGAAGAGAAAGAGAGAGATAGAGTGCTCGAGCTGAGAGAGAGAGAGAGATTGTGGTTGTCTGGCATTTGGATCAAATCCAAGCCAGAACTGCTCCTTCGAGAGCTATATTCTTGTTCTTCATTTACAGCTTTCCGTTGCTGTTTTGTTCCATCTTTTATTTTCTTCTTATACCTTTCTTCAAGCTATTAGTCAGCGGTTGCAGTGGTGGATTCCACTGGTCAGCAAGCTGTGATGCTCAGCATTGCAGAGGTGGACTCCTCTAGGCAGCAAGCTGTGATGCTCAGCGGGATGGCAAGCTTGTTAGCGCAGCAAGAGTGATATAGAAGGGGGGGATGAATAGATCACTCCCAATTTGCAGAAACTCAGGCAGAAAATAGATTCTATAGCTAACACACCTCCTTAACCCGAACATAGAGAAATATAGATGAGAGTGAAGAACTGATCACTTGAAGGCAAAGGGACAAGCAGATGATGAGCATAGAAATCAATAGCAAACCGCAGAGGAGGCACTCGGTTTTTAGGTGGTTCGATTGCAGTCCGCAATCTACATCCACCCCTCACTCCAACTAGAGTGAGGATTCCACTAGGCAAAGCTAGATCACAGCAGACTCAGTCTGCGTACAACATGCTGCCACACAGCTTGAACACCCAAGGGAAACAAATCCCTCGACCAAGCTCTGCTACCCACAGAACTTGAAACCTGTTCTAGCTCCCAGCTAGAACACAATCGGAGAATCCTCTCCCTTCCTCCACACACGGAGGGAAACTGTTAATGACAACGTGTCACTAACAACACCAGAGATCACCGATCTCTCTTCCTCTACAACTCAGAGGGAAACTGGAGTAGTACTCCCTTCCTCCATACACCGGAGGGAAACCAATTCAAATCAGAATGGAAGAACAAAATAAACGAAAACAGAATAGAAAGAAAAACCAATGAAGAAGAAATTGGTTATGAAAACCCAATACAAATGTAGCTTCAAATGAAGCAATTCATCAATCCACACACACACTCTCTCTCTCGAACAATCTCCTCTCAGATATAGAACTCTCTTCTCTTTTTCTTTTCTGGATCGTGCAGACTCTCACCAATGGCTTCTGCTTTTTCTTTTCACGATCAAACTTCTACTGAAGGATGCAACTCTATATTTATAGCAGACAATGGCGTGTGGCTGCCAGGTTCCCGCCCATGCACTTTTAGCCAGATCATTTGAATTTTGACCGGTTGCCATCCACGTGCCATGCGCCTGTTGTCTTGGATCACGTGTCAGGTGTCAACCTCGATTCACGTGCCCAATCATCAGCCTGAATCGCCTGCAGACAGACAGATGGAATGTATAGACTTAGTTAGTTCAGGCTTTTAGCAAGAATGTATATACTTCAGAAATATCAACTGAGTAACTGTGTACAATCGTGAGAGAATGCATAGACTTAATGAATAAACGCATGTATAGACTTTACCAGGGTATGCACAATGCAATGCGTTGACGCTACACTACGTGCCTATGCACTGCGTTGACGCAGTGCAATGTGTCTTTGAAAGCTATAAACAGCAAGGCATGCTATACAGACTTCAGACAGCATGCATCAGATGACTCTGTATGGACTTGAATACCCTTAGCCAATGTATAGACCTGTAGAGGAGACAAATGTGTAGACTTCACATTGCTCAGCCACTGTGTAGACTTCACAAAGCCTAACCAGTGTACAGACTTGTAATGAGTGTGTTGTGAGCTCTGAAGACTCAAGTTGTAATAACAGAATGTATAGGATTGTGGTCGTACAACCCAATGTGTAGACTTGTAAAAGGTGGACAATTGTCAGACTATGATGCTGATCAAAAGACCCTTGGTCAACAGCCAAGGCGTCAACGCTTCCAGCGTGCAGCGTCGCCTCAGCTCCTCAAGAAAAATGCTCACTCCCAAGGCAAGCTGACCAATGCATCAACGCATCCAGTGTCAGCGTCGACGCAGTGAACAAGAAGGAAGCGAAAGACGCACCATTGCGTCTACGCAGCCAGCCAAGTGCGTCAACGCACTAAAGGCATGCTACCCATGAAGTTAGATAGGCTGTACAGACTCTGTGGATGTAAAGCAACGTAGACTTCAGACTGTATAGACTTGAACCAAGACGAGGTGCGGACTTCACGTTGTATAGACTTGCAAAATCAATTGGGCGATGTACAGACTTGAACAGATCCAGCTGAAGGATGTATAGACTTGAAATCCACTGTACACGACTATACAGACTTTGAGGCTTAATGCAAAGGCCAGTGTACAGACTTCTAAAAACTGATGCGTTGTATAGACTTTCATGGGACGCTAAAGTCTATACAGACTAGACCAGTGAGACACTGATAGAGACGATGCAATGCGATGTGGAGACTTTAACATTAGACGCTGCATGAGACGGTAGGCTGTACAGACTTGCAAAGAGTGAGTGAGACGATCGGCTGTAGGACCGATGTATAGACTCTTAGTGTGAAGGCAGACTGTATAGACTAGAATCGCTTGAAGCGATGTACATACTTGGTGAGGCTCAAGCAGTGTACAGAGTTGAAGGTCTCACAAACGAGTGTATAAACTTAGGCTTTGAGCACTTGGGCTGAAGGCAATGTGCAGACTAAGCGATGTATAGACTTTGCCCAAGGAACCGAATGTATAGACTTTATGAGATGCAAACGGCTGAACAGACTTGAATGAGTATAGGGTGTATAGACTTGAAAGTCTGAAGGCGAAGAGCAAACATGCTGAGTTGACGCTGCAGCCCAATGAGTTGACGCTGCAACGTATTACTTTTACGTTCAACTGATGATGTATAGACTTAATCAAATGAAGAATCTGAACAGAAGAGTCTACGCATCAGCACACTGAGTTGACGCAGTGGTGCGAGAACAGAGACAAGCAATGACTGAAGGGTCGACGCATCAGTACATTGAGTTGACGCACTGGTGTGAGAATAGAGACATGCAATGACTGAAGGGTCGACGCATCAGCACACTGAGTTGACGCACTGGTGTGAAGACTGTGCAGACAGAGTGTAGGCAGAATTAAGGTAGAGCATGTTATCTGACAGCCATTGAACTGTACTCACTCACATGATGAAACAGTATTAATCTAGAGATAGAAGATTGATTTATAGTGTGGGACATCATCAAAACCATAGGGATGCAACAATCTCTCCCTTTTTGATGATGACAACACTATGAATCAAGCAATATCAAGTTTCAACAAAACGTTAATACCAGCTGCAACAAGCAGAATAAATTCAAGACATGCTCATGCAAATGAATTAAACATTTCCTACAGCACACTCTCATCTCCCCCACAACTCATAACCATATCAGCATGAAGCAACATGACTCCCCCAAAGCTCAAGACAAATCCAAGACTCACTGATATTGCAGAACCTCTCACTAAAATTGCAGACATTGCAAACTTCTCTCCCCCTTTGACATCAGCAAAAAGAACTACAGAATGTGTGACAGTGCTGGAAACGTGAGGACTAAGGGCAGTAACTTCTTAGTGCAGAAAGTCACGAGTAGGTCTTAAGAGAATAAGTGAGTTTCTAATCTCAAGACAAGATTCTTTAGACTTCAGCACACAATAGAGAAGTGGAATGATAGACAAGTTTATCAGCATACATAGAGGATGATTTAGAGTAGGAGTTCACAAGTATGGTCAGATATAGCTGATCATTCAACTATCCCAAAAGACAGCAAGAGACATTATCAGAGAGGTGTTCTCAAGGTATTGAAGATAAGCAATCCATTAGTTGCATAACAACAAGGAATTTTTGTTGGAGATGATTTTCAAGAAGATCAATGAGTTAGTTGGTAGTTCACTTCCTTTGACATTAGGGAGACACCTTGATTAGAGGCCTGAATCCCCAGTTACTCAGAGTGAGTACCTCATTACTTCCTTCCTTTGTTTTTATTAAGGAACAGAGTTAGTAACTGTGGCTTTTGACATGAGGAGACACCTTGATTAGAGGCCAGAGTCCCCAGTTACTCACCAGCAAGCCACCATTGCTCTGTCATGACTTTTCATTTATTTTAAGCATTTGACACCTCATGACTTGGGAGAAATATTCATTTCATTGATGAAGCTCCCAGTTTCTCAGTGATCAAAACAGAACATGTTTGTTCAGTTAAGCCCTTGAGTTAAAGAGATAGAATGATTGAAGACAATACCAAAAAGGACTTTTCTTGAATTGAGTCTTGAAGTCTAGATTTCAAGTTGTTTGGGTCAGATATCAAGACATACAAGTTTTTGGCCTGAACCATAATCAATGACAATGTAAGAAGATATACTTTATGCAATTAGTCCAGATCTCTGAAGGAGTACCAAAGGAAAGATTCTAACTTGGAGATTAGAGTAACTGACTTATAGACTTAAGAGATAAGTGACACTCTACTTTCTGAGAGAACCACACTAAATCAGTCATGCAAGACCAGCAAAGGTACACATCTGGACAGCCCTTTTGAATCTGTCAAAGAACTTCTCTTCTCACTTCACAACTCAGCTCCCCCTAAGACATAGCATTCCTCAATAAAACATTCCAGCAAAATCTCAAGGCTTCCCCTTACTTAGAGCATTCCTGAAAGCTAACCAGTAAGCATTCTGAACTCCCCCTTAAACCAGCATGCAAGAAGGCTAAACATCAGACAAATACAACTCCCCCTCACAACAAGAACATGCTTCATAATTAAGACAATTTGTATAAGCCTAATTCTCTTCTCAATGTGGAAAATTTTTCATTATCCATAGGTTTTGTGAATATGTCAGCAATCTGATTATCTGTGCCTATATGAATCAGTTCAAAATTATTCTTAGACACCTCATCTCTTATAAAATGATGTCTTATCTCTATGTGTTTGGTTCGTGAATGCAAAACATGATTTTTAGCAAGATTGATGGCACTAGTATTATCACAGTAAATAGGTGTGCATCCCAGGTCTACTTGGTAGTCCTGAAGCTGGTGTTTAATCCATATGACTTGTGTTCCATAGCTCCCTGCAGCCACATATTCAGCTTCTGCAGTGGAGAGGGCCACAGAATGTTGTTTCTTGGAGCCCCAAGACACTAAACACCCACCCAAGAATTCACAATGGCCACTTGTGCTTTTCCTGTCGAGTTTACAGCCTGCATAGTCAGCATCTGTGTATGCTACTAGGTTAAGTGTGTGAGATGCAGGAAACCATAAACCAAGAGAATGACTAGCTGACAAATATCGGAAGATTCTTTTAACTGCAGCTAAGTGTAGTTCAGTAGGTCTAGACTGATACCTTGCACACATTCCTACACTGAATTGTATATCAGGTCTAGAGGCTGTTAAGTAAAGTAGTGATCCAATCATACCTCTATAAAGTTTGGCATTTACTTCTTTACCTGTCTCATCTGCATCCAATGAAGTATTGGTGCCCATGGGTGTAGTAATGTGCTTTAAGTTTTCCATGCCAAACCTTTTGAACAGTTCCATTGTGTATTTGGTTTGGTTGATGAAGCACCCATCTTCTAGCTGATGTACCTGCAATCCAAGAAAATATTTTAGTTCACCAACCAAGCTCATTTCAAATTCAGCAGACATCATGGTAGAAAATTCATCACATAGTTCATGCTTAGTTGATCCAAATACAATGTCATCTACATATACCTGAACTATGATGAGATCTTTATTCATGCCCTTGGTAAATAAAGTCTGATCAACTTTACCTCTTTTGTAGCCCTTGCTGATTAGAAATTCAGATAATCTTTCATACCAAGCTCTTGGAGCCTGCTTTAGACCATACAAAGCTTTGTTTAACCTGAAAACTTGGTTAGGTTGAGGAGAATATTGAAATCCAGGAGGTTGTTCAACAAAAACTTCTTCTTTAATAACTCCATTTAAAAAGGCACTTTTAACATCCATTTGTTGGAGTTTTATGTTCTTTGAGCATGCAAAGGCAAGCAACAATCTTATAGCTTCCATCCTAGCAACAGGTGCATAGGATTCATCAAAGTCTACACCGAATTCCTGACAGTAGCCTTTGGCTACTAGTCTGGCCTTATTCCTCGAGATAATTCCATCTTCATTCATCTTATTTTTGAACACCCACTTGGTTCCTATGACATTAATACCATCTGGTCTTGGGACAAGCTCCTAGACATTATTCCTTTCAAACTGACCTAATTCCTCACTCATAGCATTGACCCAAGCTTGATCAGCTAAGGCCTCTTCTACTGTTTTGGGTTCAATTTGTGAGACTAAAGCAATTAAGTCATCATTATTCACATTTCTAAAATGAGACCTAGTCCGAAGAGGATCTTCAGGATTGCCTATGACTTTATCTAAAGGATGGTCTTTAAGAAATCTAATGTTTGTTGAAGACTCACCTGTTTCTCTTGGTCCTTCCTGATTGGGGGAATTTATTTCTCCATTTGGCTGAGTCTTCTCTTCTTCCTGTTGGTCTTCTAGAAAGTCTCCACCATGATTGGAATCCCTGTCAAGATTTTCAACATTAGAGACATCTTTCTTTTCACTAAAAAGGATGTGTGGAGATTCTTCCACTTTCTGATCTGATATGTTAAATACTCTATATGCCCTTGACACTTCAGAGTAACCCAAGAATATTCCAGGTGAACTCTTGGCTTCAAACTTGTCTAAATCTTTCTTATCATTGTTATGAATAAAACATTTTGCTCCAAAAATTCTGAAATGAAACAAGTTTGGTTTCTTACCTTTTAGAAGCTCATAGGGTGTTTTCTTGTGTATGGGTCTTACCATGGCCCTGTTGATTATGTAGGTTACTGTATTGGCCACTTTTGCCCAAAACCTTCTAGGTAATTTACTTTCAATCAACATGGTTCGGGCCATTTCCACCACTGTTCTATTTCTTCTCTCCATAATCCCATTTTGTTCAGGTGTTCTGGGAGAAGAAAACCTGTGAGTTAGTCCTTCTTTGTCACAAAGATCAGTAAACATGGAGTTTTCAAACTCACCTCCATGGTCAGATTGAATAGAACTAACCTTGTACTTCCCTTCTTGTTTGACCTTATTGAAAAACAGATTAAACTTTTGAAATGCATCACTCTTATTTGCTAAGAAAAATATCCATGAATATCTAGAGAAGTCATCTATGATGACATAGCCAAACATATTTCCATTAAGACTCTGAGTTCTAGTTGGACCGAAAAGGTCCATATGAAGAAGTTCCATTGGTCTAGAAGACAATGGTTCAGATCTTAATTTGAAAGAATTTCTGGTCTGTTTGCCTAGAGCACAGGCATCACATGCTTTTGATATTGAGTTGAATTTAATTCTAGGCATGCCTCTAACTAAATCATGCTTGACCAATTTATTTAAAGTTGAAAAGCTAGCATGACCTAGACGTCTATGCCATTCAAAAGCATCATTTTCAGAATTGGCAGATAAGCAAATAGTAGATTCAGAATTCTCATCTAAGTCTACAATGTAGACATTATTAATCTTGTTGGCTACAAATTTAACCATGTCAGAATTTGTTTCAAGGATTTTGCATGAACTATCATCAAATACAACCTTGTGACCCCTGTCACATAATTGGCTAATACTAATCAGGTTGTGTTGAAGCCCTTCCACAAGTAATACTTTTTCAATGGAATTTGTGGAAGACTTACCTACTGTGCCAACTCCAATTATTTTACATTTGTTCTTTCCTCCAAACTTGACCAGACCCCCTGGCTTCATCTCTATCTTGCTGAACTTGGATCGGTCTCCTGTCATATGCCTGGAGTAGCCACTGTCGAGGTACCACTTGTTGTCTTCAGCTGCCAGGCCGACCTACACAGATATATCAAGCAGAGTGATTTGGAACCCAAGATAAGTTGGGTCCAAAGACATTGTTCAAATCTCTGATCAAGTGTTTAGGTATCCAGATTTGTTTCAGCATGGTTTTCTCTGGCACCTTCCTTTCTGGTTTATTAAAGTTGAATCCAGCTGAACTGGAGAAGTGAGTTCTATTCCATTCATTAGTCTTCCTATTCCTAGGAAATTTCCTGTAGGCTTGTTGATTAGCATATCTTTGACCATGAAAGTTATTTCTCCAGTAGGTCCTGTTTGGACCCATCTGATTGTTGTAATTCCAGATCTTATTCTGATTTATTTTCTTGGTCCATCTACCATTTGTGTTCTGGTGAGTGGACTTAATGTTATTCTTCATAAATTTCATTTCCATCTTAAATGGTTGTCCAGTACTGGTTTTTATGTTTTCTTTAGGACTTTGAGTTTCTTTAGAGCTGTTTGAGCTGGATGGTGTGTCCAGCTTTTCTTTTCCCTTCTCTGGACAGAAGGTAATGGTCTTGAATTGCAAGGGTCTCTTGTTGGTTGGGTCATAGCCTAGACCTTCCTTATTGAAATTGACCCTAGTCCCTAGTATAGCATCTAGGCTAGTTTTTCCTTGGACAAACTTTTCTAAGACTTTCTGTTTGTCTTCCAGCTCCTTTTGAAGAGACTCAGAATTCTTTAGGAGTTCTGCATTTACTTTCTTCACAGCTTCATATTTCTCTGAATTCACTCTAATTGCATTCATGCTTTCTTCAATTTTAGTTTTGAATTCATTGAGCTATTTTTGACTTTCTTGAATTTCTCCCTTAAGCTTATCATTCTCTTTCCTTAGTGAGGTCATTTCTTCTAGTTGTTCTTTTAGCTTTTCATTTTCCTCACAGACCAGAGTTTGTTCTTCAATATTTGTGTTAAATTTTCTTTTCAGAACTCTGTGCTCTTTGCTAAGAGAATTAAATTTATCTAGCAAGTCACCATAAGCATCCTCCCAGTCATCAATTGAGAAATTTTCAAAAATGTTTATTACCTCCTCTTCAATGTTTGCCATAAGGCAAATTCCATCGTCATATTCTTCTGAGGAAGCATCTTCGGGGTCTTCTTCTTCCTCGCTCCATGTGCAGACCATCGCCTGTGGCTTCTTCTTCTTCTGCACTTTTATGTTTTTCTTCTGAAGATAGGGACCCTTCTTCTGGAGGTCTGGGCATTCGCCTCTCATGTGTCCCTGTTTGTTACAATTAAAACAAGTCAGTTTCTTAGGATTTCTATCCCTGTAACTGGTAAATTCAGCATTCTTGTTAAAGGGTTGTGGCTTCTTCTTCCTAAAGGTCTTTCCCTTCTTCTTCAGAAATTTTCTGAACTGTCTAGTGAGCATTGCCTGCTCCTCCTGGTCGAGATTTGATAAACCTTCAAGCTCGGACTCAGACTCGGGGCTACTGCTGCTGCTCCCACTGTTACTACCCTTGTTGCGGGAAGCTCTTAGAGCAACATTTTTACCCTTCCTCTCACTTCCTTCTCCACCTCCTTGGAAATTCATCTCATAGGTCATCAGGGATCCTATGAGTTCATTCACAGTTAAGACAGTCAAATCTTTTGACTCCTCAATCACAATGGCCTTAGTGTGCCATGCCGGGGATAAAGATCTAAGGATTTTCCTTACTATATCTGCCTCAGCAAGATCCTTCCCTAGCCCTTTAAGAGTGTTAGTGATCAAGGATAACCTGGCATACATTTCGGTTATATTCTCATCTGCATTCATCTTAAACATTTCATACTTAGAAGTGTAGAGGTTTACCTTCGAGGTTTTCACTAGAGCTGTACCTTCATAGATCAATTGCAGCTCATCCCACATTCGCTTGGCAGTTCTGTATGCAGATATACGGGCATATTCCTCTGGATGAACAGCACACTGGATTATGTTCAGCGCCGTCCAGTTGAGTGAAGAGAGCTTGACATGGTCATCTGTCCAAGCATCCTTGTTTGGTGGCAGCTCATATGGCCCCACCGTGATTACTCTCCACAGTTTATGACTCTGAGCTCTGATGAACACTTCCATCCTGTTCTTCCAAAACAGATAGTTACTACCATCGAAATAAGGAGGGCGACTAATGGATTGACCTTCGGCCATGAAGGTTCTAGGACCACCAGCATTTCCTTGACCGTTCGTCCACATGGCGTAAACCTGCTCTGATACCAATTGTTAGCGCAGCAAGAGTGATATAGAAGGGGGGGATGAATAGATCACTCCCAATTTGCAGAAACTCAAGCGTAAAATAGATTCTACAGCTAACGCACCTCCTTAACCCGAACATAGAGAAATATAGATGAGAGTGAAGAACTGATCACTTGAAGGCAAAGGGACAAGCAGATGAAGAGCACAGAAATCAATAGCAAACCACAGTGGAGTCACTCGGTTTTTAGGTGGTTCGATTGCAGTCCGCAATCTACATCCACCCCTCACTCCAACTAGAGTGAGGATTCCACTAGGCCAAGCTAGATCACAGCAGACTCAGTCTGCGTACAACATGCTGCCACATAGCTTGAACACCCAAGGGAAACAAATCCCTTGACCAAGCTCTGCTACCCACAGAACTTGAAACATGTTCTAGCTCCCAGCTAGAACACAACCGGAGAATCCTCTCCCTTTCTCCACACACGGAGGGAAACTGTTAATGACAACCTATCACTAACAACACCAGAGATCACCGATCTCTCTTCCTCTGCAACTCAGAGGGAAACTGGAGTAGTACTCCCTTCCTCCACACACCGGAGGGAAACCAATTCAAATCAGAATGGAAGAACAAAATAAACGAAAACAGAATAGAAAGAAAAACCAATGAAGAAGAAATCAGTTCTGAAAACCCAATACAAATGTAGCTTCAAATGAAGCAATTCATCAATCCACACACACACTCTCTCTCTCGAACAATCTCCTCTCAGATATGGAACTCTCTTCTCTTTTTCTTTTCTGGATCGTGCAGACTCTCACCAATGGCTTCTGCTTTTTCTTTTCACGATCAAACTTCTACTGAAGGATGAAGCTCTATATTTATAGCAGACAATGGCGTGTGGCTGCCAGGTTCCCGCCCATGCACTTTTGGCCAGATCATTTGAATTTTGACCACATGGCAGCATCCTGACAGGGTTGCCATCCACGTGTCATGCGCCTGTTGTCTTGGATCACGTGTCAGGTGCCAACCTCGATTCACGTGCCCAATCATCAGCCTGAATCGCCTGCAGACAGACAGATGGAATGTATAGACTTAGTTAGTTCAGGCTTTTAGCAAGAATGTATATACTTCAGAATTATCAACTGAGTAACTGTGTACAATCGTGAGAGAATGTATAGACTTAATGAATAAACGCATGTATAGACTTTACCAGGGTATGCACAATGCAATGCGTTGACGCTACACTACGTGCCTATGCACTGCGTTGACGCAGTGCAATGTGTCTTTGAAAGCTATAAACAGCAAGGCATGCTGTACAGACTTCAGACAGCATGCATCAGATGACTCTGTATGGACTTGAATACCCTTAGCCAATGTATAGACCTCTAGAGGAGACAAATGTGTAGACTTCACATTGCTCAGTCACTGTGTAGACTTCACAAAGCCTAACCAGTGTACAGACTTGTAATGAGTGTGTTGTGAGCTCTGAAGACTCAAGTTGTAATAACAGAATGTATAGGATTGTGGTCGTACAACCCAATGTGTAGACTTGTAAAAGGTGGACAATTGTCAGACTATGATGCTGATCAAAAGACCCTTGGTCAACAGCCAAGGCGTCAACGCTTCCAGCGTGTAGCGTCGCCTCAGCTCCTCAAGAAAAATGCTCACTCCCAAGGCAAGCTGACCAATGCGTCAACGCATCCAGTGTCAGCGTCGACGCAGTGAACAAGAAGGAAGCGAAAGACGCACCATTGCGTCTACGCAGCCTGCCAGGTGCGTCAACGCACTAAAGGCATGCTACCCATGAAGTCAGATAGGCTGTACAAACTCTGTGGATGTAAAGCAACGTAGACTTCAGACTGTATAGACTTGAACCAAGACGAGGTGAGGACTTCACGTTGTATAGACTTGCCAAATCAGTTGGGCAACTTGAAATCCACTGTACACGACTATACAGACTTTGAGGCTTAATGCAAAGGCCAGTGTACAGACTTCTAAAAACTGATGCGTTGTATAGACTTTCATGGGACGCTAAAGTCTATACAGACTAGACCAGTGAGACACTGATAGAGATGATGCAATGCGATGTGGAGACTTTAACATTAGACGCTGCATGAGACGGTAGGCTGTACAGACTTGCAAAGAGTGAGTGAGACGATCGGCTGTAGGATCGATGTACAGACTCTTAGTGTGAAGGCAGACTGTATAGACTAGAATCGCTTGAAGCGATGTACATACTTGGTGAGGCTCAAGCAGTGTACAGAGTTGAAGGTCTCACAAACGAGTGTATAGACTTAGGCTTTGAGCACTTGGGCTGAAGGCATTGTGCAGACTAAGCGATGTATAGACTTTGCCCAAGGAACCGAATGTATAGACTTTATGAGATGCAAACGGCTGAACAGACTTGAATGAGTATAGGGTGTGTAGACTTGAAAGTCTGAAGGCGAAGAGCAAACATGCTGAGTTGACGCTGCAGCCCAATGAGTTGACGCTGCAACGTATTACTTTTACGTTCAACTGATGATGTATAGACTTAATCAAATAAAGAACCTGAACAGAAGAGTCTACGCATCAGCACACTGAGTTGACACAGTGGTGCGAGAACAGAGACAAGCAATGACTGAAGGGTTGACGCATCAGCACATTGAGTTGACGCACTGGTGTGAGAATAGAGACATGCAATGACTGAAGGGTCGACGCATCAACACACTGAGTTGACGTACTGGTGTGAAGACTGTGCAGACAGAGTGTAGGCAGAATTAAGGTAGAGCATGTTATCTGACAGCCATTGAACTGTACTCACTCACATGATGAAACAGCATTAATCTAGAGATAGAAGATTGATTTATAGTGTGGGACATCATCAAAACCATAGGGATGCAACAAAGCTGTGAGGCCCAGCAGTTGTAGGCAAGCTGTGATGCCCAGCGGACGCAAGCTGTGTTGCGCAGCAGTAAGCCACACTCGGGTGTTGAGTGTGGGGTGGACGTAGGTCTGGAGGACCGAACCACCTAAAAACTCCTATTGCATTGTGGTTTGATTTATCTGTCTTTGCTTCTGCTAGATGTTTGCATAGGGGCGCTCCAAGTGTTTGCTTACTGGTTGAACAAAATATTTGATCAGCTTGTTTCATTTGTCTAAATCTGTCTAGTGAGCATTAGATTTTAATTGAGTTAAAGTTTTTTTAAAGGACATATTCATTCACCCCCCTCTGAATACATAGCACCGAATCCAACACTTGGTATCAGAGTGGGTTGCTGTGCATAGGATCTTACAATCCGCAGCAGATCCTGCTAGTTTTTGGTGCATTTCAGAGTTGGTCTCTTAAGATCGTGTTTTGTTTCACTGAATTAGTGCATTGCTTTGCTCATCTATTTTAGTGCATCTCTTGTCAATTGTCCTGTGCTTTTGAATCTGGTTGTTATCTGCTTCGATGGCTAATCCTTCGATATTC
This sequence comes from Amorphophallus konjac, assembly GCA_022559845.1. Lineage (NCBI taxonomy): Eukaryota > Viridiplantae > Streptophyta > Magnoliopsida > Alismatales > Araceae > Amorphophallus > Amorphophallus konjac. Next base: position 263,195,705 of record CM040121.1, read on the forward strand.
AGAGGTTATAACTTTGATTCTTGGTTAGAAAATTTCTATCGGTATGTAAGCAAAATCGATCCTGATTTGTGGAAGGTAATGACTCACGCTCCATACAAACTGTCGAAGGATAAATCTAAATGGACCAAGAAGGATAAGCTGAAAGACTCTGTCAACACTAGAGCTGTAGTTTTATTAAAAGAATCAACTGACAGATCTCTAATCGAATGCATTTCCTCTTGCAGGTCTGCTAAAGACATTTTGGAAAAACTAAAGCTAATCAGGAATCACAGCAAATGCTTGATGGCTGATCGGAGAAATGCTAATGATGAAACTTCATCCGAGGTAAGCTCTGAATCTGGAGAACTTTCAATTGATGACCTATGGAATATAAATGAGGAACTTAATAATAGATGTGAAAAATTGAAATCTGAGAATAAAAGATTGAAAAAGAAATGTGATCAGATAACTTTGAAAGTTCCTTGTAAAAATTATCCAGATTTGAAACAATCTTATGATGCATGTATGTTAGATGTTCAGAATTTTCAGGAACAAAATGGCTCTCTAAAACTTGAAAATCAAACATGTTTGGACAAGATATCAGAACTTGAGAATCAGTTGAATGAGAAGAAAAATGAACATCTAAAAAGCATGCAAGAACTGACTGAAGTTAATTCTGAATTGGATAAACTGAAACTTGAGAATGAAGAATTTCAAAAGAAAAATGAAAACCTTATGGCTAGAATAAATGAAATCAATGGGGAAGGTTCACATTCCTCTTCTGCTGAATCAAACTGCAATATGTGCTCAGCTCTAAGAGAACGTAATGAAGATCTTTATAGTGAGAATGAATGGTTGAACAAACAAATAGTCTCACTTAAAGAGGATCACAAAAACTTGGTTGCTGAGAAAATTAATGTGGAATAAAGAGAAGAGGAACTAATTGAAAAACTTAAGCTGATGTCTAGAAGAGAGAGATGTGCTGGTAATGAAATTCATGATAAAAATTTTGAGGAAGAAAACACTGAATTAAAAGCTAAAGTTAAAATTTTAAAATGGTTAAATACTGGCTTGTCTGAAAAACTTCTCACCATAGAAAAAGGAAAAGCTGCCTGTGATAAAGATTCAGAAATTTTGAACAGTCTACAACAAGAAATTGAGAAGTATAAAACTGTAGACCAAGTTCTAAGCGAATGTGTCAATTGCAGTGAACAGGAGATAGCCAGCTATGAGCTTCATATAACATCTTTGGAAAATAAAATTCACGATCTAGAAAAATTAGCATCCAATACTGCTAAGAATGAAAGAAAAATAAAATCAGTTGGGAAAAGGAAGGATGATAACTCAAAAGGGGGAACAAATTGCACTTCTGATGTGAAGGAAATCTCTAAAAACCAGCTATATGCCACCTTTGTGAAAAGCTCTGATGTAGCCGGTACTTCAAGTCAAACCCCAAAACAAAATGAAAATCAGAAATCAACTTCAACATCTGTATTTCAGTTCAAAGCTCAGAAAAATGAAAAACAGACGAAAATTGTGAAAGGGGGTAATAAATTGAAAAAGAATGGTCAAATGAAAAAAGTCAAAATTATCCCTGCATGTGTTGTGAATTCTGCTAGCAGTATGGAGTCTGATAGATTGACGCATGTCACTCACAATTCATCCACTCACTCGCATGCATATGAGAAGGAATTCTCATGTTATTATTGTGACAAGGTAGGGCATATCATGGATGATTGCAGAATATTAAAAGAAGATGAGCATGCAAATGAAACAATACATTCAAGGAAATTATTTGATAGAAACCATGCCACTAAGAAATATAATACATCTTGTTATTACTGTGGTAGGCGTGGTCATCTAATGAATGCATGTTTTAAACTGAAAGAAGACAACAATGTGAATTCTAGATCTTTCACACATGCTCATGACCCACAGAGATATAGATCTACTTCAGGCCAGCATATCATTTGTTTCACTTGCAACAAGCCTGGGCATAAGGCTAATGAGTGCTGGTCAAGAAATCACTGGGGTAAAAATGAATCAAGAAGTAAGCATTTTAAATGCTTTGAATGTGGTAAGTATGGGCATGCAGTCAAAGACTGCTGGCATGCTCAGGGAAATAGATTGAACTCTAAATCTGTAAAATTCCCTGCTTTCTATGATTCTGCTAGAAATAACTTGAGTGATAAAAGGAAAAACTCTGCATGTTTTGAATGTAGTAAGCTAGGCCACAAAGCTGCCAACTGTCGGCTGGCTGTGTATGGAAAGAAAAATTTTCATGTTAATAAAAGAAATACTCATGCTCATACACATAATTTTCATACTCATGTGCATGCACATGGGCATCATGTTTCTGCTAACATGAATAATAAAAATAAAAATTCTGTGGCTTCATGTTACTACTGTGGAAAATTTGGACATTCCATGTTTGACTGTTATCTGATGGAATTTGATGATCATACTGCTAAAAGACTGTTCAGAACACCTGATAGGGGTAATTCAGGACCCAAGATTTCTTGGGTTCCTGCAAGATCAAAGTGATTGATTTGCTGCAGGTGTGCCTTGGAAGCTGATGAATAAAGCGGTTAATGATCCAAGGCACTCAACAGAAAACCCCAGGATCCTACCTTTCAGGTTAGTTCTGAACTTTGTTTAAAATTCCATCATTTGAAATTGTTGTTTTGCTTGGTTGAGTTTTGATGATCTCTTCTTGTTTAGCTGATCAGTCTGCATTCCAGACTCAGCTATTGAATTCAATTCTGAATATATTTGATGCTTTTCTCATGCTGTTGTTTGCATTGAATAAATGAGATTGCTTTGCACTGCATATATCATTTGCATGACAATCATGGTATATTAAATGGAATAGTGCTGAAGGGCATATGGAGTATGTCTGAATGCTACTGCCATGTGTGAGGTGGTCCTTGGACCAAGTCCTCCGACTAGCACCATGGGTCTAGTTTTCATTTAGTGCAGTGTACTGAATATCATAAAATTTGAAAAATCTAAAAATTTGAAATGAAAATGATGCATTTGATAAATTCTATCTCTGATTGAGCAAAGCATGAATTCTTCTTGAGCATATTCTAAAATCATGAGCAGTTCATTAATTGTATTTCATGCACTTTGTCAGGGGGCGTTTGACTAATGTTGCAGATGAAGTGTAGTGGAGTTGAAAAACCTGAAAAGAAATTGCATTGCATCTAGACAGGGGGAGCTTTTAGAATTGGTGTTTTGATTGTCACATTTTGAACACCTCTTGTCTAGTATTTGATCGACTCTGATGTCATATTTCTCTCTCTTGAAAATGGATTCTGCCCTCTATTCGTTGAGCTGTTAAAGAAGAGTTTCCTTCAACTCTCTTCATGATACTACCTGTCAGCTGATCTGTCTGAATTCCAGACTCAGCTACTGTGTGTTGATGTACACCCTTCTGAAATATTTCTCTCTTGCTGATTGACTCCTCCACCAGCTTGTACTCTTCATTCATATACCTCTTAGCTGGTATGACTATTTTGGCTCCATAATTGAATTGTTGGTTAGCTAAATTTACTGATCTGGTCTGAGGAACTTAAGCTGCATGTTATGCAATTCAGTCTGAGAATTTTGTATAAACTTCTATCATAAAGGTTTAAGAATTACCACTGAACCAGACTGATATAAGATTAATGTATTCTCAGATTTGTAATTAATGAATTGAAAATATCTGAATGATAAGGTTTAATAAACTTTAACCACTTGTGTCATGTAATCCTTAAACTCTCTCATCTGATATCTGGAAATTTGAAATCAAGGCTCCTTGGTAGAGATACATAGAGTGAGTACTGTGGTTAAACATTAACTTGAAAGAATGTTGACTAAATAAAAATTGTGAATTCAGAGCAATGTCTTGGTCACTGAGAAATTGGGTTCTTTGTCAATGAAATAAAGTAACTCATGTCATGAAGTGCCATAGTTATCTCTGATAAAAATTTATCAAAACCTGACAGAGCAATGGCAAAATTGTGTTGAGTAGCTGGGGAGTCTGGCCTCTAATCAAGGTGTCTCCTCATGCAAAAAGACACTTATATTTCTAACTCTGGTCTCAATGTTGAGAGGAAATGACAGTTATCACTCTGAGTAACTGGGTCACTTCAACTAAGACTTGTTGCGCCTCATGTAAAAAGGTGTTGATCAACTTAAATTACTCAGGAAAAATATAATGTGCTTCAAATAAAAATATTAAAAAGTCTGTCAACTCATATTCTTGGAAAAAGTGTTTAACATCAATACTAATCTGTGTAACTCTTAAAACAGTCATTGAGATCATGTGTGTAAGATAAAAGATGATTATTTTTGAGTGCTTTCTGAATATTTGGTTCACCTTTATTAAAACTTGGATTCAGATATGATTATTGAGTTTAATTTGACAAATTTGGTATACATCAAAATTAAATCAGATTGGTTAAGTTGCCACTTCATAACCCTTTATGATAAGAGAGTCTACTCTTCTTAAGACTTATTGAAGTGGTGCAAGCTTTAAAATCCCTCATGTTCAGATTCTTTCCAGACAGCCTGATCAACATCTTGCTATTGATTGATTCATTGAGATGTATTGTGCTTTGACTATTTCTCACCCTCACCCATGGCTAATATCACATTATCAGTTGATCCACACTGTTGGAATCTTCCATCCTGTTTCACAATCAGCTCTGGTTCTGTTTCATTCTGTTCATGTAACCAGAATTCAGATTCTTTGTAATGGCAGAATTTAGCTTGATTTATTGGATAACCAGAGTTCATTCCTGTGCTTCAGGAGGAGTTATGGGTCATCTGATTTTAAGGGGAGAATAGTTAATCTTGCATGCTGATAGGGGGAGTGTTGTTTCATTGTCTTAAGGGAGTGCTGATAGTTAATGAACAGTGTTTTATTCTGTGTCTTTGTGTGCTGCATTTTGCCTCTCTTTTTGATTATGTCAAAGGGGGAGAATAGTTTGATGAGTCAGTGTGACTCATTAAGTGTGACTCATTATGTTGCCATCATCAAAAAGGGGGAGATTGTTGTGCCCCTTGTGCTTTGATGAATGTGGTGTTTTAATGATAGTAACATGAATGAGTCACCACATTGAATGATAGCAACATGAATGTTTATAACTGATATGAATGCTTATAACTGATATACTCTGTGGAAAATGCATAACTGATATACTCTGTGGAAAATGCATATGACTGTGACTGGTATATTATCTGGAGAATGCATGTGTTCTGTCAGCATAAGTCTATACACTGCATGGCTCGCATGGCTGCAAGTCCATACATTGCATTCCTAGCAGACCAGCAACTCTATACACTGCAGGGTAAAGCCCAAAGTCTAGACATTGCTGCATTACTTGCATTTTAGAGTCTATACATCGTTCATGCATGTGCACAGTTCGTGGACAAAGTCTGTACATCGCCCTAGATTGCATTAGCAAGTCTATACATTGTCAGGGCTTCATGCACTAAGTCTATACAGGCTTAGTTTGTACATCGGCTTGTTCACGCTTCATCATGTCTGTACATTGTCAGTGCATCATACTAAGTCTGTACAGAGTCTTGTTGAAAGTCTGTACATCGTCTTCTTATTCATGCATAGCATGCATTGTTCATGAACTCTGTACAGCCCAAGTCTGTACATCACATCATGTTGTTCATGCAGTGTCTTGGTGAAGTCTATATATCGTTTCACTGTACAAGTCCATACAATGCATGCACTTTCATTCAAGTCCACACATTGATGCACTGTAGATAGCTCGAGGTGAAGTCTGTACAGCCATTGCCTTCATATAGGAAGTCTGTACATCCTACTGTACTGTAGCTTTCATGGAACCAAGTCTATACACTACTGCACGTTGTGTTTTGGCAAAGTCTGCACATTCTGTAGCTCAACGTCTGCATGCATGAAGTCTGTACACTGCATTGTCTCAACTTGCGTCTTATGCATCTAAAGTCTGTACAGCCTATTGTTTCATCCAACGTCTCATTCAGTGTTAAAGTCTATACAGACTTCAGCGTCTCGTTCATGAAGTCTATACATCGGACTGTTCATGCCTTCATCGTGAAGTCTGTACATTGCATGCCTTCTACCAAGTCTATACATTGGTCGGTGGCAAGTCTGTACATTGGCTTCTCATTTGTTTCCAAGTCTATACATCACTGTAGCTTTCACGAGACGAAGTCTGTACATTGGACTTTTGGGTAAAGTCTATACATCCTCTAGCTGGAACTGTGCAAGTCTGTACTTCACTGCTTTGCCAAAGTATGTACATTGGCATCTTTTCCTACGTTGCACTTCCAAGTCTATACATTGGGACTTTTACCTACGCTCTGTTTAGCAAGTCTATACAGTGGTTGCTTTACCGACGTTGCCTTGCCAAAGTCTACACACTGTGAACTTCCAAGTCTGTACATACTTTACCTTGTTCAAGTCTGTACATCGTCTAGTTATCTTTGGCATGTCTACACACTGGAAGTCCATACAGTCAACTGCTTTGCTTTGATCTAGTGTGTACAGAGTTTCTATTGGCATGAAGTCTGTACATCGTCTTAGCACTATAAAGTTTGTACAGACTTTCTCATGTGCTCAATGCATTTCATCAAGTCTATACATCGTGTAGCTTCATGTATGAAGTCTATACATTGTCCAGTGCATTGCATACATCATTTGATGAAGTCTATACACTGTGCATCACTTGAATTCAAGTCTGTACATCGTGCTTCTATTGGTTGAAGTCAGTACAGCCTTTGCTTCGCCAAAGTCTGTACATTGGTCTGCATTGCATTGCATGAAGTCTATACATTCATCTGCATTGCATTGCATGAAGTCTACACTGGCTGCTGCATTCTCACGAAGTCTACACATTGGAAGTATATTTCATTCATGCATCAATGCGTCGACCCCCTGATTAGATGAGTCGACGCCCCTTTAGACTTCTAAGTCTATACACTGTGTTCATGCATTGTTCTCATCCAAGTCTACACATTGAATGTTAGCATGCTCACACACACTAAGACCATATATTGAATAAAGTCTGTACGTTGCTGTTGAACAAAGTCTGAACATTGCTTCAGCGTTGGCTTCAGCCAAGTCTATACATCGACTGGTTCTTAGTTGGGCCAAGTCTATACATTGCCCAGGCTGCATAACGTCAAGTCTTTACATTGAACTCTATACATTGCATGCAGTTGCGCTTCACAAGTCTACACATTGCTGTTCTTCACAGCAAGTCTATACAATGCATTGCTTCCTTAAAGTCTGTACAGGGTTTATACTTAACCTGATAAGTGTTCTCGTCTGTCTGATAGGTGCTCTGCTCATGGAGGCCAATTAAGGGCACGTGATCCGAGGCTGGAAGGGCTGACAGGAAGATGACACGTGGCCAAAAGTCCTGGGCGGGAAATATGGAGAACACACGCCCTAGCTGCTGCTGTTGCTGCTATATATACAAGTCTTCTTCATCAAGAGAAGGTAGATCGAAGCTGGGTGAGTTGAACCAGAAGAGCAGGAGCAAAGAGCCCCTCGTTCCAACAAAAGAGAAGAAGAAGAAAAAGGAAGAGAAAGAGAAGAAGAGCAGAAGAGAAAGAATAGAAAGAAGAGAAAGAGAGAGATAGAGTGCTCGAGCTAAGAGAGAGAGAGAGATTGTGGTTGTCTGGCATTTGGATCAAATCCAAGCCAGAACTGCTCCTTCGAGAGCTATATTTCTTGTTCTTCATTTACAGCTTTCCGTTGCTGTTTTGTTCCATCTTTTGTTTTCTTCTTATACCTTTCTTCAAGCTGTTAGTCAGCGGTTGCAGTGGTGGATTCCACTCGTCAGCAAGCTGTGATGCTCAGCGTTGCAGAGGTGGACTCCTCTCGGCAGCAAGCTGTGATGCTCAGCGGGATGGCAAGCTGTGAGGCCCAGTAGTTGTAGGCAAACTGTGATGCCCAGCGGACGCAAGCTGTGTTGCGCAGCAATAAGCCACACTCGGGTGTTGAGTGTGGGGTGGACGTAGGTCTGGAATACCGAACCACCTAAAAACTCCTATTGCATTGTGGTTTGATTTATCTGTCTTTGCTTCCGCTAGATGTTTGCATAGGGGCGCTCCAAGTGTTTGCTTACTGGTTGAATAGAATATTTGATCAGCTTGTTTCATTTGTCTAAATCTGTCTAGTGAGCATTAGATTTTAATTGAGTGAAAGTTTTTTTAAAGGACATATTCATTCACCCCCCTCTGAATACATAGAACCGAATCCAACAGTGCTCCGACAGTCCCGCAAGGGGAATATCAATAAAGCATCGTACCGTCACATAGCGTACTACGATGTCTTAATCCCTCTGGATCTCGGGTCATATATATATACCCGATCTTTTACGGACTCCATCCTGCCGCTGCATGGATGGTCTCGTATTCCCACTCGGCATAGTCCAAGATAGTGGGGATATGCTACCCGGTTTAATTCATTAAACTCAACCAGTCTACCACTTGCTCGTTCATTTTTCTATAGCATGAAAACTTTATTACGCACATTAATATTTCTGATCGCCCTCCGAGGCCTCCTGTCTTTGGCATTTAATCAAGGGTTGTCCTTCTTAGGAAGGGCGTAATTAACGTCATAGCCTTTACGGTATGGCGGACTTATGGTCCCGACCCGAATTCCACAATCGACTGACCAAGTCAGGTCGAGCGCATAATAAACTGTCACCCCGGTGACTGGCACACCTAATAATCAATGAATGAAAATAGATAAATAATCAATATATATAAACAAAACACATAAAATAGAAATCAGATAAAATCCATCCCCACAAAGCTGGCACGCCCGGTGGGACCTAGTCTCCCTTCATCTTTACGCCAAATGCAGGAGGCCCGGTGGCCTCTCTTAAAATTCTAACTGTGTGTTAATCTTACTCGCAGAAATTACAAATGGAGACTGGACTGGTTGCTGTTCGCTTCGGCCAGCAAGTGGTCAATGGCCACATCTACGGAGGGTACATGGCGGTACCAATGGAGTTCGGATCCATGCCTCCGGCGGTGGGTCTGCCCAACTGCTTGGGCCTAGTGTTCGTCGACCTGCTGCAAGTCAACAATAGAGCTGGAAACACCGCCACAGCAAAGGCCACGGCGGCACCAAGAGCTGAAGAGAAGAAGACGGCGGTTGCTCCTACTGTCGTTTCTTGCTTTGTCCATCACATGGAAAGGAATACTGCTGCCTTTGCCACTGCTGGTAAGGGAAGGAGAAACAATCGGAGGAACCGGTTTGCTGCAACTGGAGGTCGTCTCTCGGCCTTAGGAAAAACTATGATGGTTGGGAACATGAGGGTGAACCTCAACGGCCGCCCCATAGATGCACGGCCTGACAGAGTCATTCCATCAGTCAGTACCAACAACAGATTCCAGGCGTTGGCCACCAGGAAGGCCGACTGGGAGAACAAGGGAAAACAGCCGCTGGCACCTAACCCGGCAAGGTTTAAACAAGTCTGGATGCCGAATAAAATTCAGAGCTGGGCACCAGCTCAAGAAGAAAATGTTGCTGTCACCCGCCCTAGAGCTGGGGGCAGGAGATATGAGAGGAGAGAAGAACATGTTGTTGTTGTCCGCCCCAGGGCCGGGGGTAGAAGATGGGAGAAGAAGGAGGAAGATATTGCTGCCACTCACCCCGGAAGGAGGGGCGGAGATTTTCAAGGGAAAGATAAAAGAAGAATGGAGGTAATTGCTTCTGTTGCTGTTCCGCAGAGACCCAAGGCCTGCGCTAGATAGGTCGATGTATTCAGATACCCCAAGTCAGAGTACTTTGCTACTCAAGTCTCGAGGCTGGCCTATCAGCCGAAGACTCAAGAGAGACTACTGCCCCGTTCAGAGCTACAAGGGCACAGTCAGGAAGAGATGAACCCGGTGGTTCAGGATTACTTTCATTGCCTAGGGAACTCCTCCCTGTGGCAACAAAGACTATCTCGTGCCATGGGCACTATGGAGGAAGAAGAAGAAGTTCCAGAAGAAGTGATGCTAGGAGTCTCGTCCTCGGACTCCAATGACTATGAAGATGGCCGCGGGGCCAGATATGAGAAAGATATCCAGCAAAGGGAAAGAAAAGAAAAAAGAGTGTCTGTATTTGACCGTCAGACGTATCCTGGACAGGTCAAGAGAAGAATTCACAAGTAGAGAGGGAAAATGCAGATTCTTGCTTGCAATATGGCCGGCATCGCCGAAAGATATGGTATGCTACCGAGTCAACCAGAAGAATTTACCAGACTGGCGCACAGCCCGGGTGCAGTCCCAAGAAGAAACAAAGCAGCGAAAGATAAGATAGTAGCTGCTAATCAAGGCAATCTCTCGGCCGTCAATGAAGCCCGGAGGATCACCACGACAGTAAATGTGGTGACTGCTGAAGAAGAAGATGATCCTCTCTTAGACCCTGCTAAAGGGACTTCGGGAGAAATGCAGATTCCAACAACCCTGGATCCCATGATCCAGATGATGTTCAGGAGATAACAGCAAGAAATTGGCTCTCTCAGGAGACAGTTGAATGAGAGAAATGAACAGACACCTGTTTCTAAATAGGCCAAGCCGGCAGGGCAGACTTCCAGCTCAGCGGAGGTGGCCGTTCCAGCTGTTCCTCATCTGAATAATGAAGGCTGGGCGCCAAGTCAACATCTCCCACAGCAGGTGGCAGCCCAGCCCTCTGCATCTCAAACGCAGTCTGCTGTGCCAGCACTTCAGCCGGCGCTACATACAACGGTCATGACGACCCCTTTCAGCCATCAGCAGGCATACTTCTTTCCGGAACCAGTGGATTCAGCTGTGGAAAATAAACTGATGATAGAAAAGATCATCGAGATGAAGCTGTCCGAGAAAGTTGGGGATAATTCTGGTACTTACGATGTCTACAAGGTACCGTACCCTGCACATTATGCTGCCAAGAGACTACCACCAGACGTCAGCAAGCTGCCGAAGTGTGAAAAGTTCAATGGCCAAGGCTCTCCCAGGGAGCATATAGCCTATTACACTACAGTTATGGGCGACCTAGCGATCGATGAAGCATATTTGCTAAAATTCTTTGGCTCATCCCTTACAGGGTTAGCCTTTGAATGGTACTCCAGTTTGCCAGCTGGGTCAGTAGCTGACTGGCCCGATATGCAGCGGAAGTTCCGAGACAGGTTTCATGTTACAGAAAGAGAAATCACAATAGCCGAACTATATGCATCCAGGCAGAAACAAGATGAGACCACCCTGGATTACATAAAAAGATGGAGGAATCTGGCCATGAGATGCAGGCGACCTCCCCATCAAGAAGATGCAGTACAAATATGCAAACAGAATCTCAGAAGGGAGGTACTGGAATAGATGATCGGGGCAGATGTCAGAACATTTGACCGGTTAAATAACATAGTGGCAGAGGTCGAGACGTTCCTATCTAAGCGTCCGGCCACTAATGCCCCTGCTATGAAAAAAGGGAAAGCTGTTGATCGACGGCCATCACATTCAGAAGCCAACATTGTTGATTTCGGGACCTTTGAACAACAGAAAGAAAAAAAATAAGGCAATTGATGCTCCTCCGCCAGCAGGCCCAGCAGAAATGAAAGAAAAGGTCTCCCTAAGGAACAAGATGAGAAAGGCATACTGCTTCCCCAAAGATAAGACGGGTGCACTATTTAATTAGGCTTACAAGTTCAACAAAATAATGTTGCCCGAACCGAAGAGACCCGCTGATGCAGCAAAGAAAGATGACCCACTATTATGTCCATATCACCGGGCACTGGGGCATGCTATAGAAGACTGCTATGTCTTCAAAGATGTTATGGAGAGTATGTTCAAAAGGGGTGAGCTGCAATTGGGAGATTACTAGGTGAACCCTCCATGCCCTCATGAACCTCCAGCGCTGAGGATGGCTGCAAATATGATTTCTGTATATCAGCAGTTACCCGAAGAGGCTGTTGAAGAATGCACTAGGCACACTTATGAGGCATGCTTCCTTACCCCATTAAGGGATTAGGAGGGGTGGCAGTCGAAGCCGGTGAAGACCAGAAAGAGGACACTTGTTGCCGAAACAACTGGGCCATCCATTCGGAATACTACTCCGAAGCCAGGTCCACCTCCAGTAAAGCTGATTTGGCATGTAACTGAGACAAAGACGGTCATCCGAATCCCCACCCACAATCGGAGGAGGCAGACTCCGCTTCCCACACATAAAGAAATAAGTCCTGAGGCAAAACGTCTCCGACAGTACATCAACGGGCTCGACGAATATGAACAGATTGAGCCGAAGCCCCTACTGGTAAAAGATTGTATACTCTGGGAGTAGCTGGAAGAATTGACCGTTGAAGAGAAACCAGAGGAAAAATAGGAAAAAGATGAGACTGAACCTTTCAGGGGGAAAGAGCCGGCAAAGCCAAAGCACCAGAAGAAGAAAAGGCAGCTAAAGATCAGAAAAGAAAAGAAAGTCATGACAGTACACTGCAATACCCTCTCGGTGCTATTCACCTTGCCTGGGGAAAATGATGATGCAGAAGCATCGGCCACGCCACTGGAAGCCAACCATGCTGAAGCTTCAACCTCAGCGCATGCTACCCATTCTGGGAGAAGATGGGGACGTCCCCCACCAGCCAATCACAATATCATTTTCAGGGGAGAGCAGCCTTATCAGATACCAGAGCCGGAAGTGCAAGGTGTCGAGATTCTTCCTCCTGCTAGTTTATACCAAGAAGAGAAGAAAGGGGATGGAGCTCTGTCATTCCTTGAATTCTTATCCAGTTTAGAGGGCAAAAAGCTGGTACAAGCTGCACCAGTCAGAAGTAACAAGCACCAGCAGTTAGCGGCTCTGAATCATAAGTAGGGTGAGGAAGAAGAAAAAGATCCCCCAGCGACACTAAGGGCCATCTTTACGGAAGAAGCCCCTCAAGAAACCAACCAAGAAACTGAGACAAGAAGTGGGCAGGCAATGCCGCAAGCACCTCGTGAGCCTCCAAAGCCCCGCTGGGCAGAAGACATGCGGCTCTCCAATGTTCGGGTAGGCAGCCGAATTATGAAAATGCTGAAGAAGCTCCCTACCATATTCTCTATATGGGAAATTCTTTCCTTGAGCGAGGATGCCCGCCAAGCAATTATCGATGCCTTATAGTCGCCAGCACAGTATGAAGCACTACTGACAGAAGTAAATTCTGGGCCAGCAGTCACTTTCACTGAAGATGACATGTTGATTCCAAATCCCAGCCACAATAGGCCGCTGTACATGAGAGGACATCTCAACTGCCAGCCATTAAGCCGGATATTGATAGATCCAGGGGCTACTGTAAACATTCTGCCATACCGCATCTATCAGAAGTACTACTTTGATATGCACCTCACTAAGGTCAGAGACATGAAGATCGCGGGCTTTAACCAGAAGTGTGAGACACCTTTGGGGGTAGCAGATTTCAACCTCACACTGGGGGACCTCACTACCATGGTGCGATTCTATGTGATCGAGTCTAACACCACATATAAGGCCTTGTTGGGGCGACCATGGCTGCATGAATACCAGATAGTGCCGTCCACGCTGCATCAGTGCATTAAGTACTGTCATGATGGTAAAGAAGAAAGGGTGTTCACAGATTTGCACCCCTTTGAAGTCTTCGAGTGTCACATGCTCGATGCGTCCTATTACACGGACATTCTGCAAAAAGATAAGAGGAAGGAAGCTGTGACTGGCCAAAAGAAGTCTGCAGCGAAGACAGAGGATTGGCCTCCGCCACCACCACGGGGCAATGTCAAGGGGCATGAGGTATCCCATATCTCTCATGTCGGGGATTTTGCACGGATTGTACCTCCAAGCATTCATCCCGATAATACTGATAAAGAAATGAAAGAAAAATATACACAAGTCAAGGTGCCGAAAGGGCTAGTCAAGCGCGTCACCAGTCTGGAGTGCCAGACAGTGCTGCCACTCAAGATTATGGAGGCCCCTCGCTTCTGCGAGCCCCCTATCATATTCTACACCGGGGAGCCTGTTGAGGAAGATGATCAGGACTGCATGATCCCGGAAGAATCCACAAGCCGAATGGTGCCAATCACAGGCTTGGACTACACCACACAACGGGTCTCGCAGATGTTCTCCAAAATACAGATGCCTTCGCTACAGCCCGTCGCCCAGAAGAAAGCATTCCAGGAGCTTTGGGATCCACCCCGGAACAACAAGGAATTAATGAAGATCACCCAGCACCCAGGATTGGGTTACACTCTTCAGGAATACTATGAGTCCGAGGTAGATGTCATCTCCGCCTTTTTCTCACATAAAAACCCTACTGAGGTGGGTTATGATGATTACCCCTCAGAAGATGAGGAGATTATATACCAGTCCATAATGGATGATGGGCATCCCGATAGCCAGCCAGAGGCAGAAAGGTCCGATGAAGCAAACATATGTCGGTGTTGGGAGGAGTTGTCTTGCAAAGAAGATCTGTTCTAGGCCGAAGCAAAGTTTGACACAAGAACCCCAGATGAAGACCGGATTTCTGATGATACAAGAGAATGCTTAGAGTTCGAACGTATTCAGGAAGAAGTTTGAGCTCTGCAAAATATAGATTCCCCAGAGGAATGTACGCCAGTAAAGCCTCCGGAAATGGGAGACCTGATCTTTAAGCTGTACATGGAGCCAATCATATCCCACGGGCAAGCTGAACAAAGTCGAATGGTTTCTGCCCTGTATGATGAGTCATCATCGGCCGGGGTCCAGCATGAAGAATTAGAGAACTCTGAGACTGAAGAAGACTATATCCCGGGAGGTTTCATCGATTTACAGGAGGCTCCGCCCGAAGTTGAAGATGGTGGCCAGGCCACTATTGATGAGCTTGTAGAAGTAAACTTGGGGACAGAAGAGGAACCAAGGCCAACCTTTCTTAGTGTTCTGCTGGAACCAAAGGTCTAAGAACATTATATACAATTTCTGAGGGAGTTCAGAGACTGCTTCGCTTGGACGTATGATGAAATGCCAAGATTAAACCCCGATGTGGCACAACACCTGCTGGCGATTAATCGGAAAGCCAGCCCCATAAAACAGCCACCCAGGAGGATGCGACCTGAGCTGATCAACCAAATCAATAAAGAAGTCGACAAGCTTATTGATGTTGGCTTCGTCGAAGAAAATCAGTACACCACATGGCTGGCGAACATAGTGCCCGTAAAGAAGAAAAATGGGCAGATAAGAATATGTGTTGACTTCCGAGACCTTAATAAGGCTTGCCCGAAGGATGATTTCTCAGTGTCAATTACTGAAGTGATGATTGATGCAACCACTGGTCATGAAGCCCTGTCATTTATGGACGGTTCATCCGGATACAACCAAATTTGGATTTCTGAAAAAGACAGAGTACACACTGCATTTCGTACTCCGAAAGGAATATTCCACTACAAAAGAATGTCGTTTGGCCTTAAGAATGCCGGCGCTACTTACCAAAGAGCCATGACAAAGATTTTTGATGATTTGCTCTTCAAAAAAGTAGAGTGCTATGTTGATGACCTGGCGGTGAAAACCAGAAAGAAAGAAGATCATCTGCAGGACCTGAGGACACTATTTCAAAGGCTGCGGAAATATGAGCTGAAGATGAACCCTATGAAGTGCGCCTTCGGCGTGACCAGCGGAAAATTTCTCAGATTTAGTGTCCGGCACAGGGGTATTGAGATTGATCCGTCCAAGATCAAGGCTATTCAAGAACTCCCTCCACCGAAGAATTTGTCTGAGCTAAGGTCTCTGCAAGGGTGTCTGGCCTTCATCCGTCGATTTATATCAAATTTTTCGGGTCGGTGCCACCCCTTTCATAAGCTCATGATAAAAGATGTGCCATTCCTGTGGGACGGCGGATGCCAAGAGGCTTTCGAAAAGCTGAATGAATATCTCAAGACCCCTCTGGTATTGGGGGCACCAATCAAGGGCAGCCCTTTGATCCTCTATATAGCAACCACACATTGTTCGTTGGGGGCAATGTTAGCACAAATAAATGAAGAGGGAAAGGAGCAAGCCTTATACTACCTTAGTAGAAGGTTGATCAGAACTGAAGAAGGATATACTTACATAGAGAAGACCTGCTTGGCACTGGTTTTCGCTGTTAAGAAGCTCCGACACTATATGCTGTCACATGAGATCAGGTTGATATCTGCAGCAGATCCGCTCAAATATATATTGACTCAGCCGGCACTCAAAGGTCGATTAGGCAAATGGGCTGTGATTCTGATGGAGTTTGACATCACTTATATACCTCAGAGGGCTATAAAGGGTCAAGCTGTAGCTGATTTCTTTGCAGAGCACCCTGTACTAGAAAATGCTATGCTGGAGACCGAGCTCCCTGATGATGAAGTGCTCGAAGCATGCCAAACCCAGCCAGTCATGTGGCAATTATATTTTGATGGGGCATCAAGAACAGAAACTGATTACAATGGGAAAACCAGAATACGTGCAGGGGCCAGCATTGTACTGAAATCGCTAGAGGGAGAAGTAATACACACCTCATGTTCCATAAACAAGCCCTGCACCAACAATGAAGCTGAATATGAAGCTCTGATAATTGGTCTTCAGATCACCCTCAGTATGGGCATTCGGATGCTTCAGGTATTCGGTGACTCAATGTTAGTAATAAAACAAATGCAGGGGGAATTCGAAGTGCGAAAGCCAGAATTGAACCCCTATCACCAAAAGGCTATACGCCTCATGGCGAACTTCTACCACATTGAGCTCAATCATGTTGGCCGGGGACATAATGCTCAAGCTGACGCACTGGCAAAGCTGGCCAGCTCACTATCAGTCCCGCCAGATGAGACACTCAACATCATTGTCATGAACAGGCGGCAAGTCCCCAGCATGTTGGAAACGTGTCCTGAAGAGTATGAGGTTGATGCCGTTGACAAAGTACAGGGGTCTGATTGAAGACAACATCTATTGCAGTGGTTCCTATACCAACAGCTGCCCATGAACAAAGAAGAGAGAATGAAACTCCTAAGGGTCAAAGATTCCTATGAATCCAGAAATGGAACTTTGTTCCGAATTATGGCTGACGCCCGCAAGAAGATCTTGCTTCGCTGCCTGTCTACTGAAGAAGCTTGGCAAGCGATGAAAGAGATACATGCTGGAACAGCAGGGGCACACCAGGCTGGGCCTAAGATGAAGATTGAAATCAAGAAGATGGGTTATTATTGGCCCACTATGTTCAAAGACTGTTGCCAGTTTGCAAAGTCATGCCAGAAATGTCAGGAGCATGCCGCTATACCCAGGAGGCCTCCTATAGCTCTACACCCAACAATTCCCAGCTGGCCTTTTTCTCAATGGGGAACTGAAGTGGTCGGGCTGCTACCGACTTCCTCAGCTGGACACAGGTACATCTTGGCTATAACAGACTACTTCTCCAGGTGGGTGGTGGAAGTAGCACTCAGAGAAGTGACTGGCGAGTTGGTTGCCAGATTCATCAAGCACAATATCATCTTCCGGTTCGGGGTCCCCAGCCGAATAATATCTGATAATGGAAGTCACTTCAAGAACCAGAAAATATATCGGCTTGCCGAGAAGTACAAAATTGAATGGAGGACCTCCACTCCTTACAATCCACACGCAAATGGATTGGCTGAAGCTTTCAATAAGATGATGTGCACCCTACTAGCCAAGGTCGTCAGCTCTGATAAGAAGGACTGGGGTGAAAAGATGTATGAAGCACTGTGGGCATACCGCACCGTCTATAAAACCCCCACGGGTTGTTTGCCCTATTCACTGGTATACGGCTCCGAGGCAGTAGTCCCTATAGGGCTGAAAGTACCGTCACTCAGAATTGCAGTCCAGCATGGCCTAGTTCGTGACGAACAAACCAATGCTGAAAGAAGACTTGAAGAACTGGCTGAATTGGAAGGGAAGCGTCTGCAAGCCCAAAAAAAAAATCCAGATATACCAGGCGCGCATGGCGAATGCCTTCAACAAACTCGTGAAAGGACAAGAATTCAAGAAAGGCGACCTCGTTATGGTCAAGAAGAGGGCGGTCATGGCCTCCAACCCAAAAGGAAAGCTGACTGCTAACTGGGAAGGTCCTTACGTAGTACACAGAGTCTACGAAGGCAGAGCCTACGTGGTCGTTAACCACCGTGGAGATGTGCAATTCTCACCCCTCAATGGGAAACATCTGAAACTCTATCATGCCGCACCACTGCCTGATTGGGGAGTGGCGAATGGACAGATAAATGAAGACTGATGACAATCCGGAGGGTCGCTCCTTTGCTACACACTAGACATTAGTTCGGACCCTCCGTCTGGATTAAATGATCAAACCCTATTCTTCTTTGCGTTGGTGTTTACCCCACATCAACGATAAAACTCATCCACCTTTTCGGCGAACGGTTTCAGGCCTAAGCTGCTACACATCAACATCAGTTCGAACCTCCCGTCTGTATTGCATGATAAAATCTTATTCTCCTCTGCGTTGATGTTCACCCAACATCAACGATAAAATTTATGCACATTTCCACCGAATGGCCCCATGCCTGAGCTGCTACATGACAACGTCACTCAGACCCTCCGTCCGAGTAGACGATGAAACCACTCTCCTTTGCGTTGATGTTTACCCCCGCACCAACGATAAGATCTACATTTCCGGCAAACAGCTTCATGCCCAAGCCGCCGTCCACCAACTTCAGTTCAAACCTTCCGTCTGAATTACCTGATGAAGCCCTACTCTCCTTTGCATTGATGTCCACCAACTTCACCAACTTCAGTGCCCCGCCGGACTTGTCCAAAACATCTTGGACGAGTGTAAAAATGGCAAACAACCCGGCTGTGGTGAAAACCCGAAAGGGCGCTACGGGCAAAATTGGGTACCCCGCCACGTGAAAACCCGAGAGGGAGCGTGGGCAAAAGCAAGAGGGGGCTGGCTCCAGTGAAAACCCGAAATGGCACTTGGGTCAGTAATGTGGTAATATAAAAAGTTCACTTCATGAATCTCCTTCGGCAGCACATCCACCGCATGTTCCACCGATGTTGAAACCCCGTCGATCATAAGGCATATCGTCTCGATCAATGCTAAAGCCCATCTCGGAATAGACCTTCCATATGTTCTGATAAAACCCTTCCACTTTCTGCCCGAGACCCACCACTGTAAAACTTATCCAGTTTAGATCTTACATCTATTCTGATGAAACCTATCATATGTCCCACCGTGATGAAACCTGCTATTAATCGATTGGCACACTGTCCGGTTTAGACCTTACGTCTATCCCGATGAAACCTATGGAACTCCTTGTATTGGTATAAACCAAATACCGGCGATGAAATCAGCTATTGATGGAGCGGCACACTGCCTGATCAATGCTGAAACCCATCCAGGGTAGACCTTTCGTCTGCTCTGATAAAGACACAACATATTTCCTCAAGTCAATCCAGACCTTCAGTCTGGATGGATAATGAAATCACATTCCTTTGCGTTAATGTTAAATCCCACATTAATGATGAAATCTACATCCCCAGTGAACGGCTTCGTGCTTAAGCTGCTACACACGTTCTCGAGTCAATCCGGACCTTCCGTCTGGATAGATGATGAAATCCTATCCCTTTGCGTTGATGTTAAACCCCACATTAACGATGAAACCTACATTCCCAATGAACGACTTCGTGCTTAAGCTGCTACACATGTTCTCGAGTCAATCCGGACCTTCCGTCTGGATAGATGATGAAATCCTATTCCTTTGCATTGATGTTAAACCCCACATTAACGATGAAACCTACATTCCTAGCGAACGGCTTCGTGCCCAAGCTGCTACACACATTCCTTTAAGTCAATCCGGACCTTCCATCTGGATAGATAATGAAATCACATTCCTTTGCGTTAATGTCAGTCCCTACATTAACGATTACAGTCATGCTCTCAGTAAACGGCTTCGCGCCTAAGCCACAAAACACACTCAAGTCGACCCAGGCCTTCCGCCTGGGTGGACGATGAAACCCCATACCTCTTTGCATTGATGTTAACACCCACATCAATGACGGTGCATACACTGTTGAGCACATGGATTAACAATTTACAAAGCCAAAGTCCCAGTTCAATAAAAGAAAACAAAATAGATAAAATGGGGCTAAAAATAGAGATGCCCCGCCAGACTTGTTCAGGCATTCTGAACAAGGGCAAAAATGGCCAAAACCCAGCTGTGGTGAAAACCTGAAAGGGCACTGCAGGTAAAATCGGATACCCCACCACGTGAAAACTCGAAAGGGCGCGTGGGCAAAAGCAAGAGGGGGCTGGCTCCGGTGAAAACCTGAAAGGGCACTTGGGTCAGTAATGTGGTAATTTAAAAGGTTCAATGCCAATGACATGCTACCTTCATCTCCCACCATTTACAAGAACCTTCCATTTGTCGCTCAGCATCTTGCCCGATCAGCGATAAAACCCTTGCAGGATAGACCTTACGTCTGTCCTGATAAAGTCTTCATAACTCTTTCAAAAGTCCCACCGACGATAAAACCCATCACCACTCTTATGAAACCAGCCATTGATCGACCGGCATATTGCCTGATCAATGATGAAACCCTATCCAGTTTAGACCTTACGTCTATTCTGATGAAACTTATGAAATTCCTTTGCATCGATATAAACCCAATATCGATGATGAAACCAGCCATTGATCGACCGGCATATTGCCCGATCAATAACGAAACCCTACCCAGTTTAGACCTTACGTCTATTCTGATGAAACTTATGAAATTCCTTTGCATCGATATAAACCCAATATCGATGATGAAACCAACCGTTGATCGACCGGCACCTCGCCCGATCAATGATTAAACCCTACCCCAGTTTAGACCTTATGTCTATTCTGATAAAACCTATGAAATTCCTTTGCATCGATATAAACCCAATATCAATGATGAAACCAACCGTTGATCGACCGGCACCTCGCCTGATCAATGACGAAACCCTACCCCCAGTTTAGACCTTACGTCTATTCTGATGAAACCTATGAAATTCCTTTGCATCAATATAAATCAGATATCGATGATGAAACCAACTATTGATCGACCGGCACCTTGCCCGATCAATGATGAAACCCTATCCAGTTTAGACCTTACGTCTATTCTGATGAAGCCTATGAAATTCCTTTGCATCGATATAAACCCAATATTGATGATGAAACCAGCTATTGATCGATCGGCACCTTGCCCGATCAATGATGAAACCCTATCCAGTTTGGACCTTACGTCTATTCTGATGAAACTTATGAAATTCCTTTGCCTCGATATAAACCCAATATCGATGATGAAACCAACCGTTGGTTGACCGACGCCTTGCCCGATCAATGATGAAACCTGTCCAGTTCAGACCTTACGTCTGTCCTGACAAAAACCGCATACCCTTTCATATCCCACCTACGATAAAGTCTACCCAGTCTAGACCTTACATCTATTCTGATGAAACCTATAGAACTTCTTTGCATCGATATAAACCCAATATCGATGATAAAATCATTCACTGGTCGACTGGCACATTGCCCCGACCGGCTTTGAAACCTACCTGGGATGGACCATTCGTCTGTTCCGGATGATACTCTAAACCTTTTCATTCGCTTTTCTGCAAACAACCTCACTTGCGGCACATATGGCCGAAAAAGACATCCGCTACTACCTACAAAATTCAGTTTAAGCACCCTCCGGATACCGTCACGCGGTGGAGCGAGTTCCCCATCCTTTCTCTGAAGGGGTGGACGCTCTCCTGCTAAATACGGGCTATCTGCATGAGGATTGCTAAATCGCTACCAAATCATCATGAAGTAATGGTGATGCAATAAGTGAAGAACAGCCACACATGAGACCAGCATAAAGATTCCTCTTCACTATATAAAGAAGAAAAAGAGTACAAGAAGAGCCCCTGAGGGGGAATTGTATTACAAAAAGAGGAGAAAAAAAAGAGGAGATGTTCACTGGCGCCGAAAGATGTCTTCGAAAGCCAGAAGACCCACATACGGAGCAGCCCCCAACTCATGTAGACGAGCCTCCTCCTCTTGTAGCCGAGCGGACTCGTCCTGAAGAGACACCACCTGCCCCTCCAACAGAGCTACTTCCTCTGCGAACTGTGGCCGAGAGGTTGTTATCTACGGCAGTTCAGCTCAGAGATCAGCCAGTTCAGCTTCTAGAATGTTTATCCAGTTGCATATAAACTACTCCCGCTGTGTCAGAGACTGCAGTTGGCCTCGGCGCTCCTAAAGGATAGAGTTCATTTTCCCCAGCTCAGATTTGCACTCTACCTTCTGCAACTTCAAAGCTGCCAGTCTGTCAGACATAACACGCGCCAGGAAATCTCGGCGGTGTACAAATTTTAGCAACAACAGAACACGCTGGGCCCATGTTTCTAAAGGACAACCCATCACCTGCAGACCGGTAGTGAAGCGTTCGGCTATCTCTTTTAACTACGGATAAGTTAGACCAGGATGGGACTCCACCAGTTGGCGCAACATGTCCAGATTTTGCCAAACAAAGCTCTCTGATGAAGCAAAGCCAAGGGAAGGGAATGGGGTTACTTCAAAAGTCACCTCACTGGCAATATCTGCCCATAATGCAACATCTGGCTGGAAGGAAGAAGACGGGAGATCTGCTGAAGAGGCCGATTGGACCTTCTCTATAATTTCTTGCGGAGCTGAGGGTTCTTCCACCGCCACCTTCTCAAGGGCTGCTGTTTGAATGCTCGGATGGGAAGGGCTTGTGAGTGCTGGAGCTGTTTCTTCATGGGTCTCCGGTGCAATGGCCGCATCTTCAACGTTCTCTTCCCGGGGCACCCCCTCCTCCGACTCTGAAACCATGGAGATTGCTTTTGAGCCAGCTATGGATAACAGGCTAGTCTCTGCAGCAGTTGCCTCCTGCTCGGCCATCTCTTCTACAACGGCTACTTCCTTCAGTGATGAGGCCGCAGGGGCTATGACTCGAAGGGGCAGGGGTTCAATCTCTATAATCACTGTTGTAGGGATCGCTGATTCAGGCGCAATAGTCATCACTGCGGCCGGTACAAAAGCAGAACCCCTAGCTGGGTCCACCTCAGCTCTAAAATCTAAAACTCTGATAAGAGCTGAGCTCTCCCCCGAGGCTCCCAAGTTTAATAACGCCAGGTCCGTAGAAGACTGTACCCTCACTGGCACGGGGCGAACAATCCCAGAAATGCCCACACATGTTGCCAAAAAAATAGGGATGATAGCCAAGGCTTCAGATGGAGTGGCCTCAGAAGCTGCAGTTGTTACTGGGCTGGTGACAGCAGGTTCCTATGAACAGATCAAGACGACATCAAGCAGTGAATAAAAAATAGAAGAGCCGATGAAATGACAACATAAAAAACAAGGAGAAGAGACTCACTCTTAATGTGATGTCAATGTCCTCAAAAGAGTGTAGAGGAGAGGAAAGCTCCGCAGCTGAAGCAACAAAGGGAGGGGTTATGTCTGCTTCGGTATCCAAACCAGCAAATTCTTCTTGTAGCTCCTCCTCAAAAGACAGCACCAGCAATTTGGGAGGGTGGAACAGTTGAAGAATTTCGGTGGATACAGATGGGACCCCTGATTGGGAGATGTCCGCCTCGCTATCACTGAAACATGCTTCTTCTTCCTCTACATCAGAGACAGTCGCAGAGCTACTGGAAGATATTTCCACACTATCCACAGGCTAGGCAGTCATTTCTGGAGCATGCCGGGATGTGGACCGGGTAACTATGCGCCTTGTGGGGACAATGCCCCATTTCGTATGGGTTTTGTGACCCTCCTGTGGCTGAGGCACATCTCTTGCCGCTGCTATGACTCCAGCCTCCTCTCTCGCTGTCACCGCAGTGAAAAGTCTGTGAGAAAGATGACAGAAGAATGATTGAAATGCATGCCGAGAAGTCCAGCGCTGAGAAGTCCTTTGCGCCAAGAACCCTTCCAACTCAGGCGTGCCGAGAACCCATTAATTCCGCGCTGGGAAGCTGTGGTGCGCCGAGAACCAGGCCCTATGCGCCAAGAAGCCATCTGAAGCTATTAATGAAGTAGAAAATTGTCAGAAAATATGGAAAAACAAAGAAAAAGAATATACTGAAACCATTACAGTAAAGCTATCAGGCTGAAGATCAAAGAAAACCAGTATTAAAAGGCTAAGAAAGATACTCTCAGATGCTAAATGATGCACCTGCGGACACCGTGCCGCTTATTCTGCACTTACGCCATCCACAGGTGGGGGGCATTTGTTGACACCTAAAATATAATCAAGAACAAAGATGGGACCGAAGAGAAGATCAAATCAGAGATGAAGATCCCAAGGATTCCTGCAAAGTCAGAATTGAAGAAGAGTCGTCACTACCAATACCTCACCCGACTAAAGCCTTCTCCGGCCAAGCTGATGTCTGGCACTGCCGTCGTTCAGACGGTGGTGTTGATTAAAACCATGTCAACTCCCATACAGTCACGTGACTGATGAAGAATAGCTTCGGGATATTCTGATGACTATAGAATGGGATCTACGCTGCTTATCCCCCACTATGGATACAAAGGATCAAATGAATGCCAAGGCAGATGCAGTAACTGTGACAGCTCATGCCACTAACAAAAGGGAGCCCAAATGACTAAAGCCCCTAAATGGGCCACAGTCCTTGGCGCCGAGTGACCATATGTGAAGCCCAAGTCTCCCACAGTTGGCGCGCAGAGGAGCCTTACTGCAAGGAAGGGCGCCGAGACCATGCCAAGCCAAGAAGGGGGGTGCTGTGCCTATAAAAACCCCATTTCCTCCACTTACGAAGGGATATAAAAGAGAGAGGGATATCAAAGAGAGAGGGATATCGAAGAGAGGATAGAAGCGGAGAGATATATACAGATAGCCAGATAACAAGAGAAAAAAAAGAGCAAGAGAAGAAGAGGAGAGCGGGGAAGGGAGAACAGAAAAAGAAAGAAGAGAGGCTGCTGCTGAAGTTGAAGGAATGAGAAGGTGTGTTGTAAGGGGAGGGAGAGGAGTCAATGCTCCGCCCTCCCCCATCCCTCATTTCCCTGCTGTTTTCCTTCGATGTATACCCTATGCGTCTAACTTTTGTTTCGTTAGAAGCACGCTATTATCTCCCCATTTCTCATAAGCTGGCATGGCCAGATGGTGTAATCAGAGATGTATCTGAATGAATGATATCTTTTCTCTCGATTCGAGTATTGAGTGTTACATTTCTTATTATGTCAATGCCTCTTATGTGAATGCCGCTCGTGTGTCTTTTTTTCTCTTTCTGCTGGAAAAGGCTATGGAGCTCCTCACCCGATTCCATGGGTTACTGAGCTCCAGAACCACTCCCAAATCCTTCACCCCATCGTTTGCTTCTGTCAATCACATCGTCTATTGCTTTTATCCATCCCCCAGTCATGAACGGAATCTGAGACAGTCTATCTCATGTTTTTCGTTCATGCATCTGTGAGGAACAGGATACATATGATACCCGTTATCATCCTACTCCGATGAACATTACTGGTATAAGTTTGATTCCCCTGGATATCCAGCCTGCAGCTAGACTTCTTGATATCCTTCAAATCCCCTCTGACAACCCCTGACCAAATCCTTCTAAAAATCTACCAATGAACCCTTCGAAAACCCCGAATTGTATTCTTCTGAAAGCCTACCAGTAAACCCTTCTGAACCCCAGACTAAATCCTAATGAGAAGTTGGCAGCTAACCCCTTTGAGGTGCCATGTTAAACCCCAAATCCTGGCGAGCAGGAGTTTCCGACGCCAAATCTTCTCGGCGCCCCGAAATCACTCGGCGCCAGCCTTCGCGCGCCCAGACCTTACCCCCCCCTCGCGCCGAGATCTCCCGACCTGGGCGTGCCGAGAACTCTCCACCGCGCCGGGATCCCATGCTGACTTCCTCGCCGCGCTGAGAACTAGCCTCACACCCTCCTTGTTGCGCCGGGAACCCTCCAGGGCCTGTAAAACCCACTCAATCAGACCCATCCTATAGCCCAGGCCCCACTGGATCGCCAGAGGAGTATGAGTCTCATACCCACTAGTTCTCGGAGCTAAATTAACTGGACTTTGTCCCTACATTCCTTGGCCCCTTGGTCCACGGAGCTCTGCCACTGCATGTGCTCCGATGGCTCTTTTGAAAAGGGGAATACCAATGAGATGCCATGACCCGATCACAATGGAGCTCGGGTTACATGCCCAACTCCTTTCTTCGGCTTCCATCCCGGCACCCCGTGGATGGATGTCCTATCTCTTCTTCGCATAATCCAAGATTAAGGGGAGGTGTTGTCGGAACTCTCCCGCATTGCACCAAACCCTATGATGTCTACTTCTAAAACCCCGATGGTCTACGGAGTCCTGCCACTGCATGTCCTCCGACGGTCCCGCAAGGGGAATATCAATAAAGCATCGTACCGTCACACAGCGTACTACGATGTCTTAATCCCTCCGGATCCCGGGTCATATATATATACCCGATCTTTTACGGACTCCATCCTGCCGCTGCATGGATGGTCTCCTATTCCCACTCGGCATAGTCCAAGATAGTGGGGATATGCTGCCCGGTTTAATTCATTAAACTCAACCAGTCTACCACTTGCTCGTTCATTTTTCTATAGCATGAAAACTTTATTACGCACATTAATATTTCTGATCGCCCTCCGAGGCCTCCTGTCTTTGGCGTTTAATCAAGGGTTGTCCTTCTTAGGAAGGGCGTAATTAACGCCATAGCCTTTACGGTATGGCGGACTTTCGGTCCCGACCCGAATTCCACAATCGACTGACCAAGTCAGGTCGAGCGCATAATAAACTGTCACCCCGGTGACTGGCACGCCTAATAATAAATGAATGCAAACAGATAAATAATCAATATATATAAACAAAACACATAAAATATAAATCGGATAAAATCCATCCCCACATTGCTTCATCCTTATTGATTATTAATTCCTAGCTTCATAACATTGTTTGAGGGTCAGGCCACTCCGGTGGTTTTGACTTACTTCTTACACTCATTTTTCGCATGTTTTAAACCTCTTACAATCTTGGACATCGAATGCCTGTCCGTCGGATATTCCTTCTACCAGACTAGGTGTTCATGTTTCAATGCCTCCATAAGTCTCCGCGAGCCTGGGATTCCCACTATGACGCCAAGTAGATTATACCACCAACTCCACCCCTGGATTTCATGAAAGGCGGAACGAGGTGCTGACCAAGATCTACCAAAATTCTGCCAGTTTTCTTGATTGCGGTCTTCTCAGGACCGCTACCATCAGGTAGCGGTCGATCACAAGACCGCTTTCTTGTTCTTCATGCTGTGAGTTGACTCCCTGCAGCATGAGTCAAGCCAGCCCAATTTTTGGCCTATTGTGGGTCGACAGACTGGCTAAGTGAGTCGACGCCGCCTTGTTGTCGGGGCCAGGATGATAGCGGTCTAAGATAGACCGCTACTTTCTGATTGTGGCCTGGACGGATCGCCACCTACAGGTAGCGGCACAGCCATGACTGCCACCTCATCTAGTCACTGAGATTTTGATTTACGCAATTTTCTGGTGTGTTTAGATTAGTGTAGCCTTTCAGGCTGTCATTCCTTAATATTTGGACCTCCATTGGGTCTACCTTGGAGACATGATCTTAGTAATCATTTTCAGCCTCTCTTAAAGTCATTTCCTAAATGACTTATTCCCGTCGATTATTAAGCTTGTTGGTTGGAATTCTTTCAAGAATCCTTACTCCCTGCTTGTATTACCTTGGTTACATGATACAAACCTTTGGAATTCTTGGCCATCAATATAGTGAATGTCTAGACTAGGATCGTTGATCCACCCCCAATGCCAATGCATCATAAGGGCCCGGTATAGTCCTGAGAGGAGCGCCCGAAAGCTCTTGTGCCCATGGGAGTTTGTAATGACAAGGTGTGATATTGCACCAAAGTACTTGACTAGCATGTCGTCTATGACATTCCACTCCACTTGAAATTTCATGAATGACTTGCATGCGTGCTTGGTATGGCCATTTACATGAGAATCTGGTACTTGCACTTGTACTTCATACTTGACACGTATTAAATTCCATTCCTTATCTGTCATTTAGCATTCAACTACATTGCTTACATTAGTTCGATTTATTGTGTTACGCATCTTGCATTTACATATGTTAAATGATTAATCACTTAAATTTTGCGTGGCGATAGAGATATAAATCCTACTAAGCGCTCACCCAGTCTTTTCCAACCCGTTACAGGTAGCTCGGATGATGGAAGTCAATCGGATGGGTCGGGTCGAGAGTAAACCGTGTAGCATACCAACTGGAGTCGTGGCCTGCGTGTCGTCTTTGTCTTTATTTTCTTAGATTATGTCTAAGTCTTTGGAGTTTCTTTTGAGTTATTACTTTGAAGTAGATGTAATAGTTAACTTAAATAGTCCACAAGTGTTGTAATGGATATGTTGATTATCAATAAAATTTAGTTTTTTTTGTTGGCATTCTTGTATTTGGTTCTTGTGGCAAATTGCGCTCTGATTGACATGATTGATATAACTACTACGTTATGATTCTTCCGCGTCGGTGCGTGACATAAAGAATTTCCTAAAGCAACCACTGGAAAAAACGGTACGGGAGAGAAGTAATTTAGGGCATTCATTTGATAAGACTGGTTTAGGATTATTAAATATGTGTAAAGTTATTCTTGAGTCTTGTTGTAAGAAGCTTGAAGGTTATCAGTCTTAAACCAGTTAAAAATTCTGAAGGAATGTTTCATAAGTAGCTTTATGACATAAGGCTCTGACACTTAGTCTTGTACTTTTGTGGGCTTGGAATATATAAAATTCACCTTATGAGTTTGACACTTAGATCTTGATTTCTGGCAAAATTTCATTCTCAACTGACATTCTTGTTCGATTGTTTCTCTATGTTACAAAATGAATGAACCCGCAACAGTTTTCATCATTGTTTCTATTTCACATCCATTTTAACTCTCACGCCCCGAGATATATATATACAGCGGAAACAACTCGGGAACATGAACGGCCGATAAAGTAAGTCTCGAGCTAGCAAGACAATCTGAGAGCCACATACAACATCATAAACATTGTACGCAAATGTCATATGACATAACTTTCAACTTTATTGATCAAATAAATCAAAGTTTACAACTTGACAATGACTCTTTTAACAATACGACTCTCTCTAGACTCAAGAAAATAGAAAATTACAACGACATGATCAACTTCACCGCCTGCTACAGTGAAGGACTCCAAACTATAATCCATGACTCAAGACTATGTAGCTTTCTAGGCTTCACTCTTGAACTTCAATCACTCTCAGAATCACCACTTGCATAATCCGACTCCGAGCCACTAGAACTTCCTGAAAAGATTAGAAAAGTAGGGAATGAGCGCACTCACCCAGTAGGTATCTTCGTGTCAACATGATGACAAGTTTACATGATTAATATTTTTTCTCTAGACGGTAAGATCATGAAAATGCGATAAGACATGTGAATAAAACAACAGTAACCACAAATAGCAAGATATGAATATAAAGACATGATATTGCTATAATATAAGATCATGATCAAGAATATAAGTTGGCCTTTTGTTCAAGCATTTAATATCACGAGAATGTACTTTCATAACCTTAGAAAGGCTATGCACAATAAAGTCATGTAACAAGAATGTAATGAGAATGTACTAGCAAGTATGTAAATTTCATAAGATTGACTCGTGGTTTTCGCCAGTTTATAAAAAAAGTACTCCCAGCATAATGTGACGCCAATAATCATTATACCACATGGTTAATAGTATATTTTTGGCCATCTACCCAGGGGGCTAGACTGGAGCCCTTGGACACCATTCGTGCCTGCCCTTGCATCTTCAAGTTATAAATCAAGCTACTTCCATGAGAATAACAATAAGGTCGGCCAATAATGTCAAAGTCAACAATTCATTGAGATGATAGTAAGCAAGGCATGAACGTGCAGATTTTGTTAAAAAGGAGGTCAAGAATGATTTAAAGTAATGTTGTGCTACGGAAGGAATCCGACAGCATAACGGCATATTCTTACTTTCCATAGTGCATTAAAACTTGTTAGACATAGTTTCAGGTTCCAGATAATCATAGGAATGTCTGGAATCATAAACATAGCATAATCAACCCCCTTCGGGTATAACCCATGGGTTGAACAACTTTTGACAGAACGCGATGGTTACCAGACTGCTATCTGGAGGTAGCGGTTGAGCACAAGCTGCGACTAGAGTGCGTCGACTCAGGACAGGAGTTAGGTCGACTCAACGCTGGGCTGAAACAAGAACGCGGTCGAGTAGGCATAGGAAGTCGATAGGACTAGTCTCATCATCCCTGCATGCTTACGTGTCAGAGTCAGTTGAGCCATTTTCTGGACATATTAGGAGTTGCATAGTCATCATCTAAAAAGCCAGCAATGCACGCTGTAAGGAGTTGGCTAATGCTCATAGGCACCACCGTGAGTTCTAAGAGGGTGAGTATGTCATGATCAGAGTCAGACCTGAATGGTTTCCCTCTGGAACCATGAAGAAATTGCAAGCTCGTGGTGCCAATCCCTTTCGAGTAGTGAGGCGAGTCAGATCTAACGCGTACGTTGTAGACTTGCCGGAAGATTGTGGGATCAGCTCCATGTTCAATGTCTCGGATCTAGTTGCCTACAGGGACCCAACAGTTATTCCCAGTGAGCCTTCTGAGCCGTCTCCACCCCTTGTGAGTGACCCCACCCCGAGAGTCCACTTCCAGCCTCGTTACCTCATCAGTGTGAGCAAATGGACACATATTGGATGAGCAGGTGACGATTACTAAGAGTGGAGCATACCGGCGCTACCTGGTATGGTGGAGAGGGCGGCCCACGTTTGAAGACACATGGATCACATAGGCAGAGCTACAAAGGATAGATCCAGATCTGCTAGAGCGGTACCTGAGCGACAACACCCCTTTACTCGATGGGGTCGAGTTCTTCCCGCCCGGGGAGAATTGATGGGACATCATAGCATGGCGACTAATTTCTTGAGATTGTAATTTGTTCATAAGTCATTTGGGTTATTTTGTAAGTCTATTTATAAGTCATTGGGCTAGCCATTAGGATTTAATGGGTTCCTTCTATTTATTGAGTCTAGATAGGAATTTGGCCCAAAACCTTTTTGAGCCCAATTGGGGCCACCCCCTTGACTATTCCAAGCCCAATTGGGCATTCAAGTCCCATCAAGACCAAACCCAAGCCCATGTGGAAGTTGCCCCCTTCCCATAGCCACTAATGTTGACTTATTTTCTCCCATCTGTCCACATCCTCCATTCCAAGCTACCCTTCTTGACCTTGTAGCCACCCAAGTGGACATTTTGTCTAAAGGGAGAACACATCCCACGTAGCATGCCTCCCCCCATGGATGCCCATTCCACATGTGGTCAAATGTAGTTGCATACCTTGACCAAGCCATCCATGACCAAAGAACTAAGGGCGCACCCCCCTTTTTACCCATGTGGGCTTGACCATATTTCCTCTCCCCTTAATGACCTCCCCTCTCCCATTGACAAGGGGTAGTTTAGGTCTTTTGTTCTGGGTCTAGGGTTTGATATAAAATGTCTCTTGTAAACAATTTTAATGGAGAATTTTGATCAAATTTACGTGAAGCATTGCTTGGAGCAAGAAGGGGCGCACCCCCTCTCCCTCTCTGTCTCCTTCTTCCTCTTCCAACCCTTAGCAGCTAATATGGTTGCATTTCCTTGGAGCGATTCCAAGCTTTACCACCTCTGCTGGGTGAGACGCTCAGCCACCACTGCCGCCATCCGTGTCACCATCGAGCCGCCACGAGCCGCCATCTCTCTGTCAGTCCAGATCTATTCACAACAGGACAAAACCTAAAAGATCTGGTTAGTACACCCCCATCCTCTTATCGGATCATCTCCATCTCACCATATTTTGTTCCCCACGTCCTTCCCACTCTCCAGTTCAAATTTCACTCCAATCCACCATCATTTGATCCCCTTCCCACCATTATTTTACCACCCCGCACAGTCTGTCTATGTGTAGACCATCGTGATAGAACCCTGTAAATCAATTTTTACCGCCTCCTAAACCTTATATGATTGCCACCAAATGTTGTGAGTACGACCCCCTCATCCCCCTCTCTTACCCACGTTCACCCCTTGAACCATTTCCACCGTTTTCCCCCCAATCAACGTCCATCTTCAGGCAGGTTATAGTCTGTCCTGCACACCCTTCTAGCATGAGTTTCATGTTACAAAGTTTTTCCTGAAGAATCAGTAAGGTGGGTGGTTCTCAAATCTTTATAAGTTGAAGCTCGTCATGTGCCCTTCTCAACGGCACTGGTTTCGTTCCGATCCGACTCCGGATATAATCACAGCGATCATTTTCGCCTAGTCGCGTAGATCTGTCTAGTCGCAGGACTGCGAGATAGATCTCTATTTCAAATCTCCTATCAATACATCGGCTCAGATTCAGCGATTGCCACTCCTAGAGATCATAAGGGGACACCCCGCCAACGTCCCAGCCCGCTATCGCAGCCAGAAGATGATCGGAAGCCTCCATTCCACTGGCTGCTCTCGCTTGCTGTCCTACAGGTCTGAATAGTACCGAGCCGGATCAGTAGCTCATCTCCATCCCAAACAGCCCCTTCGGCTTGCTTCCCGTCAACCAAAGCTCAGCGCTTCCATATTCAGTCTGTAGCCTTTTACCTCCCTGCGTAGAGGGGCAGTAAATTTGGATCTATAATTAATTGTTATTTACATATACCGGGAGTTACATGTCTTGGCCGGGAGTCCTCCCTACGCCCTGAGCGTAGAGGTATGCATACCACCCCTCATCTTCACATTTGCTTATCCCGTATGTGTTAGAAAGCCACTGATTGTGTGGGATAGGAAATCTAGCTCCCTCAAATTCAATCATCGCTGTGAGTGAGTGAGCGTGACACATCCCGTGACTCGATCCGACCACGTGAGTGAGTTGACCACCCTTGACTCAGTGTCGATTCCTCAATCGCGCGGATCCACGTGTTTCCCTCGCCTGGGATAAATCGTGAGCTTGTACTTCTTATTGAGGGCATATTCCTCTTATGGAGCTCTTTAGTGTCGAGCCGTGGTGTCTCCAAAGTGCACATCACTGCTGGTCACGTTGTCTATTTAGTCGCGTCATCACCTAGAGTATCATATTTGCATCCCATCTAGTCGAGTCTCATTCATCCCGCATCAAATTGGTATCAGAGCACGGTTGAGTCTAGGATAGTCTTGTGCATTAGGTGTTGCATTCCCCGTAGCCGAATCCTCTCATTCCCACCCCGTGCCCCCGTATCCAGTGTTGTGTCTCTTAGGCACAAGCATGTGCTATGTTACTTTGATGATAGCAATGCTATTTGGTTTTGATGATAGCAAGACAGTGAGTGCATTTGAGTGCATTTGATATTGTATTTTGATGATAGCAATGTTATTGTGCATTGATGATTGCAATAAACAAAGTACATTTCTATGCATTCTTATTCTTGAGCATTCTGCATATTGATAGCAACATGAATGATGATGTTTAGCATTGATGGCATTTGCTCTTTATATATGTGCATTGCATTATGTCAGATATCATGTCTCTGCATATATCATGTCTGGGTAGCAAAGTCTATACACTGGATTGTGTATTTGTGCATCATGCAAGTCTATACATTGGACTCTCGTTCAAGCCTATGCATTGCATTGGCTAAGTGTGCACAGCGTCAACGCGTGAAGTCTGTACAGCCGGGTCATATGCTCCTAAGTCTATGCATTACTGTTCATGCATCAGTATTCATCAAGTCTGTACAGCATGTCTCTCACGTTGGAAGTCTATACATTGGTGTGGGTCATCCAAGTCTGTACACTTGCTGCACTGTTCAAGCTCATACACTGGCAGCTCTGCTTAAGTCTATACATTCGCTGCAGAGATCACTGTCAAGTCTGCACATTGGTCTTCGATTTCAAGTCTATACATTGGCTTATTCTTCAAGTCTGTACAGCCGTTTGCATTGGATTTCATGTCTAGACATTGCACTGTAGCATCCATTGTCTTCGTGTTGTGTTTACGTCTTCGTGTTAATTTTGTGTTCAAGTCTTCATGATTGTTTTTGTATTTCTATCTTCGAGTCATTTTTTCGCTGGGTCTTTAAGTCTGTCTTGGTTCAAGTGTCATTTCACTTCGCGTCGTTCTCCGTGCTGTCTGTCACCTCGTGGTGTTTTTCATAATTGTGTCTTCGCGTTATCTTGTGTATCTGGTCTTCGTGTTGTGTTCGTGTCATTCCCTCTATTATGTCTTCGTGTCACTTACTGTAGTTCTTCGTATTGTTTCAGTGTCTACGTCGTCGTGTTACCCCGTGTCAATTACTGTTCTTGACTTCGTGTCAAATCACTGTTCTGTCTTCGTGTTGTTCCTACACTCTGTGTCGATTTCATCTTTTGTCTTTGTCTTGTGTTTTCATAACCTCATGTTAGTGTTTCTGTGATTCATTCATGTTTCGTAACCACACTTCGTGTTGGTTACTGTTGTTTCTGTGACTTCGTGTCATGTTTCCACACTTCGTGTCGTTCATGTTTCGTAACCACACTTCGTGTTGGTTACTGTCGCTCTTATGACTTTGTGTCGTGTCTCCCAGACTTCGTGTCATTTTTCACTCCGTGTCTATTTCAGTTTTCGTCTTCGTGTTGTTTTCAACTCGTGACGGTCTCTGTCATCTGTCTCCATGTCGTACTCACTCCGTGTCGTTTTTGTTCCACTGCGTGCAGAACATCACAGCACCTCGTGTTGCTTCCTGTTTCACTTCGTGTCGTTTTCCGTTTTGTGTTCTTCGTGTCGTTCTTACTTTGAGTCGTTTCCTTTGTTATTTCCGTCTTCGTGTCGTTTCTGTTTTCATGAATTCGTGTCATCTTCATTGTCTTCGTGCTGTTTTCACCGCGTGTCGATTACTGTTTCATCTAGTATTGTTTTTCCACTTAGTGTCGTTTCCGAATTATCTCTTCGTGTTGTTCTTCCTAGACATCGTGTCTTTCGTGTGTTGAAACCACACTTACTGTTGGTTTCGGTTTACCTCCATGTTGTCCTCGTGTCGTTCTCATTACTGGTTATTATATCATGTCGTTTTACTTCGTGCTACAGTCACCATGGTGCTCTTCGTGTCGTTCTTCTGGTTACCTCGTGTTGTTTTCATCTTCTTCGTGTCGTTCTCAGTGCATCTAGAATTACTACTACATACTTCGTGCAGATTTAGTTATTGTGGCCCTCAGTTTGTAATGGTTTTCATCTCCTTGCAGGTCCGAGGAAGAAATATTCCCAAGTGACCTGAGCAGCACGTGATCCGAGGCTGGAATGAAGCCTGCTGAGAGACTGCCACGTGGTCCGAATAATTAGGGCTGGAAATGTGGAGGTCACACGTAGTGGCTGATGATGCTGCTGCTGCTATATATATGACTCTTCTTCCACAGAAGAAGACTGATCGAGTTGGCAAGAAGAAAAGTCCATACAGAGAGCCACGATCCAGATAGAAAAAGAAAAGAGAAAGAAGAAGAGCAGAAGGAGAAGAAGAGGGAGAGATAGTGCTCGTGTGAAGAGAATAGAAAGAGTGAAGAAGAAGAAGTGCAGCAGAGAGTGAGAGATTAGGAGAGCAGAAGAAAGAGAAAGAGAGAGATAGAAGTGTGAGCCGAAGAGTATAGAGGAGCAGAGATCGAGAGAGTGAAAGAGAAGAAGAAGAAGAGAAGAGAAGAGGAAGAAAAGCTTACCTGAAGATCTATCTACTGGACCGTGGATCAAATCCAGGCCAGTCAGCTCCGTTGAGAGCCACATTGTGCATTTCGTGTTTCAGCTTTCTGTTTGCTGAAGTTATTTTCGTTTATTGTTCTTTCCTTTGTTTTCTGGTTTGCTGTGTTTCCGATACTCTGTAGAGTGGTCGGGGTTCCTCCTGTTAGTTCAGGAGAAGGGAGATTGACATCTCCGGTTGCAAGTAGCTGGGTGCTACTTGTGGGTTCCCTCCGGTTTGGAGGAAGGGAGATCTGATCTCCAATTGCAAGTAGTTGGGAGCTACTTGTGGGTTCCCTCCGGGTTGGAGGAAGGGAGAATTGTCTCCGGTTCTGGGCTTGTGGATTCAAGTCCAGGGGTTCCCTCCAGGTCTGGAGGAAGAGAGACCGTGTGTCTCTGGTTTGCTAGTGACTGGTGTCACTAGTGGTTCCCTCCGGTTGGGAGGAAGAGGGGAGGCTGTTCCCCTGGTCAAGCTGTTTGGCAGCATTTGTTGCAGACTGAGTCTGCTGTTTCTAGCGTGAGCTAGTGGAAGCCACACTCGGTTTGAGTGTGGGGTGGATGTAGGTCTAGAGGACCGAACCACCTAAAAATCCTCTGTGCAGTGGTCTGATTTCTCTATATGTTTTGCTTCCGCTAGATGTTTGCATAGGGGCGCTCCAAGTGGTTGATCAGATCTTGTTCTGAGTGTTTAATCCGTTGAGTGAGCGAAAGTTTATTTGAGTGGAAGAATGGTGCTACTGCTAATTAGTCTTTCAGATTTGATACATCTGTCTAGTTAGCACTCTAGATAGTTAGTGAGCATCATAACCTTTTAATTGGGTAAAGGTTTTTAAAGGGTTATATTCATTCACCCCCCCTCTGAATACTGCACCGAACCTAACAATTGGTATCAGAGCCAGGTTTCTGATCTATCAGATCTGACAATCTGCAGAGGATCCTGCTGATTTGTTTGGTGCTTTTCAGAGTGTGCTTTCAATGCTCGATATTTTATTTTATCGACTCGTGAATTGTTTTGCCCATCTGGTTTTGCTGCATTCCCTGTCATTTGCTTTAGTGAGTTGAATCTGTCTGCCATCTGTCCAAATGGATCGTCCTCCAATCTATGATGGTTCTAACTTTGAAAATTGGCTAGGAGGCCTAGCTGTGTATGTAGATTCCATAAATCCCAAATTATGGAGTCTGCTATCCAAAGGCCCACATCGATTACCCAAAGATCAGACCAAGTGGTCTAGTGAGGACACCTTTAAGAACCGTGACAATGTCATAATTCTTAATATCTTGAGAGCTACTATTAATACTGATATGTACCCTTTTGCTCTCAGGTGCATATCTGGAAAGGAAATATATGACAGAGTCGTCTCTGCGCATAATCAGCAAGGTGATAGCTGCTTGATGGCCAACCGGGATGATGAAGATGAGATCTCATCTCAGGTAAGCTCTGAATCAGATGGATACTCCTTTGATGAATTGATAGAGATGTATGAAAATTTGTTCAATGTATCCAAGAAATTAAAATCTGAAAATAAAAAATTGAGAAAAGACATGAATCTTGAAGTCACTCGTCTGAAGGCAGAAAATGAAAACTTGAAATCTGAAAATGAGAATCTCAGAAATAAGCACATTAGAGAATATGAGTCTTGCAATGCATGTGCTATTTTAGAAGATATGATAAATGAGTTTGATCATGATGATAATTTGCAAAAAGAATCAATCAAATCTCTAAAAGAAGAAAATGTCTACTTGAAAGATCAAAATAAAAGGTTGATGGTTCTGAATACTGTCTTCTCCGAGAGATGGCTGACAATTGAAAAAGAGAAATCTATTTTGAAAAAGTATATCAATTGCAGTGACGAAGAAATCACTAGCTTTGTTATACACACTGCTGATTTGGAAAAAGAACTTTGTCTGTTAAAAGAAAAACTGGTTAGTTATGAGAAGGAGAAAGTTCATTCAGGAAATTTTATAATCTCCTTGGAAAATAAAATCACTGAGCTGAATGGTACTTCATCTAAGTTGGCCAAGGATAAAGGCAAAATGAAAATGGTTCTGGAAGATGAAGTGAGTAGTCAAAGTGAAAGGGTGGAAAATAGATTTGGAGTTAAGAATGGTATTAGAAACCTGCTATACACCACAGTTGTGCCGAGTTCTAAAGTAGCTGGTCCCTCAAATAAATCCTTGAAAGAACCTGCTGCTCATTAAATTCAAAAATGAAATAAACTGAATGTTAAAGAATTTCATGCTAGAAACCATGATTCTAGAAGAAAGAATCTGAATTGTTTTTGTTGTGGGAAGGTTGGCCACATTGCTGCTCAATGTTGGCAGAATCCGAGAAAGAGATTCAATTCTGAAATTGTTAATTTCCATGTTAACAAAAATGCTTTTGATAGAAATAACCTTGGCTCCAGAGGTAAGCATCCAAGGTGCTTCGAATGTGGAAGGCATGGCCACATAGTCAAGGACTGCTGGCATGCTCAAGGAAGTAGATTTCATTCTAAATCTGTAAAATTTCCTGCTCCCAATGCTGATGATAAGAAGAAAATTGAATTCATGAAAAAGATTTGTTACTGCTTTAACTGTGAAAAAACTGGCCACAAAGCCTCTGACTGCTGGATGGCAGGTTATGGAAAACAATATGTTCATGCCGACAATAGAAGGTGTCATGTTAATGCACAAACACATCATGCAAATAACTGTGTGCATAACAAGAAATCAAAGCATGTTGCTTCCTGTTATTATTGTGGGCTATTTGGACATTCTATGGTTGATTGTTTTCTGATGGAATATGATGATAACTCTCCTAAG
This sequence comes from Amorphophallus konjac, assembly GCA_022559845.1. Lineage (NCBI taxonomy): Eukaryota > Viridiplantae > Streptophyta > Magnoliopsida > Alismatales > Araceae > Amorphophallus > Amorphophallus konjac. Next base: position 263,234,208 of record CM040121.1, read on the forward strand.
AAACTGTGCAGAACACCTGTCAGGGTAAATGCAGGACCCAAAGCTGCTTGGGTCCCTGCAGGATCAAAATGATCATTATATTGCAGGTGTGCCTTGGGTCAAAGAATAAACAGGGGTTAACAAACCAAGGCACTCAAATGGAAACCCCATGATTTAACTCTTCAGGTCAGTTCTGAAATCTGTTTTAAATTCCATTATCTGAAATTGTGAGCATGAAAATTGTAAGTTTCATGTTGATCTGCCTGATTGATCGTTGATGATCTCTTCATGTACTGAGCGTTACTGTGCATATATCTGATGCTCTTCTCTCACTGATTATTGCACTGAGCAAATGGACTGCATGCTTGTTGTTGAATGCATAACTTGCTGATTGTGTATAGTTCTTCAGTGTATAGAGTAAATGCATGTCTTGTGTCAATGCATTGCATGCTTGAGTACATACGTGGACTGAGCTTGAATGGGTAAGTTAGTGCATACAGTCAATACATGTGTCTAGTGTCTGCATACATCATATGCATGACTGTCAATGAAATTGATCAATGCATATAGGACTGATTTGCATGTCTGTCATTTGCCTATTATTGTAGACTGCATATTTTTCAATGCATAATAGGGCTGCTTTGCACTACATTATCATTTGCTTAACCCCGGTATATAAAAATGATTTGTTACTAAAGGGCAAGGAAATCTGCCCGGAGGTTTCTACCATGTGTGAGATGGTCTTTGTGACCAGGTTCTCCGCCAAATACCATGGGTCCTGTCCTCATATAGACCAGTGCACTGCATCATATGTTGAAAAAAATCTGAAAAAGGATAAAAATGCTCATGACTTGGATGCATAAACCTGAATTGATTGCATACCTGTCTAATGTATCCTTGGTATATAGTCTGCATGTAGGACAGTATGTTGCATAGCATATCTCTTGCATCATGATGTCAGGGGGAGCTGAGAGTTCTATTCAATTCATTGAATCCTTTTCACTTCTCAGTGTTCTCATTCAAATGATTCATATTCTTTGACATCGGTTGCTCATTGAACCATATTGCCACTTGCTATCTTTTCCTCATCAGTTTCACTAAAACAACAGCTTTGCATCTGGTTTAGTACATTGAATGGTGATTATTGCAATTGTTCACTTATAAGAATCACTCTTACAAATTGAAGAGAACTAAAGGTTTAAACTTTATAAATTGGAGAGTTAAGTGTCTGCACTTCAGAAATTGAGATAAAAGAAAACTTTTATAGCTCTTAATCTTTGTCTCATGGCTAAAATAGAAACAGTTTTTTTTTAATGCCTAAATGTGTTAATCTGGAAATGTCTAGAACAGGTGAACAAGAGTGTGTAATATTTTTCAAACAATCACTCTAAAAGAATTAAGGGCAGCAGTAAATAAGATCTTAAATGTAAAGAACTGATCATTGTGACAGAGCAATGGCTGATTGCACTGAGAAACTGTGAACTCCTCCAAAGAAGTAGGAAAATTCACATGTCATGAAGTGCTTTAGACTACCTCTGTTCATAGGGTCAAATCTATAGGGGGAGTCCTCACCAAGTAACTGAGGGTACTGGCCTCTAATCAAGGTATACCCTTAATGTCAAAAGTGAAGACTATTCCTTGTGGGTTTTTGATCTGAAATAGGTCTAGTAGTTTATGCCTAGTAACTGGGGGTACCTGCCTCTGATCAAGGTGTACACCTAATGTCAACAGCATAAATGCCACTGATCTATTTACTTAGTTCAGGCTCTGGTATTTGGAAAATGAAAATCAAACTGCTGTAACCCTTCGAAAATCAAAAGTCTATGAGTGGAAATTGTTTTTATTAATACATATTCAAGTTGCCTCTCTTGAATTTCCTTGTTTAGACACAAAAGGGTATTATTTCTGACTTATCTATTAATACCATGTGCCCTAGATTCATTGCTATAAATGGAGTCTACAAACTCTTTTTCAGGGGTCAGGTTCTTTACTCTAAGATTTATCACTATTAAACCTGAATTTTTGAAAAATGTATGTTGCTGATTCTTATACTTTAACAGTGGCTTATAATCATGTTTCCTTTCTGAACATATGATTCAGCTGTTATCAAGTGACCCTCCTACCTTCTCTACCTTGTTTATCTGTTCATATTCCTTCTCAAAGGGGGAGCATTTATTTAGGGGGAGAAATACTTCAGGAGAAGTCATACCTTCAGGGGGAGCTTCTTGCTCTAGCAGTCACTTGCATGCATAATGCACTTTGCACTCTTGTTTTTACTGTTTTTCTCTTTTTGATCATGTCAAAGGGGGAGAAAATCTTGTGTGACTCACTGTCACATTGTGTTGCCATCATCAAAAAGGGGGAGAATGTTGTGTCTCTTAGGCACAAGCATGTGCTATGTTACTTTGATGATAGCAATGCTATTTGGTTTTGATGATAGCAAGACAGTGAGTGCATTTGAGTGCATTTGATATTGTATTTTGATGATAGCAATGTTATTGTGCATTGATGATTGCAATAAACAAAGTACATTTCTATGCATTCTTATTCTTGAGCATTCTGCATATTGATAGCAACATGAATGATGATGTTTAGCATTGATGGCATTTGCTCTTTATATATGTGCATTGCATTATGTCAGATATCATGTCTCTGCATATATCATGTCTGGGTAGCAAAGTCTATACACTGGATTGTGTATTTGTGCATCATGCAAGTCTATACATTGGACTCTCGTTCAAGCCTATGCATTGCATTGGCTAAGTGTGCACAGCGTCAACGCGTGAAGTCTGTACAGCCGGGTCATATGCTCCTAAGTCTATGCATTACTGTTCATGCATCAGTATTCATCAAGTCTGTACAGCATGTCTCTCACGTTGGAAGTCTATACATTGGTGTGGGTCATCCAAGTCTGTACACTTGCTGCACTGTTCAAGCTCATACACTGGCAGCTCTGCTTAAGTCTATACATTCGCTGCAGAGATCACTGTCAAGTCTGCACATTGGTCTTCGATTTCAAGTCTATACACTGGCTTATTCTTCAAGTCTGTACAGCCGTTTGCATTGGATTTCATGTCTAGACATTGCACTGTAGCATCCATTGTCTTCGTGTTGTGTTTACGTCTTCGTGTTAATTTTGTGTTCAAGTCTTCATGATTGTTTTTGTATTTCTATCTTCGAGTCATTTTTTCGCTGGGTCTTTAAGTCTGTCTTGGTTCAAGTGTCGTTTCACTTCGCGTCGTTCTCCGTGCTGTCTGTCACCTCGTGGTGTTTTTCATAATTGTGTCTTCGCGTTATCTTGTGTATCTGGTCTTCGTGTTGTGTTCGTGTCATTCCCTCTATTATGTCTTCGTGTCACTTACTGTAGTTCTTCGTATTGTTTCAGTGTCTACGTCGTCGTGTTACCCCGTGTCAATTACTGTTCTTGACTTCGTGTCAAATCACTGTTCTGTCTTCGTGTTGTTCCTACACTCTGTGTCGATTTCATCTTTTGTCTTTGTCTTGTGTTTTCATAACCTCATGTTAGTGTTTCTGTGATTCATTCATGTTTCGTAACCACACTTCGTGTTGGTTACTGTTGTTTCTGTGACTTCGTGTCATGTTTCCACACTTCGTGTCGTTCATGTTTCGTAACCACACTTCGTGTTGGTTACTGTCGCTCTTATGACTTTGTGTCGTGTCTCCCAGACTTCGTGTCATTTTTCACTCCGTGTCTATTTCAGTTTTCGTCTTCGTGTTGTTTTCAACTCGTGACGGTCTCTGTCATCTGTCTCCATGTCGTACTCACTCCGTGTCGTTTTTGTTCCACTGCGTGCAGAACATCACAGCACCTCGTGTTGCTTCCTGTTTCACTTCGTGTCGTTTTCCGTTTTGTGTTCTTCGTGTCGTTCTTACTTTGAGTCGTTTCCTTTGTTATTTCCGTCTTCGTGTCGTTTCTGTTTTCATGAATTCGTGTCATCTTCATTGTCTTCGTGCTGTTTTCACCGCGTGTCGATTACTGTTTCATCTAGTATTGTTTTTCCACTTAGTGTCGTTTCCGAATTATCTCTTCGTGTTGTTCTTCCTAGACATCGTGTCTTTCGTGTGTTGAAACCACACTTACTGTTGGTTTCGGTTTACCTCCATGTTGTCCTCGTGTCGTTCTCATTACTGGTTATTATATCATGTCGTTTTACTTCGTGCTACAGTCACCATGGTGCTCTTCGTGTCGTTCTTCTGGTTACCTCGTGTTGTTTTCATCTTCTTCGTGTCGTTCTCAGTGCATCTAGAATTACTACTACATACTTCGTGCAGATTTAGTTATTGTGGCCCTCAGTTTGTAATGGTTTTCATCTCCTTGCAGGTCCGAGGAAGAAATATTCCCAAGTGACCTGAGCAGCACGTGATCCGAGGCTGGAATGAAGCCTGCTGAGAGACTGCCACGTGGTCCGAATAATTAGGGCTGGAAATGTGGAGGTCACACGTAGTGGCTGATGCTGCTGCTGCTGCTATATATATGACTCTTCTTCCACAGAAGAAGACTGATCGAGTTGGCAAGAAGAAAAGTCCATACAGAGAGCCACGATCCAGATAGAAAAAGAAAAGAGAAAGAAGAAGAGCAGAAGGAGAAGAAGAGGGAGAGATAGTGCTCGTGTGAAGAGAATAGAAAGAGTGAAGAAGAAGAAGTGCAGCAGAGAGTGAGAGATTAGGAGAGCAGAAGAAAGAGAAAGAGAGAGATAGAAGTGTGAGCCGAAGAGTATAGAGGAGCAGAGATCGAGAGAGTGAAAGAGAAGAAGAAGAAGAGAAGAGAAGAGGAAGAAAAGCTTACCTGAAGATCTGTCTACTGGACCGTGGATCAAATCCAGGCCAGTCAGCTCCGTTGAGAGCCACATTGTGCATTTCGTGTTTCAGCTTTCTGTTTGCTGAAGTTATTTTCGTTTATTGTTCTTTCCTTTGTTTTCTGGTTTGCTGTGTTTCCGATACTCTGTAGAGTGGTCGGGGTTCCTCCTGTTAGTTCAGGAGAAGGGAGATTGACATCTCCGGTTGCAAGTAGCTGGGTGCTACTTGTGGGTTCCCTCCGGTTTGGAGGAAGGGAGATCTGATCTCCAGTTGCAAGTAGTTGGGAGCTACTTGTGGGTTCCCTCCGGGTTGGAGGAAGGGAGAATTGTCTCCGGTTCTGGGCTTGTGGATTCAAGTCCAGGGGTTCCCTCCAGGTCTGGAGGAAGAGAGACCGTGTGTCTCTGGTTTGCTAGTGACTGGTGTCACTAGTGGTTCCCTCCGGTTGGGAGGAAGAGGGGAGGCTGTTCCCCTGGTCAAGCTGTTTGGCAGCATTTGTTGCAGACTGAGTCTGCTGTTTCTAGCGTGAGCTAGTGGAAGCCACACTCGGTTTGAGTGTGGGGTGGATGTAGGTCTAGAGGACCGAACCACCTAAAAATCCTCTGTGCAGTGGTCTGATTTCTCTATATGTTTTGCTTCCGCTAGATGTTTGCATAGGGGCGCTCCAAGTGGTTGATCAGATCTTGTTCTGAGTGTTTAATCCGTTGAGTGAGCGAAAGTTTATTTGAGTGGAAGAATGGTGCTACTGCTAATTAGTCTTTCAGATTTGATACATCTGTCTAGTTAGCACTCTAGATAGTTAGTGAGCATCATAACCTTTTAATTGGGTAAAGGTTTTTAAAGGGTTATATTCATTCACCCCCCCTCTGAATACTGCACCGAACCTAACATCCAGTATATTAAAAGGTGTTACTGGAATGATAGGTTAAGCCTATTGGGAATGTGACAAGCTTGCGTGAATTGGATCTTCGGGTCTTATCTCTGCCAAGTACTGGATATTGGTTAGAGTCTAGGGTCATATTTGAGTCTGCTTTTCATTATTTGCACTACTGTTTAGGGTCAGATCAGACTGAGTTTCAGACCACTTTCAATCCTAGTTCAAAGGTTCAATCCATGTCAGTCCGAGTTCAGTCCCCATTTCAGTCCCGACCAGTCTCACCTAGAGGTCAGTCCGCCGGTGTTCTCATAGCGCCTTGACTACCCACCCGGAGAGGCACCGATCTTCAGCCTGCACCTATGGCTGAAACCAGGGGTCACGCCTCTACCAAGTCATCTCTGGCTGACCTGTTCTAGGCCTTTATAGACCGAATGGATGACCGAGAAGGTCATCTTGAGGGTTGCCCATGTAGGCCCACCCGGAGAGAGGCCAATGTCCCGCCTGTACCAATGGTGGAGCCTGCACCTATGACTAATTCCCCGGACCACGCCCCTTCAGATTCACCCTTGGCTGATCTGATCCCCATGTCCACGAATGGGTCGATCCCGCACCCTATCTTTTCTACTGCCACTCTACCCAATGGATCGACAACGGAACTCGATTTCATTTATATGGAGTCGGATAATTGTGTTTCGTCGGATATCGTCGAGTCCCTCTCCAAGACTGACGAGATTGTCCGCATGGGTGATTTAGCCTTTGTAGAGTTCCAAAAGACGACCGGCCCCATTCTTTACTTTGATGGTGCATGGTGCAAAATCGGTATACTAGTGGGCCCATGCATTATCCTAGGGCAACCTTGGCTTGAGGAGAGGAGTGTGACTTTTGACCTAGAGCGGAGGACCTGCACTTTACATCCTCGTCATTTGTCCCACGAGTTCAAGTTCCACAATGTTATGACACTCGCGCCCATTGCCCATATTCAGCAAGTCACCCCTACTATGCCTGTCGATCGGGTGTCACCATCATCCTTAGATCCCCATTCAGAGCTATTCCTGCCACTTAAGGGCCTTCTGGTCCTTGGGGAACCTCTAGCGAGTTGGTTAAGGAATGGCTTATTTCTGGATGTCACGATTCCTTGCTACCCTTCCATAGAGCCAGCATTACAGGTAGTGTCCACCACCTCTTTTCGCACCACCTTCCAATCCTTTTACTTCGTGGACACCATGAACGATCTTCTTGAGGGATTAGGTTGGCAAGTGAAGTTGACCGGCATGTTCGCTCTTAGGCCCAATCCACCCAGGTGCATTAGTTTCATCTACCCATCCTTGGGTTCTATTACTTCCGTCTACATAGTGGGTCCGTACACTAGTGAGCTCGTGTTGTTCTTTCCTCTTCACGACGAGCTCCACCAATCTCCACCCCATGATGCCTTCTCTCCCATAGAGAAGCCCACACCTCTCAAAGAGCCAATAACCTTCTTGATCCTCCCCTCGGTTGACGAAGAGCTGACCTACATTGGGGACCTATACCGGGGGCCGAAAAGGAGATACATCACCGGGTCCCTAACCTCTCTTGATCTTTTTGATCCTTCCTCAAGGGAACCCCTAGCTTCACAAGTCTCTCTCCTAGCCCTCCACGCAGCCTACCATCTTACCCCGCCCCACATCAGGTCCGCTATGTCTGACCAAACCCCCCTTCCGTGCACCTACACACTAGGTCTTGGTTAGGAAGATATACGTCATATGGAACGTACTGTATGCATTTTTGCATTTGTGTCTGGGTCCTCCATTGTATACTGATAGTGTTCAAGAGCTCATGCATGACTGGTCCACTTTAGGATGTCTAGAGTCCTCCCAAGTTGATAGAGGTCCTATGTACCCTAAATCCACATTTGGATGTCCGGGACCACCCTTCCTTCGTACATTAGTATATGAATTTACTGAGTCATTTTGTTTTAACTGATTCCATTCGAGTTTTTCGCAGGTCGTAGGCATAGGAAGTTGATAGGACTAGTCTCATCATCCCTGCATGCCCGCATGTCAGAGTCAACTGAGCCATTTTTTGAACATATTAGGAGTTGCATAGTCGTCATCTAAAAAGCCAGCAATGCACGCTGTAAGGAGTTGGCCAATGATCATAGGCACCACCGTGAGTTCTAAGAGGGTGAGTATGTCATGATCAAAGTCAGACCCAAACGGTTTCCTTCTGGAACCATGAAGAAATTGCAAGCTCGCGGTGACGATCCCTTTCGAGTAGTGAGGCGAGTCAGATCTAACGCGTACGTTGTATACTAGCCGGAAGATTGTGGGATCAGCACCACATTCAACATCTCGATCTAGTCACCTACAGGGACCCAACGGTTATTTCCAGTGAGCCTTTTGAGCCGTCTCCACCCCTTGTGAGTGACCCCACCCTGAGAGTCCGCTTCTAGCCTCGTTACCTCAGCAGCGTGAGCAGATAGAGCACATACTGGATGAGCAGGTGATGATTACTAGGAGTGGAGTGCACCAGCGCTACCTGGTACGGTGGAGAGGGCGGCCCACGTTTGACGACACATGGATCACCCAAGCAGAGCTACAGAAGATAGATCCAAGTCTGCTGGAGCGGTACCTGAGCGACAACACCCCTTTACTCGACGAGGTCGAGTTCTTCCCACCCGGGGAGAATTGATGGGACATCAGAGCATGGCGACTAATTTCTTGAGGTTGTATTTTCTTCATAAGTCATTTGGGTTATTTTGTAAGGCTATTTATAAGCCATTGGGCTAGCCATTAGGATTTAATGGGTTCCTTTTATTTATTGAGTCTAGATAGGAATTGGGCCCAAAGCCTTTGGAGCCCAATTGGGGCCACCCCCTTGACTATTCCAAACCCAATTGGGCATTCAAGGCCCATCAAGACCAAACCCAAGCCCATGTGGAGGGCACCCCCTTCCCATAGCCACTAATGTTGACTTCTTTTCTCCCATGTGTCCACATCCTCCATTCCAAGCTACCCTTCTTGACCTTGTAGCCACCCAAGTGGACATTTTGTCCAAAGGGAGAACACATCCCACGTAGCATGCCTCCCCCCAAGGCTGCCCATTCCACATGTGGTCAAATGTAGTTGCATACCTTGACCAAGCCATCCATGACCAAAGAACCAAGGGCGCACCCCCCTTTTTTCCCATGTGGGCTTGACCATATTTTCTCTCCCCTTAATGCCCTCCCCTTTCCCATTGACCAGGGGTAGTTTAGGTCTTTTGTTCTAGGTCTAGGGTTTGATATAAAATGTCTCTTGTAAACAATTTTAATGGTGAATTTTGATCAATTTTACGTGAAGCATTGCTTGGAGCAAGAAGGGGCGCACCCCCTCTCCCTCTCTGTCTCCTTCTTCCTCTTCCTTCCCTTAGCAGCTGAGATGGTTGCATTTCTTTGGAGCAATTCTAAGCTTTACCACCTCCGCTAGGTGAGACACTTAGCCACCGCTGCCGCCATCGAGCCACCATGAGCTGCCATCTCTCTGTCAGACCAGAGCTGTTCCCAGCAGGACAGAACCCAAAAGATCTGGTTATTACGCCCCCATCCTCTAGTAGGATCATCTCCATCTCACCATATTCTGTTCCCCACGTCCTTCCCACTCTCCAGTTCAAAGTTCACCCCGATCCACCATTGTTTGATCCCCTTCCCACCATTGTTTTACCACCCCACGTAGTCTGTCTGTGTGCAAACCAGTGTGACAGAACCCTACAAACCAATTTTTCCCGCCTCCTAAACCTGCTCTGATTGCCACCAAATTTTGTGAGCATGACCCCCTCATCCCCTTCTCTCACCCACGTTCACCCCTCGATCCAGTTCCACCGTTTCCCCCCCAGTCAACGTCCATCTTTAGGCAGGTTACAGTCTACCCTACACACCCTTCCAGCATGAGTTTCATGTTGCATAGTTTTTTCTGGAGAATCGGTATAGTGGATGGTTCTCAAATCTTGATAAGTTGAAGCTCGTCAACTGTCCTTCGCAACGGCCCAATTTTTGTTCTGATCCGACTCCAGATCTAAGCACAGCGGTCGTTTTAGCCAGGTGGCACAGATCTGTCCAGTCGCAGGACTACGAGATAGATCTCTGTTTCAAATCTCCTATCAATACATCAGATCAGATCCAGTAATCGCCACTCCCAGAGATCGTAAGTGGACACCCCGCCAACGTCCCAGTCAGCTGCCGCAGCCAGAAGACGATCGGAGGCCGCCGTTCTACTGGCCACTCTTGCTTGCTATCCTGTAGGTCTGAACAGTACCGAGCCAGACCAGCCGCTCATCTCCGTCCCGAAGAGCCCCTTCGGCTTGCTGCCCGTCAACCCAAGCTCGACGCTCCCGGATTCTGTGTGTAGCCTTTTACCTCCCTGCGTGGAGTGGATAGTAGATTTGGATCTGTAATTAATTGTTATTTACCTGTACTGGGAGTTACGTGTCTTGGGCGGGAGTTACGTGTCTTGGCCGGGAGTCTTCCCCATGCCCCGAGTGTGGAGGTATGTATACCACCCCTCATCTTCACATTTGCTTATCCCGTATATGTTTGAAAGCCGCTGCTTGCATGAGATAGGAAATCTCGCTCGTTCAAATTCAATCATCGCTGTGAGTGAGCGAGCGTGACCCATCCCGTGACTCGATCCTAGCACGTGAGTGAGTTGACCACCTTTGACTCAGTGTCGGTTCCTCAACCGCGCGGATCCACACGTTTCCCTCGCCTGGGACAAATTGTGAGCTTGTACTTCTTGTTGAGGGTATATTCCTCTTTTGGAGCTCTTTAGTGTCGATCCGTGGTGTCTCCAAAGTGCACGTCTGTTGACACCCGTTTTATACCCAATAAGTCGGGTCATCTCCTTATTTCATTCTATATGATGCTCCGAGTTGTTCACTCTTCATTGAGTCTCTTGATCAGTTGAAGCCTGTTTGTTGGGTCTTAATTCCTAGATTAAGATGTGGCTCCCGGTGGCATTTCGTTGGATGAAGCTTAGCAAAACCCTTCACTCTATTTTTGGAACCTCAATGATAATAACGGTCCCAGTCAGGCGCGTTGCTTCCTTCTGACGGATAGATCCTGGGCCGTTACTCTTTGAAGAGTCCTAAGGCTTGAGGCCTCATTTTCAGTGCTTATCCCTTAATTTCCACGTTGATAATAACGGTCTGTCGTGCAACCGTCATTTCATTCTGACGCCCTATGCCTTGGCCGTCGCTTCCTTGAAGAGTCCTATTGTTTGGATCTTCTTCCCGTTGATCTTATCTCTTTGGGATAGGGTTGAAAATGGCGGTCGTTCCTTGATGCGTTACTTCCAAGTGGCGGTCTGTCGTGCAGCCGTTACTTCCTTCCGAGAGTCCTGGCAGTTCAGGCCTTTTTTCTGCTACTCCGTGGTCGAGATAAGGATTTGGATTGACATTATCTCTTTCAAATCTGATCCTCAGGACCTCCCATTCGATTCTATAGACTCTTGGTGATATTATCTTCGAGGATTTGCTAAGAGTTATCTCCTTTCACATTTGAATTATCCTCTGCTCGACCTAAGAGTTTGAGGGTCTATAAATAGAACCCTTGACTTCATGGCCAAAGGGGGGATATTTTGAATTCACGACGAAGTACTGCCAAACTCAGGAGCCATCTTCATCCAAGAGGAACTGCTTCCCACGTCCATCCATCTCATAATCAAGGGAGTACTTTAGTTTTGGTCTTTCAAGTTCATCATTGCATGCTTGAGTTCTTCCCTGGTTTTTTTCCTCAATCAAGGCATTGTCCCTCTTCATTCTCCACGTTTTTCACTGTCCTCTAAGCATATAAACATCTTCCCAAACTTTTAAAACGCCCAGAGGGGTTAAAAAAACCAAAACTCCCCGGTAATCCCCTCTCCTTTTGATGATGTTAAGTCCTTTGAGAATTGATGCTATGCTTGTGAAAAGGACTAATTGAGGTTATTGTGTTTGGTCTTTCTACATCTTTGGCAAGTTTACAGGTTCATTGACACGAGGCCCAGGTCTTCTAGCTGGCTGGAAGAGTTGGAGTTAAAAGAATTCAAGCTTTGTTACTGCAGGTTATCTGACGGTCTTGGGCAGGCACGTCATTCTCCTCCGGCGGTCTATCGTGTGGCCGTCACTTCAAAGTGACGCACGGGGTTCTGGCCGTTACTTCCAAGTTGATCTGCAAGCTTTCTCTGGTTTTCTCTCCCGTGGGCGGGTGTTTCATCCACCTATTTCCAAGGTATATTCAGGTTCTTTTGACTTGTTTTACTTTGGTGGCGATCACATCTTTCCTTGGTATTGGGCATTAGCTGTCTTCTTCATCATATCTTCATATTTTCCTTGCTTATTCCACCTTCACGGTGTGTTTTTATTTATTCCTTGCTCCACGCCCCGGCGTGTGTTTTTTCCTTTTCCTTAGCGTAGTTGGATTGAGATAGCATGCCCATGCTAGAGCTAACTATGATTGCCTAGGTTCATGATCACATGTTCATAGGTTTGAGTAGATCTTTGATTGCTTGTTTGTCATCTTACCATATCACTCTCCAAACCTCAAAAGAAAAGATAGAAGATAGACAAATAAATATCAACAGATAATTTTTTGGCGATCATGGTGGGACAACTTGTGCCAATCGTGCTTTTGATTCTTGTTTAAACCTGCCATCATCTGCTTGTGGAGTTGCCTTTTGTTTCCCCTTTGATTATTGCTCATTCTGGTTTTCTGAGTTCTCTGACGGCCAGGTGTCCCCTCGTCACAGTTCTCTGACGCAGGGGCATTAGACCGCCACTTTGGTTCTGCTATGTGAGCTTCCACGGGCTTTCCGATTACTTCTGTCTGGTTTTGGTTCCCTGGCTCATCTGACGGTCTCATCCCCTTGCGTTATATCTTATCTGGCGGTCTGGCCTTAGACCGTTATTATTCTCTGACGCAGGGTCCTTCGACCGTTATTCTCCTGGCAGGTACACATCCGAGGTGCATTTATTTCCGCGGTTTTTGCTGTGATTTATTACTTGGGTGATACTTGACCTCCTCCTTGCTTTGCTCATATCTCCATATCATTGTGTGCATCATTGATTGCTAGATTTTAGGTTAGACTTTGTATGCACTCCGGTGCACATAGGGTCATTCATCTTGTCATATCTTAGATTGCATTTTCCTACCTTGTTGTGAGGACCTCTCGTCTCCATATTCCTTGGAGCCGACCAGGAAATCATAACAGGGACCTCCGTAAGTCCCCGCGAGCCGTGGATTCCCACACGGACGCCGGGCTGGTTGTACCTTTCCCACCCCGTGTCTAGGGTTGCATAGGTGAAGGAGTGGTTACACTTAGAGTCAAACCAAGTCCCATATTCATCTCCTACTAGGAACCCATTGTTGAGAGCACATATCAATCAATCCACTAAAGTTCCAAAGGAGAAATCATAAGAACCTTGTTGCATCATCTTAAAACAATTTGGTTGATATTTGAGTGTCTTCATCTTTTATCACTTACATCTTGTTAGAAACACCTAAGTTTGGTTGCTTATTGAGTGTCTTTTGTTGGTTGTTTTCCTATTTCCAAGGTTGCCCGTTGCATGTGGGGTTGTTTTCGTCCGTCTGAATCATCTTCTCGAGTCAGTTCCGTCTTCACGTTCTATTCTAATCCCCTCTTCGAGTCCACCATGGCATCTTTCAATCCTCCTCGCTCCCAAGAGGACTCTCTTCCTCAAGGGCTCCTTGAAAAACCCCCCAAGGGTTATTACATTTTCCTCTGGAGAGGGGACTGCCCCCCTCCCATCCTCCACCTCTATGGAAGGAAGTCAAGTTACCCCTTCTCTCTCTACGCCTTCCGCGCGCTCCGTCCTTCATATGATGGCCCAATTGGATCCGACCCAACTCCAAGTTCTATATCAAGCTATGCAAGGGTCCAATACTTCTCCCTCTGCCACTATCCAAGGTCAATCTAATCCTTCCAATATTGGGCCGCCCGTTCAGCCCACTCCGATTGATCTCACTCCGGTCCAACCCCGGACCATCACTTTCACTGGCATGGAGATGGGCCAGTCTTCTAATCGAGCCCATCAATCTTTCGATAAAGGGAAGTCACCCATCTCTTCCTTTGTCCAGTTGGATCATCACAACTCTGGTTCGGTAGTTCCGCAGCTCCTTAGGAACCCTTCCGATTACTTACGCTCTCAGCAAGGAGTGGCCCAAAATAATTCCAATCCAGGTCCATCTCAGGCCCAATATCCTTCTTACGGGCCGCCTATTCTCACTGTCTATCCTTCCACTCCTTCTTACGGGCTCCCGCCTATGGCTACAGCCATTCCATCTGCCCCTCAAATACAAACAGCATCCTTCACTGCCCCTGCTCCTTCCCGAGAGCAGGACTTGCTTGACAAGTGGGCCACCATGCAGCAACAACTCAACTTTCTCCAGAAAAGGGTTGGCCCACAATCCTTGGCCGATATTCCTATTCCGAGCTTCCAGAACATCCGGTTCCATCCGCAGTCAGAGCTCCCCAACTATCGCAAGTACGATGGGAACAGTAATTCCTTCATCCATGTGAGGGATTTTCTTTATGAATAGGCGCAGTTCCAATATGATGATGGCCTCATGGCGTACTTATTCCGCCGATCTTTGGACAGTGTTGCTCTAGAATGGTTCTATTCTCTACCACTGGAAGAGGCCGAGAGTTTCAAGGTAGTAAAAGACAAATTCATCCAGCGGTTTCAAGACAGGGTCGGCCCTGAATATTCATTTACAGATCTAGTGGCCGAGAAGATGAAGTCGGATGAGGAGTTCGCCACCTATGCTGACAGGTGGAGACAAATGGCCGCCAGGGTACCGGGCCACATTCCGGAGGAAGTGAAGGTCAAACTGCTAATTTCCAATGCCACCCCGACCTTCCGCAACATCCTGGCGATGAATGACATAGCCAACATGCATCAACTCTATAGCCGGGCGCGCTTCATCCAGACTCAATTCAAGGACTCCCCTATCCATTCCCTCTTCGAAAACCAAAAGCCCAAGTACCACAAGAAACCCCAAGGGCCGATTACTGAGGGAGTCCAAACAAATGAGCAAGTACAAGCCGTTGCTTTTCCATATCAGGCCGCACCTTTCCGCTACAACCAAAACCCCCGCAATTCACAAAACGCCGCTCCGCAAAACTTCCAAGCCACTCCACAAAACCCTCCACCCGCCTTCACCATTCCACAAAACACCTTCGCCGCACCACAACAACCATCGCCGCCACCACAATACCATAACGTCCCTCCACCCAACGGCTACAACAACAACAATCCAAATAGCAAGCGCCCGGCTCCCAGGAGAGCCCAGTATCCTCCATTGCCCGAGACGCTTACAGATATCTTCTCGGCACTCATGTCAGTGAATGCAATCCAACTTCCTCCGGAACGGCCTGTTTGGAACCCGGCAGTCGATCAGACTAAGTATTGTATGTTCCACCGGCAGCCAGGCCATACCATAGAAGGATGTTTTCAGTTCCGAGATCTTGTGTATCACCTACATGAGGGGCAGAGGTTCGACTGGGCCGAAATGCATAGGGCCATTGTTGAGATTAAAGAAAAAAGAAGGCAGCCGCAGGGGCAGCAAGTGCAGCAGCATCAAGCACCACCGCCGCAGCAGCCACCACAACAGCAGCAACCACAGCAAGTACAAGACCTGGGCATCCATCAGAACCCGATGCCGAATCATCCGTCCACTCCTCAGCAGCAGCCGCCGGCACCAGCGCAAGTAAACATGGTCCAGCCACCGGCCTCCAATGTCGGATGGTCTTTCGACGATGATGGCGCCACACCGCAGGTCATGGCCCTTCACCATAACCACCGCAATCCTCCCTTAATCATCCCTGCACAGCCGACGTCCTCTCAACTCATCCTCCCACTCGCACCCGCTCCAGCAAATCCTCTACCACTCTCCATTCCATCATACTCTCCCTCATTTACTCCCATCACCACCATCACACCGCCGCCCAATCCTTCACCCATTCTTTCCCAACCGCTAGCCTTCCCTCCACCCGCATCTACATCCATCACCACCCTGCCTTCCACCAATCCTTCATCCATCATCCGCGCACCGCCTATTAAACTCACCAACCCTACGCTCCACCAAACCGCCTCCCCCGCACCACCAGTTCCATTCACCCATCCCGTAGGGCCCATCATACTATCTTCAGATGCCGCAGCAAGCTGTGCTTTGAGGAGCGGGAAGATGTTCCATCAGAATTATGTTACTACTTCTAATCCTCAGTCCTCTCAGCCGGTGGCCGAGCAAGAAGAAACTGGACCTTTGCCGGGTACTCAATATGACTTGCTGCATCATCTGGATCGAGTGCCCGCCAAAATATCTGTGCTGGAGCTGATCAAAAGGTCTACCCTTCATCAAGATGCACTGAGGGATTTTCTACAGAAGGTAATGGTTAGCGAAGACATGGCAGTTGATAGCCTACCGACGGCACTGGCAACCATATCCAAAGGGCCGGCAATCACGTTCTCTGAAACCGAGCTTGCACCTCCGGGGGCTCGGCAAATGCCGCTCTGCATAACAATTACCCTAAACAAAGTCGACATTGAGGCAGCGCTGGTTAACATAGGGGCCTCAATTAATGTTTACCCACTCAGCACCCTCCGAGCATGCAACATATCTGAAGAGTTACTACGGCCTACCCCCACCACTATAGCGGCATATGACAACTCAAGGCGAGCATGCCACGGGGTAGTCACCATTCAGGCGGAGCTCGGGCCCCTTACTATGGCCGTAGAATTCTATGTTATTGATATCGACCCTATGTTCAAGGCTATCTTGGGTCGTCCCTGGATTAACACACTCGGCGCTGTGCCCTCCACCGCACATCAGTGCATTAAGTTCCCCTTTCAAGGGAGGGTCGTCAAAGTTAAGAGCTTATCCACAGTATAGTCAGTAAAGGCTATTTCAGAGCAAGTTCTTCCCACTCTTTGGCCAAGCAGCCGGCCCGTTCTGTCAGTGCTGGATTTGAACTTTCCTTGGGCTTACACATCCCCTAAGCCCGTCGCTACTCCAGTTAATGTCAAAGTGAAGCCGCAGATCCGAGATTCAAAGGGGTGGAACATTATATTGAAACTGGGCTATCAACCGGGGAGAGGCCTCGGTGCGCAACTGCAAGGGATGACTAAGCCTATACCTAAAAGAAGGAAAATGGGTAGGAGAGGTCTCGGCTACAAAGAAACAGCATTATCTATGATGGGTGATTCTGGGCCGCTCACCTGGGATTATCGTCAGCATTTTGTCAAAGGGCCTCTCCAACCTGGCACATTAGCTCCAAAGCCGGTTCAGCAAGAAAGGAATACAGTTTGTCCAATCGTCAGTCCGCCTCCCTCGCTAGGAGGGTCAGATGATGACGTGCTCAACTACAGTCAGGCCTTGCAGGGGCTCTTTCATCAGGAGGAATGTCAGAAGAAGCAACAAGAAGTTCGGCTTATGAAGTGGAGGCCGAAGAAGCAGCCTATTGTTGATCTACAGGAAAGGGGGGGCTCTCCCGTTATCTTTTCTTGGCCTCCCTCACGCCTCCAATCTATCTTTCAACAAAGGGACTTCATACCCCACCTTCCTCCCATCATAATAAATCCGTCTTTCATTGATCCGCCCGAGATTCTATTTGTTCCTTATGCTTGCGGGAAGTGCCCACCCCTCGATCTATCCACTCTCTTCACTCCTCCTCCTCCCAACGCCCAACTCCACGAGATGTGGTTCTCTTCTTCCGATCCTTTCTTCGACTGCATTTTCCCCGAGCTGTTCCCTATGCAGCTCCCACCTCCTCCATCTTGCTGTATAGTCTCCGCTGACCTCTAAAAAAAAATGTCAAATTTAAAACGGAGATTTCAGGGGAAGATTACGCTATCTTGCCGCCATTTTCCTCCCAGGGGCACGAGTCCCCTGCGCCTTCCCTTCCACTAGGTCTTCTGTACCCTAGGTTAGGATTAGGGTCCGTCGAGTCTAGAGGAGTAGAGTCCGTTAGGTCTAGAGAAGTAGGGTCTTGTTCTAGGTCATCCAACCCTTCCCATTCTGAACCGCGCTCGCTTGCGCATCCTTCCCGATCTGTTCCTGATAGGTTCTTGCAGGATATAGCTCAGCGGTGTCATGCTCTTTTGAAATGTCCGGAATTCGTCGCTACAACAATCGTGATTGAGGATGAGGAGGAAATAGAAGGGGAATGGAGCGACGACGGATTAGGCGTTTATGAGGTTTTGGATGAGAAGGATCCAATAGATGAAGGCAGCAATGTAGATGACACTGCCGACTTATATGCACAAGGACTAAAAAGATTCGACCAGCCGTCGACGGTAGTGGATGAACCTACAAAGGAAATCAACTTGGGAACAGAAGAAGACCCAAGGCCCGTCATTATTTCTGCTAATCTCCCTTCACAGGTAGAGGAAGATCTAATTAAGGTATTAAGGGAGTATAGCGACTCTTTCGCCTGGTCTTATGAGGACATGCCAGGTCTTGACCCCTCCTTAGTAGGACATCGGCTCGTGCTTAAACCAGGGGCAACACCTGTGAAACAACGGTCAAGAAGATTTCACCCCCACATGGCCTTAAGGATCAAAGAAGAGGTCGACAAACTATACAAGGCCAGGTTCGTCAGAGTGGTGTTATATCCTCAGTGGGTGGCAAACATAGTCCCTGTTCTCAAGAAGGATGGAAAAGTGCGCATATGCATTGATTTCAGGGATCTAAACAAAGCATGTCCCAAAGATGATTTCCCGCTACCCCATATAGACGTCCTAGTGGATAACACTGCCGAGTATGAAGCTCTGTCATTTATGGATGGGTACTCGGGCTACAATTAGATTCATCTCGCTCCGGAAGACCAAGAGAAAACTTCCTTCACCACACCCTGGGGCACGTATTGTTATGTAGTTATGCCATTTGGTTTAAAAAATGCAGGTGCCACCTATCAAAGGGCGATGATGGCCATTTTCCACGACATGATGCACATATACATGGAAGCTTACGTGGATGACATCTTGGTGAAGTCAAGAACAAAAGAAGAGCACCCCTCTATCCTGGCGAAAGTGCTGCAGAGGGCCAAGGAGTATAAGCTTAAGATGAATCCGAAGAAGTTTGTGTTCGGAGTCTCCTCAGGGAAGTTGTTAGGGTTCATAGTGAGCAAACGGGGGATCCAGATTGATCCTAATAAAGCACAGGCCGTCATGGACATGCCTCTGCCAAAGAACATTACGGAACTTCGAGGATTGATTGGTAGACTGTAATTCATTAGAAGATTTATATCTCAGCATTCTCAGAGGTGTCGTCCGTTTTATGAATTGCTTAAGGCGGGTGTCAAGTTCGAATGGAATCAAGATTGTCAGAAGGCCTATGAGGACCTCAAAGAGTACCTGTCCAATCCCCCGATTTTGCAACCTCCTGTCCCTGGGAAACCCATAATCCTATACATCTCGGTTATTGAGGACTCCCTAGGGGCGGTCTTAGCACAAGTAGATGATGAAGGGAAAGAGCGGGCTGCGTACTACCTCTCTCGACTGTTTAATCCAGCTGAGTCCAAGTACACCGCTATGGAGAAAACTTGTGCCGCCTTAGTGTGGGTGGCTCAGAAGCTTAAACATTACTTTCTCGCCCACCCAGTGAGGTTGATCTCTAGAATGGACCCGGTCCGTTATCTCTTAGAAAAACCCATCCTTTCTAGTCGGTTAGCTCGCTGGCATAGCTTCCTCTCTCAGTTCGACATCACCTTTGTCGTTCAGAAGGCAGTCAAAGGATATGCCATTGCTGAGCATCTGGCACATCTCCCTATTCCTCATATCGATTCCATTCAGAATGATTTCCCTGATGAGCATCTCTCTGTCCTTTCTCATCATCCCTTTTGGTCTCTGCACTTCGATGGTGCGCTCAACTCCCAAGGCCAAGGGATCGGTGCTGTCTTGCTTACTCCAGAGGGAGTAACCATCCCCTTCGCTTATCAACTTCGATTTCCTGCCACCAACAACATCGTTGAGTATGAGGCTCTCCTAGCCAGCTTGAAGCACGCCTATCTCCTAGGCGCGCGCTATTTAAACATCATAGGAGACTCTCAGCTCGTTCTACGGCAAGTTCTGTCCACTTACCGTACTCATGACCCCAAGCTCAAACCTTATCAAGATTTGGTCACGCTCATTGCTAAGCGATTCCGTAAGCTGATCTATATCCATACTCCCCGTTCTCTGAACATTCTAGCTGATGCTTTGGCATCTCTTGCTTCCTCCTTATCTTTTCCTCTCAGTCGTAGTACTGAGACCATCGTCATCCAGAGATTGGACGCACCTTCTCTTCAAGATCCTTGGTTCATCAACCTCAGGAAATCTGTAGAGGCGAGAGTTGAGAAGGAAGATCTCAAGGAAGTTTCATTAACAGAACTGGAGGAGATTCTAGACGAAGAAGAATTGCCTTGGTATCATGAAATCGAATTGTTTTGTAAAGAAGGGTCATTCCCAGAAGGGGCAAAGGCCGAGCAGCGTAAAGCAATAAGAAGAGCCGCCGCAAGGTACACTATCATTGCAGGAGAACTGTATAGGCGCGCTACTAATGGAATGCTCATGAGATGCTTGGATGATGTAGAAGCTTGGAAAGTGGCTGAAGCGGCCCATTCTAGTGAGTGTGGAGGTCATGTCAATGGCCAGGCTCTAGCGAAGAAGATCCTAGGCAGGGCTACTATTGGCCCACTCTAGAGGAAGATTGCTCCCTCTATGTCCGGAGGTGTCTTAAATGCCAACTCCATACTGATAAAATTCACTCTCCAGCTTCATCCCTCCATACTATGACTGCTCCTTGGCCATTCTCTATGTGGGCTTTCGACGTTGTCGGCCCGCTCGGTGATCCTAATTCTCAGATCAAGCAAAAATCCTTCATCCTCACCGCTACTGAGTACTTCACCAAATGGGCCGAAGCCGAGGCGTACGCAGAAATCAAAGCTACAACGGTGTGCCGCTTTACCATGAAGAATATCATCTCGCGGTTCGGAGTGCCAAGCAGCATCATCACCGACAACGGACCCCAGTTCGTCTCCCAAGAGCTTAAGGACCTATGTAAGAAGTTCAATATTGCACTGCATCATTCATCTCCATATTACCCTCAAGGCAACGGTCAAGCCGAGGCCACTAATAAAACCCTTCTTAAAATCATCAAGAAAACATGCGAAGCACATAAATTTTCTGATTGGCCTGAAAGATTGGCGGAAGCTCTGTGGGCTTACCGCACCTCCATTCGTACCCCTACGGGGCAAACTCCCTATTTCCTAACCTATGGGATGGAGGCGGTGCTCCCATATGAGATCTTAATCCCTTCCCTTAGAGTGCAGCTCGATAAGGAACTTAATCTCGATGAGCGTCGGGAGGCGTTGCTGGTCCAGTTGGAACTCTTGGATGAGAAGAGGATGAATGTAGCTGATCATGTTTCTGTTTATCAAAAGAGGGTTTCGCGTTATTTTCAAAAGAAGGTAATTGAACGTAAATTCATGACGGGTGATATTGTTTTGAAACGTAAATTCATTCGGTCTGCAGGTCCTAGGTCCAAGTTGCAACCTAACTGGGAAGGGCCGTTTGTAGTAAAGGAGGCTTATCCAGGAAATACTTATCGTTTAGTAAACGCGGAAGGTGAGGAGCTCTCTCACCCATGGAATGGGTTGTATCTTAAGCGTTCCTTTCCTTAAAATCTAAACCATGTGCTTCTTCGGTAATAAGAACCTCCTCCCTATCTTCGAAAAGAGGGTCCCGAGTAAGGCAATCACACACTACACGGCATCCCTGGTCGGGTTCCTTGCTTATAAGACACCGTTTTCCTCGGCCATGCTTTAGGGGAAAGTTGAAGTCCCTGTCCGCTTCATTCTTCGGCTGAATCCAGGGGCAAGGAGTAAATAAGGAGGAGACAACCAATCCAAACTCCCTAACGAGAAGAGGTCTCAAATAGGGGCAAGTCCGTTATGACCTGACGCCACAAGAAAGAAAGGAAAAGAAAAGAAAAGGAGTGCTCTTTACAACAAAATCAAAAGCATCATCTCAAAGTCTGTGAAAGAATTTTCAAAAGCTCCAAAGGAAAAAGAAAGCTAGGCATGACAAGAGTGGCAGTACAGCTCCCCGCGGGACGTTATGAGCCCGGTCGCATGCATGCCTAAGTGGACAAAGGTTCGATGACGGACATAAAAAGCCCCGGCGCAACAGACCCAATCTCTAATAGGGTTGTGCGGTGAGAAAATCAAGTCCTAAAAACTCCCATATCTGGCCTAAGCTTACCCCCATGATCTTTTTTTCCTTTTAGGACTGAGATGAGTACCCTAGGTATGGCATTGGTAAAAACACCGTCACAATGATTAGGTCTTGGCCAGGGGTTGTCACACTACTGCACACCAATCTCGAGACTCAACCTAAAACAAGGAAGGTCTCGTGTTGCTAGAGAGGCACTGGTTTGTTTTCAAAATCCAAAAACATCAAATATTCTTTCAAAATCCAAAAAAATCAATCAAATATCGTTCAAAATCTAAAAACAACAAATATTTTCAAAATCCAAAAAAATATATATATAACAAATGCCTTCAAAATCCAAACAAAACAAATATTTCCAAAATCCAAAAACATTGAATATTTTCCAAAACTCCCACAAATACCATCATATGTATAGCATGCATCGCATTTTCATTATGTTTTCGCCTATTTAATAAGGCTCCACCCCTTGACCAAATATCAAGAAACGGTCATTATCTAACTTGCTTCAAGGCAAGGGGTTGAGTCTAAGAACAGATCTAACTTGTTTCATGTTTGAGTATGTACAGAATACAGGGACAAGTGCAAAAGCAAAAGCTCACAACTATGCAGGTTCAAAGTGTGTAACGCGCCAGCATCAGACCGTTACAGTCATATAACGGGCCCATCTTTGACCGTTATTTCCCTTCAGGCATGGGCCTTCTTCCTTTTCGTTGAACCATCACTATAACGGTCCCTGATCTACCGTTACTTGCGTATAACGGCTCAAGACTCATCCGTCATATCCTTCAGAGACAGGGCTCTTGTTATTCTCATTATGACGGCCTATCGTAGGACCGTTATTTCCTTATGGCGGCCCAGTGCATATCCGTCTCTTACTCCAGAAGCCCTGTCTGCTCACATCATTCTAGCCTTTCAAACTATGGAACTCAAGATCATTCAAATATGGCAATCTCATCTCATTCAAGTAAAGATTAATGAAATATAATTCTTGATAAATTCAACTTCGATTGTCAATTACGTGATATCTCTCATGAACAAAAAGAAAAATCAAGATACATTCAATTTCTTATCCGCAAGAGGGCGGATTCTTCTCAACTCTCTCATGTAATCTCGGCGTGTTTCATCGTTCTCTTCAACTTCTGCTTGCCACGGACGCACCTTACTGATCTCCCACATGGTCAGCGCGTTCCGGACTGCTCGTTCATCTTCCTCGGTCCCCATCTTCCTAGGTAGAAGGGGAGGGTAGTGTGATAGTGCAGAAACGCTGATTCGAGGTAATCCGATCTGAAGATGGCATCGGTGCGGGTTGTAGATCGCCATGGTAGTGTTCCCTACTAGCTGGAGGTCCAGGCCTTGACGCCGCGGTATTTTGAGAAGAGTGCTTCGGAGGACTCTTGGTCGCATGATCAACTTGTCCATTGGAAGAATGTTAAGGAAGAGGCGCCATTCGTCCCGAGTTTTCTTATCTGCCGTCTTGCATTCAACCTGAGGAGAATATCCAAATGCCCCTCCAATGAAGAAGAGAGGGTGGCTCCCGAAGATCCGGCTTGCTGAAATTATGTCTTCCTTGGGAAGGAATTTGATTCTTATTCCCATCCAGCACTCAAGGAGTATCATGGAACCAAACAAAGGGCCTCCTATGCAGGCCGAGCTTAGTCCTTCATAAAGGTATGAGAGGACCGCTTGAGAGATAGACATTCCCCGCCACAGCCCACTAATAATGCCAAGATTTTGGATGTCTAAGAGGTGGTCGGTAGTGGTAAAAAGAAAGACTCCACACAAGCAAACAGCCACCGCCTTGGCTATTGCTTCATGTCTCTCCCACTTATTTTTACAATGAGACACTATCCATTGCGCCAAGGGTATCAAGTGAATGTGGTGTGGGCTGATCATGGTCCTCACGTCCTTTGGATTGTGAATGAAATCACTCAAGATCAAGGACGGGTCGATAGGCTCTATTGTGTAGCAAACCCGGTCTTCATCCCCCACCTTAGTCTTAGGAAGGGCTAGGTAGGTCTCTACCTCTTCTAAAAGGACGGTTGCTTCAAAAGAAGGGAAGATGAAAGTATGAGTTTGTGGATGCCATAGTTCCACAAGTGCTGAAAGGCTTGGCCAATCGAAGGATAATTTCTGGAAATTCTTGCCTAAAACCAAGAGGGGTTGAAGATGCCATGCTTAAGGATTGAGGTGATCTCTATGGGAAGTGCCTTTTACCATGGGAGCCACCCACTTCAGATTAGAATAGCACCTTGGACCAGGAAGGGGCTTAAGAAAAGAAAGAAGGAAGTCATGAAAAGAATAAGTGCAGCAAAATTCTGAACTTTGGGTGAGTTGTAAGAACTTACCACTCTTGGGGCATTGGAGCTTAAGTGCTTGGGAATTGATGTCAGCCGCTGGAGTTCTCCATACTCTTTTCTTGCAGCTTTGGGGCCGGTGTAAGCTTTCTCCTCCATAGCCATCACCTCGAAGCTCCTCTTCATCATGCTTTCTGCTCTTTGGAAGAGCTCTTCAAACCCTAGAACAGAGGTTTCAGGAAAGCTGCGATCTTGATTAAGGTTCCAAGTTGCTAAGGCTTATATTTAACTTTGGAAGGATAAGACTCAGACTAGAAGGCTTTATCTTCAATCAGGATAAGTTCTAATGATGGACTAAGTGGCTAAACCTTGGGTTTTAGTTATCTCGGCTCAATCCGTTTCGGATTACAACCCAGATTCTAACGGTCCATCGTGCGGCCGTTACTTCATTCCGACGCGCCAGCCCTTGGCCGTCGCATTTTCTGTGGGTTTCAATTCCCCGAATCATGTTCTGTGGAGAATGACGGTCTACGGGTCTACCGTCGCTTTCTGTAACGCGCAAACCCTGAGCCGTCGTATTCCCAGCACTCAGTTCCTTCTCTTCTGGGCTAAACGCTTCCTGACGGTCTTGCTTATGACCGTCTCTTAAGTCTGACGCGTCTCCTTCAGACCGTTGCATTTCCTGCTGGTTGCCCTGACCAACTATCGTTCTGCCATGATCAACGGTCTGACCCTTGGCCGTTACTTGTCTTTGACGCACCCTCGGTTGGCCGTCGTTTATCCTGATGCCCCACTGCCAGAGTGGGCCTCTGATGATTAACGGTCTCTCACCAGAGCGTCGTTTGATTATGACGGTCAGATCTTAGACCGTCACTTTCTCTGCTGCTGAGTTCAGGCTATTCCTTCTGCCCTTGCCTAGACTTGGCGGTCTTTCACATTGTACACCTCGTCCTCTTCCCATTTTCATACATTCCTGCATACATCTCATTCATTCATTCACATTTCTTCCATCCTGCATTTTTCACATTCATTCATTCACACTTGCATAAAATTAAAACAAAACAGAAAACTAAAAAGAAGGGATCTCATTCCATTTTGCCAAAAGTTCTATACAAAAGATAAGAAAAAACATAAAAATACATCATTCGGTCGGCTTATCCGCCGGACCGCCCTCATCCTCTCTATCCTCGGGTCTCCTCACGGGTGGCGGTGCTATGGAAGCACTCTCCTCCTGCTGTCCTCTCTCTGCCCTTTCATTCCTCCGCTGGGCGGAGGAGCTGACAAGGAAATTTCCTACTGAGCCGCTCGGGGCGGCACTCCTATGTACCCCACTCTGGGAGGCACTCCGCTCCGGTCCCCGGCCCATCATCCGGACCGTCCGCTCCAGTGTCCGCAGCTCGATCTTCAGTGTAAAGATCTGACGCCGCGTCTCCCGTGCCTCGGTCCGGTAGCGATCCAAGTCGGCCGTCCCGATCCGAAGCTCCTCCACCTCAGCTCGTGCCCGCGCTAACTCCTTCCGGAGTTGTTCCATCTCTGCATCATCTGGGCGTCGCAGGGTCTCCGCTCTCAGCCGGGCCATCTCTGCCCGTACCAGCTCCGTCTCTGCTCGGGCTCGATCGGTCTCGGCCCGGCTTCTCTCTACCTCTGCTCTCGCCTGGCTGGCCTCGGCCACTGCTGCTGCTAGATCCCTCGCCTGTAGATTGCATTTTATATCATTAGTCATGAAGCATTTAATTAGGCATAATCATAAGCATTTTTAGTCTCTTACCCGCTCCGCGAGGGTGGCCTCCGCCTCCTCGGCCCGGGCAACCGCCGAGCAAAGTCGGCCTCCTGCTCAGCCCTGCCTCCCGCAGGCTGCGAGGAAGACGATGGGGCATCCGGTCCAGCGCGTTGGGCTCCCTCGGCCCGCTGCATTTAGAAGTCATGGTTAGTTGACATTGGCATTTGCATCATGAACATCATTGCATAAATCATGAGCATTTAAGTTTTTAGTCTCACCAGGAGCTCCAGGGCAGACCGGTACCCGTCCCGCTGCTGGATGGTGGAGTGGAGTAGCCCTTCCAGCTCGGCTATCCGTCCCTCGGGGTCTAGCTGCATTTTAGAAAGCATGAGTCAGCATATATCATATTGCACATTGCATAATAAAAGTTTAGAGTTTTAGAATTGCATACCGGTCGTCGGGTACCTCGGTACACTCGGTCGCCGTAGAGTCGAGCGAAGGCCTTCAGATATGCCTCGTCGCTCTCGTCTCGCTCCTTCACCGCTCGACCCCGCCTATTCCAATCGTGGACGTAATTCACCTTCCGGGCGCACCAATCCACATTGCCGCTGATGCCCCTTGCTGATTTGCCGGGGTGGTCATCGCTGTGGCGTGGAAAGGTCACCTCGGGCTGGTGTAGTCCCCGGGTCCACAGGATCAGCCTGTAGTGCAGAGGCTCGATGATATGGATGCAATGCAACCATATGTCTCGCCCCCAGTACGATAAGGCCGCCTCCACCCATGGCTGTCCCGTATAACCCTCATCGCGGTATGGGGTCCATCTCACCTCAGAGCATTTAGTTCATTCATTAGCATATAAAAGCATTAAAGATATTAGAGATATGTAGAAAGCATTTAGAAAGCATTTTAGAAGCATATAGAAATCATTTTTGAGTTCTGGACTTACCGATGTATGCGGGAAGGAGTCCAGGTCATCCTGGATCGTCCGGGTCAGTCTAATGATCGACCCTGTGTCCCTCGCCACCGACCAATGCCTCGCGATCGGTATGCGGCCGGGATAGAGTAATGCGCCTCTCCCGATGCCCGGGAGGTACATATAGCTCCAGATCTGCATTTAGAAATCGAGTCAGTCGCATCATTGCATAAGTCATTGCATAAATCATTGCATAAATCATTTGCATAAATCATAGCATCGATATTCATGGCATAATAGGAAACATATGAAGTGCATTTACCTGTAGGAAAGGCGAGAAGCCACCCAGCATCGTCTGCCGGTCCGTAGTGCTGAGGGACTCCAACAGGAATGCGAGCACTGCTGCTCCCCAGGCGTATCTCCTGACTCTGCCCAAATCCTCTATCATCGGCAGCAGTCTACAGCTGATGACATCCGCCCAGGTCGCGAAGAGGAGCTTCCCGAATAGCAGCATCAGGAAGCGTCTGAGCACCCTGTCTCCCTCTGGTCCAGCCTCCGCCGCCACGCGAGGGCGCACCTGGTCTATCACTCTGCCCAGATGCTCCTCAGGTAACTCTCCCACGGTGATCGTCGCTCCTCTCAAGCCTAAGCTCTCCTGCAGCACTGACCTCGAAAGCTGAGAGGAGGACTGTCCCGGCCTGATCAAATCCAGCCCGAGCAGCTACTGCGCCATCTCTCGGTAGTCGCCGTATGTCCACCCTGTCACCGCGGCTCCGTGGACTCTCAATCCGGTAATCCTCGCTATGTCTTCTAGCGTGGGGATCATGTGGCCCCACGGGAAGATGAACGCCCTGCTGATCGGGTCCCATCTCTCGTGCAAGGCGTACAGCAGCGGCGTGTCCATCCGGATCACCTCGATGCTGAGCACCTCGGCGAATCCCATGCCGGCTAATCTCTCTCTCTGGTAGTCGGGCAATGCCTGGTACACTGCCCGGATCTGTAGCCAGGAGATCCGCGACCGTCTCTTCCCCTGCATTACATATTAGATCATTCATTAGTCCAATTGCATCATATAATCATTGCATAATCATTCATAATTGAAAACAAAACAAAAATTTGAAAATTGAAAACCCTAAAAAATAGTTTAATTCCCTGGCTAGAGTGACGGCCCTGGGGTAGGGCGTCGTTTGACTCTGACGGACGCAGCCTGATGCGTCGGGTGTGTGACGGTCGCTGGCAGGACCGTCACATTATCTGCATTTGGGAATTTTTTCCCTTGCATCCCCGTGGTCTCCCACTATGGCCAAATGGCCTACAATTGCTCCTAGTGGGTTCGTAGACCCATTTCTACCCCTTTCCCTCACATGCATCCATAAATAAACACGAAAAAATCAAAAATTGGAAAATTAGGGCGGGGGCCTACCTCGTGGTCCATGGCTCTCTTCCTCTTCTTCTTCGGTTCCTTGGGCTCCTCTGCACCCAAGGGAGCTTCCCCTTCGTCCTCCGTGGCCGTGGGAGCTTCTTCTTCCTCCCTTGGATTTCTCCTCGCCGGTTGTTCTTCTTCCACCGGCGGGATCGCCTCCCGTTCAAGACGGCGGTGGAACCGCCGTATTGCCATCCTCTTCCCTCTCTCTCTCTTCTTTGGTGACGGCTGGGGAGCCTCGTCGCCGGCCATGGTAGTATTGGGGACGGTGGTCGCCGGTGGTTTCCCTCGGTTGGTTTTTTTGGGTGATGGGTGTTGAATGAAGGCTGTAACCGTTCGGTTTTATTTTTTTGAACGCTCAGGAAATGTGACGGTCTATCGACCGACCGTCACATCATTCTGACACGTCTGGATCTGACCGTTACATGTGTTGGCACTGTTTTATTGAAGAATGTGAACCGCCTGGTTTATGACGGACTAGGGGTGGTCCGTTACTTGATGTAACGCACGTACATGAGACCGTTACAAACTTGCAAGTTTCTTGATGAATTAAATGGTCTAATTAATGTCAAAATGGTTCCATTTTCTTCCATGTTGTTCCTTATTGATGCCTCTCGCATGTACAAATGGTTACGACTTGATACATGATCATATTTATTGTTGGCTAACCTATCTTTCATGAAGGAATTATGAGTGAAGTCGTGCTTTATCGTCCGTCAGGCAGGTAAGTCAGGTATTGTATCTTGTTCCCTCACTCCCTTAATGCATTACTATATGTTACCTATGATATATTATCTCGAGAACCGGCTGGTCATTCATGTGTCCTGGGATCTGATGTTCCCCTTAAACAAAAATGATGATGATCTAAGTTCACATGATTAATCGTTGGATAGGCCGTTAGATTGGAAAATTTGGGGACGATGGTTCTATCTTGCACGCCGTGGTTGCAGATAGTGTCCTGACTCCGATTTCTCCAAACTAGCAATATTATTCTCGAGTATTTGATATTTTATCTTTCTTTGCATCTGTTTTGAAGATTTCTTTTCCTTTAACCCAGCATGCATCATACGCATTCTTTGAGCATTCATGAAGCTTCATTTGTTCAAAGTGTCTCGTTGATGGTGAACGGCTGTGTTGATTATCCCAAATAAGGAGAATTATTCCACTCTGAATTAGAAGGTTTCCTTCGATCTGCTCGCTTGATCTGGTTTGCTGAAGATTCCTGTCTGGAGTTTAGTCTCTTTCCTTTCCGTTGCCTCCGGCGGCTAGCCGTGTTTCCTTTCCTTAGTTAATTAGTTCCTCCAGACTCGCGTCCTTTGGCTGGCTATTTCCTTGTGATCAGTTTGAAGTTTTCCAGAAAAATTCCTATCGCTTGTTGGTAAAAAAAACGGGTGTCGTTTACCTTAACGCCCTCTTTTTGATACACTCCGCTTCATTTCCGCTTCATCTTCATGTTCCATTTCACTTCCGCCTCACCTCCACTCGCTCCCCTGCAAAGAGGACGTTAAGGAGGGGCATCTGTTGACACCCGTTTTATACCCAATAAGTCGGGTCATCTCCTTATTTCATTCTATATGATGCTCCGAGTTGTTCACTCTTCATTGAGTCTCTTGATCAGTTGAAGCCTATTTTTTGGGTCTTAATTCCTGGATTAAGATGTGGCTCCCGGTGGCATTTCGTTGGATGAAGCTTAGCAAAACCCTTCACTCTATTTTTGGAACCTCAATGTTAATAACGGTCCCAGTCAGGCGCGTTGCTTCCTTCTGACGGATAGATCCTGGGCCGTTACTCTTTGAAGAGTCCTAAGGCTTGAGGCCTCGTTTTCAGTGCTTATCCCTTAATTTCCACGTTGATAATAACGGTCTGTCGTGCAGCCGTTGTTTCATTCTGACGCCCTATGCCTTGGCCGTCGCTTCCTTGAAGAGTCCTATTGTTTGGGTCTTCTTCCCGTTGATCTTATCTCTTTGGGATAGGGTTGAAAATGGCGGTCGTTCCTTGATGCGTTACTTCCAAGTGGCGGTCTGTCGTGCAGCCGTTACTTCCTTCCGAGAGTCCTGGCAGTTCAGGCCTTTTTTCTGCTACTCCGTGGTCGAGATAAGGATTTGGATTGACATTATCTCTTTCAAATCTGATCCTCAGGACCTCCCGTTCGATTCTATGGACTCTTGGTGATATTATCTTCGAGGATTTGCTAAGAGTTATCTCCTTTCACGTTTGAATTATCCTCTGCTCGACCTAAGAGTTTGAGGGTCTATAAATAGAACCCTTGACTTCATGGCCAAAGGGGGGAGATTTTGAATTCACGACGAAGTGCTGCCAAACTCAGGAGCCATCTTCATCCAAGAGGAACTGCTTCCCACGTCCATCCATCTCATAATCAAGGGAGTACTTTAGTTTTGGTCTTTCAAGTTCATCATTGCATGCTTGAGTTCTTCCCTGGTTTTTTCCTCAATCAAGGCATTGTCCCTCTTCCTTCTCCACGTTTTTCACTGTCCTCTAAGCATATAAACATCTTCCCAAACTTTTAAAACACCCAGAGGGGTTAAAAAAACCAAAACTCCCCGGTAATCCCCTCTCCTTTTGATGATGTTAAGTCCTTTGAGAATTGATGCTATGCTTGTGAAAAGGACTAATTGAGGTTATTGTGTTTGGTCTTTCTACATCTTTGGCAGGTTTACAGGTTCATTGACACGAGGCCCAGGTCTTCTAGCCGGCTGGAAGAGTTGGAGTTAAAAGAATTCAAGCTTTGTTACTGCAGGTTATCTGACGGTCTTGGGCAGGCGCGTCATTCTCCTCCGGCGGTCTATCGTGTGGCCGTCACTTCAAAGCGACGCACGGGGTTCTGGCCGTTACTTCCAAGTTGATCTGCAGGCTTTCTCTGGTTTTCTCTCCCGTGGGCGGGTGTTTCATCCACCTATTTCCAAGGTATATTCAGGTTCTTTTGACTTGTTTTACTTTGGTGGCGATCACATCTTTCCTTGGTATTGGGCATTAGCTGTCTTCTTCATCATATCTTCCTATTTTCCTTGCTTATTCCACCTTCACGGTGTGTTTTTATTTATTCCTTGCTCCACGCCCCGGCGTGTGTTTTTTCCTTTTCCTTAGCGTAGTTGGATTGAGATAGCATGCCCATGCTAGAGCTAGCTATGATTGCCTAGGTTCATGATCACATGTTCATAGGTTTGAGTAGATCTTTGATTGCTTGTTTGTCATCTTACCATATCACTCTCCAAACCTCAAAAGAAAAGATAGAAGATAGACAAATAAATATCAACAACGTCGTCACTGGTTGCATTGTCTATTTAGTCGTGTCGTCACCTAGAGTCTCAGATTTGCATCCCGTAAGGTCGAGTCTCATTCATCCCGCATCACCCAGCTCACTGGTTTACTCACCTTCAATTAAGCCGCCTGGGCCAACCCCGGGGCGCCCCGCCCAAAAGCCACGACACGTGGCACCCTACAACGAGGCCGGGGTTCTCCCCAAGATGCCTCCCTCCAGCCTTCCAAACTCAAAGGAAGGTTTTTCCCTGTCAACCACGGGCTCCGGAAGCCCATAACACAACAATAAGGCCCATGCTCGTGTGCCGGGAATTTCCCCGAACCCCTTGCAGGCGCGTATGTTCCAGCCATTCTACAGCAAGCTGGGGGCCAACCCGTGGCTCGAACACACTAGCCGTATCCTACGCAGCCCTCCAGAAAGTTGGGGCCACCCCTGGCCCTCAGACGCACGGCGATGAGCCTTTTATCTTCATCACCCAGGCTAACTCGGGGCTACCCTGTCAACCCGCCATGCAACGTGATCTAACTCACCAAGGCAGGGCCCACAAGCCCAAGACGCCATCCCCCAGCTCCTACAAGCTACCATCCTTGCCCCGAGGCCAAAGCTAAGACCCACCAGTCAGCTACCCGAGCCGTTCGACAACCTGAAGTGTGTCGGGTATTTCCCCGAACACCTTATGAGCGGCTGCGACTACACCGAATGATTGACCCCCACAGGCCAATCCTAGCACCCCGGACACCTAAAGTCCTGTAAAGGACAACATTGAACAACAGCGAAAGGGCCCCCGGGACGACCCCCCGTGGCCACGGCTCACCGAGGGGGGGGGTTCACCCCAGGTGCGATCGGGCCCAGGTACAGGTGAACTCCCCCGGGGCGGGGCCCCTTCACCTAGCCCGGACAGTCTCAATTCGAGTTCGTCTCCGCCCCAGTTCCATGCAAGATTGATCGATGTACCAGCTCGAAGGCGTTCGCGAAGATGGAGCCTCAGGATCGCACATGTCAATCTCCTTGGTCCACGTACGCACACAATCAGCCAACTAGCCCAAGCCTCGTATCCTTTGTCCTCTTGCAGTCACACCGGGTCAAAGTGGGCCCAAAATAGTAAAAAATTGGGGTTTTATAGACTTGGAAAAAAAAACCCAATGTTGCCCCACCTAAACCCCCCCGGGGGGGTTACGTGGACCAGCCCGCCCCCTCGGGCTGGTCCGCATAAACCCGAGCCCACATGCATTAAACAAAAAAACTATTTTTTTTTTAAAAGAGGGGGGTTCCCCCAGTGTAAACCCCCGGAGGAGGGTTTTACGTGGACCAGCCCACCCCCCCTAGGCTGGTCTGCATAAACACAGGCCCACACAAACAAAAGAAAAAAAACTAGGGACTTTCCCCGCGTAAACCCCCCTCCCCCTCTCAGAAAAAAAAATTTTTTTTTAATTAATTTTAGGGGGTTTACGTGGACTAGCTCACCCCCCCCAACCCAGTCCTCGTAAACCCCCTGGCCTTTCATATTCCCCTATAACCCCCCCCCCCCCCCCCCCCCCGCCCTTAGAAACACAAGGAACAACAACAAGAGAGGCATACAGGCACGGAGGATCAACACAAGGACCTTCAAGCGCAAGGACCTAATCCCCAAGGCTTCCGGCAAGAACACGAGGAGCAAGACGCATGTTGGGTGACTTGTTGATCGTCTCGTATATGCCGAGGGTATGTCAAACGTACTCCCCTCACATGGCATCTAGCCGTTTCACTCAAGTCCATCCCCTCGCGTATGAGGCGTTATGATAATGTCGAATACACCCGCACATCGAGTCCGCCTGCATATGGCGCATTATGATAACAACGCGCATCCCATAATGCCGAATTTGCTCCCTCCATGGGACCATGTGCCCGCCGCTCACCCCGAGCTGGCCACCGACGGTCCCAACCGTTGACCCGAGTTAGTCGGAGCCTGGCCTAGAAGTAACATTCCAGGGATCGGCCCTAACTCCCTGGCATAAAGACAAAGGCCTTCCGGGACCCATGCCCAACTGCTCACCTCGAGCCACGTCCGGCCTCCCACAGGCGCCAGCCAATGTCCACCCATGTCATCCAGTATAGCCCTCCCTTGGCGAGTCGGGCACATCCCTAGCTCCTTGTGGAGGGCCTCTGTAAATGCACGCGGACATCCGCTTTATCCTGGATTGACCCGGGGACCAATCTATATGTCAGAATTGTCCCGTGGCTTGCACCAGTTGTATTTCTGTCACGTCCTGAGATTTATGCAGCGGAAACAATCAAGAACGTGAACAGTCAACAAGAGAATGGTGCGGACACATGCCGCAATACACGTCGGTGGACGAGGACAAGCCGGGGCCCGGTTAGCTCACGGAGGACGTGGATGTGTGACCGAGCTACTTACTTGTCTTATTTCTTACTTTAATGCCTTATTGGGCCCGTTGTAGTCCTTTCATGGACAATTATCCCTTTTATCTTTATTGGACCTCATGTGGGGAATGGGCTAGAGTTAATGGGTTTTGGGCCTTAAGGGGCTTCAATGTGAACAAGACAAGGGGTTTAGTGGCTATGTGTGAAAGGGGTTAAGTGAAAGGGGGCTAAGGAGGCTAGTGGAAGGGGGCGCCCACCTTCCTTGGTCCAAAGGGGAGGCAGCCACCTACCAACTTTGAATCCCCTCCCTTATTTTTTGAGAATTAGGTAGCATCCTTGTCCCCCCCTTGGTCTCCCCCTCTCCCCATGGTCAAGGTGGGCATCCCCCCTCTCCCTCCCCTCTCTCCCACGCATTTCCCAACCCCCCTCTCCCTCTCCTCTCTCCCACGCATTTCCCAACCCCCCTCTCCCCTTGCCATTCCCTATATAATCACATGTATAGTGTTATATGAGAAGCTAATGAAGTTTTTATGAGATAAGATTATGTTAAGAGAGTGATTATCTTCCCCCCCTTGGGTGTGATGCCCTTGATCAAATCCTTTGACGAGAATCTTTTGGGCGTGTGACTCGCCCCTCTATCCTCCATATCCTCTTCATATGTGGTTCTACCAAAATTCTCAGTGATGCTTCTACAAGTCAGGAAGAAGTTGGCGCTGGTTTCGCGTCGATCGGAGCTTTGGATCACCGGCAACAATTCTCCTCGTGAAGTCGCGCAAATCTGCCAGAGCCTGTAGTCCCGATCCTTAGTTTCCTAATCCAAAATTTTGCTAGATCTACTCCCAAGCTCTCTAGATCTGAGATCCTGATGGGTTGTATGATTTTTTTGTCCTCTTCGCGTTGCCGCCAATCTCGTGTTGTTCTGAGATCGGTGCTGGCCATGGCGGAGATTCTCGGGGGACTGCGCCAACCACCCAATGCAGATCCGACCCAGAAGAAGAGGTGACTTCCAGAAGCTGCCCCGCCCTCCTCTTTGCCGATCTGACCAAACCCCTTGGTCAGATCCTTTCTCTAGATGTCGCCGACGATCTTCAACAAACGGCGCCTCGTTCCAACACCGGGAACCATTTTTCCAGTAATTTTTTGTCTTCCTGTGCAGTTCTGTGTGTGCAGAACCTGAGGCTGAGAATAGTCACTACTGCGCTCAGATCTAGTAAGATCTGATCGCGCCCTTCGGAGCAGAGAATTTTAATCCTGTCGCCGATGTTCTCCAATAAACGGCACTCCGATAGGACATCGGATCTTAGCGTACCGGCCTCCACAAGATTGCTGCGCCGAGTGACCTGTGCGAGAAGAATCAAGCCGGCTTCCAATCGGCTCACCAGATCGGCCCCGACTAGCTTCCCTCACCTCCTGCGAGTGCGGCCCATCAACCCGGATTCCAACAACCCCAAATTTATGTTTGTAGCCCTTTACCTCCCTGCTTGGAGTGGGCATCAAGTTCCAAAAGTGTACTGTTATTAAGTGTGTTTATTGGGGTTGTCGGATTCGGCCGGGAATTGTTCCCCACGCGCTAGTTGTGGAGGTACGTGCTTTGTTCCACACTAACATTGCTGATTTAGTATATTTTCTATCATGCTACGTTTGTGAGAATAGGGCCATTAGCTAGTTGCAAATTGCCGTGGTTGTGAGTTGTGAGGGACCGTTCCTTAGCTCCAATCAAGCACCGAGCTCGGACTGCATTACCCTAGGCGACAGTGGTTCCTTAACCGCTATGATCCCACGTTTCCCTCGCAAGGGACAATCGTCGGGCTAGAGTGAGTTGCTGTTGAGAGAAGTATCCACTCGGCGAATGCAACGGTGGTCAGCCGCTCGGCTTACCTTAGTGTGCTAGTGCTGGCCAGACTTTTAGTCAGTCATACGTCTTAACCCGGTCGTGTCATCCGTCCCGCATCAGAGAAGCCTCAAGTGAGCAATAACATCATAGTGCAATGATCATCTACATAAAGATGAATGGACACAATAATTGATCAAATTCTAACTTTTATTGCTAATAAAAATCAAGTACAAGATGTTGACTCATTGACTAAATGGACTCAATAAAGTGAAAATTACATAAGTGACTCTTGACTCGACTAACTACAGCTTCTCTTGAACCATCAATCACTCTTAGATCCATCACATGAGAAATCTGAATCCAACCCGCTAGAATTTTTTGAAAAAGATTGGAAAAGTAGGGAATGAGCACACATGCCTAGTAGGTATCTTCGTATCAACATGAAGACAATGTTTAAGTAATTAATACTTTTAGCTCTAGAATTAAGGTAAAAATGAGAATGCGATAAAACACATGTATAAAACAAAGTGACATAATAGCATTGTAAGATCATGATGTAGGACGAATGATGATAGATGAGTAGAATCAAGTAAGAATATATCAAGAATGTAACTTGGCCTTTCACGAACAAGAATATGCTTGCATGTATCGAGAACGCACTTTCACTTTTCACTTTTCATAACCATAAAGGTTATGCACTAGAATGTCATGTAATCAAGCATGTAATAATTCAATCATGAGATAGCCTCGTAAGAATTCTTGTGAATTTCACTTATTTATAAAGAAAGTACTCCCAGCGTAATGCGACGCCAGTAGTATCATACCCCATGGTTTATAGTATGTTTCTGACAATCATCCGAGGGGACTAGCACAGAGCCCTTGGACACAATCAGAGCCCGAACTGCATCTTCACGTATAAATAAAGCTACTTCCACGAGTATAACAATAAAGTACGGCCAATAATGTAACAAGTTCAAGTATAGTTTCATGATGGTAATATCAAGGTAAGTATGCACCAAATAAGAATATGGGATTCCAAGAATGACTTAAAGCAAGGTCATGCCACGAAAAGAATTCGGCAGCATAACGGTACATTCTTTAATTTTCATAATTCATTAGGTAGCTTGAGAAACAAAGTTTTAGGTTCTAGACAATCATTAGACCAGCTAGGAACTTGAAAAACCCAACCCAAAGGTCAAACCTCGGGTTAGACAGGATCAGGGATATAGCGGTCGTTTACAGGACCATTTCATGAAGAAAGCGGTCAGAGTCTAGACCGTTTCATGGAGACATGCGATCGAGTCCGGACCGTTTAGTAACAAAGTTAATAGAATGAATGAACCAGAACCATGCGGTCTAGGCAAGGCTGTTAGGCGTCCTTAGCGGTCAAGTGAATGGCCGCTAGGCTCATTTGGCTGTCATCTAGAAGGCCGCTAAGATCCAGAACTTATAAAACACCGGTATAGTGCTTTCTAGACAATTTGGGCTTTAAGGGTACAACCAGCTCGGTGTCCCAGTGAGAATCTAAGGCTCGCGGAGTCTTACGGAGGCCTTGAAACATAATCCCCTAGTCTGACAGAAGGAATATCCGGTGGAGAGGTTCATAAGTCCAAGAGAGTGTGCCTATAAGTGTAAAATGTAACTAATGGTCACATACTGGAGTATATACCATGTACTTATGAAAATGACTCAAGAAATGAGAGTGGATCATGTGAAAATAGCGATCAAAACAACGTTCTAAATACCACCATGAATCATATTTCATAAATATAAGAGGAAATATTTAATTACAAAACTATAACATTTAGGCATGAAATTACTGATAACGAAAATAACGTTCAAAATCATGCACATGTTGAAACATGGTATTTAACAGAAAAATAAGACATGATTTTTATGATAAATAATAAAATTATAGGGTTACTAATATGCGATTTCAATTTGGCTCGGACTGGTCCACAGAACTTGAAAACTGTTATGGACTGGCCGCCTATATGTGAAAAATGGTCTTGCGATAGGCCGCTTGTTGTACTAAGCGGTCACTTCATGGGTTGTTTCTGTCTGACAGACAGAAGTTCTAACATAGTGAAATATAACACTAACCTATGGCATGTCATGCATGGAAACAATTTAAACCATGTAGTAAAGTATGCTAGAAGGTATTTGGGCCATGAACATGCATTGGTTGTGAAAATAGACAATAAATTTCTATTATTATTTCATTAGGGCTAGATGCATGTATGGAAAATGAACTTACTGTGCAGTCTCAATGAAACATAAAATACTCAACTACAATGCATGAAATCAACTGAAAATTGAGTGCTTTTATTCCTAACATCATGTTTAAGCCGTTCATGAGATAACCTACCTCTGATTTGGGCTTTAAACTTCGAATTATGGGTTGGAACTTGACCCTAGTTCTACTCGTCCTGAACCAAACCAGCAACTTCATG
Organism: Amorphophallus konjac; assembly: GCA_022559845.1. Taxonomy (NCBI): domain Eukaryota; kingdom Viridiplantae; phylum Streptophyta; class Magnoliopsida; order Alismatales; family Araceae; genus Amorphophallus; species Amorphophallus konjac. The sequence goes on from CM040121.1 coordinate 263,272,378, forward strand.
GCTTCCTAACTTCTGATTCCCTTCACCTAAGACCACAAAAATTGGAAGGTAAGAAGAGGGTACTAAAAGGAACAAATAACATTAAAGAACCCATATCTAATTACCTTGTTTAGGGTTTTTAATTTGTTGCTCAATTTGGCCCGATCGCACAAGTTCCTAGGTTACTTGCATTGAATCAGCGTCTTTGCAGGCCTCTAACTCCTTGGAGGCTTGATCTATTAGAACGAAATTTTGAGGGAAGTTAGACCTTACTATTACAAACAAAACATTTTAAAGAACCTGCCTCAAATAATACTTCCTTACCTTAGTTCCACGTGAGCCAAACGTAAGGGTCGCTCAGGTTGAACTTAGGATCTATTTATAGGGTTAGCTAGGGTTTTGAGGATTTGAACGAACCTAGAGTCCTAAGTAGGGTTTCAATTCGATACTCTAGCATTCTAGACTCTTCTAACTACGGGATAGCGTCGATCCTTGGTGATTAGGATACCAATGTTCCCATCTTTTCATGCCTTCTTCCATTCACGGAATCTGAAGAGCTTTGCGATCTCATAGCAACTGTTTCTTGCCTCAAGCGGTCTCGCGATAGACCGTTTCTATCCTTTAGCGTCGAATTTGATTTATTTCAAACTCTTTTGATATTTATCCCTTAATTTGATGTGTATATCCCATTTAAATCCACAAATTACCTAATTTATGTTTCTATTAATGGGCTTGGGCCTAAAAGACTTAGAAATTGGTCTATGGGCCAATTTAAGTTGGGCTGAGCCTTTTAATGAATATAGGGACTTTAAATAGTCTAAATAATCCTTAATTTTATCTTAATAGCCCATTAAGCCTTTAAAATTAGTTAGTAATTATATTTTAAATTCTAAAAAAATCCTAGAAAAATCTGGGGTGTTACACCCTCCCCCACTTAAGAGAATTTGGTCCCAAAATTCTTAATATGAGTTTTTTACTGAGAGTGTGTGTGTGTTTTAATTAGCTAATTACTTACACTAATAATTAAGGCAATGTGAATAGGTTAGGATGGTACCTTCAATCGTTTTACCTTCCTCATCCAGGATGGCATTTAGTCGGCCTCGTCGCCCGCGTCCATTGTTATCCCTCGAAGATTGTTCCTTTATAAGAGGACACATGGGCAAGCGATGCTCCCGACTTCTACATTTGAGACAAGTGGCAAGATGCTTCCAACACTCTTCGGCCGAGTGCCCGAATATTTCACAGAATGAGCAAGCCGTGGCGACTTGCATTCCTTCTTCTTCCTTAACTCTTTTACTTTTCCCATTGCCATTTCCATTCTTTTTCCATTACCGTTCCCATTGCGGGACCTCTTACTGTGATGGGGTTCATCATCATCCACTTCTCTCTCTTCTTGCCTATCATGTTTCCGGCTCGACCTTTCTTCCCTCCCTCGGAGCTTCTCCACCTTCTCCAGGGTTCTTTCACATAGATGTGCCCGTTGGACCATTTCTGTATAGGTGCGGATATTTTGAGACCTAACTTGTTGAATAAATTCGGACCTTAAACCATCCATGAATCGGTTGGCCTTTAATAGGTCTGTGCTAACCAGGTGGGGAGCATAAGGTGCTAATCGAGAGAATTGGAGCTCATATTCCGCCACGGACAGCATGCCTTGGCAAAGTGCGGCGAATTCTGCGGCCTTTCTCTCCTTAATGTGCTCGGAGAAATACTTTGCTCAGAAGAGTGTGAGAAATCCCTCCCAAGTGTGCAGTGCGTTTGCAGGTGGGGCAGGAATAGCTTTCCACCACGTACACGCATCTTTGTTCAATTGGAAGGTGCCGAGACGGACTTTTTCTTGATCAGTGCATTGCATGACGTCGAATATCCTATTCATTTCATCAATCCAATTTTTCACCTCATTTAGGTTAGAAGACCAAGAGAATCTTGAAGGATTCATGCTTCAAAAATTCCCGTGTAAATTTCTTGCGCCTGCTCGTGTGCCAGCTTGGGCCACCGTCTGTAGAGCCTGCGTGAGACCCGCGACTGTTTGTTGCATCTTATCCCTGTTGACACGGTGAGCCATTTGGAGAGTGGGGTACCTGAGAAGAAGAACATTAGGTTACTTCCTACACAGTGAGGGGGATTTAACCTAGCGATATTTTCTAACTAGCTATCTCATCCCGGGTTCTATCCCATTCTCTCATAGGTGAGAAATTTCTTTCCTAGTTCATAGGTGTAGGTCCTTAAACCTTGGACTTAACCTACAACATGATGTTTTCCCTAGGAATATATCTAAGACCTATGCTTTGATACCACTCTAATTGTCACACCCTGAGATTTATGCAGCAAAAATAATCGGGAACGTGAGCAACCAGCAAGAGAAGCCTCAAGTGAGCAATAACATCAGAGCGCAATGATCATCTACATAAAGATGAATGGACACAATAATTGATCAAATTCTAACTTTTATTGATAATAAAAATCAAGTACATGATGTTGACTCATTGACTAACTGGACTTAATAAAGTGAAAATTACATAAGTGACTCTTGACTCGACTAACTATGGCTTCTCTCGAACCATAAATCACTCTTAGATCCATCACTTGAGAAATATGAATCCGACCCACTAGAATTTCCTGAAAAAGATTGGAAAAGTAGTGAATGAGCACACATACCCAGTAGGTATCTTTGTATCAACATGAAGGCAATGTTTAAGTAATTAATACTTTTAGCTCTAGAATTAAGATAAAAATGAGAATGCGATAAAACACATGTATAAAACAAAGTGACATAATAGCATGTAAGATCATGATGTAGGACGAATGATGATAGATGAGCAGAATCAAGTAAGAATATATCAAGAATGTAACTTGGCCTTTCACGAACAAGAATATGCTTGCATGTATCGAGAACGCACTTTCACTTTTCACTTTTCATAACCATAAAGGTTATGCACTAGAATGTCATGTAATCAAGCATGTAATAATTCAATCATGAGATAGCCTCGTGAGAATTCTTATGGATTTCACTTATTTATAAAGAAAGTACTCCCAGCGTAATGCGACGCCAGTAGCATCATACCCTATGGTTTACAGTATGTTTCCGACAATCATCCGAGGGGACTAGCACAGAGCCCTTGGACACAATCAGAGCCCGAACTGCATCTTCACGTATAAATCAAGCTACTTCTACGAGTATAACAATAAAGTACTGCCAATAATGTAACAAGTTCAAGTATAGTTTCATGATGACAATATCAAGGTAAGAATGCACCAAATAAGAATATGGGATTCCAAGAATGACTTAAAGTAAGGTCATGCCACGGAAAGAATTCGATAGCATAACGGTACATTCTTTAATTTCCATAATTCATTCGGTAGCTTGAGAAATAAAGTTTTAGATTCTAAACAATTATTAGACCATCTAGGAACTTGTAAAACCCAACCCAAAGGTCAAACCTCGGGTTAGACAAGATCAAGGATAAAACGGTCGTTTATAGGACCGTTTCATGAAGAAAGTGGTCAGAGTCTAGACCGTTTCATGGAGACATGCAGTCGAGTCAGGACCGTTTAGTAACAAAGTTAATATCATGAAGGAACCAGAACTATGCGGTCTAGGCAGGGCCGCTAGGCGTCCTTAGGGATCAGGTGAATGGCCGCTAGGCTCATCTGGTGGTCGTCTAGAAGGCCGCTAAGATCTAGAACTTATAAAACACCAGTAAACTGCTTTCTAGACAATTTGGGCTTTAAAGGTACAACCAGCTCGGCGTCCTAGTAGGAATCCCAGACTCACAGAGTCTTACGGAGGCCTTGAAACATAATCCCCTAGTCCGATAGAAGGAATATCCGGCAGAGAGGTTCATAAGTCCAAGAGAGTGTACCTATAAGTGCAAAGGGTAACTAATGGTCACATACCGGAGTATATGTCATGTACTTATGAAAATGACTCAAGAAATGAGAGTGGATCATGTGAAAATAGCGATCAAAACAACTGATGCGGAACGCTAGGAGAACTGGGACTCTATGTGAAGACGCGACTAAATGGACAACTAAGACCAACAACTTTGCGATGGGTTGAACGGCGTAGACTCAACACCTAATGTTCCCAAGAGAGGAACTATGTCAACTAACAAGAAATCAAGCTCGCAAGCGCCCCTATGAGGGAAGAGCACGAATCCGCAAAGTTGACAAACCGGCAGGGTCTAGGGTGATTAGACTTAACACTCGCGACTCGGATGAGTCACGGGACGGTCACACTTTCTCACCACGGCAATGAATAAAGGAAATGAACTGAATAAGAACCTACTACGCACACATGCAGTGGCATCAAGAGAAAATACTAAAAGGGCAAGCTAACCAGGCAAAGAAGTGGACGCATACCTCCACGCTCGGAGCGTGGGGAAGAAACCCGGCCAAGTCACACGATCCCCGGTACAATGCTGAACAAGTACAACCAAACACAGCCCACTCCTCGCAAGGAGGTAAAAGGCTACACAGCGGGACCCGGGGGTCGTGCAACGTGGGGTGACGGGTGCCGGGTTGGTGAACCTCGTCGTACGCGAGCCGCCGCGAGTCGGTACGAACTGGGACCAGCAGCAAAACTGGCACGTCACGGAGGCTGAGGAAGGCGCCAATGTCCCTGGTAGCACACTGTGGGGGGTGGTGAGCCTCCTGGAAGACGAGGGAAGCCAACGACGCCGGCTGGAACCTCCGGAGTGGTCGCGAGCGGGGGGAAGGCTGCTAGCCGGCCTGCGCGCGGGTAGGAGAGCAGCTGGACGAAGACCCTGGCACGTGACCTTCTACTCGTCCGTTGGTCACAAAACTCAGCGTAGGCGCTGGTGGGGGTGTCCCAGGGACACCGGTGAAGTGGCGACTGCAACGGAGTACCGAAGGTGATGTTGTGAGTTTTGCAACAGGCCCTACACGTTCTGGTCTATCCTCTGGCAGCAGGACCACAGGTCGAAGATTGGGCTTGAACTGGGTCCTCCGGATGGCAAATAGGGCGGGGTTTTCTCTGGTGGATAGGTGAGGGTCGTGGGATGACTGGGTATCAGTGGTGGGGTGGAGCGTAGTGGAGGTTTTGGGCGTGGAAAGTGAAACCCGATGGGGTTCAGTTCTATAGTCCGATGTAGTCAGAACTGAGAGCTATGAAGGTGGATGGGATAAGTAAGGAACGGAGGCTCAGACACTTGTAATAAAATTCTAGGGGATGGTTTTGGACGAGGTGAAGAAATTCTGAAAATCTCAGGTCATTTGAAGATGTATAGAGGAATGTTCCTTTGGAGGGGCTTTGGCACTGTCGCGGCAGGACTGCACATGAGCAGTCTGCGCGACCAAAATTGGTCCAAAGGGAAGTTTTTTCTCCGATGGAGATTTGAAGTGGGATTTTCAGGAGAGGTAGGGGACGTGTAGGGGAAGAGAAGTGAAGAAGGGGTCGACGTGATCAGAGGTCGGGAAGAGGGCATCCCAATGTGATCTTTTGGGTTCTGGTTTACTACAGGTCTGCACAGAGACAGCATGCGCAAGGAAAAGGGCTATGAAGACAACTTTCGCTACTGGACGAATTTGGCTATGGGGTGTTCAGGGGACGTGGGGGATAGGGGAATGAAGAAAAGCTTAGAAGGGTTCAATGGGGTTTGGGGATGGGAAAGGAGGGTGCCAACCTAATCTTCCGGACTCATTTCTGCAGGCGGACAACCAGATCTGGGCGCAGGACAGCAAGGGCCATCTCCTCCAAGCTTGTTACAAAACCTTGATCAATGGGACTCCCAGCTTGAGCAGAAGATGGGGAGGTCACCTACCACCTGTGGAGCATCCAAGAAACCTGTAATAGACCTTAGGAGTCGCTCCCAAGGGAAGAGGAAGAGAGGGAGGAGAGATAGAGGGTGTCACACCCTAGAGGGGAGGAAGAAGAATGAAATGCTCTTGGCCAAAACTCAATTTTCATTCATTCATTCATCAAATCCCTCAAGAGGGGGAGTACATGATAATATATAGAGTTTGAACTCCACCTTCCCTCCTTAGAGTTTGAATTTGAATCCCTTTGAAATTTAAATTCTATGGGCTCTATCATTGCTCCTTGGAGTTTGTGTTTGACCCATTTGAAATTTAAATTCTATGGGCTCCATTCTCCCTCCTTGGAGTTTGAATTCGAACCCATTTGAAATTTGAAATCCCAAAATGATGCAAACCCAAATACATGCCAAAGACACACCTAAGACGTACACAATACAAAATACGACCAAGTACGTACAAAATACAAATACGACCATGTACGTACAAAATACAAATACGACCCAAATACGTACAAAATATAAATATGACCCAAATACGTACAAAATACAAATACGTATAACAATATGTACTAAAGTGTCAAAGTTCCCGGGGAGACTCCAGACTGTCCCCTAGCCATAAAGAGATCGGTGTCGACCGAGTCGTGCTGCGTGTCCGGTACCGACGGCTCTTTGAGTCGAGCCGTATTCTTGCTCTGGTGTCCTCACCAATTCTCCCGGGGTGGGAAGAACTCGACTCTGTCGAGTAAGGGTCTCTGTCACTTTGGTACCGCTCTAGCAAGTCTGGATCTAACCTCTCCAGCTCTGCCCGGGAGATCCATGCATCATCGGACGTGGGTAGTCCCCTCCAACGCACCAAGTAGCGGTGATACGCGCCACTCCTGGTGGTGGTCACCTGCTGATCCAGTATAGACTCTATTCGCTCACGCTGCTGAGGTGACAGGGTTGGAAGTGGACTCTCAGGGGAGGGCTCACTCACAAAGGGTGGAGAAGGCCCAAACAACTCACTAGGGATCATTGTCGGGTCCCTATATGCGACTAACTCTGAGACATTGAATGTGGAACTGATACCATAGTCGTCCGGTAAGTCAACAACATATGCACTGGATCCAACTCGCTTCACTACTCTAAACGAGCCAGCACCACGAGCCTATAGTTTCTTCACAGCTCCAAAAGGAAACCGTTCCGGTCTGACTCGGATCATGACATAATCTGCCTCCCGGAACTCACAGGGGTGTCTATGAGCGTCCGCCAATTCTTTAAATCGTGCGTTGCTGGTCTCTATATGGCGACGAATACCATCATGCAAACCCCTAACATGCTCGACAAACGACTCTGCAGACTGCGACACTCTAGCATGCATGGGTAAGGGAACAAGATCCACTGGCTTCCTAGGTCTATATCTTGTAACAACCTCAAAAGGACTCATTCCTGTGGACCTATTGACTGAGTCATTATATGCAAACTCGGCAAGTGGCAAAACCGAATCCCAGTCCCTCTCGCGTTCCCTAACCAAACATCTCAAGAGGTTCCCCAAACTTCTATTGACTACCTCAGTCTGCCCGTCAGTCTGGGGGTGGTAAGCTGTGGAGAATTTGAGCTGAGTGCCCATCAAATGCCAAAGGGTCTTCCAAAAGTAGCTAGTGAATCGGACATCTCGATCGGACACAATGGACTTAGGAAGCCCAAATCGGCTCACTACACTAGAGAAGAACAATCGAGCAACCCTAGAGGCATCTGAAGTCTTTGAACAAGGAATGAAGAGGGCCATCTTCGAAAATCTATCAACCACCATAAAAATTGAATCATGCTTGCGGGAGGTCTGTGGCAACCCCAAAACAAAATCCATGCTGATATCCTGCCACGGCCTATCAGGCACAGGAAGAGGAGTATAAGGAACTGAAACCAGCTTCCTCATTTTGGCCACAGTGCAGGTACGACACTGGGCCACAATGCGAGCAACGTCACGCTTCAAACTAGGCCAATAAAAATGATGCTCGACTGCCTCGATGGTCTTATTCCGACTGAAGTGGCCGGCTAGACCTCCCGCATACATCTCCCAAGTGAGGAAGTCAGGAACGGAAGTCCGTGGAACACACAAGCGACTCCCACGAAAGAGATAACCATCTTGCAACATATAATCAATGTGCTCTTGGGATGGCCCCAACTGGAGGGTGGTATAAATCGGACCAAAGTCCGGACAATCGGCATATGCCTCCTTCATCCTATCCATCCCTACCACCTCTACACTCATGGTGGTCAAAAGATAAGCGCGACGGCTCAGAGCGTCGGCCACCCGGTTCTTCGCACCGGCCTTGTGCTTCAGCACAAAGGTATAATCCCGAAGGAACTCCACTCAGCGACTGTGACGAGAAATGAGGTTTTTCTGGGCATGGAGATACTTGAGTGCCTCATAATCAGAAAATAGGAAAAACTCCTGGTGCAACAAGTAATGTCTCCAATGCCGAAGGGCCTGCCCAACTGCGTAAAACTCTTTATCATACGTAGAATAACGCAGTTTAGCATCGCTCAATTTCTCACTGAAGTATGCAATGGGGTGGGTCTCCTGACTCAGAACACCACCAATACCAACCCCGGAGGCATCGCAAGAGACCTCAAACACCAAAATCAGGAAGTCTAAGAATAGGTGCTTGGGTCATGCGCTCCTTGAGGAGCCCAAATGCGGCTGAGGCGGCCTTCGTCCACTCAAACGTCCCCTTTCGAATGCAATCTGTAATTGGGGCCGTGATAGAGCTGAAGTCTCGAATACAGCGGCGATAGAAGGTCGCCAGTCCATGAAGGCTGCGGACATCTTGAAGAGTACGAGGTTCAGACCACTCCACTATGGCCCTGACCTTCTCCGAGTCAGCGGAGACTCCCTTGCTAGACACGATAAACCCCAAGAATGTGACCTGACTAGTCATGAAAGCGCATTTCTTAGGGTTGGCATAAAGACTCTCTCTCCTCAGAATAAGACAGACCTGCGTAGATGGTCTAAGTGGGCCTCCCGAGTGCGGCTATAGATAAGGATATCATCAAAATATACCACTACAAAGACCCCAATCAAAGGTCGAAGGACCTGAGTCATCAGCCGCATAAAAGTGCTGGGAGCATTGGTCATCCCAAAGGGCATGACCAGCCACTCATAAAGACCATCTTTGGTCTTAAAGGCCGTCTTCCACTCATCACCGGGCCTGATCCTCACCTGGTGATAGCCACTCTTCAGATCAATCTTGGAAAACATAGTAGCTCCCGCCATCATATCGAGCATATCATCTAAGCGGGGAATGGGAAATCTATACTTTACCGTGATCTTATTGATTGCACGGCTGTCGACGCACATCCTCCAAGTACCGTCCTTCTTAGGGGCAAGCAAGGCAGGGACGGCACATGGACTCATGCTCTCACGGAGAGATCCCCTCGTCATCAACTTCTCAACTTGACGCTGAAGCTCAGCGTGATCAGCGGGGCTCATCCTATAATGTGGAAAATTGGGCAATGAGGACCCCGGAATCAGGTCAATAGCATGTTGAATGTCCCGCATAGGTGGAAGACCCTCGGGTAAATCATCGGGAAATACATCAGTAAACTCCCAAAGGACATCAGCAACATCAGATGGGAGATCACTCTCCGTCTCTCCAACCACCTCTCGGACTATAATGGCAAAAATAGGGTCCCCTCTAACAAAGTCACGCTCCAACTCCCGGGAGCTGACTAGCATCAACCTCCTAGTCGGAGGAACACTCAGGGCGGGGACATCCGGAGGCAAGGTCGTAGCCTGAGCTGGCAATGGGGTACTGGGCCCTGGAATAGGAAGAGTCGGGGTACTAGGCCCAGTGGGACCCCAGATGGATGGACTCCTCGGCTGGGACGGGTGAAGGGTAATCCGTTGGCCATTATGGTCGAATGTGCATGTGTTTGACCGGTCATGGAGAGTAGCATCCCGATCAAATAACCAGGGCCTTCCCAGGATAATACTGCCTACCTCCATAGGCAACACATCACACCAGATCCCATCCTGGTAGGCATGGAACTGCATTGGCACCAGACATCGCAGCCTTACTGGGATAGAGGTGGAATCTACCCATGACACGCGATAAGGGGAAGGGTGGTCCATGGGGGTCAACCCTAAGCATGTCACAGTACCCATGGAGATAGCGTTAATATAGCTCCCACTGTCTATGATCACCTAGCACGCTTTCCCACCTAGCTTACAAAAGGTATGAAAAATGGTGGTGCAACGCCAGTCATCACTCACCAACGGCTAGGTCAAGATACACCTGACAACACCCAGCTGAACGTCATCCTGGCACTATGTGCCAAGGACATCTAGTTGCTCGCCCTCAAGCAGCTCATCAAAGAATTCCTCCGCGAGCTCCTGGTCAGCCTCATAATTGACGGATACGACACCATGTGCCAGCTCATCGGTCGAAGAATCTCCGATGACCAAAGAGGATCGGGTCGGACAACTAACAGCATAATGACCAACCCCTCCGCACCTATAACACTCATGACGGGACCCGGTGCCCTGAGGTGCTCCACCAGTCATCGGCCCCTTTCCCTTGTCATCACGATGGGCCGGGGGTGGTGGAAGCTGGGGTCGGGTAGGAATGGTGGGCTGCTGAGGCCGAGGGGCCGGGGCTGGAGCCTGGAGTCGAGGGGGATAGTCCCTCGGAGGGGGAGGACGAGGTCTAGGGGCAGTGAAGTCCTGACGAGCGGGTTCCTGTGGACGAGCCACAGGTCCCCGAGGGTAAGGTCTAGTCATAGCACGAGGGTCCGACCCACAAGGATTTGTGGGTCCCAGGCGTTGGACCGGAGCAAACTCGGACTCAAACTGCTCTACCTCGAGTGCGACCTGATAAGCCTCCTCCAGGGTCGTGGCATGGCAGTGAAATAACTCATACTGGTAGTACGGACGCAGACCCCGTCGGAAGCGAGAGATGGTCATGGCACTCTCCTCCGTGACCCCACATCGCAAGTAGTACTCATCAAAATCAGCGATGTAGTCCGTCACAATCTGATCCCCTTGGTTGAGACCCTGCCACCTATCAATAAGCCTCTGATGGTATGTGGCAGGAAGGTATTTTTGCCTGAGCTTTACCTTCATATCATCCCATGTCTCAACCTGGGGTTGATGTCGCTGCATCAACAGGCTCTCCACATTTCTCCAATAGGTCTGTGCCTGCCCTAGCAACTTCATTTTAGCAAATCGGACTCTCCGGTGGTCCCTCATCTCGTACCACTCAAAGTAGCGGTCCATACCCACCTCCCAATCAACATAGATCTTAGGGTCCAAGGACCCATCAAAGGTAGGAGGATCCGCGCGCACGGACCTAAGGAGACAGTCATCCTCATCGTCCCTATGGGGCCCATAGCCACGTCGAGCACGGCCATAACCCTCAACCTCATTATCGGACCCAAAATCATCAAACTCCTGAATACGTGGTCTCCGGTCGTCGGCCCTAAGGTGTGCGGGCCGAAGAGCAGGGTCAAGTGGGCCTTGGGCCTGCCCGGGGACATCCTCACGCGGAGCTCTATCCTGGTTGGGCCATCCAACTAGACCTTGAATGGTCCGGTCGGAAGCCTCCATCCGGTCCTCCATGGCCTTCATCCGGCCCTTCATGAATGTAGCATGATCTCTAAAGCTCTTATCGGACTGATCTATCCGATTCATGAGAGCCTGCATCATATCCTGAAGGGAAAAGTCACTAGGGGCAGCATTCCTAGGGTCACCCATTGGGACGGGGTGTTGGTAATCTGTACCACGCCGAGTGGGCATGTAATGGAACTAAATGCAAGGGAATTTTTTTTTCTTTTTTTCTAATGCAAACTAATGCAAGACTCTAAGTGACAAATGGGGGTAGAACGAAGAATCAAATGCACCCTAGACAACCTATGTCTCTGATACCAAATTTGATGCGGAACGCTAGGAGAACTGGGACTCTATGTGAAGACGCGACTAAATGGATAACTAAGACCAACAACTTTGCGATGGATTGAACGGCGTAGACTCAACACCTAATGTTCCCAAGAGAGGAACTATGTCAGCTAACAAGAATTCAAGCTCGTAAGCGCCCCTATGAGGGAAGCGTATGGATCCGCACGGTTAACAAACCGACAGGGTCTAGGGTGATTAGACTCCACACTCGCGACTCAGATGAGTCACGGGACGGTCACACTCTCTCACCACGGTAATGAATAAAGGAAATGAACTGGCTAAGAACCTACTACGCACACATGCAGCGGTATCAAGAGAAAATACTAAAAGAGCAAGCTAACCAGGCAAAGAAGTGGACGCATACCTCCACGCTCGGGGCGTGGGGAAGAAGCCCGGCCAAGTCACACGATCCCCGGTACAATGCTGAAAAAGTACAACCAAACATAGCCCACTCCTCGCAGGGAGGTAAAAGGCTACACAGCGGGACCCGGGGGTCATGCAACGTGGGGTGACGGGTGCCGGGTCGGTGAACCTCATCGTACGCGAGCCGCCGCGAGTCGGTACGAACTGGGACCAGCAGCAAGAGTGGCACGTCACGGAGGCTGACGAAGGTGCCAATGTCCCTGGTAGCACGCTGTGGGGGATGGCGAGCCTCCTGGAAGACGAGGGAAGCCAACGACGCCGGCTGGAACCTCCGGAGTGGTCGCGAGCGGGGGGCAGGCTGCTAGCCGGCCTGTGTGCGCGTAGGAGAGCAGCTAGACGAAGACCCTGGCACGTGACCTTCTGCTCGTCCGTTGGTCACGAAACTCAGCGTAGGCACTGGTGGGGGTGTCTCAGGGACACCGGTGAAGTGGTGACTGCAACGGAGTACCGAAGGTGATGTTGCGAATTTTGCAACAGGCCCTACACGTTCTAGTCTGTCCTCTGGCAACAGGACCACAGGTCGAAGATTGGGCTTGAACCGGGTCCTCCGGATGGTAAATTAGGTGGGGTTTTCTCTGGTGGATAGGTGATGGTTGTGGGATGACTGGGTTGCAGTGGTGGGGTGGCGCATAGTGGAGGTTTTAGGCGTGGAAAGTGAAAATAGATGGGGTTCAGTTCTGCAGTCCAGTGCAGTCAGAACTGAGAGCTATGAAGGTGGATGGGATAAGTAGGGAACGGGGGCTCAGACACTTGCAATAAAATTCTAGGGGATGGTTTTGGATGTGGGATCAGAGGTCGGGAAGAGGGCATCCCAACGTGATCTTTTGGGTTCTGGTTTACTACAGGTCTGCAAAAAGACAGCATGTGCAAGGAAAAGGGCTATGAAGACAACTTTCGCTACTGGATGAATTTGGCTATGGGGTTTTCAGGGGACATGGGGGATAGGGGGATAAAGAAAAGCTTAGAAGGGTTCAATGGGGTTTGGGGATGGAAAAGGAGGGTGCCAACCTGATCTTTCAGACTCATTTCTGTAGGCAGACAACCAGATCTGGGCGCAGGACAGCAAGGGCCATCTCCTCCAAGCTTGTTGCAAAACCTTGGTCAATGGGACTCCCGGCTTGAGCAGGAGATGGGGAGGTCACCTCCCACCTGTGGAGCATCCAAGAAACCTGTAATAGACCTTAGGAGTCGCTCCCAAGGGAAGAGGAAGAGAGGGAGGAGAGATAGAGGGTGTCACACCCTAGAGGGGAGGAAGAAGAAGGAAATGCTCTTGGCCAAAACTCAATTTTCATTCATTCATTCATCAAATCCCTCAAGAGGGGGAGTACATGATAATATATAGAGTTTGGACTCCACCTTCCCTCCTTAGAGTTTGAATTTGAATCCCTTTGAAATTTAAATTCTATGGGCTCCATCATTGCTCCTTGGAGTTTGTGTTTGACCCATTTGAAATTTAAATTCTGTGGGCTCCATTCTCCCTCCTTGGAGTTTGAATTCGAACCCATTTAAAATTTGAAATCCCAAAATGATGCAAACCCAAATACATGCCAAAGACACACCTAAGACGTACACAATACAAAATACGACCAAGTACGTACAAAATACAAATACAACAAAGTACGTAGAAAATATAAATACGACCCAAATACGTATAAAATACAAATACGACCCAAATATGCACAAAATACAAATACATATAAAAATATGTACTAAAGTGTCAAAGTTCCGGGGGAGACTCCAGACTGTCCCCCAGCCATAAAGAGGTCGGTGTCGACCGAGTCGTGGTGCGTGTCCGGTACCGACGGCTCTCTGAGTCGAGCCGTATTGTTGCTCTGGTGTCCTCACCAACAACGTTCTAAATACCACCATGAATCATATTTCATAAATATAAGAGGAAATATTTAATTACAAAACTATAACATTTAGGCATGAAATTACTGATAACGAAAATAACGTTCAAAATCATGCACATGTTGAAACATGGTATTTAACAGAAAAATAAGACATGATTTTTATGATAAATAATAAAATTATAGGGTTACTAATATGCGATTTCAATTTGGCTCGGACTGGTCCACAGAACTTGAAAACTGTTATGGACTGGCCGCCTATATGTGAAAAATGGTCTTGCGATAGGCCGCTTGTTGTACTAAGCGGTCACTTCATGGGTTGTTTCTGTCTGACAGACAGAAGTTCTAACATAGTGAAATATAACACTAACCTATGGCATGTCATGCATGGAAACAATTTAAACCATGTAGTAAAGTATGCTAGAAGGTATTTGGGCCATGAACATGCATTGGTTGTGAAAATAGATAAGAAATTTCTATTATTATTTCATTAGGACTAGGTGCATGTATGGAAAATGAACTTATTGTGCAGTCTCAATGAAACATAAAATACTCCATGTACAATGCATGAAATCGACTAGAAATTGAGGGCTTTTATTCCTAACATCATGTTAAGCCGTTCATGAGATAACCTACCTCTGATCTGGGCTTTAAACTTCATATTTTGGGCCGGAACTTGACCCTAGTTCTACTCATCCTTAACCAAACTAGTAACTTCATGGCTTCCTAACTTCTGATTCCCTTCACCTTAGACCATAAAAATTGGAGGGTAAAAAGAGGGCACTAAAAGGAACAAATAACTCTAAAGAACCCATATCTAATTACCTTGTTTAGGGCTTCTAATTTGTTGCTCAATCTGGCCCGGTCGCACAAGTTTCTGGGTTACTTACACTGAATCAACGTCTTTGCTGGCCTCTAACTCCTTCTAGGCTTGATCTCTTAGAACGAAATTGTGAGAAAAGTTAGACCTTACTATTACGAACAAAATATTCAAAAGAACCTACCACAAATAAAGCTTCCTTACCTTAGTTCCACTCGAGCCAAACGTAAGGGTTGCTCAAGTTGAACTTAGGATCTATTTATAGGGTTAGCTAGGGTTTTGAGGATATGAACAAACGTAGAGTCCTAATTAGGGTTTTAATTCGATCCTCTAGCATTCTAGACTCTTCTAACTACGGGATAGCGTAGATCCTTGGTGACTAGGATACCAATGTTCCCATCTTTTCATGCCTTCTTCCATTCACGGAATCTGAAGAGCTTTGCGATCTCATAGCAACTGTTTCTTGCCTCAAGCGGTCTCGCGATAGACCGTTTCTATCCTTTAGCATCGAATTTGATTTATTTCAAACTCTTTTGATATTTATCCCTTAATTTGATGTGTATATCCCATTTAAATCCACAAATTACCTAATTTATGTTTCTATTAATGGGCTTGGGCCTAAAAGACTTAGAAATTGGTCTATGGGCCAATTTAAGTTGGGCTGAGCCTTTTAATGAATATAGGGCCTTTAAATAGTCTAAATAATCCTTAATTTCTTCTTAATAGTCCATTAAGCCTTTAAAATTGCTTACTAATTATATTTTAAATTCCAAAAAAAATCTAGAAAAATCTGGGGTGTTACAATTTTGACCCTTTAGGCCCACTTGTAAAGCCCATGTGGCACCTATAAAGCATGAAACCAGTTGAATAGGCATACCCCCACCCGGGGCTCAGTCTTGCCTTCACACCCGCCAGTGTGTGTCCAGTCTCCCAGATTCCAGTTGACTAACCCCTCCAGTTAGGCGCAACAGTCACCCTACAGCTGCAAGATGTACCCGGTCCCCTGCCCTTGGCTTCAGGAATATCCAGGCTCTTCTTCAGCACAGAACAAAGGTGTCCAGATTCAATCCGATGTAAATAAACATCAGTTGCTTGCGGTCGGTCGGGAAAGACGTCCCGTACACAAATCCTCGCAATCTTGTGCACACTCGCACCTGCGGAACCTCCTTTCTCTCCACGTGTCACTCGATACCCCACGCCCGCGTGCCGTGTCCTGGTGACGCTTCCCCAGTCAAAATTTGGTTCCATAGGTGATTGTCGAGAAATCAACTAGCACACCCGCATCCTATCCGGTCACCCTGTCATCCAGCCACCTTGGCCTCTTTCATCTCGAATGAGTAACCACTCATCTCTCGCCGGCCACTGCTATCATTCACTAACTACCAAAAACCTCTCGTGCACCCTCTCGACTTTCTGTAAAAGGCGAGTGTACGGCGCTGCCGTGAGAGATATACGGCTACATAAGAAAAATGCCCTTGATATAACATAAGTCCCCCATTATTTTCTTATTTGCTTTATTTTCCCTTCTCGCCGCGGTTACTGACATATTTCCACGCCGACGCATGCTTCCCCGCATCGGTCAAGCGAAACAAAGTTGGCACGCCCAGTGGGACGTCTCCCACCTTTCTTCTTTCTGATGAAGAGAAGCCTGTGCTAGCCCTGAAGCCGTGGTGCCCTTTTCCTATCCTTGTAGGAGAGGTAGAGGAGGGACACACATTCCCCTGCAGCTTCCAGCTCGCGTTTCGACAATCGGACCGCACCCGATGACAGTCTTTGACCATCACCCCTTCCAGCAACCAGCAGTCCAGCAACTATGGCGGTCGTAACCTATGGCCCCATCGTCATCGCCACCCATGCACGGGTGGGCTACTTGGCGACGCCGATCACTTTCATCGACTTCGCCCTTGTCATCGGATCGCCCTACTTTCTAGGTGTGGTCCCTATGGCTATTTCATAGCTGATCCCAATTCTTGTTTCTGCTCATGCAGTTGACTCAACGCGCGTCGCTCTAGCACCGGTGGCCCGCCCGAGTACCAGACTCGGGGCCTCCACTACTGACCCCCGCAGTGGTCCTAGATCGTCTCTTGCCCGGACAAGCATCACCTCCCAAGGCCAGCATCGGCCAATCTTTAACATGGGCTCTACGCCCCAGACTTCGGCTACTGCCCCAGCATTTCACTCGGGTCTCCAATCCCGAGCTCTAGTTAAGCCGACACCCGACACGGGCTCCCTGCCCCGGGTCTGCAGCTCCTCAGCACCTTACTCAAGTATCCAATCCCAAGCCCCAGCTAAGCCGACATCCGACACGGGCTCTCTTCCCCGAGTCCGCGGCTCCTCAGCATTTCACTCGGGTTCCCAACCCCGAGCAGCTAAGTCGGAGGGCACGTACCGGGAATCCCCTTCAGACACCCGGGCACAGCGTCGAGCGAGACGTATCTGAGTCCACATCGGCACAGTTCGACAGCACCCAGCCACTCAGCATCTCTAGCATAAATAGGCGGAAGCAAAGAAGGGCTCGTGCTGGGTCCTGCCAGCACCCAACCTCAAGCTCTCCTTGAGTCAACCTCGGTCTCATGATAGAGGATCGACCTCAAAGAACCTCAGTCTTCAACAGACTGGGGGCACCAATCCGCTCCGAGAAGCATTCCCTGTTGAATACATATGCACCATGATTACTGTTATGGTTTTGATGATAGCAACTACTATAAGTCACACTGTGGTGCATCTGTTTAAACAATCAATCATTTCATCGAACATGTTGTGTGCATGAGCAGTGCATGGTTTTGATAGCAAATACTAAGTCACACTGTGTTTGCATATGACGTCATTGTGCATATGTTTAAATAGTTAGTCATTTCATCGAACAGGTTGTGTGCATGAGCAATGCATCAGTGCATACCACTGTTCCTATATTGCATTGGTTCATTCATATAGTCGGTGCATCTCTTACGCTGCTACACATAAAGTCTATACATTCTCCATGCATCTTCATTAAAAAGTATGTACGTTGGCTGCTAGCACAAACTCAAAGTCTGTACGTTGGCTGCTAGCACAAACTCAAAGTCTGTACGTTGTCTGGTTGAAGTCTGTACAATGTATAGTTGCTCCAACAGAGTTGCTCCAACGCAAAGTCTGTGCATAGTCAGTGCATTCGGTTGCTTCATGGCAAAGTGAAAGCCATATGATCGCGTTCAAGCTTTGATGCAAATCTCTTCCACAAGCTTCATTCAAATAGCCAAGGTCACTGCACAAGATGAGAGTCCAAAGATAAAGATTCAGTTGGTACTTTCTAGACCAACAAGGATGAAGTTACAGACATGAATAGGCTGCTAATGGACACAAGCGACGGAGCTGAAGCGGCTAACGGACCGACCCGGGATGGATCGGGGTCTGCCCAGCTGGCGGTCGACCGCCAGCACAGGGGCGGTCGACCGCCCCAGCCAGGGATTGCCAGTTTGAAAGTCTGTCAGCTGGCAGTCGACCGCCAGCCCACAGCCGTCGATCGAAAATCCTAGGGACCATCCGTCTACAGCATGTTTCAGTAGAGGTCGACCGCCAGAAGCTGTAGGTTGACCGCCAGCCCCGAGCCATCAATTGTTAACTTTTGTTTCCACTTCGAAAAGGGCCATTCAACATGGATTTGTTTAATCTAAAAGTCACCTAATCACCCATGATTTGTGGATCTGGTCTGGGGCTTGTCTATAGACCATTCAAAGTCTATAAAACCAATACAAGAGGGTTAGAAACCTTAGTTGATGTAGTTGATGAAGTGAATCAAAGAGAGCTCAAGGGAGGCCATTTCGAGGGTACTGTAGCACCTGCGTGAACAGTACTTCGGGCTGGAGTTCTTCATCCTTCCACGGTGATTCAAGCTCAGATCTGAAGCCAAGCAACCTCCAAGCAAGCAAGAAGCATTCAAGGCTCTCAAAGGTGATCAAAGCTACATCCATACACCTCTTCATCAACTCAAGGAGATTCAAGAAAAGATCAAGCTACATCCAATATTCTTCTTCATCAACTCAAGGAGATTCAAAGGAAAGATCAAGCTACATCCTATATCTGCTCCATCAACTCAAAAGGATCAAAGGAAGATCAAATGCTCAACAGATTCAAGATCCAACAATCTCAGACAAGATCTAATTCATTCTAGCATATCTTCATATCTTGTTTGAGCATTTTCATCTTGTTTCTTTCTTCATTTCATTCAATCTATTGAAACTGAAGATCGCCCCTACCGGTGGTTAGTAGGAAGGCAATCGGGAGTTCTCCGATCTGCGGTGTAGCCGTCCCTGTCGGCTTTGTGTGTAGGAAGACAGAACGAGGGTTTTCTCCGTTCTGTGGTTTGGGGCGTGTCCCCGGCCAAGCTGTGAGTCAGTACGGAAGCCTCATCGGGTTTTGGTGAGGGTTGGACGTAGGTTACGGGGTTGCAACCGAACCACCTTAAAAATCCCTGTGTTGTGGGTTGTTTATTGTGTGTGATTGCTCTATATCTTCTACCCCCATTCACAGGTTCGTGTGGTTCCATACTTGGTAATCTTGTTTACACACTCAAGCACTCAGATTTGCACCTTCGGTTTTATCTACGGTTTAATTGAGCTTAGCACTTTGACTGCATCCCTTGGGCGGCCTGCTGCACCCTTGCACACAGGCGCCAAGGTGAAAGTATTGCTAAGTGTTTCCCTTGCTTAGACTCGCATGCACCTTAGTTGATCACCACTGCATTCACACACATATGAACTTTGAGTGATCAACATAGCACACACACACGTACGGTTGTTGCAAGCTATTGCATGCTCTGTGCTAGTCTACCTAATTCCGCTGTGCATTGTGTCTAAGTGATTCATTCACTTTATAGGAGTGGTTCATGCTTCCGATAGCTAAGAGTTTTAAATAGGCCAAAGGTTTTGATAGGACCTATTCAACCCCCCCCCTTCTAGATCCGTTTACACCTCGCGGGACCCAACAAGTGGTATCAGAGCGAGGCTCTGTCATTCCTAGATCCAACGATCTATAGGGAAAGATCCCGATGTTTGTTATTTAGATGGCTTCATATGCTACACATGCTTCGATGGCTTCTCCGCCCATTTATGATGGTTCAGATTTTTCTACATGGGTTGGAAGAATGTTCATCTATGTTAGCTCCATAGATCCACAATTGTGGACTCTTATATACAATGGTCCTCATGAGCTGCCATCAAATTCAATTGATTGGTTAGCCGAACATGAGACCAAACACAACGATAATCGTCTTGCATATAACTTAATTACAGCTGCAGTTGATCTAAGACTAACTCATCTTGTGTCCTCTTGCAGCACAGCCAAGCAAGTATTGGACAAGTTGGTGAAAATCCATGAAGGGAAGGAACAAGAACAAGAATGCTTCATGGCCGACCGTGTAGAACAGTCCAGCAATACATCCTCATCACAGGTAAACTCTGACTCCGAGGAATTCACTTTTGAAGAGCTTATGGAAGCCTATGATGAATTGATCACACAATACAAAAAGGTAAAAATAGAAAACAAAAATTTGAAAAAGGATCTTAAGAAAATTAACCAAAATGAAAGCGGGATTTGTAAAAAGTGTTCTGTTTTTAAAGAGCTTAACGACACTCTCTTAGTTGATCTAGATACGCATAAACAAAGCATTGCATGTCTAAAGGATGAAAATGAAAATCTTCATGATGAAATCACTAGGTTGGAAGAAACTGTAATAAAACTCCAAAACCAACCTAAGTCAATCTCCAATGATCAAACTATAGCCGATGGGCTAATCTATCATGAGAAGTTGATTGAAGGAAATAAAAATTTTGTTTCATGCTCTGCTAATTTTGCATGTGAAAAATGTTCATTCTTGAGAAACATAAATGTTTGTCTCCATGATGATCTTGAATGGCAACAAAAACTGATTGATTCTCTGAAAGAAGAGAATAGAGAGTTGTTGGAAAAGAAAATTGAACATGAAAAAGCTAAAGAAGAATTGCATGAAAAACTGGCTACACATGAAAAAGGTAAATCTGTCATTGAAGATCACTCTGAAACTTTGCATGCTTTAGAACAACAAAATCAAAATCTTAAAGCAGTAAACGCCATGCTCAATGAGCAATTGGCAGCATGCGAAGAGGGCCTTGTTGAATCTAAACAGCACATTTCCTCACTTGAAAATGAAATTCAAAGTTTGAATAATTTCCTGTCAATGTTTGCCCAAATCCAAGATTCTGGCTCACCAGAAGCCACCACTTCCTGTGGTCACCAAAAAGGGCACACTGCTCGAAAGAAAAGTAAAATTCAGCATGCTTATCTAAACATGCACCATAACATGTCCAATGCAAAATACCATGCCTTCCACAAAATGAATGTCAATTGTTATTATTATGGTAAACATGGTCACACTGTGCATGATTATTTTATCTTGAGAAATGATGAGCTTAGAGCAGGAGATCAAGTGAAAGAGCAAGGAAAGAAACAGGTCAATACTGGCAGAGGACCTACTCAGCAGATATCTGCACAGAATTACATGGGGAGTCAGAAGAGTCGACACTCCCATACAAGTAGGTCAACACTCTCCATGGCTTTAAACAAAAATCTTCCTCCTTGCTGCTCTCATTGTGGTAAGTCTGGCCATACTGTCCAAGAGTGCTGGCACTTGAAGGGAAAGCATCACCTTCATGCCATGAAAGGTACATCCCATGCTTATCCACAAAAACAAAATGCATATGCACACACACATGAACATAAAAAGAATGCTCAATCTTTTGTGCGCTGTTTTTACTGTGGGAAAAATTGTCATGACATGTATGATTGTCATACAATGAGAAAGGATGATCTAATTTCCCTGAAACAGATGAGCTACATTGGTGAATATGATAAAGCTGCTAACCTACAAGGACCCAAGCAATCTTGGGTACCTAAAAATTCTAAATGAGAATTTTGGGTGCAGGATGCCTTGGAGCTGAACAAAGGATCATAAGGTAAATAAAAGCTCAAGGCACATGTATGTACATAGACCTTTTAGGTTTAGTCATCTTGCATGTTTAGTCTTGACATGTAGATTGTGCATCATACGTCTGCCCAATGTCATGTTGATGTGATGATGAGTTGTTTGCTATCTGATATCAGCCACTTGAAATTCTTGGACCTTGGTTTTGATGATGCATGTCATGGCTGCATTTTCAACTCGTTATTCATGTTAGCATTATTCAAAAGGGGGAGTCTAGCAATTGACATCATCATGTTGCATTCAGTTCAAAATCAATTGTGAATGATTTGTGTTTACATCATATTGTGATCACACATACCTTAATGCACATCATTCCTAGTAAACATAAAAATGCACAATTATTTTACAGCATCTTCATTGCATTGTGCATTCACATAAGTATTAGGCTGCATATTTCATTGCTAACCCATGCATGTATTCATGGGGAGTCAACATCAATCTAGCTTGAATCATTTTACATCATTTCACTCTTGCACGGCTATGGTATATCAAATGTTGATGTATGAAAAGGTAGGCTATGCTTGTCTGGAAGCACTCAATATGCGTGAGGACCAACCTCCGCCAAGTATCATGTGCCACTGTCGCATATAGGCCATATAGCTAGGGGGAGTTATCTTCTTGAGGTAATCGTGCATATGTTTCGTATTCATTATGTTGCATTTCATAAGTGTAAAATCATGCATTATGTTGGTTCATGCATTTCATGTTTGATCAGGTCAACCCCTGCATGGTTCAAGTAAACCTCTCCTTGACATTCGTCATTCTATTTGACAGCCTACATGACTCCTTGAGTGCATTCATTGCATATTCTTAGGGGGAGTCGTGCTATTTTTCTTGGTTCATTCGTCCTTTTTACATCTGAACTTCAATGGCCTCCAGTGTGATAATAAGTTCAAGAGACAGACATTACTACGGTGTAAGAGCTTTCTATTATATGGACTGATGATTGTCCATTCAATGAGAATGGTTCAGATTTAATGATTTCCTTGAAGTTCTGATATATCTTTTGAAATCATCTATATTTTGTGGTTTTAATAGACCTTAACTAGAGATTGCATGTTGTGCCTTGAATAACTATCCTGAAATCTAAAAATCCAAACGTCTTGACAACTTTGGTGATACTCTAGAGCTTAGTATTATTTCTAAACATCTTGATGAGTTGGAATTCTTGAAAAATTAATTTGACAGAACAATGATATTGTTGCACGGAGAAATATGTCACGTCATCAAATCAAATGACGGATGATATGTCATGATGTGCCCCTATTATCTCTGTCTTAATTCATTTGGACTCTAGGTAGAGCAATGTCATAATTGCTGAGAAATATATCTTCTCATCAAAGAAATGAGTTTGGATATGTCATGACGTGATGTTGCTATCTCTGTTTATTTTGAAGCATAACAGTCAGTCTTACCAAATACCTAGGAATATTGACGTCTAAACAACGTGTATTCTTACGGCTAGGAGGCATGTACTAGACTAGACTGCTCGTAAAATATGAGTCTTGTGCCTTCAAATGCAAAAGATACTGAAAATCACATTTGCTGCGATCATAAAATTCCATGATCTAATCATGATTGTTTAGCTTCAATACTAGTTTTTGGTGCTATTTCCTTTGTAGTTCTTGAATATGGATGTATAAGACAAGGGAAGGTTAAACACTGTCATGATATGTGCTTCTGGTTCATTTCTATTAAACCATGGATATCGATACCTTTTGAACTCTATTGATGATCTTGGTTTTCATTAGCTTTGAACCATATATATTGCTCTCGGCATGTTTTCAATTTCCATATAATGGCTTGCTCTTCCACTACCATTCCACTCTGATCTCTAGGACTTTTGTCAACCACTGTATTGTATCCCTCCTTTTTGCTGTTGGCAAAGGGGGAGAATGTCTTGTTTTGAGTCCTTGCTGTGGACTTGGGAGAAAGGGGGAGATGTTGCCTAATGTTGCCTTTGAGTGTTGTCAAAGGGGGAGAGTGCATTGTGGATATGGGAGAATCCAAGGGGGAGAGAACCTTCATTAATGATGAGAGTTTATGCAGAGCATTCATACACTTTACTTCTCCATGCATACGTATATCCATGCATACATATCTGCATTCACATGCTTCACTATCATGGATCTTGAGCTGCACATGTTACATATGTCATAAACTTTGCTGTCTTGGCTATTTCTGCCATATAATGACTCACAGTGTTGCCATCATCAAAAAGGGGGAGAATGTTGAATACGTGTGCACCATGATTACTGTTATGGTTTTGATGATAGCAACTACTATAAGTCACAATGTGGTGCATCCGTTTAAACAATCAGTCATTTCATCGAACATGTTGTGTGCATGAGCAGTGCATGGTTTTGATAGCAAATACTAAGTCACACTGTGTTTGCATATGATGTCATTGTGCATCTGTTTAAACAGTTAGTCATTTCATCGAACAGGTTGTGTGCATGAGCAACGCATCAGTGCATACCACTGTTCCTATCTTGCATTGGTTCATTCATATAGTCGGTGCATCTCTTACGCTGCTACACATAAAGTCTATACATTCTCCATGCATCTTCTTTAAAAAGTCTGTATGTTGGCTGCTAGCACAAACTCAAAGTCTGTACGTTGGCTGCTAGCACAAACTCAAAGTCTATACGTTGTCTGGTTGAAGTCTGTATAATGTATAGTTGCTCCAACACAGTTGCTCCAACACAAAGTCTGTGCATAGTCAGTGCATTCGGTTGCTTCATGGCAAAGTGAAAGCCATATGATCGCGTTCAAGCCTTGATGCAAATCTCTTCCACAAGCTTCATTCAAATAGCCAAGGTCACTGCGCAAGATGAGAGTACAAAGACAAAGATTCAGTTGGTACTTCCTAGACCAACCAGGATGAAGTTACAGACATGAATAGGCTGCTAATGGACACAAGCGACGGAGCTGAAGCGGCTAACGGACCGACCCGGGATGGATCGGGGTCTGCCCAGCTGGCGGTCGACCGCCAGCACAGGGGCGGTTGACCGCCCCAGCCAGGGATTGCCAGTTTGAAAGTCTGTCAGCTGGCGGTCGACCGCCAGCCCGTAGCGGTCGACCGGAAATCCCAGGGACCATCCGTCTACATCATGTTTCAGTAGAGGTCGACCGCCAGAAGCTGTAGGTCGACCGCCAGCCCCGAGCCATCAATTGTTGACTTTTGTTTCCACTTCGAAAAGGGCCATTCAACATGGATTTGTTTAATCCAAAAGTCACCTAATCACCCATGATTTGTGGATCTGGTCTGGGGCTTGTCTATAGACCATTCAAAGTCTATAAAACTAATACAAGAGGGTTAGAAACCTTAGTTGATGTAGTTGATGAAGTGAATCAAAGAGAGCTCAAGGAAGACCATTTCGAGGGTACTGTAGCACCGGGGTGAACAGTACTTCGGGCTGGAGTTCTTCATCCTTCCAAGGTGATTCAAGCTTAGATCTGAAGCCAAGCAACCTCCAAGCAATCAAGAAGCATTCAAGGCTCTCAAAGGTGATCAAAGCTACATCCATACACCTCTTCATCAACTCAAGGAGATTCAAGAAAAGATCAAGCTACATCCAATATTCTTCTTCATCAACTCAAGGAGATTCAAAGGAAAGATCAAGCTACATCCTATATCTGCTACATCAACTCAAAAGGATCAAAGGAAGATCAAATCCTCAACAGATTCAAGATCCAACAATCTCAGACAAGATCTAATTCATTCTAGCATATCTTCATATCTTGTTTTAGCATTTTCATCTTGTTTCTTTCTTCATTTCATTCAATCTATTGAAACTGAAGATCGTCCCTACCGGTGGTTAGTAGGAAGGCAATCGGGAGTTCTCCGATCTACGATGTAGCAGTCCCTGCCGGCTTTATGTGTAGGAAGACAAAAAGAGGGTTTTCTCTGTTCTGTGGTTTAGGGCGTGTCCCCGGTCAAGCTGTGAGTCAGCAAGGAAGCCTCACCGGGTTTTGGTGAGGGGTGGACGTAGCTTGCGGGGTTGCAACCGAACCACCTTAAAAATCCCTGTGTTGTGCGTTATTTATTGTGTGTGATTGCTCTATATCTTCTACCCCCATTCATAGGTTCGTGTGGTTCCATACTTGGTAATCTTGTTTACACACTCAAGCACTCAGATTTGCACCTTCGGTTTTATCTACGGTTTAATTGAGCTTAGCACTTTGACTGCATCCCTTGGGCGGCCTGCTGCACCCTTGCACACAGGCGCCAAGGTGAAAGTATTGCTAAGTGTTTCCCTTGCTTAGACTCGCATGCATTTTAGTTGATCACCATTGCATTTACACACATATGAACTTTGAGTGATCAACATAGCACACACACACGTACAGTTGTTGCAAGCTATTGCATGCTCTGTGCCACTGTACTTAATTCCGTTGTGCATTGTGTCTAAGTGATTCATTCACTTTATAGGAGTGGTTCATGCTTCCGATAGCTAAGAGTTTTAAATAGGCCAAAGCTTTTGATAGGATCTATTCAACCCCCCCTTCTAGATCCGTTTACACCTTGCGGGACCCAACATTCCCAGAAGAAGCGAACGTTTTAGCTCATCAACGACGCGGTTCGGGTGTTCACGTGTTACGTCACCGCACACCAACCCGACACTTAGTCTGATGACCTGAACCAACCACTAGCCCAGCTTAGGAGGCCTTGCCCTCAAACTCAACCCACGGCACCGCCAGGTCATGTCGGCACTTCCACAGGACCACATGCGTCGGAACATGTAGAGGAGGTTCCAACCGAGGATCGTGGCACTCCTGCAAACGCAGATCCAGTCAACAATGATCCTCTGGCGAACAAGGTTCAAGAGGTGACTCTCGAGACTCTCATGAGGGAGAAACAACACTTGAAGACACTCCTGCAAGATCTTCTTCAGGAGCGAGACTTCACCCTTAACAACCTGCTAGGCCTTTGACCGAAGCACCATCACTAATAGTTGGGCACAATGGTGCCAGCGCCTCAGCAGCAGCCACTTGAACCCCAACAGCAGCAGGGTTCGGCACGCCTCTAGTGGAAGCACATCCACGAGCCTCCAATACGCTAGTACCAGAACATCTTGTGGCACAACGGCAGATGGTCGAGTGGATCATCGAGATGAAGCTCACCCAGTATGGGGAAGGGGTTGCAACTATACACCTCTACAGCGTACCCAACCCACTGCATCACCAGCTGAAAAAGCTTCCCCCGGAGTACGCCAAGTCCTCAAAGTTGTAGAAGTTCGATGGGCAAGGGTCTCCACATGAGCACTTGGCCTATTACATCACGACCATGGGCGAGCTAGCATTGGACAAGTCATACCTCCACCGCTACTTCGCCATCTCACTTATAGGAATGGCCTTTCAGTGGTACTCCCACCTGAAGCCCAATTCAGTAGTCGACTGGGCAGATCTCCAAAAGAAATTCTTCGACCGTTTCCAGACGGCCGAGCGCAAGATCTCCCTATCCGAGCTCTACTCTCTCCGACAGAAGAAGGGCGAGAGTGCCCTTAACTTCATCGAGAGATGGCGAGACCTCAACATGAGGTGTGTCAACCCACCAGTCCACGAGGATGCCATTACCATATACCGCAAAGGCTTGGCAGTCGAGGTCAGTGAAAAGCTTCTCGGCACCAACATTAAGGGCTTTGACCAGCTCAATTCAGCAGTCACCAAAATAGAGATGTTCTTCGCCGATAACCCGAGCTATACTTCATCAAAGGGTAAATAGACGCGAGAATGCCAACCCGGTAAGGAGGTGAACACCATTGAGTTCACCCCCACTGCCAAAGCCGGCAAGGAGGGTGAGTCAAGTGGCTCTAACAAAAAGTCGACAGACAAACTAGCTACTCCTTCCTTTTCAGAGTGTATGAAGGCGCCATTCTCCTTCAAGAAGGAACACACGAAGATGCTCTTCGACCTCCGTATGGCTCAAAAAATCATCGAGCTACCAAAAGCTCGCAAGCCAGACGATGTCCAAAAAGTTGATGACTCTAGCTATTGCCCATATCACCGCATGCTAGGTCATCCACTTGAGGATTGCTACGTCTTCAAGACTCAAGCACAGAAGCTGATCCGAGATGGCCTCATCAAAATGAAGAGTGGTCTCGTCGATCCCCCGCAGCCACATGCGTGGTCCAGACCTGCTAAGACAGCACGTGTGATTCACGATCTAGCTATTGTAATTCACATGATGGCTGCACTCTCCCTCTCTGATGTTGAAACAGAGGTGCCCAACACCAGACGAGGCAAGCACTCATTGTGGTATCCGGGGTGAAGACCTTGGCATGACGGCATGCCTCTCTCCTTTCCAAGGGAAAGGACCAGGCGGCTCTTCGATGTCATCGTTCAGAGTGGGCAAATCATGGCACGTGAGTCCCCGGCAGAATACGTACACTCAATGGGACTTTGGTCATCCCCAGTACTACCCTTTTCATTCCAAAATCTGCCACGCGATCGAGTCCTGCGAGGAAGTTCAGCACTTAATCCACGAGCAGATCCAGTGGGAGCAGATTGATGCTGAGGGGAACTCTATGACGACTTTGAGGCTTCGAGCAGCCATTGAAGAAACTCTCGGCATTGCCAGAAATGCACCAGACTACCCAGATCCTCCTCAAGAAAATGGGCACGGGTTGCCTTATCGACATGTCCCGGAGTGGCTCGAGTTTCGAACTCATAATCGAGAAGCTATCAAGCGACTGCGAAGCCGTAGAAGGCGGGATGCCAGTCAGGAGACTGAGTCGAGTAATTTCTCAGTTAACGTCATCCATCCTCCTACCACCTCAGCTCCTCCAGATGCCTAGAAACCGAGTATCAGTCAGCCAGTTCCTGCCACCCCGACCTCATAATGGCGACCATGGCAGGAGCTGGATTCTCTCCCATTCTCTAAGGAGGATACTGCAAGGCTACTCCGAGTTCTTCTCAGCCGAGAGAATGTCCTAGTAAGCGAGACGACGATGGGCACCCCAAGCACTTATCACTACTCTCCTGCTCCGCCTCCACCTTCTATACCGAAAGATAAGAAGGGGAAACAAAAGCAGGGCAAGGCCGTGGCACGGCAATGTCATTTCTCTCCATCCGGTGAGTCTTTGGGTCCTCTTCATATACCTCATAGCCTGGTCCAGATCGTGAAGGAGACATCTTCGGAGTCTTCAGCGGCTCTGGCCAACCACCCCGGTCCTTCACAACAAGGCCCGGTCAATACGCAAGGTCAAGGTAGCCGCCAGGAGCGGCGGTGCCCCACTACACCTCCAGTTACTATAGGAGGCCTCTTCATGCTAGATTACAAAGGCAAAGCTAAGGAGCATGACTCTAGGTGAGTCCCCCAGCACACATTCCAACAAAGAATTTCGCCACCGCGGGTAAGGCATCAAACCGCGCATACGTCTTTGTACGCCAGTCCCAACATCCCAGCATACTAGGAGCTACCACCTGAGGTCATCGAACAGGCGATCAATGCCACCTTCCAAATACAACAAGCGGAAGGTGCCTAGACTGAAATCTGGGCAAAGAAAAGCCGTCGACCTCACTCTGCCAAGACATCAGGTCGGAGATATCCTCATGGGGATTTGTCAACTCCAGCTCTAGTACCTCTCCCTCCAACTCCCCTGGAGGCGGCCATCGCCAAAAGACATGAGAGGAATAGGAGGAAGAACCTCAAAAGACGGCTCAGGAAGCAAGCCGAGCAAGCAGCTGCCTTACAATCTCCAGCCGAGCTAATGCCTCTCCAAAGGCTACAGCGGCTCATTGACGACCTGGAAGAATACATTCCTCCTCGTCCCACTGCTGCTCTCACACTCAATAGTCACATCCCGTGAGAACAAATGCAGAAGCGAGCTCACCTTAGAAGCTGGGTCCAGGAAATGATCCAGAAGATCAAGAATGGCGAGAGGCTCCTCATCCCAGAATAACTCTCCTTGTTCTACAAATATAAGGAGATTACCACAGAGCAGCTGGAGGAAATGCTTTGAGGTTGTACCTGCAACATGGTGGCCATTCCACCCCTTGATAACATCAACGCTTCTCGGCGAGGCGAGCCAGTGGCCTCCCTGATGAGACAAAGAACCACTTCCTCACTAGGGCTCCAACCAACTCCAGAAAATGTAGGCCGTGGCCAAGGTCATGGACGAGGCCGTGGTAGAGGCCATGAGAGGATTGTCGAGCTACCCCTTCACCCGTCCACCTTCGATTCGGAGCGAATCATCCTCTTTCGAGGGGAAGAACCTGCCCCCATTGTGAAGATAGAAGTTCGGAAGGGACCCAACATTTTCGATCCCTCTGGCATGGAGGAGGTCATTGGCAGCGCTCCAGTCCCTACTCCATCCCCGGTCACTTCCGAAGAACAAGCATGTTCATCCGGTAAGGATGATCTAGTTCGCCAGTTGCCTCCAGAAGAGCCATCCTTGGCGCCTTTGTTCCAGGAACCCACAGGGGATCAGAGCTAGCCCGATCCCGGTGGCAAAGGAAAGGCGGTGCATCTCGCCGACGGGGAGCAGCGCGATAGTTCGTGCAAGACTCAACCAGATATACTACCTTTATTGGAGGATGCTCATGCTCGAGTCGACCGGAAATTCCTTCACTAGATGAAATGGTTTCCTGCCAGTGTCACAATTTGGGAAGCCATTGCTTGGAGTAAAGAGCTGAGAGAAGCTCTTATTAGAATGCTCTAGGAGCTGGAAGCCTATGAGGTACATGCGGCGAAAATAAAGGCGTCAACATACGAACCCTTCGCGGCCACTGTCACCTTCAAGGAAATGGACATGCTACTATCCTCTCCGTGTCACAACCGCCCTCTTTACATGAGGGGGAAAATCAATGGCCATGAGATGAACCAGATCCTGGTGGACATCGGTGCTGATGCGGGACGGGCACGCGACCTGGGACTCTAGCTCGCGATCGCCCCTAAGCGAGGGAAGACGTAGGACCGGGTGCGGTTGAGAAACCGGCCGTGAGTCTCAGGTATCGGCTTTTCTACGTTAACTCGGATTGAGTCACGGGACGGTACACTCACTCTCACAGCGGTGATAACAATATATCAAGCTAGGAACCTACACTCGCAGCGGCATATACGAAGGAATACGACATAAGCAAATGCAAAGAGAGAGGAGCGAGTTTACCTCCACGCTCCAGGCGTGGGGAAGACGATCCCGGCCAGTTACGGTAACTCCCGGTAGCAAAGGTAAAAAGTTAATTACAACAGTAAATTTTATTGCCCACTCCACGCAGGGAGTAAAGGGCTACAATTGGGGCCCGGGAGGACCGACCCTGGGTTGACGGGCATCAATCTGGAGGTGCGTACGGCATGAACTCGGCCTGCTGGTCCGACTCGGTCCTGCGCCGACTCGGTATTGCGCCGACTCGGTTTTGACTTGCTGGACAGTAAGGCGCGGTTTCCAAAGGAACGTCACCCTCATGAGGTCGTCTGAAGGCGCCGCTTGGCTGGGACGACGGTGGGATGTCCCTGATCGACTCCCTTACGTGGCGGCCCCAGAAGTTGACCTTTGATATTTTTACACGAATTATTCTCAGAATGATTTTTTTGATCTGCACAGGGAATAGACTTGCGCGCCTCGGCAGCAAGAATTATGGTGCTCAGATCCGAAAGCCGATCGAGGCGTGGCTGGTACCGTTGGAAAGAGCACTCACAGAACTACAACATATATTTTTTTCTCATCGATCCAGAGGAGGGATTAGAATTGAAAAACTCTGCAAACTATGGGTTTTCCTGTGGATCAGGTTACTGACACTCAGGACAGCAAGAGATCTGCCTGAAACTGACCTTTGACCGAAGAGGAAATGATTTTTCTAGACTCCACGAAAATTATGGTGGAAGGGGATATTTGTGAGGAACACTGAGGAATGTTTGTGATTTTTTTGGAAATTTATAAGTGGGTGGAAAAATTACAACAAGGTGACTCTGTCCCGTAGATCTGCAGAATGGCATATTACAGGGGAAGAACAATAAATGTGGGAAAAATACCAAATGGTGTCCAAATGACACAAAATTTGAACTGGAGGTTAGAGGAGACAAGCATAACAAACTCTCAAAATTAGGGCTCGACCTGACAACAATAGAAATAACTAGAATTACGGGATTGGGGTTCTATCCTGATGGGGACAGAACTCCGGCGAAGCAGCGGTGGCAGTGCGTTGGCGGCACGAACGGAAGGCGGTGGCCGGAAGTCGCATCCAGCGGAGGTGGAGTTCTTGGAGTCACACCAAGAGGAGGGCTTCACACCCTAGAATGACAGAAATTCATCTGCAAGAGGGGAGGAGAGACACAAGGGGTGCCCTTGGGCTTGCTCTTGGCAAAAATGCTTAATTCTTCATTAAAATCTATAATGACACTATACATAGGCTTATATAGAGAATGGAAAGGGGTGGGGGGCAGAGAATTTCGTGGGAGAGGGGATTTTCTTCCCCATGTGGTCAAATGACCAAGTTAAATAAAAAAATACAACATGGGATAAACTATATTATAAGGGGGAAGCATCTTGGACTTTAAGGGTTGGAATATTGGACTTTTTAATCCAATTGTCCCCTTGAATGGTCAAGCCATCTAGAAGCCATCCTTGGACCTTTGACTGGCCCTACATGGGCCCTAAGGCTTAGGTGGACCAATAGGAAAGGAGATGGGGGGCCCTTGCTGGTCCTATAGGACTTTTGCACAAAAACCCAAAGATCCTTAGGGAATGACACATTGGCTTCTAAAGCCTTACAATTGCATACATATTTTCCCAAGAATATAAATGCAAATAAAAGGACTCAAATGCAAAATAAAAAGTTAGTAGTTTTGCTCTGATGTCCCCATCAGATGCTGATGTCAACATCATGCCGTTGAAAACCTTCAAGACTTTATATTTGACCCCGTACCTTCAGAAGGTTCAAGCGGCCAAAATATCCGATTTCAATCAGGACACCACGGACATCCTCGGCCGAGTGTGTGAGGCCCGTGCCTTAGCGGATCATTGGTGGTTCGGACCTAGAATCTATTCTGGAATTTCTGGCTATTTTCCTAAATTTTTAGGAATTTTTCTGGTATTTTTCAGAATTTAATTGGAATTATTTGAGTTTTTAAAAGGGGAAAATAAGGTTTTTATATATTATATATATATTAACCCTTTTTTTTCTTTTCCCATTTTCCCCACTCCCTCTCTCTCCCCCCTCGTCGATCTCCCTCTCGTCCTCTCTTTCCCCCCTCCGATCGCCTCTCCCTCGCTCCTTGGGGATCCAGGCGAAACGGCGGCGGTTCGAGGCGTGGAGCTCGCCATTGGAATCCTCGCGTCAAGTGGACTGCGTTGATGCCCACCTTGACGTGGTTTGCGGCTCGTGGGAGCGAGACGGAGCATGGAGGCTCGGTGCTTCCCTTCCCGTGCATGTGGCCTAATCGGCCGTTCCGGCTTGAACGAGGTAGGGGGATGGTAGCTTGTTCTTCTCGTTGAGCTCCTATAGTGTGCATGTGGTGTATTTCTCGTTTATCGTGCTTAGGTTTCATTCTTCATGTTTAATCCATTGTGAGCATGATAAATGAATGTTTTAGTAGTATATTGTTGTTGTGGGCGTGTGGTTTGGCAGGAAAACAGGTTTTCGTCGTCTACCCGGTGATTTCGGTCACCCGGGAGGGAAGCCGGTTTCAAACGTAACCCGTCCGTAACCTAGACGATGTGACGGTCCTACCAGGAACTGTAACGCGCGTAACGATCCTCATGGGACGCGTTACAGTCCTGTGACGGACCTAAGTTGGTGCGTCACAGGGTGTGTAACGGTCGGACCCACGACCGTTACATGTCTTTGGACTTTAGGTGGCCTGGAATGGCGGTTGACCTGACGGCCTGTCGGCCTGTCGGGCGGCCATCAGGGCACCGTAACGCGCCTTCGGGTGCGCGTTACATCCTGCTAGGGCGTTAAAAACTGTGGGTTTTGTTTAGCGTCGAGTGGCTCTAACGGCCAGGGGCGAAGGCGTCACAGTCGATGTAACGCACCAACCCCCGACCTTCACACTCTGTGACGTGGTGGCAGCATACCGTCACACCCTTGTTAGTTTCCAAAAGTCGCCTGTTCATTCTTTAATGCTTTCCACAATGATTATACGCCATGCTTAAGTTATTTTATGAACTAATGGCATGTTTTTAGACCCCAATAGAGTAGCTTTTCTTTCCTTGCGATGGAGCCACTGTGGTAGCCCTAAGGCCTTTGAGTTGCCGACCCGCCTGGGGATGGTGGAGGGGTGTTCCCGTCACACGATTTGTAAGATAGTTCCATGGGCTCCCGGCCAGCGGTAGCGTCATGCAAAGAGAGAAAACTTGCTAGAGGGCCTGGCTCAGGCGAGAGTCAGTGTGTGCACACGTGGTCGGAGGCTTTGGACTGACACTGACGAGTGTCACTCTGACTAGTCACTTGGTTTGGTACTGTTTACGCGCTCAGCTTGTCGTGTTACAGACTGCGAGTGCTTGAGATGCAGTGTAAGTCGTCAGTGGACGCATCTAGTTTCTACTCCCTGTGGTTGTCCTGTTCCCTGTGGCTTGGTTAGTTGAGGCACATTCTATTGGTAGATTTAGTTTTTGTCGTTTAGACTTAAATGTTATTGGCATGTATTAGTTGTTATACCTGTTCAGTAGATTTACAGCTTTCAGTCTTATCATGCCATTGCGTGTTCATTTATTTAAATGCATGCTCTAATTGCTTTAATTTCACATGATTGCATGTTTAGCATGAGGTAGGGATCCGCGTGACCCCTACTGAGTCTAGATGTGACTCACCCTTCTTCTTTCAGGTGAGCCGCTCCCGTCGTCTCCTGGTGTTTCCCATGTGCTCGGAGACCGTTCTTAGCTGCCAGTAGTAGACGGGTTGCCCTTTTGGCTTTCTGGTGTACTTTTGCCGGGGTATGCCCCGAGTAGTTGTACTTTTGGACTAGCACTCTTGTGTCTCTAGACTAGTTTATATATTTAGCACTCTGTTTATTTTGAAATTGCTTCCGCACTTTTGTTAAATCTTATTGCCTAAATCTAATAGGCGCGCTTGTGATTGTGATTCATTATACATCCCCTCGACAAACTTCACTAACCCTTCAGGGGCCTCATCAGCCTCTTGGGTGGCTTCCCCAGTTCCTGGTATCGGTGTATCGATGTTATCTGTATATCGATATCCGGAGCTCTAGGTCATCACAGTTGGTATCAGAGCGGTGTTGAGGATTTGTATAAGGAATTGGAATTTACACTTGTCCAGAGTTAGTCCTTTTATGTCGTCCATTGCTGGATTAGGATGTTTTCCGTATGATTGATGGATTTGCTGTTGTTTTATGTGTTCGGCAGTGTAATAATGCCGCCTCATCGAGGAAGACCTCCTCGAGTCCGTAGACATGCGCCTAGAGAAAAGAGTGGTTCTGTTCAGCCTCCTGCAGTTCCTGCTCCAGCACCAGTTATTGCTCCTCAAGTTGAAGCGCCTGGTAGCCGAGGCAAGGCTCTGAAAGAATTTCTCATTTAATCCGCCCGCTTTTGACGGTTAGGCAGACCTAGAGGTAGCAAGGCAGTGGCTGGATGCGATCGAGCGCGTGTTCCTGTCTATGGAGTGTGCGGAGGATGAAAAGGTTATGTTAGCAGCGTTTCAACTCCAAGGTACAGCTATTACATGGTGGAAAGCCGAGTGGCAGATTGCTTTTCGTTGCAGGCCCCTTCGGCAGATCACTTGGGCAGAGTTTGTTGCGGCTTTCGAGCGTGCCTATACTCCTGCCTGTTTGCAAATGGCGAAGATGTACCAGTTCATGGAATTGATTCAGGGTGATATGACCGTGCTTCAATATCGGAACAAATTTATGGAATTGGGTCAGTATGCGCCCCATGTGCTTGCTAATGAGGCGTTGAAGACTCAGCAGTTTTTGTGAGGACTCAGGCCTGAACTTAAGTTGCCGTTGATTGCGAGTCGAGTGGCTGATCTTGACGGTGCGTGCCAGGCAGCTGTGCCACTCGAGCTAGAGATGGCGAGACCAGGAGGATATTCTCAAGCTGGGTCGGTTAAGCCGATGGTTCAGTTTCTGTAGACTTACCGACCGCCAGTGTCAGGGGTTCCCTCTGTTCTACCAGATGTTACCAGTGTTTCTTCCTCTTCCAAGCCCAAGTTCAAAAGGTTCAAGAAGAAGAAGAAGTTCTTTCTGCAACCATCATCTGGTACTGATATTATTCAGCAGCAGTCGGCGCCATCTTCCCAAAGTCATGAAAGTTCTGCTGTTAGTCAGCCGTGGACTTGTAGGAGGTGTGGTGGCAACCATAAGGGTCAGCCGTGTTCTCTTCCTATTGTCTGTTTTCGTTGTGACCAGCCTGGTCATGTTGTTCGAGATTGCCCGTTGAGGCCGAAACCGGTGCAGACTCCTCCATTTCCTCAGCCTCAGCAGTCGCA
This sequence comes from Amorphophallus konjac, assembly GCA_022559845.1. NCBI lineage: Eukaryota > Viridiplantae > Streptophyta > Magnoliopsida > Alismatales > Araceae > Amorphophallus > Amorphophallus konjac. The sequence goes on from CM040121.1 coordinate 263,308,547, forward strand.
ATTTAGACCTCCTCCTTTACCTCAACCTCAGCAGTAATTCTATTCTCAAGCTTTAGCGTCATCCCAGTAGTCTTCAGCCAGATCCAAGAAGCAAAAGGGCAAGGTTTCTCACATTTCTCGAGCTGAAGCAATTGCATCCCATCTGGTTGAAGGTACGATTAAGCTTTACGGTCATTCTGCTTGTGTCTTATTTGATTCTGGCGCTTCTCACTCTTTATCTCTGAGGATTTCATTGCATGCATTGAGGAGTCGACATCCAAAATGACCTGTGAGTTGTATGTTGAAATACCTTCTGGAGATTTTATGATCACGCCTCTGTGTCTGGAAAAATCTCCTATTATGATTAATAATCATCAGTTGCCGGCGAGATTATATGCATTGCAGCTGGCAGATTATGACATCATTCTGGGTATGGATTGGTTAGAGCATTATGGAGCTGTGGTTGACTACAGATCTAAGAAGGTCTATTTTCATCCACAGGGGAAATCAGCATTTTATTTCCAAGGTATTCGATCCCGCTCTTCTCGCTTGATTATTTCTGCTATTCGAGCCTATAGATTTCTTAGTGCAGGTTGTCAGGGATTTTTAGCTTCTGTGGTTGACGTTGAGAAACAACGACAGGACTTCTGTGATATTCCTGTTGTCTGTGAGTTCCCTGATGTGTTTCCTGACAAGTTGCCAGGCTTGCCTCCAGAGCAAGAAATAGAAATGGTGATTGATCTGATTCCAGGTACAGCCCCGTTAGCAAAGGCACCGTACCGAATGGCTCCAGCTAAACTCAAAGAACTGCGAGCACAGTTGCTTGAATTGTTGGAAAAAGGCTATATTCGCCCCAGTTTTTCCCCGTGGAGTGCTCCAGTATTGTTTGTGAAAAAGAAAGATGGGAGCCTGAGGCTTTGTATTGATTACAGACAGCTGAATCAGGCGACTATCAAGAATAAATATCCGCTTTCCAGGATTGATGATTTGTTTGACCAGTTACAGTCTACTACTGTCTTTTCACGGATTGACCTTCGGTTTGGCTATTTTCAATTGTGGATCCGGCAATCTGATGTGGAGAAGATAGTTTTCAGCACTTGTTATGGTCATTATGAATTTTTGGTTATGCCGTTTGGCTTGACTAATGCTCCAGCAGCCTTCATGGACTTAATGCAGCGTGTTTTCCGTCCATATCTGAATCAGTTCGTGGTGATCTTTGTTGATGATATTTTTATTTACTCTGCTTTTGAGGAAGATCATGTGCAGCACTTGAGGATCGTTCTGCAGACTCTGAGAGATCACGAGCTCTATGCGAAGTTTAGTAAATGTGAATTTTGGCTTCAGGAGATTCATTTTCTTGGCCACGTAATTTCTGGTGACGGAGTAACAGTAGACCCTGCAAAGATTGAAGCTGTTCTAAATTGGCAGAGACCAAGAACTGTGACAGAGATCAGAAGCTTCTTAGGTTTGGCTGGGTATTATCGAAGGTTTATCCAGGATTTTGCAAAGATTGCTGCACCAATGACTAGACTGACTCGTAAAGATGTACCTTTTGTCTGGTCTGATCAGTGTGAGGATAGCTTTGTTGAATTGAAAAGGCTCTTGACTTCTTCTCCAGTGTTGATTTTGCCATCCGGCTCGGGTGGATTTATGGTTTGCACAGATGCTTCTCGAGTAGGTTTGGGTGCAGTGCTGATGCGACATGGAAATGTTATTGCTTATGCGTCTCGGCAATTGAAATAGCATGAAGAAAATTACCCCACGCATGATCTGGAGTTAGCTGCAGTTATTTTTGCCTTAAAGATCTAGAGACATTACCTGTATGGTGAGAAGTTTCAAATTTTTACTGATCATCAGAGTTTACAGTATATATTCTCCCAGAAAGATCTGAATCTTAGGCAGCGTCGCTGGATGGAGTACATGAAAGATTATGACTTCACACTCTCCTATTAGCCGGGTAAAATGAATGTTGTGGCTGATGCTCTGAGCAGGAAAGTACAAGTTAGTCATATGTTGCTTCATGAATGGAAATTGTGAGAACAGCTTCCGAGTGAGGCGTTTAGTGTGGATATTCCTGCCGATCCGAAGACAGCGGTTTGTGCTAATTTGGCTTTGGGTTTAGCTTTATATCAGCAGATTAAAGAAGCTCAACAAGCTGATCCTAATTTGACTCGTGTTATATCAAGGTTCGATGTTGAATTTGATGACGAGCTGGTTGTCAGTTTCCAGGGCAGAATGTATGTTCCCGCTGATGATTCATTGAGACATGCGGTTCTGAGTGAAGCCCATGGATCCCGCTTTGCTATTCACCAAGGCACCACTAAGATGTATCAGAATTTGAAAAAGTAGTTCTGGTGGCCAGGTATGAAGAAAGATGTGGATGCATTTGTTTCTAAGTGCTTGACTTGTCAGCAGGTTAAAGCCGAACATCAAAAGCCAGGTGGATTGCTTCAGCCATTAGAGATTCCAATGTGGAAATGGGATCATGTCACTACAGATTTTATGGTGGGTTTGCCTTGGACTTCACAGGATTTTGATGGTATCTGGTTGCTTGTTGACAGATTAACTAAGACTGCCAGATTATTGCCGATAAAAGTCTCCTGGAATGTGCATAGGTTGGCCGAGCTTTATATTCAAAAGATTGTGCCACTGCATGGAATTCCTATTTCACTTGTGTCAGATCGTGATCCACGGTTTACCTCCAGCTTCTGGCGCAATTTTCAAAAAGCTTTGGGCACTGAATTAGCCTTCAGTTCAGCGTATCACCCACAGTCAGATGGACAGTCGGAAAGAACTATTCAGACTCTGGAAGATATGCTGAGGTCGTGTTGCCTAGATTGGCAAGGTTCGTGGAGTCAACACCTGCCACTTGTTGAATTTGCTTATAATAATAGTTTCCATTCCAGCATCGGCATGGCTCCCTATGAGGCACTATATGGTCATCCTTGTCATACTCCTTTCAACTGGTTTGATGTTGGGGACAGACTTTTAACGGGACCTGACATGGTGCAGCAATGTTCTGATGTGGTTCGTCTGATCAGGCAGAGATTGTTGACAGCTCAGAGTCGACAGAAAAGCTATGCAGATCAGCGCAGACGTCCACTGTAGTTTGAGCCTGGAGACATGGTTTTTGTCAAGGTATCTCCGATGAAAGGTGTTTCCAGATTTGGGAAGCGTGGAAAGCTTAGTCCGCGTTATGTCGGCCCATTTCCTATTATAGAAGATGTGGGTCAGGTAGCCTATCGACTGCAACTGCCAGCGGCTATGCAAGCTATTCATGATGTGTTCCACGTCTCTCAGCTGAGGAAATATGTTTCTGATACATCCCATGTCCTAGATGGCTCTGTTTGGCCCGAAGTGACTGCTGATTTGTCTACGCCAGAGTTTCCTATTAGAATTGAAGACCATCGTGAGCAACGGTTGAGAAATAAGGTTATCCCTCTGGTAAGAGTCGCTTGGCAGCGCCACTCCGGCAATGAGTCTACTTGGGAGCGTGAAGATGAGATGCGTCAACTTTTTCCTTTCTTATTCCAGTAAGGTATAATTCTGTTTCTCAGTTTCCTCCTTATCCATCATTGTAAATTTCGAGGGTGAAATTTTTGTTAGGAGGGAGGGACTGTGAGGCCCGTGCCTTAGCGGATCTTTGGTGGTTCGGACCTAGAATCTATTCTGGAATTTTCAGCTATTTTCCTGGATTTTTAGGAATTTTTCTAGTATTTTTCAGGATTTAATTGGAATTATTTGAGTTTTTAAAAGGGGAAAATAAGGTTTTTATATATATTATATATATATATATATTAACCCTTTTGTTTTCTTTTCCCATTTTCCCCACTCCCTCTCTCTCCCCCCTCATCGATCTCCCTCTCGTCCTCTCTTTCCCCCCTCCGATCGCCTCTCCCTCTCTCCTTGGGGATCCAGGCGAAACGGTGACGGTTCGAGGCGTGGAGCTCGCCGTTGGAATCCTCGCGTCGAGTGGAGCGCATTGACGCCCACCTTGACGTGGTTTGCGGCTCGTGGGAGCGGGACGGAGCGTGGAGGCTCGGTGGTTCCCTTCCCGTGCATGTGGCCTAATCGACCGTTCCGGCTTGAACGAGGTAGGGGGATGGAATCCTGAGCTCATTAGGAGCCTTCCCTATAGCTTGTTCTTCTCGTTGAGCTCCTATAGTGTGCATGTGGTGTATTTCTCGTTTATCATGCTTAGGTTTCGTTCTTCACGTTTAATCCATTGTGAGCATGATAAATGAATGTTTTAGTAGTATATTGTTGTTGTGGGCGTGCGGTTTGGCAGGAAAATAGGTTTTCGTCATCTACCCGGCGATTTCCGTCGCCCGGGAGGGAAGTCAGTTTCAAACGCAACCCGTCCGTAACCCAGACGGTGTGACGGTCCTACCAGGAACTGTAACGCGCGTAACGGTCCTCATGGGACGCGTTACAGTCCTGTGACGGACCTAAGTTGGTGCGTCACAGGGTGTGTAACGGTCGGACCCATGACCGTTACATGTCTCTGGACTTTAGTTGGCCTGGAATGCCGGTTGGCCTGACGGCCTATCGGGCGGCCGTCAGGGCGCCGTAACGCGCCTCCGGGTGCGCGTTACATCCTGCTAGGGACTTAAAAACTGTGGGTTTTGTTTAGCGTCGGGTGGCTCTAACGGCCAGGGGCGGAGGCGTCACAGTCGATGTAACGCACCAACCCCCGACCGTCACACTCTGTGACGCGGTGGCAGCAGACTGTCACACCCTTGTTAGTTTCCAAAAGCCGCCTGTTCATTCTTTAATGCTTTCCACAATGATTATACGCCATGCTTAAGTTATTTTATGAACTAATGGCATGTTTTTAGACCCCAATAGAGTAGCTTTTCTTTCCTTGCGATGGAGCCACTGTGGTAGCCCTAAGGCCTTTGAGTTGCCGACCCGCCTGGGGATGGTGGAGGGGTGTTCCCGTCACACGGTTTGTAAGCTAGTTCCATGGGCTCCCGGCCAGCGGTAGCGTCATGCAAAGAGAGAAAACTTGCTAGAGGGCCTGGCTCAGGCGAGAGTCAGTGTGTGCACACGTGGTCGGAGGCTTTGGACTGACACTGACGAGTGTCACTCTGACTAGTCACTTGGTTTGGTACTGTTTACGCGCTCAGCTTGTCGTGTTACAGACTGCGAGTGCTTGAGACGTAGTGTAAGTCGTCAGTGGACGCATCTGGTTTCTACTCCCTGTGGTTGTCCTATTCCCTGTGGCTTGGTTAGTTGCGGCACATTCTATTGGTAGATTTAGTTTTTGTCGTTTTGACTTATATGTTATTGGCATGTATTAGCTGTTATACCTATTCAGTAGATTCACAGCTTTCAATCTTATCATGCCATTGCCTGTTCATTTATTTAAATGCATGCTCTAATTGCTTTATTTTCACATGATTGCATGTTTAGCATGAGGTAGGGATCCGCGTGACCCCTACTGAGTCTAGCTGTGACTCACCCTTCTTCTTTCAGGTGAGCCGCGCTCGTCGTCTCCCGGTGTTTCCCGTGTGCTCGGAGACCGTTCTTAGCTGCCAGCAGTAGATGGGTTGCCGTTTTGGCTTTCTGGTGTACTTTTGCCGGGGTATGCCCCGAGTAGTTGTACTTTTGGACTAGCACTCTTGTGCCTCTGGACTAGTTTATATATTTAGCACTCTGTTTATTTTGAAATTGCTTCAGCACTTTTGTTAAATCTTATTGCCTAAATCTAATAGGCGCGCTTGTGATTGCGATTCATTATACATCCCCTCGACAAACATCACTAACCCTTTAGGGGCCTCATCAGCCTCTTGGGTGGCTTCCCCAGTTCCTGGTATCGGTGTATCGATGTTATCGGTATATCGATATCCGGAGCTCTGGGTCATCACGGAGTGGATGCTGATCTGGTGCTCGATGATTTCCCCTCTAAGGTGACATTCTACATCATCGACGCCAACACATCCTAAAAGGTACTATTAGGCAGACCCTGGTTACATGAAAATCGGGTCGTCCCGTCAACTCTTCACAAGTGCATCAAATATGCCAAGGATGGAGAACAACATACGGTCTTTGCAGACCTACCGCCATTCACCCTAGCAGAATGCAATCTTGCCGATGTTGCGCTTTATTTCGGGGGACCCAGTGCCTATCCCGTAATCAATAGCAAAGGCAACGGTTGGCTCTTGGAGGAGGATGAAGATGATATCTTCTCCATTGACGAAGAAAACGCCAAGCTTCATCGACTACGCCTCAGCTCCAAGTCAACTCTGGATCACCCCGAGAGGCGTAAAATTGACTTCGAGGCTAATCTTATTAGCCGAGCCATTGACAAGAGCATATGCTTGCCTCCAGATTGCATGCAGCTCTCTGGTGCATCAGAGGAGCACAAGGTTGAGCCGCTCATGACGTTCGTCATTACCAACAAGCGACAACTCAAAAACAGGGACAAGCCCATTGTTTTCTACAAGGGAGACATGGCCCCTCGAGCCCCACCTAAAGATGACTTCGGCTGGCCCAAGCGAGCCGACGATGCCCCTGAAGCAGTCCAACTAATGGATGACTTGCCGCAGCATATTCGGGAAATGTGCCTAAAGCAACACATTCCCCAATGGCAAGATTCCACATGGCGTAGATACTTCTGCCTGTTGTGGACCCCTTCCCAGGTCTGGGGGTAACCCCCATTCTCCCGCAAAGATACCAGGGGACTCAGGTACGACCAAGACCTGAACTTTCACGTGTACTATGCGGTCAACATCGTAGGCCCGACACAGCCAGTTGGAGACCAAGCTAATGTCGATACAAAATTCGACAGCTCCGGGGACGAGGAAGAGGAGATCCTAATCTCGCTTCCTGTCAAGGCCAACACCTCAGTTCAAGTAATCGAGGCGTCTTCGCCGCTCTTCTGTGAAGATATCTAGGATGAAGAATCTCTCCTTGCCTCCCAGTCTGTCGAAAAACCTTGTTCGGCAAACTCTCCCGTTGAGGAGGTTGCCCAGAACACTGGCCATCAAATGTTGTTAGCTTTAGCAGGCAACCCCAAGGAAGTTTCAATGGCACCAAACGGCAACTGCCAGTAAGGCCCTTGCAGTTCAAAACAATACTTGCCAGAGCATAGTGACAGTAATTCTCCAGCTCCATCAGCGTCAACTAGTGGCTTCGAAAACTAAGAAGTACACGAAACAGACATCGATGATGAGGATTTCATCGATTTCCAACCCGCTCCTCCCGAGCTGGAGGAAGGTGGCCAAGAAACTATTGATGAACTCGTTGAAATCAACTTGGGTGAAGATGAAGCCCACCAGCCAACATTTGTCAGCGCTCTCCTCACCGAACCAGAAAGGCAGGACTACAAACAACTCCTGCTCGAATACAGGGACTATTTCACCAGGCCATATAAGGAGATGCCAGGGCTTGACCCCTCCGTAGTCGAGCATGAGCTAGCCATCTCGCCCTTAGCCACTCCAGTCAAACAGCCACAACGGCGCATGCGTCATGAGCTGGAGCTCCAAGTCTCGGCCGAAGTCAACAAAATGGCGGAGGTCAACTTCATCGAGCCATGTATCTATTCTATCTGGCTCGCCAACATCGTCCCAGTAAAGAAGAAAAGTGGTCAAGTCCGCATTTGCGTCGACTTTTGGGACCTCAACAAAGTGTAGCAACCAGAATTTCAAAATAATAAATTAATTTTACCTCTTAGGTCAAATTTTGACCAATTTATACAAATATGAAAAATTTATAATCATGTAGAGGACAGAATGCTTAACAAAATTGATAACTATGTTGTCCCCAAAAGAAAATTTAATTGGGCCGGAATCAAGGGTTTTGGGGTAAACTCGAGATTTAGATAGAACGGCCATAACTGATCAAATTCGAGCTCTAATGGGCTCAATACGAACCCAATCGATAGGCCCACATTTGAGGATCTTTTTCCCCATGTTTCCCTTGAAAACCCTAACTGTAGAGTTCAAATTTTGAAGAGTTGGCGGCGTTGATTTGGTCATCCGCGAATATCGTGCGGCATCTTCTCCACGACGATTCTAGATCGATAACACGCCTCTAGGTTGCCCCGGCCCTATAAATCGATGATCATTACTCACGATAACTCCATTTGGCACGGGTGGTCAACGGCGTGCGGGTTCTGGAGAGCAGTTCGCGATCAAAGCTATGATTCATCTAGGGTTTCGGCAGTGTCAACCCTTCCTTTTCTCGCATCTAAAAGTAGGTTTCTCTCAGGCCCAACTTTAATTAAATCATGCCATGACATGCAACTCGAAGTCTTCTTTCTATTGGTTATATTTTGCTCAAATTTTATGATGTATAGAGGTTGCTAGATGCATTTTTCTGAAGGTATGTCGGAGTCTGACAGTAGGCGAGACTCAGTTTTAGGAGGCGGCCGTCACAGTGACCGCCTCTTGAAGTAGCGGTCTTACGATCGACCGTCTCCTCATGCCATTTTTGAAATTTAAAAATATGATTTTGAATGTGTCAAGCCCCTCGACGCCTTCTTTTTAATGCGTCACCATGGCTAGACATCTTCTTTAGTAGTAAATATCTAATGTTTTATTTTATTATGAGAAATGTTGCTCGCGTCTGGTTACCTTGATGTCTTCTTCTATGCGCGCCACCCATACTAGACGCCTTCATGCAATATTTCATATATATATATATATATATTTATATAAGACTACGGTCCTCTCAAGACCGTCTTTTGCAATTAGCGGTCTCCTGATGACCGTCTTCTGGTTCCGTTTTCCAGCAAGTATTCGGGTTATTTCCTGCACGTTATGCTCCGATAATTCCTATTATATTGCATGCTGTGAAAGTTAAAAAAGTGACAGAACATGGCTATGTAAGTTGTATGAAATAATATGTTCTAAATCGAAGCATTTACTTGCCCTTCTAGGGTGGAAAAAAGAGTAGAATAAACAGTTCAAAATCATAGTTTAGTTCATAATCCCTTTTGCTATTCACTTGATTATTGTTCATTACTTGTTAACTTCGTAGGATTGTTTGAGGGTCGTGCCACTCTGATGGTGTCGACTTACCGCTACTCTCATTTTTCGCATGTTTTAAACCTCTAATTCTTGGACATAGAATGCCTCTGCGAGCCTGGGATTCCCACTAGGACGCCGAGTAGGTTGTACCTACAAATCCCAAACCCACTGGAAGTCTACTTTGGGCAGAACGAGGCTCTGCCCAAGTTCTACCGAATTTCTGCCAGTTTTCTGGTTGCGGCGCTGTCATGACCGCCTCCTAATGGTAGCAGTCGTTCCTAGATCGCTTTCTCATTAGTCTGTGTGGTGGGTTTTAGAGGCTTCTTGTGTCCCTGATGCTTTCACATAAACGCGTCACCGACCATGGACGCATTTTTTACCGGACCAACTTGGCTCGACCGATTTCGTCTGACCCATCTCCATTGTGGTCCCCTCGTGATCGCCACCTTCTGGTAGCAGTCCAGGGCTGACCGCCACTTCATCCAGCAACCTGAAATTGTCTGTTTTCTGTGGTTATTGTGTGTTAAACCAATCCAGCCTCTCTAGGCTATCATACCTCAAGATTTTGGCTTTATTTGGTATATTTTGGAATTATATTCCAATAAAACATTCACATCCTTTCCTAAAAGTCATTTTTCTTTAAATGACTTATTCTTTTGGTTAGCGAGATTGTTGATTGGAAATCTCTCAAGAAATCGATATTCCTACATGTATCGCCTTGTCTACACTGGCTTGACCTTGGAACTCTTAGCCATTTTCAGAAGTGGATGTCTAGATTGGGATCCTTGATCCACCCCTCAATGCCAAAGCATCATAAGGGCCCGGTCTGGTCCTGAGAGGAGCGTCCGAAAGTTCTTGTGCCCATGAGAGTTTGTAATTACAAGGTGTGGCATTGCATCGAAGTACTTGACTAGTGTGTTAATCTACGACATTCTAATCCACTCGAAATTACATGAATTACTTGTGTGATATGGCATGCGTGTTTGATATGGCCATTCACATGAAAATTTCATGAAAAGTTCTTGTTATCCTTGCACTTGTCCTCTACTTGCAAGTTCTTGAATTCCATTCTTTTATCTGCCATTCATCGTCTGGTTATACTGCTTACTTTAATTCATTTTATTATGCATCTTTCATTTATACATGGTAAATGATTAATCACTTAAACTTTGCCTGGCGATAGAGATATAATTCCTATTGAGCATTCGCTCATCCAATTTTCCAACCCTTTTCAAGTAGTTCGGATGAGGACGCGCAAATTGATGGGGAAGGGCGAGAGTAAAAGCTTTGGAGCAAGCCAACCTGGAAGTCGTGTCAAGCCTATGTTAAGTCTTAGTGTCATGGTGTCAGATGTTTGAAGTTGTAACCTTGTTAATGTTTGGTTTTGGTCAGTTATGTTGGATAGTGGATTGGATATTGTTGGATAATTTTACTTCATTCAATAAAGTTGGAAGTCTTATTGAGTATTATTGTTCTTGTCCTTGTCCTTGTGAATGTTTATTATCATTTATCGCTCTGATTGACATGAATGTTTGTAACTGTTGCATTCTGATTTTTTTGCATCAGGGCGTGACACAAAGCCTGTCCGAAGGACGACTTCCCAGTCCCAATCATGGAAACCATGGTCGATATGACCACTAGACATGAAGCCTTGTCTTTCATAGACGGGTCATCCGGTTATAACTAGATTCGGATGTCCCTCAAGGATAAGAACCACACGGCTTTTTCATCCCCTAAAGAGATTTTCAATTACAAGCGCAAGCCTTTTGGTTTGAAGAATGCTGGTGCTACTTACCAAAGGGCCATGACCAAAATATTCAACGAGATGTTGCACAACATCGTCGAGTGCTATGACAATGACCTCCTCGTCAAGATCAAAAGGCGGGAAGACCATCTACATGATCTACGCCATGTCTTTAACCGACTCCGACAATATGGGCTCAAGATGAACCCTATGAAATGCTCTTTCGGCGTCTCCAGCGGCAAGTTTCTCAGCTTCATCGTCAGATACCGAAGAACTGAGGTGGACCCCAGTAAGATCAAAGCGATCCGGGAGTTTCCACCACCTAAGAACCTCACTGAGCTCAGGTCCTTCCAAGGAAGATTGGCCTACATTCGGAGCTTCATCTCCAATCTCTCTGGGCGATGCGCGCCTTTCAGCAAGCTTATGAAGAAAGACGCCCAATTTATATGGGACCCAAAATGCCAAGCTGCTTTCGAGCAAATTAAGGAGTACCTCCTTACTCCCCCAGTCCTGGGGGCGCCAGTCAAGGGCAAACCCCTTATACTCTACATCACCGCCATGGACGCCTCATTAGAAGCCCTGTTGGCGCAGATCAATGAAGAGGGCAAAGAGCAGCCGCTCTACTATCTCAGTCAGAAATTGATTGGTGCTGAGTACAGATACTCTCCTATGCAGAAAGTTTGCTTAGCACTGGTGTTTGCCATCAAGAAGCTGCGGCACTACCTTCTGTCCAATCGGGTTGAGCTCATATCCAAGAACGACCCACTCAAGTATCTTCTCAAGCAGCCCGTCCTCTCGGGCCGATTGGGAAAATGGGCTCTCCTGTTAATGGAGTATGATATAACCTATGTCCCCAGGAAAGCAATCAAGGGACGGAGCATGGCTGAATTCTTGGCAGCCCATCTGGTATCGAACGACTCATTTCTTAACACGGAACTCCCCGATGAGGAGTCCCTTGGTTCCCAGTCACCAGCGCTAGTTGAACAGACCGGAGATGTCTTGCATTACCACCAGCAATACGCCCTCACAGCCAATGTACCTTGTTGGGAGCTCTACTTCGATGGTGCTTCCCAGGGGATTACCCGGAATAATCAAAGTCTAGCCGTCATGGTAGGTGTCGGCATTATTTTCCTGACTCCTCAGGGTAGAGTTTTGTACAACTCATGCGCCCTCATGAAATACCTGACCAACAACGAAGCTGAGTATGTAGCTCTAATCATCGGACTTCAGATGGCTCTTGACATGGGCATCAAGTGCCTCAAAGCCTACGGGGACTCCCAGCTCATAGTCCGACAAGTCCTCGGCATTTACGACATGCGGAAGCAGGAATTAGTTCCATACCACGCCGCCATCACCAGGCTCACCCAGAAGTTCTATTTCTTTGAAATAGATCATGTTCCCAGGAGCAGCAACGCCCAGGTAGATGCCCTGGCACAATTGGCTGCGGCCATCAAGCTTCCGCCCGAGGGCGAAGTCAACATCACTATCAAGCACAGAAGACTAAGGCCGAGTACACTCGAAGACGAGTCCGGCCTCACCATCTATGAAGTTCATAGCCTCGACCAGAACACTCCTCCAGAAGAACAAGATTGGCGTGAGCCTATCATTAAATTCAAGCAAGGTTGGCTCCCTCCTGACTGAGCTCAAAGGGTCCAGCTACTCTGCCGAGCAACATCATATGAGTTAATCGGCGACTCTCTGTATAGACTTGCCCATGAGAAGGACAAGTCGGTTCTTCTGAGATGTGTCTCCTCAGCCGAGGCTCGAGCCATCATGCAGGAAGTCCATTCAAGATTATATAGCGCTCACTAGGCTAGAGACAGAATGAAGAATAACATTAAGCTCAAAGGCTTCTATTAGCCAACCATGTACACGGATTGTAACCGATATGCCCGTACGTGTCATCAGTGCCAAGCCTTTGGCTCGGTACCCAGAAGACCTCCAAATCTGTTGCGCCCAACGGCCCCTACATGGCCATTCTCCGAATAGGGCAAGGATATCGCATGACCCTTCCCGCCATCTTCCAAGGGCCATAAGTACATTTTGGCCGCCACTTACTACTTCTCTCGATGGGCTGAGGCCATCCCTCTGCGGGAGGTCACCGGCGAAGTGGTAGCAAGATTTGTCCAGCACAACCTTATCTACTGATACGGTACTCTCAGCTGCATAGTGTCAGACAATGGCACACCATTCAAGAATAGAGCCGTATATCAACTAACGGCCAAATTCCACATCGACTGGAGAACCACTTCGGTCTACAACCCTTAGGCTAACGGCTTGGCTGAAGCCTTTAACAAAACCTTATGTAAGCTTCTGGCTAAGATTGTTAGCCACTGCAAGCGCGATTGGGGTGAAAAGGTGTTCAATGCATTCTGGGCCTACCGGACGATTTATAAGACCCCTACGAGGTGCTCACCATTCTCTCTCATTTATGGGGCGGAAGCCGTCATCCCCATCAAGATCCAGTTAGCATCTTACCGCGTGGCGGTCCACACCGGCTTTGCCGGTCTAGAAGAAGATGAATACTAGAGAAGGTTAGAAGAGCTTGCCAATCTAGAAGGCAAGCGACTCGAAGCCTACAAGCATCTACAAGTGTACCAGGCCCGCATGACGCAAGCCTATGATAAGCTCGTCAAACAACGAGCATTCAAGCAAGGCAATCTTGTCATGATTAAGGAAAAGGAAGTCATGCCAAGGCGCTCCAGTGAAAATTACAACCTAACTGGCAAGGTCCATACATCATTCACGATGTTTACGAGGGTGGGGCCTACATGGTCATAGACAACAAGGGTAACAATCCGTTCCCACCTCTCAACAGTAAACACATGAAGCTATACCATGCTCCAAAGCACGAGTTTGTGTGCCACCCTGACTAAGGCGTGCACCCCGGCCGCCATCGGCAATCCAATAGCCACCCCCTCTAAAGGGTGGGACTAGTCACTTCCTCCACTCTTTCTCTCTAATGAAGCAACATGTCCAGTCAGGCCCTCCTAGTGTCACCACCATATACTTGTGACGGCTACCCTCCCAGCATCGTCCCCGCGACTGCAAGAGCGAAGACGCGCGGCACCGGCGACAATATAGCCCTCGAGCTCCCAAGTAAACAAAAAAGAAGAAAGATACCAAAATGGGGTTAAAAATAGAGATAACATGGCAACCTCAGTCAACTCCCTCCACGGGATTACTGAGGGCAAAAATTGCCATCAACCTACCAGAGGTGAAAACCTGCGAGGGTGCCTCAGGCAAAATCGGGTGACTCCACGGTGTGAAAACCCGCAAGGGCGCATCGAAAAAAGCAAAAGGGGGCCAGCTCTGGTGAAAACCCGCAAGGGCAGTAGAGCTGGTAAATGGAATAAAAAAAACTCTCTTCCTCTCTACTCCTCACTAATGAAAGTCATCAACCTTGATATTTTGTTGACGGCAAACTCAACATGACCCCACAACAGTGATGGCCACTATACCCCCGAGGGTCGGTCATCGCAAAGTCCAGTTCCAGCTCCAGTCCCAATCTTTCGGCTACTGCACATAAGCAGTTAGCCGGCCAATTCCAGATCCAGTCCCAATCTTCCGACAACTACACATCAGTAGTTAGCCGGCCAAGTCCAGCTCCAGTCCCAGTCTTCCGGCTACTACACATCAGCAGTTAGCCGGCCAGTTCCAGTCCCAGTCCCAGCCTCCGGCTACAACACCTTAAACGGTCAGTCGACCAGCTCCAGTTCCAGTTTGAGCACCAGTCCCAGTTCCAGTCCGAGTCCTAGTCTCTGGTTACAACACCTTCAGTGGTCAGCCAGCCAGCCCCAGTTCCAGTCCCAGCCCATCCCAGCTTCTGGCTACAATGCTTTCAATAGTCAATCGGCCAAGCCCCAGCTCCAGTTTCCCAGACCAATGTGAACTACATTTCCAGCTAATAACATGTCAATAGTTGGTTTGCCAATAGCCGATCTTTGGCTAACATACCTCCAAACTAACCAGCAACTCCGGCAACACAGGCCACCATACCCTTACGAGTTGGCCTCCAGTCCCCAGTCCCTGGCAACATAGGCTAACATACCCTTACGGGTCGGCCCTCATCTTTCGCTCCCTAGCAACATAGGCCAACAGCCCCTTAGGGGTAAGCTTCTAGCTCCCAGTCCCCCGAATTACTGAACTCGTACGTATTATTTCCTAGTCCCCCAGTTTCCAGCCAGCCCCAGTCAACATACCCTACTTGGGTAAATCCCCAGTACCCAGTATCTGGTTCCCATCTCCCAGCATCCAATACTCAGCCCCTAATATCCCATACTCAGCCCCTAACACACCCTCCAGTACCATGAACACACATTCCAGTATCTTGTGCGCAGCTCCAGTGCACCCGGTATCCAGTCACCTATCATCGGCATCAGCATATAGCAGAAGAATCAACCACGACAAGTAGTACGTGGTCGGCAGCTCATGCACCTAGCATTATTCCACATAAGAAAAAGGTGGGACAACACAAGAAATGACAAAAGAAATCTAAGATTTTGTCATTCATACTCTATATAAGGAGCCCAAGACATGCCCTTGGGGTAACCAAAAAATTCGTACAATTGGGCACATAGCATAACAAAAAGAAGATACAATCAAGTCACGGCTCGCTCCCCTCCAATGCCGACATGCGAGCCTAGGCAGCTACAAGCTCCGCCTCGAGGGTGGATAAGAGTTGAGTACTGGCCTCGACCGTGCTCCTAGCCTCTCGCCACTCATCCCTGATGTGCTCCATGGCCGTCTGCTGCTCCTCTAGGGCCTTCCTTAAGGCCTCAGTCCTGCTCTCAGCCTCCCCCAGCTGAACAGCTTGGTCTCGAAAGAGTGTCTGACCCGCCTCGGCGTGGCCCCTCTGCTCAGCCACGGCTGCCTACAGCCCGTCCAGCCTCTCCTGCTCCTCCTGAATGGCAGCGAGCCTTTGAGATCTCTGTTCCTGTGCCTGATGAAGCTGCAAGTACTCAACCCATATCGTTGCCAGCCATGATATTCAGGGCTCCCGTGGGAAGCCGAGGATGTGGTAGCCTCGGGTACACCCCGTCAGATGCTGGCGCAAGCCCCCCAGAAAAAGGAGAGGGTCACCATGAAAGTACCCTCACGCTCACTGAAGCAAGGAGGTACCCACACTCCCGTCAACCAACGGCTCCGGTGGTGGGGTGGACGTGGGCCACTCTGTTAGGTGCATAGCTAGGATCTAGAAGGGGGGTTGATGATGCGGGACAGACACGCGACCTGGGACTCTATCTCGCGATCGCCCCTAAGCGAGGGAAGACGTGGGATCGGGCGCGATTGAGAAACCGGCCGTGAGTCTTGGGTATCGGCTTTTTCCCGTTATCTCGGATTGAGTCACGGGACGGATCACTCTCGCTCTCTCGCAGCGGTGATAAAAAATATAACGGGTTAATAACCTATCACATGCAGGGGAATTCAAAAAATTTACAAGATAAGAAAAATGCGATAAAGAGAGGGGGCGAGTTTACCTCCACGCTCCGGGCATGGGGAAGACGTTCCCGGCCAGTTACGGTAACTCCCGGTAATAACAGTAAAAATCTAATTACAACAGCGAATTTTATTATCCACTCCACGCAGGGAGATAAAGGGCTACAAGTGGGGCCCGGGAGGACCGGCCCTGGGTTGACAGACAGCAATGTGGAGGTGCGATCGGCACGAACTCGGCCTGCTGGTCTGACTCGGTACTGCGCCAACTCGGTTCTGACTCGCTGGATAGCAAGGCGTGGTTTCCAAAGGAACGTCGCCCTCCTGAGGTTTTCTGAAGGCGCCGCTTGGCTGGGACGATGGCGGGATGTCTCTGATCGACTCCCTGAAGTGGCGATTCCAGAAGTTGACTTTTGGTATTTTTGCACGAATTATTCTTGGACTAATTTTCCTGATCTGCACAGAGAACAGGTTTGCGTGCCTTAGCGGCAAGAATTATGATGCTCAAATCTGGAGGCCGATAGGGACGTGGCTGGTACCGTTGGAAAGAGCACCCACACAGCTACAACATATATTTTTTTCCTATCGATCCAGAGGAGGGATTATAAATGAAAAACTCTGCAAATTACTGATTTTCATGTGGATCTGTTTACAGACACTCAGGATAGCAAGAGATCTGCCTGAAAATGACCATTGACCGAAGGGGAAATAATTTTTCTAGACTCCACAAAAAGTATGGTGGAAGGGGGTATATGTGAGGAACATTGAGGAATTTTTTGGGAGTTTCTATAAATTAATAAGGGGGTGGAAAAAATACATAAGGGCGACACTATCCCGTGGATCTGCAGAATGGCAGATTACAGGGGGGAAAGAAGAAATATGGGAAAAATACTAAACGGTGTCCAAATGACACAAAATTTGAACTGGAGATTAAGGGAGGTACGTGGAACAAACCCTCAAAATTAGGACTCAAATAGATAGCAAGAAAAAAAGATAAAATTTTAGGAAAGAGGTTCTATCTTGATGGAGACAGAACTCCGACGATGGCGGCGGCGCGACGGCGGTGCGATGGCGGCGGCGGCAGAAATGGAACTCAGAGGGGCTAAGGAGAATGGGCTTCACACCCTAGAGGGATGGAGGAGGAAGAAGAACCAGGGAGAGAGGGAGAGGGGCGCACCCTTCCTTGGAGCAAATGCCAATTTTTCACATCATTAAATTCACATAAAATGGAAATACAACCTATTTGTATGAAATGTAAAAAGACTCAAAATGACCCTAGATCTAGAATTAGGGAGGGTAAATAAGGGATAGAACTAATTAGTTCTAATAGGTTTTTTACAAAAATAAAAAATCCCATAAAAAGGGGGGGACGCCCCCTTGACCAAGGGACGAGGTAGGTAGCCTCCTTTTGAAATTTTCAACCACTTATCTCCCATGTGTCCAATTGACCTTCTAGATGCCACCTAGGACTTTGACCAGTCCCACATGGACCCATATGGCTTATGTGGACCAATGGGGAAGGAGTGAGGTCCCCCTTGTTGAACCTACTGACAATTTGCACCAAAACTCAAAGAATCCAAGGGAATGACACATTGGCTTATAAAGCCTTACAATTGCACGTATACTTTCCCAAGGATATAAAAATAAACTAAAGGACACAAATACAATTTAAAATGCCAGTGCTCTTGCTCTGATATCCCCATCAATTCTCCCCGGGTGGGAAGAACTCGACCCCGTCGAGTAAGGGGTGTGACTGCTCGAGTAGCTTCGGCGGATGCGTCACCGAACCTGGAAGCGCGGAGTACGCTCCACTCCAAGTAATCGACACCTGCTCATCCCGTATAGATTTGATATGCACACACTGTTGGGGAAGAGGCTAGAGGTGGACACTCCGGGGTGGGGTCACTCTCAAAGGAGGGAAGGCGGCTCAAAGACTCACTAGGAATCACCGCTTGTCCCTTATGTGACTAGATCCGATATGAATTAGAACCGATCCCAAAGTCCGACAAGTCTCATGCTCGAAAGGGACTAACAACGTGAGCGTGTAAAACTGACCCGACTCGATGTATGCACATACACACAAGACCCTAGACACACCTAATGTTAGTCCGACCTACGCATAGGCGATGGTGGATCAGGACACCCAAATATGTGCCATGCATACACTAGATGCACTTGATGGTGGACGGAATGGAATCCTAGACATCCTAATAGGTACCACTTATGCATTGGCGACCTATGGGAATTGGGTACGGAATGGCTAGGAGATCCAAAACTGCCTTCGTCATCACCCTGGGATGTAGGTAAGGCATGCCAACTAGACCGAGGGGTAGGGGTGCGATAGTGAACTCCTTGGAAGAAGTGGAGTGAATGTGATAGCTCGGGAGGTTCACTAGCGAAGGGGTCAAAAGGATCAAAGAAGGTATGACCCCATGAGATGGATTCCCACAAGTTACGGTCCTAATTGTGAAATTCTTGAAGGTGTGGGTGGTCACCTTCATCCATCATGGTGAATGGGACGGTGGTCATGTGAAAAAAATAAGATTCCTCCTTCCTTGGGCAAGAGGGAATGAAGTCGGGCTCGACCGACATAGGGAGGAATAAGAGAACCTCCGTGGTGACACAACCCACGGTGCACACGGAGGTAATGGACCCTATGGTCGGATGGGTGAAGCTACTGTTGTGACTCCTCTGTGTTGATGATGTTGATAATAAGTCTTACTTCATTGGAAACAGCTTGTTTTGATTGATTGGCAACTGTTCTTATTTTGATGAAATTGTTTTTATCAGGTTGTCTGTGTATCTAATGCAATCAGAGTCTATATATTGTTATGCACATACTCACAGGTCTACACAGTGCATTGCAGCATGAACATATAGCCTATACATTTCATTGTGTAGTCTGGACAGTAGTGGGTCGACCCCCTTCTCAGATGGGTCGACACCCCCAGAGTGCAAGTCTATACTTTGTCTGTCTGTCTTGTGTCTCATGCAGCGTCTTAGGCATTTTGTTAAAGTCTATACAGTGCAGCTCACACGAACACTGAAGTCCATACATCGTAAAGTCTGCACATTGTGGCACCCAATGTCTATACATTGCTCATTCGTTCATTCAGCATTGTCAAGTCTATACATTGGTCGGTGCCAAGTCTGTACATCGCTTGGGGCTTACCAAGTCTGTACATCCTTCGCTGAGCCTTCCAAGTCTGTACAGTCACTCAGCATGTACATCCTCTAGGCGCTCACGAAGTCTATACATTGGTTTTCATTTCAAGTCTGTACAGACTTTGGTTTGTGCAAGTCTATACAACCGACTTTTCAATTTGTGACCAAGTCTGTATAGCCAAGGCGACTATTAAGTCTATACATTGATTATTACCTACGTTCTGAACTGAACCGAGTAAGTCTATACATTCCTCATATCTTTTACCTACGCTCAGTTCAGTAAGTCTGTACATTGGTTGCTTTACCGACGTTGCCTTGCCAAAGTCTACACATTGGAAGTCTGTACATCATTCGTGAAGACTGAACAACGAGCAAGTGTATACATTGGATGAGTCTGCATCGTGCATCAGTCCTGAAGTCTATACATCGTCTGTCTTCATTAGAGTCTCATGGAGTCTGTACATTGCACTCACCTTCACAAAGTCTATACACTGAAGTCTATACATTACATTTCCATTCACGAAGTCTGTACATTGCATTCACATTTCACAAAGTCTATACATTGAAGTCTATACATTGCATTTCCATTCACGAAGTCTGTACATTACATTCACGTTTCACAAAGTCTATACATCATGAAGTCTACACAAGGCATTTCATCTTACAAAGTCTGTACAGAGTTCTTCACTTAACATGATAATCTGATACTCTGTCTGACAGGGATTTGTTATTGAGATTGCTGACATGGCTCGTGATCCCAGGAGGACGAGGTGACCAGATGCTACCACGTGGATGAAAGCACCTCGGATCTGGCGAATTCCTTGTGCGGGAAAACGTGGAAGCCACGTGCCCTTATCCAATATGCTGCTGGTATATATAGAAGTCTTCATCTTCTGTTGAAGGCCGATCGACCAGTGGCAAGTCTATAGAGTGAGACAAACCTGAGGCAGCAGAGAGCCACCGAGATCCAAAGAGAAGAAAAGCAGAGAAGAAGAAAAGGAGAGAAGAAGAAAGTGAGAGAGATGAGTTGAGAGAGTTATATGAGAGCTTGTGAATCAGTCTCTTGGTTCATATACCAGAGCTGATATTGCTCAATTTGAGCTACAGTCGTTTTGGTTTTCATTCCATTCGATTATGCGTTTCTTGCTTTTCAGTCTTTGTTATTTTTCTTTTGAAAACTCTTGTTCGATCAAGCTGTTAGTCAGTGGTGTCAAGCTGTGAGGCAGCGGTGTGCAGAGGTGTTACCTCTGGTCGGCTAAGCTGTAGAGCCCAGTAGAGCAAGCTGTGAAGCTCAGCTGTTGCAGAGGAGGTTTCTCTGGTCGGGATAAGCTGTAAGCCCCAGCCGTTGTTGGCAAGCTGTAGTGCCCAGTAGATTGAAGCTATGTATCAGCTTTAATCCACATTCGAGTTGAATGTGGGGTGGACGTAGGTCGGATTGACCGAACCACCTAAAATTCTTTGTGCCTCTCGTGTGGTTGCTTGTCTGTCTAGCAGATCTTATCTCTATTATCCGGTGCATTGACTGTGTTTGATCAGTGTTCTTTTAATTCCGCATCTAAATCTAGGCATAATTTTTATTGGCCAGCTGATCTATTCATTCCCCCCTCTAGATCCACATTCTGTGGTGAAAGAGCCTTCCATCTAATTTCAACATTTGGTATCAGAGCCTAACTCTTTTGCAGGGACTTACAGCCCGAAGAGGAAGGTACAGATGGACGGAAGAGGGATGATAGCTGAAGGACACTCTACATCCAAGCCCCCGTACATTAATGGATCCAACTACGCATACTGGAAGAACCGTATGAAGGTTTTTTTGTGGGCTAAAGATTATGAGATCTGGAAGGTAGTTAGCAAGGGACCTTTTGAGCTGTCCCCTAATGAAGATGTATGGACCAAGGAGGAAATTAGAAGGTCCACGCTCAACTGGAGTGCAATCAATGCAATCCAGTGTTCTCTGCATCCCACCGAGTTCTCACGAGTATCTGCCTGCTCTTCAGCGAAGGAAATGTGGGATGCACTTGAAGTTATCTACGAGGGGACTTCACAAGTTAGAGAGACCAAGACTAATCTACTGGTTTCAGAATACGAGGCCTTCAAGATGAAGCCAAACGAGACAATCAAAGAAATGTATGCTCGATTGACTATTATCACAAATAGTCTCAGAGGTTTTGGGAAGAAGTATTCTGAGTATGATATAGTCAGAAAGATCTTGCGATCCTTGACTCCAATTTGGCACACCAAGGCCACTGTTATGGAAGAGTCAAGAGATCTGCACAATACAAGGGCAGATGAGCTTATCGGATCTCTAATGGCATATGAGATGAATCTGCCGAAGATAGAGGAGGCTGATAGAAAGTGGAAGCCAATAGCTCTGAAGGCTGGTGCTAGCAAATCCAGTCCATCCAGCCCCAACGAATCATCAATTGAAGAGAGCTTGTCTGAAGAAGAAATGGCAAATGATGATATTGCTATGATTACTAGGGAATTCCGGTGTTTTCTCAAGAAAGAAGGAAGAAGATTTAGCCGAAGAAATCCCAGTGGTGGCTGCCGAGACACAAGGTACAAATCAAACCCTGTAAAGAAAGCTGAGACTAATGTTTGCTATCAATGCAGGAAGGATGGTCACATTAAAGCTGAATGTCCGACAAATCAGAACCTCGAAGACAAGTCCAAGAAAAAGAACACAAGAGGGAAAGCTATGGTGAGTACCTGGAGTGATGAGGACGAGGGATCCTTGAGCAACACTTCGGACAGTGAAGTTGAAGCTGAGAAGCCAATCTGTCTCATGGCAACCAGCTCAGAAGATAGAGAGGAAGAATCTGATGAGGTATACTCTCGTTTTGAAAACTTTACTATTGCTGATTGGATGGATGCTTATAATGAACTTGCTGATAGAGTAGATGATGTCAGAAAAGAAAATAGGCATCTACGAAGAAAAATTAACATCATGCAAAATGATACTTCATTGTCTGATAAAATTGCATGCTTAGAGAATGAGAACAGTAAGCTGAAACTCACATGTTCTGAATTTGAAGAAATCAAGAAAGAACTGAAAATCTCTAAGGAAGAAAATGTGAGATTAGACAATGAAATTGATGCATGGAAATTGAAAATTCAGAATTATGAAAGTGAGATAAAAATTACTTCTGAAAAATATGAAGCTGTCCTCAATGTAAATAATGAATTGAAAAAGTCTATTGATGAAATTCAGAAAGACAATGAGGATAAGCTGAAAACCATTGAGAAAATGACTCAAGGATCTGAAAATTTAGATGCATTATTGGGGTCAAAGGTTAATTTCAGGAGAGAGGGCCTAGGATTCAACTCTAGTGCAACTAAGAGCTTTGGAATGAAAACTATTTCCTTTGTTGCACAAAAGGAGAAAGGACCTCTGATTAATATGAATTCTAATAATGCTGTGAAAATAAATGTGAATCTGAAAAAGCCCAACGCAGAGGAGAATGGCAAACAGAAAGTTGGTGAGCCTAGTAGAATTGGCACTTCCAAACCTAGCTCTAGTGCTCAATCCAAGGCTAGGGGTCAGCCTGCTCAGGTAAACAAACCCCATGTCAATGCCAAAAAGTCTTCACCACCACCATCACAGAAAAAGACCCAACAAAAACCTATGAACAGGTCAGCAGGGTCAAGGGTGCAGGGAAGACAAAATGTTTTCAGGAGTCAGCCCAACAAATTCAATCCACCTAGAGTCCAGTCCTACTACCCCACACAGTCAATCTATCCTAATGGGTTTGGGTGGACTAGAACTCAAGGGATGCATACAGGGTACGTTCATCAACCTACACAATTTTACAGACCCTATGTCAGAAATTGGGGTAATGGGTATGGTAGTCGAACAACTAGAAACTTCCAATATTTCAGCCAGCCCAAATATCACCTTGACCAAAAATTTATGAATGCAACCTGGCCGAAGCATTGGCACAACAACAACAATTCTGTGAATAACTCTATTGGTGCAAATAAAAAGAAAACAACAAAAATAATAGAAAGAATAACCGAAGGAAATCTGCAAAATCCACTGAACAAAGTTCTTTTAAACAAATGTGGATTCCCAAAGCCATGCTTTCTTCCTTTACTTGCACTTCATCTGCATTGGAGCCCAAACAGACTTGGGTTCCAAACTTTTTGCCCTAATTGTGTGTGCAGGTATGCCTGGCAGTCAAGAGCAACTTGTGGTACTTGTATAGTGGCTGCTCCAGGCATATGACAGAAGATAAGGCCAAGTTCTGCATGCTGACTGAGAAGCTAGGAGGCCTTGTCACCTTTGGAAGCAACACAAAGGGTAGGATCATTGGATCAGGTAAGGTAGGTAAGTGTTCTACCTGCTGCATTGATGATGTTATGCTGGTTGAAGGGTTAGCTTATAATTTACTCAGTATCAGCCAGTTGTGTGATAAAGGACATAAAGTCTTATTTGATTCTCAATGCTGCAAGGTTTTTGAACCTGATTTTGAAATTGTCAAATTTTCTGGAAAAAGAATAAATAACACATACATGATAGATTTAGATGATATTCAACATTCTAACCTATGTCTTACTGCCAGTAGAGAAGATTTAGCATTTTTATGGCATCGTAGGTTAGGCCATGCGAGTTATACTGTTTTGCATAAACTAAACAAGCATAGCATGGTTAGAGGACTCCCTGAAGTCTCTTTTAAAAAGGACAATAAATTTTGTAATGCATGCATCCAGTCCAAGTTGACTAGAAAATCATTCAAATCTAGGACAGAAAACCTATCCACTAAACTTTATGAACTGATACACATGGACCTATTTGGGCCAACCAGGTCTGTCAGTTTATCAGGGAAGAGGTATGGGTTTGTCTTAGTAGATGATTTTTCTAGGTATACTTGGGTATATTTTCTGTCACACAAGAATGATGCATTTTCAGAATTTTAGGAGTTCTATATTAGAATAAATTAGAAAATTGAAAATATTTTGACTGATCATGGAGGTGAGTTTGAAAACTCACACTTTGAAGAATTTTGCAGGTCTAGTGGGATTCATCATAAGTTCTCCTCACCCAGGACACCTGAGCAGAATGGTGTTGTCGAGAGGAGGAACAGAACTCTAGTGGAGATGGGCCGAACACTTCTAGTTGAAGGTGAACTGCCAAGAAAATTCTGGGCCGAAGCAGTCAACACAGGCTGTTATGTAATTAACAGGGCAATGGTAAGACCTTCCACCTAGAAAACCCCCTATGAGATTTTGAAAGGTAAGAAATCTTCAATTGCCCATTTCAAGGTCTTTGGTTGTAAATGTTTTATACATATAAATGATAAGAGGGACCTTGATAAATTTGAGCCAAAAGGTGAACCATGAATTTTTATTGGTTATTCTGAAAACACCCGAGCTTATAGAGTGTTCAACTTAAACACAAAAATTGTTGAAGAATCTCCACATATTATCTTTGATGAATCCTTGATGGAAACTAAGCATGGTCATTGCAGGAATGAAGATGGGAACATTTTAAAAGATGATAACTCTGCAGACCAGTCTGATGGTGAGGAAGAAAAAGAAGAGCAGAATGAAGAAGAATCTGAAGTTCAGGGGGAGGTAAGTGAAATTCCTGAAACTCAGATTGTTAATATCAAATATCTTAAAGATCACCCTGTGAATAATGTCATTGGCAATCTGAATGATCCCCCTAGGACTAGAGGTCACTTTAGAATTCAGGATGAATTAAATACATATGCTCTTGTCTCTCAAATTGAACCCAAGTCCATTAACTGTGCCCTCAAGGATGTGCATTGGATTAATGCCATGCATGAGGAGCTTAATCAGTTCGACAGGAACAAGGTGTGGCACTTGGTCCCACCTCCTAATCATGGAACAGTCATAGGGACTAAGTGGGTATTCAGGAATAAATCTGATGAATTAGGGAATATTGTTAAAAATAAAGCCAGACTTGTTGCTCAGGGGTATAACCAGGAGTTTGGTATTGACTTTAAAGAGTAATTTGCCCCTATAGCCAGATTAGAAGCTGTTAGGATTTTATTGGCTTATGCATGCTCCCTAGGAATAATCCTCCAGCAGATGGATGTAAAATCTGTATTCTTGAATGGGGAAATTAGTGAGGATGTCTATGTAAGACAGCCCCCTGGGTTTGAATGTCTAGATTTCCCTAATCATGTTTACAAATTAAATAAAGCTCTCTATGGTCTTAAGCAAGCTCCCAGAGCTTGGTATGACAGGTTGAGCAAGTTCCTTACTGATCAAAATTTCACTAGAGGAGTAGTTGATCAGACCTTGTTTACAAAGGTGAGTCATTCTGACATTCTTATTGTACAAATTTATGTGGATGACATTATTTTTGGGTCAACTAACCCCAAATTGTGTGAGGAATTTTCTAAAACAATGACTAATGAGTTTGAAATGAGCTCAATGGGTGAGCTCAAATTGTTTCTTGGACTGCAGGTTACACAAACAAAGGATGGAATGTTTATCACTCAGTCCAAGTACACAAGGGATCTACTCAAGAAATACAAGATGGACAACCTCAATGAGATAGCTGCTCCAATGGGTACCTCTACAAGCTTGGATGAAGACACTAAAGGTAAACCTGTTGATCAAAAGCTATACAGAGGTATGATCGGATCCCTTCTCTACTTAACAACATCTAGGCATGATATTCAATTTGATGTAGGATTATGTGCTAGGTTTCAGGCCAGTCCTAAAGAAACTCATCTTAAAGCAGTAAAAAGGATTTTTAGATATCTGCTAGGCACCCAAGAGCTAGGATTATGGTATCCTGCTAGGTGTGAGTTAGAGCTTCTAGCTTACACTAATGCTGATTATGTTGGGTGTCGAGTAGATAGAAAAAGCACTAGTGGCTATTGCCAATTCCTTGGTGGCTGTCTAGTATCTTGGGCATCTAAGAAGCAACACACTGTAGCCTTGTCTACAGCTGAGGCTGAATATGTTGCAGCTGGTAATTGTGCTGCCCAAGTACTATGGATCAAGCACCAACTAGATGATTATCAGATAAAACTGGAATGTATTCCAATTTTATATGATAATACTAGTGCCATATGCCTTGCTAAAAATCATGTTCATCATTCTAGGACTAAACACATAGAGATAAAACACCATTTTCTTAGAGATGCTGTGAATAAAAAGGAAATCGAACTGAATTTCATTGAAACAGATAAACAAATTGCTGATATCTTTACTAAGCCACTTGGAAATGAAAAGTTTAAATTTCTTAGAAGAGAACTTGGCTTGTGTAAGTTTTAGCATGATGAATAAAATTTTCAGTTGTTTTGAATAAAATTTATGATTTGGACTTGCATCTAATAGCTTGTATAAAACTCTGTGAATGTTGAATGGTGCAACAGACTCATGATCATGCATGACACTCATATTATTTTCTCATGATCATCACTGCATATCATTTAGTCATGAATGTGTCTAAAATCACATGCATATAGAACTATTTTGCACTACATTTCTCTGCACAACCCTGGTATTTCAAATGGTAAGCTACTAAAGGGCAGGGAAATCTGTCTGGAGGTTCTTACTATGTGTGAGATGGTCCTTGTGACCAAGTTCTCCACCTAGTACCATGGGTCATATTGCATGATAGTGCAGTCTGAATAAACATGAACTTCAAAATCATTTGTTCAATCATCATTTGAAAAACCACATGCACATAGACATGGGGAGTATTGCATATGATTCATAGTTGAGTCTGATAGTATGGCAATCTTTTAGTCAGTTCTAATATTAAGCAATAGAAAATAGACTTCTTCCCTCATAAGAACTTTAATTGCTTAAAGACTGACTTAATGGTTTAAATTTTATAATCTTTAGAGTTGAAAGACTACAATCAGTAAATAAGGATGCTGAAAATTGATAAAGCACTCAACCCTCATCTTATTTCATGTCAGACAAAGTTAATTATATCTAAAATCTGAAAACTCATCTGAAATCATGTTAGAGAAAGTAAGTATGTGTATTGTCCTTAAACAAGTCATTCTGAAACAAATAAAGGACAGCTAAGAAAGATATTGAAAAATATTAAAAATTAATTGAATAATAGCATTGGCAGAGCAATGACTGGTAAATCACTGAGAAACTGAGTGATACATCAAAGAAGTGGACAACACTCATGTCATGAGGTGTATCAGCTATCTCCGTATAAAATGATCAAAACAGTAGGTGGGTTTCACTAAGTACCTGGGGGTAACTGGCGTCTGATAAACGTGTACCCTCACATAAAAAGGTGTAAATCAGTTCTCTTGTAGCAACCCGATAGATTCCTATAAATATTTATCTATAAAATTTTAAAACAATCTCTTGAAAGAAAATGTATGTGAGCTTTATTACTTATAAGAGGGTTTTACCTAAAGACTCAAAATTTCTTAAGAACTATAATGAAATTATAGAAATCAACCCTATCTGGTAATATAAGTAATTATAAGGACTTTAGCTAAATAAAACATTAGAAGGGTTAATGTATAAAATTACAAAAAAAACACCTTTCGACATATTTAGACATATTGGCCCAGGTTTCACGTGAGGAGAGGACGAAATTGTGCACCTTATAGAATTAACGCCTTCATTCAAGGCGTTTCTTTTAAAACACGCCGTAATGAAGGGCGTCTATTTTATTAGTAATGCCCTGCCTGAGGGCGTGTCTTTCAACAAGGCGTGGGCAAGTTTCGGCCACAAAGAAGTGACGCCCACACCCATAGGCGTCAAATTCCAAAGTAACGCCCTTCCAAAAGGCGTTCCTAAATTAACGCCCTTACGTCAGGCGTCGATTCTTTATAACACGCCCCAGGCCAAGTCGCTAATTTAAAAGTTGTTGTGATGTCAACATCTACCCTCGCTGGCAGCGATCACGATCTAGATGTAGATCTGTGACCGACACCTCCAGCTCACTCCATCACGTGAAGGGAATGTTATCCCAACACAACCCCTATATCTATAGCATCAGTGGAAGCTCCTGCTATTGATGCAGAAGCTGTGCTGTGCTGCCAGTTCGTGTGCTGATGCTACTGTGAGCTTGCTGCAGAGTCTCGCAGGAGTCTTCAGGCTTCAAGAGGTAGGTTTTCTCAACTTTAGCTAAACTAAATCCACCGTAGCTAAGCTAGCAGTTAACCTACACAGCATGATAGTAGGTCTTGTGACTTATGACCTAACTAGTAGTTAATAGGTTAACTGGAGCATGTGTAGGTCATCTCAAACACTAGTCAAACCATTAGCAATAGGTTGAACAGATCATGTTTAGAAACCTGTCTTTCGTATATACATATATATATACCATCCCGCTAACAAACATCATCCTGTTAATCCATGTTATAACACCATCCTGTGAACAAAGATCGTACTGATAAATCATCATCATCCTGTTAATAGCATGTTCATCATATTCTAAACGTATAATTATCGTTTAAAACCATGTTTATACATTTACTTTAATCCCTGTTATAATAATTAAAGAGACGACCCTGATAAGGGCGTCAAATTTAAAGACGCGCCCTTAAGACGGGCGTCCCTTTCGTAAGAGACGCCTCCACACAGGGCGTTAATTTAAATAATAAACATTTTTGAAAGTAGCGCCCCACTCCAGGGCGTGAAATTGATAAATGTTCATTTATTTGTCAGAAAATGGCTGTCGTAACGCCCTATCTAAAGGCGTTAATTTGGTGATAAACGCCCCCTACTAGGGCGCTACCTTAAATTAAAACTGGAACACGCCCCTACCTAGGGCGCGTTTTATCATAACACCCCACTACAGGGTGTTGTTAAATTATGTAAATAATGCCCTGGAAAGGGTGTCAAGTTATAAACTAAATAATTACTACATAATCATCGTTTCTGTTAATGAACCCACGGAGAATC
Organism: Amorphophallus konjac; assembly: GCA_022559845.1. NCBI lineage: Eukaryota > Viridiplantae > Streptophyta > Magnoliopsida > Alismatales > Araceae > Amorphophallus > Amorphophallus konjac. Next base: position 263,337,713 of record CM040121.1, read on the forward strand.
ATTTCCAGAAACCGAACATTTGATAATCGGAAAGTCATTCCAGAAACAGAAAATTTGCTAATTGGGGCAGAAGCAGTTATGAAATGAAAAATCACGCCCCGGACAAGGGCGCCAATTTATTAAGTAAAGCCCACAGGACAGGGCGTCAATTTTAATGAGATGCCTTATATCAGGGCGTGAATTTTGTAAACAGCACCCCTGTCAGGGCGTTAATTTAAAAAGAAAGAAATAAAATATGAAATAGCCCTGTGATTAACGCCCCAGACAAGGGCGTCAATTTATTCAGTAGCGCCCTAGACCAGGGCGTGAATGTGAAATAATTAATGAGTTATTTTTAAATTGTTGGAATTAACGCCCCACTCCAGGGCGTCAATTCATAAAGGAACGCCCGTATAAATAGGCGTCAATTCTTATAAACTAATGGTAAGTGATAATTAAATTAACGACCATATACAGGAGACGCCCCACACAAGGGCGCTACTTTAACAAAACACGCCCCTAACCAGGTCGCGTTTTAACAAAATACAGAATTAAGAAAATCTTAGCATAACGGAAATATATGCCGTAACAAGAATTAACAGCCCACTCCAGGGCGTTAATTCTATAAATAATGCCCCTGGAAGGGTGTCAATTCATGATTATTGCATAGTTGTCACTCACGTAAATGATAATGAACCCATTCAAAATGTATAATTAGGAAATTAAACATTAAATCTGCTCCTGAAGTCTTTATTTGATTCACTGGATTGGCATGCGTGACCACGGAGTCAATTCCAGAAGCCCAGAAATTTTGGATAATCGACACAGAAACTCTCATAAATGAAAAATAATGCCCAGGTCAAGGGCGCTAATTAGTTAAGTAACGCCCTATGGACAGGGCGTCAATTTTAACGTAACGCCCTTCTGCAAGGCGTTAATTATGTAAGTAGCGCCCTCTTCTAGGACGTTAATTTGGAAAAAAAAAGGGAAAACAAAATATCAAACCATTATAGTAAATTAACAATATCAAATTTCTACATAAATAGCCCATGTGAATAACGCCCTGAGCCAGGGCGCGATTTAACGAATTAACGATGGTACCTGAGTCGCTACTTAAAAACATGACCCTGTCAGAGGCGCGAATTAAAAAGTTAAAGATTTCTACCCCATACGGGTTAATTAGAACTGTGACCCGATAAAATCATGAATCTTGATTCAATCTCCTACAGTTTAAGAATTCTTGAACCCGACTCTATGAAAATTCCACTCGTAGTGGTCAACCCTTGAAACTCTTAAACTACCATTCGGGAGTGTAGGAACTAAGTGCCATGCAGGGCAAAGTGCTACGTTGTGGGAGCCACCTCTTGAGGCCGTACGGCGCAAAGTGCTACATGACGGGAGCCACCTCTTGAGCCTGTAGGGGCCACCTCTAGAATCCTCCATAACCGAATGACTAGTTAATCTCGCTTGTATACTACATTTCTAGATTCTTGAAATTCGGTATTGGCTATAAATGAAAGTGGATGTCAAAGGTATTACATGAAATGCTGTGCATATAGGGCCCGGTCTGGTCCTGGGGGGAGCACCCGAAGGTACTTGTGCCCATGGGAGTTTATTGACCACGGTGTTTAACATTGCACCGGAGTACTTGCTTGACTTGAGACATTCCACCTCTCTCTCGTTTTACTTGCTTGACTTGCGTGGCCCGGACTGGGCGATACTTGACTTGTGGCCCGAGAAAGGGCAAAATATTTACATGAAAGATAGCCAATTCTATTGCTACATGCTTGACAGTACATGCTTGACTTGCTTGGTACACTTGTACATGAGTTCTTTCCTATACTTGCATTTATACTTGTACACGAATCCTTACTCGCCAAGATGGCAATTACTTCAGTAAAATTCTTGAAATACTGCTCGTACATACTTGAAATTCTTGCTATACTCTCTCTATACAGTGCTTATTTCTCATGTCTCGAATTACCTGTACACTTGATTGTGCTATGTGTATATCATGCATCGCCATAATTAATTTTCATGCAAATGGTAAATTACTTAAAGCTTGCTAGAAAATTGGGATGTAATTCCTACTGAGCGATTCGCTCATCCAGTTATTTCCATAAATTTTCAGGTAATTCGGATAGCGACAAGAATGGGTCGGACACCGAGTGAAGAGTGTTAGAATGCCAGTCACCGTCATTATTAGTCGCATCTTTTGAGTTTAATTAAGTCTAAATTTGTAATTTAGTTGTCATTCAATTACCGAAGCATGTAAGGCACTTAGCCAAGTGTTGTCTCTCTAAATTAATTGTCATGGACTATCTTTATTGAAATTTTCAAATAAGTAGTACTTGGACTGTTGGTATTTATTAGATTTTTAGTAATTTGCGCACTCTACAAACTTATATATCAAATTATATCGCTCTAATGACACGATCGAGCTGACGCGTCACGCATCCGGGTATCTTCCGCGCTCGGGGCGTGACAGTCTTTGTGGTATCAGAGCCTAGGTTTTAAACTTCCTAGGTAAAACACGTGTTTATTCTAAGGTATAGGAATGTCTTCTTAGGTAAAACTAATCATAAGAAAAACCTTCCTAGATAGAAATGCCAAGGATAGTTTTATGTCCAGTGAAATGTCTAAGGATAAGATATACATGTTAGAATTGGTCAGACCTTACCTAGTGAGATGGGAAAAGCCATGGGTTAGGTTCAATAATAAATGCCCTCTTAATCTCAAAACTCAATATTACTCACCTTATAATCCTTTTGTAGGAAAATGGCCGCTGAAAGAGCACAATGGCGCGAGATGCAGCGCACAGTGCAAGGGCTTACTCAGGCGCTACAGCAAGTGGCGCAAAGTGGTGCTGGCGGTTCTCAACGTGGAGCCGGTGACCTTCATAGGGATTTCCGCAACATGAACCCACCAAAGTTTGCGGGATTGGTGGACCCCGACGACGCCGAGCATTGGCTGAAGGAGACCGAGAGGATATTCCGTGTAATGCAATGCACGGACGAAGAAAAAGTTTTACTGGCCACATTTCAACTAGAACGGGATGCTCGATGCTGGTGGGAGTCCGTGGAAGCAACACTGCCCGACAATCATGTCACATGGACGAAATTTGTCGAGTATTTCAACAATAAGTATTTCTCGGACCGTGTGCAAGAGAAGAAGGCCGCGGAATTTGCTGCATTAAAGCAATGGACCCGGAAGGTATCTGAATATGAGGCCCAATTCTCAAGGCTTTCCCGTTATGCACCTCACTTGGTGTGTACGGAAAAGATGAAGGCGAGGAGATTTCTCAACGGGCTACGGCCCCAATATATTACCCAGCTTGCACCGATGGACATCCAAGTCTACTCGGAAATGGTTCGTCGTGCTCAACTGCTGGAAGACGCCACCGAATTTTCTGAAAGGATTCGAGGCAAGGACAAGAAAGAACATGTTACAAGTCCAGGAAGCTTCAAACCACCATTTGGCAAGAAGCGGGTCTTTAATGGAGGCGAGTCTTCCAAGGAGAAGAGATTCCAGCGAAGTCACAAGCCATTCCTCACCATCAGCAACAAGCCCTTCTCCGATAATGCACCTACTAAGGAGATTTGCAAATATTGCGAAAAAGCTGGTCATAAGACCGAGGAGTGCTGGAGGAAACTGGGAGCGTGTCTCCGATGTGGGAGTCGAGAGCATCGAATTCCCGATTGCCCCTTAATGAAGGAACAAGTCAACAAGGACGATAAGCATCCAGTCAAAAAGCAAGGCCGTCTGCAAGCTCTTCAAGGGACGGAACCTATGGAAGGAGGAATCGTGGAAGGTACATTGAATGTTTGCTCTAAACCTGTTAGAGTTCTATTTGATACTGGAGCAACTCATTCGTTCGTTTCCAAGAAATTTACTGCCTCATTTTCTAAAGAACCTGAATGGTTAGATTTAATTCTATCTACACCTCTTGGAAACAAATCGGATATTACGCATCACTACCCAAGTAGTGAAGTTATGGTTCAAGGTAATAATCTACCGGCCGACCTGATATGTCTTGATATGGAATATTATGATGTCATATTGGGAGCTGACTGGTTATCGACCTACCAAGCAACGGTAGATTGTCGGCATGGCAAGATAACTTTTGTGGGCTATCCCGAGTTAGTTTATATCAAACCTCGGAACAAATCCCTACTTATCTCAGCTCTCCGAGCTAGTAAACTAGTGAATAGAGGATGTATGGCTTTCTTAGCTTTGTAACTACCATAGAAGCCGAGAAGACAAAGATTGAAGACATCCGAGTGACTCGGGACTTCTCTGATGTATTTCCAGACGAATTGCCTGGTTTACCCCCGGAAAGAGAAGTGTCATTCACCATTGATATTGTTCCGGGTGCCGGTCCTATTTCTAAAGCACCCTACAGAATGTCTCCTGCGGAACTAAAAGAACTGAAGGAGCAGTTGATGGATTTACTGGAGAAAGGATTCATTAGGCCGAGTACTTCCCCATGGGGGGCACCGGTGCTCTTTGTTAAAAAGAAGGATGGCACTTTAAGATTATGCATTGATTACCGACAGCTAAATCATCTTACAATCAAGAACAAGTAACCACTGCCGAGAATTGATGAGCTGTTCGACCAATTATCAGGACCAAAGTATTTCTCCAAAATAGATCTTCGGTCTGGCTATCACCAGTTGAGGATCAGGGAAGAAGATATTTACAAAACCGCATTTCGAAGTAGGTATGGGCATTACGAATTTACTGTTATGCCTTTTGTACTAACAAATGCCCCTGCAGCTTTCATGCAGTTAATGAATAGCATTTACCGGCCTTATTTAGACCAATTTATTGTGGTCTTCATTGACGATATATTGATCTACTCAAAGACTGAAGAAGATCATGAGGACCATCTCAAGAAGGCATTACAAATATTGCGAGACAATAAGTTATTTGCAAAATTCAGCAAATGCCAGTTCTGGCTGGATGAAGTGTCCTTCTTAGGACACGTTATCTCTAAGAATGGGATTTCTGTTGATCCTGCAAAGGTCGAAGCCGTGCAAAACTGGGGACGACCGACGAATGCAACTGAGATTCGCAGCTTCTTAGGCTTAGCTGGTTATTACCGGTGTTTCATCAAGGACTTCTCCAAGATTGCTGTTCATCTCACCAAATTGACTCGCAAGGAAGTGCCTTATGAGTGGAATGAAGACTGTGAAAAGAGTTTCATAACTTTGAAGGATTTATTGACCACTGCACCGGTCTTGTCACTTCCGATTGAAGGAGAGAAATACGATGTATATACCGATGCATCTGGTATCAGCCTCGGATGTGTATTGATGCAGAATGGGAGAGTTATTGCATACTCATCCCGGCAATTGAAGAAAAATGAAGGAAATTATCCTGTGCATGATCTGGAGCTAGCCGCTGTTGTATTTGCCTTGAAGATTTGGAGGCACTATCTTTATGGAGAACAATTCACTGTATACTCCGATCATAAAAGCCTCAAGTACTTATTCTCTCAAAAGGAGCTAAACATGCGGCAAAGGCGTTGGCTCGAGTATCTTAAAGACTTCGACTTCACTATACAGTACCATCCTGGTAAGGGTAATTCCGTAGCTGATGCCCTTAGTCGAAAGTCGAGAACAATATTGGCCAACTGCATGATACAAGAATGGAAACTGTTGGAGAAATTCTCAGAGCTTGATATCAGCATGGATGAGAAGAGCACATGTATTACTCTATCTCATATGAGCTTACATCCAGATTTGCTACCTGAAATCAAAAAGTTGCAAGAAGAAGATCCCTCACTAGTGGAGATAAAGAGCAAATTGGATGAGAGACTTGATTTCAAGCTGGCACCTGATGGCAGACTGCTATTTCATGAACGGACATGTGTGCCCGACTGTCCCGAGCTGAAGAAAAAGATTCTTGAAGAAGCTCATCGATCGAGATACACAATCCATCCGAGAGCCACTAAGATGTACCAAGACATAAAAAGGACCTTTTGGTGGCACAACATGAAAAGGGAGATAGCGGATTTTGCGTCTCGATGCTTGACTTGCCAGCAGGTGAAGGCCGAACATCAGAAACCCGCAGGGAGACTGCATCCGCTGGATATTCCCAAGTGGAAATGGGAAGAAATCGGCATGGATTTCATCATGGGTTTGCCCAAGTCTAGGGTCGGATATGATGGAATATGGGTAATCATCGATCGCCTTACTAAATCGGCTCATTTCTTGCCTATTAAGAACCGATGGTCGATTGATGTGCTTGCTGCCATGTATATTAAGGAAGTTACTAGACTACATGGAATTCCTGTGTCTATAGTATCTGACCGAGATCCACGCTTCACATCTCATTTCTGGAAGGGTCTACAACACTCCCTGGGAACGAAGCTCAATTTCAGTACTGCTTTTCATCCCCAGACAGATGGTCAGACGGAAAGGACCAATCAGGTTATTGAAGACATGTTGCGAGCATGCATTATAGATTTCGGCGGAAGTTGGCATGACCACTTACCACTAGCCGAATTTGCCTACAATAATAGCTACCAAGCGAGTATTCAAATGGCACCTTTCGAGGAACTTTATGGTAGAAGTTGTAGATCTCCGGTATGCTGGGAGGAAGTCGGTGAAAGAAAACTCCTAGGTCCTGATATGGTCAGAGATTCAACTGAAAAAATACTCCTTATCAGAGAGAGACTCAAGGTAGCTCAGTGCAGGTAGAAATCTTATGCTGATAACAGAAGGAGAGACTTGGAATTTCAAGTTGGTGATCATGTGTTTCTCAAGGTATCTCCCGGCCGAGGCATTAGAAGATTCGGTGTTAAAGGCAAACTAACACCAAGATTTATCGGTCCTTTCAAAGTACTGGAAAGAGTGGGTGAGGTAGCTTACCGTATCGCTTTACCTCCTCAACTCTCGGAAGTACACAACGTATTTCATGTTTCTATGTTGAAGAAATACGTGCACGATCCCTCCCATGTCATTGACCACAATGATTTAGCGATACAGAAGGGTCTTACTTACGAACAAAAGCCGATGCAAATCCTCGATCGAGAAGTCCGAGTTCTAAGGAGCAAGACGATCCCTATGGTGAAAATCCAATGGAATCGATGTCTGGAACAAGAAGCTACGTGGGAAACATAGGAATCCATGCAAAGAAGATTCCCAGAGCTATTCTGATTGTACGACCATTATATGAACTCTCTCATTTTTGTATAATATATTTGAATTTGGGGAACAAATTCTTTTAAGTGGGGGAGGGTGTAGCAACCCGATAGATTCCTATAAATATTTATCTATAAAATTTTAAAACAATCTCTTGAAAGAAAATGTATGTGAGCTTTATTACTTATAAGAGGGTTTTACCTAAAGACTCAAAATTTCTTAAGAACTATAATGAAATTATAGAAATCAACCCTATCTGGTAATATAAGTAATTATAAGGACTTTAGCTAAATAAAACTTTAGAAGGGTTAATGTATAAAAATACAAAAAAAAACACCTTTCGACATATTTAGACATATTGGCCCAGGTTTCACGTGAGGAGAGGACGAAATTGTGCACCTTATAGAATTAACGCCTTCATTCAAGGCGTTTCTTTTAAAACACGCCCTAATGAAGGGCGTCTATTTTATTAGTAACGCCCTGCCTGAGGGCGTGTCTTTCAACAAGGCGTGGGCAAGTTTTGGCCACAAAGAAGTGACGCCCACACCCATAGGCGTCAAATTCCAAAGTAACGCCCTTCCAAAAGGCGTTACTAAATTAACGCCCTTACGTCAGGCGTCGATTCTTTATAACACGCCCCAGGCCAAGTCGCTAATTTAAAAGTTGTTGTGATGTCAACATCTACCCTCGCTGGCAGTGATCACGATCTAGATCTAGATCTGTGACCGACACCTCCAGCTCACTCCATCACGTGAAGGGAATGTTATCCCAACACAACCCCAATATCTATAGCATCAGTGGAAGCTCCTGCTATTGATGCAGAAGCTGTGCTGTGCTGCCAGTTCGTGTGCTGATGCTACTGTGAGCTTGCTGCAGAGTCTCGCAGGAGTCTTCAGGCTTCAAGAGGTAGGTTTTCTCAACTTTAGCTAAACTAAATCCACCGTAGCTAAGCTAGCAGTTAACCTACACAGCATGATAGTAGGTCTTGTGACTTATGACCTAACTAGTAGTTAATAGGTTAACTGGAGCATGTGTAGGTCTTCTCAAACACTAGTCAAACAATTAGCAATAGGTTGAACAGATCATGTTTAGAGTTTGATATGTTGATTACCATGCAAGATAAACCTATCTTTCGTATATACATATATATATACCATCCCGCTAACAAACATCATCCTGTTAATCCATGTTATAACACCATCCTGTGAACAAAGATCGTACTGATAAATCATCATCATCCTGTTAATAGCATGTTCATCATATTCTAAACGTATAATTATCGTTTAAAACCATGTTTATACATTTACTTTAATCCCTGTTATAATAATTAAAGAGACGACCCTGATAAGGGCGTCAAATTTAAAGACGCGCCCTTAAGACGGGTGTCCCTTTAGTAAGAGACGCCTCCACACAGGGCGTTAATTTAAATAATAAACATTTTTGAAAGTAGCGCCCCACTCCAGGGCGCGAAATTGATAAATGTTCATTTATTTGTCAGAAAATGGCCGTCGTAACGCCCTATCTAAAGGCGTTAATTTGGTGATAAACGCCCCCTACTAGGGCGCTACCTTAAATTAAAACTGGAACACGCCCCTACCTAGGGCGCGTTTTATCATAACACCCCACTACAGGGTGTTGTTAAATTATGTAAATAATGCCCTGGAAAGGGTGTCAAGTTATAAACTAAATAATTACTGCATAATCATCGTTTCTGTTAATGAACCCACGGAGAATCATTTCCAGAAACAGAACATTTGATAATCGGAAAGTCATTCCAGAAACAGAAAATTTGCTAATTGGGGCAGAAACAGTTATGAAATGAAAAATCACGCCCCGGACAAGGGCGCCAATTTATTAAGTAAAGCCCACAGGACAGGGCGTCAATTTTAATCAGACGCCTTATATCAGGGCGTGAATTTTGTAAACAGCGCCCCCTGTCAGGGCGTTAATTTAAAAAGAAAGAAATAAAATATGAAATAGCCCTGTGATTAATGCCCCAGACAAGGGCGTCACTTTATTCAGTAGCGCCCTAGACCAGGGCGTGAATGTGAAATAATTAATGAGTTATTTTTAAATTGTTGGAATTAACGCCCCACTCCAGGGCGTCAATTCATAAAGGAACGCCCGTATAAACAGGCGTCAATTCTTATAAACTAATGGTAAGTGATAATTAAATTAACGACCATATACAGGAGACGCCCCACACAAGGGCGCTACCTTAACAAAACACGCCCCTAACCAGGGCGCGTTTTAACAAAATACAGAATTAAGAAAATCTTAGCATAACGGAAATATATGCCGTAACAAGAATTAACAGCCCACTCCAGGGCGTTAATTCTATAAATAATGCCCCTGGAAGGGTGTCAATTCATGATTATTGCATAGTTGTCACTCACGTAAATGATAATGAACCCATTCAAAATGTATAATTAGGAAATTAAACATTAAATCTGCTCCTGAAGTCTTTATTTGATTCACTGGATTGGCATCCATGACCACGGAGTCAATTCCAGAAGCCCAAAAATTTTGGATAATCGACACAGAAACTCTCATAAATGAAAAATAATGCCCAGGTCAAGGGCGCTAATTAGTTAAGTAACGCCCTATGGATAGGGCGTCAATTTTAACGTAACGCCCTTCTGCAAGGCGTTAATTATGTAAGTAGCGCCCTCTTCCAGGACGTTAATTTGGAAAAAAAAAAGGGAAAACAAAATATCAAACCATTATAGTAAATTAACAATATCAAATTTCTACATAAATAGCCCCTGTGAATAACGCCCTGAGCCAGGGCGCGATTTAACGAATTAACGACGGTACCTGAGTCGCTACTTAAAAACATGACCCTGTCAGAGGCGCGAATTAAAAAGTTAAAGATTTCTGCCCCATACGGGTTAATTAGAACTGTGACCCGATAAAATCATGAATCTTGATTCAATCTCCTACAGTTTAAGAATTCTTGAACCCGACTCTATGAAAATTCCACTCGTAGTGGTCAACCCTTGAAACTCTTAAACTACCATTCGGGAGTGTAGGAACTAAGTGCCATGCAGGGCAAAGTGCTACATTGTGGGAGCCACCTCTTGAGGCCGTACGGCGCAAAGTGCTACATGACGGGAGCCACCTCTTGAGCCTGTAGGGGCCACCTCTAGAATCCTCCATAACCGAATGACTAGTTAATCTCGCTTGTATACTATGTTTCTAGATTCTTGAAATTCTGTATTGGCTATAAATGAAAGTGGATGTCAAAGGTATTACATGAAATGCTGTGCATATAGGGCCCGGTCTGGTCCTAGGGGGAGCACCCGAAGGTACTTGTGCCCATGGGAGTTTATTGACCACGGTGTTTAGCATTGCACCGGAGTACTTGCTTGACTTGAGACATTCCACCTCTCTCTCGTTTTACTTGCTTGACTTGCGTGGCCCGGACTGGGCGATACTTGACTTGTGGCCCGAGAAAGGGCAAAATATTTACATGAAAGATAGCCAATTCTATTGCTACATGCTTGACAGTACATGCTTGACTTGCTTGGTACACTTGTACATGAGTTCTTTCCTATACTTGCGTTTATACTTGTACACGAATCCTTACTCGCCAAGATGGCAATTACTTCAGCAAAATTCTTGAAATAATGCTCGTACATACTTGAAATTCTTGCTATACTCTCTCTATACAGTGCTTATTTCTCATGTCTCGAATTACCTATACACTTGATTGTGCTATGCGTAAATCATGCATCACCATAATTAATTTTCATGCAAATGGTAAATTACTTAAAGCTTGCTAGAAAATTGGGATGTAATTCCTACTGAGCGATTCGCTCATCCAGTTATTTCCATAAATTTTCAGGTAATTCCGATAGCGACAAGAATGGGTCGGACACCGAGTGAAGAGTGTTAGAATGCCAGTCACCGTCATTATTAGTCGCGTCTTTTGAGTTTAATTAAGTCTAAATTTTTAATTTAGTTGTCATTCAATTACCGAAGCATGTAAGGCACTTAGCCAAGTGTTGTCTCTCTAAATTAATTGTCATGGACTATCTTTATTGAAATTTTCAAATAAGTAGTACTTGGACTGTTGGTATTTATTATATTTTTAGTAATTTGCGCACTCTACAAACTTATATATCAAATTATATCGCTCTAATGACACGATCGAGCTGACGCGTCACGCATCCGGGTATCTTCCGCGCTCGGGGCGTGACAGTCTTTGTGGTATCAGAGCCTAGGTTTTAAACTTCCTAGGCAAAACACGTGTTTATTCTAAGGTATAGGAATGTCTTCTTAGGTAAAACTAATCATAAGAAAAACCTTCCTAGATAGAAATGCCAAGGATAGTTTTATGTCCAGTGAAATGTCTAAGGATAAGATATACATGTTAGAATTGGTCAGACCTTACCTGGTGAGATGGGAAAAGCCATGGGTTAGGTTCAATAATAAATGCCCTCTTAATCTCAAAACTCAATATTACTCACCTTATAATCCTTTTGTAGGAAAATGGCCGCTGAAAGAGCACAATGGCGCGAGATGCAGCGCACAGTGCAAGGTCTTACTCAGGCGCTATAGCAAGTGGCGCAAAGTGGTGCTGGCGGTGCTCACCGTGGAGCCGGTGACCTTCATAGGGATTTCCGCAACATGAACCCACCAAAGTTTGCGGGATTGGTGGACCCCGACGACGCCGAGCATTGGCTGAAGGAGACCGAGAGGATATTCCGTGTAATGCAATGCACGGACGAAGAAAAAGTTTTACTGGCCACATTTCAACTAGAACGGGATGCTCGATGCTGGTGGGAGTCCGTGGAAGCAACACTGCCCGACAATCATGTCACATGGACGGAATTTGTCGAGTATTTCAACAACAAGTATTTCTCGAACCGTGTGCAAGAGAAGTAGGCCGCGGAATTTGCTGCATTAAAGCAATGGACCCGGAAGGTATCTGAATATGAGGCCCAATTCTCAAGGCTTTCCCGTTATGCACCTCACTTGGTGTGTACAGAAAAGATGAAGGCGAGGAAATTTCTCAACGGGCTACGGCCCCAATATATTACCCAGCTTGCACCGATGGACATCCAAGTCTACTCGGAAATGGTTCGTCGTGCTCAACTGCTGGAAGACGCCACCGAATTTTCTGAAAGGATTCGAGGCAAGGACAAGAAAGAACATTTTACAAGTCCAGGAAGCTTCAAACCACCATTTGGAAAGAAGCGGGTCTTTAATGGAGGCGAGTCTTCCAAGGAGAAGAGATTCCAGCGAAGTCACAAGCCATTCCTCACCATCAGCAACAAGCCCTTCTCCGATAATGCACCTACTAAGGAGATTTGCAAATATTACGAAAAAGCTGGTCATAAGACAGAGGAGTGCTGGAGGAAACTGGGAGCGTGTCTCCGATGTGGGAGTCGAGAGCATCGAATTCCCGATTGCCCCTTAATGAAGGAACAAGTCAACAAGGACGATAAGCATCCAATCAAAAAGCAAGGCCGTCTGCAAGCTCTTCAAGGGACGGAACCTATGGAAGGAGGAATCGTGGAAGGTACATTGAATGTTTGCTCTAAACCTGCTAGAGTTCTATTTGATACTGGAGCAACTCATTCGTTCGTTTCCAAGAAATTTACTGCCTCATTTTCTAAACAACCTGAATGGTTAGATTTAATTCTATCTACACCTCTTGGAAACAAATCGGATATTACGCATCACTACCCAAGTAGTGAAGTTATGGTTCAAGGTAATAATCTACCGGCCGACCTGATATGTCTTGATATGGAATATTATGATGTCATATTGGGAGCTGACTGGTTATCGACCTACCAAGCAACGGTAGATTGTCGGCATGGCAAGATAACTTTTGTGGGCTATCCCGAGTTAGTTTATATCAAACCTCGGAACAAATCCCTACTTATCTCAGCTCTCCGAGCTAGTAAACTAGTGAATAGAGGATGTATGGCTTTCTTAGCTTTTGTAACTACCACAGAAGCCGAGAAGACAAAGATTGAAGACATCCGAGTGACTCGGGACTTCTCCGATGTATTTCCAGATGAATTGCCTGGTTTACCCCCGGAAAGAGAAGTGTCATTCACAATTGATATTATTCCGGGTGCCGGTCCTACTTCTAAAGCACCCTACAGAATGTCTCCTGCGGAACTAAAAGAACTGAAGGAGCAGTTGATGGATTTACTGGAGAAAGGATTCATTAGGCCGAGTACTTCCCCATGGGGGGCACCGGTGCTCTTTGTTAAAAAGAAGGATGGCACTTTAAGATTATGCATTGATTACCGACAGCTAAATCATCTTACAATCAAGAACAAGTACCCACTGCCGAGAATTGATGAGCTGTTCGACCAATTATCAGGAGCAAAGTATTTCTCCAAAATAGATCTTCGGTCTGGCTATCACCAGTTGAGGATCAGGGAAGAAGATATTTACAAAACCGCATTTCGAAGCAGGTATGGACATTACGAATTTACTGTTATGCCTTTTGGACTAACAAATGCCCCTGCAGCTTTCATGCAGTTAATGAATAGCATTTACCGGCCTTATTTAGACCAATTTATTGTGGTCTTCATTGACGATATATTGATCTACTCAAAGACTGAAGAAGATCATGAGGACCATCTCAAGAAGGCATTACAAATATTGCGAGATAATAAGTTATTTGCAAAATTCAGCAAATGCCAGTTCTGGCTGGACGAAGTGTCCTTCTTAGGACACGTTATCTCTAAGAATGGGATTTCTGTTGATCCTGCAAAGGTCGAAGCCGTGCAAAACTGGGGATGACCGACGAATGCAACTGAGATTCGCAGCTTCTTAGGCTTACCTGGTTATTACCGGCGTTTCATCAAGGACTTCTCCAAGATTGCTGTTCATCTCACCAAATTGACTCGCAAGGAAGTGCCTTATGAGTGGAATGAAGACTGTGAAAAGAGTTTCATAACTTTGAAGGATTTATTGACCACTGCACTGGTCTTGTCACTTCCGATTGAAGGAGAGAAATACGAGGTATATACCGATGCATCTGGTATCGGCCTCGGATGTGTATTGATGCAGAATGGGAGAGTTATTACATACTCATCCCGGCAATTGAAGAAACATGAAGGAAATTATCCTGTGCATGATCTGGAGCTAGCCGCAGTTGTATTTGCCTTGAAGATTTGGAGGCACTATCTTTATGGAGAACAATTCACTGTATACTCCGATCATAAAAGCCTCAAGTACTTATTCTCTCAAAAGGAGCTAAACATGCGGCAAAGGCGTTGGCTCGAGTATCTTAAAGACTTCGACTTCACTATACAGTACCATCCTGGTAAGGGTAATTCCGTAGCTGATGCCCTTAGTCGAAAGCCGAGAACAATATTGGCCAACTGCATGATACAAGAATGGAAACTGTTGAAGAAATTCTCAGAGCTTGATATCAGCATGGATGAGAAGAGCACATGTATTACTCTATCTCATATGAGCTTACATCCAGATTTGCTACCTGAAATCAAAAAGTTGCAAGAAGAAGATCCCTCACTAGTGGAGATAAAGAGCAAATTGGATGAGAGACTTGATTTCAAGCTGGCACCTGATGGCAGACTGCTATTTCATGAACGGACATGTGTGCCCGACTGTCCCGAGCTGAAGAAGAAGATTCTTGAAGAAGCTCATCGATCGAGATACACAATCCATCCGGGAGCCACTAAGATGTACCAAGACATAAAAAGGACCTTTTGGTGGCACAACATGAAAAGGGAGATAGCGGATTTTACGTCTCGATGCTTGACTTGCCAGCAGGTGAAGGCCGAACATCAGAAACCCGCAGGGAGACTGCATCCGCTGGATATTCCCAAGTGGAAATGGGAAGAAATCGGCATGGATTTCATCATGGGTTTGCCCAAGTCTAGGGTCGGATATGATGGAATATGGGTAATCATCGATCGCCTTACTAAATCGGCTCATTTCTTGCCTATTAAGAACCGATGGTCGATTGATGTGCTTGCTGCCTTGTATATTAAGGAAGTTACTAGACTACATGGAATTCCTGTGTCTATAGTATCTGACCGAGATCCACGCTTAACATCTCATTTCTGGAAGGGTCTACAACACTCCTAGGGAACGAAGCTCAATTTCAGTACTGCTTTTCATCCCCAGACAGATGGTCAGACGGAAAGGACCAATCAGGTTATTGAAGACATGTTGCGAGCATGCATTATAGATTTCGGCGGAAGTTGGCATGACCACTTACCACTAGCCGAATTTGCCTACAATAATAGCTACCAAGCGAGTATTCAAATGGCACCTTTCGAGGAACTTTTTGGTAGAAGTTGTAGATCTCCGGTATGCGGGGAGGAAGTCGGTGAAAGAAAACTCCTAGGTCCTGATATGGTCAGAGATTCAACTGAAAAAATACTCCTTATCAGAGAGAGACTCAAGGTAGCTCAGTGCAGGAAGAAATCTTATGCTGATAACAGAAGGAGAGACTTGGAATTTCAAGTTGGTGATCATGTGTTTCTCAAGGTATCTCCCGGCCGAGGCATTAGAAGATTCGGTGTTAAAGGCAAACTAACACCAAGATTTATCGGTCCTTTCGAAGTACTGGAAAGAGTGGGTGAGGTAGCTTACCGTATCGCTTTACCTCCTCAACTCTCGGAAGTACACAACGTATTTCATGTTTCTATGTTGAAGAAATACGTGCACGATCCCTCCCATGTCATTGACCACAATGGTTTAGCGATACAGAAGGGTCTTACTTACGAACAAAAGCCGATGCAAATCCTCGATCGAGAAGTCCGAGTTCTAAGGAGCAAGACGATCCCTATGGTGAAAATCCAATGGAATCGATGTCTGGAACAAGAAGCTACGTGGGAAACCGAGGAATCCATGCAAAGAAGATTCCCAGAGCTATTCTGATTGTACGACCATTATTTGAACTCTCTCATTTTCGTATAATATATTTGAATTTGGGGACCAAATTCTTTTAAGTGGGGGAGGGTGTAGCAACCCGATAGATTCCTATAAATATTTATCTATAAAATTTTAAAACAATCTCTTGAAAGAAAATGTATGTGAGCTTTATTACTTATAAGAGGGTTTTACCTAAAGACTCAAAATTTCTTAAGAACTATAATGAAATTATAGAAATCAACCCTATCTGGTAATATAAGTAATTATAAGGACTTTAGCTAAATAAAACTTTAGAAGGGTTAATGTATAAAATTACAAAAAAAACACCTTTCGACATATTTAGACATATTGGCCCAGGTTTCACGTGAGGAGAGGACGAAATTGTGCACCTTATAGAATTAACGCCTTCATTCAAGGCGTTTCTTTTAAAACACGCCCTAATGAAGGGCGTCTATTTTATTAGTAACGCCCTGCCTGAGGGCGTGTCTTTCAACAAGGCGTGGGCAAGTTTCGGCCACAAAGAAGTGACGCCCACACCCATAGGCGTCAAATTCCAAAGTAACGCCCTTCCAAAAGGCGTTACTAAATTAACGCCGTTACGTCAGGCGTCGATTCTTTATAACACGCCCCAGGCCAAGTCGCTAATTTAAAAGTTGTTGTGATGTCAACATCTACCCTCGCTGGCAGTGATCACGATCTAGAACTAGATCTGTGACCGACACCTCCAGCTCACTCCATCACGTGAAGGGAATGTTATCCCAACACAACCCCTATATCTATAGCATCAGTGGAAGCTCCTACTATTGATGCAGAAGCTGTGCTGTGCTGCCAGTTCGTGTGCTGATGCTACTGTGAGCTTGCTGTAGAGTCTCGCAGGAGTCTTCAGGCTTCAAGAGGTAGGTTTTCTCAACTTTAGCTAAACTAAATCCACCGTAGCTAAGCTAGCAGTTAACCTACACAGCATGATAGTAGGTCTTGTGACTTATGACCTAACTAGTAGTTAATAGGTTAACTGGAGCATGTGTAGGTCTTCTCAAACACTAGTCAAACCATTAGCAATAGGTTGAACAGATCATGTTTAGAGTTTGATATGCTGATTACCATGCAAGATAAACCTGTCTTTCGTATATACATATATATATACCATCCCGCTAACAAACATCATCCTGTTAATCCATGTTATAACACCATCCTGTGAACAAAGATCGTACTTATAAATCATCATCATCCTGTTAATTGCATGTTCATCATATTCTAAACGTATAATTATCGTTTAAAACCATGTTTATACATTTACTTTAATCCCTGTTATAATAATTAAAGAGACGACCTTGATAAGGGCGTCAAATTTAAAGACGTGCCCTTAAGACGGGCGTCCCTTTCGTAAGAGACACCTCCACACAGGGCGTTAATTTAAATAATAAACATTTTTGAAAGTAGCGTCCCACTCCAGGGCGCGAAATTGATAAATGTTCATTTATTTGTCAGAAAATGGCCGTCGTAACGCCCTATCTAAAGGCGTTAATTTGGTGATAAACGCCCCCTACTAGGGCGCTACCTTAAATTAAAACTGGAACACGCCCCTACCTAGGGCGCGTTTTATCATAACACCCCACTACAGGGTGTTGTTAAATTCTGTAAATAATGCCCTGGAAAGGGTGTCAAGGTATAAACTAAATAATTACTGCATAATCATCATTTCTGTTAATGAACCCACGGAGAATCATTTCCAGAAACAGAACATTTGATAATCGGAAAGTCATTCCAGAAACAAAAAATTTCCTAATTGGGGCAGAAACAGTTATGAAATGAAAAATCACGCCCCAGACAAGGGCGCCAATTTATTAAGTAAAGCCCACAGGACAGGGCATCAATTTTAATGAGACGCCTTATATCAGGGCATTAATTTTGTAAACAATTTAAAAAGAAAGAAATAAAATATGAAATAGCCCTGTGATTAACGCCCCAGACAAGGGCGTCACTTTATTCAGTAGCGCCCTAGACCAGGGCGTGAATGTGAAATAATTAATGAGTTATTTTTAAATTGTTGGAATTAACGCCCCACTCCAGGGCGTCAATTCATAAAGGAACGCCCGTATAAACAGGCGTCAATTCTTATAAACTAATGGTAAGTGATAATTAAATTAACGACCATATACAGGAGACGCCCCACACAAGGGCGCTACCTTAACAAAACACGCCCCTAACCAGGGCGCATTTTAACAAAATACAGAATTAAGAAAATCTTAGCATAACGGAAATATATGCCGTAACAAGAATTAACAGCCCACTCCAGGGCGTTAATTCTATAAATAATGCCCCTGGAAGGGTGTCAATTCATGATTATTGCATAGTTGTCACTCACGTAAATGATAATGAACCCATTCAAAATGTATAATTAGGAAATTAAACGTTAAATCTGCTCCTGAAGTCTTTATTTGATTCACTGGATTGGCATCCATGACCACGGAGTCAATTCCAGAAGCCCAGAAATTTTGGATAATCGACACAGAAACTCTCATAAATGAAAAATAATGCCCAGGTCAAGGGCGCTAATTAGTTAAGTAACGCCCTATGGACAGGGCGTCAATTTTAACGTAACGCCCTTCTGCAAGGCGTTAATTATGTAAGTAGCGCCCTCTTCCAGGACGTTAATTTGTAAAAAAAAAAAGGGAAAACAAAATATCAAACCATTATAGTAAATTAACAATATCAAATTTCTACATAAATAGCCCCTGTGAATAACGCCCTGAGCTAGGGCGCGATTTAACGAATTAACGACGGTACCTGAGTCGCTACTTAAAAACATGACCCTGTCAGAGGCGCGAATTAAAAAGTTAAAAATTTCTGCCCCATACGGGTTAATTAGAACTGTGACCCGATAAAATCATGAATCTTGATTCAATCTCCTACAGTTTAAGAATTCTTGAACCCGACTCTATGAAAATTCCACTCGTAGTGGTCAACCCTTGAAACTCTTAAACTACCATTCGGGAGTGTAGGAACTAAGTGCCATGCAGGGCAAAGTGCTACGTTGTGGGAGCCACCTCTTGAGGCCGTACGGCGTAAAGTGCTACATGACGGGAGCCACCTCTTGAGCCTGTAGGGGCCACCTCTAGAATCCTCCATAACCGAATGACTAGTTAATCTCGCTTGTATACTACGTTTCTAGATTCTTGAAATTCTGTATTGGCTATAAATGAAAGTGGATGTCAAAGGTATTACATGAAATGCTGTGCATATAGGGCCCGGTCTGGTCCTGGGGGGAGCACCCGAAGGTACTTGTGCCCATGGGAGTTTATTGACCACGGTGTTTAGCATTACACCGGAGTACTTGCTTGACTTGAGACATTCCACCTCTCTCTTATTTTACTTGCTTGACTTGCGTGGCCCGGACTGGGCGATACTTGACTTGTGGCCCGAGAAAGGGCAAAATATTTACATGAAAGATAGCCAATTCTATTGCTACATGCTTGACAGTACATGCTTGACTTGCTTGGTACACTTGTACATGAGTTCTTTCCTATACTTGCGTTTATACTTGTACACGAATCCTTACTCGCCAAGATGGCAATCACTTCAGCAAAATTCTTGAAATACTGCTCGTACATACTTGAAATTCTTGATATACTCTCTCTATACAGTGCTTATTTCTCATGTCTCGAATTACCTATACACTTGATTGTGCTATGCGTAAATCATGCATCGCCATAATTAATTTTCATGCAAATGGTAAATTACTTAAAGCTTGCTAGAAAATTGGGATGTAATTCCTACTGAGCGATTCGCTCATCCAGTTATTTCCATAAATTTTCAGGTAATTCGGATAGCGACAAGAATGGGTCGGACACCGAGTGAAGAGTGTTAGAATGCCAGTCATCGTCATTATTAGTCGCGTCTTTTGAGTTTAATTAAGTCTAAATTTGTAATTTAGTTGTCATTCAATTACCGAAGCATGTAAGGCACTTAGCCAAGTGTTGTCTCTCTAAATTAATTGTCATGGACTATCTTTATTGAAATTTTCAAATAAGTAGTACTTGGACTGTTGGTATTTATTAGATTTTTAGTAATTTGCGCACTCTACAAACTTATATATCAAATTATATCGCTCTAATGACACGATCGAGCTGAAGCGTCACGCATCCGGGTATCTTCCGCGCTCGGGGCGTGACATCTATTGAGTTTGATCATAGGCAAAATGGTCCAACATGTTGAGTATCTAGGGGTATTGGTGTTTGATAAACGTATACCCTTACGCAAAAAGACTTATGGTACCTGAATGCCCTAAATGAAATAATATTTAAAATGTTGTTCCTTCAAAAGAAATTTCATGGATATCAATTTGTTTAATTTCAATACATGACCTGGTATCTCTTAGCACATTCTACTGAGTCTATGAAAGTAAGATATTCTGAAACTGAATCTCTCATGTAAATATGATTCTGGTTTACTGTTTTATTATGCACAGCTACCTTATCCAATGAATGTAGTGCATGAACTCTCATTTTTATAACCTTTAAACCAGAACTTCACTTTCTAAGCAATTTCTAAATTCATATGACTGCAGATTCTGTGCTTTAGCTGCTTAATTTCTGAACTACTTGCTAAGAATGCCAGTCAGCTGATTCTTCTTGTTCCTTCCCTTGCCTTTTCTTTCCCTCCTCTTTGTTGATGGTAAAGGGGGAGAATATATTGTCTACTTGATGAATTCATTCCAGGGAAGTGTATGCTTCATATCTCAGCATGTCAAAAGGGGAGATCTTGTAAGCAGAGAGTTGTGTTCATGTCTCAGCATGTCATTCATAGCATCTGCATGACAAATCTGAATAACAAATCATGTCCTTCATCAAAAATGCATCTGCATAACAGGATGTTGCTATTCTATATAATAGGGTGTTGCCATCATTAAAAAGGGGGAGACTGTTGTGACTCCTCTGTGTTGATGATGTTGACAATAAGTCTTACTTCATTGGAAATAGCTTGTTTTGATTGATTGGCAACTGTTCTTATTTTGATAAAATTGTTTTTATTAGGTTGTCTGTGTATCTAATGCAGTCAGAGTCTATATATTGTTATGCACATATTCACAGGTCTACACAGTGCATTGCAGCATGAACATACACCCTATACATTTCATTGTGTAGTCTGGACAGTAGTGGGTCGACCCCCTTCTCAGATGGGTCGACACCCCCAGAGTGCAAGTCTATACTTTGTCTGTCTATCTTGTGTCTCATGCAGCGTCTTAGGCATTTTGTTAAAGTCTATATAGTGCAGCTCACACGAACACTGAAGTCCATACATCATGAAGTCTGCACATTGTGGCACCCAATGTCTATACATTGCTCATTCGTTCATTCAGCATTGTCAAGTCTATACATTGGTCGGTGCCAAGTCTGTACATCGCTTGGGGCTTACCAAGTCTGTACATCCTTCGCTGAGCCTTCCAAGTCTGTACAGTCACTAAGTCTGTACATCCTCTAGGTGCTCACGAAGTCTATACATTGGTTTTCATTTCAAGTCTGTACAGACTTTGGTTTGTGCAAGTCTATACAACCGACTGTTCAGTTTGTGACCAAGTCTGTACAGCTAAGGCGACTGTTAAGTCTATACATTGATTATTACCTACGTTCTGAACTGAACCGAGTAAGTCTATACATTCCTCATATCTTTTACCTACGCTCAGTTCAGTAAGTCTGTACATTGGTTGCTTTACTGATGTTGCCTTACCAAAGTCTACACATTGGAAGTCTGTACATCATTCATGAAGACTGAACAATGTGCAAGTGTATACATTGGACGAGTCTGCATCGTGCATCAGCCCTGAAGTCTATGCATCATCTATCTTCATTAGAGTCTCATGGAGTCTGTACATTACACTCGCCTTCACAAAGTCTATACACTGAAGTCTATACATTGCATTTCCATTCACGAAGTCTATACATTGCATTCACGTTTCACAAATTCTATACACTGAAGTCTATACATTGCATTTCCATTCACGAAGTCTGTACATTGCATTCACGTTTCACAAAGTCTATACATCATGAAGTCTACACAAGGTATTTCATCTTACAAAGTCTGTACAGAGTTCTTCACTTAACATGATAATCCGATACTCTGTCTGACAGGGATTTGTTACTGAGATTGCTGACATGGCTCGTGATCCCAAGAGGACGAGGTGACCAGATGCTGCCACGTGGATGAAAGCACCTCGGATCTGGCGAATTCCTTGGGCGAGAAAACGTGGAAGCCACGCGCCCTTATCCAATCTGCTGCTGGTATATATAGAAGTCTTTATCTTCTGTTGAAGGCCGATCGACTAGTGGCAAGTCTATACAGTGAGACAAACCTGAGGCAGCAGAGAGCCACCGAGATCCAAAGAGAAGAAAAGCAGAGAAGAAGAAAAGGAGAGAAGAAGAAAGTGAGAGAGATGAGTTGAGAGAGTTATATGAGAGCTTGTGAATAAGTCTCTTGGTTCATATACTAGAGCTGATATTGCTCAATTTGAGCTACAGTCGTTTTGGTTTTCATTCCATTCGATTCTGCGTTTCTTGCTTTTCAGTCTTTGTTATTTTTCTTTTGAAAACTCTTGTTCAATCAAGCTGTTAGTCAGTGGTGTCAAGCTGTGAGGCAGCGGTGTGCAGAGGTGTTACCTCTGGTCGGCTAAGCTGTAGAGCCCAGCAGAGCAAGCTGTGTAGCTCAGCTGCTGCAGAGGAGGTTCCTCTGGTCGGGATAAGCTGTAAGCCCCAGCCGTTATTGGCAAGCTATAGTGCCCAGCAGATTGAAGCTGTGTATCAGCAGTAATCCACATTCGAGTTGAATGTGGGGTGGACGTAGGTTGGATTGACCGAACCACCTAAAATTCTTTGTGCCTCTCGTGTGGTTGCTTGTCTGTCTAGCAGATCTTATCTCTATTATCCGGTGCATTGACTGTGTTTGATCAGTGTACTTTTAATTCCGCATCTGAATCTAGGCATAATTTTTATTGGCCAGCTGATCTATTCACCCCCCCTCTAGATCCACATTCTGTGGTGAAAGAGCCTTCCATCTAATTTCAACAGCTACGACTAGTGGGTTGGTCGAAGCCTCGGGCCAATAAGTGCCTCAACTTCCATTGCCAACCTAAACCCAAAATAAGGTCATCCAATGTATCAACATGGTGACTAGACCGGAATGTCGTGTGGTAGGAGTTGACGGGCACTAAAGGTAAGTTGGGGTCCATTGATGGATATGGAGGTGGGACCAAGCCATCCTGGAGCCAGCTAAGAAGCGGCTCGGCTATGAAAAGCGTACCCGTTAGAAATACGGGAGGCTTAAGATGAGGTGGCCCCAAGTTTGATGGCTCCAGGGGAGGTAGTGGGCATGAGTCCGTAGGCGGAGTGGACTGATAGGGGTGGGTGGTTGGTGACACAGAGGTGGTCGGCTGAAAGTCATCGTGGAAGATGAACTCGGCGGGTAGGTGAGGTGGATATAAGGTGCAGGCCCTCCTATCCCGGTCAAAGGTCGCTCTTCTCTCTTCGAACCATGGTCGCCCTAATACAATGCAAGGTCTTGCTAGCGTACCAATATTACACCATGCCCCATCGAAGTAATGATCGGAACCGATCTTCCTTTGGAACTCGACACAAGCAAAATCACCATCGCGGATAATCTTGCCCGTCTTGGAGAGGGGCTCCACGATATCAAGAGAAACCCAATTATCCGACTCCCCATGAATGAAATGGAGTTCCGTTGTGGATCCATTGGGTAGAGTGGCTTTAGAAATAAGATGGGTGAATTCCAAGGGTTGGGCCATGAAGGCATTGAATCATGCCACTAGGGATGACCACTCGGACGCATGGTCTTGGGGAATGGCCATGGTTACAAAGATGGGGGGTTGGATGCCCTAGGAATGGATATGTAAGGCCATTTTTTTTATAAGAAAAATGTTATGGAACTATTGCACCTAGACACGACTTAGAATGCGAGGCAAATGCACAGTTGAAATGAGACTCGACTACACACCTAGACACAACCAAGACTCAGTACGTGGCGGAGCTAATCGATCTGAAGAAAACTTGCGCAAGTGTGCGGCCTTCCCGATAGGTATAGCCTAACATTCGGATAACACATTTTTATATACCGAACAATGGCATGCGGATGCAACCTTAGATCGACTTAAACGATGACTAGACGTAAATGACACTTTTTTTGTTTTTGACCAAATACTACCCTAGACTCAACTGGCACTCTGATACCAATTTGATGCGGGACAGACACGCGACCTGGGACTCTAGCTCGCAATCGCCCCTAAGCGAGGGAAGACGTGGGACTAGGCACGGTTGAGAAACCGGCCGTGAGTCTCGGGTATCGGCTTTTTCGCGTTATCTCGGATTGAGTCACGGGACGGATCACTCTCGCTCTCTCGCAGCGGTGATAAAAAATATAACGGGCTAATAACCTATCACATGCAGCGGCATTCAAAAAATATACGAGATAAGCAAAATGCGATAAAGAGAGGGGGTGAGTTTATCTCCACGCTCCGGGCGTGGGGAAGACGTTCCCGGCCAGTTACGGTAACTCCCGGTAACAACAATAAAAATTTAATTACAATAGTGAATTTTATTGCCCACTCCATATAGGGAGGTAAAAGGCTACAAGTGGGGCCCGGGAGGACCGACCCTGGGTTGACGGACAGCAATCTGGAGGTGCGATCGGTACGAACTCGGCCTGCTGGTCTGACTCGGTCCTGCGCCGACTCGGTACTGCGCCTACTCGGTTCTGACTCGCTAGACAGCAAGGCTCGATTTCCAAAGGAACGTCACCCTCCTGAGGTTTTCTGAAGGCACCGCTTGGCTGGGACGACGGCGGGATGTCTCTGATCGACTCCCTGAAGTGGCGGCTCCAGAAGTTGACCTTTGATATTTTTACACGAATTATTCCCGGACTGATTTTTCTGATCTGCACAGAGAATAGACTTACGTGCCTCGGCGGCAAGAATTATGGTGCTCAGATCCGGAGGCTGATCGAGGCGTGGCTGGTACCGTTGGTAAGAGAACTCACAGAACTACAACATATATATTTTTGTCATCGAGCCAGAGGAGGGATTAGAAATGAAAAACTCTGCAAACTACAGGTTTTTTTGTGGATCAGGTTACTGACACTCAGGACAGTAAGAGATCTGCCTGAAACTGACCTTTGACCGAAGGAGAAATGATTTTTCTAAACTCCATGAAAATTATGGTGGAAGGGGGTATATGTGAGGAACACTGAGGAATTTTTTGGGAGTTTCTTGAAATTGATAAGGGGGTGGGAAAAATACATAAGGGTGACACTGTCCCATGGATCTGCAGAATGGCAGATTACAGGGGGGAAAGAAGAAATATGTGAAAAATACTAAACGGTGTCCAAATGACACAAAATTTGAACTGGAGGTTAAGGGAGGTACGTGGAACAAACCCTCAAAATTAGGACTCAAACAGATAACAAGAACAAAAGATAAAATTTTGGGAAAGTGGTTCTGTCCTGATGGAGATAGAACTCCGATGATGGCGGCGGCGGTGCGACGGCGGTGCGATGGCGGCGGCGGCAGAAATGGAACTCAAAGGGGCTATGGAGAATGGGCTTCACACCCTAGAGGGCTGGAGGAGGAAGAAGAACCAGGGAGA
Organism: Amorphophallus konjac; assembly: GCA_022559845.1. Classification (NCBI taxonomy): domain Eukaryota; kingdom Viridiplantae; phylum Streptophyta; class Magnoliopsida; order Alismatales; family Araceae; genus Amorphophallus; species Amorphophallus konjac. The sequence continues at coordinate 263,363,361 of CM040121.1, forward strand.
GAGTGAGAGGGGCGCACCCTTCCTTGGAGCAAATGCCATTTTTTCACTTCATTAAATTCACATAAAATGGAAATACAACCTATTTGTATGAAATGTAAAAAGATTCAAAATGACCCTAGATCTAGAATTAGGGAGGGTAAATAAGGGATAGAACTAATTAGTTCTAATAGGTTTTTTACAAAAATAAAAAATCCCATAAAAAGCGGGGGCGCCCCCTTGACCAAGGGACAAGGTAGGTAGCCTCCTTTTGAAATTTTCAACCACTTGTCTCCCATGTATCCAATTGACCTTCTAGATGTCACCTAGGACTTTGACCAGCCCCACATGGACCCATATGGCTTATGTGGACCAATGGGGAAGGAGTGAGGGCCCCCTTGTTGGACCTACTGACAATTTTCATAAAAACTCAAAGAATCCAAGGGAATGACACATTGGCTTATAAAGCCGTACAATTGCACATATACTCTCCCAAGGATATAAAAATAAACTAAAGGACACAAATGTAAATTAAAATGTCAGTGCTCTTGCTCTGATGTCCCCATGAGTTGAATAGATCCCCAATTAAAACCTTAAGCTCAATGACAATAACAACCCAATTTGCTAAGCAACGAAATTCACTGCAATATTTCAGACAACAAGACGATTAACCTAAACCACAACGAGCAGTCCAAGATAAAACCAAGGTATAGTGAGTAAGAGATTTCTCAAACTGAAATAAACTCATGCAAGTTATGGCCTTCAGAAATCTGCTCAATCAGGAATCAGACTAACACTTAAACATTCAGAGAGACCTGCTGTCGAGCACATGGCAGATTGAAGATGTAAACATGCAGGACAGAATCGAACAGTAGAAATGAGTGTCAAGGCAATACGGGAACCACTACAAGTGTGCCAGAGCTGTACTGTGAAGAGAATAACCTTGTGACTGTAAACGATAGACAAATACCGTGCACTTAATGGAATCACAAAACTGACAACCCTCGTGAGCGAACCTGTGAAAGGAGGTGTATGACATGGAGCACACGCACAAGGCAAACCACGGCATACTAGATTTTTAGGTGGTTCGGCCAGACACCTGTCCGCCTACATCCACCCCTCACTCAACCCGAGTGAGGATTCCATTGCCAAAGCAAGAAGCAGACTCACTCTGCAACAGATGCTACCAAACAGCTTGAGACTGAGGGAAACAAATCCCTCGACCTGATCTTGCTACCCACAAGATCAGCACCCACTGCTACCGTAGTAACCGGAGAGTCCAACACTCCCTTCTTCTGCAACCGCAGAAGGAACCGTGAGCAACACCAAGTTGCCCACAACTGGAGGACCAATCCTCCCTTCCTCCAAACCGGAGGGGAACATGTGAGTGACACCCAATCACCCACAACCAGAGACCCAAGTCTGCCTTCTTCTGTTCGCTCAGAAGGAACCCCGATCCCTGAACCGAAAATCAGAAATCAAAGTGAAATGGAAAATGAAAATAACAAATAAAATAATGCAACTGTTGAAATGAACGTTGTAGCTCTCGCAGGAGCATTAAACTGTTCAAAATTTGATCCTAGAATAGACGAACACGGATCTTCAATTTTGACCAACTGCACAGACTTGAGCTCTCTCCTCTTCTCTCGATCTTCTTCTCAGCTATTCTCTCTTTCTTTCTCTTTTCTTCTATTCTACTCACTCACTGGTTCTTCTTCTTCTTCTTTCTCAGCTCTCACTCTCTTTCTTTCTCTTTTCTTCTATTCTGCTCACTCACTGGTTCTTCTTCTTCTTCTTTCTTAGCTCTCACTCTCTTTCTTCTATTGCTTCTCTCTGGCGGCTCCTTCTTCTCCTAAGGCTTCCTCTTTAGTGGCTCTGGCTCTCCTCTATTTTTCGACGTCTTTCTCAGAGGCAGAAGCACCTTATTTATACCCAAAAATAGGGGCTCCGAAAACGCACTTTGGATAGGGTGAAAATGTTCCATTCATTTCCAATTGGACCACGTGGCAGAGATGAGAAGGTTCCTCTTCATTGAGTATCCTCATATCACGTGCCCATCATATGCTCCCTAGATCCACATGTCAGCTTCCCGCCATTCTTGGGATAACGTGTGATGTGACACAACCCCTTGGACCTAAATTAGCAAGCAAGAACGACCCGGTGATTTCACTCAAGAGGACTCACCCGCGTAGCGTGCACCTAGGTCCGTAGGTGGACCGACGATGGGGATGAGGGTCCGGGGTTGGACCTTGGGGTTCCAATGGTATGGCTAGCTAGGGGAGGACCCCAATGGGCCAGGGATGCCCAATTCATGGGCGGCCGGCACGCCAAGGGCATGGGATATAAGGTTTCTCTCGCAACTCGCCCGTGGAGGTTACTCACAAAATTTGCAATATAGTCCGAGCACTCACTCACTGACCGACGGCACTAAGATTCAATACTACGCAAGAAAAATTAATCTAGCAGAGAAGTATGGTCAAGAGGTCACCTGATCGGCGTGAGAATGCCGATGCTGGCCGGAGACGAGGGCGAGCGGGGAAGTGTGGACTACCCGCACACCGCGATGATGAAGCTTCAGCCGAAGACCTGCTAGTACATGCACTACGCCCTCGCAGATGGGGTGGACTAGGGGTAGGGATAATCAAATTACAACCAAAACTACCTCCACGCAGGGAGGGGCGGTCAGCCGGCCAGGTGGGATAGGGAGGAAAGCTAAAGAGGGTGCCAATTGAATACTCTGCCGATTCTGCCCACTTCTGGAACTGCTTGATAGGTGGTTACTGTTGACACCGCCACAGGCTCTGTTGGACTTGGAAGTCACCGAAACTAGTGCCAAATCTTCGCTAATTGACCCAGGAGGGCTCCTGAATTTTTGTGGAATTTGTAGACATCGTCGTAGGCCGGGGCAGGGTCTGGAACTGGACCACTCCGATCTTGCTCTAACTGATCCCAGAACGCTGTTGCAAGAAGATAGGGTCACCACGAATTCTCCCAATGTCCGAATGAGATGGGACTAAAACGGATGCGATCGTGGTCAGATCCTCTTCAAGCAGCAACCAACGGGGTCGAAAAAGGAGGTAGGGGATGACTGTAAGAATGAGAACCGTGGGAAGGCGTCTGACCAGATTCTGGAGAGTTTACCTGGCGCACCTTGGAAAAATAATTTGGAACGGGGAGCTCCGAACTCCGAACGATGCTCCGCTTGCTGCGTTGGATAGAGGACTGGTAGTGCTTTGCTCCAGCCAAATGGCGCACCAGGATACTCACTGATGTGGTCGTGAGAGCTGCTACAAGTCATCTCTGGCTGTCTGCTAGAGATAGTCGGCGCAGTCTGGCGAGGACGGTTCCACCGAACAGCACGGACGTCGAATGGAGGCGGGACCACCTCGCCTGCGAAGCTAACTTGATGATCTTTCTACCGGTCTAGGATATGCTACCAGGAGATTCGCGGTGATGAAGTGGCAGCCTCTAGAACTCCGGGGTATGCTACTGCTACAAACCTGTTTTAGGTGTGGGGTGGATAGGGGTGCTAATAGGGGGAAATGAGAAGGGGACTTGGTGGAAATGGGGCTGGGGTGCGGCTTGGGAGGAGAGGGGCCAGGGAAGGTTGAACCAGGGTGATAAAGGATGGTGTGGGGCTGCTGGGGTCGATGCTAGGGAAGTTGGAGTTAGGCTGCGGCCTTGGTAGAGAGGGGGAGTTGGTGGAGGGCGCAAATGGCCTTGGGGTAGGGAGTGAGATGGAGTTTGAATTTGGCTTAATGGAGGGTAAATAAGGCTGGTCTTGGGAAGGGGAAGGGGTGTGTTGGGAGTTGGAGAGGTGTGTTGGGGAAGGGAAGGGGTGGCTTGGGAAAAAGAATGGTTGTGTTGGGAAGTGAAGGGTTGTATGGGGAGTCTCAAGGGTTGTCTTGGGAGGGGAGGGAGTAATGGTGGTATTAAATGGGGTATGGGGAGGGGAGAGGGGTCTTAATGGGAGTTGAATGGGGAGGAGAGAGAGAGGATTTTGAAAATTGGAGGAGGGGAGGAGAGAGAGAGGGGGTCGCCCCCTAGAGAGAGAAGGAGAGGGGAGAGAGAAAGGGTATCTCACCCAAGGAGGAGAAGTTACACAATTTTTGTGGAAACTCAAATTCAAAATATCATTCAATAGTTCTCAAGTGGGGGAATGGGGTCCTATTTATAGGAATCCCACATTTAAACATAAGCCCCTGACTTTTGGACTAATAACAAGAAACCAAGGGAAGGGGGGCGCCCATGGGCCTAGCCCATTGAATTGGGCCCATTAGCCTACTTAATTGACCCTATGACTCAAGACTTGGGTAAATGATCCTTATACCTAGGTACTAGACTCAAATAAAAGGAAAATTACATGATAAGAAAATGAAAAATACATCATATGACTCAAAATAAAGTGGCGAACAAGATGTAGCACTGCTGGGGATCATCAGAAACCTCAAAAAATGTGGAGTGGTCGGAGATGTCCCCATCATACCCCCGGGGTGCGGAGAACTCGACTCCGTCGAGTATGGGTCCACCGGGGAAGTGGTATGCCCAAGTAGCTCCAGGCGAACCACGATATCCTGACTCGACCCCTCGTCCTAGCTAGGGGACGATGCCTTAGCTTCTCAAGGTGGCTCGGACACACCCTCTTGCTGACGATGATACCTTGCTCGCGGAGAGCAACCACAAATCAGCTTGAGAGCCCGACGTGAGCACACGGAGGCAATACTAGGATCCAAAGGAAGGTATAGGCTCAAGGCAATCACTAGGATCCACCGCGGTGCCCATATAGGGTGCCGGATCTGCCACGTGGGAAATGGGGGTGAATCCCCAAACCCATTAGTAAGTCTAACCCGTAAGCTAGGTTGCCAAAACCACTCGAAACTTGGCATGGTCCAAGTCCTCGTGCCCTCGCTTTGGATGTGACCCAAAGGTAGAGCAACTCCAATATCATCATCACTAGACTGCCTACTAGGAAATCCAAGTGGCGCTCACAAGTTTTTGCCCGCCTTTCGTGAACCTCACCGCTCGTTGATTGGTGCTTACTTAGACGCTCATGCCATGCACTACGATGCAGTGTGGGGGTGAAATGTATGGTATGCAAGGGTGGACCAGGACAACCATATGTAGACCAATCATGCTTTGATGCCATGAAGACTTTGATGGAATTGGGAGGGCCGGGGCATCCGTAGGTGAGCCTAGTGTGCATGGACGTAACCAATGCCAGGGGTCCTGGGCATCTGTGAAATCCCCTAACATGCATATGACCAATGACGAACGTGGGAGGATCTTTATACCAAAATATGGACCACTCATGATTCCTTCTTGACATGTGGGTGATATGAATGAATGGACTCAACATACTAATCATGCCAAGTGGTGTGATACGCCTAGGCACATGCATTCCTATCCCAGAGATGACTTCCATATGCGTGGGTGTGGAGTGGCCCTTGAGCTTCCATTTGTATGGATCAAAGGGATCTAAGAAGGGGGTCATCATGGAGTGGGGCAATTCCTCAATCCCTAGTTGTATGTTGCATAAAGTCAATGATCCCATGGTGTAACCCGGTTCTAGGAAGGGAGGGGTTTGGCCCACCATGGTGGGTGGGGGTAGGGTAAGGTGGGTGGTGAGTAAGGTGGGTGGGTCACATGGGGAACTAGACTCCCATAGGAAGGGATCAAAAGGATCATGGTAGGGGTTACCAAGGGAGAGGAGCTCTATGTCCTCATGGTCCTCAAATGGTGGAGATTCCTCCTCATCTAATGAAACAGTTGGGCCGAAGTTTTTGGTAAGTGGATCGGCCATGAGGGGATGACTTGGCTTTCTACCAGATATGAGGAACTCCAATTTGAGGATAAGGTTGGGCTCATCGGGTGTGGGGAGGAACAGAAGGAGGTCGCTAGTGTAGCAACCAACGGTGCAAATCGAGGTGATAGACCCGACACACAGGTGTAGGATGTTGGGTTAGATGGACGCAGTCTATCTCCACTAAGTGTGGATCTAGAGGGGGGTGAGTAGATCAACTTGCCTAATTTAAAACTACTGTATGTTCTAAAGCGGAATTTAGGCAAACATCAGTTAAGCTAAATGAAGAGTGCTAAGCAAAGTGTCGACCCATGAAAGCCATTCACCATATCTTATATCGAAAGCTAGACATAAGTATGAGCGATATAATCAATGAAGCTAAGCAAAGGATACCAGCACGCACAGTTCACAAGCAATCACATAAACACAATGCACACACGATTTTTAGGTGGTTCGGTCAACGACCTACGTCCACCCCACACTCAACCGAGTATGGCTTCCTGCTGCACAGCACAGCTTGCGTCCGCTGGGATTTACAGCTTGGCCAAACAACCCGCTGATACACAGCTTCGCTGGGCACTACAGCTTGCCGACCAGAGGATCTGATCCTCTGCAACCACTGGGGAAATACAGCTTAACCCGTCCAGTGGAGACTACCACTGCAAGACTGCTGACACACAGCTTGAAGAAATAGTATTCAGAAATGAAAGATAGAATAAAAACGAAAACAAAAAAACTCAAAAGCAATATAGCTCTAAGAGCAAAGCTCAGCTCTGGTTTTGAACCACGAGACTGAGATACAAGCTCACTCTCAATCTCACTCTCAATCAGCTCTCTCTCAGCTCATCTCTCTTGATCTCTTCTTCTCTCGTTTTCTTCTTCTCTATTTCTTTTCTTCTTCTTCTCTGTATCTTCTTATTCTCTCTTTTCTCTCTGTGGATAGAAGGCTCACTGCTGCTGAGTGTATAGACTTTCTCTTCTTCTCCTTTGATCTGTCTTCTTCTGTGGAAGAAGGCTTGTTTATATAGCAGCAACAGCAGCTGGCGTGTGCTCTCCACATTTCCTACCCAGTAATTTGGACCACGTGGCAGCATCCAATGGAGTGTCAGTATACGTGTCCTCATCTGGATACCTTGTCCTTCTTGGATCACGAGCCAGGTACCTTGGATCACGTGCCCTTCATTAGCCTCTTCAGTCCGATGTATAGAGTTCTCAGTTCACGTGCTCAATGACAGCAATCTGACTTGCTGTGTCGACACTGTCAATCAATGGCGTTAACGCAGTGAGGCATTCCAGTAAGCCATTAGCTTCATCTCTTTAGCTACTGCGTCGACGCTGCTCAATTGTGGCGTTGACGCAGTGGAATAGCCTGTGAAGGCTTCGTCAACTGATGCGTGGACGCTTTAAGCTCCCAGCATCGACCCTGTTCCCTTCAGCAACAAGAATGAAGTCATAAGATTTAAGTATGTACATTGCAGTGTATATACTTCGGTGTATAGACTTGTGAAGGCGAATGCAACGTACAGACTTGCCCAATGTGTTGACTTCAACAAAGGAGACAACGGCTGTATAGACTTTAAAAGACGAGTGCAATGTATAGACTCCATGAGACTCTAGTGCAGACAGATGATGTATAGAGTTCTCAGTTCAGCCGTCAGTGTATAGACTTGAAAGTCTTGAAGCCAATGTATAGACTTGAAAAGCTAAAGGGTTGTACAGACTTCGAAGACAAGGGCTGATGTATAGACTTGCCAAACAGTCCAGTGTATATACTTTATGCAAGGAGGCCAATGTGTAGACTTGAAAAGCTGAGGCCAGTGTACAGGCTTGCCACCAACCAGTGTGTGAACTTGCTCAGCCTGAGGCACAGTATGGACTTCAACTCTGCATATCGAATGTATGGACTTCAAGTGTGAGGACCATTGAATAGACTTTGGATTCGAAGACAATATGCAGACTTTGAGTTTGAAGACCAATGTCCAGACTTCAAGTAACACTGTGGATGTACAGACTTGATGGAGCGAAGCGATGTGTAGACTTGAAGCTCCTGAAGCAATGTACAGACTTAATGTGTAGCTGAAGCCTTGAACGTAGGAATAGGCTGGAGTGTATAGACTTCAGGCTTCAGAACCGAATGTTCAGACTTCACCTAAGAAACGTAGGGAAAGACCCCAGTGTGTAGACCTTGCCTAAAGCGAAAGCTAAGTGATGAATGTATAGACTTTCACGATGTGTAGACTTGAATATATGAAAGCTACAGTGAAAGAGTGTATACACTTGACCAGATCAAGGGCAATTCGGATGTACAGACTCTGAGGTTCAAAGCCAACGGCTGTACAGACTTAGAATATTAAGACTGATGTACAGACTTCATGCGTTGACGCTGTACACACTTAGCGAGTTGACGATGTACACACATCCAATGAAGTGCGTTGACGCTGCAACATGAGCCAGTGAGATGCGTTGACGCTGTACACACTTAACCAATTCAAATGAAATGCAGTGTATGGACTTTATCTAAAATGGACGATGTATAGACTCAATCGATCTGAGAGTTTCCAGTATATAGACTCAGTCTAAACAAGTCTGCTGGAGGAGTCGACCCATCCTCTAATGTGTCGACCAATGACAGTGAGAAATGCAGACAACAGTGTATTAAATGCAAAGAACATATAGTCAATCTGATAGGGCAATTTCATCAAATCAAAAGTAGTTGCCAATCAATCAAAACAATGGTGTTGCCAATGAAATAAAGCAAGTGTCAACATCATCAACATAGAGGGGTCACAACAATCTCCCCCTTTTTGATGATGGCAACCCCATATGAAGTAGAATAGCAACATCCTGTCATATAGATATATGTTTGATGAAAGACATGATGTGTTATGCAGATTGACATGCAGATGCTATGAATGCATACAACTCACTGCCTCAAACTCTCCCTTGGAATGAATTCATAATTGAATTCAGAATTCAGATAGATATGTATTCTCCCCCTAGACATCCCCTAGACAATATTCTCCCCCTTTGCCATCAACAAAGATGAGGGAAAAATGAAATACAATGGAGGAATCAAGAGAAGAATTGACTGGCATTCTGAACAGGTAGTTCATGAATAAGCATTCTAAAGCATAGAGTCTTCAGTCATATGAATTTATAAACTGCTATCAGAAAGATTTCTGGTTTAAGAGTGATAAAATTTGGAGTTCATGCACTACAAGCAATAGATAAGTTCACTGTGCATGATAAAACAATAAACCAGAATCACATTTGCATGAAAGATTCAGTTTCATAATATCTTACGTTCATAGTCTCATAAAAATATTGAGAGAAATCAAGTCATGTATTGAAACTAAACAGATTGACACTCATGAACTTTTCTTTTGAAGGAGCAGCATTATCAATATTAAATCATTTTGAGCATTTAGGTACCATAAGTCTTTCTGCATAAGGGTATACGTTTATCAGACGCCAATACCCCTAGATACTCAACAAGATGGACCATTTTGCCTATGATCAAATTCAACAGAACTGAGTTATACCTTTTTGTATGAGGGTACACGTTTATCAGACGCCAGTTACCCCCAGGTACTTAGTGAAACCAGCCTGCTGTTTTGAACATTTTAAACAGAGATAGCTGATACACTTCATGACATGAGTGTTGTCCATTTCTTTGATGGATCACTCAGTTTCTCAGTGATTTACCAGTCATTGCTCTGCTAATATTAATTTTCAATGATTTTCAATATTTTTCAATATCTTTCTTAGCTGTCCTTTTTTTTTATGTCTCAGAATGACTTGTTTAAGAACAATACACATACTTAACTTCTCTAACATGATTTCGGATGAGTTTTCAGATTTCAGATATGATTAGCTTTGTCTGACATGAAATAAGAAAGAGGTTGAGATTTTTATCAATTTTCAACTTACTTATATACTGATTGCAATCTTTAAACTCCAACCATTATAAGATTTAAACCATTACATCAGTCTTTGAACAAATCAAATTCTTATAAATGAAGAAGTCCATTTTCTACTGCTTAGAAATCAGAACTGACCAACAGATTGCCATAATGTCAGAGACATGTATCCAGAGTTAAAGGTTGAATGACTTCAAGAAAGTTGAAACCACTCTGAATTTCTAGCAATACTCCCCCTGTCTATATGCATGCAACATGGCAAGAATTAATTGAGAGAGAGCTTATGCATAGGTCATGAATGAATGATATGCAAAGACATGCAAAGACTCGACAAGATCACCCTGAATATATGCAATGCAGGACAGTTCTACATCCACATTCATATCCACATGATTTATCCAAGCAATCAAAAACAAGTCCACATCAGAGATTTTATTCACAGCAATTAAACAATCATTCATCATGCTGAAATTTACATAAGCCAAGTTCTCTTCTAAGAAACTTAAAATTTTCATTCCCAAGAGGCTTAGTAAAAATATCAGCAATTTGTTTTTCAGTTTCTATGAAATTCATTTCAATCTCATTTTTATTTACAGCATCTCTAAGAAAATGATGTTTTTTCTCTATATGCTTAGTCCTAGAATGGTGAACAGGATTTTTAGCAAGGCATATAGCACTAGTATTATCATATAAAAGTGGAATGCATCCCAGATTTATCTGATAATCAGCCAGTTGGTGCTTAATCCAAAGTACTTGGGCTGTACAATTACATACTGCAACATACTCAGCTTCAGCTGTGGATAATGCTACAGTGTGTTGCTTCTTAGATGCCCAAGACACTAGACAGCCACCAAGGAATTGACAGTAGCCACTAGTGCTTTTTCTATCTACTCGACACCCAGCATAGTCTGCATCAGTGTAGGCTAGAAGCTCTAACTCACACTTAGCAGGATACCAGAGACCTAGTTCTTGGGTGCCTAGTAAGTACCTAAAAATCCTTTTCACAGCTTTAAAGTGAGTTTCTTTAGGACTGGCCTGAAATCTAGAGCATAAACACACAGCAAATTGTATGTCAGGCCTAGATGCTGTAAGGTAGGGAAGAGATCCGATCATACCTCTGTATAGTCTTTGGTTCACAGGTTTACCTTTAGAATCTTCATCCAAACTGGTTGATGTACCCATTGGAGTAGCTATTTCCTTGAGGTTGTCCATTTTGTACTTCTTCAATAAGTTCTTTACATACTTGGACTGAGAGATGAAGGTGCCATCTTTTGTTTGTGTAACCTGCAGTCCAAGAAATAGTTTGAGCTCACCCATTGAGCTCATTTCAAATTCATCAGTCATTATTTGAGAGAATTCCTCACACAATTTGGGGTTAGTTGACCCAAACACAATGTCATCCACATAAATATGAATGATAAGAATATCTGGATGGCTTACCTTGGTAAACAATGTTTGATCAACTATACCTCTTGTGAAGTTCTTGTCGGTGAGGAATTTGCTCAACCTGTCATACCAAGCTCTAGGAGCTTGCTTTAAACCATAGAGAGCTTTATTGAGCTTGTAAACCTGATTAGGGAAATCTAAACATTCAAACCCAGGAGGCTGTCTCACATAGACATCCTCATTAATTTCCCCATTTAGAAAAGCAAATTTCACATCCATCTGCTGAAGATTTATTCCTAGGGAACATGCATAAGCCAATAAAATTCTTATTACTTCTAACCTAGCTACAGGGGCAACAGACTCTTCAAAGTCTATTCCAAATTCTTGATTGTACCCCTGAGCTACAAGTCTGGCTTTATTTTTAATAACATTCCCCGCTTCATCAGTTTTGTTTCTAAATACCCATTTAGTCCCTATGACTGTTTCATGATCAGGAGGTGGAACCAAATGCCACACCTTATTCCTGTCAAACTGATTGAGCTCCTCATGCATGGCATTAATCCAATACACATCTTGGAGAGCACAGTCAATGGACTTGGGTTCTATATTTGATACAAAAGCATAAGCCATTAATTAATGTTGAATTCTTAAGTGGCCTCTAGTCCTAGGGGGGTCATGCAGATTTCCAATAACATTATCTACAGGATGATCCTTGAGATATCTAATATTTGCAATTGGAGTATCATGAACTTGATTTACCTCCCCCTGAACTGTAGGCTCCTCTTCAATAAGCTCTTTATGTTCTTCTTCATCCTCGGATTTGTCTGCAGGATCTCTTTCCTTCAGAATTTCACCATTGTTTTCATTCCTGCATTGACCAACATTAGAATTTGCCAAGGATTCATCAAAAACTATGTGTGGAGATTCTTCAACAGTTTTAGAGTTCAGATTGTACACTCTGTATGCTCGGGTGTTTTCAGAATAGCCAAGAAAAATTCCTGGTTCTCCTTTAGGTTCAAATTTATCAAGGTCCTTTTTATCATTTATGTGAATGAAACATTTACAACCAAAAATCTTGAAGTGAGCAATAGAAGGTTTCTTACCTTTTAATATCTCATATGGTGTTTGCTGGGTAGAAGGTCTTACCATGGCTCTGTTAATTACATAACATGCAGTGCTCACTGCTTCAGCCCAAAAGTTCCTTGGTAGACCACCTTCGACAAGGAGTGTACGACCTATTTCCACTAGGGTTCTGTTCCTTCTCTCCACAACTCCATTCTGCTCAGGTGTCCTTGGTGAGGAGTACCTGTGGTTGATTCCATTTGACCTGCAGAATTCTTCAAATTGTGAGTTTTCAAACTCACCTCCATGATCAGACAAAATGTTTTCAATTTTCTGATTTGTTTTAACATAGAACTCCTGAAATTCTGAGAAAGCATCACTCTTATTAGATAAGAAATAAACTCAAGTATACCTAGAAAAGTCATCTACCATGACAAACCCATACCTCCTCCCTGATAGGCTGACAGATCTAGTTGGCCCAAAAAGATTCATATGTTTCAGCTCATAGGGTTTGGAAGACAGATTTTCAGTTCTAGACTTAAATGACTTTCTAATTATCTTTGATTGAGTGCATGCATCACAGATTTTATTTTCTTTCTTGAATGAGACTTCAGAAAGTCCTCTAACCATGCCATGCTTATTTAATTTGTGCAAAACAGTGTAGCTAGCATGACCTAACCTACGATGCCATAAAAATGCTATGTCTTCTCTACTGGCAGTAAGGCAAAGGTTAGTGTGTTGAATTTCATCTAAATTTATCAAGTAAGTATTATTTATCCTTTTTCCAAAAAATTTGACAATATCAGAATCAGGTTCAAAAACCTTGCAGCATTGAGAATTAAATAAAACATTGTAACCTTTATCACATAACTGGCTGATGCTAAGTAGATTATAGGCTAACCCTTCAACCAGCATAACATCATCAATGCAGCAGGTAGAACACTTACCTACCTTACCTGATCCGATAATCCTACCCTTTATGTTGCTTCCAAAGGTGACAAGGCCTTCTACTTTCTCAGTCAGTATGCAAAATTTGGCCTTATCTCCTGTCATATGCCTGGAGCAGCCGCTATCCATGTACCACAAGTTATTCTTGGCTGCCAGGCATACCTGCATACCCAATTAGGTAGAGAAGTTTGGAACCCAAGACTGATTGGGCTCCAATGTAAATGAACTAGAAGCAAAGCAGGAAAGCAAATGTTTCGGAATCCACATTTGTTTAAATGAATTTTGTTCAGTGGATCCTACATATTTTCTTCTATTGTTGTTCCTTTTCTTTTTATTGTTCTTTTTCTTATTGGCAGTAGCATGATTATTGACAGTATTGTTATTTCTGTGCCAGTGCCTTGGCCAGGGTATGTCCACAAAATTTTGGCCATAGTAGTTCCTGGGCTGGCTATGAAAATATTGATTTCTAGATGTCTAGTAACCATACCCATTGACACAATTTCCACTGTAAGGTCTTTGGTTTTGAGCACCCTGGTATGCAAGACCTGTAAACCTATCCTGAGTTCTAGACCAATTTGACCTATTGAAGTAGGTTGGCTGTGCATTGTAGTGGGTCTGAGCTCTGGGTTGATAAAAATAATTGGGTTGACTCCTAGCAGCACCCTGTCTCCCCTGTACTTTGGACCCTGCTGACCTATACACAGGTTTGTATTGGGTATTCTTAAGAGGTGGAGGTGTTGGTGGAGACTGGGTTACCTTGACCTGGGGTTTACTGGACTGTGTAGGTTGACCCCTAACTTGAGTCTGAGCCCTAGGATTCTGCTTACATGTGCTAGCTCTACTAGGCTCACTGAGTTTTTGTTTACCCTTCTCCTCAGCACTGGTCTTTTTCAGATTAGCAGTTTTGTTCATTAAATTTGTTAAGTTCATGATAATTAGAGGTCCCTTTTCCTTTTGAGCAACAAATGAAATTGTTTTCATTCCGAATGTTTTTGTTGCACTAGAATTAAATCATAGGCCCACTTTTCTGAAATTAACCTTTGACCCTAACAAAGCATTTAAGTTATCTGTTCCTTAGGTCATTTTCTCAATGGTTTTCATTTTATCCTCATTGTCTTTCTGAAGTTCATCAATAGATTTTTTCAGTTCATTATTGACATTGAGGACAGCTTCATATTTTTTCGAGATAATTTTGACTTCACTTTCACATTTCTAAATCTTCAGCTTCCATTCATCAATTTCATTTTCAAGCCTTAGATTCTCTTCCTTAGAAGTTTTTAACTCATTTTTGATTTTATCTTCTTCAGAGCATGTGAGTTTCAATTCATCAATCTCAGATTCCAAACATGCAATTTTATCAGTTAGTGTTTTATCATTTTGCATGGAATTGATTTTTCTTCTAAGATGCCTATTCTCTTTTCTAATATCATCAGCTCTATCAGCTATGTCATGATAAGCATCTACCCAATCAACAATTGTAAAGTTTTCAAATCTAGTGATTACCTCATCTGTGTCCTCCTCTCTATCTTCGGAGCTTGTTGCCATAAGGCAAATGGGCTGTTCAGATTCGGCTTCACTATCTGAGCTACTGCTGAAAGAGCCTTCATCTTCATCACTCCATGTGGTGATCATAGCTCTTCCCTTCTTGGTTTTCTTCTTTGACCTATCCTTATGTTTCTGATTGTCTGGACAGTCGATTTTCAGATGCCCTGGTTTCCTGCATTGATAACAGACATTAGCTTCATTTTTCTTTGCAGGTTTAAATTTATACCTTTTATCCTTTCGGCCACCACTGTATTTCTTCTGGCCGAACCGTCCTGCTCCCTTTCTGAGAAATCGCCTGAACTCTCTAGTCATCATGGCTATCTCAGACCGAGTCACATCTTCTTCTTCATTTAGGCTCTCCTCTGATGATGAAGAGCTGCTGGAGCTGGATATTATTGATTTGCTGGAACTAGCCTTCAGCGCTATCGGCTTTTTCTTCCTCTCGGCTTCATCTGTCCTTGGCATGTTTATCTCATATGCCATTAGTGAGCCAATCAGCTCATCAGCTTTAGTATTACGCAAGTCCCTTGACTCCTCCATCACTGTTACTTTGGTGTGCCAAATGGGAGTCAGGGAGCGCAGAATTTTCCTCACTACATCATACTCTGTCTGAGGTTTCCCAAAACCTCTGAGGCCATTGGTTATGACAGTCAGCCGAGCGTACATTTCGCTGATGGACTCGTTCTGCTTCATCTTGAAGGCTTCATACTCAGATACAAGAAGATTGGCCTTCTACTCTCTTACTTGAGATGTACCTTCATGAATTACTTCCAACGCATCCCACATCTCCTTAGCTGATTTGCAAGCAGACACACGGGAGAATTCTATAGAATGTAGAGCGCACTGGATAGCATTAATAGCACTCCAATTCAGCGTGGACCTTCTGATCTCCTCCTTGGTCCATACATCTTCATTCGGGGACAGCTCATAAGGTCCCTTGCTGACAATCTTCCAAATCTCATCATCCTTAGCCCTGAGGAACACTTGCATACGGTTCTTCCAGTATGCGTACTTTGATCCATCAAAGAATGGGGGCTTCGTTGTTGAGTGACCTTCGGCAATCATCCCTCGAGCATCCATCTCTGCCTATTCTCTTCGGGCGATGAGTCCCTGCAGAAGAGTTAGGCTCTGATACCAAGTGTTGGGTTAGATGGACGTAGTCTATCTCCACTAAGTGTGGATCTAGAGGGGGGTGAATAGATCAACTTGCCTAATTTAAAACTACTGTATGTTCTAAAGCGAAATTTAGGCAAACATCAGTTAAGCTAAATGAAGAGTGCTAAGCAAAGTGTTGACCCATGAAAGCCATTCACCATATCTTATATCGAAAGCTAGACATAAGTATGAGTGATATAATCAATAAAGCTAAGCAAAGGATACCAGCACGCATAGTTCACAAGCAATCACACAAACACAATGCACACACGATTTTTAGGTGGTTTGGTCAACGACCTACGTCCACCCCACACTCAACCGAGTATGGCTTCCTGCTGCGTAGAACAGCTTGCGTCCGCTGGGCTTTACAGCTTGGCCAAACAACCCACTGATACACAGCTTCGCTGGGCACTACAGCTTGCCGACCAGAGGATCTGATCCTCTGCAACCGCTGGGGAAATACAGCTTAACCCGTCCAGTGGAGACTACCACTGCAAGACCACTGACACAGCTTGAAGAAACAGTATTCGGAAATGAAAGATAGAATCAATAGGAAAACAGAAAAACTCAAAAGCAATATAGCTCTAAGAGCAAAGCTCAGCTCTGGTTTTGAACGACGAGACTGAGATACAAGCTCACTCTCAATCTCACTCTCAATCAGCTCTCTCTTAGCTCATCTCTCTCGATCTCTTCTTCTCTCATTTTCTTCTTCTCTATTTCTTTTCTTCTTCTTCTATGTATCTTCTTCTTCTCTCTTTTCTCTCTGTGGATCGAAGGCTCACTGCTGCTGATTGTATAGACTTTCTCTTCTTCTCCTTCGATCTGTCTTCTTCTGTGGAAGAAGGCTTGTTTATATAGCAGCAACAGCAGCAGGCGTGTGCTCTCCACGTTTCCCGCCCAACAATTTGGACCACGTGGCAGCATCCAATGGAGTGTCAGTACACGTGTCCTCATCTGGATACCTTGTCCTTCTCAGATCACGAGCCAGGTACCTCGGATCACGTGCCCTTCATTAGCCTCTTCAGTCCGATGTATAGAGTTCTCAGTTCACGTGCTCAATGACAGCAATCTGACTTGCTGCGTCGACGCTGTCAATCAATGGCGTTAACGCAGTGAGGCATTCCAGTAAGCCATTAGCTTCGTCTCTTTAGCTGCTGCGTCGACACTGCTCAATTGTGGCGTTGACGCAATGGAATAGCCTGTGAAGGCTTCGTCAACTGATGCGTGGACGCTTTAAGCTCCCAGCGTCGACCCTGTTCCCTTCAGCAACAAGAATGAAGTCATAAGATTTAAGTATGTATATTGCAGTGTATATACTTCGTTGTATAGACTTGTGAAGGCGAATGCACCGTACAGACTTGCCCAATGTGTTGACTTCAACAAAGGAGGCAACGGTTGTATAGACTTTAAAAGACGAGTGCAATGTATAGACTCCATGAGACTCTAGTGCAAACAGACGATGTATAGAGTTCTCAGTTCAGCCGTCAATGTATAGACTTGAAAGTCTTGAAGCCAATGTATAGACTTGAAAAGCTAAAGGGTTGTACAGACTTCGAAGTCAAGGGCCGATGTATAGACTTGCCAAACAGTCCAGTGTATATACTTTATGCAAGGAGGCCAATGTGTAGACTTGAAAAGCTGAGGCCAGTGTACAGGCTTGCCACCGACCAGTGTGTGAACTTGCTCAGCTTGAGGCACAGTATGGACTTCAACTTTCATATCGAATGTATGGACTTCAAGTATGAGGACCATTGAATAGACTTTGGATTCGAAGACAATGTGCAGACTTTGAGTTTGAAGACCAATGTCCAGACTTCAAGTAACACTGTGGATGTACAGACTTGATGGAGCGAAGCGATGTGTAGACTTGAAGCTCCTGAAGCAATGTACAGACTTAATGTGTAGCTGAAGCCTTGAACGTAGGAATAGGCTGGAGTGTATAGACTTCAGGCTTCAGAACCGAATGTTCAGACTTCGCCTAAGAAACGTAGGGAAAGACCCCAGTGTGTAGACCTTGCCTTGAGCGAAAGGTAAGTGATGAATGTATAGACTTTCACGATGTGTAGACTTGAATATGTGAAAGCTACAGTGAAAGAGTGTATACACTTGACCAGATCAAGGGCAATTCGGATGTACAGACTCTGAGGTTCAAAGCCAACGGCTGTACAGACTTAGAATATTAAGACTGATGTACAGACTTCATGCGTTGACGCTGTACACACTTAGCGAGTTGACGCTGTACACACATCCAATGAAGTGCGTTGACACTGTAACATGAGCCAGTGAGATTCGTTGACGCTGTACACACTTAACCAATTCAAATGAAATGCAGTGTGTGGACTTTATCTGAAATGGACGATGTATAGACTCAATCGATATGAGAGTTTCTAGTGTATAGACTCAGTCTAAACAAGTCTGCTGGAGGAGTCGACCCATCCTCTGATGTGTCGACCCATGACACTGAAAAATGCAGACAGCAGTGTATTAAATGCAAAGAACACATAGTCAATCTGATAGAGCAATTTCATCAAATCAAAAGCAGTTGCCAATCAATCAAAACAATGGTGTTGCCAATGAAATAAAGTAAGTGTCAACATCATCAACATAGAGGGGTCACAACATAGGAGGTTAAGGCTCCTAGGTTGGTTGGCCACTGTGGTCAACATGTCGGTCAACTTCATTTGCCATGCTAAGCCCTTAAGAAGATCCCCTAATGTCTCCACTTGGTAAGATGATTGGATGGTGGTGTGATAGGAGAGGGGCACTATAGGGAGGTTTTGATCCATAGGAGGGCAAACATGGGCCATGATCTCTCTAATTGGGTTCTCCTTTAGCCAACGAAAAAGGGGTTCTCCTAAGATGAGCTCGGCCCTAACTAGGTAGGGTGGTGTAGGGTGAAGACCACAGTGCGAGGTTTCTTCTTCAACTTGGACATGTGTTTCCCCCACGGTTGGGATAGTGACCATGGTGTTCTCCTCTTCTAGGTGATCGGGTGTGTGAGCCACGATGCTTTCTAAACATTGGATGGGAAGGTTCTTGGTGGGTGGGGTGGTGGTAGCCGACGAATGGTGCACCCGGGGAGGTAAGCAAGGCCGGACGTAGGTTGGAATTGGGAGTGAAAGTAGTGGAGGCCTAAGTTGGGGTACGATTGGGGTTAGTAGTGGAAGATGGGTGGGTTGAGGAGGATTGAGTTGGTTGGTCTTGGGAGGTGTGTCCCTTATAGGGGAAGATGGCGGGGCGGAGGCGGGGGCCAAAGGGGCTTGAGTAGTGTAGATTGGAGAAGGGAGTTTAGGTTGGGGTGTGGTGGCTATCTTGGGCCTCGGTGGAGGGGTGGACACGGGGTCCACTTGGGTTTGTATGGTGAGGGTTGGGCGAGTGACTTTGGGTTGGGGGTTGGTGGCCCTCATGGGGGAAACTTGGTCGGTCATGGGTCTTTTGCCCTTGGGATTGGCCGGTTGTGGAGGAGTGAGGGTGGGGGCCGATTTGGTTTGAATGGTGGTTGTTGGGTAGCAAAGTGTAGAGGTGTTGATTGGGGTTGGATTTATTGGTGTTGGAATTTGGGCCCTAAGGGAGGTCTTGGGTTGGCTGGGAGAGAAAGGAGGAGTGGTAGTGCTCCTCGGGCTTTGGCTAGCTGGGTGGGAAGGGGAGTGTTGGGGAGCGTAGGCTTCCCTAAGTTTGGTCTTCATTTCTTCCCAAGTGGATATTGGGGCTTGCCCGCGGAGCCTCCTTACACATTCAATAGTTAACAAATGATCAATGGCTGGCTCGGTTAGATGATTTTTGGCTAGGTTCACTTTCTCCTCCTCGATCATGGTGTACTATTGAAAGAATTGGCCCACCAAAGCTTCCCACTCTAGATAACGGTTTAGACCGTGGCATCCATCAAAGGTGGGGGTTTTGAGTTTTAAGAGCTTCAAAAGCGGACTATCCACGTATTCTAGAGGGGCACTCTCATTCACTCTTGGTGCGGGCCTACTTACCTCAAGTTTATCGAGTTGAGCAGTGATATCATCAATCCACCCAAGAATGTTGGGCATGGCCTCCATGAGGGAGTTGATGCAATTAACTTTGTTGGCAGAGGGGCTTCCTAGGAGTTTGGGATCCATTGGGAAAGGTGAAAGTGATGGGTGTGATTGGTAAGAGGTAGTCATAGGAATGGGGAAGTTATGATGCTCGGGGGGATGGATGCAATGGCCCTAGGACAAGACTTAGTAGAAACAAGTCTAGAACTTGCTCTGATACCAATTTGATGTGACACAACCCCTTGGACCTAAATTAGCAAGCAAGAACAACCCGACGATTTCACTCAAGAGGACTCACCCGCGTAGCGTGCACCCGGGTCCGTAGGTGGACCGGCGATGGGGATGAGGGTCCGGGGTTGGACCTTGGGTTTCCAGTGGTATGGCTAGCTAGAGGAGGACCCCAATGGGACAGGGATGCCCAATTCACGGGTGGCCGGCATGCCAAGGGCGTGGGATATAAGGTTTCTCTCGCAACTCACCCGCGGAGGTTACTCACAAAATTTATAATATAGTCCGAGCACTCACTCACTGACCGACGGCATTAAGATTCAATACTAAGCAAGCAAAATTAATCCAGCAGAGAAGTGTGGTCAAGAGCTCACCTGATCGGTGTGAGAACGCTGATCCCGGCCGGAGACGAGGGCGAGCGGGGAAGCGTGGACTACCCGCACGCTGCGCAGATGAAGCTTCAGCCAAAGACCTGCTAGTACATGCTCTACGCCCTCGCAGAGGGGGTGGACTAGGGGTAGGGATAATTAAATTACAACCAAAACTACCTCCACGCAGGGAGGGGTGGTCCGCCGGCCAGGCGGGATAGGGAGGAAAGCTAAAGAGGGTGCCAATTGAATACTCCGCCGGTTCTGAACACTTCTGGAACTACTTGATAGGTGGTCGCTGTTGACAGCGCCACGGGCTCTCCCGAACTTGGAAGTCACCAAAACCAGTGCCAAATCTTCACTGATTGACTCAGGAGGGCTCCTGAATTTTTTTAGAATTTGCAGAAGTCATCGTAGGCCGGGGCAGGGTCTGGAACTAGACCACTCCGATCTGGCTCTCACTGATCCCAGAACACTGTTGCAGGAAGACATGGTCACCAAGAATGCTCCCAATGTCAGAATGAGGCGGGACTGGAAAGGCTGTGATCGTGGTCGGATCCTCTTCGAGCAACAACCAACGGGGTCAAAAAAGGAGGTCGGGGCTGACCGTAACGATGAGAATAGTGGGAATGTGTCTGACCAGATTCTAGAGAGCTGACCTGGCGCACCTTGGGGAAATAATTTGGAACGGGGAGCTCCGAACTCCGAACGATGCTCCGCTTGCTACGTTGGACAGAGGACTAGTAGTGCTTTGCTCCAGCCAAATGGCACACCAAGATCCTCACTGATGTGGTCATGAGAGCTGCTACAAGTCGTCTCTAGCTGTCTGCCAGAGATAGTCGGCCCAGTCTGGCGAGGACGGCTCCACCGAATAGCACGGACGTCGAATGAAGGCGGGACCACCTCGCCTGCAAAGCTGACTTGACGATCTTTCTACCGGTGTAGGATATGCTACCATGAGATTCACGATGATGAAGTGGCAGCCTCTGGAACTCCGGGGTATGCTGCTACTACAAACCTATTTTCGGTGTGGGGTGGATAGGGGTGCTAATAGGGGGGAAATGAGAAGGGGACTTGGTGGAAATGGGGCTGGGGTGCTGCTTGGGGGGAAAGGGGCCAGGGAAGGTCGAACCAGGGTGATGGAGGATGGTGTGGGGCTGCTGGGGTCGAATCTAGGGAAGCTGGAGTTAGGCTGTGGCCTGGGTAGAGAGGGGGAGTTGGTGGAGGGCGCAAATGGCCTTGGGGTAGGGAGGGAGATGGAGTTTGAATTTGGCTTAATGGAGGGTAATTAATGCTGGTCTTGGGAAGGGGAAGGAGTGTGTTGGGAGATGGAGAGGTGTGTTGGGGAAGGGAAGGGGTGGCTTGGGAAAAAGAATGGTTGTGTTGGGAAGTGAAGGGTTGTATGGGGAGTCTCAAGGGTTGTCTTGGGAGGGGAGGGAGTAATGGTGGTATTAAATGGGGTATGGGGAGGGGAGAGGGGTCTTAATGGGAGTTGAATGGGGAGGAGAGAGAGAGGATTTCAAAAATTGGGGGAGGGGAGGAGAGAGAGAGGGGGTCGCCCCCTAGAGCGAGAAGGAGAGGGGAGAGAGAAAGGGTATCTCACCCAAGGAGGAGAAGTTACACAATTTTTGTGGAAACTCAAATTCAAAATATCATTCAATAGTTCTCAAGTGGGGGAATGGGGTCCTATTTATAAGAATCCCACATTTAAACATAAGTCCCTGACTTTTGGACTAATAACAAGAAACCAAGGGAAGGGGGGGCGCCCATGGGCCTAGCCCATTGAATTGGGCCCATTAGCCTACTTAATTGACCCTATGACTCAAGACTTAGGTAAATGATCCTTATACCTAGGTACTAGACTCAAATAAAAGGAAAATTACATGATAAGAAATTGAAAAATACATCATATGACTTAAAATAAAGTTGCGAACAAGATGTAGCACTGCTGGTGATCATCAGGAACCTCAAAAAATGTGGAGTGGTCGGAGATGTCCCCATCAACATGCCCATCACTAGTTGACTTGGGATCACGTGTCTCAGCCTCAGTTCGAGCTCACGTGCTTGCCTTAATCCTATCAAGTAGAAGAAAGGCATTTCGTCAAACACCTTTTAATCAGATGTGTATTAAAATAGTGTATATGCATTGACCTGTGTAATAAACAGGTAGACTTTATATGCATGAAGATGATGAATGAAGATAGGAACTAATGAAGATGCACTGGCCTTAATGATGCTCAGTCAGACCTGACATGTAAGGTGCACAGACCAGTTAAAACTAAGACTCAACATGTGCTTCGACCTTGCTGAGTATAAGGTCACATGTGCAGCGACCTGATGCATTGGTGGTGTAAACATGCAAAGACCTTATAGTGTCAGTTGAAGAATGTGCATCGACTATGTGCTCAGACTCTAAGTGTGCATGTGCACCGACCTTGGATACAAAAGTGCATCGACCTTCTATGAAGATAGTATATGTGCACCGACCATGCTAACAAAAGTGCTTCGACCTTTTACATGCACATAGCAAAATATGCATCGACCTTCATTCTGTGTAAGACAGATGTATATCTATGTTTTGACGTCCAATCATGAGGTGCATCGACTTTATATGACATGAAGCAAAATGTGCACCGACCTTATATGCCATAAACCAAATGTGCATCGACCTTATATGACATGAAGCAGAAAGTGCACCGACCTTATATGACATGAAGCAAAATGCGCACCGACCCTATATGCTAACTAACAAAATGTGCACCGATCTTGTATGTTGTCTAACAAAATGTACATCGACCTGTATGCAGTCTAAGAAAAATGTGCATCAACCTTCCTGGTTGGTAACACATATGTGCATCGACCTCAGGATGCAACAATGAACAAGTGCACCGACCTTAGTGTGAAACACATACACACTAGCGTCAACTTTAGTGAGTACACGTACACACTAGCATCGTCCTTAGCATGCAGCACTATGAATATGCTTAGACCTACATATGCTACATGCATCGACCTTTATATGCAAGTGCTCTGACTAGTGAGAATATGCTCGGACCTTGTTCATGCATATGCTCTAATATGAATGCATGTGCTTTGACTTGGAGTGTGCATACGTGTACATATGCACTGACTATCAACCTGTGAAAATTGTTTGTGGACACAACCTGATCGGTAAAATGAATATGCATACAACCTGTTTGATTAAATGACCAGAATGCTTAAATGTGCACAGATGTAATATGAAAGTGCTATGACCTGCATATGCAACACTATGAGCATGAGATATGAATGTACACTGATATCTTCATGACTTTGACCTAACATTGAACCTTATTCTCAGAGCCTGCAGCAAACATGCAATGTATCACAGCCAAATGCAACATCAACACATATGACATCATGTACATATGAGTCATAGTGTTTGACATCATCAAAATCACAGGGGTACAACAATCTCCCCCTTTTTGATGATGGCAACACTATGAGTCATAAAATAACATGCTGACTCATATCTCAAACTATTCTCGCCCTTTGACTTCATCAAAAAGAGAAAAAACTAGTTTGAAAGAATCAGTAGAGATAAATACAAAGCTTGCATGATATGGTTGAGTAACAAGCTATTCTCCCCCTTACCAAAAGAGCCTAAACAGCTAGACAAGAACATGCAAATCATGAAACCCTACTCCCCCTGAAAATGTGAGGTGAAAAGAAGTAAGGATAGGGTATGACAAAGGACAACCAATAAAGAATGTCAATCAGACTAATCTCCCCCTTAATGCCAGAAACATGCTGATGAGACAATCTCCCTCTTTGACAAAACAGAGGGATTAGAGTGGAAGGAGTGAAAAGCATATATCAACAAAAACATAGGGGCAATCAAGGATGAGTTCAGGACATGATGAATTTCATCAAGAATCAGTAAGAAGAATATTCACAATGTATGATCAATAGCAGTGAGCAGAGGAATTCCAAATGAGCTTCAAACACATGAGTAATTCAACAAGATTTTCAAAGAGATACCAAATTCATAAATCCAAAAATTGAATTTTTCAGAGTCTTCCATTATAAGGGCTTATGAATGAACTTTATAGAACTACATAGTTTAAAAATGATGTATACACAGTTTGCCAATAAAGTTCTGTATCCATATCTGAAATCAAGGTTTAATAAAAGTGAACCAAGCCCTCATATGTATATCTTGATTAACCTCCCTTCATCTTACACATTTGATTTCAATGACTTCTTTAGGAATTACATTCATTAGTATTGAGATTAAACAACCATGAAGCCATTTGATTTTGTCAAGGGTTACAACAATTTATCTTTTGCAGCAATTTTCAGATATTTCATTTGTTCTAGCAGATAATTTTATGCTGTTAAATCTTACGAGCAATCTAGTTCAGTACACACCTTGTAGCTAAAACATATACATTGTTCAGATGCCAATATCCCAAAGCACTTAGTGTGACTAACAGTCATGCTTTATAAAATGAACAGAGATAACTTTTCACCTCATGACATACCTCAAATCATTTCTTTGATGAGTGAGATGTGTTTCTCAGTATCCAAGCCATTGCTCTGCCTAATTTTCAATCATTTTTAAACAGAGTTAACTATGGCACCTCATGACTCAGTCCTTTGGACATGGTTTCTCAGTGACCAAGGTCATTGCTCTGACAACTATTTACCCTTTAGACATATTCAGAAAACTCATTTGTTTAAAAATAATACTGATTTCATGTATTTCAACCAAATAAAGCCATGATTTCAACATTCTAGATTTCAGAAGATTTTACAAGACACAACATGAAACAATTGGTTAAAGTTTATTAAAAGATGATTCAGATATTTTCAAGACTTTCAAAACCAAACTCAATGAATTCAATAAACTCAAACCAATATGATCTTTTTGAATATTCATAAACCTGTATAATCAAAGATTCCTTGTTAAAGTATTTTTCAGATTTATGATCAAGGCACACGGATTGAAGTCTAAATCACAGAAAGATCAAGGGAATTGTCAGAAGTAGCCAGTATGAATCAAATGAACCAGCAACAGGAAAAAGCATCATGTGAGAGAGAGTTTTAAATCCAGACAAGTGACAGAGGTGATCATGAGTGCATCAAATAAACTCAAATGATTTCTGAGCAGATAGTGGAGATCAAATGATATGAGAAGTAATGAAAATATTGGTCCAACTGAAATCAGATCAATTTAAGAGACAGTGAAGAATTCGGTTGACCAATCTAGACAGAATTAAGACCAGAAGTACATCAAAGAAGGTGTCGACACAGCTCACAAACTGCATAAAATAGAACACTTGCAAAATAATGTCGACTCATGGTGTCGACACTTCTAATCAGAATTATTAAGAAGTGCAGCAAGTGTATTCCTCCTAACAGTATGCAGTGTATGCGATGGACACAATGGTTTCTTAACATGAACTCACCTTATCTATATGAACTATATGACAATTTTTTGAAATGTCAATTATGAAATGATGACATGCAGGGGACTTAATTTAAACAAATATGCATGAGTTACAAGATTTCCCTTGATACACTCCCCCTATCTTTATGCACTATATGACAGAATTCAGAGTGCAGTATATGCAATGAAGTCTATGCAGAGACTTTAATGAATTATGCTCAAGAATAATCTAGACTACTCTAAATGCAGATTTGACCCAAGGTACCAGGCGGAGGTCTAGCCTCTACACATGATGTGGGTTTCCAGACAGACATAATTTGCCCTTCTCCCAACGTCTACTTTTATATACCTCTGGGTCGTGCATGATGATGCAGTGGAAATGCAGTCCTGTATGCATGACAACTTTGCAGAGCATGAATATGTGCATATGAGCCTTATATGCAACAAAACATCAAGCAAACATGAAATTCAGGCAATTCAGATTCAAGAGATGACATTTGTGAATCAGTTGTATGTAGACATAAAATTATTCAAGATACTATCATAATAATGCCTGCATGTCAAACAATCTTTTTTAATCTTCAATCATGAATATGAGTTCTTAGTGCAATCTAAATGCAAATATCACATATGGATGTAAACATGTATGCACTGGCTCATGAGATGCAGCGAGCTAAGAGAAATTTATTTAAAGTTTGAAAAATCAAACATGTCAAGCACAAAGATGGGGTTTTACCATACTTGGATGCCTTGGCTTATTAAACCCCATTATTCATCAGCTTCCAAGGCACTCCTGTAAAACAACTCCTCATTTTGCATATTTAGGTACCCAAATCTCCTTGGGTCCTAGAGGGTTAGTAGCATCTCTGAAGGATGCTTTCCACAATCTTTGGGCTTTCACATCGTCAAATTTTATCAAATGGCAAACAGTCATAGAATGCCCAATCTAGCCACAATAATGACATGCATCAATAAATTTTGTGTTCTTTTTCTTCATATTAACATGAGCATGGAATTTGTGTGCATGATCATGAATATCTCTGCTATTCACATGAACCTTTTGTCTTTTATTACCAGCCAACCAACAATCAACAGCTTTGTGGCCTAGATTTCCACATTCAAAACATGCAAGAGATTTTCTGTTAACATCAAATTTATTCCTGCCAACAGCATTATAATTTGCAGGGAATTTAGCAGATTTGAAGTGAACATCTCTCTCCTGGGCATGCCAACAATGGGCAGCAATGTGGCCTACCTTACCACAACAATAGCAATGAATTTTCTTGTTCTGGATAGTGGGGGGTTTCCTAGCATGAAAATTTCTGGCATGCATCCTACCAACATTTTTTTCATCATTTTTCATTATTAGGCAATGTTACATCAAATGACCATACTTCCCACAATAAAAACACGAGACATAGTTTTATTTTGAAGCATGGGATTTTGCATAGAAGTTATTGGTATGCATGGTAGACTTGCTGAAGGTCTTTTTCTGAGTTTTATTATTCAGTATCTAAACTTTCTTTTATTCTTGTATTTTCTATTTTTTAGGCTGTTTTACATGTGATGTGGTGGCTACATTAGACACTTTGACAAAAGATGTTGTCAGTTTATTTTCAAAAGATTTCTTCTTAATCGTCTTGTAGCCCAGCCCTTCCTTTTGAACATTTACCTTGACTCCTAGCAGCTTATTTAAATTTTCTTGGCCATTAACAAATTTTGACAGAGAATTCTTCAAATCATGAATTCCATTTTCTAAAGAGACAATGTGTATCTCATAACTGGCAATCTCTTATTCACTGTAATTAACGTATTCATTCAACATTTTGTTTGTAGTTCTATAATTTTCAATTTCTTGTTCCATATTGCGTAATTTTTCAGACTCATCTATGCAAACAAGTTTTTCCTTTTTCTAGGACAAGGAGCCTCTCAGACATAGCAGTGTTCAACTGCTTCAGTTCTTCATTTTCTTTTATCAATTTCTCAATTTCTTCATCATGTCTTTCATTATTGGGCATTGAGTCTAGTCTTTCAATTAGTTTCTCCTCTCTTTGTTCAGATTCAAGTTTCTCATCGAACATATTTTTGTTTTCTTCTCTGAGAGAAGTAATCAACTCTTGTAGCCTGTCAAGGTCCGAGAGAAGAGCTTGATTTAATTCTTTCATGAATGAGCACTTATCACAAACAAAGTTGTCAGAGTACAAGGTGTCTGCTCCTATTCCTAGCTTTCTATTTTGATTTTCAGCTTCATCAAGATTTTTTTGAAGTTATGTATTAACAACTTTAACAGCTTCAAGTTTTTCAGAAATCAAGTCATTTTCCTTCTCATAATTTTTAAGTTTCTTTTCTGCCTGTTCAATTTGATTTCTGAGATCATCATTTTCAGATTTCAAAGTTTTTCAGCTTTCATTATTTTCAATGTGTTTCCTAAGGTTTTCTTTTTCAGATTTCAAATGATTTAGTTCTGAAGTAACAGAATCGAGATCTTTTAGTTGTCTTCTAAATATGTCATTTTCTGTTTTCAGAATTTCAACATCTTTATTTTCAGAACTAGAATTAACAGCATTATGTAATTTCCTTGTCAGGGCTTTATTTTTCTTACCCAAACTGTTATACCTATCTAACAAATCACCATAGGCATCCTCCCAATCATCTATAGTATAGTTCTCGAAGGGGTTTACCTGACTGTCATCCTCACTCTCTTGACTGCTATGATTACTTCTATTTGCCATCATGTAGCTATCTTCACTTCTCCCGAGGGTTATCTTTAGTTTGTCCAGGATGTCCTTAGTAGACCTGCAATCATGAATACATGAATGGAAGGCCTTGTTAGTGGCTGCTTTCATTAAATCCAAAGCTTTCTGATTTTCACAATTTATGGATCAATGTATGTCTGTCCACTTAGACCTGTCCTTCGGTAATCTATGTGGAGCAGGAGTGATGAGTTTCCATAGATCAAGATCAGTCAGTTTAACATAGCTATGCATGCTACTAAACCATGACTTAAAATTAGATCCATTAAAAATCGGTGGGTGAGCCATTAGGACAAATCGACAAACAATTCAATGTACCAAAATAGGTATGCTCAGAAAATGAACCAAGGAAACTGCAGGATCTACTATGGATCGTTGGATCCGATGAACCAGTAACCCGCTCTGATACCAATTGTTAGGTGCGTAGCTAGGATATAGAAGGGGGCGTTGAATAGATCCCCAATTAAAACCTTAAGCTCAATGACAATAACAACCCAATTTGCTAAGCAATGACATTCACTGTAATATTTCAGACAACAAGACTATTAACCTAAACCACAACGAGCAGTCCAAGATAAAACCAGGGTATAGTGAGTAAGAGATTTCTCAAACTGAAATAAACTCACAGAAGTTATGGCCTTCAGAAATCTGCTCAATCAGGAATCAGATGAACACTTAAACATTCAGAAAAACCTGCTATCGAGCACATGGCAGATTGAAGATGTAAACATTCATGATAGAATCGAACGGTAGAAATGAGCGTCAAGGCAATACGGGAACCACTACAAGTGTGCCAGAGCTGTACTGCGAAGAGAATAAACTTGTGACTACAAACGATAGACAAATCCTGTGCACTTAATGGAATCACAAAACTGACAACCCTCGTCACCGAACCTATGAAAGGAGGTGGATGACAAGGAGCAAATGCACAAGGCAAACCATGGCACACTAGATTTTTAGGCGGTTCGACCAGACACCTGTCTGCCTACATCCACCCCCCACTCAACCCGAGTGAGGATTCCCTTGCCAAAGCAAGAAGCAGACTCAGTCTGCAACAGACGCTGCCAAACAGCTTGAGACTAAGGGAAACAAATCCCTCGACTTGATCTTGCTACCCACAAGATCAGCACCCACTGCTACCGCAGTGACCGGAGAGTCCAACTCTCCCTTCTCCTACAACCGCAGAAGGAACCATGAGCAACACCCAGTTGCCCACAACTGGAGGACCAATCCTCCCTTCCTCTAAACCGGAGGGGAACCCGTGAGTGACACCCAGTCACCCACAACCGGAGACCCAAGTCTCCCTTCTTCAGTTCACTCAGAAGGAACCACGATCCCAAAACTGGAAATCAGAAATCAAAGTGAAATGGAAAATGAAAATAACAAAGAAAATAATGCAAATGTTGAAATGAACGTTGTAGCTCTCACAGGAGCAGTAAACTGTTCAAAATTTGATCCTAGAACAGACGAACACGGATCTTCAATTGTGACCAACTGCACAGACTTGAGCTCTCTCCTCTTCTCTCGATCCTCTTCTCAGATCTTCTCTCTTTCTTTCCCTTTTCTTCTATTCTGCTCACTCATTGGTTGTTCTTCTTCTTCTTTCTCTGCTCTCACTGTCTTTCTTTCTCTTTTCTTCTATTCTGCTCACTCACTGGTTCTTCTTCTTCTTCTTTCTCAGGTCTCACTCTCTTTCTTCTATTGCTTCTCTCTAGCAGCTCCTTCTTCTCTTAAGGCTTACTCTTTAGTGGCTCTGGCTCTCCACTATTTTTTGGCGTCTTTCTCAGAGGAGGAAGCACCCTATTTATACCTAAAAATAGAGGCTCCATAAATGCTCTTTGGATACGGTGAGAATATTCCATTCATTTCCTGTTGGACCATGTGGCAGAGACGAGAAGGTTCCTTTTGATTGAGTATCCTCAGATCATGTGCCCATCATATGCTACCTAGGTCCACGTGTCAGCTTCCCGCCATTCTTGGGATCACGTGCCCATCACTAGTTGACTTGGGATCACGTGTCTCAGCCTCAGTTTCAGCTCACGTGCTTGCCTTAATCCTGTCAAGTAGAAGAAAGGCATTTCGTCAAACACCTTATAATCTGATGTGTATTAAAATGGTGTATATGCATTGACCAGTGTAATACACAGGTAGACTTTATATGCATGAAGATGATGAATGAAGACATGAACTAATGAAGATGCACTGACCTTAATGATGCTCAGTCAGACCTGGCATGTAAGGTGCACATACCAGTTAAAACTAAGACTTAACATGTGCTTCGACCTTGCTGAGCATAAGGTCACATGTGCACCGACCTGATGCATTGGTGGTGTAAACATGCACAGACCTTATAGAGTCAGTTGAAGAATGTGCATCGAATATGTGCTCAGACTCTAAGTGTGCATGTGCACCGACCTTGGATACAAAAGTGCGACCTTGTTGAGCATGAGGTCACATGTGCAGCGACCTGATGCATTGGTGGTGTAAACATGCACAGACCTTATAGAGTCAGTTGAAGAATGTGCATCGACTATGTGCTAAGACTCTAAGTGTGCATGTGCACCGACCTTGGATACAAAAGTGCATCGACCTTCTATGCGGATAGTATATGTGCACCGACCATGCTAACAAAAGTGCTTCAACCTTCTACATGCACAGAGAAAAATATGCATCGACCTTCATTCTGTGCAAGGCAGATGTATACCTACGTTTGGACGTCTAATCATAAGGTGCATCGACCTTATATGACATGAAGCAAAATGTGCACCAACCTTATATGCCATAAACCAAATGTGCATCAACCTTATATGACATGAAGCAGAAAGTGCACTGACCTTATATGACATGAAGCAAAATGCGCACTGACCTTATATGCTGACTAACGAAATGTGCACCGACCTTGTATGTTGTCTAACAAAATGTACATCGACCTGTATGCAGTCTAAGAAAAATGTGCATTGGCCTTCCTGGTTGGTAACACATATGTGCATCGACCTCAGCATGCAATAATGAACAAGTGCACCGAC
Organism: Amorphophallus konjac; assembly: GCA_022559845.1. Classification (NCBI taxonomy): domain Eukaryota; kingdom Viridiplantae; phylum Streptophyta; class Magnoliopsida; order Alismatales; family Araceae; genus Amorphophallus; species Amorphophallus konjac. The sequence goes on from CM040121.1 coordinate 263,394,981, forward strand.
CTTAATGTGAAACACATACACACTAGCGTCGACCATAGTGAGTGCACGTACACACTAGCATCGACCTTAGCCTGCAGGACTATGATCATGCTTAGACCTACATATGCAACATGCATTGACCTTTATATGCAAGTGCTCTGACTAGTGAGAATATGCTCAGACCTTGTTCATGCATATGCTCTAATATGAATGCATGTGCTTTGACTTGGAGTGTGCATACGTGTCACGTCCCGAGCGCAGAAAATACTCGGATCCGTGACGCGTCTATATCGATCGTGTCATTCGTGTAAGATCAGAGTGCGCATATTATTGGATAATTCGTTGCTAATTTAAATTTTGAACATACACCATAGTCCAAGATGACAAACTGAGTAATACCTTAAACTAATTTCATAAAGCTTCAGATTTTGACATAATTCAAACTGACTTAAACATAAATGACTAAAAGTGTATCATAGGTTACAAGCCTTAATAACAACTGGAAATACACGACATAAGACCTGGAATACAAAGGACTAGACCTAGCTGACGGTACATCCAACTATGACCCTAACACTCGTCACTCAGTATCGATCCCATCCGGGTGGTGGTCGCTATCCAAGTTTCCTAAAAAATGTTAGAATTATAACTTTATAAGCGAATCGTTCAGTAGGAATAATATCTCAAGTTCTAACAATTTTTAAGTTAATTACAAGTTCATGTGGTATAATGATGCATGTAGGATCAAGCAAGAATATCAAGAAGAGTAATAGAAAATATCACAAGAATTTCAATAAGATGTATCAATAAGAAATTTTCAAGTAATTTGCAAGTATGTGCACAAGTATTTCCAAGGATAACGTATTCAAGCAACTAAATTTCAAGAATTTATCATTCGAGTAATTCGAGCAAGTATTTCAAACTCATGTATTCAAGTAGTACAATAGAATTGGCTATTTTCCTTCAATTCAATCAAGCAAGTAATTACCCTTTTTCGGGCTAAACAATTCAAGTCAAGCATGTCAAGCATGTCACGAGAGAGTGAGTGGGAATGTCTCAAGTCAAGTCAAGTCAAGCAAGTACTTTGGTGCAATGCCAAACACCATGGTCAATAAACTCCCATGGGCACAAGTACCTTTGGGTGCTCCTCCCAGGACCAGACCGGGCCCTATACGTACAGCATTTCATGTATACTTTTGACATCCACTCTCATTTATATAGCCAATATAGAATTTCATGAAAAAACATTCATTTTTAGGAATATAAGGTGGATCAATCTAGAATAGAGATCAAGGACAATGGACATGAAAATAATGGATGATAACTTAACCTCTTAAGAATGCAGGACATAAATGTAATTCAGGGGTTTATGGGGTTTAGCAATGACCTTCAGGTTTTTCTAAGGTTTGGCAGAATATGAATTTACCAAGCTCTGTAACCAAGGTCTCCAGGCTGTTTGACCTAAACGTTTTAACAGAGTGAGTAATTAACGACATACTGGAGTGTCGCTATTCATGTAATTAGCGCCCTGGCTTGGGGCGCCATTTACATTTTGGTGACTACATACTGGAGTGTCGCTATTCATGTAATTGGCACCCTGGCCTGGGGCGCCATTTACATTTGGGTGATTTTTACTGGGTAGGTACATTCTAGGACTCAAAACATTATTTATACACTATTCATACCATAAAAGTTTCTCAGAAATAGAAAACAAGGATATGAACAGGTAGGGAAAATTCTCTAGAGTTCAGAATCATGCTCATGCAAAATTGGTGGGTTTCACTATTCAATAAATTGGGGTGATTTACACCGGGCAGGTACATTCTGTGACTCAAAACACTATTCATACAGTATTCAAACCGTAAAAGTTTCTCAAAAATAGGAAACAAGGACATGAACATGTAGTGAAAATTCTCGGGATCTCAAAAACATGTTCATGAAAAATTATTGTGGACCAATATTATTCATATTAATTTTTCTATCTTGGTGTTTAAAAATTCTAGAAAGGGGAATTGGCGTCTGCACAGGGGGTCTTCATTTAAATGACGACCCAGCACGCAGTCTTCAATTGGGTAATTGGCGCCCTGGCCAGGGGCACCCTTTACCCTGGGTGGTTTACTATTCATCAGTTGAAAGGTTCTCTGAATTAGGACGTGAGGGTATGGGCAGGTAGAGAAAAATGTCAGAATCACAGAAATATATTCATGCAGAATTTTCATGGTTTAGTTCACTAGATATCGATTTTTGAATGTGTTGATTTAAAAATTTCCAGAAATTACTGGAAATTGAATTGACGACACTGTGAAGTGTCTTCAATTAAATAGCGCCCTGTATTGGGGCGCCTCTTCAGTGAATGGCGCCCTGGTTGGGGGCGCTATTCACCTGAGGGCTGGATTTTCTGGGTTTTTAAAACAAGCATGTATATATTATAACAAAGGCTATATACTAGGGCTAAAACATGGGGGGCGCCCTATTCTGAGGGCAGTATGAGTCACGGGTTACTATTCAAACACTATTCATTTTTAAGATTTTCAGTAAATCATGATCTAAGGACATGGTAAAATAGAGAAAAATCTGAGGTTTCCAGAACCGTGCTCATGCATGAGTTTCATGATTGGGTTAAAAAGATATAATTGTCTGAACATGGTGGTGAGGGCAGTATGAGTCACGGGTTACTATTTAAATCATTTTTAAGATTTTCAATAAATCATGATCTAAGGACATGGTAAAATAGAGAAAAATCTAAGGCTTCTAGAACCGTGCTCATGGAAGAGTTTCATGATTTGGTTAAAAAGATATAATTGTCTGAACATGGTGGCTACTAATTACGTGATTTCACTGTTCATGAATTACAGCATATTCACAGAATCAGGAAGTAAATGCATAGATAGACATGGAAAATTTGCAGGATTGTAAGATCAAGCTCATGCAATAATTTCTGAGTTTAATTTCATTGATTTTAGTTTTTAAACATGGATCAATGTGCAATAAATTAGGACAGGTTAATGACAATTATACTAAACTGTGTGATGTACCAGGAGTACTTGGCGGAGGATCTCCTCAACGCAAGGGTTATTGTTCCAGATAGGCGTAGCCTAACTTTCCCACTAAGTCTTTTGATATACTCCAAATAGAATGTAGCTAAGCTAAGACAAGTTTAACTAGCATGCATGTTAACCTACGTTAACTGCTAGTTTAGCCAGATCTTGAGAACACCTACCTTTTTTTGATGTAAACACGTAGAAGGAATAAGAAGGTAAGCTTCTCTGCAAGATTCTCTAGTAGCAGGAGGAAGAACCCCTTCACGTATGCTCCTGGAAAGGCCCCCTTCTGTTGACAATCACCTTCTAACCTTAGGAGGTTGTGTATAATTATAGGGAAGGAAAGACAAGAGGGTCCTTTGCCAGGGAAAAATAAGCAATTAATGCTTCAATCCATGGATTCCACTGTCGGGTAAGAGGGTCCGTTGCCAGCAAAACGGAGTTGTTCAGGATAGGATGACAGGGATGATTGTCTATTGTCTCAGGGAAGTTACGCCTCTCCGAGCAGGCATGATTTAGGTGAATAGCGCCTGAGTGTAGGGCGCTATATCCTCTGGTCCTTTCCAAGAAAATAGCGCCTCTCTAGGCAGTCGTTATTTATGTGAATAGCGTCCCTTCAAGTGGGCGCTATATCCTTGAGTTTATATACATATATATTTTTGACTATAGGGGTTCAGAAATGGCGCCTGTGACCTAGGCGCCCTTTCCTAAAATAGCGCCCGGGTCATGGGCGTGATTTTTCTTAGGTGCATTATTATGTACTGTCCATTGATGTTACGTGTCTAGGCTCGTGGTTACACCAATAATTGGTTAGTGGATTGGGTTGGTGGCATGAATAGTGTCACTTTTCCAAATAAAAGAATTTTTCAGAGATAGATACATGGATTGGTAGAGAAAAATAACAGGGATCTAACAGTATACTCATGCATTAGATTAGGCATCGTGATTCACAGTTATTAAATTTTTAGCATGGATGATTTATATACTAATTTAGAAGTCATGACTGTTTATTCAGTCGTGCTTCAAGAAAATGGTGCCTTAGTGAAAGGCGCTACTATTTGTGGTGAATAGTATTTTTGAATAGTAAATGAATAGTAATGCATAATATTTTAAATAGTAAACTCTATTACGTAAAGGGTGGCATATTTATACAATGGCCCTTATGGGATGTTCAAACTTTTTGTTTAACCTTACTATAGAGTTATCTAAAGTTTTAGTTATTTGGAAAGAAGTATATTAAAAAAAAATTCTCATTTTTATACGTGGTGCTACACCCTCCCCCACTTAAAAGAATTTGGTCCCCAAATTTAATTGCACATATGGAGACGATGAGGGTCATAAATACTTACAAACTAGAAAAATTCTGGAAATCTCCTTCCCATAGACTCCTCAGTTTCCCAGGTAGCTTCTTGTTCCAAGCATCGATCCCATTGGATTTTCACCATAGGGATAGTCTTGCTTCTCAAAACTCGCACTTCTTGGTCGAGGATTTTCATTGGCTTCTGCTTATAGGTAAGGTCCTTCTGTATCACTAAGTCGGTGTGGTCGATGACGTGGAGAGGGTCGTGCACGTACTTCTTCAACATAGAAATTTGAAATACATTGTGCACCTCTGATAGTTGTGGAGGCAAGGCGATGCGGTAAGTTACCTCGTCCACTCTCTCCAATACCTCAAATGGACCAATGAACTTCGGTGTAAGCTTGCCCTTAACACCGAATCTTCGGATACCTCGGCCAGGAGATACTTTGAGAAAAACATGGTCTCCAACTTGGAACTCTAGATCTCTTCTTCTATTGTCAGCATATGACTTCTGCCTAGACTATGCTATCTTTAGCCTTTCCCGAATGAGGTGTATCTTTTCAGTTGAACCTCTCACCATGTCTAGGCCTAGAATTTACTTTTCGCCGACTTCATCCCAGCATATTGGAGATCGACAACTTCTGTCATAAAGCGCCTCGAAAGGTGCCATTTGGATACTGGCTTGATAGCTATTGTTACATGCAAACTCGACTAGGGGTAAGTGGTCATGCCAACTTCTGCCGAAATCTATAATGCATGCTCTTAACATGTCTTCAATAACCTGATTGGTCCTTTCCATCTGTCCATCTGTCTGGGGATGGAAAATAGTGCTGAAGTTGAGTTTCATCCCCAGAGAGTGTTGTAGACTCTTCCAGAAATGAGAGGTGAAGCGCAGGTCTCGGTCGGATACGATCGAGACGGGAACTCCATGCAATCTAACTGTCTCCTTAATATATAGGGCAGTAAGGACATCAATCGACCACCGGCTTTTGATAGGCAAGAAATGAGCCGATTTAGTTAGGCGGTCGATAATTACCAAGATTCCATCATGTCCACCTCTAGACTTGGGCAAACCCATAATAAAATCCACGCCAATGTCCTCCCACTTCCACTTGGGAATATCTAGCGGGTGTAGCTTTTCGACAGGTTTCTGATGTTCCGCCTTCAATTGCTGACATGTTAGGTAGCGAGATACGAAGTCCGCTACCTCCCTTTTCATATTAGGCCACCAGAAGGTCCTCTTCAAGTCTTGGTACATCTTGGTGGCTCCAGGGTGGATCGTGTACCTCGATCGATGAGCTTCTTCATGAATCTTCTTCTTTAACTCGGGACATTCGGGTACACATGTCTTTTCATGGAACAACAGTCTTCCATCGGGTGCCAACTTGAAATCTGGTCTCTCGTCCAACTTGTCCCTTATCTCCATTAGTGCAGGGTCTTCTTCTTGTAGCTTCCGAATTTCTGGTAGCAAGTTCGGATTTAGACTCATGTGGGCTAGAGTAATACACCTGTCTTGTTCATCAGTGCTAATACTGAGTTTAGAGAATTCTTCCAATAGCTTCCATTCTTGAATCATGCAACTAGCCAGTATTACTCTCGACTTTCGACTGAGGGCATCAGCTACAGAATTACCCTTACCAGGATGGTACTATATAGTGAAGTCAAAATCCTTGAGATACTCGAGCCAACGCCTTTGCCGCATGTTGAGCTCCTTTTGGGAGAATAAATATTTGAGGCTTTTGTGATCGGAGTATACCGTGAATTTTTCTTCGTAGAGATAGTGTCTCCAGATCTTCAAGGTGAATACCACTGTGGCCAGCTCTAAGTCATGCACCGGGTAATTATCTTCATATTTCTTCAGTTGTCGGGAAGAATATGTAATAACTCTTCCATTTTGCATTAATACACACCCGATACCAATACCAGAAGCATCGGTATATACCTCATACTTCTCTCCTTCGATTGGCAATGATAAGACTGGAGCAGTGGTCAAGAGATACTTCAAAGTTTGGAAACTCTTCTCATAGTCTTCTTTCCACTCATAAGGTATCTCCTTACGAGTCAATCAGGTGAGAGGGACAGTAATTCTTGAGAAGTCCTTGATGAAGCGTCGGCAATAACCAGCTAGCCCCAAGAAGCTTTGAATTTCCATCGCATTTGTTGGTCGCTCCCAATTCTTCACGGCTTCGACCTTTGACGAGTCCACGGAAATTCCATCCTTCGAAATTATATGGCCAAAACTTGCATTTGCCGAATTTGGCATATAATTTGTTTTCCCTCAATATTTGTAAAGCCTTCTTAAGATGTTCTTCATGGTCTTCTTCGGACTTTGAATAAATCAGAATATCATCAATAAAGACCACAATGAACTGATCTAAGTGAGGCCTGAATATGCTGTTCATTAACTACATGAAAGTTGCGGGGGTATTTGTTAGTCCGAAAGGCATAACAGTAAATTCGTAATGCCCATACCTGCTTCGGAATGTAGTTTTATAAATGTCTTCTTCTTTGATCTTCAGTTGGTGATAACCAGAATGAAGATGCTTCTTGGAGAAATATTAAGCTCCAGATATTTGGTCGAACAGTTCATCAATCCTCGGCAGTGGGTACTTGTTCTTGATTGTAAGGTGATTTAACTGTCGATAGTCGATGCAGAGTCTCATCGATCCATCCTTCTTCTTGACGAATAGCACATGTGCTCCCCATGGGGAAGTACTCGACCGGATGAAACCTTTGTTCAATAGCTCCATTAGTTGTTCCTTCAGCTCTTTCAACAGAGGACATCCGATAAGGTGTCTTGGAAACAGGTCCAGCACTAGGGACAAGGTCGATGGTGAACGACACTTCCCGCTCCGGGGGTAAGCCGGGCAACTCTTCTAGAAAGACATCAGAAAAATCCTGAACTATACGGATGTCTTCAAGCTTAGGCACCTCGACGTCCGTGGCGGTTACGAATGTAATGAAAGCCATACATCCTTTGCCTATCAGTTTACTAGCTCGGAGAGCTGATATGAAAGGTGATCTCGCCCGAGGGTGTAGTGCTCCAAAATTTATATAAATAATTTCTAGATTAATTTAGAATTTCTAGAATTTTTAAGGAATTTATAGAGACCTAAATTAATAAATGGGTTATTTGATTTAATAAGTCCCAATTATTCTAATTAAGTAATCTAGCCCATTTAAATGAAACCCAATAGGTATAAGGACCAAGCCCAATAAGTTTGGCCCATATTCTGGAAGGTTATTTAGCTTATTCACGAATTATGAGGATAAATACCACTTATATAGATAATTAGCTGGATAATTAACAAAAAGAGTTTGAATAAAATTTAATTCTGCGCACATGGGATGTAGCGGTCTATCGTGCGACCGCCACAGTCAGGTAACGCACCTATCTTCGACCGTTACGCTCTGTTAGTTCCGTGAATGGAAGAACAAGTAAAAAGATTGGATTTTTACTAGTCTATCACTTGGGATCGAGATGGGAAGACTAGTAGAGGTGTTAAGGACTCTTAGAAGTCGATCTAAGCTTTAACAAGGACTCTAGAATCGATCTAATCCTCAAACCCTAGTCAAAACCCTATAAATAGACCCTAGTTTTGACCTGCGCGACCCCTACTTTGGCTCGGGTGGAATCAAGGTAAGGAGTCATAATTTCGGGCAAGTTCTTTAAAACATTTTTTTATAATACTTTAGACTAATAGCTCACAAAATTTCATGCTATGAGATCAAGTACACCAGGAGTTAGAAGCTTCCAAAGTTGCTGGTTTCATCACGCCAACCCAGGAAACTGTGCAACATGGTGATGAAGATCAGGAAATTAGAGAAGCTAAACGAGGTAATTAGAGTTAGATGCTTTAGAACCTTTTGTTCCTCTTAGTCTCATCTTCCTAACCTCAAAATTTCACGTCCTTAGGTCAAGAGACTGAGGAGTTAGAGCGACGTGAAGTTGTTGAAAAATCTCAGGAAGAGAAGAACTAGGGCAACTCTTGAAGGCTCAAATTAGAAGTTTAAAGTCACTTAAGAGGTAGGTTATCTCATGAATGGCAAGAACATCATGTTAAGGATAAAAGCCCTCTGGTTTTGCTTGATTATATTCATTATAGATCATGAATTTCATATTTTAGTAGGGTTGTGCATACATGCATATCCTTAGCCTTAATCAAAGATAAAAGATATTTTGTTGTTAATTCATTTCAACCTATGCATGTAGCTAGTGTATACTTCATTTTTTATGACTGGAATAGTTTAAGAATTTTGATTTCCAAGCATGACATATTTTCATAGTTTTCTATTCTATTTACTGTCAGCAGAAGCTCTAACGGATTAAAATAGGACCATCACATGATATAACGGCCTTATGATAAGCCGTCACACCCTCTGTTGTATTTAAATTTCTCTATTATCTCTAACGGCCCAGAAGCAGTGCGTTACATCACTCTGACGGCCCCACGATAAGCCGTCACAGCACTGTGACGCCCCCATCTTAGACCGCCAGAGTACTTTGTTCAGGCAATTAAAGACAGAATTGAAGAACAATCAAGTTTACTTATAAATAAGCTTAGTTATCTAAGTTTTGAACTATTTTCATGACTTTGAGTTTATTGATGAATTTATGATAGAAATTACATGTTAAAAGCATCTCTAGTTATTTCAAGCATATGTTAATTTCATTAGCTAAATTCTATAGTTTTGTATTTACACTATGATTTTAAATGATGTAATGACGGAGTTTTTATCATGGTTTTACATCGCTACATAGTCTTTTTTTCTATCTATAGAGTCATTTTCTGTAAGTACATGGCATATATTCCGGTATATGGCCATTAGTTCACACTTTACACTATAGGAACATATTCTTGAACATGAGGACCTCTATATTGGATATTCCTTCTAATGGACTAGGAAATCTTATTTCAAGGCCTCCGTAATTCTCTGCGAGCCTGGGATTCCCACTAGGATGCCGAGTTGGTTGTACCATAAAAAGCCCAAGTGTTAGACATCACTATCGATGTTTTCAGATTCTGGATATGTAACGGATCTATATTCGACCGTCAGGCACATATAACGGTCCAATATATGACTGCAACATTGTTTGAGTCCATATCTATTTTCTTCAGGATTTAGCCTGTCACGCCCCGACGCGGAATATCGGGACGTACAGTTAGAAACGAGCTGGAAAGAGAGAGAACTAATCTAAATATATACAAGTGCTAAGAAATGGAATAACTTATTGACCATTAAACAAAACATAATTGGTATAGTAATCCTCAAATCAACTCAATACAACTGGGATAACAAACTCTAAACCACAATAACATAACTGAAACACAACACACTCTAAACTCGACTAACTGATACACTCAAAACATCACTCCTGCCCTTCCCCATGGGTAAGCGCGTCACCTGAAAAGCCTGGAAAGGGGGGAAACAACAACTATGAGCTGACGCTCAGTAGGAAATAACAGATAGGTATAAGTGATTAGCAGTTTAATTACATTTTCAAAATATCATGCTACAAAGGATAATGCAATAAAAGAATCATGATGATATAATGAAACAAAATTTAAAGATCTTGCAAGGTCAAGAGATATAAAGGAACAGAATGGTAATACTTAAGAGGAATAACAAAGACAAGAATTTACTACAGGAGATAACGATAAAGAGTTGGCCCTATCGAGATAATTCAAGTCATGTCAAGCACGTGTGTAGTTTCATTTCCACGTCCAAGTAACAGCAAGTAAGTAACAACAAGTAGAGTATAGAACAGTGAAGAGTGGAAAGTGAAGAGTAGCAGAGAGTAGTGGCCAGTCCTAGATTTAACCCATGTCATAGTACTGGTGCCAAATGCCACACCTAGTCAATCACCTCCCCGGGGGTACACGTAGTGTTCGGGCGCTCCTCCCAGGACTAGACCGAGCCCTTATTTGTTTGCCAGGCATTGATTTCTTTGGATCAAAGATCCCACGAATCTAGACTTCCATAATTTATGGCCAGAATTCCAAGGTTTGAACCATGTAGCAATAACAATTTCAAGTAGGAAGGAGATTCATTTCAGAATTTCAAGGTAAGCACAATCATCAAGAAGATTGAAAACCAATCACAATAAGAGTTAATCATGCTGCGCTACTGTAGTACAGCAGCTATCCAACAAGCTAATCAACATATTAATCCTAATTATCAAGTTAATATGTCAAAGATTATCCATTATCATTTGCATTAAGACAATTGCCAAAAGCTGATTCAAGATGATAAGGTAAAGGAACAAACTTGTACAGGAAGGAAAAAGAATGCATTAACAGAGATTTAATTACACCATTAACCACTAATTATGTGGGTTTCTATTTAACCAATGTATGAGTCGAAATGAAGATGGTAAACGGCATGTTTTTACACTATGTTTGCAAGTAGGAACCAATGTAAATTGAAATCATAAGGTTTCCAGAATAGGTCACTGGTTCTTCAAAAGTATAGTTTTCAATTGGTCTAAGTTCAATAGGTCGATCCCCTAATGATCCGGATCGATCCTCGGGTCGAAAAACGATGAAAACTGGTTTTCTGGTGTATGGGTCGACCCCTGGGGTCGACCCCTGAAAAATTGGGGTATGGCAGCTGAATGGGTCGACCCCTGGGGTCGACCCCTTCATTCCTGCGCATGGGTCGACCCTTGGGGTCGACCCCCTTGCAGGGAGTGGATGGGTCGACCCCAGGGGTCGACCCTCGCGCCTGGGCCAAATGGGTCGACCCCAAGGGTTGACCCTCGGGCCTGCCAGGGCACCCAGAAAATGGGTCGACCCCTGGGGTCGACCCCTGCAAGAACAGCAACGTAAGTTGCCTCCGAAAAACCCATTAACTCATCCAAATGAGGTCCAATTGAGTTGAAATTAAAACCACATGCTATAGGAATCTTGCTAGACATATTAGGGTCATCAAACTACAATTTAGAAACACGAATTTCATCAGAATTCACCAGAAGCACAACCTATTCTATGAAGAACACAAGGAGACCTAGTTCAGGACATACTTCCACTAAATTGTCAAATTCTCTCGATATACAAAACCAAATTTGGGGATTTTGGTGTCAAAAGAAATCTAACTCGATCATGAATCCAACCATGTATGATATGCTACATGAATATCAGGTTACATGACTCAAAATAAGCCCACAATCAAGCTCTGGCTTAAAGGAATACTATATGAATCATGTTCTAGACATGCTTCTACAAAAATTCGAAATTCACCAAGCATGCTCAATAAAAATTGGGGGTTTCTACGTTGAATAAAAGCTAACAACATGCTGATTACTTCATGTAAGTTAATTAGGATTTGGTTGTTAGATCCTACCTCAAATTGAAGAGGGAACTCGAAACCCTAGAATAAAGAACAAGCTTGACAGCACCTCACAAAAAGCTTGATATATATCTCCACGGATACCTAATGAAAATTGGGTCTTTTGCCGCCAATGGATAGAGCTCAATGAGAGGAACAATTTTCTATACTCATGATCGAAGTTTGGTTGAGAATTCCTACCTCAATCGTTGGAACAAGGAAAGAAGAGAGGAAGCCGACGGCCTGCCGACCCACCTGCACTAATCGAGCAAGAACTCCTTGGATCTGTATCTTCAACGTACCCCACAGCAACCAAATGAAACTAGAGTCGAAGAGCTACATTTTTATAGGTCATGGGGCTTCTGGATCATTCAGAGTTGGGAGTATTCGACGCTGCAAGTTACGTGTTAAAAACGGCGCCGAAATCCTTGACTTGACCAAAACTATGTCGGCAGCACGTTTTAGGGCTAGGTTTACCTCAAATTGATTGAGGGTAAATGTTCCTTACCTCGTGGCCTTCTATTTGCCCTTGATTTCAGATCATTTGGTTGAGTAACAAGGTCGAATTTCACGTTTTAAGTTACGATTAGGTAAAGGTTAGGTGAAAGTCAAATTCAGGATTAATCCTCCAATTAGACAAGGTTACGTAATTAATTTGGGTCAAGTCCAGAAGATAAAATTGCTATAAAAATGATCTTTTACCCAATTACTATTTTTACAGATTTTTCCAAGGTAGTTGAATTTTATAGTTTCTCTTTTCTAATGAATTAAATATTAATATTTTGAAATTCAAACATTAATTCATTTTAATTCAATTTTTAATTAATAAAAGCTCAATAAAACTTAATAATTAGTCGGGGTATTACACCCTCCCCTACTTAAAGAATTTGGTCCTCCAAATTCACTGCACTATATACGGAAAGTAGGGAAAAGATAGATCACCTAGAATAGGTCAGGATACCGCTTCCGCATAGTATCTTCCGATTCTCAAGTAGCTTCTTCTGTCCCACGCCGACTCCACTGAATCTTGACCATCGGTATAGACCGATTCCGGAGTTGCTGCTGTTTCCGATCTAGAATTTTGATAGGTCTTTCTTCATAAGTCAAATCTTCCTTTAACTCAAAATCCACATGTTGAATGATGTGAGTGGGATCGCACACATATTTCCGTAACATAGACACATGGAAAACATTGTGTACGCCAGATAACTGAGGCGGTAATGCCAGTCTGTAAGCAACTTCTCCCACTCTATCTAGGATCTCGAATGGACCAATATACCTCGGACTCAGCTTGCCATGAATGCCAAATCTTCGAATCCCTCTCGAAGGAGAGACTTTTAAAAACACATGCTCGCCAACTTGAAATTCTAATGCTCTTCTCCTTGTGTCGGCATAACTCTTCTGTCTTGACTGAGCCACTTGTAACCGGTCTCGGATAACACGGATGTTCTGTGATGATTCTGAAACAAGATCCGGTCCAAGCCATTGCTTCTCGCCCACCTCGTCCCAACACAACGGGGAACGACAGCTTCTTCCATACAAAGCTTCAAATGGAGCCATTTGTATGCTGGATTGGTAACTGTTGTTGTAGGCGAATTCAATCAATGCCAAGTGATTACTCCAACTGCCTCCGAAATCAATCATGCAAGCTCGCAGCATATCTTCCACTATCTGGTTGGTTCTTTCAGTCTGTCCATCTGTCTGTGGATGAAAAGCAGTACTGAAATTCAGACGAGTACCAAGAGACTCTTGCAGTCCCTTCCAGAAATGTGAAGTAAATCTTGGGTCTCTATCAGACACAATGCTGACAGGTATACCATGGAGCCTTACCACTTCCTTCAAATATAAAGCAGCCAATACATCAACTGTCCACTTGGACTTAATGGGTAAGAAATGAGCCGATTTTGTCAAGCGATCGACGATCACCCATATCGCATCAAATCCACCACGAGTCTTAGGTAGACCCATAATGAAATCCATGCCAATGCTTTCCCACTTCCATTGGGGTATGTCGAGTGGTTTCAACTTTCCTGCCGGTCTGAAATGTTCAGCCTTAACTTGTTGACAAACCAGACATCTATTCACGAAATCTGCAATTTCCCTTTTCATATTCGGCCACCAAAAGGACCTTTTCAAATCCTTGAACATTTTAGTGCCTCCCGGATGAATAGTGTATTTGGATCTATGTGCTTCCTCCAGAATCTTGTTCTTTAACTCAGCTTCATCAGGTACACAAGTTCTACCCTGGAATAACAATCTTCCATCGTCAGCCACCATGAAGTCGGGTCTGCTGCTCAAACTTCCCTTGATCTCAACCAGCTCGGGATCATTATCTTGCAAGGATTTGATCTCCATCAATAATTCGGGCTTAAGTAGAATCTGTGCAATTATAACCCGATCATTATCAACATTTAGATCCAGGCTAGCTAACTGTTCCAATAGCCTCCACTCTTGTAACATGAGACTTGATAATTTAGCCACAGGCTTCCGGCTTAATGCATCTGCCACCACATTGCCTTTACCGGGATGATATTCAATCGAGAAGTCGAAGTCCTTCAAGTACTCCAACCATCTTCTCTGCCTCATGTTAAGTTCGTTCTGAGAAAATAAATACTTCAAACTCTTATGATCTGAAAATACTGTGAATGTTTCTCCATACAAGTAATGCCTCCAAATTTTTAAGGCGAATACAACTGCTGCAAGTTCCAAGTCATGAACGGGCTAATTCTCTTCATGCTTCTTCAGCTGCCTAGAAGAATAGGCAATCACCTTACCATGCTGCATGAGTACACAGCCTAAGCCAATACCAGAAGCATCGGTATAGACCACGAAACCACCGTCGCCAAAAGGTAAAGCCAATACGGGTGCAGTAGTGAGGCAATCCTTCAATGTTTGGAAACTCTGCTGACATTCCTCGGACCATTCAAACTTGTTGTCTTTGCGGGTCAATCGAGTGAGAGGTACCGCAATCTTGGAGAAGTCTTGAATAAATCTCCGATAATAGCTTGCCAGGCCTAGGAAGCTTCTCACTTCGGTCACTGTAGTAGGCTGATCCCAGTTCCTTACTGCCTCCACTTTCGAAGGATCAACTGAAATACCTTCTTTGGTGATGATATGTCCTAAGAAGGACACTTCTTGCAGCCAGAAATCACATTTACTGAATTTGGCATATAGTTGATGATCTTTCAATATCTGCAATGCCATCCTCAAATGTTCGGCATGCTCTTCTTCAGTCTTGGAATAAATTAGTATGTCATCAATGAATACCACGACCCATTGATCAAGATAAGGCCGGAATGCATTATTCATTAACTGCATGAAAGCTGCTGGTGCATTCGTTAGACCAAAAGGCATAACGACAAACTCAAAATGACCATACCTGCTGCGGAAAGCCGTTTTATAAATATCATCTTCCTTAATCCTCAGCTGATGATATCCAGATCGAAGATCGATCTTAGAGAAATAATGTGCTCCCGCTATCTGGTCGAATAATTCATCGATCCTCGGTAATGGGTATTTATTCTTGATAGTTAGCTGGTTCAGTTGCCGATAATCGATGCATAATCTCATCGAACCATCCTTTTTCCTGACGAATAATACAGGAGCTCCCCAAGGTGAAGTACTCAGACGAATAAAGCCCTTCTCGAGCAATTCCATCAGCTGTTGCTTTAATTCCCTTAGCTCCGCAGGGGACATACGGTAAGGAGCTCTAGAAATAGGAGACGCGTCAGGAACAATATCAATGGAGAAGATAACTTCTCGCTCAGGCGAAAGTCCTGGTAGTTCCTCCGGAAAGACTTCGGAGAATTCTCGGACAATAGGAGTGTCCTTTATCTCAACTCGCTGTTCCGGTGTAGCATGGACAAAGGCTAGAAAAGCCTCGCAACCTCGCCTCATCAACTTGTCAGCTCGAAGAGAAGAGATGAGCGATACGGGGTTATGGTGCTTGATCCCCGTAAAAGATAAACCAGAATGTCCAGTAAAAGTCACTGAGCTAGAACTGCAGTGAACACTGGCCTCATACTTGGCCAACCAATCTGCTCCAAGGATTACATCATAATCCTTCATATCCATGCAAACTAAGTCAGCTGGAAAGTTCCGTTCATCAATAATAACTTTACTAGAAGGATAGTAATATTGAATAGCCGCTCCAGAACCAATAGGAGTTGATATAACCAATGGAGAATTCATCACAATAGGTTCAACAGATAATGACTTCGCAAATTTCTGAGAAATAAAAGAATGCGTTGCACCAGTATCAAACAGAACAAATGCGGGCTTGTCGATTATAGTAAGGGTACCTTCGACGAGTCCGCCATCATCAGAAATCCCAGTTTCATCCGCATGTAAAGCTTGGAGCCTTCCTTGCGGTTTCTTGATAACTTGAGGTTTTGCCGGTGTAGCTTGTTCCGATAGAAGAGGGCAGTCAGAGATACGGTGTTCCCTACTCCCACATCGTAAACACGCACCTAGCTTGCGCCAGCATTCCTCCATCTTGTGACCTGGACGATCACAATACTTGCACTTGCCCTTGAATGGAACAATAGGGCCGGGTTTCTTCTCTTCATTTCTTGGCATCTTGCCTTTCCACGTTCCCGATCCGGTCCACGAACTAGACCCACTCATGGGCCTCTTTTTGCTAGTGCTAAATCCGGGTCTAGGAGTTGGTTGTTCCTTCTTCATGCCTTGCCCACGGATCCTCTCCGTCATTTCTAAGGTATCTTCTAGAACTTGTGCCTTTCTCACCATCTCAGAATAAGTAGAGATCTCCATCGGCGCCAGTTGATTGATGTAATGAAGCTTCAACCCATTGAGAAATCGCTTAGCTTTCATCTTCTCTGTGGAGATAAGGTGAGTAGCATAGCGCGAAAGCCGAGAGAACTGTGCTTCATATTCGGCCACCGATAAGCTTCGCTGCTTTAGAGCCGCGAACTCCGCCGCCTTCTTCTCTTGTACACGATCGGAAAAATATTTGTCGTTGAAGAATTCCTCGAACTCTTCCCATGTGACTTGTTGATCGCCTAGAGTTGCCTTGACGGAATCCCACCAAGTACGCGCGTCCCGCTCCAATTGGAAGGTAGAAAGAAGGACACGCTCTTGGTCGGTGCATTGCATGACTTCAAAAATTCTCCCCATTTCGTTGAGCCAATGCTCGGCCTCGTCGGGGTTAGTCGAACCAGCAAATCTTGGCGGGTTGAGTCCTCGAAAGTTCCGGTATAAGTCACCGGTGCCATGACCCGCTGCTCCAACTTGAGCTACCTGATGTAACGCTTGAGTCAGGCCTTGAACCGTGCGCTGCAGATTCCTCCATTCAGCACGATCGGCTGCCATCTACACGAGAAAAGATTACTTAGGTGCAATAAAATGGATGATTACACGATTAAGAAACGAACTTAACCCAAGTTTCTACCCATTCTTACCAGATCAGATCCTAGACTTTCACGAGGTTAGAGGTCTAATGCACCTAGACACGACCAAAAACTCGGTACCTGGCGGAGCTAATCGGTCCGAAGACCACTCGCGCAAGTATGGGACCTTCCCGATAGGCGTAGCCTAACGTTCGGACAACACCTTTTGATATACCGGTTATTGGGATGCAATGCAAGAAAACCTAAACTTAGGGAACCTAGGAATATGAAACCTAGGGCTCTGATACCAACTAAACTGTCACGCCACGACGCGGAATATCGGGACGTACAGTTAGAAACGAGCTGGAAAGAGAGAGAACTAATCTAAATATATACAAGTGCTAAGAAATGGAATAACTTATTGACCATTAAACAAAACATAATTGGTACAGTAATCCTCAAATCAACTCAATACAACTGGGATAACAAACTCTAAACCACAATAACATAACTGAAACACAACACACTCTAAACTCGACTAACTGATACACTCAAAACATCACTCCTGCCCTTCCCCATGGGTAAGCGCGTCACCTGAAAAGCCTGGAAAGGGGGGAAACAACAACTATGAGCTGACGCTCAGTAGGAAATAACAGATAGGTAAAAGTGATTAGTAGTTTAATTACATTTTCAAAATATCATGCTACAAAGGATAATGCAATAAAAAAATCATGATGATATAATGAAACAAAATTTAAAGATCTTGCAAGGTCAAGAGATATAAAGGAACAGAATGGTAATACTTAAGAGGAATAACAAAGACAAGAATTTACTACAGGAGATAACGATAAAGAGTTGGCCCTATCGAGATAATTCAAGTCATGTCAAGCACGTGTGTAGTTTCATTTCCACGTCCAAGTAACAGCAAGTAAGTAACAACAAGTAGAGTATAGAACAGTGAAGAGTGGAAAGTGAAGAGTAGCAGAGAGTAGTGGCCAGTCTTAGATTTAACCCATGTCATAGTACTGGTGCCAAATGCCACACCTAGTCAATCACCTCCCCGGGGGTACACGTAGTGTTCGGGCGCTCCTCCCAGGACTAGACCGAGCCCTTAATTGTTTGCCAGGCATTGGTTTCTTTGGATCAAAGATCCCACGAATCTAGACTTCCACAATTTATGGCCAGAATTCCAAGGTTTGAACCATGTAGCAATAACAATTTCAAGTAGGAAGGAGATTCATTTCAGAATTTCAAGGTAAGCACAATCATCAAGAAGATTGAAAACCAATCACAATAAGAGTTAATCATGCTGCGCTACTGTAGTACAGCAGCTATCCAACAAGCTAATCAACATATTAATCCTAATTATCAAGTTAATATGTCAAAGATTATCCATTATCATTTGCATTAAGACAATTGCCAAAAGCTGATTCAAGATGATAAGGTAAAGGAACAAACTTGTACAGGAAGGAAAAAGAATGCATTAACAGAGATTTAATTACACCATTAACCACTAATTATGTGGGTTTCTATTTAACCAATGTATGAGTCGAAATGAAGATGGTAAACGGCATGTTTTTACACTATGTTTGCAAGTAGGAACCAATGTAAATTGAAATCATAAGGTTTCCAGAATAGGTCACTGGTTCTTCAAAAGTATAGTTTTCAATTGGTCTAAGTTCAATAGGTCGATCCCCTAATGATCCGGATCGATCCTCGGGTCGAAAAACGATGAAAACTGGTTTTCTGGTGTATGGGTCGACCCCTGGGGTCGACCCCTGAAAAATTGGGGTATGGCAGCTGAATGGGTCGACCCCTGGGGTCGACCCCTTCATTCCTGCGCATGGGTCGACCCCTGGGGTCGACCCCCTTGCAGGGAGTGGATGGGTCGACCCCAGGGGTTGACCCTCGCGCCTGGGCCAAATGGGTCGACCCCAAGGGTCGACCCTCGGGCCTGCCAGGGCACCCAGAAAATGGGTCGACCCTTGGGGTCGACCCCTGCAAGAACAACAACGTAAGTTGCCTCCGGAAAACCCATTAACTCATCCAAATGAGGTCCAATTGAGTTGAAATTAAAACCACATGCTATAGGAATCTTGCTAGACATATTAGGGTCATAAAACTACAATTTGGAAACACGAATTTCATCAGAATTCACCAGAATCACAACCTATTCTATGAAGAACACAAGGAGACCTAGTTCAGGACATACTTCCACTAAATTGTCAAATTCTCTCGATATACAAAACCAAATTTGGGGATTTTCGTGTCAAAAGAAAGCTAACTCGATCATGAATCCAACCATGTATGATATGCTATATGAATATCAGGTTACATGACTCAAAATAAGCCCGCAATCAAGCTCTGGCTTAAAGGAATACTATATGAATCATGTTCTAGACATGCTTCTACAAAAATTCGAAATTCACCAAGCATGCTCAATAAAAATTGGGGGTTTCTATGTTGAATAAAAGCTAACAACATGCTGATTACTTCATGTAAGTTAATTAGGATTTGGTTGTTAGATCCTACCTCAAATTGAAGAGGGAACTCGAAACCCTAGAATAAAGAACAAGCTTGACAGCACCTCACAAAAAGCTCGATATCTCCACGGATACCTAATGAAAATTGGGGCTTTTGCCACCAATGGATAGAGCTCGATGTGAGGAATAATTTTCTATACTCATGATTGAAGTTTGGTTGAGAATTCCTACCTCAATCGTTGGAACAAGGAAGGAAGAGAGGAAGCCGACGGCCTGCCGACCCACCTCCACTAATCGAGCAAGAACTTCTTGGATCTGTGTCTTCAACGTACTCCAAAGCAACCAAATGAAACTAGAGTCGAAGAGCTACATTTCTATAGGTCATAGGGCTTCTGGATCCTTCGGAGTTGGGAGTATTCGACGCTGCAAGTTACGTGTTAAAAACGGCGCCGAAATCCTTGACTTGACCAAAACTATGTCGGCAACACGTTTTAGGGCTAGGTTTACCTCAAATTGATTGAGGGTAAATGTTCCTTACCTCGTGGCCTTCCATTTGCCCTTGATTTCAGATCATTTGGTTGAGTAACAAGGTCGAATTTCACGTTTTAAGTTACGATTAGGTAAAGGTTAGGTGAAAGTCAAATTCGGGATTAATCCTCCAATTAGACAAGGTTACGTAATTAATTTGGGTCAAGTCCAGAAGATAAAATTGCTATAAAAATGATCTTTTACCCAATTACTATTTTTACAGATTTTTCCAAGGTAGTCGAATTTTATAATTTCTCTTTTCTAATGAATTAAATATTAATATTTTGAAATTCAAACATTAATCCATTTTAATTCAACTTTTAATTAATAAAAGCTTAATAAAACTTAATAATTAGTCGGGGTATTACACAGCCTTTCTAACGGCCCAACACTCGACCGTTATGTTCATGTAACGGCCTAGTATTAGACCGTCACAGTTCTAATTTCTTTAACCCGGGTTTTGACCAAAGGGTTGATATTCTAAGTTCCTAGATGGAGTATTGATGGTGTAGGACTTGGCATATTGTCTAAAAGATACTTAACTTAAATTATGAATGATAATAAATGTACCGTTATGCTGCCGAATTATTTCCATGAGCATGACATCGTCTTAATTCATTCTTAATCTCTCTTGTCCTAAAGTTGAAGCGTTCATTTATTGATTATTGTTGTCATGAACTTATTCACATTCTTGGCCATATTTTATTACTTGAAACGTGGAAATAGCTTGATTTATACTTGAAGATGCGATCGAGCACTGATTGTGTTCAAGGGCTCTATGCTAGTCCCCTCGGCTGATTGTCGGAAACATACTGTAAACCATGGGGTATGATGCTACTGGCGTCGCATTGCGCAGGGAGTACTTTCTCTTACATAAGTGAAATCCACGATACACGTACATGACTTTCTTGCTTGTTACATGATATTCCACAGAAATTCACCAAATACTTACTCATAAGCAAAAGATGTTTGGGTGATGAGTATGTGACTTGCTAGTACATTCTTGTTCATGAAAGGCCATTCTTGCTACATTCTTGCTAGTTCATACTTGTTCATTCTATCTTACATGATCATCTTGTTACTTTGGTTACTTGTGATTTATCGCATTCGCATGATTTTACCTTATTCCTCTAGAGCAAAAATGTTAATTACTTTAATAGTGCCTTCATGTTGATGCGAAGATACCTACTCGGCAAGTGTGCTCATTACCTATTTCTAATCTTCTCAGGAGATGGAAGTGAGTCAGGATCGGATTCAGAATATTCCAATAGTGGGTCTGAGAGTGAATGGAGAATGAGTGAAGACTTAGGAAGTCTACATGTTTAGATTGAGTCTATGTAATTTTCTTATTTCTTGAGTCTAGTATGGTAAAGAAAGTTGAAATAGTGATTGTATTTGAATATTTGAATTGATTATTAATGGAATAAGATGAAGTTGAGTAAATATTATACAATTGCATTTGTGTGTGTGATTGTCTTGCACTCTGATCATTCTTGCTTGCAAGAGGCTTACCATGCCGGCTGTTCACGTTCCTCGAGCTAGTCTTCCCCTGTAATAAAGGCTCGGGACGTGACAGTTAAGTTGGTATCATAACCTAAGTCTCAAGACTTAGGAAAAGAGTCATGTCATAGGATAAGTCCAAGGTTTAAGGACCCCTACCTATGAACTAAGGAAGAAATTTCCATACCCATATGAGAATTGGGTAGAGCCCGGGATAAGATAGTTAATTAGCTTTAAGATTAATTTTCTTCGAATTCCACGAGAAATAACAAGTTGTTATATTTCTCTTAGGTACCTTATTTTACAAATGGCTCATCGCGTAGATTTGAATGGCATGCAACAAACAGTTGCCGGCCTTACTCAGGCATTACAAACTATGGCTCAGGCAGGCGCAGGGGCAAGGGCTGGCGACTTACATCGCAATTTCCAGAGTTTAAACCCTCCGCGTTTCTATTGTTCTTCTAATCCGGATGAAGTAGAGAACTGGATAGACGAGATGAACCGTATATTTGACGTCATCCAATGCACCGATCAAGAGAAGGTGTGTCTTGCAACTTTCCAACTCAACAAGGATGCCCGTACATGGTGGAAGTCGGTTCCGGCACCTCCGGCCGATGCACCTCATACATGGGATGGTTTTCTCACTTTGTTCCGTGCTAAGTACTTTTCTGCATGTGAAAGAAAGAAAGGCTATGGAGTTCGCCTGTCTTCGACAAGGAATAATGACAGTTGCGGAATATGAACTTCAATTCTCCAGACTAGCACCTTATGCACCGCATTTAATCAGTACTGATCTATTGAAGGCTAATCGATTTATGGACTGGTTACGACCCAGTTTTATTCAGCAGCTCGGGACCCAAAACATCCGTACTTATTCGGAAATGGTATAGCAGGCATATTTATGTGAAAGGACCTTAGAGAAGGTCGAGAAGTTGAAAGGAAAAGGAGAAGAGTCCAGCCGACGATCTGATCGGCGTTATAAGAAAGAAAAATTCAGCATCACGGAACCACACAAAAGCCGTGATAGTAAGAAGAGATCCAAAAGCGGGAATGGTGGAAGTTCCCAGAAAAATAAGAAGATTAAGGAAGAGGAGAAAGAAGTCATCACGGCTTACACTTTTTGCGAGAAGTTCGGCCATTCGGCGGAAGAATGTTGGAAGTGCCTTGGTGCTTGTCTACGCTGTGGAAGCAGGGAGCATCGTATGCAAGATTGCCCCCTTATGAAAGATCAATCGTCCGGTGGTGGACGCAGGAGGCAGGCTCGCCTCAATGCCGTTCTAAAAGAAGAGGAAGCGCCCAGGGATGGTGGGCTTATGGAAGGTACTCTTCAAATTTTTTCTTATCCTGCATTAGTGCTATTTGATACTGGTGCCTCTCATTCTTTTATCTCCACTACTTTTGTAAAAACATTACCAATTGCATCAGTTCCTCTACCTTCAGATCTTGCTATTACCACACCCTTAGGATCTGGAACTAAGCTTACCGAATATTATTCTGATAGTGAGGTGATAGTAGAAGGTCACAATCTCCCCGCAAACTTAGTATGTCTTGACATGAAAGGTTATGATGTCATTTTAGGGGTACATTGACTTATAGATCATGATGCTGATATTAACTGCCGAAATATGATTATATCCTTTCGAAAACCCGGTCTTCCAAGATTTTCTTTCCTTGGCAACAAGTATAGGAAACATCCCACTATCATATCCTCTCTTCACGTTTGCAAACTTATCTCGTAAGGATGTGCTGCTTTTCTTGCTTCTGTCATTGTTACCGAATCCAAGGAAATCATCTTAACAGACATTCCTATTGTAAATGAGTTCTCAGATGTGTTTCCACCTGAATTACCCAATTTACCACTCGAGAGGGAAGTAAACTTCACTATTGAACTCATTCCAGGAGCAACACCTGTTTCTATAGTCCCTTACAGGATGTCCCCCACGGAACTTAAGGAACTAAGAAGGCAGTTGCAGGAACTACTAGACAAAGGTTTCATCAGACCTAGTACATCCCCCTCGGGTGCGTCAGTTCTACTTGTCAAGAAGAAGGATGGCTCTCTCAGGTTATGCATCGACTACCGGCGACTGAATCAAATCACAATCAAAAATAAGTATCCGTTGCCGCGTATTAATGAGCTCTTCGATCAGCTTTCGGGAGCAGAATATTTCTCCAAGATAGACCTCAGATCAGGTTATCATCAGCTTAGAATTAAAGAGGAAGACATTTATAAATCGGCTTTTCGAAGTCGTTATGGCCACTATGAATTTGTGGTAATGCCGTTTGGGTTAACAAATGCCCCAGCAGCATTTATGCAACTTATGAATAGTGTTTTTCAACCATATCTGGACCAGTTCATCGTTGTCTTCATTGATGATATCTTGATATATTCCATGACAAAAGAGGAACATGAAGAACATTGGAGGATAGCCTTGCAAACACTTAGAGAACATAAACTTTATGCCAAGCTTAACAAATGTGAATTTTGGCTCAAGGAAGTTTCATTCCTAGGCCACATTATTTCAAAAGAAGGTATCGCTGTGGATCCTTCGAAAGTCGAAGCTGTCAGAGATTGGACCCGACCAACGACTGTATCAGAAGTACGAAGCTTTCTGGGTCTAGCTGGTTTTTATAGGAGGTTCATTAAAGACTTCTCAAAAATTGCAGTTCCTTTAACTAGACTAACAAGAAAAGAAAATCCTTTTGTCTGGTCAAAGGAATGTGAAAAGAGTTTTTAAACTCTTAAGAATCATCTTACTACAGCTCCTATTCTATCACTACCGGTGGATGGTCGTGGATTTGAAGTATATACGGATGCGTCTGGCATTGGCTTAGGGTGCGTCCTCATGCAAGATGGAAAGGTAATCTGTTATTCTTCAAGACAATTGAAACGTCACGAGGAAAATTATCATGTGCATGATTTGGAATTGACAGCTGTTATTTTTGCCTTAAAAATTTGGCGTCATTATCTCTATGGAGAGAAGTTCACGGTCTACTCGGACCATAAAAGCTTGAAATACTTATTCTCTCAAAAGGAGCTTAATATGAGGCAGAGGAGATGGTTAGAATATCTCAAAGACTTTGATTTTGCTATTCAATATCATCCTGGCAAGGCTAAAGCTGTAGTAGATGCACTCAACAGCAAAACCAATGGGAATGCTATCAAGTCTTATGATTAGTATGACTAATCTTATTCCTCAATTTACTCAGTTGAACTTAGATATTGACATAAAAGAAGACAATTATTTCATGGCTAATATCCGAGCTCAACCTACATTGATAGAGGATCTGGTCAAGTTGCAAAATAATGATCCCGTGTTACTAGAAATTAAAGCCAATATTGAACAAAGATCGGATTTCTCTGTTTCCAATGACGGAAGGTTGTTATTTAAGGGTCGAGTGTGTGTACCAGATCATGAGGATACGAAGAAACTGATCCTAGAAGAAGCACATAATTCCAAGTACACCATTCATCCAGGAGGTACGAAGATGTATCAAGATCTCAAAAGAAACTTCTCGTGGCCCAATATGAAGAGAGAAATAGCTGATTTCGTGTCCCGTTGGCTCACCTGCCAACAAGTAAAAGCAGAACATTTTAGACCGGCAGGTAAATTACATCCCTTGAATATTCTCGAATGGAAATGGGAGAGTATTGGGATGGACTTGATCATGGGTTTACCTAAGACCAGAGGAGGACACGATGGTATATGGGTGATCATAGACCGATTGACTAAATCCGCACACTTCATACCAATAAAAAGTCGATGGTCTGTTGATATTCTAGCAGCATTATACACGAATTAAATTGACAAATTACATGGTGTCCCTGTCACTATTGTATCTGATCGAGATTCTCGATTCACATCATAATTCTGAAGGGTCTACAACATTCACTAGGGACTAGATTAAATTTTAGTACAGCATTTCACCAACAAACTGATGGTCAGACTGAAAGAACAAATCAGGTAGTAGAAGATATGCTCAGGGCTTGTGCTATTTTTTGGAGGAAGTTGGCATGATCGCTTACCTCTGGTAGAATTTGCATACAACAACAGTTATCAGGCCAGCATACAGATGGTGCCCTTTGAAGCTTTATATGGAAAAAGCTGTAGATCACCAATATGTTGGAATGAAATAGGGGAAAAGCAATTCCTAGGCCCCGACCTTATAAGGGATTCTACAGAGAAGATCAAGCTCATTCAAGAAAGAATGAAGATGGCGCAAGATAGGCAGAAATCTTATGCTGACAATCGAAGACGTGACTTGGAGTTTCAGGTGGGAGATCATGTATATCTAAAAGTTTCTACAGGCCGTGGTATTCGAAGATTTGGCATTTAAGGGAAAACTAACTCCAAGATTCATTGGCCCATTTGAAATTCTTGAAAGGGTCGGTGAGGTAGCTTATAGACTGACTTTACCTCCATAATTAGCAAGAGTTCACGATGTATTTCACGTCTCCATGCTGAAAAAGTATGTATATGATCCAGACCATGTTATCACTTATGATAATTTGGCGATTCAGAAGGATATGACGTACGAGCAAATGCCAATAAGGATTCTGGAACGGGAAGTGCGTCAACTAAGGAATAAAGCTATTCCTATGGTCAAGATTCAATGGAAGAAATCATGGCCGACTGAAGCAACTTGGGAAACAGAAGAAGCCATGCAGAAAAGATTCCCAGAACTATTCAACTGTAAGTACACTCTTCACATTCTATATATATATTGAATTTGGGGACCAAATTCTTCTAAGTGGGGGAGGGTGTAGTGCCCCAAAATTTATATAAATAATTTCTGAATTAATTTAGAATTTATAGAATTTATTAGGAATTTATAAAGACTTAAATTAATAAATGGGTTATTTGATTTAATAAGTCCCAATTATTCTAATTAAGTAATCTAGCCCATTTAAACGAAACCCAATAGGTATAAGGACCAAGCCCAATAAGTTTGGCCCATATTCTGGAAGGTTATTTAGCCTATTCACGAATTATGAGGATAAATACCCCTTATATAGATAATTAGGTGGATAATTAATAAAAAGAGTTTGAATAAAATTGAATTCTGCGCACATGGGATGTAGCGGTCTATCGTGCGACCGCCACAGTCAGGTAACGCATCTATCTTCGACCGTTACGCTCTGTTAGTTCCGTGAATGGAAGAACAAGTAAAAAGATTGAATTTTTATAGTCTATCACTTTGGGATCGAGATGGGAAGACTAGTAGAGGTGTCAAGGACTCTTAGAATTCGATCTAAGCTTTAACAAGGACTCTAGAATCGATCTAATCCTCAAACCCTAGTCAAAACCCTGTAAATAGACCCTAGTTTTGACCTGCGCGACCCCTACTTTGGCTCGCGTGGAATCAAGGTAAGGAGTCATAATTTCGGATAAGTTCTTTAGAACTTTTTGTTTATAATACTTTAGACTAATAGCTCTCAAAATTTCATGCTAGGAGATCAAGTACACCAGGAGTTAGAAGCATCCAAAGTTGCTGGTTTCATCACGCCAACCCAGGAAACAGTGCAATAGGGTGCTGAAGATCAGGAAATTAGAGAAGCTAAACGAGGTAATTAGAGTTAGATGCTTTAGAACCTTTTGTTCCTCTTAGCCTCATCTTCCTAACCTCCAAATTTCACGTCGTTAGGTCAAGAGACTGAGGAGTTAGAGCGGCGTGAAGTTGCTAAAAAATATCAGGAAGAGAAGAACTAGGGCAACTCTTGAAGGCTCAAATTAGAAGTTTAAAGTCACTTAAGAGGTAGGTTATCTCATGAACGGTAATAACATCATGTTAGGGATAAAAGCCCTCTGATTTTTCTTGATTATATTCATTATAGATCATGAATTTCATATTTTAGTAGGGTTGTGCATACATGCATATCCTTAGCCTTAATCAAAGATAAAAGATATTTTGTTGTTAATTCATTTCAACCTATGCATGTAGCTGGCCTATACTTCTTTTATCATGACTAGAATAGTTTAAGAATTTTGATTTCCAAGCATGACATATTTTCATAGTTTTCTATTCTATTTACTGTCAGTAGAAGCTCTAACGGATTAAAATAGGACCGTCACATGATATAACGGCCTTACGATAATCCATCACACCCTCTGTTGTATTTAAATTTCTCTGTTATCTCTGACGGCCCAGAAGCAGTGCGTTACATCACTCTGACGGCCCCACGATAAGCCGTCACAGCACTGTGATGCCCCCATCTTAGACCGCCAGAGTACTTTGTTCAGGCAATTCAAGATAGAATTGAAGAACAATCAAGTTTACTTATAAATAAGCTTAGTTATCTAAGTTTTGAACTATTTTCATGACTTTGAGTTTATTGATCAATTTATGATATAAATTGCATGTTAAAAGCATGTAGCAACCCTGGTAAATTAAAGGACTAGAAAGTCCAAATAAAATAAAAATATATAAATATATGTAATAAATAAACGAGGCCTGGACCTTGTACATAACCCTCTTACATTCTGAAAGGTCTTACGAAATGGACTCATAGACCTTACCATTATATTATAATACGTTTAAGAATAACATGTTATTTTTAAGTAGCCATTAGATGCACAAAATAATTTTAATTGAATTAAGAATCATTAAATCTTGAAGAAAGTGTCAATTTATATTTTATTACTAATTTAGAAATTTTAATATTTCATATTTACTAAATTATAACTTTATTAGAAGGGAGAATGATATATATAAGATTTAAATACATTAAAGATATATAAAGGATAAAAGAATAGATATATATATATATATAATTTCGGTCTTTTCAAGGGCAATGAGAAATGACCAAAACTTAAATGACGCCTCTTGGTATAGGCATATATAACGTGAAAAAATGACTTACAATAAGTCGTTATTTCTAAATTAATAAAAGTCAAATAAAGTATATAGTTAAGGATATTATAAAAGAATAGGGGTATATATACGATATCGATCTTTTGGAGGTCAAATAGAAAAGGCAAAAATGAATTGACGCCAACACCTATGAGCGTCAATTTCATAAGAAGTGACTTTGAACAAGTCGTCATTTCAAAAATAATGAATAGTGCCGTTTTTTTGACTAAAGAATTTTGGAAAAATAATTATATGGAAAAATAGAGAAAAAAGGAAAATTAATCCCCTTAAAATTTCCCACCTAGATCACATCCAGAAAAAAAGATAAAAATCTAGAAAGAATTAAAGGGAAAGAATTGAAGACTTCATGTGTGGGCGTCAATTTAAAAATAACGCCTCAACCTGAGGCGTCAATTTCAAACTTTCCGTTTGTGTTATGTTCGAACGAGGATATGATCTGGGGTAAGTTTTAAGATTTTGCTACGTGTATAATCAAGTTTAGTAAGGACTCTATCAAGGAAATTTTAGTTCTAATCGAATTCTAACCTTATTGGGTTCCTGAAAACCTATAAAGACCCTTCCCATCGAGCCACCCTGAAGGCTCTTTTCTTCGTCAAAAACATATTGCTGATGTTCCGAGCGTGAAGAACATAAGGGAGTTCTTCTTCTCCCTCTATGGTGGGGATTTCATCTTCTTTCTCTTCAAACCTGATTGTAGAGAACGTGAATAACGTTAATAGGTTCTTCATCTTTCTTCTCCAGATTGTCTACAACGAAGTAGTGCTGCTGATTGCTTCATCCTCCGAAGGCTGCTCCTGTCGTGATATAAGAAGAACGTGGGAGAACTCTTCGGCTGCTGCAGTTGCTGCCTCTTCGTTGGAAATTAAGAGCTGCTACTCTTATTATTATCATCCTGCAGTTTCTCCCGACGAACAACTGCTCTCGTTATATTGGCTTCTTGATACTCTGTTAGAAACAGAGTATCGTATTTTCTTCAACTCTTCACGTCTGCC
The DNA here is from genome assembly GCA_022559845.1 of Amorphophallus konjac. Lineage (NCBI taxonomy): Eukaryota > Viridiplantae > Streptophyta > Magnoliopsida > Alismatales > Araceae > Amorphophallus > Amorphophallus konjac. The sequence goes on from CM040121.1 coordinate 263,424,351, forward strand.
AAACCAAGTCAACCCAGGTAGGTTTTCTCAAGGGTTATGCCAAATTGAGTTAGTAATAAATCCTCGCATGCATTTAGTTTGATAAAGATCAATAGGGAAGTTTCTATTTTACTGATTTCTACATTTACAGTAAGAGACGCCCTTGCTTAAGGCGTTATTTTAATTTAACGCCTTGCGAATAGTCGTCAATTGCACTATTCAATTAATAATTACGCATGATCAAAATTTAATAACTATGAATCCTGATGAGTTAACTAATGCATGATTATATTAGTAAATTCTTGCTATTTTTCTCTATCTGTCCATATCTCTAGATTCTTGATTGAAAATACCCCAAAATCCATGTTATTGACCTATGACTATAAATAATGACCATGCTGATGCCGTCAAATTGAATGGACGCCCTCACCCACAGGCGTCAACTTAGTGAGATACTCGGTGAAATCCACTTGATTATTGAAATGACGACATATACCATGCCGTCAGTTTTATATAAGACGCCTGTAACTAAGGCGTTATTCGCAGAATTAATGACTTAAGCAAAGTCGCCCATTGCATAATATCTGAAAATTGAGATTTTTATATATATTAAACTTGTATGTAATGACTGAGTGAACAGTGGTCATAATGTGAACTGACGACCCAAAGAAGGGCGTCAATTCATAAAATGAAGACTTGACCCAAGGCGCTATTTTCCTGGTTTCTGATTTTCGGGAGTTTTATATATATATATATATATGTGTGTGTGTGTGTGTGTGTGTGTGTGTGTGTATCTTTATAGGCACTATATTCTAGTCCGTGAATATAGTCCCATATTTCACGTTGTTTTATCGAGTACACACTATTTCTCGGTGATAGATGAACTCTCCGCAGGACATTCCGTTCCTTCGTACTGGTGACTTTATCATAGAGACCTCCGTAAGACTCCGCTAGCTTTGGATTCCCTCAAAGCAGCCGAGCTGGTTGTACCATTAAATCCCATGACACTACTTAATCGCCATGTCACTCTAAAGAAACATGGTGTACCATCCCTCACGACATGCTGTTTGTATGTCATGAGAATATTCTTGAAATAATGGGATTACATACCATTCATATCCTTTAAGAATAGTGTGCCGTACTTGTGTACACTAATTCTATCTACCTTATCATGTACAATAACAAGTGACCATGTTCATATGGACGCTTACTCGTATTGTCATGGCACCCAAGTAAGGGAGCCTATTCCACCTAGTTTTATCGATAATCGTGATTATACCGTTATTATCGTCATTATACCACATGTTCAAATCCTTGAAATGATATTCCCCAAAGATCTACCTTAAAAGTTCATACAAGTTTATTCCTTGAAATTCCATATTGGCTATAACTATAGTGGATGTCAAAAAATACACGATCAATGCCTACGCATATAGGGCCCGATCAGGTCCTGGGAGGAGCACCCAAAAGTACTAGTGCCCATGGGAGTTGTAATGATCATGGTATGGCATTGTACCGAAGTGCATGACTAGCTTGATTAGACATTCCACAATCTCGTACTCTAATTGATATGACATGACTTGCATGACCCGGAACGGATATTTATATTCTTGCTTGAAACATGATAGCCAAATTCCCGACATGACATGATGAATATACTTGCTTGAATATCTTGACATTCATTTATATAAGTTCGTGAAAGACATGCTAGTTCACTCAATTATCTCTTGTTATACTCTCTCTTTCTTGTCGTTTTACGCAAACATGCATAGCTTTATTGCATTCATGTAACATGTAATTTACTTAAAGCAAGCTAGCTCTTGAGATATAATTCCTACTGAGCATTCGCTCATCTAGTGTTTTCCCCTATTTTTCAGGTAAGTCCGATGACGAGACTCAATCGGATGGGGAAGGTCAAGAGTGAAGGGATTAGAGCTACTCCGTCTATCCAAGCGTCTACTAATCTTATCTTTCTAAATTTCTTGAGTCAAACATTGTACTTTTCCTTTTATTGGGTCTTAGCACTTTCCTTAAGTGGATTGTAATAGAAGTTCCTTTGAGGTTGTGATTGATTAAAGGACTGGGTTATCTTTACTTTTACGCACTCTGTCTTTGTGTTGAATACACTAACGCTCTGATTGACATGATCGATATAAACTCGTCACGCATCTCCGGGTTCCTTCTGCGCTCGAGGTGTGACAGTTTTTGTGGTATCAGAGCCTAGGATATTCAATTCCTAGGAAACCCGAGTCGAAGGATAGGTTTAAACCTTTAACCTGTGAGATTGGTTAGAACCAAGGGTTAAGTTAACTTAGAATCAAAACCTTTGAACATCATGACATATTAATATAGTTATTGTAATTGTAGGACAATGGCTGCCGAACATGCTCAGTGGCGCAACATGCAACACACTCTGCAAGGCATGACCCAGGCACTTCAATAAGTGGCACAAGGAGGTGCACATCGTGGAGCAGGAAATCTCCACCAAAGCTTCAAGAACATGAACCCGCCTAAGTTCATGTGATCCACTGATCCAGATGACGCCGAGCACTGGATCCGGGAGACCGAACGTATCTTTCGGGTTATGTAGTGCACGGACCGAGAGAAGGTCTTATTAGCAACATTTCAATTGGAAAGGGACGCCCGCTGTTGGTGGGAGTCGGTGGAAGCCACATTAGATCAAGGACAAGTTACTTGGGAGGAGTTTGTTGAACATTTCAACAATAAATATTTTTCGGACCGAGTCCAGGAGAAGAAGGCCGCCGAGTTCGCCGCACTAAAACAACGATCTTTGTCAGTGGCTGAGTATGAGGCACAATTTGCCCGGTTGTCTCGATATGCTAAACATCTAATTAGTACCGAGAAGATGAAAGCTAGGAGATTCCTAAATGGGTTCAGACCCCAATATATCACACAGCTGGCCCCGAGGGACATACAAGTCTATTCAGAGATGGTACGATGAGCCCAGCAACTGGAGGATGCCACGGAACTATCTGATAGGATCTGTGGGAGAGACAAGAAGGAGTATGTTACTAGTTCCAGCACTTTCAAACCCAATTTCAACAAGAAAAGGCCAAGTAATCGAGGAGAGTCTTCTCAGGAGAAGAAAGTCAAAAGGATTAACAAGCCGTTCTCCATCACCACCACACCTTCTAAAGTGGTGTGTAGACACTATGACAAGGCCGGACACAAGGCCGAAGAATGTTGGAGGAAACTTGGAGCGTGTCTCCGTTGTGGGAGCCGTGATCATCGGATTCCCGACTGTCCCCTACTCAATGATCAAGCCGGTGACGGAAAGCGCCCGGTGACAAAGAATGCGCATCTCCAAGCTATTAAGGAGGCGGAACAAGACGAAGGCGGACTGGTAGAAGGTACACTGAAAGTTTGTTCCAAGTCTGCACATGTCTTATTTGATACGGGTGCATCACATTCTTTTATTTCCAAAAGGTTTGCTGATTCATTACCTATGGAACCGGAATGGATAAAAATAATTTTATGTACTCATCTCAGAAACGAAACCGATATTACTCATCATTATCAGAACTGTGAAGTCTTGGTAAAGGGTAGAAACTTTCTTATCAACCTAATATGCCTAGATTTAAAGGAATATGATGTCATATTAGGAGCAGATTGGTTATCCATGTATCAGGCTGCGGTGGATTGCCGTAATAGCAAGGTTACTTTCAAGGATATCCCGGAACTAGCATATACTTGTCCAAAGAGTCGGAACAAGTTTTCGGCTCTCCGAGCTAGCAAGTTAATAAAGAAGGGATGTGTATCTTTCCTTGCGTTTGTCACCATTAAGGAGACTAAGGAGACTAAGCTAGAAGACATCCTTGTAGTGCAAGAATTTCCAGACGTGTTTCCGGAAGATTTGCCTGGATTACCTCCACAAAGAGAAGTGGCCTTCACCATCGACTTGGTCCCTAGTGCTGGTCCAGTTTCTAGGGCACCATATAGGATGTCTCCCACCGAACTCAAGGAGTTAAAGGAACAATTGATGGAACTACTAAAGAAGGGATTTATTAGACCAGGCACTTCCCCGTGGGGAGCACCGGTGCTGTTTGTAAAGAAGAAAGATGCATCCATGAGGTTATGCATCGACTATCGACAATTGAATCATCTCACTATCAAGAACAAGTATCCACTGCTGAGAATCGATGAGTTATTTGATCAAATATCTGGATCCAAGTATTTTTCTAAGATTGATCTCAGGTCGGGATATCATCAACTAAGGATCAAAGATGAGGATATATATAAGACCGCGTTCAGAAGCAGGTATGGGCACTACGAATTTGTTGTTATGCCTTTTGGACTAACAAATGCCCATGTTGCCTTTATGTAGTTGATGAACAGTATATTCAGACTTCATCTAGATCAGTTCGTGGTGGTTTTCATTGATGATATACTGATCTATTCAAAGACCAAGGAAGAGCACGAGGAATATTTGAGGATTGCATTACAGATATTGAGGATTAATCAATTATATGCAAAGCTCAGCAAATGTGAATTCTGGTTAGAAGAAGTATCTTTCTTGGGGCATGTCATATCAAAAGATGGTTTATCCGTAGATCCATCAAAGGTTGAAGCTGTAAGGAATTGGGAAAGACCGACCAATGCTAGCGAGATCCGAAGTTTCTTAGGTCTTGTAGGCTACTACCGGCGATTCATCAAGGATTTCTCTAAGATCGCCGTACCACTCACTAGGCTAACTCGCAAGGAGATCTGTTACGAATGGAGTGAGGAATGTGAAAGAAGCTTCCAAGCTCTCAAGGATCACCTAACTACAGCCCCGGTCTTAGCTCTACCAATCGAAGGAGAGAAGTTCGAGGTATACACTGATGCATCTGGCATTGGCCTCGGATGTGTTTTAATGCAACAAGGGAAAGTTATAGCCTACTCTTCTCGCCAATTGAAGAAGCACGAGGAGAACTACCCAGTCCATGACTTAGAATTGACTGCGGTAGTGTTTGCACTAAAGATATGGAGACATTATCTATACGGAGTGCAGTTTATTGTATACTCTGACCATAAAAGTCTTAAGTACCTCTTCTCTCAGAAGGAATTAAATATGAGGCAAAGACGTTGGCTAGAATATCTCAAGGACTTCGACTTCACTATACAATATCATCTTGGAAAGGGTAATCCTGTAGCCGATGCCCTCAATCGAAAGCCGAGAGCACTATTAGCCAATTGTATGATTCAGGAGTGGAAGTTGCTAGAACAATTCTCTAAACTTAATATAAGCATGGACAAGGATAGTAGGTGTGTCACATTACTATCCGAAATAAAAGGACTTCAAGATAGTGATCCCGTACTAGTCGAAATCAAGGGCAAAATGGAAGAACAACCTGATTTCAAATTAGCATCAGATGGAAGATTGATGTTCAGGAATAGAACATGTATACCGGATTGTCCAGAGCTAAAGAAGAAAATCTTAGATGAAGCTCACAGATCAAGGTACACGATTCATCCAGGGTCTACCAAAATGTACCAAGATTTGAAAAGGACCTTCTGGTGGTCCAATATGAAAAGAGAAGTAGCAGACTTTGTGTCTCGCTGTCTCACGTGTCAACAAGTCAAGGCAGAACACCAAAAGCCTACCGGTAAGCTACATCCTCTAGACATTCCCAAATGGAAGTGGGAGGATATCGGTATGGACTTCATTATGGGTCTGTCTAAATCAAAAGGAGGACATGATGGAATACGGGTTATCATCGACTGATTGACCAAGTCGGCACACTTCTTGCCAATCAAGAGCCGATGGTCAGTTAATGTTCTTGCTACATTGTACCTTAAGGAGATAGTCAGGTTACATGGAGTACCTGTCTCAATCGTGTCTAACAGAGACCCCCATTTTACTTCTCACTTTTGGAAGGGTCTACAACATTCGCTAGGGACGAGACTTAACTTTAGTACAGCTTTTCATCCTCAAACGGATGGTCAGACCGAGAGAACCAATCAGGTGGTTGAAGATATGCTCAGAGCTTGCATCATTGATTTTGGTGGAAGCTGACATGATCACTTGCCTTTGGTTGAATTTGCATATAATAACAGCTACCAGGCAAGTATTCAAATGGCACCTTTCGACGCTTTATATGGAAGGAGTTGCCGATTGCCTTTGTGCTGGGATGAAGTTGGCGAGAAACAACTATTAGGTCTAGACATGGTAAGGTATACCACTGAAAAGATTCAGTTGATTAGAGAAAGACTTCAAGTTGCTCAGTCTAGACAGAAGGCTTATGCTGATACACGAAGAAGAGATCTCGAATTCCAAGTGTGAGATCACGTATTTCTCAAGATATCACCTGGACGTGGAATAAGGAGATTTGGTGTTAAGGGCAAGCTTACACCAAGGTTTATCGGACCTTTTGAGATACTAGAAAGAGTTGGCGAGGTTGCTTACCGCGTCGCTTTACCTCCTCAATTGTCCGAAGTTCATAATGTATTCCACATATCAATGTTGAAAAAATATGTGCATGATCCGTCACATATCATTGATCATGGAGACCTGGTGATTCAAAAGGATCTTACTTATGAACAAAAGCCCATGAAGATCCTCGATCGCGAGGTGCGAATATTAAGGAACAAAGTTATTCCCATGGTTAGGGTGCAATGGAGTAAATGTTCAGAATACGAAGCCACATGGGAGACTGAGGAGTCTATGAGGAAACGATTCCCAGACTTATTCTAAAAAGGTATGTACTCTACACTCTCCACATCTATACGCGATTGAATTTTGGGATCAAATTCTTTTAAGTGGGGGAGGGTGTAGCAACCCTGATAAATTAAAGGACTAGAAAGTCTAAATAAAATTAAAATATATAAATATATATAATAATTAAACGAGACCTGGACCTTGTACATAACCCTCTTACGTTCTGAAAGGTCTTACGAAATGGACTCATAGACCTTACCATTATATTATAATACGTTTAAGAATAACATGTTATTTTTAAGTAGCCATTAGATGCACAAAATAATTTTAATTGAATTAAGAATCATTAAATCTTGAAGAAAGTGTCAATTTATATTTTATTACTAATTTAGAAATTTTAATATTCCACATTTACTAAATTATAACTTTATTAGAAGGGAGAATGATATATATATAAGATTTAAATACATTAAAGATATATAAAGGATAAAAGAATGGATATATATATAATTTCGGTCTTTTCAAGGGCAATGAGAAATGACCAAAACTTAAATGACGCCTCTTGGTATAGGCGTATATAACGTGAAAAAATGACTTACAATAAGTCGTTATTTCTAAATTAATAAAAGTCAAATAAAGTATATAGTTAAGGATATTATAAAAGAATAGGGGTATATATACGATATCGATCTTTTGGAGGTCAAATAGAAAAGGCAAAATGAATTGACGCCAACACCTACGAGCGTCAATTTCATAAGAAGTGACTTTGAACAAGTCGTCATTTCAAAAATAATGAATAGTGCCATTTTTTTGACTAAAGAATTTTGGAAAAATAATTATATGAAAAAATAGAGAAAAATGGAAAATTAACCCCCTTAAAATTTCCTACCAAGATCACATCCAGAAAAAAAGATAAAAATCCAGAAAGAATTAAAGGAAAAGAATTGAAGACTTCATGTGTGGGTGTCAATTTAAAATTAACGCCTCAACCTGAGGCGTCAATTTCAAACTTTTCGTTTGTGTTATGTTCGAACGAGGATATGATCTGGGGTAAGTTTTAAGATTTTACTACGTGTATAATCAAGTTTAGTAAGGACTCTATCAAGGAAATTTTAGTTCTAATCGAATTCTAACCTTATTGGGTTCCTGAAAACCTATAAATACCCCTCCCATCGAGCCACCCTGAAGGCTCTTTTCTTCGTCAAAAACTTATTGCTGCTGTTCCGAGCGTGAAGAACATAAGGGAGTTCTTCTTCTCCCTCTGTGGTGGGGATCCATCTTCTTTCTCTTCAAACCTGATTGTAGAGAACGTGAATAACGTTAATAGGTTCTTCATCTTTCTTCTCCAGATTGTCTACAACGAAGTAGTGCTGCTGATTGCTTCATCCTCCGAAGGCTGCTCTTGTCGTGATATAAGAAGAACGTGGGAGAACTCTTCGGCTGCTGCAGTTGCTGCCTCTTCGTTGGAAATTAAGAGTTGCTGCTCTTATTATTATCATCCTGCAGTTTCTCTCGACGAACAACTGCTCTCGTTATATTGGCTTCTTGATACTCTGTTAGAAACAGAGTATCGTATTTTCTTCAACTCTTCACGACTGCCAAACCAAGTCAACCCAGGTATGTTTTCTCAAGGGTTATGCCAAATTGAGTTGGTAATAAATCCTCGCATGCATTTAGTTTGATAAAGATCAATAGGGAAGTTTCTGTTTTACTGATTTCTACATTTACAGTAAGAGACGCCCTTGCTTAAGGCGTTATTTTAATTTAACACCTTGCGAATAGTCGTCAATTACACTATTCAATTAATAATTACGCATGATTAAAATTTAATAACTATGAATCCTGATGAGTTAACTAATGCATGATTATATTAGTAAATTCCTACTATTTTTCTCTATCTGTCCATATCTCTAGATTCTTGATTGAAAATACCTCAAAATCCATGTTATTGACCTATGACTATAAATAACTACCATGTTGATGCCGTCAAATTGAATGGACGCCCTCACCCACAGGCGTCAACTTAGTGAGATACCCGGTGAAATCCACTTGATTATTGAAATGACGACATATACCATGCCGTCAGTTTTATATAAGACGCCTGTAACTAAGGCGTTATTCACAGAATTAATGACTTAAGCAAAGTCGTCCATTGCATAATATCTGAAAATTGAGATTTTTATATATATTAAATTTGTATGTAACGACTGAGTGAACAGTCGTCATAATGTGAACTGACGACCCAGAGAATGGCGTCAATTCATAAAATGAAGACTTGACCCAAGGTGCTATTTTCCTGGTTTCTGATTTCCGTGAGTTATATATATATATATATATATATATATATATATATATATATATATATATATATATATATATATATGTATGTATGTATGTATGTATATCTGTATAGGCACTATATTCCAGTCCGTAAATATAGTCCCATGTTTCACGTTGTTTTATCGAGTACACACTATTTCTCGGTTATAGATGAACTCTCCACGGGACATTCCGTTCCTTCGGACTTGTGACTTTATCATAGAGACCTCCGTAAGACTCCGCTAGCTTTGGATTCCCTCAAAGCAGCCGAGCTGATTGTACCATTAAATCTCATGACACTACTTAATCGCCATGTCACTCTAAAGAAACATGGTGTACCATCCCTCACGACATGCTGTTTGTATGTCATGAGAATATTCTTGAAATAATGGGATGGGTAATCCATACCATTCATATCCTTTAAGAATAGTGTGCCGTACTTGTGTACACTAATTCTATCTACCTTATCATGTACAAGAACAAGCGACCATGTTCATATGGACGCTTACTCATATTGTCATGGCACCCAAGTAAGGGAGCCTATTCCACCTAGTTTTATCGATAATCGTGATTATACCGTTATTATCATCATTATACCACATGTTCAAATCCTTAAAATGCTATTCCCCAAAGATCTACCTTAAAAGTTCATACAAGTTTATTTCTTGAAATTCCATATTGGCTATAACTATAGTGGATGTCGAAAAATACACGATAAATGCCTGCACATATAGGGCCCGATCAGATCCTGGGAGGAGCACCCAAAAGTACTAGTGCCCATGGGAGTTGTAATGATCACGGTATGGCATTGTACCGAAGTGCATGACTAGCTTGATTAGACATTCCACAATCTCGTACTTGACTTGACATGACATGACTTGCGTGACCCGGAACGGATATTTATATTCTTGCTTGAAACATGATAGCCAAATTCCCGACATGACATGATGAATATACTTGCTTGAATATCTTGACATTCATTGATATAAGTTCTTGAAAGACATGCTAGTTCACTCAATTATCTCTTGTTATACTCTGTCTCTCTTGTCGTTTTACGCAAACATGCATAGCTTTATTGCATTCATGTAACATGTAATTTACTTAAAGCAAGCTAGCTCTTGAGATATAATTCCTACTGAGCGTTCGCTCATCTAGTGTTTTCCCCTATTTTTCAAGTAAGTCTGATGACGAGACTCAATCGGATGGGGAAGGTCAAGAGTGAAGGGATTAGAGCTACTCCGTCTATCCAAGCATCTACTAATCTTATCTTTCTAAATTTCTTGAGTCAACCATTGTACTTTTCCTTTTATTGGGTCTTAGCACTTTCCTTAAGTGGATTGTAATAGAAGTTCCTTTGAGGTTGTGATTGAATAAAGGACTGGGTTATCTTTACTTTTGCGCACTCTGTCTTTGTGTTGAATACAATAACGCTATGATTGACATGATCGATATAAACTCGTCATGCATCTCCGGGTTCCTTCCGCGCTCGGGGCGTGACAAAGCATCTCTAGTTATTTCAAGCCTATGTTAATTTCATTAGCTAAACTCTATAGTTTTGTATTTACACTGTGATTTTAAATGATGTAATGACAGAGTTTTTATCATGGTTTTACATCGCTACACAGTCTTTTTTTCTATCTATAGAGTCATTTTCTTTAAGTACATGCCATATATTCCGGTATATGGCCATTAGTTCACACTTTGCACTATAGGAACATATTCTTGAACATGAGAACTTCTCTATTGGATATTCCTTCGAATGGACTAGGAAATCTTGTTTCAAGGCCTCCGTAATTCTCTGCGAGCTTGGGATTCCCACTAGGATGCCGAGTTGGTTGTACCATAAAAGGCCCAATTGTTAGACATCACTATCGATGTTTTCAGATTCTGGATACGTAACGGATCTATATTCGACCGTCAGGCACATATAACGGTCCAATATATGACCGCCACATTGTTTGAGTCCATATCTATTTTCTTCTGGATTCAGCCTTTCTAACGGCCCAATACTCGACCGTTATGTTCATGTAACGGCCCAGTATTAGACCGTCACATTTCTAATTTCTTTAACCCGAGGTTTGACCAAAGGGTTGATATTCTAAGTTCCTAGATGGAGTATTGATGGTCTAGGACTTGGCATATTGTCTAAAAGATACTTAACTTAAATTATGAATGATAATAAATGTACTGTTATGCTGCTGAATTATTTCCATGAGCTTGACATCGTCTTAATTCATTCTTAATCTCTCTTGTCCTAAAGTTGAAGTGTTCATTTATTGATTATTGTTGTCATGAACTTATTCACATTCTTGGCCATATTTTATTGCTTGAAACGTGGAAATAGCTTGATTTATACTTGAAGATGCGATCGAGCACTGATTGTATTCAATGGCTCTATGCTAGTCCCCTCGGCTGATTGTCGGAAACATACTGTAAACCATGGGGTATGATGCTACTGGCGTCGCATTGCACTGAGAGTACTTTCTCTTAAATAAGTGAAATCCACGATACACGTACATGACTTTCTTGCTTGTTACATGATATTCCACAGAAATTCACCAAATACTTGCTCAATAAGCAAAAGATGTTTGGGTGATGAGTATGTGACTTACTAGTACATTCTTGTTCATGAAAGGCCATTCTTGCTACATTCTTGCTAGTTCATACTTGTTCATTCTATCTTACATGATCATCTTGTTACTTTGGTTACTTGTGATTTATCGCATTCGCATGATTTTACCTTATTCCTCTAGAGCAAAAATGTTAATTACTTTAATAGTGCCTTCATGTTGATGCGAAGATACCTACTGAGCAAGTGTGCTCATTACCTATTTCTAATCTTTTCAGGAGATGGAAGTGAGTTAGGATCGGATTCGGAATATTCCAATAGCGGGTCCGAGAGTGAATGAAGAATGAGTGAAGACTTAGGAAGTCCACATGTTTAGATTGAGTCTATGTAATTTTCTTATTTCTTGAGTCTAGTATGGTGAAGAAAGTTGAAATAGTGATTGTATTTGAATATTTGAATTGATTATTAATGGAATAAGATGAAGTTGAGTAAATATTGTGCAATTGCATTTGTGTGTGTGATTATCTTGCGCTCTGATCGTTCTTTCTTGCAAGAGGCTTACCATGCCGACTGTTCACGTTCCTCGAGCTAGTCTTCCACTGTAATAAATACTCGGGGCGTGACAGAGGGCTAATGTATACCAATTCTGGGTAATCTGTAAAAGTTACCTTGCCATTCCGACAATCAACAGTTGCTTGGTGCGTGGATAACTAATCCGCACCTAGTATGACATCATACACCTCCATATCTAGGCAAATTAGGTCGGCAGGTAAATTATTTCCTTTAACCATAACCTCACATTTTGGGTAGTGATGTGTGAGGTTGGCCTTGTTCCCGATAGGTGTAGATATGACTAAGTCTAACCATTCGGGTTCCATAGAGAATATAGCAGCAAATTTCTTGGAAATAAAGGAATGTGTTGCTCCAGTATCAAATAAAACTGTGGCATTCTTAGAGCAAATAGTTAGTGTACCTTCCACGATTCCTCCTTCTATTGGTTCCGTCTCTTGGAGAGCTTGCAGACGGCCTTGCTTATTTGCCGGGAACTTCTCTTCTTTAACGGCTTGTTCGTTCATCAACGGACAGTTAGGGATCCGATGTTCTCGGCTCCCACAACGAAGACAGGCTCCTAGCTTCCTCTAGCATTCCTCGATCTTATGGCCGGGTTTATCACAATATTTTCAAATTTCCTTTGTTGGTGCGGGGGCGGTGAAAGGCCAGTCATTCTTCTGAAATTTCTTCTCTTTGGAGGACTCCCCTCCAGTGTAAGACCGCTTCTTGTTGAATGTTGCTTTGAATTTTCCCGGGCTTGTGGCATGTTCCTTCTTGCTAAGTGTTGCCTTGAAATTTCCTCGGATGCTCTCTGATAATTCGGTGGCATCCTCGAGCAACTGCACACACCAAACTATTTCCGAGTAGACTTGGATGTCCATCGGTGCAAGTTGAGTAATGAAATGGGGCCAAAGCCCATTAAGGAACCTGTTTGCCTTCATTTTCTCCGTAAACACCAAGTGGAGTGCGTACCTAGATAGTCTTGAAAATCGGCCCTCATACTCGGCCACTTTCAAGCCACGTTGCTTTAGCGCGGCAAATTCCCCGACCTTCTTTTCCTGAATGTGGTCGGAGAAGTACATGCTGTTAAAATGCTCGACGAATTCATCCAATGTGCAATGGTCTTCTGGCAATGTCACTTCTATATCTTCCCACCAACTTCGAGCATCCCGCTCCAGTTGGAAAATAGCTAGCAACACCTTCTCCTCGTCCGTGCATTGCATCACACGGAAAATCCGTTCAATTTCTTTTAACCAATTTTCGGTATCCTCAGGGTCAGATGATCCCGCGAACCTTGGAGGGTTCATGTTGCGGAAACCCCTGTGGAGATCACCGGCTCCACGGTTAGTGCCACCTTGCGCCACTTACTGTAGCACTTGAGTAAGGCCTTGCACGGTGCGCTGCATCTCGCGCCATTGTGCTCATTCAGCGGCCATGATCCTACAAAAGAGTTTAAGTGCAATGAATATCGGGTTTTAATAGGAGGTCAAATTTCATTATAGAACTTAACCCATGGCTCTACCCACCTCACTGGGTAAGGTCTAATTCTATCCTTGGACTCAGGTTTTACCTAGGAAATTTAAATCCTAGGCTCTGATACCACGAAGACTGTCACGTCCCGAGCGCGGAAGATACTCGGATCCTTGACGCGTCTATATCGATTGTGTCATTCGTGTAAGATCAGAGTGCGCATATTACTGGATAATTCATTGTTAATTTAAAATTTGAACATACACCATAGTCCAAGATGACAAACTGAGTAATACCTCAAACTAATTTCATAAAGCTTCAGATTTTGACATAATTCAAACTGACTTAAACATAAATGACTAAAATTGTCTCATAGGTTACAAGCCTTAATAACAACTGGAAATACACAACATAAGACCTAGAATACAAAGGACTATACCTAGCTGACTGTACATCCAACTATGACCCTAACACTCGTCACTCGGTATCGGTCCCATCCGAGTGGTGGTCGCTATCCAAGTTTCTGAAAAATTTTAGAATTACAACTTTATGAGCGAATTGCTCAGTAGGAATTATATCTCAAGTTCTAACAATCTTTAAGTTATTTACAAGTTCATGCCGTATAATGATGCATGTAGGATCAAGCAAGAATATCAAGAATTGTAATAAAGAATATCATAAGAATTTCAATAAGATGTATCAATAAGAAATTTTCAAGTAATTTGCAAGTAAGTGCATAAGTATTTCCAAGGATAACGTTTTCAAGCAAGTAAATTTCAAGAATTTATCATTCGAGTAATTTGAGCAAGTATTTCAAGCTCATGTATTCAAGTAGTACAATGGAATTGGCTATTTTCCTTCAATTCATTCAAGCAAGTAATTACCCTTTTTCGGGCTAAACAATTCAAGTCAAGCATGTCAAGCATGTCACAAGAGAGTGAGTGGAAATGTCTCAAGTCAAGTCAAGTCAAGCAAGTACTTCGGTGCAATGCCAAACATCATGGTCAATAAACTCCCATGGGCACAAGTACCTTCGGGTGCTCCTCCCAAGACCAGACCGTGCCCTATACGCACAGCATTTCATGTATACTTTTGACATCCACTCTCATTTATATAGCCAATATAGAATATCAAGAAATAGCATTCATTTGTAGGAATGTAAGGTGGATCAATCTGGAATAGAGATCAAGGACCATGGACATGAAAATGATGGATGCTAACTTAACCTCTTAAGAATGTAGGACATAAATGCAATTCAGGGGTTTATGGGGTTTAGCAATGACCTTCAAGTTTTTCTATGGTTTGGTAGAATATGAATTTACCAGGCTCTGTAATCAAGCTCTACAGGCTATTTGATCTAACAATTTTAACAGGGTGAGTAATTGACGACATACTGGAGTGTCGCTATTCATGTAATTGGCGCCCTAGCTTGGGGCGCCATTTACATTTGGGTGACGACATACTGGAGTGTCGTTATTCATGTAATTGGCACCCTGGCTTGGGGCGCCATTTACATTTAGGTGATTTTCACCGGGCAGGTACATTATGTGACTCGAAATAATATTCATACACTATTCATACCGTAATAGTTTCTCAGAAATAAAAAGCAAGGATATGAACATGTAGGGGAAATTCTCTGGAGTTCAGAATCATGCTCATGCAAAATTGTTGGGTTTCACTATTCAATAAATTGGGATGATTTACACTGGATAAGTACATTCTGTGACTCAAAACACTATTCATACACTATTTATATCATAAAAGTTTCTCAAAAACAGGAAACAAGGACATGAACAGGTAGTGAAAATTCTCGGGATCTCAAAAACATGTTCATGAAAAATTATTGTGGACCAGTATTATTCATATTAATTTTTCTATCTCAGTGTTTAAAAATTCTGGAAAAAGGAATTGGCGTGTGCAGAGGGGGTCTTCATTTAAATGACGACCCTACACGGAGTCTTTAATTGGGTAATTGGCGCCCTGGTCAGGGGTGCCCTTTACCCTGGGTGGTTTACTATTTATCAGTTGAAAAGTTCTCTGAATCAGGACGTGAGGGTATGGGCAGGTAGAGAAAAATGTCAGGATTACAGAAATATATTCATGTAGAATTTTCATGGTTTAGTTCACTAGATATCGATTTTTGAATGTGTTGATTTAATAATTTCCAGAAATTATTAGAAATTGAATTGACGACACTGTGAAGTTTCTTCAATTAAATGGCGCCCTGTATTGGGGGGCCTCTTCAGTGAATGGCACCCTGGCTAGGGGCGCTATTCACCTGAGGGTTGGATTTTTTGGTTTTTTAAAACAAGCATGTATATATTATAACAAAGGCTATATACTAGGGCTAAAACATGGGGGGCGTCATATTCTGAGGGTAGTATGAGTCACGGGTTACTATTCAAACACTATTCATTTTTAAGATTTTTAGTAAATCATGATCTAAGGATATGGTAAAGTAGAGAAAAATCTGAGGTTTCCAGAATCGTGCTCATGCATGAGTTTCATGATTGGGTTAAAAAGATATAATTGTCTGAACATGGTGGTCAGGGCTGTATGAGTCACAGGTTACTATTCAAATACTATTCATTTTTAAGATTTTCAGTAAATCATGATCTAAGGACATGGTAAAATAGAGAAAAAATTGAGGCTTCTAGAACCGTGCTCATGCATGAGTTTTACGATTGGGTTAAAAAGATAAAATTATTTGAATATGGTGGCTACTAATTACGTGATTTCACTGTTCACTAATTACAACATGTTCACAGAATCAAGAAGTAAATCCATAGATAGACATGGAAAATTTGCAGGACTATAAGATCAAGATCATGCAATAATTTTTGAGTTTAATTTCATTTATTTTAATTTTTAAACATGGATCAATCTGCAATAAATTAGGATAGGTTAATGACAATTATACTAAACTGTGTAATGTACCAGGAGTACTTGGCAGAGGATCTCCTCAACGCACGGGTTATTGTTCCAGTTAGGCGTAGCCTAACTTTCCCACTAAGTCTTTTGATATACTCCAAACAGAATGTAGCTAAGCTAAGACAAGTTTAACTAGCATGCATGTTAACCTACGTTAACTACTAGTTTAGCCAAATCTTGAGAACACCTACCTTTTTTTGACATAAACACGTAGAAGGAATAAGAAGGTAAGCTTCTCTACAAGGTTCTCCAGCAGCAGGAGGAAGAACCCCTTCACGTATGCTCTTAGAAAGGCCCCCTTCTGTTGACAATCACCTTCTAACCTTAGGAGGTTGTGTATAATTATAGGGAAGGAAAGACAAGAGGGTCCATTGCCTGGTAAAAAGAAGCAATTAATGCTTCAATCCATGGATTCCACTGTCGGGTAAGAGGGTCCGTTGCCAGCAAAACGGAGTTGCTCAGGATAGGATGATAGGGATAGTTGTCTGTTGTCTCAAGGAAGTCGCGCCTCTCCGAGTAGGCGTGATTTAGGTGAATAGCGCCTGAGTGTAGGGCGCTATATCATCTGGTCCTTTCCAAGGAAATAACACCTCTCTAGGCAGCCGTTATTTATGTGAATAGTGCCCCTTCAAGTTGGCGCTATATCCTTGAGTTTATATATATATATATATATATATATATATATATATATTTGACTACAGGGGTTCAGAAATGGCGCTTGTGACCAGGGCGCCCTTTCCGGAAATAGCGCCCGGGTCATGGGCATGATTTTTCCTAGGTGCATTATTATGTACTTTCCATTGATGTTACATGTCTAGGCTCGTGGTTACACAAATAATTGGTTAGTGGATTGGGTTGGTGGCATGAATAGTGTCACTTTTCCAAATAAAAGAATTTTTCAGAGATAGATACATGGACAGGTAGAGAAAAATAACAGGGATCTAGCAGTATGCTCATGCATTAGATTAGGCATCGTGATTCACTGTTATTAAATTTTTATCGTGGATGATTTATCTATTAATTGAGAAGTCACGATTGTTTAATCAGTCGTGCTTCAAGAAGTAGCTTGTGAGTGAATAGTGGGTGAATAGTCCATATGAAATAACGCCTTATATTGAGTCGTTACTTCATGTATGAATAGTATTTATGAATAGTACGTGAATAGTGCATATCAAATAACACCCATATAAGGAGTCCTTATTTCACGTGAATAGTAAGGAATAGTATAGGTGAATAGTTCATATGAAATAACGCCCTTATGTGGAGTCGTTACTTAGAGTCACTATTTCGATGCATAGTAAAGAGTCACTATTTTAATGAATAGTGTCACTTTTCCAAATAAAAGAATTTTTTTGAGACAGATACGTGGATATGTAGAGAAAAATGTAAGGAATCTAGCGGTATGCTCAAGTATTAGATTAGATATCATGATTCACATTTATTAAATTTTTAGCATGGATGATTTATATACTAATTTAGAAGTCACGACTGTTTATTCAGTCGTGCTTCAAGAAAATGGCACCTTAGTGAAAGGCGCAACTATTTATGGTGAATAGTGTTTTTGAATAGTAAATGAATAGTAAGTGAATAGTAGTGAATAGTAATGAATAATATTTTTAAATAGTAAATTCTATTACGTAAAGCGTGGCATATTTGTATAATGGCCCGTATGGGATGTTCTAACTTTTTGTTTAACCGTACTATAAAGTTATCTAAAATTTTAGTTATTTGAAAAGAAGTATATTAATTTTGTTTCCTCATTTTTATACGGGATGCTACAATATGTGTACATATGCACTGACTATCAACCTGTGAAAAATGTTTGTGGACACAACGTGATCGGTAAAATGAATATGCATGCAACCTGTTTGATTAAATGACCAAAATGCTTAAATGTGCACAGATGTAATATGAAAGTGCTCTAACCTGCATATGCAACACTATGATTATGAGATATGAATGTACACTGATATCTTCATGACTTTGACCTAACCTTTAACCTTGTTCTCAGAGCCTCCAGCAAACATGCAATGTATCACAGCCAAATGCAACATCAACACATATGACATCATGCACAGATGAGTCATAGTGTTTGACATCATCAAAACCACAGGGGTATAACACACTCGACCCCCAGTGTAACGACCCAGACTCTTCTGAGAGGCCTCCCAAGAGCGAGAAAGCTCCGAAGGGATAGAAAGGTGAGCGTAAGTACATTGAACTTCCAGATAAAGCAGTAAGCAATTAAATTACTATGATTAGGATTGCTAAAATAGCAGAAATAAAAATACATTTTCTATCAATAAATTAAACTATAGTAGCTAACAAGCTACAACAGAGTCCAGTCTAACCAAAGTACTGTACAATAGGAAAGAGAACGTACTCTCAAGTCGGGGGAAGCCCAACACTAGCAAAGCTGGCAACTAAGAACCACTGCACTGCACCTCCAAGCACGAGGAAGAAAAGTTACACCTAAAAAGTTAGGGGTGAGTCTCGTCTCACTGGCTCAGTAGGGGTCCCGCTGATCCCCACCACGAAACAACGCAGTAACAGCAGTGCTAAATAGCTAACAGCAAAGCAGTCACAGCAGGAGTAGGAACAACAACAACAAAGGAAGTAATAGCAGCCATGATGAAAGTCAAAGGAACCACGGCTGAGTCGCAAGCTACTCCTATCGGTAAGAAACACGAATCCCTGCACTCATAGTTGGGAATCACCGAACCGATATAAGGAAACTCTGGCAACACTGTCAGGACAACATCATGACACCTCAGTCATGTAGGCTCGTCTACGAGACAAAATCCCAACTCAAGACCACATGGTCTAAAAGCACCAACACATACACGACCCCACCGTCGTGTACGCTACACTGACCTCGGGTAAAGCAAAACACAGACTACCCAACAAGTCACGTCAACCTTGACGGAAACCAGTCACGAAAGCCACAAGTCATGTGTCATGTGACAGAAGCACCTCCACACTAGAAGAAAAGCCAGATGCGTCCACTGACGTCTTACAGTGCGCCTCAACCGTCTCCCACTCGCCTCGAACACAGTAACTGAGACACCGAACAAGAACCAAGGAACAACAGTAACGAGTGATTAGTCAGGGTCACGTCCGTCGGCGCTAGTCCAAACGCCCCTGACCACATGTGAACACAAAAGCTCAATGTCTTGAGTCAGGCCTCTAGCTAGTTTTTCCCTCCTGTCAGACTCTAACGGCTAGACAAAGGGGCCCACGGCAACCAGCCTACAAACTGTCTCTTTCGGGAACTCGCCCCGCCACCACTCCCAGGTGGGCCGACACACATAAGTGTCGTCAGGCTACGACTAGTCGAGGCTTACTAGACACAGAGACTCAAAATAGAAGTACCAAAGTACAGACAGGCTAAGCACACACCTATCGCACATACTACGGAACATAATACAATATACAACTGCCAGACTCGGGAGAGCCAACTAGACCTGCTGACACGACGATCCTTTAGTTGCAAGACTCAGGTCAAGATTGTCGCACAAAGCGATAACATGCTGCCAATCAGCCTAGTCCCAAAGCCAAATCATGACAAAACATAGTGGAAGTGGCACAAAATAGTCGGATCCACATCACTTGAAAGTCCTCGGCCCCTAGGCCACTCATCGGACTCACAATTCTGCATAACATGAAACACGGAACATGAGGGATCATTGAAGCCCTCAAACCACATGGACATGAAAATCGAGGTAAGACAATACCTCCAAGTGTCTAAAACTAGGTCTTGATCCACACAGGAAAGCCAAGACACTCACGAGGTCACGTGTCAACCACTCACAACCGGGTTGACCAGAAACCATATTGACTCTCGAAATAACACGGAACACTGCTAGGTACAATGGCACTCCTAGACACCCTATAACAGGGTAACAACCCTCATAGGACGTCGAAGACATCTACGGAACAATGGGCTAACCAAGGGGTCGAAGCCACAACAACCGGAAGCCAAACCAATGCGAAAGAACACTCTGGGAGAGTAGCAGTCATCTCCCTGGCTGATATTGGACAGCCCAGACAAATAGCGGTCTTAACCCTGGCCGCTACTTGACTATCCAGCCAAGTGACGGTCTCAGCTGGGCCGCTACTTGCACGGTTGAACAGGCAGGAAACGGTCTTGCTCAAGGCTGCTACTATTAAGTTGCGTTCCTTACAGGGCCGTCTCTTGAAGGTGGCGGTCATGGCCGGACCGTCATCTCCAAATCACCTCGAAAACATGAAAAGCCATCATGGTGGCGGTCCTTTTCCTGATCGTTACTTCAAAAGATGGTTAGCCACAAGGCCGCTACTAGGAACCGACCTAAACCAACTTAAAACCAAATAACGGTCTCCCTGGGACCATTACTTGAAAGTGGTGGTCCTCCCAAGGCCGCAACTACCAAGTTGCGGTCGGTCGTAAGACAACAACCCCAAATAGACATAGAGCCCTTTTACGAGCCAGATAGCAGTCCTCATTGGACCGTTTCTCCAAGTAGTGGTCTCTGGTCTGACCGCTACTTCCTACCGGTGCGAAAACCGTAGGAAGGCTCAAAACTCAGTCTTTCCACACCCCAATCATCCTAGAATGATGGGGAAACACCTATAATCCCGATGCCAACCTTCCACAAGCCGGAAGGGGCCAACATACCATAAAATGGTATGAAACGGGAGATTTCCACAAATCGACCCAAAACGAGCCACATGGGCATGCGGCCTCATATTGGCCCCAAATCATGCTCAAACGAAGTTAAACTAGCGGGAATCGAATCCCAACATGCCAGGGGTTCAATTGATACCATTTAAACTAAAAACCGTCGCCTGGAATGACGATCACGGCTCACATCCCCGAAACATGCTTTCGCCCTTAAAGTAGGAAAACCTACTCAAACTCACACCGTTTGGCTCCAAATCATGAGAGGAAGTAGGAAATCAGTAGGGTATCCATCCCCCTACCTCCACCGAAGATCTCGCACACCGAAACGGCCAAACCACGCCGAAAACCATCACACGAACAACCAACGCCGGCTTCGAATCCACGAATGGGTTCGCGTCAACGGCACGCTCCGATCCTCAGGCCATCACGCTCTAGGTCAGCTCCACTCCGTCACCACGTCGTCCTGCTCTGCCTCGTATGCCCTAGGGGAGAGGAGAAGAGAGGAGAGAGAACGGAGGGAGAGAATGAGAACGTGAGAGGAGAGAGGAGAGAGAGGGTGAGGGTTAAAAGGAAAAGAAATTATCAATTTTCCTAAAATCTGATTTTTGGCTCAAAATTATGTAAACTTAGAAAAATACAAAAAAATAGTCTCTGCGATCTTCGGAACGAGCACAATGCACCTGTAGCGTCCCGGAGTATCGAAACTCAATGGTTCATTCTCCACGGGATTCTGCAAGTTATATAGGGTAAAAACCCAAGTGGATCGTAAAACACAATCAGGGACCCACGAAAGTGCTCCGAAAGCTCTCCGATTCCGATCCGAAGAATCCAGGGTATTACAGCCTCCCCTCCTTTAAGAATTTCATCCTCAAAATTTAAGGAGTCAACAGGAAACAGGGAAGAACAACCCCATAACGCTGGCAATGATCTCCAAGCACCAGCCAAACCTCGAACACAAAACACGATAACACAATTCTCAAAAAACATAATTCAGAGGGACATTGCCAGGCCACAATCACAGGCACACGCTCTGGATCTCAAGGCACATCGATCCACAGAACGAGCATGGCACACAAAGGGAACACAAGTCTGGCACCTCCAAAATCATGGCATTATCACTATTGTCTCACAAATCAAGGAGACACGATCCATGCCAGGAAACAGCCACCGATAACATCTCATACTCGGTAGACAAAATAAGCATCAGCTCTTACAAGGAACATAGTCCTCTCAGCTGACTGCTCCAACCAATTGGCTCCCGTGCCACAGCAACAACCGAAACTGGCACGCAGAACGCCAATGACAGCACTGGACCACAAATACAATTGAGTCAATCCTCACTCAGACATTACATCTGATTCAAGTTCCATGCCAACTTTACCACAGTAATAGAGTATAGCAAAACCAACCGACCAGATCTCAGTCCACACAAATCCAAACTCAGACTCATAGGGAACTCCTCCCAAGCTGACTACAAGCACCATCCAACACACAACCTCAAACAGCACCTGCAGATCTCGGCTCTGTTCTCGACACTGAACCACGGGACAATACCGCAAGCTGGGTCACCTCAAGGAAAAATTACAGTTGAACACACGGCTAAAATGTACTAGCCGCTCGCAGCTTACCAACAAGGACCCACAAACACCTCTCGAAAAATGCATCTTGAGGACCACGATCCGTCCCGAGAGCACAACTTCCAAGAAATATAGAAAAAGAAAAGGGTACTCAACCAGCATATACGCCAACATATTTTCCCAATTCTTAAACTCGCCGGTGCCAACAACAACAACACCTCAAGCAACAGCACGGCAACCAACAGCATCAAGGCACACATAGCCAAGACAATGTCGCACCGAGGAAACAATCCTCTCGGCTAGTTAGAATCTTCCAACCAAATGATCGTTGACCTGTGGGTTATGAGCCCACACGCTTCTGCTGCACACTCACACAACGCGCACAGGCATTACAGACAACTTGGCATCCGCATCTCAGCACACCTCGGCACCATGGCAATTCATAAAACTACAATATACCATGCCTTGAGTACCGATCCTGCCAACAGCCGATCACAAGTCGCCATAGTGCAAACCATCGTGCCAAGAGCCACAGCACAAGCCACAAAGAGCACCTGCCTCAGCTTATCCTCATGCCCCGAAACAATCACTGAACCTTTACAGCACAACAACCGCCTCACACGGCATGCCGAACACGGTGCACAACGACCCCCAATTCACAAACTGGGTCCAAAGCTAAGCCACCGCCGAAACAAGAGCAGATCAGGTTGAGAACTAACACAGTCCACACATAAGCAGACACAGGACAAAAGCCTCATAGAGACAACACTTCCGAAGCTTACCTCAAAAAGACTCCACAAGATAGGATGAGAAAGATCAAGCTCGACTAACGACAGCTTACCAGGAAGGAAATCCTAGGCTCGCCCGAGCACTCTCTCAAACAGGGCATCCAAACAACCACCTCAAACCATAACCTTAACAGCTCAGGGGCTGACCAAACCTCAAGCTGGGATGGACAAAACAACATTAATCTCCTTAGAGAACATGCACGGCCATTACACCAACGATAATGCCACCAGCCACCTGTACAAGCCACGAAAAAATCTCAAACACCGCACTACAGATTCACGCCTACCGGCGAACTCTGCTCAGTGCAGTACAACCGAAACCAACACCATGATGAAAGAAGAACGCTCCATCAGATCCTGACGAGAGCAAAACCACCTCGCACAGTGCCAACACAGCGCGCACAAGCTCTCACGCGAAAAGCAAAGCGATAAAGAAACGCAAAACTTATGCCAGCTGCCGACTGTACTGGACCATAAGGACTCTGAGTACTGTAATATCTAGAATTCACATGTACCTTCACAAACATACACCTTGATACCAACTATGATGACTCAGACTCCGGATACCAGGTAAACCCAATACCACTTGGATTCTAAGAGGCCTCTCAAGAGCTGGAAAGCTCCAAAGGGATAGAAAGGTGTGTGTAAGTATATTGAACTTCTAAATAAAGCAGTAAGCAATTAAATTACTATGATCAGGATTGCTAAAATAGCAGAAATAAAATTATATTTTCTATCAATAAATTAAACTATAGTAGATAACAAGCAACAACAGAGTCCAGTCCAACAAAAGTACCGTACAACAGAAAAGAGAACGTACTCTCAAGTCGGGGGAAGCCCGACACTGGCAAAACTGGCAACTAAGAACCACCGCACAGCACCTCCAACCACGAGGAAGAACAGCTACACTATAAAAGTTAAGGGTGAGCCTCATCTCACTGGCTCAGTAGGGCTCCTACGGATCCCCACCACGAAACAACACAGTAACAGCAGTGCTAAAGAGCTAACAGCAAAGCAGTAACAGTAGGAGTAGGAACAACAACAACAACGGAAGTAACAGCCGCCACGACGAAAGTCGAAGGAACCACGACTGAGCTGCAAGCTACTCCTATCGGTAAGAAACACGAATCCCCGCACTCACAGTCGGGAATCACCAAATTGATATAAGGAATCTCTGGCTACACTGCCAGGACAACATCACAACACCTCAGTCGTACAGGCTCGTATACGAGATAAAAGCCCAACTCAAGACCACACGGTCTAAAAGCACCAACACATACACGACCCCACCGTCGTGTATGCTACACTGACCTCGGGTAAAGCCAAACACAGACTACCCAACAAGTCACGTCAACTATGATGGAAACCAGTCACGAAAGCCACAAGTCATGTGTCATGTGACAGAAGCACCTCCACATTAGAAGAAAAGCCAGATGCCTCCACTGACGTCTTACAGTGTGCCTGAAGCGTCTCCCACTCGCCTCGAACGTGGTAACTGAGACACCGAATAAGAACCAAGGAACAACAGTAATGAGTGACTAATCATGGTCACGCCCGTCGGCACTGGTCCAAACGCCCCTGACCACGTGTGTACATACAAGCTCAATGTCTTGAGCCAGGTCTCTAGCTGATTTTTCCCTCCTGTCGGACTCTAACGGCTAAACAAAGGGGCCCACGGCAACAAGCCTACAAACCGTCTCTATCGAGAACTCGTCCCGCCACCACTCCAAGGTGGGCCGACTCACAAAAGTGTCATCAGGCTACGACTAGTGGAGGCTCACTAGACATAGAGACTCAAAACATGAGTATCAAAGTACAGACAGACTAAGCACACACCTATCACACGTACTACGGAACATAATGTAGTATACAACTGTCAGACTCATTATAGCCAACTAGACCTGCTGACACAATGATCCTTGAGCCGCAAGACTCGGGTCAAGCTCGTCACACAAATCAGTAACACGCCGTCAATCAGCCTAGTCCCTAAGCCAAATCATGATAAAACATAGTGGAAGCAGCATAGAACAGCCATATCCACATCACTTGAAAGTCCTCGGCCCCTAGGCCGCTCATCAGACTCACAATTCCGCATAACACGAAACACAGAACATGATGATGTGACACCACCTTGGGTGGTAATCACAAGGCCAATACACCTTGGACCTATGACTCGTAAGCAAGCAACTTTGATGATGAAATTACTCAGGCGAGCTCACTCGCTTAGCAAACACTATTGCCCGTGGGCAAATTGAGTGCCCAATGGTGGGGAGGGTCCAAAGTGGGACCTTGATGTTCCGATGCTAGGCTTCACTATGACTGACCCCCTAAGGGGCTGAGATACCCAATTTAGTGGGCGGTCAGCATACCAAAGGCATGGGTTGTAGGGTCGCTCTCACCTCACTCCACGGTGGCCACTCAATTGGAGGGAAATTTGGATCAAGCACTCACTTACCGTCCGACGGAGCTAAAGACAATACTAAATAAGCACGAATAAACCAGCGAGGGAAGTGTCCCGGAGCTCACCTGATCGGTGTGAGAACACTGATCCCGGCCGAAAGACGAGGGCGGGCGGGGAGGCATGGATACGCACCCGCACGCCGCGACGATGCCGCTTGAGCCTGTTTAAGTGATTACCACACTACGCCTCTCGCAGGAGGGGGATATTGGGGTGGGGGTTAACTGCTAATACATCCAAAACTACCTCCACACAGGGAGGGGCCTTCAGCTGGCCAAGCAAAAGGGGGAAAATCGAGCTAGAAGCAAAGAATGGTAGCCGATGCCGATTCTGACCACTCTCTACGCTTCAGGACAGGCAGTTGGTTTTCTTGACGCTGCGGTCACTCCAGAATTTTGTTGATGACAAAACCTGTTGGAAATTCTTCATAGCTGGATCAGAATGACGCCAGATTTTTCTTGGAATTTCGTGTCACTGTCGCTGGTTGGGGCAGAGCCGAGAACAGGGGTGGTCTTCGCTGGCTCTGGGTACTCTTAGGGTGTTACTACTGGAAGACGGGGACGCTACGAGATGATCCAAACTCTGTTGGAGGCGTGGAAGGTACCGATGTGATCGTGCTCGAGTCCTCTTTCCGTCGGTACCATCAGCGTTGTCGGTAGATGTCGGAGATGATTGTGAAGTCCCGAACAGTAGAGATGTATCAATTCTGGCTCCCAAAAATTGACCTGACACACTTGGAGTAGAAAATTTGTAACTCTTGATGTCGATGTCCAAACTTAGCTCTGCTTCTTGGGGATGAAAGAGGACTTGACAGGAAAGCTCTCAGTCAAGTCTTGCGTAAAGATCTGCAAGGGAGAGGCCATGGTCAAACCGGATCTACAGCTCTGGTCCTCTGCCTGAGTTGTTCTCCGCAGTCGAGGACGAAATGCTCCCTCGGGCAGCTCGGTGCTCGGACGATGATGAAACCACCTCGCCTGGGAAGCTCTCTAGACGACCTTTCCAGAGGTATATGCCTTGCCACCTGAAGAATCACGGAAGGGCCGGAGACGATGTAGCTTCTAGGACCAATGCTTGTGGCCTGCGACCTGCTACCGGAGCTGCAACCTTGTGATGGCAAATGGAGTAGGAGGGGGGTAACACAGCAAGGGGATGATGGCTGATGGATATGGGAGAGGGGAGGACGTGGCTGGGATCTTCAAGGAGGCTGGGGTGGCAGGGATGGGGTTGAGGGGGGGGCTAGAGCTGCTACTGGTGGTGATAGGGGTGGATGTGCACTAGAGAGGGGTGGGATGGAGAGGAGGTGGAGGGGGGCGACCAGACCTAAGGGGATCTCCTTGGGTCGACCTAGGGTGTGGGGGGGATGAGAGAGGGGAGGGAATTTCGAATTTGGGCCTTGGGAGGAGTTATTTCAGCCTTGGGGAGGTGGTGGGATGCTTGGGAAAGGAGAGAGGGGTAGTTGGGGTGTGGATTGGAGGAGAGCTCTTGGGGTTGGGGTGAGTTAATGGAAGGGTGTGGGGACTAGGGAGAGAGTTATTAGGGGAGGGGAAGTGAGAGAAAGTGGTTGGGAGGGGGAAGAGAGAGAGAATGGGGCGAACCCCTTAGAGAGAGAGAGATAATGAGAGAGAGAGAGAGTAGAGTGAAATTTGGTGGAGGAGAAAGAGACTTGAAGGTTTCTTCTGTTCAAATGATTCATCAAAAGTTGTTACATATGAGGGGAGTGGGGGCCTATTTATAGGCTTACATAATTCCATATGACCAAACTAACCTTGACCAAGTGCACTAATGACAAGCAAGTCCAAGGGAGGGGCGCCCCTGGGCCCAGCCCACTAGTTGGGCCCAAATGACTATCAAACTGTCCCATTAACCTATTAACTGACTCAAATAAAGAAAGATTACACATCTATGACTCAAATAAAATGAAAATTACATGCTACTGCTCAAAATTAAGTGATGGAGATGATGATGCACCGATGACGAGCAACTGAAGTCTCGAAAAAAGATGCAGTGACTGGGGATGTCCCCATCATACCCCCCGGGGGAAGGGGGGGAGAAGTCGACCCCGTCGAGTGTGGGTCCACCGGGGTAGCAGCACACCAAAGCGGATCCGGGTGCAGAACGTCTTCCCAACTCAACCCTGCCTTCGTAGCCGAGGGATGGCTCTTCCACATCTCAGGATAGTGCGGGCACACCCTCTTCCTTGCGATGGTACCTTGCTTATCTAGTATTGCCTCCATGTGCTCATGTCGGGCTCTCGGGCTGATATGTGGAGACTCTCCGGTGGTGTCACTCACAAAGGTAAGTGTAGGCTCAAGATGCTTACTAGGTTCCACCGTGGGGCCCTTATAGGGTGCTGGATCTGCCACACAAAAGTCGGGTGTGTCCCAGAATCCTTTGGAAAGTTCAGACCAAAGCATGTTTGCCAATGCCACTTAGAATTCGAGAAGGTCCAAGTCCTTGTGCCCTCGGTTTGGAGTTAGCCCTAGGGTAGAGCCACTTCAATGTCACCATTACCAAGTTGCCTACTTGGAATCCCAAGTGCCACTTACGAGCTGTTGCCCGCTCTTTGTGATCCTCACTGCCCGTTGCTAGATGCTTGCGAGAATGCGTATGCTATGCACTACGATGCGATGTTGGTGTGAAAAGTATGGTGTGCAAAGGTGGACCGGGGTAGCCATATGTAGACTGATCATACGTTGATGCCATGAAGACTGTGACAGACTTAGGATGGCCGGGACATCCATAGATGAATCTTTTATGCATGGATGTGACAAATGTCGGGGGACCCGGACATCCATGTATGCTCCTTTCATGCTTGAGACTCATGATGAATGGAGGTGGACCAATACATCCGAATACGGTCCACTTATGCTTCCTACCTGACATGTGGGTGATGTGAATGAATGTACCCGACTCATGAATCATGCCAAGTGGTGTGGTAAGCCTAGACACATTCATGTTTATCCCAAAGGTGACTTCCATGTGCATAGATGTGGGATGGCTTTCGAACTTCCATGTGAATGGGTCGAAGGAATCTAGGAAGGTGGTTATGGGGTGGGTCTTTTCATCAATCCCAAGGTGTATGTAGCCTAAGGTCAAGGCTCTCATGGTGTAACCCGATTCTAGGAAGGGAGGAGTTTGGGTCAACATGGGCTATATGGGTAGGGTAAGGTGGGTGGGGGTGAATAGGGTGAGTGGGTTACATGGAGATCTAGGCTCCCATAGGAAGGGGTTGAAGGGATCATGGTAAGGGTCACCTAGATAGGGGTACTCCATGTTCTCAAGGTCCTCAAATGGTGAGTCATCCTCCTCCAAAATAATTGGGCCAAGGTCGCTAATGGGTTGGTCGATCAAAGCACTTGGGATCTCAATGGTTGGGGAGTAGACTAGGATGGGTTCCTCCTCCATGGGAAGAAAGAGGATGATCTCACTCGTAAATTGGCCATTAGTGTAGATGGAAGTGATGGAGCCAACAGCGGGGTAAGCTAGGCTAATGGTGCTAGGCTTCGATGGCCTCATGGCTAGCATATCGGTCAAATGGACTTGCCAATGTAGGTAGTCCACTAAGTCACCCAAATCTTCCACACAATAGGAGGTTTGATAAGTGACATGAGGCTGAGTGGGAATGATTTGGGATTGATGTCCCATGGGTAGGTGGCATGGTTGTGAACTAGGAAGGGTGAGGCCTCGCTTGAGCCATTGGAGTACGGACTCATCTATGGTGACGGTGTCATGGGGAAGGGTGTGTGGCTCTTGAGGAGCTAGGCTAGGAGAGGTGGGTGAGTTGTGTGGCCCTTGGATTTCCTCTATTTTGGGAGGGGGATCCGGATGGGTATCCCTCTCCACTTGGGTGGGTGTGTGGGTTGCAATTCCTAAGGACAATGGGGTAGGTAGGTCTATGGTGGGCGGGTTGGTGATAGTTGACGCATGGCGCACCCGAGGAGGTGAGCAAGGTCAGACGTGGATTGGAATTAGGAGTGGAAGTAGTGGAGGCCTAAGTTGGGGTAGGATTGGGGTTGGAAGTGGAAGGTGGGTTGGGTGAGGAGATTTGGGTTGATTGGTTTTGGGAGATGTGTCCCTTTTTGGGGACGATGGTGAGGTTGCGGTGGTGGTCAAGGGGGCTTGTGGGGTACGGGTTTGGTGAGGGGATTTGGGTTTGGGGGTGGTGGCCATTATGGGCCTAGGTGGAGGGGTGGACATGGGGTCCAATTGGGTATGTAGACATATGGTTGTGGTGAGGACTTGGAGGTAGGATGTAGATGTGGTGGTTGGGGTAGGAGAGGTGGGAAATGGTGGGGAATGCGTGATTAGGGTCTTGGGTTGGCCAAGGGGAAATGAAGGAGTTGAAATGCTCTTTGGGATTCGGTGTTCGGAATGGGAGGGGAAAATATATCTAGCCCTAAGTTGTTCCTTCATGTCCCCCCAAGTGGTGATGGGAGTTTCCCTTCTAAGTATCCTTAACCCGACAATTTGCAACCAATGAGTTTCTGCCCGTTTGGTAAGTTGCATTTTGGCAACCCAAGCCTTTTCATCCTCGGACATGGGATACCAAGTGAAGTACTGGTCCATTGTAGCTTCCCAATCTAAATATTCTCTAGGAGAGGTTCCATCAAAGGTGGGAAGTGGGAGGGGGACCATTCTATCGTCCACCCTTGGGGTGGGCCCATTGTCACCTAATTGGGTAAGTTGACCTTTTATGCTATCTAGGCGATTAAAGGCATTAGTCATGGCCCCAATGAGGTAGTCAACACACCCGGGGATGTCATGTGTGTTGGTGGTGAGTTTCCCTTGGGGTTTGGGACTCATGGGGAGAGTCGATGGGTTAGGTTGGTATGAGGCGGCCATGCTAGTGGTCAAAAGAGATGCAACCGAGGACTCTAAATGCATAAACATGCCCTCGGACCAACTTGTGGAGAGACAAGTTGTGAACTTACTCTGATACCACTTGATGTGACACCACCTTGGGTGGTAATCACAAGGCCAATACACCTTGGACCTATGACTCGCAAGCAAGCAACTTTGATGATGAAATTACTCGAGCGAGCTCACTCGCTTAGCGAACACTATTGCCCGTGGGCAAATTGGCAATGGTGGGGAGGGTCCAAAGTGGGACCTTGACGTTCCGAGGCTAGGCTTCACTATGGCTGACCCCATAAGGGGCTGGGATACCCAATTTAGTGGGCGGTCAGCATGCCAAAGGCATGGGTTGTAGGGTCGCTCTCACCTCACTCCACGGTGGCCACTCAATTGGAGGGAAATTTGGATCAAGCACTCACTTACTGTCAGACGGAGCTAAAGACAATACCAAATAAGCACGAATAAACCAGCGAGGGAAGTGTCCCAGAGCTCACCTGATCGGTGTGAGAACACCGATCACGGCTGAAAGACGAGGGCGAGCGGGGAGGCGTGGATACGCACCTGTACGCCGCCCCGATGCCGCTTGACCATGTCTAAGTGATTACAACCCTACGCGTCTCGCAGGAGGGGGATCTTGGGGTGGGGGTTAACTGTTAATACATCCAAAACTACCTCCACACAGGGAGGGGCCTTCACCCGGCCAAGCAAAAGGGGGAAAATCGAGCTAGAAGCAAAGAATGGTAACCGATGCCGATTCTGACCACTCTCTACGCTTCAAAACAGGCAGTTGGTTTTCTTGACGCTGCGGCCACTCCAGAATTTTGTTGATGACGAAACCTATTGGAAATTCTTCGTAGCTGGATCAGATATACGCCGAATTTTTCTTGGAATTTTGTGTCACTGTCGCTGGTTTGGGCAGAGCCGAGAACAGGGGTGGTCTTCGCTGGCTCTGGGTACTCTCAGGGTCTTACTGCTGGAAGACATGGATGCTACGAGATGATCCGAACTCTGTTGGAGGCGTGGCAGGTACCAATGCGATCGTGCTCGAGTCCTCTTTCCGTCGGTACTAGTAGCGTTGTCGGAAGATATCGGAGATGATCGTGAAGTCCTGAACAGTAGAGATGTATCAATTCTGGCTCCCAAAAACTGACCTGACACACTTGGAGTGTAAAATTTGTAACTCTTGATGCCGATGTCCAAACTTAGCTCTGCTTCTTGGGGATGAAAGAGGACTTGAGAGGGAAGCTCTCAGCCAAGTCTTGCGCCAAGATCTTCAAGGGAGAGGCCGTGGTCGAACCAGATCAGCAGCTCTGGTCCTCTGCCTGAGTGGTTCTGCGTAGTCGAGGAAGAAATGCTCCCACGGGCAGCTCGGTGCTTGGACGATGACGAAAACACCTCGCCTGGGAAGCTCTCTGGATGACCTTTCCAGAGGTATATGCCTTGCCACCTGAAGAATCAGGGAAGGGCCAGAGACGATGCAGCTTCTAGGACCAATGCTTGTGGCCTACGACCTGCTACCGGAGCTGCAACCTTGTGATGGCAAATGGAGTAGGAGGGGGGTTAACACAGCAAGGGGATGATGGCTGATGGATATGGGAGAGGGGAGGACATGGCTGGGGTCTTCAAGGAGGCTGGGGTGGCAGGGATGGGGTTGAGGGGGGGGGCAAGAGCTACTGCTGGTGGTGATAGGGGTGGATGTGCACTAGAGAGGGGTGGGATGGAGAGGAGGTGGAGGGGGGCGACCAGACCTAAGGGGATCTCCTTGGGTTGACCTAGGGTGTGGGGGGGATGAGAGAGGGGAGGGAATTTCGAATTTGGGCCTTGGGAGGAGTTATTTCAGCCTTGGGAAGGTGGTGGGATGCTTGGGGAAGGAGAGAGGGGTAGTTGGGGGTTGGGAGGTGGGGTGTGGATTGGAGGAGAGCTCTTGGGGTTGGGGTGAGTTAATGGAAGGGTGTGGGGACTAGGGAGAGAGTTATTAGGGGAGGGGAAGTGAGAGAAAGTGGTTGGGAGGGGGAGGAGAGAGAGAATGGGGCGAACCCCTTAGAGAGAGAGATAATGAGAGAGAGAGAGAGTAGAGTGAAATTTGGTGGAGGAGAAAGAGACTTGAAGGTTTCTTCTATTCAAATGATTCATCAAAAGTTGTTACATATGAGGGGAGTGGGGGCCCATTTATAGGCTTACATAATTCCATATGACCAAACTAACCTTGACCAAGTGCACTAATGACAAGCAAGTCCAAGGGAGGGGCGCCCCAGGGCCTAGCCCACTAGTTGGGCCCAAATGACTATCAAACTGACCCATTAACCTATTAACTGACTCAAATAAAGAAAGATTACACATCTATGACTCAAATAAAATGAAAATTACATGCTACTGCTCAAAATTAAGTGATGGAGATGATGATGCGCCGATGGCGAGCAACCGAAGTCTCGAAAAAAGATGGAGTGACTGGGGATGTCCCTATCACATGAGGGATCACCAAGACCCTCAAATCAATAGGACACGTAAATCGAGGTAAGACAATACCTCCAAGCGTCCAAAACCAGGTCTCGATCCACATAGGATAGCCGAGACACTCACGAAGTCACGTGTCAACCACTAGATCACAACCAGGTTGACCAGAAACCATAATGACTCTCAAAACAACACGGAACACTGCTAGGTACAATGGCACTCCCAGACACCCTATAACACGGTCACAGCCCTCATAGGATGTCCAAGACATCCACAGAACAATGGGCTAACCAAGGGGTCAAAGCCACAACAACCGGAAGCCAAACCAAAGTGAAAGAACACTTTGAGAGAGTAGCGGTCATCTCTCTAGCCGCTACTAGACAGCCCAGAGAAATAGCGGTCTTAACCCTAGCAGATATGACTATCCAGCCAAGTGACGGTCTCAGCAGGGCCGCTACTTGCACGGTTGAACAGGTAGGAAATGGTCTTGCTCAAGGCCTCTATTAACAAGTTACAGTCCTCACTGGGCCGTCTCTTGAAGGTGGCGGTCAGGGCTAGACCGTCATCTCCAAATCACCTCAAAAACATGAAAAGCCATCCTGGTGGCGGTCCTTTGCCTGACCGTTACTTCAAAAGATGGTCATGTTGTGCTCCTCTAGTTTTGATGATGGCAACACTATTACACTATCATAGTAGTACTAAGATTACTCTGAGTAAGAATATGCACAGTACAAATGCATTCACGTCCCTTATCTGTTTTCTCTCCCCCTGTATCTCAACTCTCCCTCATACAAGATGGAGACCAGATCACATTTCATCTTTCAGACAGAACTTACCAAGCACACACGTAGCTTTCTCTCCCCTAGCTTTTTTCTCCCCCACAAATATGATAAGACCTTATACCAGGAAGATGGACAGACCTTATACCAGGCAGACATACAGAAACTTCACTTACTCTCCCCCTTTGCCATCGGCAAAAAGAAATTGACAGAAACAATTAGAGCTAGACAAGAGGATGAACGACAGTTTCAAGGTAGGGAAAGCTCAAGAATGTTTAAGCATACAAACTGATTCAACCTTCATTAGATTAGCATATGAAATTCAATTTCTGCTTTCTATAAGAATTCATATAATGCAACCTTGATAGATATTTGGTTTAAGAAAGATGAATGTAGAGTTCAGTAATCAAACTCTTTGAATAATTTTGCATTTAACAATTAATAGCAATGAACCGAAACTGCATGAAAATGTTATGTTCAATCTCCCTTCATCTTACTCAGTTAAACTCATGGAAGTTCTTAGGAGTAACTCATGACATGTATTGAGATTAAACAAACTTGACAGTTCTGATTTTTTTACTTCGGGGTTACATCATGATTTTTCTTTTTACTTTGCCCATAATTTTTAGAACAGTCTGGTATTATCCATACCTTTTGATATAAGGGTACACGTTGATTGGACGCCAGTACCCCTAGTTACTCAGTAGTATTTACCATTCTATTTAAATACTTTGAACAGAGATAACTAAAGCACTTTATGACATAGGTTTTCTTCATTTCTTTGATGAAGGACCCAATTTCTTGGTGCACTCAGCCATTGCTCTACCTATAGAGTTGTTGGCTCATTATTTTGACATGGCTGCCCTTTGGTTTTACAGAAAACTTTTTATTTAAGAACAATACTTAGCCCAAGTCTCTCAACCAAGTTTATCATGAATTTTAAACTTTCAGATTCTAAGAAACTTTACAAATATATCATGTTAGATGTGGTTGAAGACTATTAAGTGTGAACTGTAGCCTTTTCGTTGAGTTCAATCTTTAAACTCTTTGACTCATTTGACTTAAACCATCAATTTTTCATGGTGTATCATAGACCCTTATATGAAAGATTTCTGAATTTCAATAGCTAAGAATAATGAATCTGAATATCATATTGTCACAATTTCATGTTCAAAGAAAGTGCATGATTTTTTTAGGACATTTCAGTTGACAGGAGTCTGATGCCAAGAGATAAGGTGCCTAGTGATAAGATAGATATGAAGGAGTGAAGACACTAGCCCAACTTAAAAGTTTCAAAACAAGAGTAGTAAAAATTCTGGTGGATTGAAACAAGACAGAATATGAATCAAAAACATATGAAGTAATAGACATAACTTATGCAAAAAGGTGTCGACTTTGGGTGTCCACATTCCTTAAGATATACTCACATCTGCCTATATGCAGCAACCTGAACCTGATCTGACTCAACCTTTGAACACCATATCATAAACTCCTGCTATTAATATGCAAGACAATGAGATGGACACAAGATATTTTTGACATTAACTCCCCATGTCTATGTGCACTTCTGCTGGACACAACATTTAAAGCACATGAAAATTTTTGGCTAACAGACCTCAGATATTGGGATGCAAGACTTGGACACACTCTTGACCCAACATACCATTTGATATACCTTTGGAATCAAGATGGATTTTATGCAATGCAATGTATGCAACATCATCCTCATTCTACTTCTACCAGCAGCAAGATATGACAAATATAAAGCATTTATTCCATGTGAGAACACTCAAGCAGTCAGTTATCATGCTAAAATTTACATAAACCTAGTTCTCTTCTTAAGAATTTAAATCTTTCATTGCCAAGAGGTTTAGTAAATATATCAGCAATCTATTTTTCTGATTCTACATAAGTCAAGCCCAACTGAGATTTTTCAAAACAAGAGTAGTAAAAATTCTGGTTGACTAAAACAAGACAGAATAGGAATAAAAAACATAGGAAGTAATAGACAGAACTTATGCAAAAAGGTGTCGACTTTGAGTGCTGACATTCCTTAAGATACACTCACATCTGCCTATATGTAGCAACCTGAACCTGATCTGACTATACCTTTGAACATCCTATCATAAACTCCTCCTATAAATATGCAAGACAATGAGATGGACACAAGATATTTTTGACATTAACTCCCCTATCTATGTGCACTTCTGCTGGACACAACATTTAAAGCACATGAAAATTTTTGGCTAACAGACCTTAGATATTGGGATGCAAGACCAGGACACTCTCTTGACCCAACATACCATTTGATATATCTTTGGGATCAAGATGGATTTTATGCAATGCAATGCATGCAACAACATCCTCATTCTACTTCTACCAGCAACAAGATACGACAAATATAAATCATTTATTCCATGTGAGAACACTCAAGCAGTCAGTTATCATGCTAAAATTTACATAAACCTAGTTCTCTTCTTGAGAATTTAAATCTTTCATTGCCAAGAGGTTTAGTAAATATATCATCAATCTATTTTTCTAATTCTACATAATTCAGTTCAATTTCATTCTTACTTCATCTCTCAAGAAATGATGTTTTATCTCAATGTGCTTAGTCCGGGAATAATAAACAGGATTCTTAGTCAAGGATATAGCACTAGTATTTTCACAAAGAATAGGAACACATCCAAGTTTTATGTGATAGTCAATGAGCTGGTGTTTGATCCAGAGAACCTGGGCTGCACAATTTCCTGCTGCAACATACTCAGCTTCAGCAGTGGAAAGAGCAACAGTGTGTTGCTTCTTAGATGCCCAAGACACTAGACAACCACCTAGGTATTGACAATACCCACTAGTACTTTTTCTATCTATTCTACACCCTGCATAGTCTGCATTAGTGTAACCTACCAGTTCAAACTTACACCTAACAGGATACCATAGACCTAAGTCAAGGATGCCAAATAGATATCTAAAAATCCTTTTCACTGCACTCTGTAGACACGGTAAAATTGACATTACTATGAGTACATCTCATATTACCTCATAATACCCCAATTTAATCCTAAAAGTGACTTTGTTTGAGTGCTTTTCCCCACTTTTCTTGGATTTCTCCTTTTTTTCTACTTTTTCTTTTTTTTCCTATTTTTTTGGATTTTTTTGGATATTTTTCTTTATTTTTATGAATTTTTAAAGAATTAACGAAAGGAGGGGAGGCGTCATTTGATTTAAAGAATAAAGAAAAAAAATAAAAAGAGAAATGACGCCACTTTATGGAGGCGTCCTTTCAATTTGGAATTTTTTATATTAAATTTCAGGGCCTCTTTCAGGGGTGTTTTGGTGGCTATCTAGGTGTCAGAAAAAGATGAAAAAATAGGAATTAGAGTCAGCACAGTCATATGCACATTCACCTAAATAATAAATAATAAATAATATGAAATGAGAAATGGCCCTTTTTTGCCGAATATGAAATACCGCCCCTCACGGGGGCGCCCTTTCAAATGACTCCCGAACGAGGGGCGCTATTTCATTTTTTGACTTTTTTTTTCTTTTTTTGATTCGTGACACTTCGGACAGTTGCTATTTTAAATAACGCCTGATTTTCGAACCGTGCCGGAACCCCGTTCTTTCTCTGTTTTGAGCCGTTATCCACTTTGGAAAGGACTCTAATGGCTTTCCATGACTGGGGGGATTCCTTCCAATATTTATCTCCTACTAAAATTGGGTTATCCCAATTTTACTTAGATTAAACCCACCAAATTCTTCCCTATAAATAGAGCCATGCGGCTCTTGTTAGGAGGAGAGATTTTCAATTTACAGGGGGAGGTGCTGCCGTTTTCTTGGCTGGAGGAGGGAATACTCTCTGCATGCAAAGCTTCATCCTTTTGAAGGAGACTTCCTCCCCATCGCGCATCAAAGCCACAAGAGAAACCTCCCTAGGATCCTCTATTTCCTTCTCTATTTCTTTTGTTTATTTTATTGCATTAACGCATGCATGCATTACATTACATATTCATCACTTCCTCAACCACGTTGAGCCTCCATAGTGCAACACTTGCACATTTTATCTTCTTTATTTTTATATACTTCATTCATCATCATAAATTTCCCTACCCATCGCATGGGGTTTAAAAGGGCAACACCCAGAAGGTGTGTTCTAGTCCATATTTTCATATTTATATTTATATTATGAATTTGATACTACACCTTGGGTTTACTAATTCTATTTCATTGGTTGTTGTCTTTGTTTCTTGCAAGGGATAATCAAAGAGGAACTCCCTCCATCGGCCAGCCGATAGGAAGGGAAGGAAATCACTCACATCTCTCACGCTTAAGGGTATTTATATCGTGATCCCTCCTTTATTTATGGATTATATCATTTGAGGCCCGCGGTCTCTGGCGATCACATTCCACATAGCACCACGTGCTTCTCTTTGTCTTTCATCACTTGCTTTCTTTTCTTTTATTTTTAATTTTAGTGGATTTTTATTTAGATCTACAAATTGACGATCACGGTGGAAACCCCTTTGTTTTCCTTTCGATTACCCTTCCCCTTGGGCACCCACGTGTGCCATCTCCCCCTTTGCACCCACAGTGCACCTCCCTTTATGCTCCACGTAGCACACTCCCTATGTGATTGTTGATTTGATAGATTTTTTTTAGAAATTCCATTTTATCTATCCCTCTCTCTAAAAAAAGGAGCATGTCATGTTATGTTTTTTAATTCTTGATTGCCATGTTCTAGGTGTTGAGTTTGTGATCGTTTCCTCCCTTTGTGTTGGCATGATATTCACTATTTAATATTTCTGGGCGCCATGGGAGGTTCTGGTACACAGGAAGAATTGGCACCCCTGCAGGGGGCGCCCTTTTCAAATAGTGGCAGGGGTTAAGGCGCCATTTCCTTGCCCCTCTGAAAAAAAGGAAAAAATCACAGAAGAATTGGCGCTCCTGTATGGGGCGCCCATTTCAATAGAAGTCAAGAGGGAAGGCGCTATTTCCTATTTTTTTAAAAGAATTGTTTCTTTCTGTCTTGTGCTGCATTATTATTTCATATATCCTGTTCATACATTCATATTTCTATCTTTTTGCATTAGTTTTGCATCCATTTGCATTTGACTTGGGAGACCTCCTCTTTTCTCACTTCCTAAGAGATATTACACCCCTTGGTGAAGGAAGGACCCTCCATTGAGCATTCCGTCTCTTTGGATCAGAAATTTCTAAACCAAGCCTCCATAAGTCCCTGCACCTGTGGATTCCCTCACAGACACCGGGCAGGTTGTACCTTGAAGTTCCCCGGGTTTAGTTGGCCTATTTGTGGTGAAAATTGACCTAGTTGGCACCAGAGTTGACTATATTGAAACTAGGTTCCAACCTTGTGTGACTTGTATCAAATTTTTACAAAAAAATTACCTAATTCACCAAGGTTGAAATCAAAATAAAAGCAAGCATAAACATCCCAACTTGATCGATATCTTTGCAACATTGCTTTGATTGGTTTAATTGTTTGCTTGCATGATGTTTAACCCTGATAACAAAACCATCATGTTTAATCAATCATATACTCATGAGGATGATAGACTTAGCATATCTTATAATCCTCAAGTTTATAATTCTCACCACAATCTTTCTAAGGGACCGCACCCTCATTCTTATGGTATTGCCCGACCCATGGGCAATTTCCAATCCCATGACCCCTCGCATTCATTGCAAGCCACTACTCCCTCAGGATTGTCTCTTCCACATGATGAGAAGGCTTCCCAAATTTTGCATGCCATAGATCACCTTACTCCTCAACAAATCCAAGCCCTTAAGGCCGTTATTGAGGGTGCATCTCCTTCTCATCCTTCTTCCACTCCCTCACGGGTGGCTCATCACCCGCATACTTCTACACATATTCCCACACAGGTGACCCATCACCCACCTCCTTCCATTCATACCCGAGTGACCCATCACCTGCCTCCCTCTTCTACTCACGCTCCCATTCGGGGAGTCCGCCTGTCTCCTCCTTCTACACATATTCCTTCTCGGGTGATCCGTCACCCGCCTCATTCTATTCCTCCTTCACCACAGCCCCAAGGCCCACATGTTCCTTGCAACTCGACCCGTCCGGGTCCTTTTGTGGGTCGGCCCATTATCCCTCCTCCACGGCCTTCACATGTTGCCCCACCAAGGTAATCATGCCAACCCTCCTGATGGGGGCATCACTTACCCCTCCACATTTTGTGAAGCTCTGATGGATCGTCGGTTTGTGCCATTGTGTTCTCCACATTTTTTTGAGTCAATCCACGTAATTTTCATATTTTATTTGAGTCATAAACTATGTAATTTTCTCTTTATTTGGGTCCGGTAGCTAGGTATAAGGGTCATTTACCTAAGTCTTGAGTCATGTGGTTAATTAAGTAGTCTAATGGGCCCAACTAATGGGCTAGGCCCAAGGGCGCCCCTCCCTGGTCTGTCTAGTCATTGTGTCAATTGTCTAGGGTCAGTATGGTCATGTGAAAAGTCCAGTCCCTATAAATACCCCCCTTCACCCCCTCATTTGAAATCTGTTGGTCAATCAAAAAAATTGAGTGTTCTAGTGCAATTGGAGTGGATTCTCCATCTCTCTCTCCCTCTCTCTCTAAGGGGTGGATTCCCCCCCTCTCTCTCTCTCCTCCCCTCCCAACCACTTTCTCTCTCCCTTCCTCCTCCATTAAAGCCACTCCAACTCCCCACAACTCCTCTCTTTACTCCACCCCATCCCCAAGGTAGCCTCCACCTATCCCCACTCCACCCTCCAACCACCAACCACCCACTCCCCTTCCCCAAGCACCTCTCTCATCTCCCAAGGGAGAATTCTCCACTCCCCAAGCATCCTTTTCCCTTCCCCACACACCTCTTCCCACCCCCAAGACCAGAAATTAATCCCACCCTTAAACCCATTTTCAAATACTCCTTCCCTATCCCCTCCCAACACCAAAGTCGCAGCTTCCCCTCCCTCTACCTGCTAGACCTCCTTCAAGCACCCATTTTGCCACTCCATCACCTTGGATCACCCCCTCCCAGACCCCCTCACATCCAGGGTTCACCCCACACTCATCCACCCCCATTTCGCCCCCCTCCTACTCCATTTCCTATCGGCAAGTTGAAGACCTTGCAGCAGTTCGCAGGCAGCAAGCTAGGGTCCTGGAAACAGCATCGTCTCCAGCCCTTCCCCGATCCTTCTCGTGGAAAGTCATATACCTTTGGAAAGGTAGTCTAGAGAGCTTTCCAGGCGAGGTGGTTTCATCATCGCTCAAGCACCGAGCGGCTCGTGATAGTGATTCTTCCTCGACTGCGCAGAACCACTCAGGTAGAGAACCGGAGCTCCAGATCAAGTTTGACCACAGCCACTCCCTTCCATATCTGGGCGTGAAACTTGGCTGAGGGCTTCTCCTTCAAGTCCTCTCCCATCCCCAAGAAGTCGAGCTAAGTTTGGACCTCGGCATCAAAAGTTACAAATTTTCCATTCCAAGTGCGTCAGGTCAATTTTCCTGAGCCAGAACCAACACATCAGTGTTGTCCGGGCCTTCACGATCAGCTCCGACATCTGCCGATGGCGCCGTTGGTCCTGACGGAAAGAAGAGTAGTCCGCGATCGCAACGGTACCAGTCTCGCCTCCAACAGAGTACGGGATAGTTTGTGGTGCCCTCGTCTTCCAGTAGCATCACCCTGGGAGCAACCAGAACAAGCAAAGACCAGCCCTGTTCCAGGCTCTGCCCCGGCCAGCGGCATCGTCACAAAATTCCAAGAAAATTCAGGCGTTTTCCTGGCTCAAGTCATAGAATTTTGACACTAGTTGCAGCCTATTCGGAGTTTGGTAGTGATCGTGGCGGCACCATCTTCAACTATCTATCCAGCGGTTCTAGAAGCTGGCAGCACCGGTGGAGGTCGGTATAACGGTTTTCTAGCTTCACTCCCACTCCCCGCCTGGCCGGCTTACAGCCCCTCCCTGTGTGGAGGTAGTGTTTGACTGTATCACATTAACCCCCCACCCCTTGTCCCACCCTCCTGCCCGAGGAGTAGTGGTGTACTCTATAAATTTTCAGGTCAAGCGGTATCGACGCGGCGTGTGGGTGCGTACCCACGCCTACCCGCTCGCCCTCGTCTTCGGCCGGGATTAGTGTCTTCACACCGACCAGGTGAGTTTCAGAACACTTCTCATTGCTGGCCCCTTTATTTCTTAGTTTAGTATTGTTTTTGGTTGCTCCATCGGCGGTAAGAGAGTGCCCGATCCTGAATTTGCTTATAATTGAGCGACCACCGCGGAGTGAGTTGAGAGAGCGACCCTACAACCCACGCCCTTGGCGTGCTGTCTGCCCGCGGAATTGGGCATCCCAGGCCCTTAGGGGTCCATCCCAAGCTAGCCAAATCCCCGGAAAGGTGAGGTCCCACTTCGGACCCTCTCCACCATCACCGGTTTGCCTACGGGCCCTAGTGTGCGCCAAGCGGGTGAGTCCGCTCAAGTCAAGTTGCCGGTCCGTTGCATTGCTTGCTTGCTAGGTCCAAGGGGTCTTCGGTCTTGTGACTATCACTCCCAAGGTGGTGTCACATCAATTAGTATCATAGCAAGTTCTCAACTTGTCTCTACAAGTTGGTCCTAGGGCGCATTTGCATTCATCACCCGGTGCATCAACCTTACCCACTAGCATGTCTACTTCATATTGGTCACATCTGTCCCATTCGGCCCTCCACAGGGGTCCGATTGACACCCCTTTGGACATAGTCCTATTTGAGGACCTTATCTTTGACGGGTACCACCCTAGTGCATATCTAGAGTGGGAGGAAAATATGGACAAATACTTTAAGAGGACTCCAATGACTGAACCCATGAGAATCTACCTTGCCAAGAGTCGGCTTGTGCGCCATGCCGAGGATAGGTGGCAGCTCATTGAACGCTTAAGGAAGGTTATGAGGCAAGAGCCTATTAACACATGGGAAAACATGAAAGCTGAACTTAGGAAAGTCTACACTCCCCGACCTTCTTCCTTCTACTCGGATCACCAAAGCCCAAGGAGCACTTCAACTCCACCATCCCCACCCGGCCAACCCAAGACTCTAATTCCCCAATTCCTTACAATGCAATCAAAACTCAATTCCACAACCCACCTTACTCAAGCCCCTTTGGCCC
Organism: Amorphophallus konjac; assembly: GCA_022559845.1. NCBI lineage: Eukaryota > Viridiplantae > Streptophyta > Magnoliopsida > Alismatales > Araceae > Amorphophallus > Amorphophallus konjac. The sequence continues at coordinate 263,467,547 of CM040121.1, forward strand.
CCACCTCCACCTCCACCCCTCACCTTACCCCTTCTCAAAAGGGAAAGAGCCCTATGGAGATAGAAGTGAGTGAAATACCTCGGGTAAGTGCGAGCCGGAATGTTATAGGTACCACTAATTGGGGCACAGCGCCGGACAATGCCCCACGAGGAAGCATCTTCCCATGCCCCTAGTGGTTGAAACCTCTCCCGCCCCGGCCACCATTACCCCTCCATCGTTCCCCAACAGGGACACCCCTCCCAAGGACAATCTTCCCAAACCCCCTCAACCCACCCATCTTCCTCTCCCTACCCCAACCCAACCCCAACCTTGACCTCCACTACTTCCCTTACCAATCCCAACCCAAGCCCATGCTTGTTCACCACCTCGGGTACACCACACACCGGCTATCACCATCACCCCACCACCAAATAACTGTCCCAGCCCCTTGATAGAGGAAACCATGGCCCACACACCCACTCAAGAAGAGGTGGGTACCGATCCGAACCCACCTCCTGCCATAGAGGAAATCCAAGAGCTTCCCATTCCATTCACTTCTCCTAGCCCTGTCCTTCAAGAACTAACCACCACCACTCATGGCACCCTCACCGTGAATGAGTCTATACTCCAATGGCTCAAGCGAGGCCCCACCATCCCTAGTTCAACCCCACACCTCTCACCCATGGGACATCAATCCAAAATTGTGCCCCTCCCCTCCTTTTACACCACGATCCAATCCTACTATGAGGTAGAGGGTTAGGATGATCTTTTTAAGGGTCTAGAGTGGCAATTAGACTTGACTTGCTTGTTGACCCTAGGGGCGGATCGACCCAAGAGTCTTGACCTCATCCACCCATGCGTCGGGTCTATCACCTCGGTTTGCACTACTGGTTGCTACACTAGCAACCTCCTTTTCCTTCTCTCCATGGTGGAAGAACCCATCTCGGTCCACTCCCCTACCATTGAGATCCCAAGGACATTGGCCAACCCACCCACTCACTACACCGGCCCAATCATCCCAATAGATGAGGAAGACCCACCTTGTGAAGACTTTGAGGACATAGAGCACTTCTCCCTAGGAAGCCTAGTCCACGACCCCTTTGATCCCTTCCAATGGGAGCCTAGTTACCCATATGACCCACCCACCTTACCCACAACTCACCTTTCCCTACCCCAACCAACCATGTCGGACCAAGTTCACCTCTTCCAAGACTCGGGCCACACAAAGGGAACCATCGCCATAGACAACATATACCTAGGAAGCAAGGAAGAGCCCCTCTCCATAATGCCCACCTTCTTAGAACGCTTCGCCCATTTCACATGGAAGTTCAAAGGCCATCCCACACCCATACACATTTGGGATGGGAGTGCATAAGTCTTGGCACAACACACCACTTGACATGATTAGAAAGTTGGGTCCATTCATTCACATCACCCACATGTCAAGTAGGAAGCATGAGTGGTCCCTATTTGGGTGTAACAGTCCTCCCCGATTCAGCATTGGTCTTATGTGTGCTAGGAGCCTTCATGGATGTCCGGGTCCTCCGGCATTCATCACACCCACACATAAGCGGGACACCTATGGATGCCCCGGTCCTCTCAAATCATTCAAAGTCTTCATAACATCAATGCACAATAGGTCTATATGTGGTTGTCTTGGACCACCTTTGCATACCACACATTTTCCACTCACACTACATCATAGTGCATGGCATATGCATCCAAGCAAGCATCAAGCAACGAGCGGTGAGATTTACAAGAAGCGGGTAAAAGGTCACGAGTGCCACTTGGAATTCCAAGTTGGCAACTTGGCGATGATGTCTTTGGAATGGCTCTACCCTAGGGTCACCTCCAATTTGAGGGCACGAGGACTTGGACCTTGCCAAGTTCCGAGCGGCTTTGGCAACCCGACTTACGGGTTAGACTTACCGATGGGTTTTGGGATTGACCCCATTTCCCACGTGGCGGATCCGGCACCCTATATGGGCACCGCGGTGGATCCTAGTGAGTGCTTTGAGCCTATACCTTCCTTTAAGAGGGACACCCCCGGAGAGCCACCACAAATAAGCTTGAGAGCCCGACGTGTGCACACGGAGGTAATACTAGGCAAGCAAGGTATCATTGCCAGCATGAGGGTGTGTCCGTGTGGCGTGACACCACTAGGGAAATGCAGCAAAGAGACAAGGGCCCTCGGACCTACTACGCAAACACAATCAAATTTGAGCACGGGGTTGCGTAAATCGCCGAATCACCGTTGCACACACGAACCCGACGTGACTCGGTAATGCTGAGTGGAGGTGGTAGATCAAGACCCTAGCTGGTTGAGGGCCAGCTGGGCTAAGGTTGCCCTCCCGAGGGTAAGATGCCCACAACTAAGGGGGGCTGGCCGGGTGCCAAGTGGGGCACTGGGTCACTCTCTCTTCACAAACCACGGTGACCACATGGAAGTGGAGTACTCCGGGGCCGGACGCTCTCTCTCGCGTCCAACGGAGCAATTTCACGGATATTAAAAGAACAAGTACTGATAATGGGAGCAAGGTTTTGAGCATACTCTGGTTGGTTTGAAGAAACCAACCCCGTTCGGAGACGATGGGCGAGCGGGGAAGTGTGGGTTCCCCGCACACTGCGTCGATGTAGCTTGAGTCCTGCAAAATAGTACATGCACTACACCTCACGCAGGAGGGTGGATCTCGGGGTGGGGAAATGGGCTTACACACAAACACTACCTCCACACAGGGAGGGGCGGTAAGCTGGCTAGGCGGGAAGGTAAGAGGGTTAGAACCGGAGCCGATACGCCTCTTCGGGGTTCTGCCCGCCACATTTTCCTGCTGATAGGTACTCGCTGTCGGCACTGTTGCGATCGCTCCCGGAGTTGAAAGTGGACGAGACCAGCGCAAAAATGTCGGGGACTGACCCAGGATGAAGCCTGAATTTTTCTGGCACCATAAGTCATAGTCGCTGGTCGGGAAAGTCACTGGACCGGCGCTGCTTTGCTCTGCTTCGCACTGAGTTTTGGTTGTGACAGTAGGTTGGCGATGGCATCACGATCGCTACCATGATCCAATTGGAGAAGAACCAGGACGGTTGCGAGCGTGGCCGCGTCCTCTTCGATCAGAAAGAAAGAACGGCACCAGCGGAGGTCGGGGTCGAGAGTAGCAGCCCGAGAAGTGGGAAGATATCGGGGTAGACCCTGACTGACCTGGACGGCGTCCCGGTGGTAGAAAAATTGGTACAAATAGTTCCAAACTCCAAATGATGCCCCGCTGGCTGGGTTGGATAGGGGACCGGTGGAGGATCATCCCGGCCAAGTGGCGAGCCAAGGGGAGCCAAGGTGTGGCCGCAAGAGCTTCTGAAATTTGCTACTGGTTGCAGTCTGGACCAGGTCTGCATAGTCTATGGAGAAAGGTTCTCCCAGTCAGCCCCGAATTCGGAATGGAGCTGGACCACCTCGCCTGCGAAGGCGTCTGGAAGACCTTTCCGGTGATGTATGGTACACTCCAAGGGACACCGGGATGTGAGCGTGGTCGGTGCTGCAACAGGCGGGCAGAACTGTGGATCTACAGCTCCTATCTAGAAGGTATAGGGTGGGGTGAGTGAAGAGGGTTTTGGGTGGAGGGTCTAATGACTTTGGGAGGGGGTGAGGCTGCTGACGGAGGGCTGGAGCTTGGGGGGGGAGGGTCGATGGTGGTGGTGGGTGGTAGCAGGGTGGGAGAGAGGGGGCGGATCTGGTGAGGGGAGTGGATGGGGAGGTGGGGGCGCAAATGGGTTTGGGGGAATGGGGAGGGTTTCCTTTGGATTTGAGGGGTGGGTTAATGGAGGGGTTAATGGGGGCCTAGGGAATGGGAAGGGTTGCCTTGGGGAGGGGAAGGGGTGCTTGGGAGAAGGGATTCTCCTTTGGGAAAATGAAATGTTGTATGGGGAAGGGGAAAGGTTGCTTGGGAGAATGGAGAGATGCCTAGGAGAAGGGGATTCCACCTAGGGGTTGGAGGGGAATTAAATGGGAGGTATGGGGAAGGGGGAGGGGTCTTAATAAGAGGTGAATGGGGAGGAGAGAGAGAAAATTTCAAAATTGGGGTGGGGAGGAGAGAGAATGGGGTTCGCCCCCTTTAGAGAGAGAGAGAGAGATAGAGAGAGAAGGAGGCACAATTCTTGTGGATAATTTTCACTCAATAATTCATTAGTTTCAAATGGTGAGATTGGGGTCCTATTTATAGGAATCCCACAATTTAACATAAGACCCTGAGTTTTAGACTAGTAACAATAAACCAAGGGAGAAGTGGGCGCCAATGGGCCTAGCCCACTTAATTGGGCCCAACTGACTCATTAACTACTCTAATGCCAATTAACCTAGGTAGATGACTCCTTAATCTAGGGACTTGACTCAAATAAAAGGAAAATTACATAATAAGAAAATGAAAAAAACATCATATGACTCGGAATAAATTGGCGAACATGATGTAGCACTGCTGGCGATCATCAGGATCCTCGAACAAATGAGATTGCCGGTGATGTCCCCATCATACCCCCGGGGTGCGGAGAACTCGACTTTGTCGAGTATGGGTCCACTGGGGAGGTGGTCCTCTAAAGCATCTCGGGGTGAACCTCAACCTCCAAACTCAACCCTACGTCCGCAACCAGGGGACGGTCCTTCATCCTCTCATGGTGGCTTGGGCACACCCTCTTGCTAGCGATGGTACCCTGCTTGCCTAGTATTACCTCCGTGTGCACACGTCGGACTCTCAGGCTGAAATGTGGAGGCTCTCCAAGGGTATCACTCACAAAGGTGGGGGTAGGCTCAAGGTGCTCACCGGGTTCCACCGCGGTGCCCATATAGGGTGCCAGATCCGCCGCGCCGAAAATTGGGTGTATCCTAAAACCCATTAGCAAGTCCAACCCGTAAGCCGGGTTGCCAAAGTCACTCGGAACTTGGCAAGGTCCAAGTCCTCGTGCCCTCGAGTTGGAGGTGACTATAGGGTAGAGCCACTCCAATGCCACCATCGATAGGTTGCCTACTTGGAATTCCAAGTGGTGCTCGCGAGCCTTTTCCTGCTCTTTGTGAACCTCACCGCTCGTTGTGATTTGCTTGCGTGTATGCTCATGCCATGCATTATGATGCGGTGAGTGGTTGTGAAAGTGGGTAGTGTGCAAAGGTGGACCGGGGCAACCATAAATTGACCTATCATGCATTGATGCCATGTGGACCTTGATGAACTTAGGTGGACCGGGGCAGCCACAAGTGGCCCTATCATGCATGGACTTCATAACAATGGTTGGAGGGCCGGGGCATCCGTAGGGGAATCTATCGCGCATGGGTATAGCAAATGCCGGGGGTCCCGGACATCCGTGAATGCTCGTAACATGCTTAAGACCAATGATGAATGTGGGAGGACCTTTGGACCAGTCATTCATCCGACTTGACATGTGGGTGTCATGTATGAAAGGACCCGACTTTCTATTCATGCCAAGTGGTGTGATGTGCCAAGACATAAGAATTCCTTTCCCACAGGTGACTTCCTTGTGTGGGGTGGTGGGGTGGCCTTCGAGCTTCCACTCAAAAGGGTCGTAGGGGTCATAGAAGGTATGTGTCATGGAGTGGGGCACTTCATTGTTTCCTAGGTGTATTTCGCCCATGGTCATGATACCCTTGGTGTGGGCTGGGTTTTGAGAGAGGTGGACTTGGCCTAACATGGTTGGTTGGGGTAGGAAAAGGTTGGTGGTGAGTAAGGTGGGTGGGTATAGGAAGGGATCAAAGGGGTCATGGTAAGGGTCACCTAGGGAGAGGAACTCTAGGTCCTCATGGTCTTCACATAGTAGTGAGTCATCCTCCCCTAATGGAACAATTGGGCCGAAGTTCTTGGTGGGATGGTCGGCCATGAATGGAGGGCTTGATATTCTACCCGAGATAAGCAACTCTAGTTTGTGGATAGCATCGGGCTCATTGGGTGTAGGGAGGAATAGAAGAAGGTCGCTTGTGTAGCAACCCACAGTGTAAATCAAGGAGATGGACCCGACACATAGGTGTAGGAGGTCAAGGCTCCTAGGTCGGTCGGCCACTGTGGTCAACATGCCAGTTAACTCCATTTGCCAAGATAGACCCTTAAGGAGATCCCCTAATGTCTCCACTTGGTAAGATGATTGGATGGTGGTGTGATAGGAGAGGGGCACTATAGGAAGGTTTTGTTCTATAGGAGGGCAAACATGGGCCATGATATCTCTAATTGGGTTCTCCTTTAGCCAATGTAAAAGGGGTTCTCCTAAGATGAGCTCGGCCCCAACTAGGGAGGGTGGTGTAGGGTGAAGACCACTGTGCGAGGTTTCTTCTTCAACTTGGACATGTGTTTCCCCCACGGTTGGGATAGTGACCATGGTGTTCTCCTCCTCTAGGTGGTCGGGTGTGTGAGCCATGATGCTTTCTACACATGGGATGGGAACTTCCTGGCTTAACTCATGACATTGTGACTCGTATTCTTCTTCCCAATCGAGGGAGGCCTCATGTACCTCAATCACATTCTCATCCCTTTGGGGTGTGGGGGTTTTACTCTCCAAGGGAATGGGAAGGTCTTTTGGGGATGGGGTGATGAAGGTTGGTGCATGGTGCACCCGGGGTCGTGAGGGTGTTCGAACTTGGATTGGGTTTGGGAGTTGAAGAAGTGGAGACCTAAGTTGGGGTAGGATTGGGGTTGGTAGTGGAAGATGGGTGGTTTGAGGAGGATTGGGTTGATTGGTTTTGGGGGGTGTGTCCCTTTTTGGGGAAGATGGAGGGGTAGTGGTGGGGACCGTGGAAGCTTGGGGGCTGTGGGTTTGATGGAGAATTTTGGGTTGGGTGGTGGCCGTCATGGGCCTAGGTGGAGGGGTGGACATGCTTTCCACTTGGGTTCGAATGGTGAGGGTTGGTTGAGTGGCTTTGGGTTGGGGAGTGGTGGCCCTCATGGGGGGAACCGGGTCAATTAGGGGTCATTTACCTTGGGATTGGCCGGTTGTAGAAGAGTGAGGGTGGGTGTCACGCCCCGTACTCTATACCGTCGAGTTATTGTCCGCTTTGGCCTACCGGCCTCACGGTTTTATTCCTTTTTAACAGTGATCGGCTCCAGAATGGAGGACTTCCCGGGCAGGTCACCCATCCCGATACTGCTCCCCATTAAGCACGCTTAACTTCGGAGTTCTTTTGAAGAACTGAGCCGATACTTCAAAAGGCGCCTCGGTGATATAGAGTACAACTTAGCTATATTTGAGGGTGTTACAATCTACCCCTCTTATATAGGCGACGTCCTCGTCGCTGGGCACATATAGCACGCAATCACGCAATCAAGCCCCCAGGCAGGTAGGACTCTAGAGGTGGCCCCTACAGGCTCAAGAGGTGGCTCCCACTACGTAGCACTTTGCTCCATTACGGACTCAAGAGGTGGCTCCCATAGCGTAGCACTTTGCCCTGCATGGCACTTAGTTCCCACACTTCCGGCTGGGGTATAGCTCTGATACCACAAAGACTGTCACGCCCCGAGCGCGGAAGATACCCGGAGATGCGCGACGTGTCTATATCAATCATGTCAATCAGAGTGGTCATGTATTCGACACAAAGACAGAGATGCGCAAAATAGCAAGATAACCCAATCCTTTATTTCATAATGGATAGACTATTACAAATCCAATACTCTGTTAAATAAAAAGGAAAAGAATATATAGTTGACTCAAGAAACTATGGAAAAGACTAGACGACACATGTAGAAGCTCTATCACTTTCACTCTTGACCATTCCCATCCGATTGACTTCCATCGTCGTCGGACTTACGTGAAAAGTAAAAAGGGACAAACGGGATGAGCGAACGCTCAGTAGGAAATTATATCTCAAGTACTAGCAAGTGGTTTAAGTAATTACATTTTCATGGATGCAATAAAGCTATGCATGCTCGCATGAAACGACAAGATAGAGAGAATGTAATATCAAAGAAATAAGATGAACTTTCATGAACAAGATACAAGTTATTCAAGATATTCAAGCAAGTACATTTAACAAGTCATGTCAAGAACTTTGGCTATCATGTATCAAGCAAGTAAATTACCCTTTTTCGGGCCACGCATTTCATGTAAAGTCAAGTACGATTCAAGTACAAGATGTGTGTGGAATGTCCAATCAAGCAAGTCAAGTACTCGGTATAATGCCAGATACCTTATCATTTTAACTCCCATGGGCACAAGTACTTTCGGGTGCTCCTCCCAGGACCAGATCGGGCCCTATATGCGCAGGCATTTATCATGTGTTTTGACATCCACTCTTGTTTATATAGCCAATATAGAATTTCAATAATCAAGCTTGTAGATACGTATGACAACTTTGATAGAATAGAGTCCAAAATATGACAAAGGACATAGAATGGCGATAATAACGGTATAATCACGATGTCGGTAAAACTAGGTAGATTATGGTTCCTTTAACTTAGGTACCATGACAAATCAATATGGACATTCTTTATATAGAATTGAGGTCCACATGAACAGTATATCAAAGGTAAGATACCCTCATTCTTATCATAGAATTGAGGTTTACAAGAACGACATGATATGGCATGATATCATCATCCCATTAAGAATTTCTTATGATATACTCTTTGTATAATCATAAGGGCCGGTATACCATGTTTTCTTTAGATTGACATGGCAAAAACTGTGTAATGGGTTTTTAGGGTACAACCAGCTCAGTCGGCCTTGAGGGAATCCAAGGCTACGAGGAGTCTTACGGAGGTCTCTATGACTAACTTGCTAGTCCAAAGGAACGGAATGTCCAATGGAGAGCTTGTATGTCAATGAGAGTTGAGTGTGTTCGATAAATCAACATGAAACGTGGGACTATACTCACGGAGTGGAGAATAGTGCCGATATATATATATATGTATAATATATAAACCATCGGTTAGCAAATCAGAGGAAAAATCAGTTTACAGTAAAATAACGACTTAGGTCAAGTCGTGTCTCAAGTAATTAACGCCTAACTGAAGGGCGTTTACATATATTGCTTTGCAGAATTTCCATTATTTCATTAATTTATCAAAAACACGCCTTTCCTGGGGGCGTTTCTTAAAAGTTGACGACTGCAGGGGCAGGCGTCTCATCATTTACATATTCGACAGGATATAATTATTCTCAGAAGTTTATCAAAAACGCGCCCTTGGAAGGGGCGTTACTTTCTAATTCCATTTTACAGAATATGTGAATTTCAGGTTTTTAACAGATACACGCCCTAGGAAGGGGCGTTACTTTTAATATTCACGCCTTGTACTGGGGCGTTAGAATATGGAAAACGACTTTGTCCAAGTCGTGAATTTCAAGGGATTTACGATATTTTAATAAATAATATTTCGAGAGACAGGAGACATGTCATGGCAGTAAAATTTAACAGGAATTCTCAGAGTCATGCAAGATATTAAAAATCAATATTTCATATGTATTGTAATTTTTAAACAGGATCAATTATTAATCACATGCGATTCTTATGAAATTAACGCCTGCGTAGAGGGCGTCAAATTTTAAATTGACGACCACTAGTATGGTCGTTTCTTTTAAATTAGCGCCCTAATCAAGGGCGTTTCTTTCAAAATATTTCAGAAAACGCGTGAAAACTATAATAATCATATGCATGACATGCTTATATATATATATATATATCTTGCATTAATTTCATTTGGGCTACAGTAACTTGAGAAAACCTACCTTATGATAATTTGATGATTTGAACTGTGAGAAGCTCTAGTTCTTCGGTCCTGTAATTCCTACGAGAACAGAAGAAGAAACATTTATTAATTTCTTCACCTATCAGAACAGAGGAGGTTAGAAGAACGTTACCTTGTTCTTCACTTATGCTACTGCGTCCTCAACCTGTAAGAGGAAAAGAGGATGAAGAACTATTAGTTCTTCATGTAACCGAAGCAAAGAGAAACTTATATGAACTGCTATTTCGTTCATAAGGAAAAGAAGAAGAAGAAGATATGTTCTTCACGTACCTGTGCGGTTCGATCGTCCAAATAGGTTTAGGGTTTGTTCGATCAAGATTATATATAGGATTTTGGACGTCCTGTTAAGGTTAGTGTTCTAGTAGAAGCAATGCTTCCAATATAGAGTCCTTGCCCTATTAAATACTTACTGGATTAACATAATCCTTCCCTGGATAAGCTCCCGTGTCGAACGGAACTCGAATGGAATTAACGCCTTTGGTCAGGGCGTGTATTCTTGAATTAACGCCTTGCATAAGGGCGTTTCTTAAAAAGCGCCTTTAAAAAGGGCGTTTCTTGTTTTAAAACACGCCCAAGGTAGAGGCGTTTCTTTTACTTACTCATTTGGTCGCGTGAGAACTGACGACCGTAGGTGTCGGCGTCCTTTCTTTATTCACGCCATTGGTAGAGGCGTTTCTTTATAAATTAACGCCTTAATAAGAGGCGTTATTTTTAATTTTGTTTTATTTCATCCAATTAACCCTATTCCTTTTTATATATTACTTCAGTAATATATATGTTTTAATTCATTTCAATTATTCATTTATTAGGGTTGCTACAGTGGGGGCCAATTTGGTTTGAATGGTGGTGGTGATCAGGATTGGAATCATTTAGGGTGGTGGAGTTTGGGCCCTAAGGGAGGTCTTGGGTTGACTGGGAGAGAAAGGAGGAGTGGGAGTGCTCCTCGGGTTATGGTTCTCAAGGTAGGAGTGGGAAGGTCGGGGAGCGGAGATCTTCCTAAGCTCAATCTTCATCTCTTCCCATGATCCTATGGGTTCTTGCCTCCAAATCCTTCTTAAGCCCACTATGCGTTCCCACCCCTTCTTGGCTTGTCTCCGAAGCCGCTCCTCGGCTATGCGGACTCTAGCGTGTCCATAGACCATAGTCCTATCAACATTTTTATCCATGGTAGCCTCCCACTTTAGGTAGGCATTAGGACTACATCCGTCAAAACTAAGGTCCCCTTCTAGGATGATGTCCATGAGGAGAGGGTCAATCGGACTCTTGTGGAAGGCCGTGTTGAGGGGACTTAACCAATGGGGAGTATACATGATGATGCACTGGGTGGCCCGATGATGACTCTAAATGCGAATGCGCCCTAGGACCAACTTGTAGAGAGACAAGTTATGAACTTGCTCTGATACCACTTGGTGCGACACCACTAGGGAAATGCAGCAAAGAGACAAGGGCCCTCGGACCTACTACGCAAACACAATCAATTTTTAGCACGGGGTTGCGTAAATCGCCAAATCGCCGTTGCACACACGAACCTGAGGTGACTCGGTAATGCCGAGTGGAGGGTGTGGATCAAGACCCTGGCTGGTTGAGGGCCAGTAGGGCTAAGGTTGCCCTCCCGAGGGTAAGATGCCCACAACTAAAGGGGGCTGGCTGGGTGCCAAGTGGGGCACTGGGTCACTCTCTCTTCACAAACCACGGTGACCACACGGAAGTGGAGTACTCCGGGGCCGGGTGCTCTCTCTCGCGTCCAACGGACCAATTTCGTGGATATTAAAAGAATAAGTACTGATAATCGGAGCAAGGTTTTGAGCTTACCCTGGTTGGTTTGAAGAAACCAACCCCGTTCGGAGACGATGGGCGAGCGGGGAAGTGTGGGTTCCCCGCACACTCCGTCGATGTATCTTGAGTCCTGCTAAATAGTACATGCACTACACCTTGTTGAGACAGGTGCGATAGATTCAGAGGGGGGGTGAATGAATCTCCCCTTAAAAATATAGCCTAATTAAAAACTAATGCTTAGATATGCGGACTTAAAGAACAGTTGCAGATATATTCTGAAGATACTTAGAAGAATCTCGTAAAGCAACACAAAGAATTAGCTCTCACTCGATCCTAAGCAAACATCTAATGTGCGAAGCAATAAGATGAACACATAAGAAAATCAAACCACAAGGGACACCAGGATTTTTAGGTGGTTCGGTCCACAGACCTACGTCCACCCCTCACTCCAAACCAGAGTGAGGCTTCCACTAGCAACGCTAGAACAGCAGACTTAGTCTGCAACAAATGCTACCACACAGCTTGACCAGGGGAACAACCGCCCCTCTTCCTCCACACCGGAGGGAAACCACTAGTGACACACAATCACTAGTAAACCAGAGACCGAAGTCTCGCTTCCTCCAGACCAGGAGGGAACACCTGGACTTGCACCTCACAAGACCAGAACCAGAGACGAATCTCCCTTCCTCCAAACCAGGAGGGAACCCACAAGTGACTCCCAGCCACTTGCAACCCAGAGGTCTCGGACCTCCCTTCTGTTGAGTTATGGTTTTGATGATTGTTGTAATTGTTAAGTTATGGTTTTGATGATAACTAAAATTAATGTGTGTTCACGTGATGATAACTAAACTTGGTTGATTACACATGTTCTTGATGTTTGTGTTCATTCATCTTGTTGTTTATGATGGTTGCATATGTTGGTTTTACAAGAGGCAAGAGGTTTCATAACCTCTTTAATGTTAACAAGCATGCAATTAACCCTGACTATCTTGTATGCAGGATCAAACTCATGGTAGTCACCTGGTAAACCAAAGGTGTGGATAAGCACCCTGCTCCTCTGCAATATAAAACAGGTGATATATGTCATTTACTGTCAAGAGTCATTGGTAAGATACTTACCTTGTAAAAGCATCAATCTCACCATAGATATTTCATATATGTTTCATTAATACACCTCATTCATGCACCTTAAACATGAAACCCTTCTGGCCATCGTGCGCCCTCGCCCGCGGATTGACCTGCACGGTCAGGTCGCGGGGGTCAAGGGGGCAGCGCCCCTTGCGGGGTTTCCGGGGGCGGAGCCCCCTGAACAAAATTTAGAAATGCTCAAAGCATATTCTAAGTTGAATTCAATCCAAAAATGCATGGACTTGATATGGACTTGAAGCTCTTGACTTTTTGACATGTTTCATTGGTCTAACATTTCATTTTTGCAGGTTTGAAGATTGGCGGTCGACCTGTGGACCCTTGGCGGTCGACCTGAAATGACAGAATTGAAGATTGGCAAACCATAAACCTGGCGATCGACCGCCAGGACCCTAGCGGTCGACCGATTTTCCCAGCAGCCACACAGCTACAGGATGGCCCCTAGCGGTCGACCGCCAGCCCACCTCTGGTCGATCGCCAGCCTCGAAGCCTCCAACTTTGACTTTTTGTTTCCAATCCGTGGAGAGATTCCCTTCCCCATTTCTTTAATCCCAATGCTCCTAATCACCACATAAATTGTGGATCTAGGTCTGGGACTTGTCTCCTAACCTTCGAAGGGTTATAAAACCTCTCTTTGAGGTCATAAACCTTAAGAGGCTCCAAGAGAACAAGAGGGATCAAACTGGCTCAAGGAAGAGGAGGAATATCACTGTAGCCGTGAACAATGATTCGAAGATCAAAGCCTCATCATAGTTGAAGATCCAAGATCTATTTTGAAGCCTTCATCTTCCCATGGACTGAAGCAACAACAAATCAACCTAGAGAGATCAAGATAGTAGCTATCAAGGGAAGGTTGCTGCAACGATCATGAACAACATTCCTTCCACCAAGTTCTTCATCCGATCGAAGCCATTCAAGCATCAACTGAAGTCATTCAGTCATCTTCCAAAGCCAGGGAGTTCCAATCAAGCAAGGATCTCAAGAAGAGCTTAAGGGAAGGATGTCCAAGTGAAGAGAAGAAGAAGTACTGTAGCAGTGAACAGTACTCCGTGCAAGGAAACCTACATCCAATACAAGGTCATTCAAGCTGAGTCTCAAGCCATTCAGGTGAAGAAGGAATCAACGTGAACATCCGGAGCATACACTCAGGGGGAGCCTAAATCAGGAGCATTCTAAACTGTGGTCTATTTATTTTGGTGTCTTGTGCTTTAAGTTTCATATTTGTGTTTCATCATAAACCGCTATAACTTATGTGTGTGTGGATCGTTGTTGGATCCGTGGTCGTATGTGTGTGTGTCATACTTGATTCATGTGTGCGTAGGTCTTCTTAGATCTACGTGTGTGTGTGGATTTATCCAGATCTTAGTGTTTGTGTGTGTGGAGTGCTGCACTTATCGCAGCATGTGTGTGTCTTATTGATCCACTTGTTGGATCGTGTTGGAGACTTCGTCTCCGTGTGTGTGTGTGCTTTGGGGTGCGTCCCCGTGTGTGTGGGCAGGCATCGTCCTACGTGTGTGGTTGGAGTGTCGTCTCCGTTTAGAGATTTATCCCCGAGTGGAGCCTCACCGGGTTTGGCGAGGGGTGGACGTAGGATTGCCGTCGTTGCATCCAAACCACCTTAAAAACCGTTGTTCATTTGTGTGTTATTTGTGTGGTTTGATTGCTTTCGTTGTATGGTCGTGTGGGAACGGTGAGTTTGAGAGAATTGGTTAATTAGTTTTCAATTGCTAATTATTGTTTATCACATATTTTGTAAAAAGAAAAAAGTTTTCCTTAAAATTGGTGAACACCCAATTCACCCCCCTCTTGGGTGTCATTGATCGCGGGACTTCAATTGGTATCAGAGCCAAGGCTCTAATTTCATAGATCTAACGATCTAGAGCAATCCAGATCAATGACTACCATTATGTACACTTTGAATTCTCCACCGGTGTTTGATGGTTGCAATTTCGATTTGTGGTTAGGTAAAATGTGTAGTCTTGTCAACTCATATGACCCAAAACTATGGAAGCTTATCTCACATGGTCCTTATGAATTGCCTAAAGATAAAAATGTCTACACTACAAATCAAGAGTTTAAACATGATCAAAATTGTTTAGTCTTGAAGTTAGTTACGGCTGCAGTCAATTCTAATAATTTTCCTTTTGTCTCCCATTGCAGATCCGCGAAGGATATCTTGGATGGCCTAACCAAAATTCGAGAAGAGGATGGAGACCAATGTCTTGTGGTAGGCACGAGTGAACAAAGGAGTGATCAACCAAGTGAATCAAGCTCACCAAGTGGATCATCCTCGAAGGTAAATTCTGAATCTGATAATGAAGATGATTTCACTTATGAAGAGATGATGAATGCTTATGAAGAGTTGCTTGATAAGTATAAGAAAGTTAAATCAGAAAATTTAAAATTGAAAACAAGTCTGAAAATATCACCATTGAGAATGCTCCCTGTGATAAGTGTTTTGAATTAGAAGAAGTTAAAAAGGAAAACAGTTCTCTACTGATTCAAAATTTCTTGCTTGAAAGTAGTTTAAAACATCTTGAAAAATCCATTCATGAAACTTCTTCATGTGATAAATGCCTTCAACTCAAATCTGAAAATGAATTCTTCTTGATTGATATTCAAAGATATGAAGAAACAACTGCATCTATGAAAGAAGAAAATGAGAAGCTGAAGGAGTTGAACAATGTCATTTCTAAAAGATTGCTCATTCTTGAAAAAGGAAAAGGGCTACTTGTTGATGAATGTGAAGAAATGCATGTGTTGAAATAAGAAATGAAAACCTACAAAACCATCAACACCCAATTACATGAACAAGTCAAGTCTTGTGAAAATGAGATGGCTTCCTATGAATTACATATTTCATCTCTTGAAAAAGAAATTTCTGACTTGAATGCTTCACTGTCTAAATTTGTGAATGGTCAAGAAAACTTGGATAAATTGCTGGGCATGAAAGTGAACTTCCAAATAGAGGGGCTAGGGTTTAATCTTGTGAACAAAAAGAAATTTGAAAGTAAAACATATACTTCATTTGTTCATGACAATTGTGCACCCAACACCTCCACATGTCACTCCCAGCAACCCACTGTATCAAGAACCCAATCAAATCAGAAAAACAGTGTGAATATCCAAAGGATTCAAAAAGAAAATAAAAATCAGAAAATCAACATGCATCAAAAATCTAAAAATGTTGCTAACACACCCATGCATGTTAATCATACTTCTGCCACACACACACAACCACATAGAAAGAAACTCTCATGTTTTTACTGTGGTAAAACTGGACATGCCATGCATGACTGTTTCATTATGAAGAATGATGATTTGAGAGCATGCAAGAAAATGAATGATTTCAAAAATGTAAAAAGGTTACATCTGGGAGAAATGAATTTGAGAAATCTTATGTTCATGCAAAGAGGCCACATGGGAAAATGTCTTCTGTGTGTTGTCTCCATTGTGGTGAATCTAGGCATACTAAACATGATTGTAAGTCAATGCATGGTTATCCCTTGATAAAAAATGATAATTTGAATACTGTCAAAAAGTGGAAACCATGTGGAAATGATGCTGCTAACCCACAAGGACCTAAAAGAATTTGGGTATCTAAGAATGGAAAATGAGAAATCTGTTTTACATGTGTGCCTTGGGAATATAAGGCATGAAATCTGTCTTCGTCAAGAAGGTAAGGCACTCGGGCCAAGTGGCATAAGTTAGGTTGGAAGAAAAATCAAAAACTAAAAGTTGGAAGATCAGGTGATATCTCTCCTACTCTCACCAGTGACTGTATAAGGCTTTGATTCATTTTGAGTCTTTTAGTCATGTAGTCTTGCATATGTCCATACATGCATTCCATTCATAGTTGTTTTCATATGTGTGCATATATCACTTGTCATATATCATTTTGTTGTATGAGAGCTTGAAGATTCTCATGATCATGATTTCACTACACATATTGAGTTTGCATACACTTTCATACTCTGTCATGCATAAGTTGAACATTGTGAATTCATGTCATAATGTATAACAATCCTCCTACCTTCACCACCCTTGACTATATAGTATATCAAATGGTGACATGTGGAAGGGCAGGTTTCGCCTGTCTGACAGCTATCACTACGCGTGAGGTGATCTTCGGATCTAAGTTCTCCGCCCGGTACTATGAGTCAATTAGTTACAGGCTGCATATGGCATTGAATGATAACTGAACATCTTGTATTTATGCACACACTAAGGGGGAGCAACCACATTCATTTTATTGGCTTAATATTTAGGTTCATGCATGAGTCATGCATTGCATCTAGAGCTGTCTAGGGGATGTTGGTTGTTAAAATAATTTGTCATGCCATTGTCAATAAATTTGAATCGAAATTGACAACTTAAATCTTTCTATCTTTGGATACAGATTACACACACAAAATTCAAATGATGATGGGCTAGTCATGACCGAGCTTAAATTAATTGGAAGAATACCTTGCAAGGATGAAAATGATGAGAACCCTCTCAAGTTGCTACAAGAAGAAGGGCTACTTTGTGTAGAACAACCTCCAGGATCGACTCAAGTACAAGGTGGTGAAAGTCTTGTACATGTTGAAGCAAGTACACAGGGCATGGTATGAAAAGCCCGCATCTTTTGATCAAGAATGGGTTCAAAAGGTAAGGTTGACCAACCACCTCTCACAAGGTGAATCAGGTAAAAGACTTCTTAGTGGTTCAAGTACATGTGGATGTAATCATTTCTGAGCTACTAATAATGCCTTTTGTGAAGATTTTACAGGGACTGTGCAAGGAGATTTTAAATTACTCTCATGAGTAAACTGAGTTTCACTCTTCTTTGGATTGTAGGTGAAAGGCTTGGAAGAAATGGATTCTCAAGGCCAAGGTAATGAAACATAAATCTAAAATACTAACATTCGTGAGGTTGGTGATTTTTGTGCTTGAAGGCCTACGGCATTATCTTCTGAATTAAGGTAATTCACCCTCTTGCTATGGAAATGGAAATTCATGCATTAGTCTATGGGACTTTGTGATGTTATTCTGATGACAGGTATCATTCCTACATACCTGAAATGATTGCTCCTCCATTCTGCTGTGATAACTTGCTTATTGGTTGATTGAAACTAAAATCGTAAACTTTATGTTGACCTTTGAACATCCTTCAATCTGATTGCTTGAGCACGTTTAAGCTTAATTCTGTATCTGGTATATCAAATACTGAGTAGTGAAAAGGTGGATTATCTTCACCTGGAAACTCTCATTATGCGTGAGTTGGTCTTTGGACAAAAGTTCTCTGCCCTGTACCAGAACTGGAAGAAATTGATTGTTTGGCCTTGATAGAATTTTTCTGATGCTATTATTTGCTCCTTGTTTGCTAGCCTCATGTCATAAAGAGGAACATTGCACCTTCACTGAATCTTTCTAAGACTCATATTTTTGTCAAAGGTGGTCTTGCTAGCTAAACAAGCTGAAATGAATGCTATTCCCTATTGAATGAGTGATATCTAATTGAAACTGCAACATGCTCATGATGAATTGCTTCATAATTTCTAAAATTGATCCTTGTTGAAGTGAAGAGTTCTGCAATGGAAATGCCAACTCCTGAATGACTTGTGATTGATCTCAAAACTTTTGAAAATATGTTCTTAATAATTTCTGGCAATAAATTGTTCCACTGCATGCCAAATGATTTCTACACCTTTGTATATAAACCACTTGTGATGAATAATGTCCCATGCTCATCTTTTAAATCTGAATTGCTCTCTTGTATATAGTGTTACTTTTTATCTTGCATTCCATCCTCACATAGTTATAGGTTGCATGCATCAAAATTCAATGAATAAGGTGTTTTTAGATTATGCACATGAATATCAAAAGTCTAAATCACTTTGCCCATGCATCGCATCCTTATATGCTTATACATTGTATTGCGTTGGAACTCATGCATCAGTCGCACTTAGTTTATTCAGTTAGCATCCATTTAATTGGTATCAAATTACCCATTCAATTGGTGTCAAATTGACATCACATTGCTCGCATGCATGTCATACTCCATTTGCATAAACTCCCAATTTGTGCTTGTGTGCTATTATATGCTATTCAACCCCATTTTTTGGCACTTCTATAGCCTTATATCTTCTTGATAAATAATGATGCATTTGAGTCATTATTGGAGTGTTTCATGTTGTACACTCAAGGGGAGTTCTCATTTCATAAGTGCAACTGTTTAGGGGGAGCTGTCTTGTTATGTGTTCATGATACTTTCGGTATACATGCTGAATCAAATTCGCACACTTCTTGCACAAAATGTGAAAATGAGTGTTAAAGATAATGATATATGAATTTCTTTTCAACACTCTCGAGATGTTAAACTTGCTGCATGTATGTTGAAGAGACAGTTGAGGAAAAAGCTGCCTACCCATCCTTGTTGAAAAATATGAAAATGAAAATGAAAATGAAAGATAGAGCAATGATCGGTCTCACTGAGTAAACTGGGCACATGTCACCTGAGACGTGATGTGGTTCATATCTGAAAAGTGTTGACTACTATCTCTGTTCAATATGAGGTGAAATGGTTCAGTATTCTGAGTAACCGGGGATTCTGGCATGAGCTCCATGTGTCTACTCGCGTAAAAAGGAATTATTTGAACCTGATCACTCTTGAAAAATTCTGACTATCTTGTGATATTGGTTGAGTTGAAAAATATTGGTGAAAACTCATTGTGGTAGAGCGTAGCCTCCGATACGCTGTTCTCAAAATTGAAGTGCAGTCTGTAAAATGTCTCCTTGTATTGTTTTGAAAATCTGAATATCCATATTGCAACTATCATTTTTCATGTTACTCACTTACACTCTTGAAATTTGATTTAATATGTATTTAGAAAGTTGATTGACTGCATTAGCAATTGCATGAATCTCCTATATGCTTGCACAACCTCCCATGTGCTACACATGTGTATTTCAATTGGCATGACTCTCTTGCACCCTTCTTATACCTATCTTCTCTTAAATAAGTATGGGGGAGCTGTGATGCATGTACATATATGTATTTGTTTGATTGTACATCTCATATGGCATCATTTGCATATGTTGCATTTCATGCATCTCAAACCTAAACATAAAAATCAAAAATTTTGAAAATCAAGAAAATTCTTTTGATGTGTCCTCCTACTCTTGTTTGTTGTGAATATCTCACATGGGTTCTAGACTTTGATTGCTATCCTGATGAAGACCGCATCTAATGAACAACTTCCTCTTCTGGTTCATGTCCTTGAGGCGAATCAATACATTCAATTGCTAATTTGGCTTCTTCCAGCTTCTTGATATTGTTGATCATGTCACAAGGGGAGAAAGGTTTGCATTATCCCGTTTTTTGATTATGTCAAAGGAGGAGAAGAACATATGATTGTGTGTGATAAGAGGACAAGAACATCTTGTGCCATTCTATTATATTATCATAAGTTTATCATTAAGGTTGTCATCATCACTAAGTTTGTCATCATCAAAAAGGGGGAGATTGTTGAGTTATGGTTTTGATGATTGTTGTAATTGTTAAGTTATGGTTTTGATGATAACTAAAATTAATGTGTGTTCACGTGATGATAACTAAACTTGGTTGATTACAAATGTTCTTGATGTTTATGTTCATTCATCTTGTTGTTTATGCTGGTTGCATATGCTGGTTTTACAAGAGGCAAGAGGTTTCATAACCTCTTTAATGTTAACAAGCATGCAATTAACCCTGACTATCTTGTATGCAGGATCAAACTCATGGTAGTCACCTGGTAAACCAAACGTGTGGATAAGCACCCTACTCCTCTGCAATACAAAACAGGTGATATATGTCATTTACTGTCAAGAGTCATTGGTAAGATACTAACCCTGTTAAAGCATCAATCTCACCATAGATATTTCATATATGTTTCATTAATACACCTCATTCATGCACCTTAAACATGAAACCCTTCTGGCCATCGTGCGCCCTCGCCTGCGGATTGACCTGCGCGGTCAGGTCGCGGGGGTCAAGGGGGCAGCGCCCCTTGCGGGGGTTTCCGGGGGCGGAGCCCCGGAACAAAATTTAGAAATGCTCAAAGCATATTCTAAGTTGAATTCAATCCCAAAATGCATGGACTTGATATGGACTTGAAGCTCTTGACTTTTGAACATGTTTCATTGGTCTAACATTTCATTTTTGCAGGTTTGAAGATTGGCGGTCGACCTGTGGACCCTTGGCGGTCGACCTGAAATGACAGAATTGAAGATTGGCAACCTATAAACCTGGCGGTCGACCGCCAGGACTCTAGCGGTCGACCGGTTTTCCCAGCAGCCACACAGCTACAGGATGGCCCCTAGCGGTCGACCGCCAGCCCACCTCCGGTCGACCGCCAGCCTCGAAGCCTCCAACTTTGACTTTTTGTTTCCAATCCGTGGAGAGATTCCCTTCCCCATTTCTTTAATCCCAATGCTCCTAATCACCCCATAAATTGTGGATCTAGGTCTGGGACTTGTCTTCTAACCTTCCAAGGGTTATAAAACCTCTCTTTGAGGCCATAAACCCTGAGAGGCTCCAAGAGAACAAGAGGGATCAAACTGGCTCAAGGAAGAGGAGGAATATCACTATAGCCGTGAACAGTGATTCGAAGATCAAAGCCTCATCATTGTTGAAGATCCAAGATCCATTTTGAAGCCTTCATCTTCCCATGAACTGAAGCAACAACAAATCAACCTAGAGAGATTAAGATAGTAGCTATCAAGGGAAGGTTGCAGCAACGATCGTGAACAACATTCCTTCCACCAAGTTCTTCATCCGATCGAAGCCATTCAAGCATCAACTGAAGCCATTCAGTCATCTTCCAAAGCCAGGGAGTTCCAATCAAGCAAGGATCTCAAGAAGAGCTTAAGGGAAGGCTGTCCAAGTGAAGAGAAGAAGAAGTACTGTAGCAGTGAACAGTACTCCGTGCAAGGAAACCTACATCCAATACAAGGTCATTCAAGCTGAGTCTCAAGCCATTCAGGTGAAGAAGGAATCAACGTGAACATCCGGAGCATACACTCAGGGGGAGCCTAAATCAGGAGTATTCTAAACTGTGGTCTATTTATTTTGGTGTCTTGTGCTTTAAGTTTCATATTTGTGTTTCATCATAAACTGCTATAACTTGTGTGTGTGTGGATCGTTGTTGGATCCGTGGTCGTATGTGTGTGTGTCATACTTGATTCATGTGTGCGTAGGTCTTCTTAGATCTGCGTGTGTGTGTGGATTTATCCAGATCTTAGTGTTTGTGTGTGTGGAGTGCTTCACTTGTCGCAGCGTGTGTGTGTCTTGTTGATCCGCTTGTTGGATCGTGTTGGAGACTTCATCTCCGTGTGTGTGTGTGCTTTGGGGTGCGTCCCCGTGTGTGTGGGCAGGCGTCGTCCTGCGTGTGTGGTTGGAGCGTCGTCTCCGTTTGGGGATTTATCCCCGAGTGAAGCCTCACCGGGTTTGGTGAGGGGTGGACGTAGGATTGCCGTCGTTGCATCCGAACCACCTTAAAAACCACTGTGCATTTGTGTGTTATTTGTGTGGTTTGATTGCTTTCGTTGTATGGTCGTGTGGGAACGGTGAGTTTGAGAGAATTGGTTAATTAGTTTTCAATTGCTAATTATTGTTTACCACATATTTTGTAAAAAGCTAAAAGTTTTCCTTAAAATTGGTGAACACCCAATTCACCCCCCTCTTTGGTGTCATTGATCGCGGGACTTCACCTTTCTCCCAACCGGATGGGAACAACCAGTGACACCCAGTCACAGGCAACCAGAGACGCAAGTCTCTCTTCCTCCAAACAGAAGGGAACCCGACCTCACACTAGAGGATCGGAAGAACAACTGTGAACAGTTAAAAAGAGAAAACAAAAGCGCAGCAACTGAAAGCTGGAAAAAAAGGAAATGCACAAGGTAGCTCTCGCAGGAGCAAACTGGGTTGGATCTGATCCAAGGTCCAGTGAACAATGACGCTTCTCTTCTTCTTCACGAGCTCTCCATCTCTCTTTCTCTTTCTCTTTTTCTTCTTCTGCTCTATCACTCTGGCTCTCAGCTTCTCCCTTCTTCTTCTTTTCTTTCTTCTGCTCATTCTGCTCTTTTCCTCTCCAGTTCGATCACTCTTCCTTTTTCTGTTCTCGATCAGTCTCTTTTTCTCTTGATCAATCTTCTCCAGATGGAGGAGGCTTCGTATTTATAGCAGCAGCAATTAGGGCATTGTCCTCGGATCATGTGCCAGGTGCCAACCTTGGATCACGTGCCCTTCATAGGATTCACGAATAGTACCTGTCACACAGTCATAAGAAAATAATCAGAAGGATGTACAGACTTGCTGGGTAACTGAAGACCACCGTGTACAGACTTCGTGTGAAGGATAGAATGTATAGACTTAGAAATAAGGAGTGTACAAACTTTAGCTTGAAGAACGTTCAGCCTTTGAGTGCTGAAGAGTGTACAGACTTGCTGAAGAGTGTTCAGCCTTTGAGTGCTGAAGTGTGTATAGACTTGCTGAAGAGTGTTCAGCCTTTGAGTGTTGAAGTGTGTACAGATGAGAAAGTATGTACAGCGAGAATGAATGTACAGACCTTACATTCATGAGTGTACATACTTTAACTGCATGAGATGCAGGCAACCAGTGTGTAGACTTGAAGTGTGAATATGCATGAGAAGCCAATGTGCCGACTTGCTGACTTGAAAACGAGTGAATAGACTTGAACAGCTAGCCAACGAGTGTATAGACTTGAAAGCTTGAAAAGGATTGTACAAACTTCATCTTGAAGAGAGATGCACAATCAGAATGAAAGTATGCACATTGAATGCATGAGATGCTCAGACAAGTTGTCAACGAATGTACAGACTTGTCTTAGTGTTTATGCGTGAGTCTGTCAACGAATGTACATACTTTCTATGCTACATGCACAAGATGCTAAGAGACGCTGTATAGACTTGACAATGCATGGACTAGCACATAGACACAGCAAGACTCTGTGAGCACCAAGCCGGTGTACAGACTTTGCGAGCGCCAAATCAATGTACAGACTTGCGAGCGCCAGGACCATGTACAGACTTAGTGCAAGCGGGATGTGCAGACTTGCTATGAAGCAACCAGAATGTACAGACTTTGAAATCAAGGAATGCATAGCGATGTATAGACTTTAAAACACGATGCAATGTGTAGACTTTGATAAACGAATGTATAGACTTGATAAAGCTTCAAACTTGCTCTGATACCATCTGTTGTGTCTGCAGATGAATTTGTTTGTGTTGCATACGTGAATGTTTCAATGAACATCTTATTTGAGTATCATTACATCGAACAGGCTGTGTGCATTGGTGCATTTCATAACTGCCATAAGTCAATGAATGTCTGAACAGGCTGTGTGCATTGGTGCATTTCATATAGTCTGTACAGTCAGTGTGTTGCTCGAACCAAGTCTACACATTGTCTCAGCACACACACGCAAAGTCTGTACACTGCATCTGGCAGTCTACACAGTAAGTCAATGAATGTCTACATTTCATAACCTTGTTTCTCTGAATGTCTAGACTTAGACTCATGCATTTCATATATACTCAGGTCAAGTCTATACAACGGGTGTTGTCTGCACAGTCAGGTTAAGTCTGTACAACGGGTGTTGTCTGCATAGCCAGTGTATCACTCTCTCTGCACAGTCTATACATCCTTAGACAGCCTGCCTGAAGCTTGATAGCTGAAGTCTATACACTCATCTGCTATTAATCGATCAAGTCTGTACAGCCAATGCATCTTATGCATCATGTCAAAGTCTGTACATTGTTCTGGTCGCTCTCAAGTCCATACAGTGTATTGTCTGCACGTTACATAGTCTACACAATGCTGCAGGCTAAGTCTGAACACTCTTCAGTAAAGCCTGTACACACTTCAGATAGCAAGTCTGTACACTCAGCGTCTCATGCTGTGTCTTAACACAATCAGCAAGTCTGTACATTCGAGCGTCTCACGTTGCATCTCACTTTCATAGCAAGTCTGTACAGCCTTCAGTTGCATAACTCAAGACTGTACATTCGTCTGGATGCATATTGTGAAGTCTATACATCGCACAGCATGCAAGCCACTAAGTCTGTACATTGCTGAATTGCAAGAGTCCAAGTCTGTACATCGCCACATTGTTCATGTATTGCTTAGCTCAAGTCTATACATCGGCCCTGTAGCTTGCTTAGCTCAAGTCTATACATCGGCCCTGTAGCTTGTTTAGCTCAAGTCTATACATTGGCAAGTCTGTACATTCGCCACCTTGCATTAAGTCTCAAAGTATGTACAGCCTTTTGCATTGGACTTAAAGTCTATACATCCCTTGGCTAGAATTGTGCAAGTCTATACATCGCCAGGTCTGCACATAGTTGCTTTGAAGCACGCTAAGTCTATACAGCCTTTGCATTGCACTAAGTCCATACATTAGCACTGTAGCATGCAGAACACCAAGTCCATACATTAGCACTATAGCTTGCACGAAGTAAAGTCTGTACATTGGGCTTTCACATAAAGTCTATACATCGCTTGCATCGTTAAGTCTATACATCGTCTCATGCATCATTTCCCAAGTCTATACATTGGCCTTTAAGCTTTCCAAGTCTGTACATTGGCCTTCAAACTTTCCAAGTCTGTACATTGGTTCAGGCTTTCCAAGTCTGTACATTGGCCTTCAAGCTTTTCAAGTCTGTACATTGGCCTTCAAAGCACAAGACACTTGGCCAATGTACAGACTTGGAAAGCCTGAATCAATGTACAGACTTGGAAAGCTTGAAGGCCAATGTACAGACTTGGAAAGCTTGAAGGCCAATGTACAGACTTGGAAAACGATGCATGAGACGATGTATAGACTTAACGATGCAAGCGATGTATAGACTTTGTGTGAAAGCCCAATGTATAGACTTTACTCCGTGCAAGCTATAGTGCTAATGTATGGACTTGGTGTTCTGCATGCTACAGTGCTAATGTATGGACTTAGTGCAATGCAAAGGCTGTATAGACTTAGCATGCTTCAAAGCAACTATGTGCAGACCTGGCGATGTATAGACTTGCACAGTTCTAGCCAAGGGATGTATAGACTTTAAGTCCAATGCAAAAGGTTGTACAGACTTTGAGACTTAATGCAAGGTGGCGAATGTACAAACTTGCCAATGTATAGACTTAAGCTAAGCAAGCTACAGGGCCAATGTATAGACTTGAGCTAAGCAAGCTACAGGGCCGATGTATAGACTTGAGCTAAGAAATGCATGAATAATGTGGCGATGTACAGACTTGGACTCCTGCAATTCAGCAATGTACAGACTTAGTGGCTTGCATGCTGTGCGATGTATAGACTTCACATTATGCATCCAGACGAATGTATAGACTTGAGTTATGCAACTGAAGGCTGTACAGACTTGCTATTAAAGTGAGATGCAACGTGAGATGCTCGAATGTACAGACTTGCTGATTGTGTTTAGACACAGCATGAGACGTTGAGTGTACAGACTTGCTATCTGAAGTGTGTACAGGCTTTACTGAAGAGTGTTCAGACTTAGCCTGCAGCATTGTGTAGACTATGTAACGTGCAGACAATACACTGTATGGACTTGAGAGTGACCAGAACAATGTACAGACTTTGACATTATGCATAAGATGCATGAAATGCATTGGCTATACAGACTTGATCGATTAACAGCAGATGAGTGTATAGACTTCAGCTATCAAGCTTCAGGCAGGCTGTCTAAGGATGTATAGACTGTGCAAAGAGAGTGATACACTGACTGTGCAGACAACACCCGTTGTACAGGCTTAACCCGACTGTGCATACAACACCCATTGTACAGACTTGACCTGAGTAGATATGAAATGCATGAGTCTAAGTCTAGACATTCAGAGAAACAAGGTTATGAAATGCAGACATTCATTGACTTACTGTGCAGACTGCCAGATGCAGTGTACAGACTTTGCGTGTGTGTGCTGAGACAATGTGTAGACTTGGTTCGAGCAACACACTGACTGTACAGACTATATGAACTGCACCAATGCACACAGCCTGTTCAGACATTCATTGACTTATGACAGTTATGAAATGCACCAATGCACATAGCCTGTTCGATGTAATGATACTCAAATAAGATGTTCATTGAAACATTCACATATGCAACACAAACAGATTCATCTGCAGACACAACAGATGATGACTTATAGTGTTTGCTATCATCAAAATCACAGGGACACAACAATCTCCCCCTTTTTGATAATGGCAACACTATGAGTCATACTGACTTGATCAAATATTTCTCCCCCTTTGACTTCAACAAAAAGACATTAGTTGAAGAGGGAAGAATAAGACTGCATAAGATGAGTGAATTAAAAGCTCCCCCTTTGACTAAGCTCCCCCTTAATGTCAATTAGCTCTCCCTGAATAGAATAATGATCAGAAACGTTTTGAAGGTTGAAACCAATTGAGATGAAGGGAGAATATCAACAAAAGCACAGGGACACTCAAGAATGCTGACTAGATCTCCCCCTTTATGAAAGACACTCAGCATGACAGGAAAGCTCCCCCTGATTAGATGGAGTGAAAGCGGTGATGAGCATCTATCAGCAAAACGCATGGGTACTCAAGGATTACCACAATCTGTAATCACAGTGAATAAATGAGGAAGAAGATTTTCGTTAACACACCAAATTCATAAATCTTGATGACTGAATTTCAGACTCTTCAATTATAATAGATTATGAATGAGTTGAAACTTACTTTCATGATTTAAGAGTGATGTATTCAAAGTTTATCAAGAAAATTCAATACTCATATCTGAAACACCTTTTAATAGTAGTGAACCAAAGACTCATCTAAAATTCATGTTTAACCTCCTTCCATCTTACTCATTTAAATTCAATGTCACCTATGGAAGTTACACAAGATAATATTGAGATTAAACAAGAAAAAAAATGTGTCTTAATTTGCCTTTAGTTTTTCAGAATTTTCTATTTATCAGCACTTATTTTTCCTGAGCAAGTTTGTACATTCGTTTATGTGCGGATTGTTAGATCCTATTCATAGCAACCCGCTCTGATACCAAAAGGGAATGAAGAGTTGAAGTAGTTAAACACTGCTATGTCAGAGAGACTGCTTACTCTAGAAAAAGGAAAATCTGTTATTGATGAAAATCAATCTGAAAATCTTGCTAAACTCGAACAGAAAAATGAAACATTGAAAAATCTGAATGATGCATTGCATAATCAGGTCATCTCTTATGAAACTGAAATTGTAGGCCTAGAACTTAATGTTTCAAAACTTGAATCTGAAATCACTGGTTTGAACAAATCTCTTGAAAGATTTGTGAGTGGAAAGGATAATTTGGACAAGCTCCTTGGTTATAAAATTAATTTCCAACGTGCGGGTTTGGGTTTTAACCCAGCAAATAAAAAGGGCATTGATAGTAAGCTTCACACTCCATTTGTGTGCAGCTCTGAGCCAACTAGTACATCTAGTGCACCTATCTTCAAATTGAGTGCTCAGAAAAACCAAAAATCCACTGTTAGTCCCAAAACTGTAGAACAAACTCAAAAATTGAAAAAGAATGACAATCTACAGAAAAAGGACAAAGAAACTCCTGTTGTTGCAAAAATTGCTCCACACAAGTCACATGATCTCCCACAAACTCATACTAAAAAGGGGTCATGTTATTATTGTGGGAAATTTGGTCATGAGATGACTGAGTGCTTTGTGATGAAGGAGGATGATCTGAAATTTGACAAAACTCATGCTAGGAAAGACCATGTTAAGAATCATGGTTTTCAGAAAAAGAAAATTTAATGTTATTGTTGTGGTAAGTTGGGCCACATTGCAGCCCACTGTTGGCATAAACAGGGAAATAAACTTAATTTTGAATTTGTCAAATTTCCTGTAAATAAAAATGTTTTGGTAGGAATAAAACTATTTTTGAAGAAAAGAATCTTGCATGCTTTGAATGTGGAAAAACTGGCCACCGAACTTCTGAATGTTGGTGGGCAGGTAATGGTTTTAAAAGTAAGCATATCAGATGCTTCGAGTGTGGGAAAAATGGCCATACAGTCAAGGACTGTTGGCATGTACATAAGAAGTCTGTTAACCCCCATGTAGTCAAATTCCCTATAAAATCATTTGCAAGACTTTCATGCTATAACTGTGGGAAGCAAGGTCACAAATCTTCTGAATGTTGGCTGATTAAGAATAAGATACAAAATGTTCATGTAAGCAACAGACAATCTTATGCTCATGCACATAGGCCTCATGTTTTTGCTAATGTGCATCATAATAAAGTCAAAAATTCTGCTGGTACATGTAGATATTGCGGAAAATTTGGACATTCTATGGATGATTGCTTGCTGATGAAATTTGATGTTGATCTAGCTAAGAAACAGGTTAGAACACTTGTCAGGGCTAAGGCAGGACCCCAAGCTGCTTGGGTCCCTGCAGGATCAAAATGATCAAAATTTGCAGGTGTGCCTTGGATTGAGGAATAAAAAGAGGGGCAAATAAACCAAGGCACCCAAGATGATAAAGCCCCATTCAGGTAAATTCTGAAAACTCTGTATTCTGAATTTGTGTGATCTGAATGCACTGCATATCATGATAATTCTTTTGTGCATTGTCTAACTGAATCTAATTGAAAAATCTGAAATGCTCATAGAAATGATTGTAGTTTATCTCTGAATGCATTGCATATAAATGTCATGATGCATGATATGTCAAAATTCTTGTATGTTTTATTACACTGATTTGCATGACCACTATGGTATATTAAATGGTAAGTTACCAAAAGGCAGGGAAATCTGTCTGAAGGCTCTTAATATGTGTGAGGTGGTCTTTTAGACCAAGTGCTCCGTCAAATACCAAGGGTCAAGACTTCATATAGAACAGTGCATTGCATAACATAAAATTTAAAAAACCTAAAAGGATATTGATGGGGACATCACCTCCCATGCCCACGTTCACAGCTCGTCTCCTCGCCCCGGTTGCATCCGGCATGGTTTAGTCATTTAATTTTAAGTCCTATGTAATTTTATTTGAGTCATTTGATGTATTTTCCCTTTTATTTGAGTCATGTTTCTAGGTCTTGCATTTATTTTCCTAAGTTTGAGTGTCATTAAATTGTGTAATGTGCTATTGGGCCCAATTCTTCGGGCTTGGCCCATGAGCCCCCCCTACCCCTTCGGTTATTTATTATTGAGTCTTTTGTAAGGGACTTATTGTAAAATGTGGGTTTCCTATATATAGGGCCCCATTTCCTTCATTTGGAGGTAATGAATCAATGAATGAAAAAACTTGCCATTTTGAGAGTTTACACTCCTTATCTAGTGGAGAGATTCCATTTTTTAGGTGAGAAACCCTAGGGGAGAGATTCCCCACCCTTCCCTCTCTTAATCTCTCTTTTTCACTCCACTTTCTCTCTCCTCAACACCCAAATTCGAATTTTCTTCTCTCTCCTCCCCCTCTCAACCACTTCCAACCCCCACCTACCTCCATTAACTCCCCACAAATTCCCACAACCCCTCTTTAATCCTCACCTAGTCCCAAGGAAGTTCCACCACTCAAAACCCCACCCTCCAACCACCACCTACCCCTTTCACTTCCCTAAGCATATATCCACCTTCCCAAGGCTGAATTAACTCATTCCAAAGCCCAAATTCGAATCTCCCCATCCCTCCTTGCTCCCTAGGTCGCACCCCTCCTCTCCCCTCAAGCCAAGTTCACCCCCCTCCTCTCTTCTCCACTCCAGCTTTGTGTGCAGGCCGACCTGCAGATTAGCACTCTGTTGCAGCGACGTCCACGACTGCATCCTAGTTCTGCTGGTGGCGTGGCCTAACTTTCTGGAAAGGCCTCCCTGTGCTCTTCGCAGGCGAGGTGGAATCACTCCATTCTGAGTTCGTGGCCGTCCGTGAAGGCTGTTCTTCCCCGACTGCGCAGAACCTCTCAGACCAAAAGCCAGAGCGGCAGAGAAGACTCTCCAACGACGAACTTTGAAGGAATCAGCCTTCAGGGTCTTCTACAAAGATCTTCCTCCCTCTGTCAGCGTCCAGGAACAGAAGGCGGAGCTCCGTTCGGCATCCGACAATCAGAGATATTAATTTTCTACCACAACCATGCCGGTCTGCCTCCTCACAGTCTGCCCCGACCACCGTCAACTTCTATGGACACCCAGCTCATGTCCGACATCAGAAGACTTCCCCGTTTGTTTTGCTGCAAAGTAGACTCGTCAACGATTCCAACGAGTCCAGCGGTGACAGATTTGGAGCTCAGGAGCAACCGTGACCGCTTCTGCAACCTGCTGTTTCAGACTGAGCTCGGCCAGAGATGAGAGCTGCATCCATCTTCCAGTCGCCGGAGCAGTCAGCCCCCAGATCAGAACGTCGTCCAAAAATTCAGGCTGCACCCCTCTCCGGTTAGCAATCTTTTGGCGCAAGCCTCATCAGATTCTGAGCTCGGTGGATTTATTGGCTGCATCAACATCGACTCCCTGTCCAGAATTACAGAAGCTAGACAGAATCGGCGAAGCTCGGAAACTCGGTTTCCTTTGCATCTCTCCCCACCCCGCTTGGCCGGCTGAAGGCCCCTCCCTGTGTGGATGTAGTTTTGAATGTATTAAGCATAACCCCCACCCCAAGATCACCCCTCCTGCGTGAGGAGTAGTGCTGTACCGTTTGTAATTTCAGGTCAAGCTACACCGCCGCGGCGTGTGGGGATCCACCGCCTCCCCGCTCGCCCTCGTCTCCGAGCGGGACCGGTTTCTTCAAACCGGTCGAGTAAGTGCTCTAAACCCTTGCTCATTGTGCTTGTCTTTCAATGTTTGTTTCTTAGCTCCGCTGGTTGTGCGAGAGAGAGCCCGATCCTCAAGTCCCGTTGCCTTGAGTGATCACCGTGGGAAGAGTGAAACCGGTGCCCTTGGCACTTTGTCGGCCCCATTGAATTAGGTTCCACATCCTTTTGGGAATCAAGCCTTGGCCTTGCTGGCCCTCTACCAGCAAGGGCCCAACCTCACATCTTCACCTTGGCATTGCCAAGTTACCCCGGGCTTGGGTGAGCGACGAGAGAGCGGCGGCCCAAATTGGCCCATTTAGAATGCGAATGTGCTTGCTTGCTTAAGTCCAAGATTGTGTCACATCAAGTGGTATCAGAGCAAATTCACAACTTGTCTCTCCACAAGTTGGTCCTAGGGCATGTTTATGCATTTAGAGTCCTCGGTTGCATCTCCCATGTCCACTAGAATGGCCACTTCATACCCGTCATATTCATCCCCATCAACTTTCCCAAGAAGCCCAAATCTTCATGGAAGCTCCATTGCCAACAAAGTGGGTAGCAACACCTCTATCATAGAAGCCCTACCTAATGTCCTTAATCGGCTTGAAGATATCATGTCTCGACTCGACCGACTTGAAGGAAATAGCCGTGCACCAAGAGTGAATGAGAGTGACCTTTGGGGAAATCTAGAAACCATATTTTTAGAACACTTGAAAATCAAAACCCCCGCCTTTGATGGATCCAACAGCCCAAGCCTTTACATAGATTGGGAGATTTCCCTAGACCAATTCTTTAAAAGTTGCCCCTTGAACGATGAAAGGAGAATGAGGCTAGCCAAGGCACACCTCTCAAAACAAGCTAAAACTCATTGGTTAGTTGTGAAAGGTTTAAGAAGGATCCGCAGGGAGGCCCCCATTAGCACTTGGGATGAGATGAAGGTCGAGCTTAGGAAAACCTACACTCTCCAACCCTCTCCCTCCTACTCAAATCACAATAGCCCAAGGAGTACTTCAACTCCTTCATCCCCACCCGGTCAATCCAAGACCCCAATCACCCATTCCCTACCACTTCCCATCTCTCCCACCCCAACCACTACATTTACACCCCACCTCCAAGTCCACACCACAACCATAGGCCCCCATACCCAATTGGGCCCCATGGCCAACTCTCCACCTAGGCCCATGGTAACCCCCACCACTACCTCTCCATCACCCCCAAAAAGAGACACTCCTCCCAAAACAAATCAACCCAAACCCCTTCAACCCACCCATCTTCCTCTCCCTACCCCAATCCAACTCCCACCAAAGCCTCCACTACTACCCTCACCTATCCTAACCCAAGTTTCCCACTACCTACCACCCCGGATACACCATGCCCCAATCATCACCACACCCTCAAAAGCCCCTCTCACCTCCTTGGAAGAAGAACCCATACCCCACCCCATAGTGGTGAACACTCCAAACCCACTCTCCACCTTGGAGGAAACCCAAGCCCAAATTGAAGAAGAAACAACACATGAGGGTCTTCACCTTACATCACCCTCTCTAGTTGGGACCAAGCTCATCTTAGGAGAACCCATTGTTAGTTGGCTAAAGGAGAGCCCAATTGGAGAGACCCGGGCCCATATTTTTCCTCCCATAGAACAAGACCTTCCCTTAGTGCCCTTCTTCTCCTATCACACCACAATCCAAGCATCCTATCAAGTGGAGACCTTAGAAGACATTCTCAAGGGCATAGCATGGCAATTAGAGATGACTAGCATGTTGACCCCTATGGTAGAACAACCTAGGAGCCTTAGCCTCCTACACCTATGCATAGGGTCTATCACCTCAGTTTGCACCATTGGTTGCTACACTAGCGACCTCCTTCTATTCCTCCCTACACCCGATTAGCCCAACCTTCTCCTCGATTTAGAGCTTCTTATCTCGGGTAGAAAGCCAAGCCCTCCACTCATGGCCGACCCACTTGTCAAGAACATTGGCCCAACTATCATGGAGAAGGATGACTTAGCACCTTTTAAGGATCTTGAGGACATGGAGTTCCTCCCCCTAGATGACCCATTTTATGATCCATATGATCCATTCCAATGGGAGTCAAGGGACTCATATGACCCAACCATCTTACCAACCACCCACCCTTTCCTACCCTCACCCACCATATTGGGCCAAACCCACCTCATCCATGACTCGGGTTATACCTTGGGAGCCATGACCTTGGGCCATATATCCCTAGGTAATCAGGTTGTACCCCACCCCATGATGACTACCTTCTTAGATCCATTCGATCCTTTCCAATAGGAGTTCAAAGGTTGTCCCACACCTATACACATGGAAGTCACCTTTGGGAAAAGCATGCATGTGTCTAGGCTTACCATACCCCTTGGCATGAACACTATGTTGGGTCCATTCATTCATATCACCCACATATCAAGTAGAAAGTATGAGTGGTCCACATTCGGATGTCATGGTCCTCCTTCATTCATCATGGATCTTAAGCATGTCAAAAGTATCTACGGATGTCCGGGTCCCCCCACATTCATCACCACTTTGTATGATAGGTTCACCTACGAGTGCCCCGGCCCACCTAGGCCCACCAAAGTCTACATGACAACATTGCATGATAAGTCCACATATGGTTGCCCCGGCCCTCCAAAATCCATCAAAGGCTTCTTGGCATCAAAGCATGATCGGTCTACTTTCGGTTGCCCAGGTCCACCCATCACCCCTAGAATGTCAACATTCACAAAATTGCATGAAAGCCTTTGCAAGCACATAAGCAAAAAGAATGAGGCTTATAAGAGGCGGGCCGACTCTCATCGGCGTCACCGAGACTTCCATGAGGGTGACTTTGTGATGGTAAGGACGGAGAGGCTCTCCCCGGGAGCCAACTCTAAACTGAGGCCACGTGGGGCTGGTCCCTTCCAGGTCTTGAGGCGCATCGGTGCAAATGCCTACGAGTTAGATCTCCCTGAGGAGTATGCAATAAGTCCCACATTCAATGTGGCCGACCTAGTGTCATATAAGGGACCCACGGTGGTACCTAGTGAGGAGATTGAGCTCACTTCTTCCCTTGAGAGAGCACCCACCCCTGAAGAGAGATCACCAGCCAAGAGAGCCCAGCGTGAACAAATTGAACAAATATTGGATGAACAAGTCACTACCACTCGGAGCAAGGTATACGAGCGCTATCTCGAAAGGTGGATGGATCGGACTCGTTCGGAAGACTTGAGGGCAGTACCACTTCTACACCCTCCAAGGAGGGAATGACACTTACTCGACGGAGTCGAGTTCTCCGCACCCCGGGAGTATGATGGGGACATCAGCTCCCATGCCCACGTTCACAGCTCGTCTCCTCGCCCCGGTTGCATCCGGCATGGTTTAGTCATTTAATTTTAAGTCCTATGTAATTTTATTTGAGTCATTTGATGTATTTTCCCTTTTATTTGAGTCATGTTCCTAGGTCTTGCATTTATTTTCCTAAGTTTGAGTGTCATTAAATTGTGTAATGTGCTATTGGGCCCAATTCTTCGGGCTTGGCCCATGAGCCCCCCCTACCCCTTCGGTTATTTATTATTGAGTCTTTTGTAAGGGACTTATTGTAAAATGTGGGTTTCCTATATATAGGGCCTCATTTCCTTCATTTGGAGGTAATGAATCAATGAATGAAAAAACTTGCCATTTTGAGAGTTTACACTCCTTATCTAGTGGAGAGATTCCATTTTTTAGGTGAGAAACCCTAGGGGAGAGATTCCCCACCCTTCCCTCTCTTAATCTCTCTTTTTCACTCCACTTTCTCTCTCCTCAACACCCAAATTCGAATTTTCTTCTCTCTCCTCCCCCTCTCAACCACTTCCAACCCCCACCTACCTCCATTAACTCCCCACAACTTCCCACAACCCCTCTTTAATCCTCACCTAGTCCCAAGGAAGTTCCACCACTCAAAACCCCACCCTCCAACCACCACCTACCCCTTTCACTTCCCTAAGCATAGCTCCACCTTCCCAAGGCTGAATTAACTCAATCCAAAGCCCAAATTCGAATCTCCCCATCCCTCCTTGCTCCCTAGGTCGCACCCCTCCTCTCCCCTCAAGCCAAGTTCACCCCCCTCCTCTCTTCTCCACTCCAGCTTTGTGTGCAGGCCGACCTGCATATTAGCACTCTGTTGCAGCGACGTCCACGACTGCATCCTGGTTCTGCTGGTGGCGTAGCCTAACTTTCTGGAAAGGCCTCCCTGTGCTCTTCGCAGGCGAGGTGGAATCACTCCATTCTGAGTTCGTGGCCGTCCGTGAAGGCTGTTCTTCCCCGACTGCGCAGAACCTCTCAGACCAAAAGCCAGAGCGGCAGAGAAGACTCTCCCACGACGAACCTTGAAGGAATCAGCCTTCAGGGTCTTCTACAAAGATCTTCCTCCCCCTGTTAGCGTCCAGAAACAGAAGGCGGAGCTCCGTTCGGCATCGGAAAATCAGAGATATTAATTTTCTACCACAACCACGCCGGTCTGCCTCCTCACAGTCTGCCCCGACCACCGTCCACTTCTCTGGACACCCAGCTCATCTCCGACATCAGAAGACTTCCCCGTTTGTTTTTCTGCAAAGTAGACTCGTCAACGATTCCAACGAGTCCAGCGGTGCCAGATTTGGAGCTCAGGAGCAACCGTGACCGCTTCTGCAACCTGCTGTTTCAGACTAAGCTCGGCCAGAGACCAGAGCTGGATCCATCTTCCAGTCGCCGGAGCAGTCAGCCCCCAGATCAGAACGTCGTCCAAAAATTCAGGCTGCACCCCTCTCCGGTTAGCAATCTTTTGGCGCAAGCCTCATCAGATTCTAAGCTCGGTGGATTTATTGGATACATCAACATCGACTCCCTGTCCAGAATTACAGAAGCTAGACAGAATCGGCGAAGCTCGGAAACTCGGTTTCCTTTGCATCTCTCCCCACCCCGCTTGGCCGGCTGAAGGCCCCTCCCTGTGTGGAGGTAGTTTTGAATGTATTAAGCATAACCCCCACCCCAAGATCACCCCTCCTGCGTGAGGAGTAGTGCTGTACCGTTTGTAATTTCAGGTCAAGCTACACCGCCGCGGCGTGTGGGGATCCACCGCCTCCCCGCTCGCCCTCGTCTCCGAGTGGGACCGGTTTCTTCAAACCGGTCGAGTAAGTGCTCTAAACCCTTGCTCATTGTGCTTGTCTTTCAATGTTTGTTTCTTAGCTCCGCTGGTTGTGCGAGAGAGAGCCCGATCCTGATGCCCCGTTGCCTTGAGTGATCACCGTGGGAAGAGTGAAACCGGTGCCCTTGGCACTTTGTCGGCCCCATTGAATTGGGTTCCACATCCTTTTGGGAATCAAGCCTTGGCCTTGCTGGCCCTCTACCAGCAAGGGCCCAACCCCACATCTTCACCTTGGCATTGCCAAGTTACCCCGGGCTTGGGTGAGCGACGAGAGAGCGGCGGCCCAAATTGGCCCATTTAGAATGCGAATTGCTTGCTTAAGTCCAAGATTGTGTCACATCAGATATTCCATTGCATCTAGACAGGGAGAGCATTCTTGTTTGATCACTTCTTCATCTCTTGAACTCCTACTGTCTAGCAATCTGATTCATTCTCTTGGCAATTGTGTGGTTCACTTGAATTCACTGATGTTTCCACTTGTGTAGCTGTTCTGTCTGTACTCCAGACTCAGCTATTGATTTCTAAACAGCACTGTTCTAATGCTCACCCCTTGTCTCATCATGATTACTTTCTGCTATTCTCTCAATAAAAGTGTTTTGTTGACTCCACTAATGTGCTGCAATGTCAATGTTGATTCATCATGAATGGGGAAATATTTTAGTCACTGCACCCTAATCAAAAATCAGACATATTCTGAAAAGAAGAATCTTCTATTATACTGGCTTAAGAATGTCTGATATATCAAATTGATTTAAGACTAATGTATTCATTAAGCTTTGATCTAAAAGACATGAAAGTATCTGAATCATTTGCTTAATAAATCTTAACCAATTATCTCATATAACTTCATGCAAAACTTTCTGAAATCTGAAATTTTAAAAGACATGACTATCTTTGGTTAAGATACATGTAGAAAGTATTGTTCTTAAACAATTCTGTGTACTGAGCTTTGTTTAAAAATTCAGAAAACATTTAAAAATTTTAAAATAAGAGCAATGATTTTAGTCACAGAGAAACTGGGGTATCCATCAAAGAAATAGAGTAACCCCATGTCATGAAGTGTCATAATTACCTCTCTTATAAAAATGATTGAAAATCTGATAGAGCAATGGCATGGTTGTGTTGAGTAACTGGGGATTCTGGCCTCTGATCAAGGTGTCTCCTCATGTAAAAAGACACTCCTCATTACTAACTCTGTTCTCCTTGAGAGGTAATATGGTTGTCACACTGAGTAACTGGGTCACTTCACCTAAGACGTGTTGTGCCTCATGTAAAAAGGTGTTGACTGAACCAGTTACTCAGTGTGACAACCATATTGCCTCTCAAGGAGAACAGAGTTAGCAATGAGGAGTGTCTTTTTACATGAGGAGACACCTTGATCAGAGGCCAGAATCCCCAGTTACTCAACACACCTCACGCAGGAGGGTGGATCTCGGGGTGGGGAAATGGGCTTACAGACAAACACTACCTCCACACAGGGAGGGGTGGTAAGCCGGCCAGGCGGGAAGGAAAGAGGGTTAGAACCGGAGCCGATACGCCTCTTCGGGGTTCTTCCTGCCAGATTTTCCTGCTGATAAGTACTTGCTGTCGTCATTGTTGCGATCGCTCCCGGAGTTGAAAGTGGACGAGACCAGCGCAAAAATGTCGGGGAGTGACCCAGGATGAAGCCTAAAATTTTCTGGCACCAGAAGTCGTAGTCGCTAGTCAAGAAAGTCGCTGGACCGGTGCTGCTTTGCTCTGCTTCGGACTGAGTTCTGGTTGTGCCAGTAGGTTGGTGATGGCGTCACGATCGCTCTCGTGATCCAATTGGAGCAGGACCAGGACGGTAGCGAGCGCGGCCGCGTCCTCTTCGATCAGAAAGAAAGAACAGCACCGACGGAGGTCGAGAGTAGCAGCCCGAGAAGTAGGAAGATATCGGGGCAGACCCTGACTGACCTGGACGGCGTCCCGGTGGTAGAAAAATTGGTACAAATAGTTTCGAACTCCAAATGACGCCCCGCTGGCTGGGTTGGATAGGGGACCGGTGGAGGATCGTCCCGGCCAAGTGGCGAGCCAAGGGGAGCCAAGGTGTAGCCGCAGGAGCTTCTGAAAGTTGCTACTGGTTGCAGTCTGGACCAGGTCTGCGCAGTCTGGGGAGAAAGGTTCTCCCAGTCAGCCCCGAATTCAGAATGGAGCGGGACCACCTCGCCTGTGAAGGCGTCTGGAAGACCTTTCCGGTGATGTATAGTACACTCCCAGGGACGCCGAGATGTGAGCGTGGTCGGCGCTGCAATAGGCGGGCAGAACTGTGGATCTACAGCTCCTATCTAGAAGGTATAGGGTGGGGTGAGTGGAGAGGGTTTTGGGTGGAGGGTCTAATGGCTTTGGGAGGGGGTGAGGCTGCTGACGGAGGGCTGGAGCTTGGGGAGGGGAGGGTCGATGGTGGTGGTGGGTGGTAACAGGGTGGGAGAGAGGAGGCAGATCTGGTGAGGGGAGTGGATGGGGAGGTAGGGACACAAATGGGTTTGGGGGAATGGGGAGGGTTTCCTTTGGATTTGAGGGGTGGGTTAATGGAGGGGTTAATGGGGGCCTAGGGAATGGGAAGGGTTGCCTTGGGGAGGGGAAGGGGTGTTTGGGAGAAGGGATTCTCCCTTGGGAAAATGAAAGGTTGTATGGGGAAGGGGAAAGGTTGCTTGGGAGAATGGAGAGGTGCCTAGGAGAAGGGGATTCCACCTAGGGGTTGGAGGGGAATTAAATGGGAGGTATGGGGAAGGGGGAGGGGTCTTAATGAGAGGTGAATGGGGAGGAGAGAGAGAGAATTTTGAAATTGGGGTGGGGAGGAGAGAGAATGGGGTTCGCCCCCTTTAGAGAGAGATAGAGATAGAGATAGAGAGAGAGATAGAGAGAGAAGGAGGCACAATTCTTGTGGATAATTTTCACTCAATAATTCATTAGTTTCAAATGGTGGGATTGGGGTCCTATTTATAGGAATCTCACAATTTAACATAAGACCCTGAGTTTTAGACTAGTGACAATAAACCAAGGGAGAAGTGGGCGCCCATGGGCCTAGTCCACTTAATTGGGCTCAACTGACTCATTAACTACTCTAATGCCAATTAACCTAGGTAGATGACTCCTTAACCTAGGGACTTGACTCAAATAAAAGGAAAATTACATAATAAGAAAATGATAAAAATATCATATGACTCGGAATAAATTGGCGAACATGATGTAGCACTGCTGGCGATCATCAGGATCCTCTAACAAATGAGATTGCCAGTGATGTCCCCATCACCGTGCCACTTTGTGAAGCTGAAGCGCCATCCCCCAGCCATGGACGTGGGGTTGAGTTTGGAGATCGTGGCTCGCCTGGAGCTGCATTTGGTGTACCACTTCCCCAGTGGACCCATACTCGACGGGGTCGAGTTCTCCCCACCTCGGGGGTATGATGGGGGCATCACTTACCCCTCCACATTTTGCGAAGCTCTGATGGATCGTCGGTTTGCGCCATTGTGTTCTCCACATTTTTTTGAGTCAATCCATGTAATTTTCATATTTTTTGTGTGTCATAAACTATGTAATTTTCTCTTTATTTGATTCCGGTACCTAGGTATAAGGGTCATTTACCAAAGTCTTGAGTCATGTGGTTAATCAAGTAGTCTAATGGGCCCAACTAATGGGCTAGGCCCTAGGGCGCCCCTCCCTGGTCTATCTGGTCATTGTGTCAATTGTCTAGGGTTAGTATGGTCATGTGAAAAGTTCAGTCTCTATAAATACTCCCCTTCACCCCCTCATTTGAAATCTTTTGGTCAATCAAAAAAATTGACTATTCTAGTACAATTGGAGTGGATTCTCCATCTCTCTCTCCCTCTCTCTCTAAGGGGTGGATTCCCCCCCCCCTCTCTCTCCTCCCCTCTCAACCACTTTCTCTCTCCCTTCCCCCTCCATTAAAGTCACTCCAACTCCCCACAACCCCTCTCTTTACTCCACCCCATCCTCAAGGTAGCCTCCACCTATCCCCACTCCACCCTCCAACCACCAACCACCCACCGCCTTCCCCAAGCACCTCTCATCTCCCAAGGGAAAATTACCCACTCCCCAAGCATCATTTTTCCTTCCCCACACACCTCTTCCCATCCCCAAGACTAGAAATTAATCCCACCCTTAAACCCATTTTCAAATACCCTTTCCCTCTCTCCCTTCAGACCAAATTCGTAGCTCTCCCTCCCTCCACCTGCTAGACCACCTTCCAGCCCCCATTTTGCCACTCCCTCACCATGTATCACCCCTCCCAGACCCCCCTCACAGCCAGGGTTCGCCCCACACTCGTCCACCCCCATTTCGCCCCCCTCCTACTCCATTTTCCATCGGCAAGTTGAAGACCTTGCAGCAGTTCGCAGGCAGCAAGCTAGCGTCCTGGAAACAGCATCGTCTACAGAACTTCCCCGATTCTTCTCTTGGCAAGTCATATATATCTGGAAAGGTCGTCCAGAGAGCTTTCCAGGCGAGGTGGTTTCATCATCGTCCAAGCACCGAGCTGCCCGTGAGAGCGATTCTTCCTCGACTGCATAGAATCACTCAGGTAGAGAACCAGAGCTCCGGATCAAGTTTGACCACAGCCACTCCCTTGCAGATCTGGGTGTGAAACTTGGTTGACAGCTTCTCCTTCAAGTCCTCTCCCATCCCCAAGAAGTAGAGCTAAGTTTGGACCTCGGCATCAAAAGTTCCAAATTTTTCATTCCAAGTGCGTCAGGTTAGTTTTCCCGAGCTAGAACCGACACATCCCTATTCTCTGGGCCTTCACGATCAGCTCCGAGATCTTCCGATGGCGCCGTTGGTCCTGACGGAAGGAAGACTTGTCCACGATCTCAACGATACTAGTCTCGCCTCCAACAGAGTACGTGAAAGTTCGTTGCGCCCCCGTCTTCCAGCAGCATCACCCTGGGAGCAACATGAACTAGCGAAGATCAGCCATGTTCCAGGCTCAGCCCCGGCCAGCAGCATCATCACGAAATTCCAAGAAAATTCAGGCGTCTTCCTGGGTCAAGTCAGAGAATTTCGGCACTAGCTGTAACCTATTCGGAGTTCGATAGTGATTGTGGCGGCACCATCTTTGACTGTCTATCTGGCGATTCCAGAAGCTGGCAGCACCGGTGGAGCTCGGTACAACGGTTTTCTAGCTTCACTCTCACTCCCTGCCTAGCCGGCTTACAGCCCCTCCCTACGTGGAGGTAGTGTTTGACTGTATCATATTAACCCCCAACCCCTTGTCCCACCCTCCTACCTGAGGAGTAGTGGTGTACTCTATAAATTTTCAGGTCAAGCGGCATCGACGCGGCGTGCGGGTGCGTACGCACACCTCCCCGCTCGCCCTCATCTTCGGTCTGGATCGGTGTCTTCACTCCAATTAGGTGAGTTTCGGAACACTTCTCATTGATGGCCCTTTATTGCTTAATTTAGTATTGTTTTTGGTTTCTCCGTCAGCGGTAAGAGAGTGCCTAATCCCGAATTTACTTATAATTGAGCGACCACCGCGGAGTGAGTTGAGAGAGCGACCCTATAACCCACGCCCTTGGCGTGCTGGCCGCCTGCGGAATTGGGCATCCCACGCCCTTAGGGGTCCATCCCAAGCTAGCCAACTCCCCAGAAAGGTGAGGTCCCACTTCGGACCCTCTCCACCATCACCGGTTTGCCTACGGGCCCTAGTGTGCGCCAAGCGGGTGAGTCCGCTCGAGTGAAGTTACCAGTCCGTTGCATTGCTTGCTTGCTAGGTCCAAGGGGTCTTCGGTCTTGTGACTATCACCCCCAAGGTGGTGTCACATCACCTCCACTTTGCAAGTTACACCCCTCAACAAAATTCTTCTTGATAAAATTGCTTCGATAGAGGAACAATTAAAGAAGGTCACAAGCCCATGGCCCGCTCCTTCTCCTCCTCCTCCAACCGTCAACCCTCTTAATGATTTCATGGATAATATTACTAAGATGGAGAAGGATTGGAAGAAGAGGAGGGATGATGGCATTACGGATTCAAGTGAACAAGATATTGATGATCAAGTGGACGCCGTCTGCCCTCCACTCATACACCCTATTCATTCACATAGCCTTCCGCCTCCGCTTTCGCATAATCCTCTACAAAATCCTCCGTAATACCATTACATTTTACCACCCATTATTATGCCTCCACCATAGCGTCCACTTGATGTTTT
This sequence comes from Amorphophallus konjac, assembly GCA_022559845.1. Lineage (NCBI taxonomy): Eukaryota > Viridiplantae > Streptophyta > Magnoliopsida > Alismatales > Araceae > Amorphophallus > Amorphophallus konjac. The sequence continues at coordinate 263,510,303 of CM040121.1, forward strand.
TGATGATTATGAAGATTTGGAGCCGGCACAAGATGATGAAGTTCCAAAAGCACCCACTCCGAGTTTCCTTTGTTTGTCACTCCCTCCATTGCCACCCGATGAACTCCCTGCTCAGGACGAAGCCACCGTCCCCAACCCCGTTTATGAGACCAATTGGTGTTACGATGACGGGTCGATATTACAATCACCCACACCGGTGCAACATGCGTCTTCTCCTATCCCTTAAACCTCTCGCCCTATCCGGCGCTTCCTACGCACCAAACCTTCTCCTTTTATTCCTCTATCAACCTTTACTCCACTAGCCCCCACCAAGCCATCCGAGCTTGCCTCCACTCCATCGGCCTCCGCCGAACCTTCCATTAAATCTTTTCCTAAACCAAATAACACCCCATTGCCGCCACCTAAGGCCTCCATTATCACTATAACCCCAAAGCCAATTACCCTAAACCTAATTTCGCCTACACCTTTACCCGAACCCGTGGCTAGTCCTAGGCAGGATTCACCTATTTTTGCACTCGAGCCAATCCCAGTCGCTTTCGCATAAGGGGAAAAGCCCGATGTGTTTGAACCTCCGCCTACCCTTCCATTAAAACTCTCCATTACACCTCCACTGCTCATCAAGCTTACCTCCTTCGCTTCACCTTCCTCTACCATTCGGAGCGGGTGTATTCCTACAAGCACATGTGTCAGGGATATCCAAGAGCTAGGCAGGAAGGATTTGGTCACGGCTACATCCATCAAGGTTCAAAATTTTATTTACCGAATGCCAATTCATGTTCTTGTATCGGGCACGTTCAAGAAGTCTCCAAGGACGCCCACCGAGAAGCACTCTTATAAGTTGATGCTGAGTCGGCCCGTTATTCAATTCATCTTGCTCATTGGGCAACATTCTTTCAATGCTCTCGTTACCCCTCGCTCCATTATTATACAATTTCTTAAGGGGTTTTCTTCTTCTTACATCACTATAACATATTCCTTTAATGAGAGTTTATCCTTTGAGTCGTCGGGTCGGGCACTCTCTTTCCCATGGAGGGGTGGGCATCCTTTCGCTAAAGGGCTTTCCACCAATTCATTCACTCCTTATTCTGTTCCACCCACATTTTTCTCTCTACGGGCCACTCCATGGGTGAGGAGGAAGATCTTACCCTCGCATTCCATGCATTCTCTACATTCTTTTCATATCATGCATTTCATGCATCCCTTACATCCATCACATTGCATTCACATGCATTTGCATTTCTTCTTTCCCGGGTTTCCAAACCCGTATTTTCCCCGCCTTCCGGAACCTCCGGACCCTCCATATCTTCCACCGCCGGAACTTCCGGACTTATCTTTCCTCCCTGGGCATCGTGTCCCATGGTGTGTTCTTCCTCCATAACCTCTGGATTCCCCAAGGCATTGCGCCCCTTATTATCTCCTGCCTCCGGAACCTTCGGACTTATCTGATTACCCAGGGCACCGCATCCCTCGGCATTTCCTTCCTCTGGAACCCCGGGATCCTATAATTTTCTCTTCTTTTTTACCTATGGGTCCTCTTACACTTGTCGGGCATTATGCCTTCCTTCTCCACATCCTTCTGGAACCTCCGGACCCTCCATATCTTCCACCTCCGGAACTTCTGGACTTACCTTTCCTCCCTGGCCATCATGTCCCATGGTGTCTTCTTCCTCCGGAACCTCCGGACTTACTTGATTACTCAGGGCATTGCATCCATGTTCATTCTATTCCTCCAAAACCTCCGGACTTATCTCCTTACCCAGGGCATCGCATCCCTTGGTATCTTCCTCCTCCGGACCTCCTCTATTTCCTCCGATTTATCCTCCTACTTTTCTAGGACATCTCATCCTTTGTTCTTTTCTTCCTTTTAAATCATATTTTTCCATACTTTTTCCCAGGGCATCGCATCCCTCGGCATTTTCTTCCTCCGGAGCCTCCAGATGATTCTTCCCCCCATCATGATTCGCCTCCTCCCTTGCCCCTGGACCCTCCGGATCCGCCTCTTTCAATCTATCAATTTCTTATTCTAATTCCTCCTAATCACGGGTCTGACCCGACTTCTTCCACATCCACTACTTTGGGCATCTACCCATTCTACCACTGCTTCCGAGGCTTTAGTCCTCACTCCTCCTCTTGATTTTCCGCTTCTCTCTGTACACCGTTCATGTGATCAGGGTCTCTGTACCTTAGTGAGGGAGTTCTAGCCCTCGCCACTTTTACCCTTATTCGACTGAGTCTGGTCTTGGTACCACTCCTTCTTGTTAAGCCACTTCAAACCTTGGCTTCCAATCCTTTTATCTGCCACTTGAGGACAAATCTCATGATGATCAAGATCACCTCCGGCAGTTGCTTCTACAAAGGTCGCAAGGTAATATGAGTGCGTAAGTATGCATTCTTATGTATTTTCATCATTCTTCACGCACGGTTTTCAAAATGAAGTGTGTCTTAACATGATTAAGAGTGGTAATCAAGGCCTTATCTTTATCTTCATCTTTATTGAATTTCAGAAAAAGAGTCTTTAGGCTTGCTATACAGCTCTCCGGTCAGTAAGAACCCCGTGTTGGGTGTTCGGTATTCTCTCCCCGCTTGTTAAGGGCAACCCCTAGCTGGGCACTCCACACACTTCACGGCGTCCTTAGCCGTCTCCTTTGGGTAAGCACTGTTGCTGCTTTGGCCATATCATGAGTATACCTGAAAGTCTTGTATTTTCTTTATTCGGCTAAGTGCAGGAGCAAGAGGTTGACGGATAAGATGACCAACCTAAGTACTCCCCAATACGAGAGAAGTCTCAAATAGAGGCAGTCTTGACCCAAATTAAATAGGCTTTGATATATCCAGCCAAAAAGGGCTATTATGAAAATCAAGTCAAAATTTCGATAAAAGTAAAATTATAATAAAGACATGTCAAGAGTGGCAAAGTCTCCGCAGGGAAAATCCAGGTCGTATACATATCAAGGGTCTAAAAATCAAAGGCACAAAGTCCCGACGCAACAGACTATCTCTTTGAGGGGAAATACCTTGGAAGGAATTCGAGTCTTGATATCTCTTATCATGCATGAGGCTTATCTTTAATTATTCTTCTCTTCTCCCTCCAAGACCGAGTGTTTCTCGGGTATGGCCTTGGTAGGGGCATCATTAACCATCGGTAGTTGGCCATAGGGCGTCACCTTTAAATGCACGCCTGGCTTTGGATAGTTTTTTAGTGAAAGGGGAAGGAAGGGGGACCCCTAGCCAGTGGTTTAAACATCCCTCTGATGCTGTATTAGCAAAGTCTAAGTCAAAATTCAAAAAAAATTAAAAAAAATCATTTATTTTCCAAAGTTCGTAAAAATTGAAAACTTTCCAAAAAGTCATAAAAGTTCGCATATTTCATTTTCAAAAAATAAAAATAAACTATTTTCAAATAATGCCCGCTCGTGAGGGCGCCATTCTCGTAATCAGCAGCAACTGTCCGGTCGTCATTCACATTTCTTCACCGATGGCTCACATGCATTTCGATGCACATTTTCCAAGGTCTAAGCATCCCAAGTCCAAGCATGTACTTCCAAGGTCTAAGCATCCCAGGTCTAAGCATCCCAAGTCCAAGCATGTACTTCCAAGGTCTGTGCATTCCAAGGTCTAAGCATCCCAGGTCCAAGCATGTTCCTCCCAAGTCTATGCATACACACTCCAAGGTCTGTGCACCTTGGCCAAGTCCAAGCATGTTCCTCCCAAGATCCAAGCATATACATCCACGTCTGAGCATATCCATTCCAAGTCTAAGCATATGTTCCTCCAAGGTCTGTGCACCTTGGCCGAATCCAAGCATATACATCCCATGTCTGATCATATACTCCCAAGGTTGATGCATCTCCCAAGCACCTACACATATGGGTCAATGCACATTCAGTGCCCACTCGAGGGGTAAATAACAACAGCTTTTTATTCTTAAAATTCTAAAATCTTGAATATTTCCAAAAAAATCCAAATTTTTTTTAATTTTTTTAAAAAAATCTAACTTTTTTAAATATTTTCAAAATCCAAACAAAATGTAAATATTTTAAAAATCCAAAATTGAATAGTTTCAAAATCCATAAAAATTTAGAATACTTTTCAAAACCCCTAAAATTTGCATACTCCAAAAATCTAAAAAAAATTGCATTATATTTTTCTAATGGTATTTTTTTTGCAGAGATAATTTCTTTGCAAGGACCAAGAACACGAGATGAGTCTTCTTCATTCATTGCTATCAATCTTTTGATTCTTCCCAATATTCTCATGATATGTTACCCTAGGCACTTCGATCATCATCTCTCCATCATTTTGAGCAATTCATGTCAATTTGATCATCCCTGCCACTTGGGGTATCACTCTGATTATTCACGTCAATCTAATTATCTTTGTTGCTCTGTACATCACTCCAATCATTCAAGAGCCAGCTTCTCTGACTATTCCTGCTAGCTTTGCTCAACCACTATGACATCATCCTGATCTTTTATGCATAAATCTTCTGATTTGCCAAGATTGTCATCGTCATGATGACATTGTACAAAAATACTTTGAATGCTCTCCTGCTTTACGACTTTATATATGATGCTTTCCATGATGCTTTTCAATGCTATGCAATGTTGTTGAATGTTTCGATTATGCTTTCATGCTTAAACTGCTATTCATTGCTTATGTTTCATCATATCATGGCTAACGAATTTTGAGCGCAGGATAAGAAGCTTTCCTTGGTCCCACCATACGGGTATCACCATCTCTGGTCCCACGGTGCTTGCACCTTATCTCTCAGTTCCCTCATACTTATTGCTATCACCATCTCTACCTGTATGCATTTTCTTACTATATGTTACATACGCTACTAGATTATATCAAGGACTTGTGGCTTTGGTAAATCTGGAATCTAAGTTCCCCTTCATCAAAAATGATGATGATTGTAGAGGAGTCTTAGTCATACGGATAGGCCGTTGAGCCGTCCAAGATTGGGGATGATGGTTCCCTTTTCGCAAGTTGGTGCGTGGATAAACAGACTTCGGCTCAGTATCAGCTCGCGAAATCAGTTTCTTGACTCAGTCTTGGCAGCTTAACAATATTATCCTTGATTATCTTATATTTTCATTTGCTTTAGTTTTCCTTTTTAACCCAACATACATTCATGTAGGATTTTGAATCAACGTTGGAAAATTATTCTGATAAGCTAATTTTGAGAGTCAAACTGATCTTAATCTTTCCAGATATGAGATATTCATTATCGAAATTGAATCCTCAGTTTGTCATGTTGCTGTTTTGGGCTATTTTTTCGAAAGCTCTTTGTTTGGATTTATATCCTCTATTTTTACTCTCTTTTCCCTTAGATCCGCCTTGGCTGTAGCACGTCCACATTGGCTGGTAACTGCTCTCCAATGGCAAAACCTATAGGTTTGTGACTTGGGCTACTTCCACCACGCTGGAAGCTGATCATCTTCTTTTATCTCCCTCGTGCCTGTGTGCACACTCCCTCTTTTATCCAAACATCGTTGATTTCATTGAACTTCCAAAGATTGCTTCATCTCGAGCTTTTGATTCAATTCCTATCAAGTGATGTTGGTTACGTGTCTCATCGCACCTTGGCATCTACTTTTCAGTTCACTCCCACTTCATTCCATTTCATTCCATTCCATTTCATGCCATTACATTTCATTACACTCCGTGTCACTCCCTTGCAAAGCAGACGCCAAGGCGGGACAGCTATAGATACGCTAAAATTGACATTACTATGAGTACATCTCATATTACCTCATAATACCCCAATTTGGCCCTCAAATTGACATTGTTTGAGTGATTTTTCTCACTTTTCTTGGATTTCTCTCTTTTTTCTACTTTTTCTTATTTTTTTTTCTATTTTTTTTTTGGATTTTCTGAGTATTTTTCTCTATTTTTACGGATTTTTAAAGAATTAACGACAAGAGGGGGGCGTCATTTGATTTTAAAGAATAAAGAAAAAAATAAAAAAGGGAAATGACGCCTCTTTAAGGAGGCGTCCATTCAATTTGGAATTTTTTATATTAAATTTCAAGGCCTCTTTCAGGGGTGTTTTGGTGGCCATCTGGGTGTCAGAAAAATACGAAAAAATATGAATTGGAGTCAGCACAGTCATATGCACATTGACTGAAAAAATAAATAAAAATTAATAAGATAGGAGAAATGGCCCTTTTTTACAGAATCTGAAATAGCGCCTCTCACGGGGGCGCCCTTTCAAATGACGCCCGAATGAGGGGGGCTATTTCATTTTTTTGCTTTTTTTTTTTTGATTCGCGACACTTCGGAAAGTCGCTATTTTAAATAACGCCTGATTTCTGAACCCTGCCGGAACCTCATTCTTTCTCTGTTTTGAGCCCTTTTCTACTTCGGAAAGGACTCTAATGGATTTCCATGACTGGGGGGATTCCTTCTAATATTTATCTCCTACTAAAACTGGGTTATCCCAAGTTTACTTGGATTAAACACACCGAATTCTTCCCTATAAATAGAGCCCTGCGGCTCTTGTTAGGAGGAGATCGAGATTTTCAATTTACAGGGGGAGGTGCTGCCGTTTTTTTGGCTGGAGGAGGGAATACTCTCTACATGCAAATCTTCATCCTTTTGAAGAAGACTTCCTCCCCATCGCGCATCAAAGCCATAGGAGAAACCTCCCCAGGCTCCTCTATTTCCTTCTCTATTTCTTTTGTTTATTTTATTGCATTAACACATGCATGCATTACATTACATATTCATCACTTCATCAACCACGTTGAGCCTCCATAGTGCAACACTTGCACATTTTATCTTTTTTATTTTTATATACTTCATTCATCATCATAAATTTCCCTACCTATCGCATGGGGTTTAAAACGGCAACACCCAGAAGGTGTGTTCTAGTCCATATTTTCATGTTTATATTTATATTATAGATTTGATACTACACCTTGGGTTTACTAATTCCATTTCATTGGTTGTTGTCTTTGTTTCTTGCAAGGGGTAATCAAAGAGGAACTCCCTCCATCGGCCAGCCAATAGGAAGGGAATGAAATCACTCACATCTCCCACGCTTAAGGGTATTTATATCGCTATCTCTGCTTTATTTATTGATTATATCATTTGAGACCCGCAGTCTCTGGCAATCACATTCCATATAGCACCATGTGCCTCTCTTTGCCTTTCATCGCTTGCTTTCTTTTCTTTTATTTTTAATTTTAGTGGATTTTTAATTAGATCTACACACTCGTGTGAGATTCCCTAGGACTAGCCTGAAATCTAGCATATAAACACACATAGAATTGAATATCTGGTCGAGATGCAGTAAGATAAAGCAAGGATATGATCATACCTCTATATATTTTGGAATCAACCAGTTTACCTTCTGGGTCAGCATCAAGACTAGTTGAAGTACCCATTGGTGCAGTGATGACCTTGAGGTTTTTCAGCTTGTACTTCTTTAACAGATCCTTGATATACTTTGCCTGAGTGATGAAGCTTCCCTCTGAGGTTTGACAGATCTGTAATCCAAGGAAAAACTTTAGTTCTCCCATTAAACTCATGTCAAATTCATCAGTCATTAACTTTGAGAATTCCTCACACATAGATGGTTTAGTTGACCCAAATACTATGTCATCTACATAAATCTGAACAACAAGAATATCCTCGTTATCTACCTTAGTAAATATAGTTTGGTCAACCTCACCTCTTGAAAAACCTTTACCTGTGAGGAAGGAGCTCAATCTGTCGTACCAAGCTCTGGGAGCTTGCTTCAGTCCATACAATGCCTTATCAAGCTTGTACACATGATCAGGAAGGTCAATACATTCAAAACTAGGGGGTTGTTTGACAAAAATATCTTCTTTTATTAGACCATTTAAGAATGCAGATTTAACATCAATTTGCTGAAGTTTTATTCCTAAGCTACAAGCAAATGCAAGAAGAATTCTAATAGCTTCTAGCTTGGCTACAGGGGCAAAGGATTCTTTAAAATCTACCCCAAATTCTTGATTGTACCCTTGTGCCACTAGCCTGGCCTTATTTCTAACAATTTTTCCCTGTTCATCAGTTTTATTCCTGAAAACCCATTTTGTGCCTATTATGGAGCCATGTGCAGGTTTAGGAACTAAGTGACATACTTTGTTCCTTTCAAACTAAATGAGTTCATCATGCATGGCATTTATCTAATGTTCATCTTTTAAGGTACTTTCAATATTTTTGGGTTCTATTTGTGAGACTAGAGCTTAAGAATTACGTTCATTTTTAATTCTGAAATGAGATCTAGTCCTAGGGGGTTCCTGCATATTACTAATTACATTTTCTAATGGGTGATCTCTGAGCACTCTAATATTGGTAAGCTGATTACCTGAATTGACATTTACATCCCCCTGAACTCCTGGTCCTTCAGTCTCACCTTCATCTGCTTGTTCTGCATTCTGCTCTTCTTTATTTTTCAAATTTTCTTCATCATCTTTGTTTCTATAGAAGTCAGTTTTAGATTTATTAGATATTTCATCAAACACAACATGTGATGATTCTTCGACAGTTTGAGATTTAATATTATAGATCCTATAGGCTCTAGAAATCTCAGAATATCCCAGAAAAATTCCTGGTTCACTTTTGGCCTCAAACTTATCAAGATCCCTCTTTGAATTGACATGAATAAAACATTTTGATCTGAAGACTCTGAAATTGGCCTGTGAGGGTTTCTTACATTTCAGGATTTCATATGGAGTCATCTTAGTGGAAGGTCTTACCAAAGCCCTGTTGATAATGTAACAGGAGTTGTTCACAGCTTTAGCCCAAAACCTTCTAGGTAATTTACTTTCCACTAGCATTGCCCGGGCCATCTACACTAGAGTCCTATTTCTTCTTTCAACCACTCCATTCTGTTCTGGAGTTCTTGGTGAAGAAAATCTGTGGGTTATCCCATTATTCCTACAAAAGTCATCAAACTCACCACCATCATCTGACAAAATGTTGGATATGAAATACTTACCATCCTGATTTATTCTGTAGACAAATTCTTGAAATTCACTGAAAGCTTCATTTTTGTGAATAAAAAAGAATACCCAAGTATACCTAGTGAAGTCATCTACAATAATAAATCCATATCTTCTACCAGTTAAACTACCTGATCTAGTTGGTCTAAATAGATTCATATGCATCAGTTCAAAAGGTTTAGAAGACATGTTTTATGTTCTAGACTTGAATGACTTCCTAGTCTACTTTCCTTGAGTACATGCTTCACAGATTTTATTGTTCTTTTTAAATGATACTTCAGGTAAACCTTTGACCAAGCTAAAGTTATTCAGTTTATGCAATGTTCTATAACTAGCATGACCTAACCTGCGATGCCAAAGCCAGGCTAAATCCTCTTTGTTTACAGTGAGACACAGATTAATGTGTGTAGCATCATCTAAATCAACCATATAAATGTTATTAACTCTTTTTCCAATGAATTTTACATTATCTGAATTAGGTTCAAGAATGGTGCATGTATGTAAATTAAAAATAACTTTATGACCCTTATCACACAGTTGACTGATGCAAAGAAGATTATAAGCAAGACCTTCAACAAGTAAAACATCTTCAATGATGCATGAAAGACACTTACCAACCTTACCTGACCCTATGATTTTACCTTTAGTATTACCACCAAAGGTAACATGACCAGCATCTTTCTCTACTAGCAAACAAAACTTTCTTTTGTCCCCAGTCATGTGCCTAGAGTAGCCACTATCAAGATTTCACCTATTGTGGTTGGCTGTCAGGCATACCTTCAAACATGATTAAGCAAAAAAATTTGGAACCCAAAACTGCTTGGGCCTCATAACAGTAGTTAAATCATGCAAGCAAGACAGCAATTGTTTGGGAATCCACATTTGTTTATGTGATTGTGCTTGTTTAGTGGATTTTTTATTGTTCTGTTTGCTATATATATTCTGAGTTTTTGTTGACTTTTTCTCTGGTGTAGCATTCTAATTTTTAAAAGCATGAGAGTTTTTATGCCAATCATTGGTCCAATGAGCATTGGAATGAGTGTGTGCACTGGAGACCCTAAGTTGAACAAACGTTGGATGGACAGAGCCATATGAGTTCTGGTTTATAGATGTCATGAACCTAGGCTGCACAGAGACACTCCAAGGGTAGCATCGATGCACCTGATTAAGATGGGATTTCTGCATGTTCTATTGCATCGACCTCACATAATGGCTGCCTCGACCTGTCCTACCAGAGTTATAATGATAGGAGTTTTGGAACGATGGATGAGTTGAAGCACCAAGGTAGTAGCATTGACCTGAGATATCCATGTTCTGACCTTGACTTCTAAAGATGTGAAACCCAGATGAGATGTGCGTTGGTGCAGGTTGGTTGTTGCATCGACCTTTCTGTTGTGACTGGATTACTTTGGTTTTGGGGCTTTCTTGGACTTGGGTTCTAATTAGTTGACCCTTAACCTGACCTTTAGGCTTAGGTACAATGGTGTGTGTGCTGGTTTCTCTAGGCATGTCCACTTTCCCTTTGCCCTTGTCCTTGGCACTGACATTGTTCTGTTTATTATTTTTCACAAATTTCTTATTGTTGGTTTCTTCATAATTCATTTTTATCAAAGGATTGAATTTGGATGTTCATTTCTCAACAACAAATGAAATGGTTTTGACATCAAACCATTTTTTATTAGTTGGGTTAAAACCCAATCCTTCTCTTCTAAAATTAACTCTAGTTCCCAGAATTGCATTCATATTTTATGTCCCTTGAGTCATACCCTCAAGGGAGTTCTGTTTGTCATTGTTTTCTTTTTCCAAGTTATCAATCGTTTTCTTCAATTCTTCATTCACACTTTTTACAGCCTCATATTTTTCATTGCTGTTTTTGTTTCTTCTTCAAATTTCTGCATTTTGATTTTATGTTCATCAATCACATTTTTCAGATTACCATTTTCACATCTCAAGCCATTCATGATAGTTTTAGATTCTTCTATTTCAGCAAGAGAATTTGTTAAGTCAGTATTTTCAGTTTCTAGATGTGCAATCCTATCATGCAAAGTGGTGTCATTAACAAGGGAGTTTATCTTCTTTTTCAATTGTCTATTCTCTTTTTTTTCTCTAAATCCAAGTCATCATAGAGCATAAAGGAGAGTGCACCCCCATTCCAAAGGAAAATTGTCTATTCTCCCTATGAACATCATCATACTTATCTAGAATTTTAGCATATGCTTCTTGCCAATCACTATGAGTATAGTTTTCAAATGGGGAAGTTACCTCATCATCTTCCTTCTCGTCTTCTTCTCTTCTGGCCATCAGGCACAGTCTATGATCCCCTTCACTGTCAGATGAGCTGCTCTGACTGTCTTCTTCTTCATCACTCCAGGTGCTTATCATTGCCTTGCCTTTCTTGTTCTTCCACCTGGGCTGGTTCTCTTTTTGCAACACAGGATAGTTTCCCTTCAGATGCCCTGACTTCCTGCAATTGTAACATACAATGCTGTCAGTCTTTTTGGCATTATCAGATTTAAATCTTGACTGTCTTTTCCCTGAGTAATATTTTCTTCTGAAACCCTTACCTTCTTTCCTCAAAAATTTCTTAAACTTTCGGGTTAGCATTGCGAACTCACCTAAGTCTTCTTCAGAACTGGATGAGCTATGTTCACTGGAAGACCCTTTGCTACTAGAATTTACCTTAAGCGCCAGAGGCTTTTTCTTCTTCTCAGAATCATCGACCCTCTTGAGATTCAGTTCATATGTCATAAGAGAACCAATGACTTCATCGACAGTGGTAGTTGCCAGGTTCCTGGATTCTTCCATTACAGTGGCCTTCGTATGCCAGATCAGTGTCAGGGATCGGAGGATTTTCCTGACTAGCTCATACTCACTATAAATTTTGCCTAAACTTCTCAAACTATTAATGAGCACCATTAACCTAGCATACATCTCAGAAATTGTTTCGTCAGATTTCATTTTAAAAGCTTCATACTCAGATACTAACAGATTAGCTTTTGTTTCTTATACCGAACATGTTCCCTCATATATTACCTCCAACTTGTCTTACATTTCCTTCGCTGTGGAGCAGAGGACACTCCGGAAAACTCAGTGGGATGTAAAGCACATTGCATAGCGTTGACAGCACTCCAATTCAAGGTTGACCTTTGAATTTGCTCCTGAGTCCAAACATCTTCATCTTCGGGGAGCTCAAACGGACCTCGACTGACCACTCTCCAGATCTCGTAGTGTTTAGCTCATAAGAACACCTACATTCGATTCTTCCAATATGCATAGTTAGTTCCATCGAAGAAAGGTGGCTTACTCACGGAATGACCCACAACCGTAAGTCCTCTAGCATCCATTTTCTTAGATCTCTCTGGGATGTTAAGCCCTTAAGGAGAGTTAGGCTCTAATACCACATAACGAGAATTTTTGAACTTCAGATCTAGAGGGGGGTGAATAGATCTATCCCAAATTCGAATTCTATAGTAGTAAATAAATGCGGAATGAAAACTCTGCTGAAAAATGAGCTATAAAATCAAATTGAAGTAAAACAATAAGTATATCCACTGAAGAAAAGCTATCAATCACATAGACTAGTAGATGATAAAGTAATTAGCAGATGAGCATTCAAAAGCACACCTCAGTCTAATACTGGGTGGAGGTTTGATTTACAAGATCCCTTACGCACGAAGCAGTTTTCCATATAGATGTAACCTATCCTTATGACTATAACTTTTGATTTACCACTAAGGTATCGATTGATAGACAATTATATGATAGAGAGACCATTGAAGAAATTCAGACACACCAAGCAATCACACATTGGACAAAGCAGTTTTAAGGTGGTTCGATCGTGAATCTAAATTATTCCTTGATGATCTTGTTTTTCCTATCAAAACAAAGGTAGAAATTCATTAACAATCTCATCATCATGTGGCTTATGAAACAAGTAATAAGCGAATGCAGGCTCAGATGTTCCATGATAGCAGACAAATCATATGAATGGGTGTGTGAAGATATGCACATGCATCGATGCACAAAGAAAAGTGCATCGACCTGCCTTACTGACGTGAAGAAAAGAATGCAGCAGTATGTCAAAAGAGCATCAACCTGTGTATTACACAGGTAGACCTCATTCAGTCAGAAGGGCGGTATCTGCATTGCTGCACATACATAGTGCATCGACTTGACTTCAAAGCAGATGCACAAGGTGCATCAACCTAATGAAATATGACCTTTATCGCATCGACCTTATACTGCAATCGCTGGCTCAACAGCATCGACTAGTCTATAGTGTGCATCGACCTCATGATGCAACATCTAGCATATAGTGCCTAGCAACATCGACCTGTGTACAAAGTGCACCGACCTGATAGTGCATGATGACAAAGTGCACTGACCTGATAGTGCATGACTTCTATAGCCGCATCGACCTTCTAGACCAGAATGCATATATGCATTGACCTGATGATCTATGCTGATGGAAGATGCATCGACCTTATTATGAACAAGACCTATTCTGACTTAAGTAGGAACTTCAAATCATCACAGTGTTGCCAGTATCAAAATTAATTCAACACAGTTTTGCCAACATCAAAACTACAGGAGCACAACACTCTCCCCCTTTTTGTCTGTGCATCGATGCATGTGCATATCTTCACACACCCATTCATATGATTTGCATGTTATCATGAAACATCTGAGCCTGCATTCGTTAGATACTTATTACTTGTTTCATAAGCCACATGATGATGAGATTGTTAATGAATTTCTACCTTTGTTTTGACAGGAAAAACAAGATCATCAAGGAATAATTCAGATTCATGCTCGAACACCTTAGATGCATAAAGGTACGAGAAGACAGGCCAAGTTCAAGTTGAGTTATAAGTTAACGGATAAATTCTTCTTGCTACAAAGCAACTTCATTAATCAACTGGAGGTAGTATTCATGATTGTCACATGGGTTCGAAAGTGCAACTGTTGAGGGCACGTGATCTGAGGTAATCTCCAAGTACTTTGGAGGTTCTTAATGAAATAACTGTTCCACGGGGCTACAACTTAAAGGATCTTCACCTCTACATCTGACACGTGGCCAAACTTCTTCCAAAAGCCTTGGGTGGGAGCGTTTGTTCCACGCGCCTAAATCAAATCTTGTGGGGACCACAAGAACTCTGGTCTACGAGGATAAATAGAGGCCAGAGCTTGAGTGGCAAAAGGGAGTGAAGTGAGAGGATCTGCGTCCATATCTGAGAAGAAAATCAAGAGATGAGCTAAGAGAAAAGAGAAAGGGAGAGATTGAAGAGAGAAGAAGAAGCTAGGGAAGAGTGTGAGAGCCACTGCGAGCCTGGGAATTGAAAAAATTGGAAGTGCAGAGAAGAGAGATAGATAGCAGAGTATCGGAAGAGGAAGAGAAATTCTGACAGAAGAGAGAGCCTGCGAAGAGTCTGAGTTGGTCTCGACGTCTGGATCAGATCCAGAGTCAAATTGCTCCAGAAAAAGAGCTACAGCTATGTTGTGTTTACAATTTTCTCTGTTTTGTTTTGAATCGTTTATGAATCATCTGTAAGTTGTGTAATCAGCCGTGTTCAAGCTGTGAGGCAGCGGCGAGGTGTGATCCTCGGATAGCAAGCTGTAGAGCTCAGCGGGTTGTAAGCTGTGCCATCAGCGGATTCAAAGCTGTGATTCAGCAGAAGCCTCACTCGATTGAGTGAGGGGTGGACGTAGATCTCAAGATTTATATCGAACCACCTTAAAACTACTTTGTCCAATGTGTGATTGTTTTGCGTGTCTAAATTTCTTCAGTGGTCTCTCTATCATATAATTATCTTTCAATCGATACCTCAGTGGTATATCAAAAGCTGCAGTCGTAAGGATAAATTACATCTATCTGGAAAACTGCTTCTTGCATGAGGGATCATGTGAATCAAACCTCTGCCCAATACTAGACTGAGGTGTCCTCTTGAATGCTCATCTGCTAATTACTTTATCATCTGCTAGTCTATGTGATTGATAGCTTTTCTTCAGTGGATATACTTACTATTTTACTTCAGTTTGATTTGATAGCTCATTTTTCAGCTGAGTTTTCATTCCGCATTTATTTACTATTGTAGAATTTGAATTTGGGATAACTTGGGACAGAACTATTCACCCTACCTCTAGATCTGTAGTTCATCTATTCTCGTCAGGTCAGCCGCAAGGCCGCTACTAGGAACCGACTTAAAACCAAATAACGGTCTCCCTAGGACCGTTACACAAAAGTGGCGGTCCTCCCAGGGCCGCTACTACCAAGTTGCGATCGGTCATAAGACCGCAACCCCAAACTGACATAGAACCCTTTTACGAGCCAGATAGCGGTCCTCGTTGGACCGTTTCTCCAAGTAGCGGTCTCTGGTTTGGCCGCTACTTCCTACCGGTACGAAAACCGTAGGAAGGCTCAAAACTTGATCTTTCCACGCTACAATCATCCCAGAACGACGGGGAAACTACCATAATCACGATGCCAACCTTCCACAAGCCGGAAGGGGGCAACAAACCACAAAACGGTAAGAAACGGGCGATTTCTACAAATCGACTCAAAACGAGTCACGTGGGCATCCGACCTCATATCGGCCCCAAATCACGCTCAAACGGAGTTAAACTGACGGGAATCGAATCTCAACATGCCAGGGGTTCAAATGATACCATTTAAACTAAAAACCGTTGCCTGGAACGGCGATCACTCCTCACATCCCTAAAACATGCTTTCACCCTTAAAGCAGGAAAACCCGCTCAAACTCGCACCATTCGGCTCCAAATCATGAGAGGAAGTAGGAAATCAGTAGGGTATCTAACCCCCTACCTCCACCGAAGATCTCACATGCCAAAACGGCCAAACCATGCCGAAAACCATCACACGAACAACCCACGCCGACTTCGAATCCACGAATGGGATCGCGCTAATGCCACGCTCCGATCCTCGCGCCATCACGCTCCAGGTCAGCTCCACGCCATCACCACCTCGTCCAACTCCGCCCCGATCGTATGCCCTGGGGGAGAGGAGAAGAGAGGAGGGAGCATGGAGGGAGAGAATGAGAACGTGAGAAGAGAGAGGAGAGAGGATGAGGGTTAAAAGGAAAAGAAATTAGCAATTATCCTAAAATCTGATTTTTGGCTCGAAATTCTGTAAACTCAAAAAAATACGAAAAAATAGTCTCTGTGGTCCTCGGGATGAGCACAACGCACCTGTAGCGTCCCGGAGTCTCAAAACTCAACGGTTCACTATCCACGGGATTCTGTAATTTATACAGGGGAAAAACCCGAGTGCATCGTAAAACACAATCAGGGACCCACGAAAGCGCTCCGAAAGCTCTCCGATTCCTATCCGAAGAGTCCAGGGTATTACACCCAGGCTTAGAGAGGAGCCGCCCATCTCCATCAGCACATCAGTCGATGCTGAATAACACCCAACAGAACAAACAGAAAGAAAGAAATACATGTAAGACTTTTCATGATAAACAAGGTGGAAAATGTGAGAAAACTTTAACCGTTTAGCTAAAACAAGCCCTTCCGCCCCTACGGCGTCACTCGTCGGGGTCGGGGATGGCAGTGACTCCTCAACGACCGGGGAGCCCTCTGCCATAGCCCTGTCCCCTCTGGTAGCCACGGGGAGGGCGGGAAGCTTCTCCTAGCCATCTACAGTAGGGGCCAGCACGCGCTCCTCCCCCGACGCCAATGCTACATACAAAATAGAAGCATCAGTATTCTGCAAAAAAGCACAAGTAAGTGCTAAGATGGAGGGGAAGAGCCCCACGCATCTGCAGAAGTAGCCTCAGTCTCTGCCCCCTCATAGGATGAGGCCCCAGAGGAGAAGGAATCTGAACTCTCCTCTGTCTCCATGGCAAGGCTACCACTGCCCGAGGAGCCTAAAGAAGCCTCCGATGAATCTCCAGATGCAGCAGAACTAGAAGCCCATGCGGACCAATGAAACAACAAGGTCAACATACAATCTGACCCAGGTGAAAATGAAATTGGCCAGCCTAAGGGCTTTAAACAAAGCTCACCACTCGAGGCACCCCTATCGAAGATCCCCTCTACGTCAATGATCTCCTCGTCTTCTCCAACCGGAGCTATAGCTGTAGGCTCCTCGCCTACAACTCTAGTAGTGTCAGAAGGAAGCTCACTCTCCTCCAAATGAGACGAGGTACCTATGACACACACCAGGAAAGGTTTAGTATTGGCAAAGCTCAGCAAGCTAGTACAGAGTCTAAGTCTCCAGTCACGTACCTGAGGGTCCCATGGTGAAAGACCCAACCAACCCCACAGTGCAGGCTGAAACCACAGCCGGCAAAGGAGGGAGAGGCAACGTAGGCGTCGATTATGACGACAGAATGACTGTGGCCCCAGCAACAAGGGCCGTCAGACCACCCGCTACTCTCGACTCGGCCTCGAAGGAGGGAAGCTCCACTGACGGTCCGGTCCTAGCTAGCTCCTGGACCATCTCCGAGGCAACAGCCTGGTCATCAGCTGGCAGATAAGACAACAAATCCAATCAACAACCCCAGTACAACAAACACAAGGAGAGAAGAAGTTAACCTTTCCTGCAATGGCTCAGCACTTACTCGAGCCATCTTGGGGTCCCCCAGGCTCCTGCCCACCAGCAGAAGTGGGCACTTCATCTCTAGTCTCGGGAAGGACAAAAGCCCTTGACCGTCTCTGCATGGGAATACGTGGCAATGTCAGTTTCCAGAAGAAAACACTGCTATGAACAGAGCATTACCAATCCTGGGGGACCTACCAGGCTGAATGCTTCCGGGAGTCTTCCATGACTCAAAGTCAGGAAATGCATTGACATTAGGGCCGGTCTCGTCCCTCATCTGGAGAACCTCATCAACGTCGACATCACACTTGATCTCGTTGTCCAGCAAAGGGTCAGTCTCCAAGGGTGGCGAGAAAGCCACCTCCGCCCTAGTATCTAGTGGAGCTATGAAACGAGTTGAACACATAGGGTTAGTCAAACATAATGACTAAACTGGCAAAAGATGAAGGATTGAGCATGGCACTTACTCAGAGCCAGCTCCGCCTCAACATGTTCGTCTCCCCCGGGTCCGCAAGAGGACTCCCCGGCCTTCACTGCTCCGGCACCCACACAGGGGCACTTCCGCCTAGGCTGAATGTCCCTGTCTCCACTCCCGATGGACGCCCCTGCTGAGGAATGATTTTCCGCTACCAGGGAACCTGTCAAAGAAATACACTAATGAATGATGTCTCAATCAAATAGACAAGGAAATAAGGTTGAGGCAATGTAATAAAGAGTGTGTCTTACCTGAAGCCCCGAAGGGAGTTAACGTGTAATGCCCTGGATCTCGTTGGATCTCGTAGGATCTTTAATGGATCTTTCGGATCTGTTTCGGATTGGTTTCGTTGAGTTTCGGTTCGCTTTTGTGGCTTCCGAGTTGAGTTTGACGAGCCGTGTGGGTTTTTCTCACGTACTAGCTACGGAACCCTACGGTGAGCTTATTTGTCAATTCTCGAACTCGTGGATGCTACAGCGACGATGTACTCCTCGAGCCGGTCGTTTCGGCTATTTTTACGTATTTTTCTGAATTTGTGCATTTTCAGCGCATTTTCGGAATTTTCGGAAAATTAGGAAAATTTCCTAATTTCTTTTCCTTTTTCTTTTTCTTTCCTCTCTCCCCTCCTCATTTCTCACCGCCGCCGTCTCTCTCCCGTTCTCTCTCGTTCTCTCCCCTTTTCGGCTCCGGCTGCAGACGGAGGCGTAGGTGGGCGAGGTGGCGAGGCCGTGGAGCTGTCGAGGTGCGCGAAGGGGCGAGGATCGGATCGATTCTGGCGCGATCCCGAACGGTGGATTCAAAGCCGGTGAAATTGGTTCGCGAGTGGTTTTCGGCGTGGTTTAGTCCCTTCGGGGCACGGTTTCTTCGGTGGAGGTAGGGTGACGGATCCTTGCTTCTTCACCTTCGTTTTCCCTGCCATTGCACGGCGTTCGGCTAGGAAACGAGTGTGTTTGGGCTTGTTTTGCCTAAACCGTGATTTTCGTGGTTTTTAGGGTCGGCCGGTAAACGGTGACCGTTTGCGGTTCAGTTAGTTTCTAAATGACCGCAGGGATGTTAGAATCCCATCCACGTTGATTTCGTGCGATTCGGTGTTCATTCGAGGCCGGTAGAAGCCCGGGAACCTCGGTGACCCTCTTAGGGTGGATTTGTCTAAATCGCCCGGATCGAGCGTTTTTGGTGTTGCATGTGGGCATTTTGGCCCTTGAATGTTGTTATTCGGTGTTGCGGTGTGTTTCCCCTGCGTTTCGGCGTGAATGGGGCGTGGAACGGGCCGATCCGGCCATTCCTATGTTTTCCCGCCGTAACCGAAGTAGCGGTCATGCCAGCGACCGTTACTTGTCTTTAGCGGCCCTACGACTGACCGTCGTTTGGTCTGCATCGTTTTAGCGCTTTGGCTTCTAGGTGAGTGACGGCCCTAGAGTGGCGCGTCGCTTCCTTGTAACGCGCCTAGGTTAGTGCGTTACTTCGCCTTCGTCGTTTTATGTTGGGGTTGAGTCGGTTAGTCTAACGCGCTTGACCCAGTGCGTTAGATGGAAGTGGCGCGCCTTGCCCAGGCCGTTACTTGCCAGTTGACTGACGTTGACTCGTTGAGGCGGTGCCTCTAGCGGTCGTGCCCCTATGCGTTGTTTGAGTGTGACGTGCCCGCCCCGGGCCGTTACATTCTCTTTTGGTCGAGGTTGGGTTGACTGCACCGTTGGGTGTGACGGTGGGGACCCCGTGCGTCGTTTGTGAGTAACGCGCATGCCTCCGACCGTTGTTTGCCGTGGTGTTGGGTTGAGGGTGGCCATGCCGTCTGTGAGTAACGGATGGGTCCCCCGTGCGTCGTTTGGTTCTGACGGCCCTCCCCTGCCGCGCTGTTTCGTGAGTGACGCGCCTGGCTTAGCGCGTTACTTCGCTTTGGTTTGGGTTTGCTGCACCGTTGAATGTGACGGTGGGTGCCCTGTGCGTCGTTTGCTTGTGACGCCCCTAGTCCCGTGCGTTACTTGGCTTTTGCGTGGTTTGTAG
This sequence comes from Amorphophallus konjac, assembly GCA_022559845.1. Taxonomy (NCBI): domain Eukaryota; kingdom Viridiplantae; phylum Streptophyta; class Magnoliopsida; order Alismatales; family Araceae; genus Amorphophallus; species Amorphophallus konjac. Next base: position 263,530,317 of record CM040121.1, read on the forward strand.
GTTATCAGGGTGGTGTGAGTGACGGCCTGGTGTCCGTCCGTCGTTTGGGAAATAACGGCCCTAACCTAGACCGTCGCTTGCTTGTAGCGGTCTAGAGCTGGTGCGTTACTTTCCTTGTGCCTTGGTTTTCCGCCCGATGATTCTGTGTGTCTTGGCTTGGCCTTGTGGTCTGCCCGTTGTCCCGTGGATGTCTCTTGACGTCCTATGAGGGTTAAGACTACGTTGTAAGGTAGCCAGGAGTCTTCTTGCTTGTGGTAGGGTTCCTTATCCTACCTTTGCATGTGCTTGTTTGGGTTTCGGTCAACCTGGTCTGACCCAGTGGTTGACATGTGACCTTGTTTGCGCGTGTCTTAGCGGTTCTGTCCTGCCTAAGACACTGCTTCTGGATGCTTCGAGGTATTGTTCTACCTCGGTTTGCGTGTCCAGGTGTGCTGAGGGTTCTTGATGTCTCCCTCAGGTCTCCGTGTGTCGTTTTCTGCGGAGCGTGGTTTCTTTGGCTTAGGATTAGACCGATTGGCGGCTTGTTCCGCTGTTGTGACGATCTTACCTTTGAGTCGTTTGGCTCAGGATCGTTACGTAGAGGTCTAGTGCTTGTCCTGAGTTGTCGGCAGTGGTGATACTGTCACTTGGTGCCTCGAAGTGCGTGTTGAGGGGCGTGGTTGCCCGTTAGTACTTCGGCGCTTGTGTTTTGAGCTTCTGTGTCGTGTGAAGCCTCCACTTGTGTGACCTAAGGCCGAGAGGTGCCGACCCGCTAGCGGATGGCGGAGGGTTTTTCCCAGTGAGCGGTTTTTAGTTAGTTCCGCGGGCTCCTAGCCAACGGTAGCGTCCTGCCGAGGGAGAATACTAGCTAGAGGACCTGGCTTAGGCTATAGCCAGTGTGTGCACACGTGGTCAGGGGTTAGGACTTACGTCGACGGGCGTGACCCTGACTAGTTACTTGTTTTGCTGTTACTGTTTGGTTCAGCTGGTGTCTACATCTCTGCTGTTGTTACAGCAGTACTGTAGGTGAGACACTTGAGGTGCGGCGTCAGACGTCAGTGGACGCAGCTGGCTTTTAAGGGGGTGCTTCCGTCACGTGACGCGTAGCTTTCGGCGTTTTCCTGTACGCTGTGACCTTTGCGAGTTGCCCGTTCGTGGCTGCACTCGGGGTCAGTGGTTTGTCGTCCGCGCGATGTTCCGATCGTGCGCGGGGCTTTGTGCACGACGTTCCCTGTCGTGTTTTGTCTGTTTCCCGGTGTCGGCGTTCGCCTTCGCCTTTGTTTGGGGCTGGTTGACAGACTGGTGTACCCTTCTGTGTGAGTTTAGGGTCATCCATCTGTTGCCTTTGTTTGGAGTAGTTTGGGATACCGAGGTTAGTTCGGTAGCCGCTTGTTTGGTGCGGGTTCTCACCCTCTCCTGCGTGTTCCCTACTCCTACTTCCCGTCTGTTCCTTTACAGCTTTGTAGTGTAGCTTTCCTGCTTTGCTACGTTGCTGTCCTTGCTACGTTTGTTGCTGCTTCCGTTGCCTTCGCTTTGTGCGGTTTTCCAGTGGGGATCCGCGTGACCCCTACTGAGTTTCTGTTGAGACTCACCCCTGCTGCTTTTCAGGTGGGTTTCGCCGTCTGCCTCTGCTGTTCCTGGCGGAGTGCTCGCTTGCTGTTGTAGCTGCCAGCTGTACCTGCGGTCGGGCTTCTTCCGACTTCTGTGTACGTTTCTTTCTGTTCGACTGTACTGTGCTAGACTTGTTGTCTTTCCTTGGGCTGGACTCTGGTGTATAATTGAAAACTTGAATATTAATGAAAAGGTAATTTTATTTCTGCTACTTTAGCAATCCATTGTAATGAAATTTAATTGCTTACTGTTATATCTGCTGGCTTCAATGTATTCCACACACTCCTTTTTCCCTTCGGCGCTTTCCCGCGCTTGGGAGGCCTCGCGGGTCCCATGTGGTATCACGTGTATTCGGTATTTATACCGGGTGCACCGGGTATCCGGAATCCGGGTCGCTACAGGTGGTATCAGAGCAGTGTTCTGAGATGTTCGGAGTTCTTTTCTGAGCTATCAGATCATTGTCGTGTGAGATACATGGAAATCCAGATATACAGTTACCAGAGTCTTTAGGCCCAGTACAGTCTCTTGCTGGCGTAGGTGTTGCGATGGTTTATCGCGGTGCTTTTGCGTGTGGTCTTGTACGTGCTTGGTTGGCACTGTGCGAGATGGTTTTGCTCTCGTCTAGATGAGACGATGTGCTTCGTTCGGTTTTGAAGTTGGTCTCGATCGTGGTGCACTTTGCAGTGTTTGTCGGTTGGCATGAACCTGCAGTGCCTTGTTCGAGCTATTTTCTGTATTTTGCTCAGGTGGCTTATGACTTTTAGCGTTGGTGTGATGGCCACGCACGTTCTTACGTTGCTTGGGTTGTCCCAGCTTGAGTTTGTGTAGCTCCTGATGCTTCGTTGTTTTGGTTGCTTCGATTGTCGTGTTGCCTCGATTGAGAAGTTGCTCGAGCGAGCCTTGGATTTTCCCTTCCTGGTGAGCTGTTGTTGTTGAGCTTGTTGCTTCTCATCCCTCTTTGGTGAAGCTTTCCGAGGTTTGCCTTGGAATTGCTGTCTTGGTTGTGCCTTTGTCCTGTGTCTGCTTAAGTGTAGACAGCTTTGTTTTGAGCCTGATCTGCTCCTTGTTGTACGGTTGCTTAGCTTTGGACTCCATGATGGTGTTAAGAGCTGTTGTGTACCGTAGTTGTCGTGCTGTGTCTAACGGCCGATGTGTTGTGAAGGCTCATTTATCGTGTCAGGACGTGATGGTGAGCTGAGATTGATGCTTTCCTTGTGCTTTGCGCTGAAGCTGGTGCTCTTCTCTTGTTGCACTTAGGCTCTTTGTGATCGGTTGTTCGCCTGATCAGTGCTCGTGGCGTGTTAATTGCGATCTTTGTTGATTGCGATGACGCCTGGTGTGTGCTGAGATGCGATTATCGATGTTGTTCTGTTGCCTGTGCACGTTGTTGAGAGTACAGCTGGAGTGTGTGGGCTGGCTACCCATTTGTCGAGAGGTCTTGTTCCTTTCTCGATGTGGCTTTGTCTTGGCTTCTTGTGCCTTGACTTTGGTTGTTGCCGTGCCGTTGTTCGTGGTTTTCTTGTGTTGGCATCGGCATTGTGCGAGTGTTGGGGAATTTGTCGGCATCTTTGCGGATTGAGTACCCTTTGCTCTGTATTTTCTTCTTGGGTGTTGTGCTCTTGAGGCGTGTTGCTAGTCCTTGAGTTGCGTCCCCCGAGATCATTGTTGTTGTTTTTCGTTGTTGTGGGTCTTTCTCTTGGTGAGCAGTCTGATGCGTGACCTGTCTCTTGTGGTCGTGTGTTCAGCTGTTTTTGTGCCTTGTTGTGACCCTGCTTGCAGTTGTGTTCCGTGGTTCTGCGTGTTAAGTAGAGCCGGAATTCTGCAGGTGTTGCCGTTGTGTTGTTTTGGCGCTGTTTCTTTATGATTTTGTGTCTCTGCCTTGGACCATGGTCTTGTCAGTTGGCTTGCTGTGCTCTCTTTCCCTGGTGGAGTTAGCTTGCGACTTGATCAGATGTGATGTCTGAGTGAGTACTGACTTGATTGTGTTTCGGGTCCAGCAGCGTTGTTGTTGTCGTTGGTGTCCTGTGTGCCAGGTGTTCCCTGTTGCCTTTGGCACTGGAGCCGATGATGTTGCGAGCTGTCAGCTGTGAGGACTGTGTCTCCTTGTGTAAGCTGCCGCTTGCCGTGTTGTCGTTGTGTTTCTCAGTTGTCTGTTGTTGTGGCTGTCGTGTCTCTATTTCTGGTGAGACGTAAACGACGTTGCCCTTGCTTCGGAGGTGTCAGATGTATTCACTTTGGTGCCATACTCGTGCTGTAGACTTGCTGTCTTGGAAGCTGAGTGTGTACCTGTAATTGTGATCTGACGGTGTTCCTCTGAGCTGTGTTTTCCGAGTTTTGTGCTGTTGGGTTGTTCTTCCCTGCTTCTCCTTTGCTAGTCCTGAATTTCGAGGGCGAAATTCTTTGAAGGAGGGGAGGATGTAATGCCCTGGATCTCGTTGGATCTCGTAGGATCTTTAATGGATCTTTCGGATCTGTTTCGGATTGGTTTCGTTGAGTTTCGGTTCGCTTTTGTGGCTTCCGAGTTGAGTTTGACGAGCCGTGTGGGTTTTTCTCACGTACTAGCTACGGAACCCTACGGTGAGTTTATTTGTCAATTCTCGAACTCGTGGATGCTACAGCGACGATGTACTCCTCGAGCCGGTCGTTTCGGCTATTTTTGCGTATTTTTCTGAATTTGTGCATTTTCAGCGCATTTTCGGAATTTTCGGAAATTAGGAAAATTTCCTAATTTCTTTTCCTTTTTCTTTTTCTTTCCTCTCTCCCCTCCTCATTTCTCACCGCCGCCGTCTCTCTCCCGTTCTCTCTCGTTCTCTCCCCTTTTCGGCTCCGGCTGCAGACGGAGGCGTAGGTGGGCGAGGTGGCGAGGCCGTGGAGCTGTCGAGGTGCGCGAAGGGGCGAGGATCGGATCGATTCTGGCGCGATCCCGAACGGTGGATTCAAAGCCGGTGAAATTGGTTCGCGAGTGGTTTTCGGCGTGGTTTAGTCCCTTCGGGGCACGGTTTCTTCGGTGGAGGTAGGGTGACGGATCCTTGCTTCTTCACCTTCGTTTTCCCTGCCATTGCACGGCGTTCGGCTAGGAAACGAGTGTGTTTGGGCTTGTTTTGCCTAAACCGTGATTTTCGTGGTTTTTAGGGTCGGCCGGTAAACGGTGACCGTTTGCGGTTCAGTTAGTTTCTAAATGACCGCAGGGATGTTAGAATCCCATCCACGTTGATTTCGTGCGATTCGGTGTTCATTCGAGGCCGGTAGAAGCCCGGGAACCTCGGTGACCCACTTAGGGTGGATTTGTCTAAATCGCCCGGATCGAGCGTTTTTGGTGTTGCATGTGGGCATTTTGGCCCTTGAATGTTGTTATTCGGTGTTGCGGTGTGTTTCCCCTGCGTTTCGGCGTGAATGGGGCGTGGAACGGGCCGATCCGGCCATTCCTATGTTTTCCCGCCGTAACCGAAGTAGCGGTCATGCCAGCGACCGTTACTTGTCTTTAGCGGCCCTACGACTGACCGTCGTTTGGTCTGCATCGTTTTAGCGCTTTGGCTTCTAGGTGAGTGACGGCCCTAGAGTGGCGCGTCGCTTCCTTGTAACGCGCCTAGGTTAGTGCGTTACTTCGCCTTCGTCGTTTTATGTTGGGGTTGAGTCGGTTAGTCTAACGCGCTTGACCCAGTGCGTTAGATGGAAGTGGCGCGCCTTGCCCAGGCCGTTACTTGCCAGTTGACTGACGTTGACTCGTTGAGGCGGTGCCTCTAGCGGTCGTGCCCCTATGCGTTGTTTGAGTGTGACGTGCCCGCCCCGGGCCGTTACATTCTCTTTTGGTCGAGGTTGGGTTGACTGCACCGTTGGGTGTGACGGTGGGGACCCCGTGCGTCGTTTGTGAGTAACGCGCATGCCTCCGACCGTTGTTTGCCGTGGTGTTGGGTTGAGGGTGGCCATGCCGTCTGTGAGTAACGGATGGGTCCCCCGTGCGTCGTTTGGTTCTGACGGCCCTCCCCTGCCGCGCTGTTTCGTGAGTGACGCGCCTGGCCTAGCGCGTTACTTCGCTTTGGTTTGGGTTGCTGCACTGTTGAATGTGACGGTGGAGACCCGTGCGTCGTTTGCTTGTAACGCCCCTGCTCCCGTGCGTTACTTGGCTTTTGCGTGGTTTGTAGGTTATCAGGGTGGTGTGAGTGACGGCCTGGTGTCCGTCCGTCGTTTGGGAAATAACGGCCCTAACCTAGACCGTCGCTTGCTTGTAGCGGTCTAGAGCTGGTGCGTTACTTTCCTTGTGCCTTGGTTTTCCGCCCGATGATTCTGTGTGTCTTGGCTTGGCCTTGTGGTCTGCCCGTTGTCCCGTGGATGTCTCTTGACGTCCTATGAGGGTTAAGACTACGTTGTAAGGTAGCCAGGAGTCTTCTTGCTTGTGGTAGGGTTCCTTATCCTACCTTTGCATGTGCTTGTTTGGGTTTCGGTCAACCTGGTCTGACCCAGTGGTTGACATGTGACCTTGTTTGCGCGTGTCTTAGCGGTTCTGTCCTGCCTAAGACACTGCTTCTGGATGCTTCGAGGTATTGTTCTACCTCGGTTTGCGTGTCCAGGTGTGCTGAGGGTTCTTGATGTCTCCCTCAGGTCTCCGTGTGTCGTTTTCTGCGGAGCGTGGTTTCTTTGGCTTAGGATTAGACCGATTGGCGGCTTGTTCCGCTGTTGTGACGATCTTACCTTTGAGTCGTTTGGCTCAGGATCGTTACGTAGGAGGTCTAGTGCTTGTCCTGAGTTGTCGGCAGTGGTGATACTGTCACTTGGTGCCTCGAAGTGCGTGTTGAGGGGCGTGGTTGCCCGTTAGTACTTCGGCGCTTGTGTTTTGAGCTTCTGTGTCGTGTGAAGCCTCCACTTGTGTTGACCTAAGGCCGAGAGGTGCCGACCCGCTAGCGGATGGCGGAGGGTTTTTCCCAGTGAGCGGTTTTTAGTTAGTTCCGCGGGCTCCTAGCCAACGGTAGCGTCCTGCCGAGGGAGAATACTAGCTAGAGGACCTGGCTTAGGCTATAGCCAGTGTGTGCACACGTGGTCAGGGGTTAGGACTTACGTCGACGGGCGTGACCCTGACTAGTTACTTGTTTTGCTGTTACTGTTTGGTTCAGCTGGTGTCTACATCTCTGCTGTTGTTACAGCAGTACTGTAGGTGAGACACTTGAGGTGCGGCGTCAGACGTCAGTGGACGCAGCTGGCTTTTAAGGGGGTGCTTCCGTCACGTGACGCGTAGCTTTCGGCGTTTTCCTGTACGCTGTGACCTTTGCGAGTTGCCCGTTCGTGGCTGCACTCGGGGTCAGTGGTTTGTCGTCCGCGCGATGTTCCGATCGTGCGCGGGGCTTTGTGCACGACGTTCCCTGTCGTGTTTTGTCTGTTTCCCGGTGTCGGCGTTCGCCTTCGCCTTTGTTTGGGGCTGGTTGACAGACTGGTGTACCCTTCTGTGTGAGTTTAGGGTCATCCATCTGTTGCCTTTGTTTGGAGTAGTTTGGGATACCGAGGTTAGTTCGGTAGCCGCTTGTTTGGTGCGGGTTCTCACCCTCTCCTGCGTGTTCCCTACTCCTACTTCCCGTCTGTTCCTTTACAGCTTTGTAGTGTAGCTTTCCTGCTTTGCTACGTTGCTGTCCTTGCTACGTTTGTTGCTGCTTCCGTTGCCTTCGCTTTGTGCGGTTTTCCAGTGGGGATCCGCGTGACCCCTACTGAGTTTCTGTTGAGACTCACCCCTGCTGCTTTTCAGGTGGGTTTCGCCGTCTGCCTCTGCTGTTCCTGGCGGAGTGCTCGCTTGCTGTTGTAGCTGCCAGCTGTACCTGCGGTCGGGCTTCTTCCGACTTCTGTGTACGTTTCTTTCTGTTCGACTGTACTGTGCTAGACTTGTTGTCTTTCCTTGGGCTGGACTCTGGTGTATAATTGAAAACTTGAATATTAATGAAAAGGTAATTTTATTTCTGCTACTTTAGCAATCCATTGTAATGAAATTTAATTGCTTACTGTTATATCTGCTGGCTTCAATGTATTCCACACACTCCTTTTTCCCTTCGGCGCTTTCCCGCGCTTGGGAGGCCTCGCGGGTCCCATGTGGTATCACGTGTATTCGGTATTTATACCGGGTGCACCGGGTATCCGGAATCCGGGTCGCTACATAACGGCAGTGGAACTAGTTGCTCTGACTTCAACCACAGCACACGGGTAGCCTTCACAACTACCTCCTTGATATCCCTCAGCGTGTAGGCGCTCTCGATGTGGGAGACAAACTCTACTGGCCCAGCCGATCCTATCGCATGAGCGATATGGTGCCTCCAATCGCTAACGGCGGTGTCGGCAAAACTCCCCTCTGGGAGCATGCCGTCCAAGGTGGTACTCTTCCCGAAGCCACAGTCGGCTCGAAACTGGGCCCACCAGGTCCTCTATGACCTCGACCTCGACGTCCCAGCTCCTATAGTAGTTGTAGACCCTACCTGCACTGGCCCCAGGGGCTTGATGGCCCCACTATAGCCCCGCCTGGACGACGAGGAAGCCCGACTGTCTCCAGGCCGCTACTGCACAAGCTGCTCCACATCCCGGTAGATCCGGGAAAAGCGGGTCCTCAGGTACTCCGCATCCAGTGAAATGGGAGGTTGATCCTCTCGTAGAAGCCGGCCCTCCTCGGCCTTTTGGATCGCCGAAGCCTTCTGGCAATACAAATGGTTGTGCTCAAACAACCACCGGGCGTAGTGGACATCGAACCTCCCTCAGTGATCTAGCCCCGATGTCGACAACTTCTCCAGCTCCCCACTGCAACTGAACTCCAACCAAGCTGCCGCCAGCAATTGGCTATCCTTGCCCTTATACACTCGGCCCGCTAAAGGAAACTCCTGGTTCGGTGGGTTCCCCTGGTCATACCCGAAGTTCCTAGCAAGCCGGTGCGGGTAGTAAGGCTCCAGAATGCTAGCACTTTACCGGTGCAACGCTAACACTATCGGTTAGGTGTTGATCACCCACTCTGGGTATACTGGTGCATCCAGATCTCACTGGTGTGGTAGGGCACATGTCGCCCCATCACTCGTCGGCACCAGAACCAGTTGAAAGCCCCTCGACCCGCAGTCAAATGGGAGCCCGTCCTCACCTCTGCCCGGCAAGTAGGACAGAGCCCTCCTGCCCCACTCTAGCCGCTATGTCGCGTCTCCATCGAACTGACCGATGAAGCTAAACAGTAAGGGGGCCACCGAGTTCGCCACTGTCGCCCTCGTCACCAGCCAAGGAAAAAGTAGACCAGCCCACACACTAAGGTAGTGGGTCGGCAGAAGCAAGCTCCTCTCTTGCAGTGCAGGGTGTACTGACAAAGGCCCCAGCCCGTGGTAGATGTTGGCCAATGCTGCAGGAGCCAACGCCAGCCTCCATCCCTCCCCTAGCAAACATGTGAGCCACAGCAGCTCTGCCCGCAGAAGACTGTCCTCTCCGTGGGGGACCACGAAAGTCGCCAGCCAATATGCCAAGTAGGCAGCCAAATGAGTCACGTTCAGCAAACCATGGGGATTCCACCCCTCTCTTTGTGCGTAGAGGTATCGGGAGTAAGTCTAGAACTGTAGCTCCACCTCTGTGTACTCCTCCCAAGGGGTCTGGTCTCGCGCAAACCCATTATAAAAGCAAAAGGGCCCATTGTAGAAGTGACGGACCCATGCCTTCAAAGGCACTCTAAGAGTGTGTACGGCCTTCTCCCTACCTGTCAGAGCAAAGTCTCTCCAAGTCTTCAGTAAATATTGGTAGCTGTGAGACATCCACTATCGTCCTAGCCCATCTGTGTTGCTGCGGTGAAGGTCATCCAGCACCACCTCCTCATAGCCCTCACCGCTGATCGGCAATCCCGATATCTAGAATAGGGACAACAAGTCCAGTGAGGTCTCCCCCTCTGTCGTTGCCACAGTGTTCCACCGGCGGTTGAAGCATTCCACCAGTGCCTGAATCAGCCCCGTGTAGCAGGGGTACCCGTATAGAGCCGCCGTCACTGCATACCGGATCCATGCCTGGTCCAGAAGCATCCTTTAGTGTTGCACTATGCCCATCAACCACTCTGTTGCACCCTGGTGGTACCTGTGCGAAGAGATCACAGACCAGCCACCGTACCAGCTCACAAATGTCTGTCGAAGTATCCCATCCATAAGGCTGTGGTCATTGTATCCCTCATCGGCAAACTGCAGCCCAGATGGCTCTAGCACCAACCCCATCACCCCCTCAGTCTCGACTCGGTGAAGGCCGTGTAGGTCCCAAGAAGGTGGATCCAGTGCTCCAACACGGACCCCGAACTGGTTCTCCCTACTAAAGAACCCTAGGCAATCTACACTGGGAAACTACCTCTGTCTCTAGAAATCTATCGAGAAACTCAGGAAGCTGTAGAATGGGACCCCATGGAGGATGTCCCTGCCAAGCAGAATGGCCCGCTCTAGCTAGCGACGCTATCCAGTTATAGAAGGGTCTTCGTCTTCCATACTAGTAGGGATAAAGCACTTCATGAACTCAAACAAATGCCGGTCTAAAGGGAACTCTCTCGGATAGCCTCCCGAGTGGTCATACAAGTAGATGCCGTTGGTCTCGAAAATCCTCGCCAACTCCACGACTCCAGCTCCACTCATCCCCTCTCTAATAGGGCCCTCAGGAACCAAGGACCGCCCCAAGTCAAGCTGGCCAATGGTAGCCGCGGTGATGACAGGCGGGCCCAAAGGAGGCAAGGGGCCACCCAATCCTCCTCACGGGCCGCACCCCTCTGAACCCGGTCATCCTGGCCAAACCTCGCCATAGCCGCATAACAAAGCATGAAAGGAGGTGAGTATACAGCATTGGCAAAATATATAAAAAGCTAGCACATGAAGAAAACACATGTACACGTAGTGCATATGAAGCTCCAAATACAACTACAACAAGACAAAATGGGGAGCTCAAGGGCCGTCCGCCCTCGGCTCTGCCTCCGATGCACGCCCCGTGGGCGGCATTTGTTGTACCAAGACATTTTCGCAGCAAAAATAACAAGAAATAAGGGCTTGGAAATTCCCCCGAACACCATCAAGGCGTTGTTTTCCCAGCCCATTCTACGTCTCACCGGGACTGACCAAGGGTCCTAACTAGCAAGCCGTGACCCACGGCGACATTAACAATTGATTGGGGCCACCCCCGATCACCCAGCTCGCAGGTTTACCCGCCTTCAATTAAGCCACCTGGGCCAACCCGAGGGCGCCCCGCCCAAAAGCCACGACACGTGGCACCCAGCAACGAGGCCGGGGTTCTCCCCAAGACGCCTCCCTCTAGCCTTCCAAACTCAAAGGAAGGTTTTTCCCAGTCAACCACGGGCTCCGAAAGCCCATAACACACCTATGCGGCCCACGCTCGCGTGCCAAGAATTTCCCCGTACACCTTGCGAGCGCGTATGTTCCAGCCATTCTACAACAAGCTGGGGGCCAACCCACAGCTCGAACACACTAGTAGTATCCTACGGCAACCCTCCAGCAAGTTGGGGCCACCCCCGGCCCTCAGACGCACGGCGATGAGCCGTTTATCTTCAGCACCCGGGCCAACCCGAGGCTGCCCTGTCAACCCGCCATGCAACGTGGTCTAACTCACCAAGGCAGGGCCCACATGCTCGAGACATCATCCCCCAGCTCCTACAAGCTACCATCCTCACCCTCGGGCCAAAGCTAAGGCCCACCAGTCTGCTACCCGAGCCGTTCGATAACCCGAAGTGTGTCAAGAATTTCTCCGAACACCTCACGAGAGACTGCGACTACACCAACTGATTGACCCCCACGGGCCAATCCCAGCACCCCAGACACCTAAAATCTTGCAAAGGACAACACTAAACAACAGCGGAAGGGCCCCTGGGACCACCCCCCGTTGCCACGGCTTGCCCTGGGGGGAGTTCGCCCCAGGCGCGGCCACGCCCAGGTAGGGGCAAACTCTCTCGGGGCGTGGCCCCTTCACCCAGCTTGGCCAGTCTCAGTTTGAGTTCGTCTCCAGCCCAATTCCGTGCAAGATTGATCGATGTACCAGCTCGAAGCCATTCTCGAAGATAGAGCCTCAGGATCGCACGGGTCAATCTCCTCGATCCACACGCATGCACAACCAGCCAACCAACCCAAGCCTCGTATCCTTTGTCCTCTTGCTGTCACACGAAGTCAAAGTGGGACCAAAGCAGTAAAAAATTAGGGTTTTATATACTTGGGGGAAAAAACCCCATGTTGCCCCGTGTAAACCCCTCCGGGGGGGGGTTTACGCGGACCAGCCCCCCCTAGGATGGTCCGCATAAACCCGGGCCACATGCATTAAACAAAAAAAAACTTTTTTAAGATTAAAAAGAGGGGGCTTCCCCCCGCGTAAACCCCCGGAGGGGGGATTTACATGGACCAACTCTGGGGGTTTACGCAGACCAGCCCCCCCAGGGCTGGTCCGCCCGAGCCCACACAAAAAAAAATAATAAAAAAAGAAAAAATTAGGGACTTTCCCCGCGTAAACCCCCCTCCCCCTCTCAGAACAAAAAAAAATATATTTTAAATTAATTTTAGGGGGTTTACGCGGACCAGCTCACCCCCCCTCCCCGACCCAGTCCGTGTAAACCCCCCTGACCTTTCATATTCCCCTATAAAACCCCCCCTTAGAAGCTCAAGGAACAACATCAAGAGAGGCATACAAGCACGGAGGATCAACACAAGGACCTTCAAGAGCAAGGACCCAAGCCCCAAGGCTTCTGGCAAGAATGCGAGGAGCAAGACGCGTGTTGGGTGGCTTGTTGATCGGCTCGTATACGCCGAGGGTATGTCAAACGTACTCCCCTCACATGGTGTCTAGTTGTTTCACTCAAGTCCATCCCCTCACGTATGAGACGTTATGATAATGGCGAACACACCCGCACATTAGGTCCGCTTGCATATGGAGCGTTATGATAACAACGTGCACGCCATAATGTCAGATTTGCTCCTGTCATGGGACCACGTGCCCGCCGCTCACCCTGAGCTGGCCACCGATGGTCCCGACCACTGACCTGAGTTAGTCAGACCCTGTCCCGGAAGTAACATTCCTGGGACCGGCCCTAACTCTCCGGCATGAAGACACTCGCCTTCCTGGACTCGTACCCGACCACTCACCTCGAGGCGTGTCTAGCCTCCCATTGACGCCAGCCAGTGTCCGCCCCTGCCATCTAGTCTAGCCCTCCCTCGACGAGTCGGGCACGTCCCTAGCTCCTTGTGGAGGGCCTCTGTAAAAGCACGTGGACATCTGCTTTATCCTGCATTGACCCGGGGACCGATCCACGTGTCGAAATTGTCCCGCGGCTTGCACCAGTTGTATTTCAGCCCTTTAGGCCCACTTGTAAAGCCCATGTGGCACCAATAAAACATGAAACCAGTTGAATAGGCATACCCCCACCCGGGGCTCAGTCTTGCCTTTACACCCGCCAGTGTGTGTTAAGTCTCCCAGACTCTAGTTGAGTAACCCCTCCAGTCAAGTGCAATAGTCACCCTACAGCTGCAGGATGTACCTGGTACCCTACCCTTGGCTTCAGAAATATCCAGGCTCTTCTTCAGCACAGAACAAAGGTGTTCAAATTCAATCTGATGTAAATAAACACCGGTTGTCTGATGTAAATAAACACCGGTTGCTTGCGGTCGGTGGGGAAAGATGTCCCATACACAAATCCATGTAATCGCCTGCACACTCGCACCTGCGTAACCTCCCTTCTCTCCACGTGTCGCCTGATACCCAGTGCCCATGTGCCGCGTCCTGGTGATGCTTCCCCAGTCAAAATTTGGTTCCATAGGTGATTATCGAGAAATTGACTGGCACGCCCGCATCCTTTCCGGTCACCCTGTCATCCAGCCACCTTGGCCTCATTCATCTCGAATGAGTAACCACTCAGCTCTCGCCGGCCACTGTTATCATTCACTAACTACGGAAAACCTCTCGTGCAAGTTGACCCCTCTCGACTTTCCATAGAAGGCGAGTGTACGGTACCGCCGTCAGAGATATACGGATACAAAGAAAAAATGCTCCGGATATAACATAAATCCCCCATTGTTTTCTTTGTCACTTTATTTTCCCTTCTCGCCATGGTTACCGACATATTTCCCCATCGACGCACGCTTCCCCGCGTCGATCGAGCGAAACAACAGAAAACACGAAGTACTCTTCTAGGGTTTTGGGCTTTGAGGGTACAACAAGCTCGATGTCCTAGTGGGAATCCCAGGCTCGCGGAGACTTACGGAGGCCTTGAAATGTGAATTCCTATTCTGACAGAAGGAATATCCGTCGGAGAGTCATTCAATGTCCAAGAAAGCATACCTATCATGTGCATGTGACTAATAGCTTACGTACCGGAGTACATGCTATAAGTAACGAACACCAGAAGTAAGATGAGATGAGAGGGATCATGTGAAAACATAGATTGCCATATGAACAAAAGAATGGAAATCCTTTAGTACAACACTATAAGGTTTTCATGTGAAAATAACATAAGATGAAAATAAGCTTTTAAACATGATATGACATAACACATGAACCGGTTGGAACCTGATATAGTAGTAAACTTAAACAACATGTGATTTGATATAGATACTACTATACATAATAGTAAAATGTGAAGCTTGATCTGATCCCTATTTGGGGTAACAGAAGTCAGATCACGGTTCTCCCACGACCGCCACTTGGGGATCGCGGTTAGTCGGGCAACTGCTACTTGGAAGTCGCGGTCTCTGTGAGATCGCCTTCTGTCTGTATCAGATAGAGACCAATCCCGGTTTGCAGAGCCTATCTCTAAGGCAAATAATGACTAAAACTATGTAAAACTGTAAGAAGAAGCATGATAGCATGTAACTAAAGCATAAGAAGGCATTAGTTCAACCAAAGTTCTTATCTTTTTCATTAAAGATTCATGGACAGCATGAACTAAAGACCTAGTCGCGTAATCAAGGTAATATATGAAATCAAGAGGAACCAGAGGGCTTTTATGCCTAACTTGAAGTTTAAGTCATTCACGAGACAACCTACCTCTAGGGTTAACTCTAAACTTTGAATTTCTGGCCGGAAGAACGCTCCCGTTCCTGCGCGTCCTACGTAGAAACAACAACTTCTGATCATCCTAACTCTTTGGCTGCTGTAGTGCCCCAAAATTTATTTGATAACTTTATGGCATTATTAGCAATTAAAGGGACTAATTTGAAGTTATAAATCAATATAAGGCCAAATGGTGTTAATCAATTAACCCAACTCACTTAATTAAAGTCTAAAGGGTTTTTAAACCAGGCCCATTATGTTTGCCCATATTCTAGAAGGTATTTAAGCATATTCTCGGATTTTTAAAGATAAACATCACTTAATAAGATAAGTTAATGGATAATTATCAAAAGAGTTTTAATTTATTTGAACTCTGCCCATGACGAATATAACGGTCTACAACCCGACCGTCACATACTTGTAACGTGTGGGAGATAGACCGTTACACTATGTGTACTCCGTGAGTTGAAGAGTTTGAGGCATGTTTAACTCTGGAAACAAGATATGTAACGGTCTATCATGAGACCGTCACATATCTCTAACGCACGGGATGACGACTGTTACATACTGTTAGTTCCGTAAAAGAAAGAACAAGTAGAAATATCAGAATTTGATGATCTTATCCACTAAGGATCGACTTGGGAAGGCTTCTAATATTGCTAAGGACTCTTAGAGATTAGGATTTGATGAAATAAGGACTCTAAACTCGATCTAATCCTCAAACCCTAGTCTAAACTCTATAAATAGGGCATAGTTTTGAGCTGTTCGACCCTTACTTTTTGGGCGTAAGGAAGTAAGGTAAGGAGTCATTATCTCAGGCAAGTTCTTTAGAATAATTTGTTCACAATACTTTAGACTAACTCCCCTCCGAATTTCACATCTTTAGGTCAAGAGGTCGTGGAGTTTGAGCCCAAGGAAGTTGCTGGAAAAGTCACAAGAGAAGGAGGAGATCTAGGGCAAGGTTCTCTACCAAATTCAGGAACTACAGTCTAAGTAAGAGGTAGGTTATCTCATGAACGGCAAAAATAACTTGATAGGACTAAGAGCCTCTGTTTTGATTGGATTTCATGCATGCTAGATCATCAATTTCATGTTTTATTGGTTTTATGCATATCATGCTTCCCTTAGCCCTAAATAAAGATTAAATACTTGACTATCCATCTATTCATCAATACCCATGCATATAGACAACCTTTACTTTGTTAACATATCTAGAAACTCAAGATGTTTTGATAAAAGACATGATGTGAGTTGATCTCTTAGCTTCTATAGTTGTTTCCTATTAGCAGAGACTGTAACGCATCACAGAAGGACCGTCACTTCCATGTAACGGCCCCACGACAGACCGTTATACTCCCTGATTGGGTTTGGGTTTCACGGTTGATTATAACGCGCTTGGACAGACGCGTTACATTCATGTAACGGTTGGGTCCTGACCGTCACAATCACAGTGATGCCCCATCTCCAGACCGTTATACTCTGTGTTCTGCCAACCCCAAGATAGAATATAACCTGCCAATATTATTATTGTTAAAGCCTAGTTACCTAAGTTTTAATCTGATCATGTGATTTTAAGGTTATTTATAGGTATTGCATGTTTTGTGGTCTCACTTTTATTGAGTTATGTTAATTTTTGAAGCCAAATTATATAGTTTTGTATTATAAAGAATGACTTTTTAACATTGTATTGACGGAGTTTTCATCATGATTTCACATTGACTATACATATCTCTCTCTGTCAATAGAGTCAATTCCATAAGTACACGGCACATATTCCGGTATGTTGTCATTAGTTCACACTTTGCACTATAGGAACACAATCTTGGACATGAGGACCTCTCTATTGGATATTCCTTCCAATGGACTAGGAAATCATTATTTCAAGGCCTCCGAAATTCTCCGCGAGTCTGGGATTCCCACTAGGACGTCGAGTTGGTTGTACCATTAAAGCCCAATAAATAGAATGCACTATCATGGTTTCTGATTCTTGAAATGTAACGGCCTTGAACTGGACCGTCAGGCTCACGTAACGGCCCAGTACCAGACCGTCACATTCCTCTGAGTCTATTTTTATCTTTCTAGATTCTGATCATTTTAACCGCCCATTAGTGGTGTGTTACATAGTGTAACGGCCCAGTTAACGACCGTTACATAGCTTGTTTATGTTAACCAAAGGTTTGACCAAGGGTTGGTATTCCAATGATTCTAGACAAACCTTGATGATCTAGAACTTGTCATATTGCTTAAATTGATCTAAATGAAATGGAAGTTAAGGAAAATACCGTTATGCTGTCGATTTATTTCTATGAGCATGACATTGTTTAAAGTCTATTTCTTGACTCCTATATTCTTATGTTGAAGCATTCATTCATTGATTTTAGTTATCATGGAATTATTGAAAGTGCTATATTCTTGGCCATAGTTTATTGTTATACTGCGTGGAAGTAGCTTAATTTATAACTGAAGATGCGATCGAGCACTGATTGTGTTCAAGGGCTCTATGCTAGTCCCCTCGGCTGATTGCCGGAAACATACTATTTTATAAACCATGGGGTATGATGCTACTCGCGTCGCATTACGCTGGGAGTACTATTTCTATAAATAAGTGAAGATCCACGACACGATATGACATTCTTGCTTGATATTCCATAGAAATTCACGAAGCACTTGCTCATAAGCATAAGATGCTAAAGTGAGGAATATGTGGCTTGCTAGTAC
Source organism: Amorphophallus konjac (assembly GCA_022559845.1). Lineage (NCBI taxonomy): Eukaryota > Viridiplantae > Streptophyta > Magnoliopsida > Alismatales > Araceae > Amorphophallus > Amorphophallus konjac. Next base: position 263,547,627 of record CM040121.1, read on the forward strand.
ATTCTCGATATATTCTTGTTCATGAAAGGCCAATATCATGTTCTTGTCCTATTCTTACTAGTTCATTCTTGTTCTCATTCCATCTTATATGATAGTCTTGTTACTTTGATTTAATCGCATGATCATCGCATTGCAGGATTTTACCTTATTTATTTAGAGCGAAAATGTTAATCACTTTAATAGTGCCTTCATGTTGATTAGAAGATACCTACTGGATAAGTGTGCTCATTACCTATTTCCAATCTTTTTCAGGAAATGAAAGTGAGTCGGGTTCGGATTCAGATTATTCAAGTAGCGGATTCGAGAGCGATTAAAGATGAGCGAAGACTTAGGAAGTCTATAATGTCTAGATTGAGTCAATGTAATTTTCCTATTTCTTGAGTCTAGTAGAATGAAAATCAAATTAGTGATTGTATCTTTGAATATTGAGTATTATGATATGAAGTTGAAGTTGATTAAATCTTGTGCAATTGCATTTACTTGTGTGATTGTCTCGCGCTCTGATTGATTCTTGCTTGCAAGAAGCTTACCATGCCGGCTGTTCGCGCTCCCCGAGCGAGTCTTCCGCTGTAATAAAAACTCGGGGCATGATAGTTAAGTTGGTATCAGAGCCTAAGTCTCAGGACTTTGGGAAAAGAGTCATGTCATAGGATAAGTCCAAGGTTAAGGACCCTTACCTGTGAACTAAGGAAGAAATTCCGTACCCATGTGAGAATTGAGTAGAGCCCAGGATAAGAAAATTAATTAGCTTTAAGATTTAGTTTCATGAGAAATAACGAGTGTTATTTTTCTCTATCAGGTACCTTATTATTTTTATCATGGCTCATGGCGTAGATTGGGACGGTATGCAACAAACTGTTGCCGGCCTCACCCAGGCACTGTAGACTATAGCACAAGGTGGTGCAGGGGCAAGGGCAGGAGAACTTCATCGCAACTTCCGGAGTCTAAATCCTCCGCGTTTCTATGGATCTTCCAATCCCGATGAGGTAGAAAATTGGATCGACGAGATGAATAGGATATTCAATGTTATACAGTGTACTGATCAAGAGAAAGTCCGTCTAGCAACGTTTCAGTTAAATAAGGACGCCCGTACTTGGTGGAAATCGGTTCTGGCACCTCCGGCCGATGCGCCACATACATGGAATGCTTTTCTCACTTTATTTCGTGCCAAGTATTTCTCCGAACATGTGAAGGAAAGGAAGGCTATGGAGTTTGCCTCCCTTCATCAAGGGATGATGTCAGTTGCAGAGTATGAATTGCAGTTTTCAAGACTAGCACCATATGCACCACACCTTATCAGCACAGAATTATTAAAGCCAAACCGATTCATGGACGGGTTACGGCCCGGTTTCATTCAGCAACTGGGGACACAGAATATCCGCACTTATGCGGAGATGGTTCAAAGGGCATATTTATGCGACAGGACCTTAGAGAAGGTCGAAAGGTTGAAAGGAAAGGGAGAAGAATCTAGCCGGCGCTCAGATCGGCATTATACAAAGGAGAAGTTTAGCATCACGGAACCATAAAAAAGCCGTGATAACAAGAAAAGATCAAGGAACGGGAACGGTGGAAGTTCCTAAAAGAATTGTAAAAAGGTTAAATAAGAGAAGGAGCAAGTCGCCTCGGCGTGCACCTTTTGCGAGAAATTCGGCCACTCGGCTGAAGAATGTTGGAAGCGCCTAGGTGCTTGTTTACGCTGTGGAAGTAGGGAGCATCGTGTGCCAAATTGCCCCCTTATGAAAGATCAATCAAATAACGGAGGACGTAGGAGGCAGGCTCGCCTCAATGTAGTTATAGATGAAGAAGAAGCGCCCAGGGATCAAAATGAAGGGCTCATGGAAGGTACTCTTCAAATTTGTTCTCGTCCTGTATTCGTGCTATTCGATACTGGTGCTTCTCATTCTTTTATCTCCACCACTTTTGCAAACACCTTACCAACTGCATCAGTTCCCCTACCTTCAGATCTTGCTATTACTACACCTTTAGGATCTGGAACTAAGCTTACCAAGTATTATCCCGATTGTGAGGTGGTAGTAGAAGGACACAATCTCCCCGCAAACTTAGTATGCCTTGATATGAAAGGTTATGATGTCATTTTAGGGGTAGATTGGCTTGTAGACCATGATGCTTACATCAACTGCCGAAATAGAATTATATCTTTCCGAAAGCCCGGTCTTCCAAGATTTTCTTGTCTTGGCATCAAATACAAGAAGCATCCTACCATTATATCTTCTCTTCACGCCAGCAAACTTATCTCGAAAGGATGTGAAGTTTTTCTTGCTTCAGTCATTGTCACAGAATCTAAGGAAATTATCCTAGCAAACATTCCTATTGCAAATGAATTCCCTGACATGTTCCCATCCGAACTACATAGTTTACCGCCCGAGAGGGAAGTAAACTTTACCATTGAACTCATTCTAGGTGCAGCACATGTTTCTATAGCCCCTTATAGGATGTCTCCCACGGAACTTAAGGAACTAAAGAAGCAATTACAGGAACTTCTAGACAAGGGTTTCATTAGACCTAGCACATCCCCTTGGGGTGCGCCTATTCTATTTGTCAAGAAGAAGGATAGTTCTCTCAGATTATGCATCGATTACCGGCGATTGAATCAGCTTACAATCAAAAATAAATATCCATTGCCGCGTATTGATGAGCTCTTCGATCAGCTTTCGGGAGCTGAGTATTTTTTTAAGATTGACCTAAGATCAGGTTATCATCAGCTTAGAATCAAAGAAGAGGACATTTATAAATCGGCTTTTCGAAGTCGTTATGGCCACTATGAATTCGTGGTGATGCCGTTCGGTTTAACTAATGCCCCAGCAGCATTTATGCAACTTATGAACAGTGTCTTCCAGCCATATTTAGACCAATTCATCATCGTCTTCATCGATGATATCCTGATATACTCCAAGACAAAAGAAGAACATGAAGAACATCTAAGGATAGCTTTGCAAACACTTAGAGAACACAAGCTATATGCCAAACTCAATAAATGTGAATTCTGGCTCAAGGAAGTCTCATTCCTAGGTCACATTATTTCAAAAGAAGGTATTGCTGTGGATCCTTCTAAGGTCGAAGCTGTCAGAGATTGGAGCCGACCAACGACTGTATCTGAAGTCAGAAGCTTTTTGGGTCTAGCAGGTTATTATAGAAGATTCATAAAGGACTTCTCAAAGATCGCGGTTCCTTTAACTAGACTTACTAGAAAAGAAAATCCTTTTATCTGGTCGAAGGACTGTGAAAAGAGTTTTCAAAGTCTTAAGAATCATCTTACAACAGCCCCTGTTTTGTCGCTACCAATAGAGGGTGCTGGATTTGAAGTATATACGGATGCATCTGGAATTGGCTTAGGGTGTGTCCTTATGCAAGATGGAAAGGTGATTTGCTATTCTTCAAGACAATTGAAACGTCACGAAGAAAATTATCCTGTACATAATTTGGAATTAGCAGCAGTTATTTTCACCTTGAAAATTTGGCGTCATTATCTTTATGGAGAAAAGTTCACGATCTACACAGACCACAAGAGCTTGAAATATTTATTTTCTCAAAAAGAGCTTAATATGAGTCAAATGAGGTGGTTAGAACATCTCAAGGACTTTGATTTTGCTATTCAATATCATCCTGGCAAGGCGAATGCTGTAGCAGATGCACTTAGCAGAAAACTAATTGGTATGTTATCAAGTCTCATGATTAGTGTGACTAACCTTATTCCTCAATTTGCCCAGTTGAATTTAGAGGTTGATATTAAGGAAGAAGATTGCTTCATAGCTAATATCCGAGCTCAACCTACATTGATAGAGGATTTGGCCAAGTTACAAGAGGATGATCCAATTTTACTGGAAATTAAGGTCAATATTGAACAAAGATCGGATTTTTCTATTTCTAATGACGGAAGATTGCTATTCAAGGGCCGAATGTGTATACCGGATCATGAGGATACAAAGAAATTGATCTTAGAAGAAACACATAAATCAAAGTACTCCATCCATCCAGGAGGTACCAAGATGTATCAAGATCTCAAAAGAAACTTTTGGTGGCCCAATATGAAAAGGGAAGTAGCTGATTTTGTATCTCGTTGTCTTACATGCCAACAAGTGAAGGCGGAACATTTCAGACCTGCAGGAAAATTACATCCCTTAAATATTCCCGAATGGAAATGGGAAAGTATAGGAATGGATTTCATTATGGGATTACCTAAGACAAGAGGTGGACATGATGGAATATGGGTAATCATATACCGATTGACTAAATTTGCACATTTCATATCAATAAAAAGTCGATGGTCTGTGGATATTCTAGCAGCATTATACATCAAAGAAATCGTTAAACTACATGGTATCCCTATCTCTATTATATCAGATAGAGATCCACGTTTTACATCACAATTCTGGAAAAGTTTACAACATTCACTGGGGACTAGATTGAATTTTAGCACAGCTTTTCATCAACAAACTGATGGTCAGACAGAAAGGACTAATCAGGTGGTAGAAGATATGTTCAGGGCTTGTGTCATTGATTTTGGAGGAAGTTGGCATGATCACTTGCCTCTGGTAGAATTTGCATATAACAACAGTTATCAAGCAAGCATACAAATGGCACCTTTTGAAGCTCTATATGGGAAAAGTTGTCGATCACCAATATGTTGGAATGAAATAGGGGAAAGGTAATTTCTAGGCCCCGACCTTATCAGAGATTCTACAGAGAAAATAAAGCTCATCCAGGAAAGAATGAAAATGGCACAAGATAGGCAAAAGTCTTATGCTGACAATCGAAGACGTGACTTGGAGTTTCAGGTAGGAGATCATGTGTATTTGAAGGTTTCTCCAGGTCGTGGTATTCGAAGATTTGGCATCAAAGGAAAGCTAACTCCAAGGTTCTTTGGCCCATTTGAAATTCTTGAAAGGGTCGGTGAAGTGGCTTATAGATTGGCCTTACCTCCACAGTTAGCAGGAGTTCATGACGTATTTCACGTCTCTATGCTGAAAAAGTATGTATATGATCCAGACCACATTATCACTAATGACAATATAGAGATTCTGAAAGACTTGACATATGAGCAAACACCGATCAAAATTCTGGATCGGGAAGTGCGTCAATTAAGAAATAAAATTATCCCCATGGTCAAGATCCAATGGAAGAAAACATGGCCATATGAAGCAACATGGGAAACCGAAACGGCTATGCAGAAAAGATTCCCAGAATTATTCAACTGTAAGTAGACTCTCCACAATCCATGAATTGAATTTGGGGACCAAATTCTTTTAAGTGGGGGAGGGTGTAGTGCCCCAGAATTTATTTGATAATTTTATGGTATTATTAGCAATTAAATGGACTAATTTGAAGTTATAAATCAATATAAGGCCAAATGGTGTTAATCAATTAACCCAACTCACTTAATTAAAGTCTAAAGGGTTTTTAAACCAGGCCCATTAAGTTGGCCCATATTCTAGAAGGTATTTAAGTCTATTCTCGGATTTTTAAAGATAAACATCACTTAATAAGATAAGTTAATGGATAATTATCAAAAGAGTTTTAATTTATTTGAACTCTGTCCACGACGAATATAACGGTCTATAGCCTGACCATCACATACTTGTAACGCGTGGGAGATAGACCGTTACACTATGTGTACTCCGTGAGTTGAAGAGTTTGAGGCATGTTGAACTCTGGAAACAAGATATGTAACGGTCTATCGTGAGACCGTCACATATCTCTAACGCACGGGATGACGACCGTTACATACTGTTAGTTTCGTAAAAGAAAGAACAAGTAGAAAGATTAGAACTTGATGATCTTATCCACTAAGGATCGACTTGGGAAGGCTTGTAATATTGCTAAGGACTCTTAGAGATTAGGATTTGATGAAATAAGGACTCTAAACTCGATCTAATCCTCAAACCCTAGTCTAAACTCTATAAATAGGGCATAGTTCTGAACTGTGCGAACCTTACTTTTTGGGCGTAAGGAAGCAAGGTAAGGAGTCATTATCTCAGGTAAGTTCTTAAGAATACTTTGTTCACAATACTTTAAACTAACTCCCCTCCGAATTTCACATCTTTAGGTCAAGAGGTCGTGGAGTTAGAGCCCAAGGAAGTTGCTGGAAAAGTCACAAGAGAAGGAGGAGATCTAGGGCAAGGTTCTCTACCAAATTCAGGAACTACAGTCTAAGTAAGAGGTAGGTTATCTCATGAACGGTAAAAACAACTTGATAGGACTAAGAGCCTCTATTTTGATTTGATTTCATGCATGCTAGATCATCAATTTCATGTTTTATTGGTTCTATGCATATCATGCTTCCCTTAGCCCTAACTAAAGATTAAATACTTGACTATCCATCTATTCATCAATACCCATGCATATAGACAACCTTTACTTTGTTAACATATCTAGAAACTCATGATGTTTTGATAAAAGACATGATGTGAGTTGATCTCTTAGCTTCTATAATTATTTCCTGTTAGCAGAGACTATAACGCATCACAGAAGGACCGTCACTTCCATGTAATGGACCCACGACAGACCATGATACTCCCTGATTGGGTTTGGGTTTCACGGTTGACTATAACGCGCTTGGACAGACGCGTTACATTCATGTAACGGCTGGGTCCTGACCGTCACAATCACAGTGACGCCCCATCTCCAGACCGTTATACTCTGTGTTCTGTCAACCCCAAGACATAATATAACCTGCCAATATTATTATTGTTAAAGCCTAGTTACCTAAGTTTTAACCTGATCATGTGATTTTAAGGTTATTTGATCATTCATGATAGGTATTGCATGTTTTGTGGTCTCACTTTTATTGAGTTATGTTAATTTTTGAAGCCAAATTATATAGTTTTGTATTATAAAGAATGACTTTTTAACATTGTATTGATGGAGTTTTCATCATGATTTCACATTGATTATACATATCTCTCTTTGTCAATAGAGTCAATTCCATAAGTACATGGCACATATTCCGGTATGTTGTCATTAGTTCACACTTTGCACTATAGGAACACAATCTTGGACATGAGGACCTCTCTATTGGATATTCCTTCCAATGGACTAGGAAATCATTGTTTCAAGGCCTCCGTAATTCTCCGCGAGCCTGGGATTCCCACTAGGACGCCGAGTTGGTTGTACCATTAAAGCCCAATAAATAGAATGCACTATCATGGTTTCTGATTCTTGAAATGTAATGGCCTTGAACTGGATCGTCAGGCTCACGTAACAGCCCAGTGCCAGACCGTCACATTCCTCTGAGTCTATTTTTATCTTTCTAGACTCTGATCATTTTAACGGCCCATTAGTGGCGCGTTACATAGTGTAACGGCCCAGTTAACGACTGTTACATAGCTTGTTTATGTTAACCGAAGGTTTGACCATGGGTTGGTATTCCAATGATTCTAGACAAACCTTGATGATCTAGAACTTGTCATATTGCTTAAATTGATCTAAATGAAATGGAAGTTAAGGAAAATACCGTTATGCTTTCGATTTATTTCTATGAGCATGACATTGTTTAAAGTCCATTTCTTGACTCCTACATTCTTATGTTGAAGCATTCATTCATTGATTTTAGTTATCATGGAATTATTGAAAGTGCTATATTCTTGGCCATACTTTACTGTTATACTGCGTGGAAGTAGCTTAATTTATAACTGAAGATGCGATCGAGCACTGATTGTATTCAAGGGCTCTATGCTAGTCCCTTCGGCTGATTGCCGGAAACATACTATTTTATAAATCATGGGGTATGATGCTACTCGCGTCGCATTGCGCTGGGAGTACTATTTCTATAAATAAGTGAAGATCCACGACACGACATGACATTCTTGCTTGATATTCCACAGAAATTCACGAAGCACTTGCTCATAAGCATAAGATGCTAAAGTGAGGAATATGTGGCTTGCTAGTACATTCTCGATATATTCTTGTTCATGAAAGGCCAATATCATGTTCTTGTCCTATTCTTACTAGTTCATTCTTGTTCTCATTCCATCTTATATGATAGTCTTGTTACTTTGATTTAATCGCATGATCATCGCATTGCAGGATTTTACCTTATTTATTTAGAGCGAAAATGTTAATCACTTTAATAGTGCCTTCATGTTGATTAGAAGATACCTACTGGATAAGTGTGCTCATTACCTATTTCCAATCTTTTTCAGGAAATGAAAGTGAGTCGGGTTCGGATTCAGATTATTCAAGTAGCGGATTCGAGAGCGATTAAAGATGAGCGAAGACTTAGGAAGTCTATAATGTCTAGATTGAGTCAATGTAATTTTCCTATTTCTTGAGTCTAGTAGAATGAAAATCAAATTAGTGATTGTATCTTTGAATATTGAGCATTATGATATGAAGTTGAAGTTGATTAAATCTTGTGCAATTGCATTTACTTGTGTGATTGTCTCGCGCTCTGATTGATTCTTGCTTGCAAGAAGCTTACCATGCCGGCTGTTCGCGCTCCCCGAGCGAGTCTTCCGCTGTAATAAAAACTCGGGGCGTGACAACTGCTTAATCTCCTAACACAAAATTTAGAAGGGAGTTAGAAGACACTAAGGGGAATAAAAAGCTCTAAGGGAACAACTTGAAACAACGATACTATACCTCTTCTACGCGCGATCCAAAACTAGGGTTCACATAGATCAGAACTGGGTCCTATTTATAGGGAATTACCTAGGGCTGAGGGTTTTGATCGAATTAGGAGCCCTATTGGAGATAGAGTCGATCCCTAAGAGTCCTAGATAGGTTTCCTTGTCAGATCACATCGAATCATGGCTGATTGACGGATAAAAATTCAAGTTTTCTCGTGTTTATCACTTTCCATTTTTGGAAGGAGGTCATGGTCGAGCCAAGATTGCCATCTCTAGGACGTGGTCGTGCGATAGATCGCGACTTGCTTCGCTTTCCGAATTTTGAGTTTGATTATAATTCAACTTCTAATTATCCCTAGTTATCCACTTTAGTTTGGGAATTCTCTCTTATTATGTCTCTATGGTTGGGCTTGGGCCTAAAATGCTCAATTTTAGGTTTTAAGGTCCATTTTAAGTGGGCTTAACTATTTAGTTATTAATTGGGCCTTTAACCAAAAGGCTTTAACTTATTTAGACCATTTAAGTCCTTTTAGCCTATTAAATGCTTAAATAAACCCATTTTAATTTCTAATAATTTCATAAAACTACCAGGGGTGCTACATTCCTCCTCTTTTGATGATGTCAAAGGGGGAGAAGTATGTTGAGTATATGCTTATACTAAGTAGTGTCTGAAGTCATTAGTTGGTATGTTGTATGTTGAGTCTATGCTAAGTCGTGTTTACAGTCATTAGTGTGTTGTGTTTGCATAAGTTGTCTGCATTATGTCTAGGGCTACTTTCTACATTATCTGTTGAGTTTGTTTGGTGATGAAATGTGATTTTTTACCTTGAATTAAAATGCATAATGACTCATAGTTTCCATCATCAAAAAGGGGGAGAATGTTGTGTCCCTGGTTGGTCTTGATGATGTCAACTATGAATTAATGTTCATAATCTTCATATCCTATTGAAAATGAGCATATGATGAAGTTAACCTTAAAGACCACAATGATGTTCCCAAATATCTAACTCTATATATTTTTATGTGGTCAACAGGTTAAATCAGTTCATTGATGTTGAAGAAATCAAGGAAGGATGAGTTGACGCAGTGTACACACTGGGTCGACGTTGCAGAAGAAAATAACTCCCAAGTTCAAGGACTAAGTCGACGCAAAGCTTCACTGTGTCGACGGAACAGAAAGAATAAAGCATAAATCATGAAGGACTGAGTCGACACAAAGTATCACTACATCGACGTAGCAGAAGAAGATAACCCAAATCCAGAGAGTTGATCTCCAAGCAACATAAAGGGAGTCGACTCAACATGCAAGTGAAGTCAACTCAACAGTTGCTTTCCAAATTATACGAACAAAGGGTCGACGCAACAACCTAGAAGAGTAGACACAACAACATTTCAACTTCCAAGACGTACAAGGATCGGGTCGATGCACCAACTCTAAGGCGTCGACGCAATAAATAGGATCCTTCAGCCAGCCCTCAGGCACCAAGCCAATTGAGTCGACATAACAACTCTATGGTGTCAACTCAACCAAGTCATTCCAGCTAGATTTCAAGTCATGAACAAATTGCGCCGACACCATAACGCTATAGAGTCAACGTAATTGTGAAGTCAAGCACGATCTCGTTCAGCAACAATGGATGTTGCGTCGAAGCAATCAGGTCATGGAGTCGATGCATCTAATGAAGATTCACTGATATATATAGAGGAAGTCGACTCTTTCCGGCAGGCGTGATTTGCTAATGCCCAGTTGGTCACGTGACTACACCAATCATGAGCACATGATCCAAGACATGTGTCTTGGGTTCTGGAATGATCCCAGGAGAGTATATTCATCCTTGACACGTGGACCAATTGGGGATTAAATTGAATTTTCACCCTATCTAGAAAATTGGTCTGAGCTCTGCTCTATATGAAGCTGCCCAATTCCTGGCGAACAAGTGTGGCTGCCAAAGAAGACAAGAAGAGACCTCAGTAAGATATCTGCAGAGAGCTACCATGAAGTTAGAAAGAAGAGAAAGAGGAAGAATAAGAGAGAGTGATCTGAGCATTCTGAGCGTTGTTAGAGAAATCTAATGGAGCAACTCTGAGATTTCTCAAAGGCTCTTGAATAGAGCTACATTGTCAATCTGTGATTTCTTTTCCTTTTGTTGCATCTCCTTTTTACTTTTGTTTCGTGTTCCTGAACGTGCTTCATCACACGATTCAGATTTGTGATTAGTTGGGTGCTGCTCACGGGTTGCTCTGGGTATCCAGAGTATTGAGGAGTCATCCTCGGTTGCTGCTATGAGCAGCGGGCCTGTTCGTGCAGGGTTGTACGATCAGGGGTGCGTACAGCTGGGTGTTGTACACAGTTACACTCTGGTGTTCAGGGTATGGGATGAGCATGTTCCTCGGGGTTAAACTGTAGTTTTAGCGTTTGTAGTGGATTGTTTCCGCGGTCTTTTTGCTTGAGCAAGGAAGCCTTACCCTGATCAGGTGAGGGGTGGACGTAGGCTGCTGGGTAGCAACCGAACCACCTTAAAAACTTTTGTGCATTGTGGTTTGCCTTCCTTATCCTCTACCTCCATTCACTGAGCTCCTTTGTTGTTTGTTTGTCCAGCGTGCTTTCAAATTATTGTTTACGCCAATCAAGTGTTTGTTAGCGGTGCTGTTCCAAAAGAGTGTCTCATTCAGTTCATCAGTTATTTATTTTGACAATTCGTCAGGTGTCATCCTGAGCACTAGTTTTTTAATTAGTCTATTTGAGGGGCTAATCTAATCACCCCCTCTAGATCTGCATTCTCATTACTAACAGATATATCGTCTTGCAATGGAAACGGGCTTTCTGTTCATAATCGCGGCCCTAACAGTCAACGCGTTCTGGAATGCGGCCCTACGATAGACCGCGATCTTAAATTTTTATTTAAAATGTGATTTTCTATTTATAGTATATTTAATACAAAAATTATTTATTTTTCATGAACATGATTCCCCTATCGACCGCGGCCATAAATATTATTTTATTAAAATATGGTTTTCTCTATGTGAAAATGTTTATAAAATAGTTATTTTCCGTGAACGCGGCCTTCAACCTGACCGCGATCTGATCGCGTCCCCAGTGATGACCACGTCCGGTAAATGAGTTATTTTTAAAAATCTAGCTTTTCCCAGTTGGTTTCATGACATGTATAGGTTTAATATCATGTTATTTCAACTAATCAAGGCATCTGAACGCACTAAATAACTAGGCATCATAAAAGAAAGTTAATTCTTAAGTTAAGATCATGAACTATGTCCCTCTTGATTTCATGAAATTCCTTTATCTCCATGTTATCTTAAGAGAGTAGAAGTATTCTGGAAACCTGAAATTGATGCATCTTATGGCATGGTTCTCTATTTTTGAACATGCATATGATAGTGATAGGTGTTTTACGATAGATTATATAGTGTCTTGTTTGATGGTTTTATCACTCCGGTGATAATAACCCACCGTTGGCTATTTGTTTCTGGTAGTGTGATAGGAACACAATTATTGGTGAAGTTAGAATCCTCCGCCGGATATTCCTTCTATCGGACTAAAACTTTCTTCATCGAGGCCTCTGTAAGTCTCCGCGAGTTTGAAATTTTCACTAGGACGCCGAGCAGGTTGTACCCTGAAAACTTTGGAAAGCACTGGAATCCTCATCCTACTATGTAGGATAAAGTTCAACCAACCTTCGGAATGATAGAACAACATTCTGTCTGTGATCTATTGAGTCTGTACTGAACGCGGCCTGTCTCCAAACCGCGTTCGGGTTCTATTTGAGAACACGCCTGATCAAGGACCACGTTCTCTTCAACTCCGTTGGGATCGCGGCCTAGTGACCGACCGCGTCCATGATAGTCGTGGTGGTTATTTCGATCGCGTCCATTCCAGATTCCGTATCGCCTGTCTAATCATCTCTTAAAAATTGTGGCCACGCGATAGACCGCGTCCTTTATGAATGCGGCCTTGGAGCCAACCGTGTTTACTCAGTTCCTCGATATTCATGTTTTTGAAATGATTGAGTGACTGCATGTATCTAAGTCTGAGGCTTATCATGCTTGGCATATTTCCTCGTTACCCTTGATCCCTTTGGGGTATCATTGAGAGTCTTATATCTTAATACTTGACTTTATTGGAAATTCTCCATGAGATTAAGTTCTAACATAGTTCGTATTTCAATGAGATCCTTGATATTGTAATGACCTATAGTTACTTGATTCCTTTATTATTACTAGAACATAACTTCTTTGGGATTCATTGGCCACTATTGAATGAATGGAATTGTCTAGGAACTAACGGACTGGGACCTATGGTCCAATCAACCTTAATGCCAGTGCGATAGGGTCCGGTCAGGTCCTAGGAGGAGCACCTAAATTACTCATTAACCGCGGGAGTATTAATCAAATGGGTTGTTGGCATTGCACCTAACCCAACGCAAGATTGATACTAGACATTTCCAACACCAATGAATGAATAATGAATGATTGAATGATCGAATCGAATAGGAAATTGAATGATAGGATTATCCTTGACCCAGAATTGGAATATTGTTGTTGGAACTCTAATGTTATTGGGCCAATTTAAATGTTATGTTCATTGTAACGTTCAATTCATTGATATACCTTGCTAGCTTGTTATTGATTTCTTCATGATCTATTTCATTGTCAAAAGCTCTTCCTTGATATTTGAATTGTCTCATACTTCTAGAATTTCTATCTCTCATTGATTGTGCCATCTTGTACCCTTGATTTTTTTTTAAAGGTAATACTTGCAAGGGGGAGACGAGGCAAACCATTCAACCCTTCATTGCGGAAGGGGAGGACGCTCCACCCCGGCCACCAGACAAGCGTTTTTATTAATTAAAGCAGGAAAAGACAGAACATAAAAGGAGAGGGGAGGAAGGACATGCACCCAAACTTATAAAGACGAATGGGCTATAGACTAGGGGAGGAACAAACCTTATCCCGCCGTGAGGAACAGCAAGGGAATGCAAAAGAAGGGACAGTCCAACAAAGAAAGGGCCGAGTAACAAAACAAGGCTCAGCCCAAAGAACCGAACAAAACGAAACCGCCCTCCAAGATACAGAAAATTCAATCCACAGGTGTGTAGACAACTAGGTCTTAGCTTAGATTAAAATAATATGGTGGATATTTGCGACCACACCGAGAGTTCCTGGTGTTCCTGCGGTTACCCATGAGCTTAGAATCATAGTGGTCGAAGCCGAGCTCGCCACCCGAGCCATAATCATGAACAGACGGCTGGCCGTCCCAGGCTGGTTCAGCAGCTGGTGGGCGGGGGCCGGATGCAGCAGCAGCAGCCCAGGAAAGCCGCACCATCTCCGGGTTAGGAATGACGAGCGGAGGCGCAAGAGGATAAGACAACTCTGCGTAGAACATCCCAGGGAGGGGGGCAGGTCGGCCAAGGCACGGGGCCCCATAAGTAGGAGGGAGCAGCTCAGCCCCGAGCCCCTTACCAACACCAAAAGAAGGGCTAGCAGGGCACTTGGCGGCCAGGGGCGGTGGGAAGTCAGCCAGAAGCCCCTTGTCACGACCAGAAGAAGGACCAGCCGATCGAACAATAAGAGGAGGGAGAGGTGCAACGCCAGGGGAGGTCAGCAGCCAGGGCCAGCACCACGGCGTGGGGCTTCAAGGCAGGCAGAGACGGCGCTGAAGTAGCCGCAGCTATAACAGGCTCCAAAGGAGCACCCGCGGCAAGAAGAGAAGCATCGTCAGGAGGGACTGTAGAAGCCTCATATGAGACCCCAGCAGACCCATGCAGTCCTCGTGGGTAGAGAGCACCAGCGCAAGAGGATGGTGGGGGGGCAGAACGCTAGGCCCGCCAAGAACAATAGCAGAAGGCGGAGTGCATGCAACGCCGCCTTGGCCAGGGACAACACCAGCCGCTGCAGGTGAAGCAAGGGCCACCAGTGCTACAGAAGCAACACGGACAGGCCCATGAGGGGCAGCAAACGAAGATGGTGCCAAAGAGGCACCCGTAGCGATGCACCTAAGTTTAGATGCACTGGAGGCCAAGGGGGTTGCGCTAGGAGACCATGTCGGGGTAGAAGTAGGGGGAGGGAACGTGGGCTGTAGGATTTGCTGTCAGGGGAAGCACGATGGACGGGGGCTTCGCAGCATGCTGAGGCACCCTTAACGAACCATTAGCAGCGCCGGGCCTAGGAGGGCCATGCGGATGAGGCAAATCACTCGAAGCAACGTTGCAAGAGATGGCGCCCAGAGACGGTGTGACTGGCACTGAGGCAGGGAGTGGGGCAGGGGGGGCGACGGGCAGCCCTGTGAGGGCTAGCACTGTCGGGGCATTAGCAACGCCAGGGGGGGCACCCCACAGCAGCATGGGGGACAACTGGAGGGAGGCCGGCAGCATGCGAACCAGACAAATACACCACCGTAGGAGGCGAGGCGTGGAGCATGGCAGGCTGAGGAAGAGAGTCAAAGGTGGGCAGAGCACCAACAATAGAAGCATCATTGCCATGCACGGGGCAGGTGGCAGAGACCACCGTAAGAACAGTCGTGGCGGGCGAAGCAGGGCGAGGTGGCAGCACCACGTCTGTTGAAGGGGCAGGCGCTGGAGAGACTGATGAAGTGTGATGCGGTGATGTTATCCATGTTTTGAATAAGTCTTTCTGTCTGTTGGAAGTGGACTCTGTTTCGTCAGATTTTTAGGAGTTTGTTATGCCTATTTTGTAGGGATAATTTTATTAGTGGTGCTTTAACGTAGTGGAAGTTGTGCCGCATCTAGCGGGCACTTTGTTATCTTTTCTTTTGCTCTAAATAGAGACGAATGTACTGACTGTAGCGTATGATTTTTAGAAATCACTCTCTGTTCTTTCTGCACTAATCAGTACAAAGTTTATGTTCTCCCGGTTGTTCTTCTGCTGTGTTTTTTTTTGTGTTTACTTCCAACATTTTATGGTATCAGAGTCAGGTTCGACCGAATCTGGGCGTCATCCTATAGAAAAGGTGCTTGCTGCAGCAGAGCCCCTTGTGGAGATAGAAGCCCGCAAGTGTGAAGCTTCACCAAGAGGTAAACTCATCTTGGACGTGAGGTGCTCGACAGAAGTTTTCTGAGAGTGTTCAACATGTCTGCAAATGGTATGGCCACTCTTAACCTCTCACAATCTTTGGTACCAATTTTCAATGGGGAAAATTATGAGTTTTGGAATATCAAGATGAGGACATTTTTTATTTCACAAGATCTTTGGGATCTAGTTGAAAATGGTTATGCAGAAGTGGAGAGTTCTAAGGCAGCAGAAAAAACAGATCTGAAAGAGCTCCGTAAG
The DNA here is from genome assembly GCA_022559845.1 of Amorphophallus konjac. Lineage (NCBI taxonomy): Eukaryota > Viridiplantae > Streptophyta > Magnoliopsida > Alismatales > Araceae > Amorphophallus > Amorphophallus konjac. Next base: position 263,563,517 of record CM040121.1, read on the forward strand.
AAGGATGCAAAGGCTTTACTTGTTTTGCAACAAGCGGTTACAGAAGCTATCTTCCCCCGGATTGCCAATGTCACTAAAGCAAACGAAGCTTGGACTACTCTTAAGCAAGAATTCCATGGCGATAAGAAGGTAAAAACTGTGAAACTCCAAACCCTTCGTAGAGAATTTGAGACCTTATTTATGAAAGGAAATGAATCTGTTCAAGATTTTTTTTCAAGAGCTTAAGTGATTATAAATCAAATGAGAACTTATGGAGAGGATGTTAGTAACCAAAAGATTGTTGAAAAACTCCTGAGAAGCCTTCCAGCTAAATTTGATTATGTTGTCACTGCCATTGAGGAATCTAAAGATCTGACATCTTATACTATTAGTGAACTGTTGGGTTCTCTTTTGGGTCATGAGGAAAGAATTAACAGGTCAGCAGAAAAGAGTAATGAGCAGACTTTTCAGGTCAGATTGGAGGACAATAGTAAAGAGAAAAATGCTGCTAACACTTATGGCCAAAAGCATGCAGGTCGAGGACGCGGTAGAGGTGGCTACCGTGGCCGTGGACGAGGTCATGGCAAGTCCGAGCCCACTCGAAACAAGTCAGATAATAATAACCAGAAGCAACATAATAAGAATAGATATTGTGATTATTGCAAGAAACATGGGCATACTGAACCATATTGTTGGGACAAAGCGAAGGAGCAAGCCAATGTTGCTGAAGAGAAACAAGATGGTAACCTTTTCCTTACTCATTTTGATTTGAAGGAAAGTCTGACTGATGATGTTTGGTTTCTGGACAGCGGATGTAGTAATCACATGACAGGTGTGAAGAAGTTTTTCCAAAACATTGATGAATCGATGAAACTGCAAGTCAAACTTGGAAACAATAAGCAAGTCCAGATTGAAGGTAAGGGGACAGTTGCAATTAAAAATGAGTCAGGCATTGTAAGGCTGGTCCATGATGTTTACTATGTTCCTGTGTTGGCATATAATTTGCTTAGTGTGGGTCAGCTATTACAGAAAGGGTATACTATTTTGTTTCAAGATGATGCATGTGAAATTAAAGAAAAGGGGTCTGTTATTCCACTGATGAAGATACCCATGACCAGAAATAGAATGTTTCCACTTGAGTTATCACATGTTCGTGATCAATGTGCATTAATTTCTGATTTGGAAAATGTGTCTCGACTATGGCATGCACGATATGGGCATCTATATTTCAATGGACTGAAATTATTGAACCAAAAACAGATGGTTAGTGGGCTACCTCTTGTTACCTCTTGTGTTAATGTTTGTGAAGCCTATGTATACGGGAAACAACATCGATTGCCATTTCAGGTTGGAAAAGCTTGGAGAGCCAAAGACCCTTTAGCTTTGGTTCATGCGGATATTTGTGGCCCGATGAGAACTCCATCTCTAAATAAGAGTAGATATTTTTTATTGATTACCGATGACTTTACTCGTATGAGTTGGGTATATTTTCTTGCTCAGAAATCAGAAGCACTTGAAAAGTTTAAGGAGTTTAAGGTTTTTGCAGAGAAAGAGTGTGGTCATATCATCAAAACTCTTCGCACTGATCGAGGAGGTGAGTTTTTATCTGCTGAATTTGATCGTTTTTGCAAGCAACATGGCATTCACAGGGAACTAACAGTGAGGAAAACTCCTGAGCAAAATGGAGTTGCTGAAAGAAAAAATCGAACTGTTGTGGAGATGGCTCGCAGCATGTTGAGTATGAAGCACCTACCAAATGAGTTTTGGGCTGAAGCGGTGGCTACGGCAGTGCATCTTCTCAATATTTCTCCAACAAAAGCAGTGCGTAATATGACTCCATATGAAGCTTGGTGGAAGCAAAAACCCAATGTGAGTAACTTAAGAATTTTTGGTTGCATTGCGTATTCTTTACTTGATTCAAGTGATCGCAGCAAAATGGATAAGAAGAGTGAGAAATGCATTTTTGTGGGTTATAGTAATGGAACAAAAGGTTATCGGCTATATAATCCATTAACCAAGTCATTACTTATCCGCCGTGATGTTATTTTTGATGAGAATGGTTCTTGGAAATGGACAAAAGCAGAAAATCAGCACATAGCCTCTTTAGAAGCAGATTATCCACCTCTTCAATCTGTTGCATCGCATGCTCCATCTTCACCGAGCTCGTCAGTAGTCCCATCTACCCCAGCACGTGTGACCAGCCCATGTAGTGGTGACAGTGAAGCCTCACTTGACAGTGATACTCCTCCGGGAAAGGTACGTTCCTTGCAAGAGATTTATGATTCTTGTACTTTTGCTCTCATGGTGACAGAGCCGACATGCTATGAGGAGGCTTGTGGCAAGGAAGAGTGGGAAAAGTCTATGAAGGAGGAATTGGCTGCCATAGAAAAAAATAATACTTGGGAACTAGTAGACTTGCCACAAGGAAAAGATCCCATTGGTGTGAAATGGGTCTACAAGGTGAAGTGTAATGCTGATGGAAGTGTGCAAAGGCACAAGGCCAGGTTAGTAGTGAAAGGTTATGTGCAAAGGCATGGAATTGATTACTTTGAAACATTTTCTCCGGTTGCACGTTTTGAAACTATTAGAATGATATTGGCATTAGCAGCTCACATGAAATGGAAAGTTTTTCAATTTGATGTTAAATCAGCCTTTCTGAATGGCACTTTAGAAGAAGATGTATAACCACAGGGATTTGTCATTAGTGGGCAGGAAGAGAAAGTGTACAAGCTGAAAAAGGCTCTCTATGGCCTTAAACAAGCACCGAGAGCATGGTACGGAAGATTGGACTCATATCTTCACAAAAATGATTTCCATCGGAGTGAAAGTGAGCCCACTGTGTATTTGAAGGTAAAGGGAGCTGCTATGCTTATTGTTTGCATTTATGTTGATGACATTGTTTACACTGGTTCAAGTGATCTCCTCATTAATGAGTTTAAGGATAGCATGATGAGTGAATTCGATATGTCAGATTTGGGTTTATTGCAGTTCTTTCTTGGCCTTCATATTGTACAAACTGATGATGGCATCTTTGTGTCCCAAGAAAAATATGCATTGGATCTGCTCAAGAAATATAATATGCAGAATTGCAAGGCCTTCTCCACTCTAATGAATGCAAGTGAGAAATTGAGTCTCATGGATGGGACTGCTAAAGCCAATGACACATTGTTCAGGGGATTAGTTGGTGGGTTATTATACTTGACTCACACACGCCCAGACATTTTGTTTGCTGTCAGTTTAGTCTCAAGGTTTATGCATAGTCCTTCCATACATCACCTGGGAGCAGCAAAGCGCATTTTGCGTTATATCCGGGCAACCACCAGCTATGGAATATGGTATAAGCCAACAACCTGTTTTAATTTGCTTGACTTTACTGATAGTGATTGGGCAGGTGCAGTAGATGATCGAAAGAGCACAAGCGGCTTCATCTTTACATTTGGTTCAGGCGCAGTGTCTTGGAGCTCAAAGAAGCAAAGTACCACGGCATTATCATCATCCGAGGCGGAATATATTGCTGCATCAGCAGCTGCATGCCAAGCAATTTGGATGCGCCGACTTTTGTAAGACTTGGGTCAGGGTCAAGTACAAGCAACACCAATATTCTGTGACAACAAGGCGACTATAGCAATGACAAAAAATCCAATTTGCCATGGCTGGACGAAACATATTCAGCTCCGCCATCACTTCATTCGAGAAGCTGTCACTGAAGGACAGATTATGTTGAAGCATTGCTCTACCATTGAACAAATTGCAGATGGATTTACCAAGGCACTCACATACCCAAAGTTTGTGAAGTTTTGCTCTCTACTTGGTGTCTCAGACTTTGCATCAAGGGGGAGTGATGAAGTGTGATGCGGTGATGTTATCCATGTTTTGAATAAGTCTTTCTGTCTGTTGGAAGTAGACTCTGTTTCGTCAGATTTTTAGGAGTTTGTTATGCCTATTTTGTAGGGATAATTTTATTAGTGGTGCTTTAACGTAGTGGAAGTTGTGCCGCATCTAGCGGGCACTTTGTTATCTTTTCTTTTGCTCTAAATAGAGACGAATGTACTGACTGTAGCGTATGATTTTTAGAAACCACTCTCTGTTCTTTCTGCACTAATCAGTACAAAGTTTATGTTCTCCCGGTTGTTCTTCTGCTGTGTTTTTTTTTGTGTTTACTGTCCTACAGAAATTCCAACAGAGACAGCCTCGGTGCAAGGCAAGGCCACCATACTGCGTTGACAGCCCAGCAGGGGACCCTCAGTCTATGGCTGGTAAAAGGCAGGTGGGGGGGCGACCCCGCGAGGCAACACTACAGGCAACGGCATCGAGACATCAGCAAGTCGGTCAGCAGGCGTGACAGCATGGGAGGCAACTATAGGCGCCTGAGTACGTGGCTCCACCACAGGATCGAAGCCATCAACAGCCCCAGGCATAATAGCAATAGCCGAGGTGGGGTCTAAGCCAACAGGTAGCAGGGAAGCAGCAGGAGGAGCAGCAACACCAGGATCAACCGCCCGCCAAAACTTGGGGGGAGTAGGAGCGAGATCCTGTGCGGTGGGGGTGGGAACAAAACCCACGACCCCAGGCCCTGCAGCACTAGGCATAGCACACCTGGCCACCAACGAGAGCTTCTTCTTGTAGTTGACAGCAAGATGGCCAAGATGTGAGCAGCTCAGGCAGAAGAGAGGGGGGGTCTGGGATGACGATGGGCTACCAGGAGCCTCCACCGCCGATGCCGACCCAAACTTTAAGAGGGAGGGGCTTGGAAACATCCAGCTGCACACACACCCGAGCAGCATGGGTCTAGAGCAGACAGGAGGTGTTGCGATCGACCTTGAGGACAGACCCGATGCTACCGGTGATTGAGCGAACCATAACATCGTTGAAGAAGTATGCATGCAGGCCAGGAAGCTCCAGCCAGATGGGGACGATTGGTGAGTCAGCGTCCGGTGAGAAGTCAATGGTCCATATGAAGAACCTAAAGGGCCGACCACGAATGTACAGGGTTTCTTTGAGGAGAACCTGTAGGAAGTCTTCCATGTTCTGAAATCAGAGAAGAAGATGCCGACCATCCAGGGCACTGATGACAAAGTCCTGCTTGAGAGGGAACCGTTGCGCCAGGTGCCCTCGGATGTCCTAGAATGGAGGCCGACCGCGAGGGGTACGTGCGATGATGATGAACTAGAGTGGCTTGCATGATTCCTTGACTTCGTCGAAGGAGAAGAAAGCGGCGGGTTCGCCCGAGTCGGTGAAAGCCAAAGGATGTGCCTGTAGAGCAAGAGAAGGAGGGGAGAAGGACTGTAGAACGGCCTGGTTGAACGAGGGGCTAGGGGCAGTGGATGAGGGGAGCGAAGCGCTCAGGGCCAGCCCACCAGCATCCCAGAGGGAGGGCTTGGGCACGGAGGTCGCGCGAGCACCAGAGTCGAACGACGGAAGCGGAGCAGTGGCACTAGCAGGCAGGGAAGGAGCAGCACATACAGCTTTAGAGACGTGGGCGCAGGCTGGGGCATCAACGTAAAGACCGGCAGCACGAATAGGTTGAGCGATAGGAGAAGGAGGATGGCCATCGCTTCCGCTCGAAGGCGTGGTTGCGTCGTGCGAAAACAAAGCATAGTATTCTGCCGGTGTCCCATCACAGGCTGGGTCCGTGAATGCCAAGAGTGCAGCAGCAGGTGGCGTGGCAGCATGAGCGGTCAACGTTGGAGTAGGGTCAACGCAGGGGGAAGACGACGCGTGGTTTCCCGCCAAGAGATGCGTGCCAGGATGGAGAAGGACGCGTCATCCAGATGTTGGATGAGGCTTGGAGGAGTGTAGCAGAGCGTAGCCGTAGGGGTTGTCAATAGGAGGAGGGGCGAGGGCAGCAGCTGTGCCACCACCTACTTCACCGACGAAGGACGACGTGAAGCTGGCCGCCAGAGCTGAGGATGCAGCAGAAGGAGGTTTCGTGGGGTGGCCGGTGATCGCCGTCACCGGAGCAAGTGTAGCAGTGGGCAAGTAGGACTCTTGAGGCCAAAATAGGGGATCGTTGGCTGTAGAAGTCCTATCAAGGGCAGGGGAGGGTTTGACCGAAGGCGCAGTGGAATGTGGTTGACCGCCGAGGGGGCCCAGAAGGGCAGAGGACGAGGAGAGAGCTCCCGCCGGTGCTGGGGAAGAGTCCACGGCCGAGGCATGGCCTGGGTAGAGACCTTCGGTGGTAGAGGGAGGGGCTGCCAAAGAAGTAGCAGAGAACGTGGCCCAGACGCCAACCGAAGGGATGAGTCGAGTGGCTGGAGCTTGGAACGCAGCAGCGGCGGGATCCGGAGCTCCACCATAGAACGGAGGCTGAGTAGCAGTGTGGGGGGGACCAGACCATACAAGCAGAGCACCGGAGGGCATTCCTGGGTGGGAGGGAGTAGCCGCAGAGGAGCTCATAGCGGCGGACAAGAGAGGCACGTCCGTACAGTGAGCAACCGCAACCGGAAGGGCAAGGGATGGCCAACGGCAGAGAGGGAGCAGAAGGGGGAGGGGGAGGCACACGGCCTCCCCCCCCCCCCCCCCCCCCATTGCCGGAGAGGGCTCACTAGCCGGAGGAGTAGCCACGAGGGAACGGATGGGAGAAGGTTACGCGAGAGCAGGAGGGGGAAACCGTGAGGAGAGAGAAACCCATATGAAAAATGATATCCATTGATCTTGTACCCTTGAATGTCTCTTGATTTAATGCATGGTTTCTTACCGATTGTCATATAGTCACACTACATATTGAAAGACATTAATTACTTATATTTTACTTGGCAATAGAGTTGTAATTCTTACTGAGCATTTTTGCTCATTCAGTGTTTCTTTACTATTTTCCAAGTAATAAGGCGAATGAAATCCACTCAGATGGGATGGGCAAGGAGTGATCGAGAGTTCTTGGAGCCGTAGAAGAGTGTAGTCTTTTGTTGTTTTCTTGAGTCTAGTTGTATAGTGAGTCTTATTTTTGTCTTTTCTTTTGAATTTTTGAATTGAGTCAAGAAATTGTAATAATGACTTTTGATTTATTAATGAAATTATATTTTTGTCCAACTGGTCTTCTTTTATTTATTTTGATGGTTTATTTTTTCTAGCGCTCTGATTGACATGACCGTTATCTACCACATTCCAAATAGTTTCTGCTGCTATTGGTTCGGGGCGTGACAGTTGTGGTATCAGAGCCTAGGTTGTTTAAACCCTAGATTCTTAGTTATAAGGATGGGTTGCATTGAGTATTAGGTCCTATGATTGTGTCATTTTTCTTGTCGCCCGGTGAGATTGGGTAGTGTCTTAGGTTAAATAATAAAAGTTATTTAAAAATTAAAGTAACAAGATAAATAAGAATCACAAGATTTTTAACTTTTGTAATTATTCTACGGGAGTTAGGCTTTGGTTGAGATGGAAGTGAAAAGATCTATGGAGGAGTTGAAGTCTAGTTTCGTTCCTTAGGTTACGTTGGTAGATATTCAAGATTATGGTGATTTAGTTAGAAGGGTTTAATTGTTAGAAGATGTAGTAGAGGCAAGTGAAAGAGCTAAAGAGGAGAGACAAGCTGCGATTGGAAGAAAGAGAGCTAGTAGTAGTAAGAGAAATGAATCTCAAAATAATAAGAAGTTTAAGAGAGGTAAGGATTCGTCGCAAGGAAGGTATCCTCATTGTCTTAAAACTGGTCACCAGTTGGAGAGCTGCCGGAGAAAGTCTAGAGCATGTCTTTGGTGTGAAAGCAAGGACCATAGAATAGTCAGTTGCCATGTCCAACTCTCGCAGGCTAAAGCAAAGAATCAAGATGGTCCGAAGAAAATATTTAAGGAGCCCGAGTCTGCCATCGAAGAAGAAGGAGTAATAGGAGGTATCCCTCATTCCTAACCATTAGCTTGTACCTTTTCATTTCCCTAGATCTTAGAATTCTATTATTAGCATGTTAAATTTGATGATTAGTAGTCACGGTGCAATCTTGAGAAAGTTATTTGGAAAAGAATGTCATGTGAATTTGGAGGACCAAATTCTTATTAGTGAGGGAGGGTGTAATACCCCGGTTAATTAATAAAGACTAAATTATATAATTGAAGATAAATTTCACATGAATAAATATGGTAAATAAATAATTGATTTGTGGTTCAATCAAGGAACGATAGATTAAAAAAAAGGAAACTCAATTGGATCAAGCAAATCAATTGAGTGGGTTATAATTAACAATTTAACAAGAGATTAAATAGTTGAGACCTAATAAATAATTGGTAAGATTATAGGCAAGGGTAAGGGAAATGAACTTATAATGTTGCACTCTTAATGAGAAATGAAATTGATACTTAATTAATAAGTAATATTGAAGAAAATTTTATTTTTCATTAATAAATATGCATTATAGCAATCAGAATTTAAATAAGTTTAATGTTCAAATAAACATATCTTATTAAATAAGAAGTGAGGTTAAATTGCACATGATGATTATGAGATAAATAGAAATTTTGTAGTACTTGTAATTAAGGAAATAGGAGAACTAAAATTTGTATAATAATGAAATGGGCCCAATGGAATGATAATTTTCATAATATTACGATGGACAAAATAAATTGTAAATTCTATAATTTGGCATAGGCTGATATATTATAACACCCCAACTGATAATCCGGTTCAGTTCCCAACTCTCATCGGATTTAGGAGAGATGCCACAGTGGGAAAAACTCAACAGAATAGAAACTGGTTGAAGAATTACATAAATAAAGAGAGCAATAAACAGCGGAAGAAATTTCAAGCCCATCAGTTAATTCCACTTCTCAAAATCACTATAGTCCAACTAACAGAACATGAAGAATTCCATACAACCGTCCATTATTACAATGTGATAAAGTTTCTAACACAATCACCTCAACTGGAAAGGGAAAGAATTCCTAACGATTACACCAAATCTTCACGATCGGACTCACTATGCACTAATGCCTCATCCTTGATGGGTGCAGAAATAAGAAGAAACGTAGATCCAGAGGGGGGTGAATGGATCTTCTTAAAACATTTCACCCAATTTAAAGATGAATAGAACTATGATGGCTTATACAGTGGACACTTTCTCAAACACTAGAGATGCACGCCTAATCAACTATTTGAAAACATACCAACGGAAGCTATCTAGGCGATTAGGAACAATCAATCTCACAAGAGAAAAATATTCAACCACTTTGCACAAGATATTTTAGGTGGTTCGGTCAGCTGACCTACATCCACCCCATACTCCAACCAGAGTATGGCTTCATGTTGACTCACAGCTTGAAAGACCGATGGGCCTCACAGCTTGCCTACAACCGCTGAGCAACACAGCTTGCTGTCTAGAGGAACCAATCCTCTGCAACGCTGACAAACAGCTTGACCTGCTGGGCTTTACAGCTTAGCCGACCAGAGGAAACCTCCTCTGCAACCGCTGACGAATAGCTTGAACGACTATCAAAGAAGAAGGAGCAAAAAAAACAAAACACAGTAACAGAGGGCTGTCAACAAATCCAAGCTAAAATGCTCACGCGGGAGCCAAGTGTCTCGGATCTGATCTAGAGAACACTACAGAAAACCTGATCTTCAATGTGCTGCTCTTGCTTCCCTTCAAACTATCTCTCTCTCTCTCTCTCTCTCTCTCTCTCTCTCTCTCTCTCTCTCTCTCTCTCTGTCTCTTTTTTCTTTTCAGGTGCTCGAACTTCTCTTTTTCTCTCTAATTCTTCTGTATCGTGCACGCGCTTCTTCGTCTTCCTCCATTTTTTTTTAATATCATGGGCATCAGATGAAGGCCGTGTGCTTTCCACGATTCCCGCCCAAATGCTTTGGCCCACGTGGCAGCATCCTAGCTCAGTGCTTTCCACGTGTCTCGATCCTGGCACCTCCTCCACTCTTGGATCACGTGCCACCTTTAGAAGTTAGGATCACTAGCTTGGCCTCAGTTCTCTAGAGAGAAAATCAATATGAATAAGTCAACAAGCACTGACTTGATGCATATATTAGGCAAGTCACACACACAGACCATTGGTGTACATAATAAGGTATGCACCAACTCACTATGGTTATAGTGCAAAGAAATGCATAGACTACGTGTGGGTGTATGCTGCAAGAGTGCACTTTTTGCCAAACCCCAAGATGCATAGACCTTTCGATATGTACAAATGAGAACGTGTACTAACTTCAGTAATGAAATGCACCGATGTTGGTATGCAGACCAAGAAATGCCTTAGGCCAAAGATTGCACCAACTATTGAATGCACTGACTTTGGTGAAACCGTAAATGGGAACAGCACCGAGGATGGATATGCAAAGACACGCAATGCACCGTCTTGTGCTCGCAGCAAAAGCTGTACCGACTCAAGCTAACACCAAATGTGTACTGATGCTGATGAAGCTAATACCAACTCTGTGCCAACCTTCTATGAACTAAGTATGCACGGACCAACCATTGCACCGACCGGAGCTATAGGGAATAGCACGGACCTTGTATATACAAAGGCGAAGGCTACACCGACTTCTGTGAACAGAGAGTAAGATACGCACTGACCAGATGTTTGACAAAATTTCATACACATAGAATAGACACGCACAGATATGCACGGACCTCAGTTAGCGTGTGCAAAGACTTGCACAGACCTTGGCTATATGCAATGCATGTTATGCACGGACTCTCATATGAAGGACGTGGAACATGCACCGACTATGAATATGCAAACAACTAAGACGTATGCAGACGTTATTTGCTAAGTAACGTGGTATGCACATACCTGACTATGCACGGACTTCTTTAACCTATGCATGGACTGTATGCAACAAACGCAAGGTACACAGACCTTGTATGCTGAAGGACTCAACTGTGCACAGACATACATTTTATATGAAATGATCAAATGCAAATAAACTTATGTAATTCAGTCTTCACATGACTCATAGATTGTCATCATTAAAACTAGGGTTCCAACAATCTCCCCCTTTTTGATGATGACAACTATAATTCATGTATGATTGAAGCAAGCAGAGAATTTATTTGTTGACGTGCATGGCAAAGATAACATTCAACATAAAACATGCATCCAACACAAATATGCACTATGCAGAAGTTACATTTCTGTGTACAGTAGAAAAATACAGACTAGTGTCTGAGTGAACTATCTCATTCAGCATTAAAACTATCAATCAGTGTAAGCTTTACATCAGAAACCCCAAAAAAAATTGTCCATCATAAACTGTCCATCATACATTCCACCATAAACTGTCCATCATACATCCAATATACTCTCCCCCTTTGTCATTATCAAAAAAAAGGGGGAATCCTTGGGAATCATGGACCTCTGTAGCTCCCCCTGTCTCTAGGATGATGTGCAGAGTTGGAACCAGGGGTTGAGGATCTGTTCAGAACCGATGTATGTAAATTTCTAATGGAGTCCAACAGCTCATTTAATTTTCAATGCACAGTATCCCCAAGTCTGTCCACTAGGGAGGTAGTAGCAGTTTGCTTTGTGAGATTTTATTTGATACTCTCTGAGAGATTTTCCAATTTAGACTGAACATCTTGAAACTTGTTGATGACCTCAGGCTGACTGACTGTTATATTGCTCAATGTACTCTTTATCAACTCAAATTCAATCTTCAGATCAAAAGTGTGGCTAAGAATTTGAGCCAGCCTGGTGAATGTTGAAATTTCTGTATCTTGTATTTTGTTCACCATGTCAGCAATTCTATTGCTGATTCCCATAAGAGATTCCAGAATCTCTCAAACTGCTGCATCAGTCTTTTGCTTGGCAGTCATGAACTCAATCCATTGGGTTTTCGTAACCCTTTCCAAATGTTTCAAACGGGAATTTACTTTGTCCAGTTGAACGGGGTTGAATATAAACTATTTATTCATCAGTTCATTCTGATTCAACACTATCTCAGTCAGATTCGCCAGCATCTGTGCAATATTTGGCTCAGGATAAGGTCTAGATGAACTAAAAGTGGATGCACTCGACTCTGGAAACTCAGTAAAGTACTCATGCTGTTGTTCTGGAGGTGGAGGGGAAGGTATACCAAGACTAATCATTTCCCCAAGGTAAGGTCCATATGAAGGAGCAGGAGCAAGAGATATTCTTGGATACATCTGACATTGAGGAGCTGGTTTGTGGAACGCACTGAGTTTCGTGTGGTTCGGAAATATCGTGGGATATCGGTGGTCTTTTTATCGGTTTATCTAGTGCGAGGGTGTGCCAGTCACCTAGGTGACAATGTGTTCGGGCTTCGAGACTGGAGTGGTCCGAAGCCCGAGGTGCGCTCCATCTGACTGATCAGACGATTGTGGATATCGGGTCGGGACTGGAGACCCACCGCGCCATAAAGGCCGCGACGTTAATTACATCCCCTCGGAGAGGGGAAGACCTCTGATTAATCGCCAAGAAAAGGGGTCAAATGACCTAGAGATCATTTTTCATTAAAGCATGCGAGTTGGGTTGACATGATTTAAACCCTCCGCATCGGTATGCAAAACGGTGTTCAAAACCATATAAATACTTGCCGCGAGTGCGGCGAATTTAATGAAGGTGCGGGATTAGATCCCGGTATATATACATCAGCCACTAACAGGCAATTCCAGTATTCGGTCGAGAGTCCATATTCGAAGCATCGAAGGTAACAACAAAGACATTCGGATATCTGCCATAGGTACGGCACGCTTCACGTGGGTGCGGGATCGGATCCCGGAAGAAGTGGGTCAAGCTGATGAACTATCGACCCAAGAGGTGCACGGATCATGACCATGTCGGGGATCCCGAGGTCCACGTCCGATACCACGGGGCATCATTGCTTTTCTCTTCACGCACAGTCCGGGGGAGCGGGTTGTTAAGTGTAAAGCCAAAACTCGGCAACGTGCACCCTCGCACGCGGATCGACCTGCACGGTCAGGTCGCAGGGTTCGACCTGCCCGGTCAGGTCGTGGGGGTCAAGGGGGCAACGCCCCTTGCGGGGGTTTTCGGGGGCAGCGCCCCCGGAACAAAATTTGGATTATAGTGGAGGGGAGACTTTTGATTAGTTTTCTATTAGCTTGAATTGCATGTTTTATTTTATTTTCTTGATCACCTTCTCTCTTCCAGGCACGCCGGATTAAGTGATATTGAAGGGGGGCGCGCCGGTTAAGGATGCCACAAGGGGAAGGGCGCGCCGGTTTAAGGACGCTACAAGGGGGCTGAAGGGGGGCGCGCCGGTTTAAGGGAGTTCAAGGGGGGCGCCCCGGTTAAGGTCCAGGAAGGGGGGCGCGCCGGTTAAATGGACTAGTACAAGGGGGCGCGCCGGATTGCTGCAAGGAAAAAAAATGGGTTTTGAGTGTGGGGTTAAACCGGCACGGGGGGGTACCGCGCCGGATTAACCCGCGCCGGATTAGGGGGCGCCTGATTAAGCATTGTATATCTTCTTTCAACCCGTTTGTGCTCTGTTTCTTCTTTCCTTCAACTGCAAGTTGATTTATTGATTGGTTTGTTCATCTTATTGGTGAATTATGTTTGTGGAAAGAAGATTTAAGTGTTTGTTCAGGTGGATTGTCATGATGATTCAAGTGTTTTATTAGAACAGTTTGCTGTGCAGGAACATGGAAGTTTAGTTTGTCTCAGTGGTTTAGTGTGTTTGTCTGTCTGTTCCTATGCATTCTCTGTTCTTACATGTTCTTCCTCCGGCAAAATTTGGGCAGCACCTCCCCCGGACTGACGATTGCCAGAGAAAATAGAGGAACACCAAGTGGATTGCTCCAGGGTGAACCTCAAAATGTAGACCTTATGCGGTCCGATAACCCAAGTGTGAGTGTGGAAAAGCTCGAGGACTAGCCTTCCAGAGCTCTCACGACTCACGGGTAATGATCCCTCGAAGGGGAACGAGTGGGGAGTGAGATCAGAAACGCTGGAGGCCAAGTAGAAAGGGAGGGGCTACAGCCTGAACGTATTCCGAAGGGGGAGAAGAAGATGCAACATATCAAGAAAAGAGGATCTCCCGAAGGATCATTTTCATTTCACCATGAAGGGGTGCAAATACATGGGCTCTTCATGCATCTAAAGCAAGGAACCAAAGGGAAGAATACATCGGAGGAAAGAAAAAGAAACAAGGGGGGGGGGAGGGGAGATCTGTATCTCCCTCACCTCACTCTCTGCTCTCTCCTTCTCTTTTCTCACTTCACTTCGCTCTCACAGGAACGCTGGCTTCGGGCTTCAAGGGGTTTCTCTCAGAAGAAGACTTCCACTTTTCAGGCTTCCAAGAGTTGTTCAACCCTTCCAACCTTCCAACCCATTTAAGCTTCGCCTGGGCGCTCCTTTTATAGGGGCCGGAGGCCCTGTTTTGGAGGGATGCCCTCTGGATTCTTCTTCCTCCCGTTGGTTCCTTGTTTCCCGCAACCACCACTGCAGCTGCTGACGTTGGTGACGTTGCCCTGCTGCTGTTGTCGACGTCGCCTTCGGCGAGGCTATGGTGTGATCGGGAGGGGGGCTCCGCTGGCACGTCCACCGCGAGCCACGTTGCTATCATCATTTGCTGAAGAATGGCCGGCCGATCGACGGAATGAGCGTTCGGCGGGATGGGGCTCGAGGACTTCCATTCACGGCATATGCTCGTTTGCCCGTCGGATCGAAGTGGGAGCTTTAACCATTTTAGGCTTGTTCATCATCATGCCGTTCCCAGGAAACAGGGGACCGCATTGATGACGGGATGGCTTCACTGCACGCCGGATAAAGGCCTCAGAGAAAAGCTTGTTTCTAAACTAAGCGCGCCGTATTAACACTCCAAGATGGGCGCGCCGGTTTAGTGCATTCAAAGGGGTGACCCTTCAACGGGAGCATGCCATTTTAACATAAAGCAAGGGAGTTCACGGGGTGCGCCGGACTAGCATCTTGTAAAGGGCGCGCCGGTTTAAGGCCCCCTTAGGGGCGCGCCGGTTTAAGGCTATTGGAAGGGGCGCGCCGGTTTAAAGACCATATAAGGGCGCGCCGGTTTAGACTTCGTCTCGGCTTCGCGGCTATTCGGATGGATGCTTACCCTCCTGTATTGCTTTAGTCGTAATGCACCGCCGTCGGGGTGTTTATTTTAGGGCCTCTGCATCCCGATTTGGAACTTCAAGTGATCCCCGGCGCGTGCCGAACACGTGTTCAAATTCTCGAGTTTCTTTTGATTCAGCCTTTGGCAATGCCGACTGGAGAGCCAGGGCTGTCTCTTCAACACGAGGGGATTCTTTGTCGGGTGGCGGAGCACCGGGTAGGTATTCGTCCTGCTTGGAGGAGGCACAGGGTTTATTCAGCCTTTCCGTCTTCGACTCGCTCTCGAGTGCTGAGACGTGCATGTCGTATGATCATCATCATTTTTTGACGTCCACATGGTCCCATGACATACTCCTGTGTACCCTCTTCAGTGGCCCCTGGGGCTTCTTGTGGAACTTCTTGTTCTCTTGGTTGATCACTGTAATGCCCCGGGTTTTTCGGATCTGGATCCGTGGGTTTCGGATCGTCTTTCCGCGGATTTTAGATTGTGTCCGATCGGGCTTCGGACTATTTTTACCAAGTTATCAGACCTAATGGTGGTGTGCCTGTGTGTTTCCTTGGGTCCGTGGTGTTGTAAGAAGCACGCCGGTAATTTTCTGTAATTTTCGGAGCGCCTTTGTGGGTCCCGGGTTGCGTTTTGGGTTTTACGCGTGTTTTCCGTCTATAGGACCTTCGAAACCCCGTACAGGGTGAACCGTTACATTCTCCAATGTCAGGACGTTACCACGGCGATCAGCACGTTCCGAGAATCACGGGGGTATATTTTTCTATTTTATCGGTATTTTCCAGAATTTTTGGATTTTCTATATAAACCCCCCTCCCTTTTCTCTCTCCCCATCTCTCATTTCTCTCTTCCCTCTCTCTTCTCTCACGCTCTCTCCTCTCCCCCTCTCACTCCGGGCGGCCGACGGAGGTGGCGAGGGCGGGGCGGCGTGGCTCATGGGATGTGGAGCGACGGGCCCAGGATGAGGATCGCGATGGTGGAGGCGGTTCGTGGGATCGCGAGCCGGTGAGGGTGTCACAGAGTTTTCTTCGTGGATCGGCGTCCACGGCACGTCGTATCTTTGGTGGAGGTAGGGAGATGGACCCCCAACTCGTGCACTTCCTTTTTCACGAATTTTGTAGGCCGTGGTGAGCCGAGCGGGCGTATTTGGGGATTTTTGGGAAAAATCCATGTTTTAGGGCTTGTGGGATGATCTACCATTCTACCGCGTTTCGGACCGATTCGAGGGCCTAGATGCATGCTAGGGCCCATAGGGGAGCTTCCCCGTTGTTTTCCCTATCATCCGTGGATGATCGGGGCGTGGAATGGAATTTTTTGGTGTAGTTCGCCGTTTCGCCGCCGGGACGCTGTGGCGGTCGTTCCAGTGACCGCCACAGTGTGTAACGCGCCTGGGCAGGTGCGTTACGTTACCTTTGTTTTGGGTATTGGTGTTCGTGGGCCTGACGGCCTCACGATAGACCACCACAGGGCTGTGACGCCCTCATGCTAGACCATTACGGTGGTTCCGACCGTGGTTTATGACCGTTGGGGGTCAAAAACACCTGACACACCTAGAGTGGGGAGTCAGGGTAGTGTGACGCCCCTGGGCAGGAGCGTTAGAGCTAACGCATCCACCCCCACCCTAGCGCGCCTGTATATGTGCGTTAGAGTGCGTGACGCACCTAGAGGTATGCGTCACGGCTTGTGTAACTCCTTGGCCTAACGCACCAGTGTTGGCCCGTTAGGTGATGTAACACCCCTAGGGGAGCGCGTTACGTTCAGTTTTCACTCGTGCCCTGACGCACCTATTTAGGTCCGTCAGGTGCTGTGACGCACCAGCGTGGGCGCGTTATAGTTCATTTCATGCCGAGTGTCTAATGCTCCTGAGTGGACCGTCAGGGTGCTGTGACGGCCTACCTTTGGACCGTTACGGTATGTGATGGCCCAAAGATAGACTGCCAGACAGTGTGTTATGCCGAAGTGGTTCTTCGTGCTTGCCGCGATCGTTTCGCATTGTGTGGATCCCTGGTCGACTCGGTTGCGACCCAGTGGTCGACCTGCGGTCTCGTGAATGCCCTAGACACCTGTGGGATTCTGTGTCCATGTTTCTAGGGTGTCGAGAGGGCCGTGCTACCTCGATTAGCGTGCCCATAGGTGTGGTGGGTCCGGGTGACCCCACGTGTTCTGGGCTTCCGTGTTACACTTAATCGAGTCACCGTGTATCAGTGTGTGTGCGGTGGGGTCTCCCCTACATGTCGTGAGCTTCTTCGGAAGGCGATTCTTGTGTGGGTCATGTGTTTGGCCTTGGACTGTGAGTCCAGTCATCCGGCCTTGAGCTGGAGGTTTCCCGCTTTCCCTAGGATGGGGAATCGGCGTGGCGGCTTGTGAGCTGCCTTGGGAATCATGCTTTTATGTTTTGTGTGGCCCGTGGACCGTGAGTCCTATTTTCCTTCTGACTGTGGTCATCGTGCAACGGTGCTGGTACGTGGGATGGTCCCCGTATGTTGTCGGATACAGACATGGTTTTCCGTTGACTTGAGAGTCTACTCCTTCAGTGACCCTCCACTAGTCGTAGCCTGCCTGCACGCGAGTGGACCGACCAAGGAGTGGTGGAGAGGCTACCCTGAGGATGGTTTTTAGACTGGTTTCCGTCGGGCCCCTCGTCGGTAGCCAGAGTCCGGATCAAGGGCAAAACCAGTTAGAGGCCAGACCTAGGACGCATGGTCTGTGTGTGCACACGTGGTTGGGGGCGGTTGGACCCATGCTGACGGGCGTGACCCCAGCTAGTCACTTGCTTTGTGGTTACTTGTACGGCGTCCGTGCCTCTGGTAGGCACTACCACGTTAGGCAGTTCACCTGCGGTGCAGTGTAAGTCGTCAGGGGACGCTACCGACTATGCTTCTGGTGGGAGGTAACCTATTCTGGATAGAGAGTGACAGACTATCAGTTTCCGTGACTTCGACCTTTGTGTTTTGGTCATGTTGACCATTGAGTTTCAGTTGTTTCACCGTGGCGCGTGTGACAGTTTTCATGCCATGAGACTAGTGCTAGTAGCTTTACCGAGGTTGCGTCGTGTTGTGCGGACCTTGCGACCGGGTGGTCGGGGTTGCACCTTGGACATCGTGTCCAAGTTGGCCGTGCCCCGGGGGACAGGCCTCTACGGCGGGGTTGCCGTAGGTTTTACTTCGGTAAGTGGTACTAGTGTGGTTCGGTAGCCCCTGACCGTGAGATCGGGGTGTGTTTCTGGTTCAATAGGAGTAGTTGTAGTGCCAAGTTTTGACCGGCCACCGGTTCACTATTCCTGCTATTGTAATAGCTTTCCTTTCCGCTACCGCCATTGTTTTCAGTTGGGGTTCTGCGGGATCCTTGCTGAGTCTCTATTTTGGAGACTCATTCCGTGCTTTTCAGGTGTGGCGGTTCTTCCTCGAGGTTCGAGAGTGCTGTTCGGAGGTTCTCAGTTGCCAGCTCGCCGGGCCGAGTGTTCACTCGGCATGTGGTACGTTTTACTACTTTAGACTGTACTTTCTGTTGGACTGGACTCTGTTGTAACTGTAGTTGTTCATGTATTTTTGTTAATTGTTGATTTGTCCCTCTTTATTTCCTATTTCTTTGTGCCTCCACACTCCTTTTTAACCCTTCCGAGTCTTCGGGCTCGTGGGTGGCGGTTCGAGTCTCAGGTTATCGGGCCTTCCCGGTAATAAGATTCTCGAGTCGTTACAATCACCCTCCTGATCATTGACAACAGACTCAGCAATTTCTTCAAAAATTTTATCAACCTCTTCTGTCAAAATCTGTGTAACCACCCTAGACAACAGTTCTTCATCAACTTCAGTTTCTTCTTCTCTTTCGTCTTCTTTGCCTTGTGGCTCAGCTTCTTGAATTTTTGCTTCTTTTCGTTGTTATTCTTCTTGTTCTTGCTAAACAACTTGATGTTCCTGCTCAGATTGTACTCCAAATTTATCAAAAAGCTCACTGATATTCTGATCCAGCTGCTGTATCATTTGAGTATCAGTTAGGTTCAGTTCATGGACTTCTTGCTCTAGTTGTAGATCATTGAGATTCTTCTCAACGTGTTCAACAGTAGAATCTTGGTTTTGTTCAGCTAATATAGAAGGATTTTCTTCTTGAGGAATCTGGGGAGGCTGTTCTGACACAGTTTTCACTTGAACTTGTTAGGGTGCTAGGCCCGGATACAGAGGGGGGTGAATGTATCCTTCTATGAATAATGGCCAATTAAAAACTCAGATGCTAGACGCAAACACAGAATGAAACGAATTCAATTAAACTTATGAGCAAACACAAGGAGCGCGCCTATCCAAGCATCTAGCGGAAGCAAGCACACAAAGCAAACCATTGCTCAATAGACTTTTTAGGTGGTTTGGTCCTTCAGACCTACGTCCACCTCTCACTCCCAACCGGAGTGAGGCTTCACTAGCCAATGCTAGACAAGCAGACTCAGTCTGCAAACAGTTGCTGCCACACAGCTTGACCAGGGGAACAGCCTCCCCTCTTCCTCCCAACCGGAGGGACCCCTGGACTTGCAACCCGTAAGCCCAGAACTGGAGACAAGTCTCCCTTCCTCTGACCAGAGGGAACCCACAAGTAGCTCTCAGCTACTTGCAACCGGAGATCAGATCTCCCTTCTCCTGATCCACAGGAGGAACCCGACCTCACTATTGAGAATCGGAAGAACAAGGATAACCAAATAAGAAAGGGAAAAACAGAAACACGAAATGAAAATAACTTCAGCAAACAGAACGCTGAAAAATGAAATGCATAATGTGGCTCTCAACGGAGCTGACTGGCCTGGATCTGATCCACGGTCCAGTAAACAGATCTTCAGATGAGCTTCTCTTCCTCTTCTCTTCTCTCTCACTTTCTTTTTCTCTTAACCCTCACGAGCTCTCTAACTCTCTCTTTCTCTTCTTTTCCTTCTGTTCTTCTTCTCTTTCTTTTCTTCTGGATCGAACTCTCTGCACTTCTCCTTTTTTGCTTTTTTCTTTCGATCAACCTTCATCTGTGGACGAGGGCTTCCTTATATAGCAGCAGCAGCAGGTGGATGAGGTGCAGAATGCGTGTGCCTCCCACACTTCGTCTAGAACCTTCTTGCCACGTGCCTTTATAGCATTGGTTCCTTTAGCATTGGATCACGTGCAGCCCAGACACCGGTGAATGTTCTTCCTCGGACCTGCAAGGAGATAAAAACCATTAACACTGAGGGCCACAAGAACTAAAACTGCATGAGGTATGTGATAGCAATACGAGATGCACTGTATTAAGAACGACACGAGATGCACAAGATTATTACAATACGAGACAAGGAGAGAATGACACGAGGTCAGATGAAAACAGCACGAGGTAAAAAGAGAACGACACGAAGTATCACTGTAACAAAACAAACACTATGAAGAGAATGACACGAGATACATAATAATAAAGCTAACACCACAAAGAAAACGACACGAAGTTAGAAGTGAACAGCACGAGGTGAGAAGGAAGTCTCACGGAGTGAAAAGGTAGACAGACACGCGATCAGAAGGAACCTGGACGAAGATAGAAATAAATAACACGAGGACATAAACACAAGAATAACACGAAGACACGAATACAAAAGCAACACGAAGACATGAATACAAAAGCAACACAAAGACATGAATACAAAAGCAATACGAAGACATGAATACAAAAACAACATGACATAACAAACAGCAAAGAGAATGGCACGAGGTGAAACGACACTTCCCTAAAAAGACTTGAATACACATGAAAACAACTTGGACTGAAACAAGGTATAGACTTGCCAAAGAACTGGACGATGTATAGACTTGGACAAGGCAAAGTCTGTACAGACTTGAGAGATCACAACGTATATACTTTGGCAAGACAATGGCTGTACATACTTGAAGTGAAGACCAATGTATAGACTTCAAAGTTCAGCTGCCAATGAATAGACTTGGAAAGCTTGAAGGCCAATGTACAGACTTGGAAGCTTAAACCAATGTATGGACTTAGCTTCGAACATGCTACAGTGCATTGTATGGACTTTGAAGACTGATGCATGACGCTAAGCTAATGTGTAGACTTTGGCTTGGGACGAAGGTTAAGATGAGGCTGTATAGACTTGGCCAGAACAAAAGACTCGAAGATGAAGGGGTGACACAGATGGAACGACATGAAGTGGCACAGAAAGCAGCACGAGGTGCTGCAGTGTTCAGCACGCGCTGGAATAAAACACGACACGGAGACAACCAACAAACATTGTTGGAACAACACGATGTTGAAAAAGACAACACGAAGTGAAGTGAACACAACCAACACGAAGTATGAAAGGAACAGTACGGACATGCAGGGTATTATCTCATAGCAGTTTTTCTTGTTAATCAAGGAAAGTTCGAATGCATAACATTACTCATGATATCTGATTAAAGATAACAATATTTAACATAGTGATGCTCATCATCAAAACACTAGGGAAGTCACAAAAGTCCAACAATCTCCCCATTTTTGATGATGGAAACACTATATTAAATAACAGAGATGAAGTGCATGAAGATAAGCTGTGAAAATAAGCAATGCAGACACACAACACACTCGCCTCCTCTGACGACTCCCAAGAGCTCCCCCTGAACACAACATCTACTTACCTCTGACTAGATAACTCAGGACACTTATCTTTTGCTCCCCCTCAGCAAAGCACAAGCAAGACACAGTCTCTCCCCCTTTGACATCATCCAAAACTAGGGGCAGGTCTGAAGATATCACGAAAAGACAATTGCTGACAGTGGAGAGAAAACAATAGAGAGTATGGCTGATAAAGGAGAGTTATTGAGATGTTTAAGTAATTAAGAAAGCCATTAATTTTATGTGAGGATTTTGAGGATCAGTTAGTCAGACTGTGTGCAAAAAGGTGAATGAAGATCCGCTCCATACACAGAACCAGATTCTAAGCAAGTAAGGTACAAGATACCAGTATGGTCAGAGTAAGTCTGTACTCAGAGAGTATAAAGCAAGGAAGTCTGGAAAAACAAAGACCTGTGGTATTGAAAGCAAACAAACCAAGACCTAAATGCCAAGTGAACAGAATCTAGATACTAAGAGGAAGAAAATTTTTTCAAAGATGGTCAAGATCAAAGATAAATCTGTTAAGTACACCTTTGACATTAGGGAGACACCTTGTTTAGAGGCAGGAATCCCCAGTTACTTGGTGGCAAGACCACATTACCCCTTCTGACAAGAGGACAGAGATAGTATTCTAACTGGTGTTGACATTAAGGTGACACCTTTACCAGAGGCCAGACACCCCAGTTACTAACCAGATATGTACCATTGCTCTGTATGATCAAGACAGCTATTTAAGCCTGATTTACTGCCATCTCATGACATGGAATTCTTTCACTTCATTGATGAAAGTCCCAGTTTCTCAATGAACAGATAACAAGATTTGTAAAACTTCTTTCATGAATTTTTTCATTAAACTGCACTTTAAGCCTTGTGAATTAGTCTTGATTCTGTTTGAGAACAATACACCAGTTCCAAAGTTTTTCAGACAAAAACACTATATACCTCATTTCGGACTCAACTTAGACTAAGTAGGTATGCTGTACTGGCTAGATCAGAAGTCAGTAACAGTGTAGGAAGATAGTCTTGAATTCAGATTTTGATCTCAGTGGGACTAACAGCCGAAATTCCAACAAGAAATTAGATGAACAGTCTTAACAGATAAAACATTCAAAAATTTCTTTTATCCACCTACTCAAACTGATTCTCTTATAAGGTCAGCAACAGTCCATTCAAAGTATGTTCAGATTTGGCCAAAAGAGCATGACACCAATTATTAATCTAGGTCCCCCTGAGACCTTGACTCCAACTCAGACTTAACCAAGACAAACCTCAAAACACCTCAAAGAAAACAAAGTGCTATCAATCAGTACGAGTGAATCAGCAAACACCCATAATGAGGTTATTTTCAGCAACAGATAATGAGAAAAGATAAACACAAGAGCACATGACAGATTATTTAGAGATCAATTATTCAAGCATGAAATTCTGTAAATACCTAATTCTCTGCGCAATGTGCTAATTTTTTCAGTATCTAGTGGCTTAGTGAAAATATCTGCAATTTGTGAGTTAGTGCCAACATGGATCAATTCAAAGGTCTTCCTAGCTACTTCATCACGAATAAAATGATGCCTGATTTCGATGTGTTTAGTTCGAGAATGAAGTACAGGATTCTTTGCAATGTTTATTGCACTAGTATTGTCACAAAAGATGGAAGTGCAACCTAGCTCAACTGAGTAATCCAGAAGCTGGTGTTTTATCCATATAACCTGTGTGCCACAGCTCCCTGTTGCCACATACTCATCTTCAGCAGTAGAAAGAGCCACAGAGTGTTGCTTCTTGGATCCCCAAGAGACTAGACATCCTCCTAAAAATTCGCAGTGACCACTAGTACTTTTCCTGTCCAATTTACATCCTGCATAATCTGCATCTGTATATGCAATGAGATCTAAACTACATGATGCAGGATACCAAAGACCTAGATCATGGGTAGCAGATAGGTATCTAAAGATTCTTTTTACAGCTGCCAAATACAATTCAGTAGGCCTAGACTGGTATCTGGCACACATCCCTACACTAAATTGAATGTCAGGCCTGGATGCTGTTAAGTAGAGGAGTGAACCGATCATACCTCTATATAATTTAGCATCCACTTCTTTACCTTTTTCATCTGAATCCAGTGAGGAGTTGGTGCCCATGGGTGTTGAGATAGTCTTGAGGTTGGTCATTCCAAACCTTTTCAGCATCTCCAGAGTATACTTGGTTTGATTTATGAAACAACCATCCTCCATCTGTTTGACTTGCAGCCCAAGAAAATACTTTAGTTCGCCAACTAAACTCATTTCAAATTCATAAGACATAGATTCAGAAAATTCTTTACACAATGTTGAATTGTTAGATCCGAAGATGATATCATCAACATATACCTGGACCACTATTAAATCCTTTCCGAGATTTTTGGTGAAGAGGGTTTGGTCAACCTTACCTCGAGTGTAGCCCTTGCTCAAGAGGAATTCAGAAAGTCTCTCATACCAGGCTCGGGGAGCCTGCTTCAATCCATAGAGGGCTTTATTCAACCTAAAAACCATGTTAGGCTGAACAGAGAAATTAAAACCTGGAGGTTGTTCAACATATACCTCTTCCTTCAATACCCCATTTAAGAATGCGCTTTTGACATCCATCTGCTGCAGCCGAATGTTCCTAGAGCATGCAAATGTAAGCAGAATTCGTATAGCTTCCATCCTAGCCACTGGGGCATAGGATTCATCAAAATCCACACCAAATTCCTGACTGTAGCCTTGAGCTACAAGTCTTGCTTTGTTTCTAGAGATAGCTCCATTCTCATCAACTTTATTCTTGAAAATCCATTTAGTGCCAATGACATGAGTGTTATCAGGTCTGGGAACTAGTTCCCATACAGTATTTTTCTCAAATTGATTTAATTCCTCACACATGGCGGATACCCAAGAATCATGTTTTAAGGCTTCTTCCACAGATTTGGGTTCCACCTAAGATACCAATGCAGCTAAGTCCTGTTCTTGGACAATTCTAAAATGAGACCTAGTCCTAGAAGGATCATGCAAATTTCCTATGACATTTTCACTAGGGTGGTCTTTGTGAAATATTATCTCACCTGAGGGTTCACCTACCTCAGCTGCTCCCTCTTGCTGTGAGTTTTCTGGTTGAGCAGTTGGCTGCATTTCTTCTTCTTCAATTCTCTCCAAGAAATCTCCCTCATTAGATGGCTCCCTGTCATCATCCATCACTTTGTTAGAGAAATCATTTTCATCAAACACTACATGCGGTGTTTCTTCAACAGTTTGGTCAGCTTTATTGAAAACTCTGTAAGCCCTTGAAGTTTCTGAATATCCGAGAAAAATTCCAGGAGAGCTCCTAGCTTCAAATTTGTCCAAACCATTCTTACCATTATTGTGGATAAAACATTTGGAACCAAAAACTTTAAAGTAAGAAATGTTTGGCTGCTTACCCTTGAGAAGTTCATACGGAGTTTTCCTATGAGTAGGTCTTACCAAGGCTCGGTTTAGAATGTAGCATGCAGTATTCACAGCTTCAGCCCAAAATCTCCTTGGAAGTCCACTCTCAATCAGCATAGTCCTAGCCATTTCAATTATTGACCTGTTTCTTCTCTCAACAATTCCGTTATGCTCCGGTGTCCTGGGAGAAGAGAATCTGTGAGTCACTCCCTCTTTTGAGCAAAATTCAGAAAATGAAGAGTTCTCAAACTCTCCTCCATGGTCAGACTGAATAGTAATGATATTATGTTCACCTTGCAGTTTGATTTTATTGAAAAGTTCTTCAAAGTGAACAAAAGCATCATTTTTATTTGCTAAACAAAACAACCAAGAAAATCTAGTGTAGTCATCCACTATGACTAATCCATATCTCTTACCTGACAAACTTTGTATGCGAGTAGGACCAAAGAGATCCATGTGTAAGTGCTACAGCGGTTTAGATGAAAGACTCTCAGTTCTCAACTTAAAAACCGCACGAGTCTGTTTACCTAGTGCACAAGCATCACATAGCTTGGACCCTAACTGAAATCTTAGACGGGGCAAACCTCTAACTAGGTTATGCTTAGACAGTTTGTTCATTGTAGACAAACTAGCATGGCCTAGACGCCTATGCCAGTCAAACGCAACCTGTTTAGAATTAGCAGACATACACAAGTGAGTTTCAGGATTATCATCCAGGTCTATGATGTATACATTGTTTACTCTATGACCTTTGAACATGACGTTATCAGAATTCAACTCAAAAATAGTACAGGAATTGTGGTCAAAGAGTACCTTGTGTCCTTTATCGCAGAGTTGACTTATACTTATCAAGTTGTACTGAAGTCCTTCTACAAGATACACATCTTCAATGGAGTTAGTAGAGGACTTACCAATTGTACCAATTCCAATTATTCTTCCTTTGTTATTTCCACCGAATTTGACCAAGCCCCCAAACTTCATTTTCAGTTTGCTGAATTTGGACCGGTCTCCTGTCATGTGCCTGCTACAGCCGCTGTCAAGATACCACTTGTTATGCTCGGCTGCCAGGCTAACCTGTGAAAGTTCAGACAAAGTGATGTGGGACCCAATTCAAATTGGGTCCAAAGATAGTTTTCAATTTATCCAAATCACACTTAGGAACCCACATTTGTTTTACTGTTCTTTTTAAAGGTTTCATGTAAATTGATTCTTCCTTCTTGGCATTTCTCAGTGGGTGTTGAATGAGCCTATTCCTATTAAAATTATGCTGTTTCCGAGCAGAGAAATTGTTGTTTGGCCTCTTAGAGGAAACTCGTGTGTGCTGAGCATAATTCATGTAGCCATTTTTATTCAAATAAAAATTGTGCTGAAGGTGATGCATGTTCGCATGCTTTCCTTGATAACTATCATGCTGAATTTTCTTAGCGAACTGTTCACCTTTCTAGTGACATCAATAGGAATGGTCGTGTGAAAACCCTTGTTACACACCTGTTGCATAGGAACAGTTCTAGTCTCAGGATTTCCTGACTTAGTCTGCTGACCAGTGGATTGAATAGATTTGCTGGTCGAAACCTTCAATGTAGAGACAGATTTGGAACTGGATGGGGTTTCCAGTGTTTCTTTGCCCTTGGCGGGGCAGAACGTGACAGTTTTGAATTCAAAGGGTTTTTTACTTGTGGGATTATATCCTAATCCCTCCCTATTGAAGTTTACCCTCGACCCCATAAGGACATCCAGATTGTTTCTCCCCTCTGTAAATTTTTCTAGCATTTTTCCTTTGTCCTCAATCTCCTTCTGAAGTTCATTACATTGGTCCAGGAGTTCCTGATTAACTTTTCTAACCGCCTCATATTTTTCTGCAATCAGTCTAAACTCCTTTTTACTCTCTTCAGTTTTACTCTTCAGCTCATTCATCCTAGCTAGATTTTCCTCTCTTTCCATTCTAAACTTCTCGATCTCACTTCTAGCCTGATCTAGCTCAATGGCCATCTCCTTGGTTTTCTTGTTGTCCGTAACAGCAATAGAGTGTTCCTCAGAAACAGAGTGAAACTTTCGTTTAAGCATTCTGTGCTCCTTGGTTAGAAAATTATATTTAGCTAACAGGTCGCCATAAGCGTCCTCCCAATCATCCAAAGTAAAATTCTCAAATAAGTTCGTTACCTCTTCCTCATGGTTGGCCATGAGGCAAGTCTTCTCTTCATCTTCACTGGACGAGGTGGCTTCTGGATCCTCCTCCTCGTCGCTCCATGTGCATAGCATGGCTTTCTTCTTCTTGTGCACCATCTTCTTCTGGTATCCGGGAGCCTTAGCTTGCAGCTCTGGACATTCACTTTTCATGTGACCAGGTTTCTGACAATGGTAGCATGTAACCTTCTTAACAAACCGGTTCTTCTCAAGTTCTCGTTCAGGAGACTTCCTTGCAGCATTGAATCTCTTTCTCCTGTAGAATTTCTCTTTAGTCCTCAGGAACTTTCTGAATTGCCTGGTGAGCATGGCCTGCTCGCTCTTGTCCAGGTCTAAGAATCCGTCAGAGTCTTCGCTGCTACCACCACTGTTGCTGCTACTGCTGCTTTTCTTAGTATGTCGTGAGACCTTCAGAGCAACATTCTTTCCCTTTCTGTCATGTCCATCATTCCCTTGTCTGAAGTTCGTTTCGTGGGTCAGGAGAGACCCAATCAGCTGGGTTACTGACATGGTAGATAAATCTCTTGATTCCTCTATGACGGTCACCTTAGTATCCCAGATGGGAGTTAGGGACCTAAGGATCTTCCTGACAATGTCTTCTTGCTGAATCTCCTTTCCAAATCCTCTCAGACTATTGATGATCACAGACAATCTAGCATACATTTATGTGATCGACTCCTCTGGTTTCATCTTAAACAACCCATACTGAGTTGTAAGCATATTGATCTTGGTAGCTTTCACTTGAGATGTGCCCTCATAAATTAATGGCAATTCATCCCACATTTTCTTTGCAGTCTTGCATGCTGAAATCCTCAAGTACTCTTCAGGGTGGACGGCGCACTGTATGATGCTAAGAGCTGTCCAATTCAGTGCAGAGAGTTTTACCTGTTCCTCTGTCCATATGTCTTCGTTCGGTGGAAGTTGGTACGGACCATCTGTAATTACTCTCCAGAGCTTGTGGCTTTGGGCCCTGATAAAGACTTCCATCCTGTTCTTCCAGAAAAAATAGTTATTACCATCGAAGAAAGGGGGACGGGTGATTGACTGCCCTTCAGCAATGTAGCTGCGAGGACCAGCGGATCCGTTTCCCTGGCCGTTGGACCACATATTGGGAAATACCCGCTCTGATACCAAGTGTTAGGGTGCTAGGCCCGGATACAGAGGGGGGTGAATGTATCCTTCTATGAATAATGGCCAATTAAAAACTCAGATGCTAGACGCAAACACAGAATGAAACGAATTCAATTAAACTTATGAGCAAACACAAGGAGCGCGCCTATCCAAGCATCTAGCGGAAGCAAGCACACAAAGCAAACCATTGCTCAATAGACTTTTTAGGTGGTTCGATCCTTCAGACCTACGTCCACCCCTCACTCCCAACCGGAGTGAGGCTTCACTAGCCAATGCTAGACAAGCAGACTCAGTCTGCAAACAGTTGCTGCCACACAGCTTGACCAGGGGAACAGCCTCCCCTCTTCCTCCCAACCGGAGGGACCCCTGGACTGGCAACCCGCAAGCCTAGAACCGGAGACAAGTCTCCCTTCCTCTGACCAGAGGGAACCCACAAGTAGCTCTCAGCTACTTGCAACCGGAGATCAGATCTCCCTTCTCCTGATCCACAGGAGGAACCCGACCTCACAACTGAGAATCGGAAGAACAAGGATAACCAAATAAGAAAGGGAAAAACAGAAACACGAAATGAAAATAACTTCAGCAAACAGAACGCTGAAAAATGAAATGCACAATGTGGCTCTCAACGGAGCTGACTAGCCTGGATCTGATCCACGGTCCAGTAGACAGATCTTCAGATGAGCTTCTCTTCCTCTTCTCTTCTCTCTCACTTTCTTTTTCTCTTAACCCTCATGAGCTCTCTAACTCTCTCTTTCTCTTCTTTTCCTTCTGTTCTTCTTCTCTTTCTTTTCTTCTGGATCGAACTCTCTGCACTTCTCCTTTTTTACTTTTTTCTTTCGATCAACCTTCATCTGTGGATGAGGGCTTCCTTATATAGCAGCGGCAGCAGGTGGATGAGGTGTAGAATGCGTGTGCCTCCCACACTTCATCCAGAACCTTCTTGCCACGTGCCTTTATAGCATTGGTTCCTTTAGCATTGGATCACGTGCAGCCCAGACACCGGTGAATGTTCTTCCTCGGACCTGCAAGGAGATAAAAACCATTAACACTGAGGGCCACAAGAACTAAAACGGCATGAGGTATGTGATAGCAATACGAGATGCACTGTACTGAGAACGACACGAGATGCACAAGATTATTACAGTACGAGACAAGGAGAGAATGACACGAGGTCAGATGAAAATAGCACGAGGTAAAAAGAGAACGACACGAAGTATCACTGTAACAAAACAAACACTATGAAGAGAACGACATGAGATACATAATAATAAAGCTAACACCACAAAGAAAACGACACGAAGTCAGAAGAGAACAGCACGAGGTGAGAAGGAAGTCTCACGGAGTGAAAAGGTAGACAGACACGCGATCAGAAGGAACCTGGACGAAGATAGAAATAAATAACACGAGGACATAAACACAAGAATAACACGAAGACACGAATACAAAAGCAACACGAAGACATGAATACAAAAGCAATACGAAGACATGAATACAAAAACAACACGACATAACAAACAGCAAAGAGAACGGCACGAGGTGAAACGACACTTCCCTAAAAAGACTTGAATACACATGAAAACAACTTGGACTGAAACAAGGTATAGACTTGCCAAAGAACTGGACGATGTATAGACTTGGACAAGGCAAAGTCTGTACAGACTTGAGGGATCACAACGTATATACTTTGGCAAGACAATGGCTGTACATACTTGAAGTGAAGACCAATGTATAGACTTCAAAGCTCAGCTGCCAATGAATAGACTTGGAAAGCTTGAAGGCCAATGTACAGACTTGGAAGCTTAAACCAATGTATGGACTTAGCTTCGAACATGCTACAGTGCATTGTATGGACTTTGAAGACTGATGCATGACGCTAAGCCAATGTGTAGACTTTGGCTTGGGACGAAGATTAAGATGAGGCTGTATAGACTTGGCCAGAACAAAAGACTCGAAGATGAAGGGGTGACACAGATGGAACGACACGAAGTGGCACAGAAAGCAGCACGAGGTGCTGCAGTGTTCAGCACGCGCTGGAACAAAACACGACACGGAGACAACCAACAAACATTGTTGGAACAACACGATGTTGAAAAAGACAACACGAAGTGAAGTGAACACAACCAACACGAAGTATGAAAGGAACAGTACGGACATGCGGGGTATTATCTCATAGCAGTTTTTCTTGTTAATCAAGGAAAGTTCGAATGCATAACATTACTCATGATATCTGATTAAAGATAACAATATTTAACATAGTGATGCTCATCATCAAAACACTAGGGAAGTCACAAAAGTCCAACAGAACTTTCCTCTTCTTCTTCAACGGAGCATGCTTTACTAATTTCTCTTTTCTTTGAAATTCACCAGAAGGACTCTCTGAGTTAGTCTTTATCAGCCTCATGTAAGTATCAATGAACTCCATGTTGTATACATTAAATCTTGGAATTTCTTTCGAAGGCTCATCTTCTAAGGCTATGTTTGCCTTCTTAAAGATAGCAGTTAGGTGAGCTGCATAGGGTAAATATCTTCTAGACTCTTTGTAAGTTCTCATTATCTGAATCATTGTTTCAGGCAAACAAACTCTGATTCTATTAAGCAAACAATATAACACAAATATCTGAATGTTGGTCAGTCTTCCTCTCCCTCCGACTTGTGGAGTGATCATAGCAGTGAGAATGTGATGCAACAATCTCTTGAGAGGAGAGAAACTGTTTGCATTAAACTGACCCAATTTTAACTGATTTTTGTCTTGGGGATTCTTAGGCTCATCTATGATGACAGAGTATACCTCATGAAGATCACATGCAAACTTTCTTTCAATTACTCCTTCTTCTGGTATTCTAAATATAGTATGTAGGAGATGTTTAGAGACTTCAATCCTGGACCCCTTGACTTTAGAAACCAGTATTGCCTGATCCAAATCATACTTCAGGTTCTGGTAGAACTCTGCTACGAGTCTATGATAGTATACCCTATGCTTACCCAGAAACTTTAACCATTTCTGAGCCTTAAAAATTTCAATCAACTCAGGAAATTTCTCAATCATTTTCTGGTCATGAAAGTCTACGTACTGTGGGAAGACAATCTTGCCGGCTTCCAATGTTATTTCTGCATGTCTTGAAGCTTCAACTGTGATATCTTCTTCCTCGAGTACCTTTCTCTTATCTCAACCTTACGCTGTCTTCAGCTTCTTTACCTTCGGTAATGCCGCAACCACCTTCACTGACTCCCGATCTTCTACCAATTGTACCTCTGTTTCCTTTCTCTTCCCCTTGCCCGACTTCTTCTGAACCGATTCTGATGTTACACCTACTGCATGTGACTCCTTTGATCTTCGCTTATAGGCTATGGTCACATTGGTCTCTAAGACTTGAGGAGACGAGGGTTGCCGCTCTTCCGTGATTTTCTTCTTCCCCTCACTCGTGGCCGACGGAGAGGACATGGTGAAAGCAAAAAGAAGAGAAGGACGAGACGGAGGGAGAGAATGGACGTGATGAGAAGAGGGAAGGCTGGAGAGGTAAGCTTGCTAGAAGAACTCGAGTGAATAAGACGAGAGAGCGGGTGGCCGCTTCGACTTCAAAGGAGAAGGTATGATGGGTGAGGCAAGTATGGTTATGTATATACTAGAGACACTGCCAACTTTACCAATATTCAATAATTAATACCCAAACTACCCCTTACTTAAAATAAAATGCCTTTCTACGCAAAAATGCGGTTTCCGGCATATGAGACTATATCTTAGAATTCTATTCTCCACAAGTTATCCCTGTGAGCCAATGGAAATGAAATAGCTTAATCAAGGAAATAACCCAATCAAAGAGATCATTAATCTTACTGGGTCCCTTGTATTAGCCAATTACTGATTGAAGAACCCAAATTTTATATGGACATTAAACTAGTCTAAATTTTCTGAAGAGACCAAAGGGTCAACCATGTTTTAATTGAACTTTTGCCAAAAGAGATTTTCATTGAACATTTCAGTATAACTGCCCCTTTTTTGCTCAAGGAAACATGTTGATTAAACACCAGAGTCCCTGGTTACTCAGTGTAGTTTACCTTTATGTTTCATAATAAAAATTTTTTTGAACAGAGATAGCATTCATTATCATGACTTGACCTCTGAATTTCTTTGAAATAGATGATCAGTTTCTCAAATAATATACCATTGCTCTGCCACACTCAATTTTTATTTAATGGCTTATTCCCAGGTCTTTTTTCAGAATTTTTCTTTAGAAATGACTTAGGATCATATAAACCTTGGATTTTCTATCAGATTGGTTTATTACTAAGGACTTTCAGATTATTGATGCCCTACTAAGCAATTTCTAGTTTGGACTATTTTAAGACCATTGAGGTATCTTCCAGGGTTAATTGTGTGAGCTTTTCAGATAAGATTTAATATTCATACACCAAAAATCACATCTTAGTTCAGATCAGCAATTTCGTTCTTAGTTCAAGGTGATCTTAGTAGTTGATTATTGAAAATGAGTAAAGGTGATAGTATTCAGATATTCCTCCCCCTGACTTGCACATTCTATGAATTCTTGAAGACAGATGAGAGTGGTAGAGGAAGACAACGAACAAAGTGATGTAGGTGAGGACCACTCACGAGCAGAGTTAAGACTAAAGGCTAGTTCGCACAAATCCAAAGGCACATCCTGAATGACCATCAACAAATAACCACACATCTCTATAAACCATCAACCAATCAGCCTTCTGGGAAGTAAGAGAATCCAAAAGCCCAAAACACAACCATTTGACTTCTCATATTAGACCAGATTCAAGCTGATTCCAAAGTCAATACCACAAGAGCAGAACCTTGCAAATCATCAGACACATAAAGCTAACTGCCCAAGCAGCAATGAAACACTGACCAAAACATGTATTCTATCTCTGAATGGCACAGCTCCCCCTCAACATGTGACGAGATGTCAAACAACCACTATCTGATTCTCTTAAACCACACAGATATGTATCAACATTATATGCATTCTACAGGAACATGCACACACCTATTTATGTCATAACACACAAACAGACTGCACCGACCTCATCTAACTCGAGGCAAGGGATGCACCGAGTTTATATGCATGCAACTGATAAGTGCACCAACTTACTTGCATGAAGCAACAGTTCTTGCACAGACATTATAACGCTCTAGTTAGGCATGCACGGATGTTATATGTGAACATGACTAACCGTGCACAGATTTGGCAATGCAATGCAGTTGTATCCATTTGATATGTCAGGAGGTCATGCAGATGTATGCCTCTACTCATTAACATGAATAACTAACTAACTAAACATCTCGCAGGGAGTTTGCATGGATTTCATTCTCAATATGTATTACTCTTAAGAAAATATCATCAATCATCAGATTTTTTTTAATCAATCATGCAACATTCCACAGAGATTATTATTCAAACAAAACTGAAGAGTGAAATTTGACTGACCTTAGTGCCCTGAATTTATTTAGCCCCATTTTTATTTTATCTTCAGAAGCACACTTGCAGCCAAAGAGTTATTTGAACAGCCTTGGACCCCAATGATTCTTGGGTCCAACTGGATGAATAGCACCCCACCTTGATGCTCTCCAGTTATTCTAGGAACAATTAAAAATAGTATGACCTAATCTACCACACTTATTGCAAATGGAAGGTTTATGCATGAATACAGGATTTTGAACTCTCCTATATGCAACATGGTTCGTGTGAGCAGGATAGATTTTTCTATCTTTTAAAAACCAGCATTCAGATTTAACATGCCCAAATCTTCCACAGTTAAAGCAATTAACACTCTGATTTTGAAATTTCTTAACATGCTTCTTTGCATAACCATTTCTGTAGTTTTGATCTTCCTGTTTCTTTAAATAACAGTTGTAATGACCCTTTTTGCCACAATAATAACATACATTGGAGATATTTCTATCAGGCATTTTCACAGACTTATTTCGAACTGTGTTGGTATGCTTGCATGCATCTAACTCATCATTTTTCAATACTATGCAATCATCCATGACATGTCCTTTCCGACCACAGTAGTGACATGAAATATTTCTTTTACTGTGCACATGCACGACAGATTTATCCTTTGCATGTGCATGTGAGTGTGTGTGAGTATCATTGTGAACTTGCATAGAAGAATCAAAAGTAGATTTGGACTTATTTGAAATAACCCTATGTTTCTATTTTTGAGTCTCTTTCAGATTTTTAGTTGAACTGTCTACTTTCTGGGCAGTGAATTGAAAGATAGTTGAGCTGGATGGCTTTTCCTGTTCAGAACTTTTTACAAAAACAGTGAGGTTCTTTTTCATATCAATCTTCGTATTAAGAGGATTGAAACCCAAGCCTTCTTTCTGAAAATTCACATTTGACCCAAGCAGTTTATTCAACTTATTGTTACCCTTAACAAACTTTGAAAGAGAATTTTTTAGATCTTCAATTTCAGCTTGCAAAGTGGCAGCATCATGTTCACAGGAGATAACTTGTTGATGCAGACAGTCATTGAGAATTTTTAAAGATTCGTTTTCTTGTCGCAGCTTTATTTCATTGTTTATTTCCTTTTCCTCCAAAATTCATTTTCCTTTTTCGTAAGCCAGCCATCTTTCAGAAAGAACTGTATTAAGGACCATCAGCTTTTTATTCTGTTCCTTCAAGTTATTGTTCTCTTCAATCAATTTATCTTGATATTCATCAGTTTCCTTTTTCTGTTTA
Organism: Amorphophallus konjac; assembly: GCA_022559845.1. NCBI lineage: Eukaryota > Viridiplantae > Streptophyta > Magnoliopsida > Alismatales > Araceae > Amorphophallus > Amorphophallus konjac. Next base: position 263,598,540 of record CM040121.1, read on the forward strand.
ACCAATGACTCATTTTCTTCTTTCAGGGATCTAATTAGATTCTTCTGCATATTTTCGTCCGAATCAAGGTCTTCAATTAGTTCTTTTAAGAATGCACATTGATTACATGAATTTTCATCTCTAGCAAGTTTGTTTCTTAAATTCTCATTTTCAGATTTTAAAATTTCTTTCTCAGCTTTTAAGCGTGTAACTTCATGAATCATTTCTTTTCTCAACTTGTTCTTTTCTGATTTGACTCTATCATATTTATTCAGTAAATGTTCATTCACGGAGACTAAATCATCACAGCTAAAATCCTCAGCTTCAGAATTTACCTGGGAGGATGAGTCCTCGGACTGATCTCTGACCATCAGGCACATTTCTTCATCTCCAACAGATCTTCCCAACTTTATGTTGATGATAGCCGCTGCACTCCTACATTCATTGACATATGTAACATAGTTAGAGTCTATTGCCCTTTTGGTTAGATCTAGGGCCTTTTTATTTTCATCAAACTTCTGTCTATCTGAAGATTTCCATTGGGATTTGTCCTCTGGAACTTCATACGGACTAAGAGCTATAAGAACCCAAAGATCTGAATCCACATGCATCACATAGTCTCTAAAGGAGCCATACCAGCCATAAGAGTTAGAAACGGTGTAAACTGGAATTGCAGCCATGAATTCACTACAAATCAGATCAAGAGCGATGCCAAGAATCGGATCAAACCAGATCGCACCTAAACCAAATCTAGGAACGGATCTGCAGGTCGTTGGACCCTATATGCAGAAACCCGCTCTGATACCAATTGATGGGTGCAGAAATAGGAAGAAACGTAGATCCAGAGGGGGTGAATGGATCTTCTTAAAACATTTCGCCCAATTTAAAGATGAATAGAACTATGATGGCTTATACAGCGGACACTTTCTCAAACACTAGAGATGCACGCCTAATCAACTATTTAAAAACATACCGACGGAAGCTATCTAGGCGATTAGGAACAATCAATCTCACATGAGAAAAACATTCAACCACACTGCACAAGATATTTTAGGTGGTTCGGTCAGCTGACCTACATCCACCCTATACTCCAATCAGAGTATGGCTTCCTGCTGACTCACAGCTTGAAAGACCACTGGGCCTCACAGCTTACCTACAACCGCTGAGCAACACAGCTTACTGTCTAGAGGAACCAATCCTCTGCAACACTGACAAACAGCTTGACCCGCTGGGCTTTACAACTTAGCCGACCAGAGGAAACCTCCTCTGCAACCGCTGACGAACAGCTTGAACGAGTATCAAAGAAGAAGAAACAAAAAGAACAAAACACAGCAACAACGGGATGTCAACAAATCCAAGCTAAAATGCTCACGCAGGAGCCAAGTGTCTCGGATCTGATCCAGAGAACACTACAAAAAACTTGATCTTCAATTTGTTGCTCTTGCTTCCCTTCAAACTATCTCTCTCTCTCTTTCTGTCTCTTTTTTCTTTTCAGGTGCTCGAACTCCTCTTTTTCTCTCTGATTCTTCTGTATCATGCACGCGCTTCTTCGTCTTCCTCCCTTTTTCTTATATCATGGGCATCAGATGAAGGGCGTGTGCTTTCCACGATTCCCGCCCAAATGCTTTGGCCCACGTGGCAGCATCCTAGCTCAGTGCTTTCCACGTGTCTCGATCCTGGCACCTCCTCCACTCTTGGATCACGTGCCACTTTTAGAAGTTAGGATCACTTGGCCTCAGTTCTCTGGAGAGAAAATCTCTGTCAGGAGAATAGTAGTCATTAGGTCAAACATTTTATAAGCAGAGTTATGCATGCACAGAGTCGTATATGAATAAGTCAACATGCACTGACTTGATGCATATATTAGGCAAGTCACACACATAGACCATCGGTGTACATAATGAGGTATGAACCGACTCACTATGGTTATAGGGCAAAGAAATGCATAGACTACGTGTGGGTGTATGCTGCAAGAGTGCACTTTTTGCCAAACCCCAAGATGCATAGACCTTTCGATATGTACAAATGAGAACGTGTACTAACTTCAGTAATGAAATGCACCGATGTTGGTATGCAGACCAAGAAATGCCTTAGGCCAAAGATTGCACCAACTATTGAATGCACTGACTTTGGTGAAAGCATAAACGGGAACAACACCGAGGATGGATATGCAAAGACACGTAATGCACCGTCTTATGCTCGCAGCAAAAGCTGCACCGACTCAAGCTAACACCAAATGTGTACTGACGCTAACGAAGCTAATACCAACTCTGTGCCAACCTTCTATGAACTAAGTATGCACGAACGAACCATTGCACCGATCGGAGCTATAGGGAATAGCACGGACTTTGTATATACAAAGGCGAAGGCTGAACCGACTTCTGTGAACAGAAAGTAAGATACGCACTGACCAGATGTTTGACAAAATGTCATACACATAGAACAGACACGCACAGATCTGCACGGACCTCAGTTAGTGTGTGCAAAGACTTGCACAGACCTTGGCCATGTGCAATGCATGTTATGCACGGACTCTCATATGAAGGACGTGGAACATGCACCGACTATGAATATGCAAACAATTAAGACGTATGCAGACATTATTTGCCATGTAACGTGGTATGCACATACCTGACTATGCACGGACTTCTTTAACCTATGCATGGACTGTATGCAACAAACACAAGGTACACAGACCTTGTATTCTGAAGGACTCAACTATGCACAGACATACATTTTATATGAAATGATCAAATGCAAATAAACTTATGCAATCCAGTCTTCACATGACTCATAGATTGTCATCATTAAAACTAGGGTTCCAACAATCCTCACCAGCGGAGTCACCTAAAAACGTTTGCAAGCATGAGTCTACAAATAGACTCAACAAGTCACCAAATTCAAATATGTTTCTTTTCCCATGCCCAACTTACTACGAGGGTACATAAACTTACAAAGTACTATAATGCTTAGAACATGAAACAAGGTACTGGGAATTTAAAACTATAACCACAAAACAAGTATCATCATAACTATCTCTAGTAAAGAAACACCTTCATGTTCAAATTTTCCAATCACGGAAACAACTTTCACATAAGGTATATGATTGAAGCAGATTTCAGAAAATAGAATTTCAGAATTTACCCAGTTTCAGAAATCATATGCCTTTACAGGTTTCAGGTACATAGATAGAATTTCATATAACATATGGCCAGACACAGTGTCCAAATCACGATTAGAAGGTCAGAACAGACGGATACTCGGTCACCTAGGCAATGGAGATGAGTCTTGGTTAACTGCACAGAACCGGGGAAAGTCCTTCCCACATTAACCAGTGGAATTTATCCACCTCCAGGATTTCACCTCGTGCCCTGGAGGCTAGAACAGATTGAGCCTTCCCATATGAGCATTTCTATAGTTTTGCTCTAGGCCCTTTAATGGCAGTAGTGTCCGTATAGCCAATATAACAGTTTAATTTTTCCATAGATTTCAGGAATACAATAGTTTCCAGATTTCTGAAAATAGAAACAAGCATATTTCCACTGCCAGAAAAACCGCGAGTAGCGACCGACCTCTCGGTCGCTATTCGGTCGCAGATCGGTCGCAAAGATCATGTCGCGACCGAACAGACACCTATTAGCGACCGAACATGTCGGTCGCTATATAATAGTCGCTAAATGGCGACTGATATAAATCGGTCGCAGAATAGGTCGCCGTTAGCGACCGATAATTATCGGTCGCAGAATCGGTCGCAGATAGCGACCGATAATTATCGGTCGCAATATCAGTCGCGGATAGCGACCGATATAAATCGGTCGCATTATCCGTCGCTAATATATACAGTCGCTATTCGGTCGCTAATTTTAATACTTTAATAAAATAAATAATGAAGACAGTCGCTATTCGGTCGCTATTCGGTCGCTAATTTTGTAGTATTTTTTTTTTATAAATTTATATAATCGACTATAAATCACCTGATAAATAATAATTTAATAAAATAAATAACCTGATAAATAACAATTTCATAAAAACATATAAATCAACTACACAAATCACAATCTCCACGAACTTCAAATTCATCACATACAAACACACAAATTAATCATACATCCATAATAAAATGATAACATGCAAATAACTAAAATGAAATCACAAATCCTCCACATATGTGTCATCCTGGTCGTCGTCTCGTCTAACATCTCGCGACGGATGATCCTGTATATCATTTAAAAAAATTAAAATCAAATCCTTAATAAAGAAATCAATTTTTCTTGAAAATTAAAAGCAAGATGTTTTTCATTTAAGTGAAATTGACGAATGACAATTTTAGACGTTTTGCTCAAATCGGTAGTCCAATTTGGACTCCGTCAGTTTCTACAAGTCACTCTCACCTTCCCGGTCATGTTGGAGTCATTGACAAATTAATTGGACATATATTTCTTTATTTTTGACCCTCTTACACTCGATTAACTTGGTTCTATTTAGGAAATGTAAATTTGAGCATCGAGCTCAAATTTGGAGTCCAATTTGAACTCCGTCAGTTTCTACAGGTTACTTTCACCCCCCATGTCGTGTTGGAACAATCGATGGATTGATTGGACCTCTCTTTTCAATTTTGGACCCTCAAACCCAAGTTCATAGAGTTAAGAAAATGATATTTTCCCCTCCTCAATCTAAATTCTTATATTTTGTAAGATGATATTTAGAGTTAACAAATAGAAAATCAATCAAATAAAATACTTACCGGAGGCTGCTATGCACGAGGTGCAGGAGGTGCTCTATTACTAGCAAGTCCCAATTCTGTGAGCATCTGGGAGACGGTCTGAGAGACGATGGTTGAGATATTCTGAGAGACGGTCTCGTTGACGATCGCCCTAAACATATCTGGAGTCATGGTCGGGGCGGCACTGGAAGAACCATCTGGGGCTGCTGGTGTGGTATCTGGGGCTGCTGGTGTGGTAAATGGAGAGGTCGCATGTGAGACCGAACTCGAGCATGATGATAACACCCTAGTCGTGCCCAAGCTATGTCCAAAACCATAAACATGGCCTTTCTTGGGTGCCCCAGATGCTGCAACCCAAATGTCAGGATCCAACTCTGGACGCTGACTGTCATCCCCGTACCTCTCATCCATTCCTCTACTATATGAGTCCTGTAAAAAACAAAAAAACAAAACAAAATTATTCTACAGTTTAATCTTAAATGAAAACTATTAATGTATACACTTACCGCTACCTCCCGAGCTTTCTCACTAATGTAAGCATTTGTCCCTTTCTTCTTATGAGTATGATCAAAAAGTTCTTGAAATTGAGGTGGCCGCTTTAACTGTACTTCCTGTTATTCAAATAAATCACAGTTTATTATTAGATTAAAAAAAAATACAAATGTAGAAGTGTACTTACCAATCTCGCTTTATGCGTTGCAAAGGAGACAGAGCCACCCGTGTGTACATTTGCTTCAGGATGCGCTGCTCTGTTTTGCTTTGCTTTGTTTGAATTGTCATTCCATTTCTCCGTTCCCCAAATGTTGCACAGCTCCGTCCAATACTCCTTTCTCATCCACACAGGCCCATGCTCCTTCCATTGGTTCTTATCTGTACTTGTACATGCTCTTTCTGCATTTTTTCGGATATTGTGCATAAGATGTTTGAAATTTGCTCTTGCAGTAGTTGTCCATGCAGATCTAGCACGTAACTCATCTGAATGCTCTGTGAATCGATGATTCCTCTACATATTAACAAAAAATAAATTATATGTTACATAACAATAAGTGTGTTAAAATATAGCAGGAAAATGACTTAATATGATAAAATAAGATAAATACCAAGAACATAGTGAACAATAAATCCCGAACATCCATCGGAAAATCAGAAAAGCGACGGATGGGGCCTGGAAAATGTGCTTCAATTGACTTTGTAATAAATTGTGATGCTTGGGCTGGCTCTATTTTATTCCTGAAATTAAAAATATTAATACCACAATGATGAATAGATAACAAAAATAATGCATTACATACCCTTCATTTATCCACACTGCCCGCATCGTCTCATTATAACTGCCCTCCCCCTCGTGATGACTCGTCTCGTCATCAACACGTACTATACGAAATGGATAAAAATAAATAAAACAAACTATCAAAAAAATATAGAAATGTAAATGAACATACCTGACTCAGCTGGAGGAGGTGTAGATCCACTCGCCATGTGTGATGGTGGTGCAGAGGCCGTCAATCTACCTGTTGTCAGTGGTAACGGTGCAGAGGTCGTGGGTCCTGTAAGGATAAGAATCAGATAGCACAAAAATATAAAGAATTATTTTAAACAAATACTACAATGCATTATACATGAAAGTATACATACCTACTACCGGTGGTAGCGGTGCAGAGGTCGGTGGTAACGGTGCAGAGGTCGTGGGTCCTGTAAGGATAAGAATCAGATAGCACAAAAACATAAAGAATTATTTTAAACAAATACTACAATGCATTATACATGAAAGTATACATACCTACTACCGGTGGTAGCGGTGCAGTGGTCGGTGGTAACGGTGCAGAGGTCGTGGGTCCTGTGAAAATAAGAATAAGATACCACAAAAATATAAAGAATTATTTTAAACAAATACTACAATGCATTATACATGAAAGTATACATACCTACTACCGGTGGTAGCGGTGCAGAGGTCGGTGGTAACGGTGCAGAGGTCGTGGGTCCTGTGAAAATAAGAATAAGATACCACAAAAACATAAAGAATTATTTTAAACAAATACTACAATGCATTATACATGAAAGTATACATACCTACTACCGGTGGTAGCGGTGCAGAGGTCGGTGGTAACGGTGCAGAAGTCGTGGGTCCTGTAAGGATAAGAATCAGATACCACAAAAATATAAAGAATTATTTTAAACAAATACTACAATGCATTATACATGAAAGTATACATACCTACTACCGGTGTAGAAATGGAAGTAAATCTCCTCCCGCTACCCTCTCCCCTCCCACCTGAAGAAGTCCCACGCCCTCCTCGAACCATATCTTCAACTGGTAATAAAATACATGCATATTCATCAAATAGTGAAAGAAAGAAAGTTACAGAGTATTAAAATTTTAGGTAAAATTGTATACCATTAATCAAACATTCTCCATTTCATCTTCAGATGTTGGAGATATATCAAATTCAACATTCACATCTTCATTATCAGATTCATTTTGATCGCTAATATATTCCTCCTCTTCGGAGTCCCCCAACTGTATTTCAGGTTGTTCTGGATCGACTTCTTCCACTTCATTCTCTTTAGATAAAGACAGTGCCTCCACAGATTCATCACTAGAAGCAGGCAACTCTACATCATCACCCAAGTCTGATTGAAAGAATTCGGCATTCACATCCAACTCTACTGTTTCAATCAAATCCAACTCATAATCCGGAAAAAGCCTTGTCTTAACCTTGCAAACTGCCCACCAATCATTTCTTTCTTTATTTCTAGACGATGGATACTTTGTATAATAGACCTGCTGGGCTTGTGCGGCCAAAATGAATGGATCATAAGTATTCAATTTAGACTTATGTCTGATATCGACAATCCCATATGTTGTGTCATTTCGAACAGAATTGGGATCAAACCAATGACACTTGAACAGAAATATATGGTTGTCATCTCCGTGATATTGCAATTCTAAGATCTCCTCAATAATACCATAATAATAACGTTCGTTTTCATTATATGTACTTCCTTTCACACATACCCCGCTGTTCATTGTTGACTTATTCTGCCCATATTGTCTAGTGTGAAATCTATACCCATTCACAATAAATGCTGGATATGTACGTGCAACTTTCGATGGGCCATAACTACTCTCTCGAATTCTTTGATCAGTAATAAAACCATTTTCAACCTACATATGGAGAGCACACTAGTCAGAATTTGTCATTGGCCTAACAAGGAGAAAGAGTAGTAATAATACTTACACGATATTTCAGCCAAGAAGCAAATGATTTTTCTCGTTCTTTTTCAACCTCCATGTCAGTGAGATATGGACATCTTTGGATTAATTCTGAGTCAAATTGTCTGTATTACGACCATTGGAGCATTATAGATGGAATGAAAAATAATAAGTTATAGACACAATGTAATGTGAGTAGAGAACTTACGCAACATAAGGTTCAACCTCCATACAATTTAAAAGGATGTACATTTCTGCACAGTGCAATTCTCTATCATTTAGCATCCGACTCGAAGAACGTCCATACGCACGTCCAGGATACTTAAATATAGACAGCCGCTCAGAGTGAACGGAGTCTCCCCCATCATCATTACGTGGTGGCCGAGTACGACGAGTTTGTACCTCAGGTTCAAAGTACATTGAACAGAAATTTGATATTTCTTCCATAATGTACGCCTCCACAATGGAACCCTCTACTTTTGCCTTGTTGCGAACTTTCATTTTCAATTCATGCATGCACCTACCAGAATGTTCATAAGATAATGAAAAACACATCAACATCTAATTGAATTATGAGGAGAATATATATATATATTACCTCTCAAATGGATACATCCATCTAAATTGTACTGGCCCTCCTACTTTAGCCTCATATGGTAAGTGTATAAGCAGGTGCTCCATTGAATCAAAGAATGAGGGTGGAAATATCTTTTCCAATCTACAAACTGTCGTGATCACATTCTGTTCAATAGTTTCCACATCTTCATACCTGAGCTCTGATGCACATAAAATTTTGAAAAACTGACTTAACTCAGTCACTGCTCCCCATATCGGCTTCGGCATCATATCACGAAATACAATAGGTAACAACCTCTGCATGAACACATGACAGTCATGACTTTTCATTCCATATATTTTCCCCTCATTTGTATTCACGCAACGAGCAATGTTAGACACATAACCATCTGGAAATCTCAATTGTTTTAGCCAAAAGCATACTTCTTTAATCTGTGCAGCTCCAAGGGCGTAAATTACTTTCGGTTTAACTGTTTTACCATTTCTATCAATAAGTTCCAGTTCTGGACGTTTACAATGTATTTTCACGTCTAAACGAGCATTCACATTATCCTTTATTTTGCCTTTTATGTCCATAATAGTGTTGAACACATTATCAAAGACATTCTTCTCAACATGCATGACGTCGAGGTTATGTCGTATAAGAAGAGTTGACCAATAAGGCAATTCCCAGAAGATAATTTTTTGACCCAGTTGTGATCCTTCCCAAATCCAGGGAGCTGTCTTGTGCTGCTCGACAATTGTGCTATATCTGGTAAGTTCTGTACACTTGCTGCTAAATGTGGACCAGACAACCGTTCAAAATCAGCTTCTTCCAATTCAATTCTGTTCTTTAAGAATGCATCTTTTTGCCTTCTAAACGGATGGTCCCTTGGTAGAAATCGTCGATGACAATCAAACCAGCATGACTTGCCACCATGCTTAAGTACAAATGATTTGGAACTGTCCATACAGTAAGGACATGCTAGTTTTCCATGAGTGCTCCAGCTAGATAACATTCCATATGCAGGAAAGTCGCTTATTGTCCACATCAATGCAGCCTTCATAGTGAAATTTTGTTTTCTGGATGCATCATAGGTAGTAACCCCATCAGTCCATAACAATTTCAACTCATCAATCAACGGCCTGAGATATATGTCTAGTTTTTTCCCAGGATTTTTTGGACCAGGGATCAATAATGATAGAAATAAATGCTCTCGTTTCATGCACATATTTGGCGGAAGATTATATGGTGTCACGAAAACTGGCCAGCAAGAGTAGGAAGTCACTGAACCTCCAAATGGATTGAATCCATCAGTACATAAACCCAGCCTTACATTACGCGACTCTTTTGAGAAAGTAGGGTGAGCACGGTTAAAGTGACTCCAAGCTTCGGCATCTGCAGGATGACTGATTACATTATGTTGTCGACGTACTCTTTCCGCATGCCATCTCATATGTTGAGCTATCTTTGGTGACATATACATTCTCTGCAATCTCGGTGCAATAGGAAAATACCGCAATGACATATATGGTATATCTTTTTGCTTTGAATTGTCCCCTTTCTTAGGCTTGAATCTATCATGACCACATATGGAACATGATACCTTACTTTTATCCTCATTATAATATAGCATGCAATGATTAGGACATGCATCTATTTTCTCATATCCAAGCCCTAAGTCAGTGACCATCTTCTTTGCACGATAAAAATTTTCAGGTAATTTCTCATCTTGTGGCAACATACTTTTGATAATCAGTAACAAACGATCAAAACAAATCTCACTGATGTGAAATTCAGATTTCAAGTTCAATAATTGTGACACCGCAGACAGTCGAGAGTGATTTTGACATCCATTCCACAATGGCTCATCATCATCTTTGAGTAGCTGATAAAATCTTTCAGCTGTCTTGTTTGGCGGTTCTTCATTGTGTACATGCTCCTCATGAACATTGAATTCTGGACCAGCAGCATCTATGACCATATCAACATATGAACTTCCACTTCCTCTATTGGCAGGCTCGTAGGACCACAATGTTTCACCATGACATATCCAGTTTGTATAATCTTTAACAAACCCCTTTCTGTATAAATGACGTTGTACATCCCATGTTGTCAGCCACTTCAAATTCTTACAGACTACACAAGGACATCGGATACGACCCTCACAATCTACAGCTTCAATATGATTTCTCAAAGCAAACTGAATGAATCTCTCAACTCCATTTTTAAATTCCATAGACACCACCTGATCAACTAGTCTACGGTACATCCATGAACGATCTTCAGACATTTTCCCTATGCGAATGAAATGTAAACACACAAAATTTTAACATGTTTAACAAAATAAAAAGTCCAACCCTTTCCTCACATCCTCCATCTCTGCCATTTTAAATAGGACGGAAATATCATTTAGATTTTCACTTTTTAACCCATCTGTGAAGGTTTGATCGCACGATTAATTACTATATGTGTTGTGTTATTTGCTAAAAATTTCGGCAGCATCTCCCCACACCTCTCCGATATACCACAAAATATTTATTGATTAAGAAATTTTCTTAAACACTTACTAATAAGTGGTTAAGAAATTAATCAAAATCAATAAAGGTATATCAGAGAGGAGTGAGAAGACGCATCCAGCCAAATTTTTTAACAAACAACACAAACACATATAGTAATTAACCACCTAAGTGCGATCAAACATTCACAGACTGTCCAAACGGGACAATTCAAGACTTTGAGTTAGATATACACATTCTCATCATTCAAAATGAGAACGTGCACATCAATCCCAAAGTCTTGAACGGGTAGATTGATTGACACGGGTTTAACACGCTCTCCTAAGATGCGTGCAATGTTAGGTTGCACCCACGCATCTCAGCTCACATACAACACCCAACTAATTAAATATTGACAAGATAATAACACATTCTAAAAACATAGCAGTAACATGTTAAAATAAAATTCATGCTCTTATGAATGTGCTGGAAATGCTGCAAGTAACACCCAACTATCTCTAGCTTCATATATAATTACTATTTTAGAAATGCTACAAGTCTAAATAACAAAAAAGAAAAAATAAACAACGGAACAGTGGTCTTCAGACACAGTATTCTGATTAGACAGAGCATGGATATATTGCAAGATACGTGATCAAACCGCCCAACATCTAAATAAGGTTACGTGATCAAACCGCCCAGCATCAAACCGCCCAGTATCAACATAATGTAGCCAATTAAGGCTCAGAAGAAGGCTCAAAAATGGTTAAAATTGGGAGCATGTACACAAATGGAAATTAAGGAACCCCAATGTGACTAGCTTGTCTAATTGTGAAAGCAAGTACATGATCAGCATCCCCTGAGCCCCAAACCACATGCACATGCAATCCCTACTCTCATGACCCACCACCATGTGTGCTTGGAACTCAAAAGGTGCAAAAGAAAACAAACAAGAAGAAGGGAAAGAAAAAGTCATCAACAGCACCTAATCCTCATTCCTTCTTTCCCACTCTACCAAACCCCACAAGAAGTAGAAAAAGAAAAAAAATATCACATGAGAGGAATGATTCTACCAAACAGTGGATCCATCATGGTAACTATGTATGTCTGACAGAAACTATTCCCTTTTCAAAGGATTGTGAGATCCTTGTGATTGGTTGTTTTAGTGAAAATCTGATATCTGATAATGTTATCCCAATAAGCATTGACAAATCGCCCTTGTATGGAATCATGTCTTTTTAATTAAAAGAGATAAATCGATGTTGTTTGGACATAAACTCGTTTCATTTAAAAATATTTGTAAATACTTGAATAAATAATCCACTTTAAAAAATATAAATTTGACGAAAACTAATTATGATTTACCAGAAGGGGGGGCCCTGCGGAGGGGGAACCGGAGCCGGTGGGGGGACTGGAGCCGGAGGGGGGCCCGGAGCCGGAGGGGGGGCCCTGCGGAGGGGGAACCGGAGCCGGAGGGGTGGCCCTGCGGAGGTGGGGGCGGAGCCGGAGGGGGGGCCCTGCGGAGGGGGGATCGGAGCCGGAGGGGGGACCGGATGGGGAGGGGAGAGCCGCGCCGGAGGGGGAAACCAGATGGGGAGGGGAGAGCAGCGCCGGAGGGGGAGGGGGGGCTCGGGCGGGAGGGGGCCGCAGGGGGAGGGGGGGCTCGGGCGGGAGAGGGGCCGCAAGGGGAGGGGGGGCTCGGGCGGAGGGGGGCTCCGGCGGGAGGGGGCCGCAGGGGGAGGGGGGGGCTCGGGCGGAGAGGGGCTCGGGCGGGAGGGGGCCGCAGGGGGAGGGGGGGCTCGGGCGGAGGGGGGCTCCGGCGGGGGTCCGCCTCACTTACCTCCGATGGCCGGTCCCCGCCGCCGCTCGCAGTCGTCCGTCCACCGCCGCTCGCCACGCCGGTCGTCCGTCCACCGCCGCTCGCCACGCCGGTCGTCCGTCCACCGCCGCTCGCCACGCCGCTCGCAGTCGTCTGTCCACCGCCGATGGGAGCTGGTCGCGGGGGGGGCCGCAGAGGGAGGGGGGGCTCGGGCGGAGAGGGGCTCGGGCGGGAGGGGGCAGCAGGGGGAGGGGGGGCTAGGGCGGAGAGGGGCTCGGACGGGAGGGCGCCGCAGGGGGAGGGGGGGCTCGGGCGGAGAGGGGCTCGGGCGGGAGAGGGGCCGCAAGGGGAGGGGGGGCTCGGGCGGAGGGGGGCTCCGGCGGGAGGGGGCCGCAGGGGGAGGGGGGGCTCGGGCGGAGAGGGGCTCGGGCGGGAGGGGGCAGCAGGGGGAGGGGGGGCTAGGGCGGAGAGGTGCTCGGACGGGAGGGGAGGGGGGGCTAGGGCGGAGAGGGGCTCGGGCGGGAGGGGGCCGCAGGGGGAGGGGGGGGCTCGGGCGGAGGGGGGATCGGGCGGGAGGGGGCCGCAGGGGGAGGGGGGGCTCGGGCGGAGGGGGGCTCGGGCGGGAGGGGGGCGCAGGGGGGAGGGGGGGGACGCGGGGGGGAGGGGGGGGAGCTGGTGGCGGGGGGGGGGGGGGAGATGAGTGATCAGCGACCGCTTCGCGACCTAAATAAATTCGGTCGCAAGATCAGCGACCGATTAGAGACCGAAATAATTTCGGTCGTAGAATGGGTCTCAGACGTGCGACCGATTATATCGGTCGCTATATGGTCGCTATTTGGGACCGACTAGCGACCGATTTATTCGGTCTCTAATTCGGTCGCTATTGCCACTTTTTCTTGTAGTGTTCCTAGCTACACATGCGTATAAAATGGTTCGTAATTATAAGCACAAAATTTTAGTGAACACGAAATTTTTACAGCAGGTTACCAACTTATTCATCTATCATTTCCTAATTTTTCATATTTTTCGGAAGCAAAATGACCTTTCAAAACTCTTTATTTGTAGGTTTCTGGAATTTAGAAAACAGATTTGTATTTTTGGCCACCCATGCTTATAAAACAATTCATAACTATGAGTGCAGATTTTTTTGATGAGCACAAAAATTTTACAGTGAGTAATTAACATGGTTTTCTAACATTTTCTAATTTTTCAGATTTTTTTGAATTAATTTGGCCTCTCAAAATACACTTTTCCTGAGTTGCTGGAAACTAGGACAGAACACAGGATGCATCTACCTATGTACAAGATGTCCATCGACCTTTGCACAGGATGTGCATCGACCTGGGTCTGAGCAATACACAATGTGCATCGACCTTAGTCTGAGTAATACACAATGTGCATCGACCTGGTGTGGACATCAAAAAAAAATGATGATCATACGGCACGTACGTCTCGGCACTCGAGAGCAAGTCAAAGATAGAAGGGCCGAATAAACCCATACTTCCTCCATGCAGGACGAGCACGTACTGGGTGCTCCACTACCCAACAAAGAAGCCCCTCGGGCAGAAGAGATAGCCCCGGCTTCCCAGTCGGCGGTGCCGAATGCCGAATCAAAAGAAACACGAGAATTCAAACACATGTTCGGCATGCACCGAAAATCACTCAAAGTCTTGAACCGGGACTCGGAGGCTCACAACTAAAGCAACACGGAGGGCAGGCGTCCATCCGAATCACTGCTAAGCCGGGAAGAAATCTAATGGGCCTTAAACCATCGCCGCTATACCTGTACGGCCATTAAACCGGCGCGCCCCTTGCAAGAGCTTTAAACCGGCGTGCCCCCCTCCTATGGCCATTAAACCGGTGCGCCCCATTCATGCTGTTAACCCGGCGCGCACAACCCCACACCGGTTTAACCCCAAGGCATCCCATCCTACCTACGGTCCCCTATTTTCTGCAAACGGAATGCTGTTGCTTTCCCTAAAATGGCCAGGTCTCCTGTGCCCGACCAGTGTGCAATCACCTGAACCACTAAAGCTCCCCGGAATGGCAATCTTCGAGCTCCGCACCGGCCGCCCGTCTCCACCGGTCGCCGTCAGCCAATCCCTGAAGAGCACCGTCCCTACTCTACCGCCCTACACGTCTGCAGGCCACTCGATGCCTTCGGTTGGGGAGAAAGAGAAGACACCTGTCGCTGGCATCAGAGGCTTCTTCCTCCCAGCTTCACTGATATATATATATATGCAACGAACACCGCACTAGAAGCTCGCTCGGCTGGCTACTGGATAGCTGGGCAGTTGGTCAGAGGTTGATAGCGAAAAGACAAGGCCACCCGAAAAAAAGAAGCTCCGCCCCTGTGCCGTAGAGGTGAGGTGAAGAGAGGAGAGAGAGGGTGAGAGGTGACCCCGGGGGGAAGAGCTTATGCTCTATTCGCCCTTCCACCGGTGTATCTGCTTTCCCTTTTCCTGTTGTTTCTTTGGTTATGGGGGATCTTATGGGGTAGATCCCCTTGCAGTACTCTGTTTCCCCTTTTCTTCTTATGGATGAATAAAAGGAAAGCTTTTGCAACACATATTGTTATACTTCATCGATTTCTTCCCTCTTCCCACCTCTACATCACCTGGGGTCCTCGGAAGCTTGCCCTTCTGTGGCATGACCTTTGAGGGAACCCGTTTGAAGGGTGAACATTCATAGCCGTTCCTGGCGAACATCCGTCCCTGCGGAACTTCCATGAAATCATCACCTGTGACCTTCTGGAACTCTTGAAGGCTAGTCCTCGAGCCTTCGCACACACTTATGGGTTAATGGAGGTCTCACTCCGAGTTTTGAGGTTCACCTCGGAGTAATCCGTTTGGTGTTCCTCTATTTTTCTCTGGCAAAGCCTTAGTCCGGGGGAGATGCTGCCCAATTTTTGCCAGAGCCAAGAACACTACTAACGAGGAACAAGAACATACAAGAACGAACAAATGAACTACTCCCTGAGGCTAAGAACAGCACATGTTGGAAGCCACTGAAACAAACTGAACCTCCAAGTTCCTGCACATCAGACCCCTCTGAACAAAACACTTGAACCTTCATGATAATTTGCCTTAACAAATGATTAAATGCTTAAACTTCCTCTCCACAAACTTAATCCACCAATTGGGTGAATAAACCAATCATCAAATCGACTTGCAGGTGAAGGAAAGAAGAAACAGAACCAAGAAGGATGAAAGAAAACCTCATATAAGCTATCCCAGCACGCCCCTAATCCGGCGCGGGCTAATCCGGCGGAGTACCCCCCCGCGCCGGTTTAGCTTCACACTCAAAATTCCCTTATTTTTCTTGGTGTATACCCAGCACGCCCCTCCTCCATTGGCCATTAACTGACGCGCCCCTCCATCTTCTTGACCATTAATCGGCGCGCCCCATGGCACCACTTAAACCGACGTGCCCCACCTTTGCACCTCCTATTCCGGCGCGCCCTCTTGGGCATCCTTAACCGGCACGCCCTTCTCTCCCCTTGGCATTCTCTTAACCGACGCGCCCTTCTCTCCCCTGGCATCCCCTTAACCGGCGTGCCCATTTGCTTCGTTAAACTGGCGTGCCTCATAAAAGAAAACACAAATTAACTAAATAGAAGAAAAAGTTTGAAACTAATGAATAAAACAAGAGAAGAGACCTAAACTAATAAATGAAAATGAAAGGAATATGAAGCCAATAATCAAAATATCACCCATGTCATAATCAAAATTTTCTTCCGGGGGCGCTACCCCCTTGACCCCCGCGGCCTGACCGCGCAGGTCGATCCGCGTGCAAGGGCGCACGTTGGCGAGTTTGGACTTCACACTTAACAATTCGCTTCCCCGGACTATGCGTGAAGAGAAAGGCAACGATGCCCCATGGTATCAGATGTGGACCTCGGAATCCCCGACATGGCCATAGTCTGAAACCGTCTCGGGCCAATAGTCCATCAACTTGACCCACTTCTATAGGGATCCAATCTCGCAATCCCATTAAACTTGCCGTACTTGCGGCAGACATTCGTACGATTTTGTCATCGTCTTCGATGCTTCAAATGCGGGCTCTCGTCCGAACAATGAATGGTCCATTAGTGACCGACATATATATACCAGGATCTAATCCCGCACCCACATTAAGCTTGCCGTACCTGCGGTAGACATCCGTATGGCTTTCTCGTTGTCTTTGATGCTTCAAATGAGGACTCTCGTCCGAACGACGAATGGTCCATTAGTGATCGACATATTTACCGGGACCTAATCCCGCACTTGTACTGGTTTATTTCCGTTTACGTCGTGCCTTCAATACGGATCTTTGTCCGAACATAAAGTGGTCCATGAATGATCAACAAAATCTGAATGGAACGAGACGGCTCTCGTCTTCTCCGAACCCTACGTGTGGGAATATCAATAAGACCTTCGTGAGTCACGTTTGGACCTCGGGTTCGCCCCAACCATGGTCATTGCCTGACCCACATCCTAGGCCTATAGCCTGCTATCTCTGTACACGTCTTTGTTTTGGAATCTAGTCCCGAGAAACTTTCCCACTGCCCTTCGGCACCGGAAATATTAACGATGCCCATGCAAGTCTCGTTTGGACGGCGGGAGACACCCCCGAAATGGTCCTAACTCGATCTCACACCGGGCCAATAAACTCGTTGATTCCCGACCACTCTAGCCAGGATTCAACCGAATCTCTCCTATCCCTTTGAACAGTAAATTTGTCGTACCCCGGCGTACATATGCTCCGGTTTTCCCCGTGACGATCATGATTTTCCGAAGACGGACGCTCGTCCGAATATTAAAAATGATCCCTTGAGTGACCGACATATTTCGAATGCTTGCTTCCCTAGACATCGGGCTTTCCGACTGATTCGAGACTGCTATCGACTTGTTTCTCTCGATATAGTTTCCTGGCCATGAGGCCCTTATTCCCGACGATTAATAAAGGATGTTCCCCTCTCCGAGGGGATGCAAATGATGCCGTGACCTTTACGACGCGGCGGGTTTTGGTCCCGACATGAACTACACAATCGTCTGATTAGTCAGATCGAGCGCACAATAAATCATCACCTAGGTGACTGGCACGCCCACGCACTTAATAAATCCAATAAACAAATCGCCAAGATCTCAATAAAAAGTGCGTCCACACCTAGGTCTGAGCAATACACAATGTGCATCGACCTTAGTCTGAGCAATACACAATGTGCATCGACCTTAGTCTGAGCAATACATAATGTGCATCGGCCTGGGTCTGAGCAATACACAATGTGCATCGACCTGGGTCTGAGCAATACACAATATGCATCAACCTTGGTCTGAGCAATACACAATGTGCATCGACCTAGGTCTGAGCAATACACAATGTTCATCGACCTTAGTCTGAGCAACACACAATGTGCATCGACCTGGGTCTGAGCAATACACAATGTGCACCGACCTTACTCTAGGCATCCACTGGACATGCATCGACCTTAGTCTGAGCATCTACAAGACATGCATCGACCTTAGTCTGAGCATAAAATGCCATCTTCATTTAAAACTCAATCGATCATCATGCAAAACATATAAATTGATGGAAAAACCTAAAAATTATCAAAAACCCTATTTCTCATGTTTATCTATTTTATTTCATTATTATTATTTAAAAAAAAAAACACCTAAGAAATCAAACACCATATAAAGGTATAAAAACCATTCAGTTTGAGACTTGCATGATTTCATTAACATACTGGGGTTTTTGGCCGAGCAAAAATAGAATCTTAACAAAACCAAAACAGACATTTGGGCTCGTATAATACAACCTCCTGAGTAAATTAGAACAGGCCAAAGGGATAACTTTGAAGTTTAGAAACTTGCCTCAATGAAGAAAACCAGAAAAATCCAGAGAATATACTCCTCGAAGCAAACACTCTATTGACCACGCCTGCTACCAACCCTAGCCCAGAAGTCCTTCAAAAGACTCCCGCACTGCTTCCCTTCTAAACTCTCTTACTCCTAGCAGGGAACAAGAACGCTCACACCCTTCACTCTCAGAACAGAGGAAAAATAAAAACACCAATGCCTCCTACGACTTGCAGAGAAAATGAAGGGAAAGGAGTGACAAGTCCCTTCCAATCCCACCCTTTAAAAGGTCATATGGTTGTTATCAGGGGTTTTAAATCTCAACCCTTAATCCAATTAATCTAAATCAAATGGCAAGGGGAAACTCTGAAATGGTCAAACTCATCACGGAAATCTATGCACGCAAGACTACTATGAAAATGAATTTCACGAATAGTAACGCACAGTAACGTTTTTCACTATTCATTGGCCACTAAAAATTTTTATATCTCACAATATAAAAATAATTTGAAAAATCTAATTGTTACCTATTAATCACCTCGATTTACTCTATCATAGAAAAATATAAAATAAATAAAAAACCCATAAAATGAAAATCACCTCCAAAATGAATAGTAACCTCATTACAAAGAACAGTGGGGCATTTAAAACCCATTATTTCTCACCCGTTTCTTCGGTTGTACCTATATGCATTTACGTGAGTTTCATTTAAAACCTACATTTTCTCATCCATTTTCCTATTATACCTATATTCATTTATATGAACTTCATTTAAAACTCACTACCCACTCGTACATATATTATCTGTTATGCACATATGTAATACGTGAGTTTTATGAGGAAAAAGGGTAAAACCCAACAACAACTATTCATTAGCCACTTTAAAAATTGATATCTCATAATATAAAAAGAATTTAAAAAATCTAATTGTTATCCATTAATCACCTCGATTTACTCTACCTTAGAAAAATATAAAATAAATAAAACTCGAGAAATGAAAATCACCCTTAAAATGAACAGTAATGCCTTTAATGAACTACGAGACCCACTCCCTTGTTTTAGAGTTTACGTATGTATATATATATACTTGTGCTTCCCTTGTTCTTAGAACATGAAGACAAAACAAAACTTAACTAAATATTTCTAGTTGGCAGATAATCATCTTAATATGAATATATATTTATATTTGTAAAATATGGATAAGATAAATTAAATTGTATATTCTTAATTACTCAAAATTGGATTATAATTACATGAAATTTACCTAACTCGTTTTCATATTTTTTTATTTTTTGACAAAATTTTAGTCAAGCACAAGCAATAAATATTTCATGCATTAACCAAAAATATAATATATTATGAATTATGATAAAATTCCCGGGCACTACACCCTCTCCCCCTTAAAATTAACTTCGTCCTCGAAGTTTAAGGCAAGATACATACCGAATAGATGGGGATATCTCTTCTTCATCTCCGCTTCAAGCTCCCATGATGCTTCCTCTTGAGAGAAATTCCACCACAGAACCTTCACCAACGGAATAGTCTTCGATCTAAGAACATGCTCCTTACGATCCAAAATCCTAACCAGTCGCTCCTCATAAGACAGGTCTGGTTGGAACTCCAAGTCTTCATAATTGATGATGTGTGCAGGATCATGGACATACTTACGGAGCATAGACACATGAAACACCGGGTGGATTGCTACCATAGATGGAGGTAGTGCCAATCGATATGCCACGTTTCCCACTCGCTCCAAAATCTTGAAAGGTCTGATAAATCTCAGATGCAACTTTCCTTGCTTACCGAACCTAGCCACTCCCTTGGTAGGCGATACCTTGAGGAATACATGTTCGCCAACCTCGAAAGCCTAGCCTTTCCTTCTGTTGTCCGCATAACTTTTCTGTCGATCTTGCGTTGCTTTCAGTCTTTGCTGGATCAGCTGAATCTTCTCGGATGTTTTCTGCACCACTTCGGGCCCGATCAACTGTCTATCACCAACCTCCTCCAAACATAGAGGAGATCTACACGGTCTTCTATACAAAGCTTCAAATGGAGCCATGCCTATACTTGCATGAAAGCTATTATTGTAAGCAAATTCCACTAGAGATAGATGTCTCTCCCAATCTCCTCTCCAGTCAAGAATGCAAGTTCTCAACATATCCTCCAATGTCCGAATAGTCCTCTCGGACTGGCCATCCATTTGGGGATGATAAGCCGAACTAAGCTTCAACTGAGACCCAAAGGCATTCTGCAGTCCTTGCCAAAGCCTCGATGTGAAGCGAGGATCTCGGTCTGAACTGATGGACTTCGGGATTCCATGCAGTCTGACAATGTTTTCCACATACAAACATGCAAGACTTTCCACAGATTGCTTCTTCTTCATGGCCAGAAAATGTGCGATTTTTTAGAACCCATCTACAATCACCCAAATGGAATCATTGCCCATGAAGGACCTGGGCAAACCTGTGACAAAATCCATGGTGATATCTTCTCATTTCCATTGAGGTATCTCAATCCTTTGCATTAAGCCAGACGGCCTTTGATTCTCTGCCTTCACTTGTTGACAAATCAAACATTTGGCCACAAACTCAGCCACATCCTTCTTCATACCTTGCCACCAAAAGTTCCGCTTCAAGTCTTGATACATCTTACTACTATCAGAATGAATGGAGAACCTTGACTTGTGGGCTTCTTCTAAAACTTCATTTTTCAAATCTGCCACAACTGGCACACAGATCCGATGCTGAAATCTAACAACACCTTCCTCGTCATGAGCAATACCTGCCTTGCCAATCATTCCCTACAATCGAGGATCATCTCGCTGGGCCTCCACTACACGATCCACAACCGTAGACCTGAGGGACAACTGGGCAACAAAAGCTCGATAAAGTTGTGGCTCTACCACTATTAAAGAATGAACAACATCTTCAATCATCTTCCAATCTTGTCGTAATAGTATTCTTTTTCGGCTAATAGCATCGGCTACCACATTTGCCCTCCCAGGGTGATATAGCAGCTCAAAGTCATATTCTTTTAAGAACTCTACCCACCTCCTCTATCGCAGGTTCAACTCCTTCTGGGAGAAAAGGTACTCGAGACTCTTATGATCCGTGAAGACTTCAAATTTAACTCTGTTGTGCATGTGATTTTGATGATTACAAAATGACTTTGTTGCTTGGCCTTGCTTGGCCTTGTGCTTGAATGATACTTCATGTTCTCATGTGCTTGAATCATACTTGTTCTCTTACTATGGAGGTTCTTTTGGAAGAATCTAGTTTATGAGCTCTTAACTTTCACACCTGTGGTAACCTGATACTCTTGTGTTTTTGCAGGTCGAAGGATGGTTTTTATACCCTCCCATATAAAGTGGATCCTGGTAATACACTAACCACCTTGTGTGCTTGAAATGGAGGTAGTTGAGGTTGAGCTTTCATACCTTTGTATTTGGACAATTGAGAGATTCAATTTCATTACAACAAACACTTGTCATGTGGTGGAATGTGTTTTTGTGGGTTCTAAATGGAAAGCCAAACACATGTTTGAATGGGTTGTATGATGCATTTTTATGTGAACAAGTTGAAATTGTTGATGCTTGATTCATGAACTTTGATTATGATCTAACCGCTTGTTTCATCATGTGTTTCAGGTCAAGAAATCATGTTTGATCATCATGGGACTTTGGTAACATCTAAACATTTATTTTCCCATGTATTTTTAGTGATTTGATAAGTTTTTGAAACCCATACTGACATGGGTCGACCCCTGGGGTCGACCCGTGAAGCTTCTGGTTCGGACAGAACCAAAGCTGTGACCCAGTGTGTAGGGGTCGATCCATGGGGTCGACCCACACAGCATGGGTCGACCCCATGGGTCGACCCACACATCCATGGGTCGACCCATAGAGTCGACCCCTGGAAACTGAGTTTCCATTTCTTTGTGCCCGCCCTCTAGTTGTCCAGGGGTCGACCCATTCTGGCACGGGATTCTCGAAGCATCCGAAACCCAATGAAATCATGTCTAAACTTTACCAAACTACCCCCCAATGGTTTCTAATGTTATTAGGGGGTTTCTAACATGTATTGAGAGGGTTTTATGTGTCTTTTGTCCACTCCTCTATATATATGAATGTGAACTCCGAATTTGGAAGATGAGAAGCCCTAATGCATTTTGTTCTATCTTGTAGGTGGAGAAAAGGGGCAAAGCAACCAAGGAGCTCTTGAGGAAGGGTTATCATCTACATCCATGAAGATTTGGAGCTCGTGGTAGTAGAAGAAAAGAAGCATCTCGAAGAGAGGAACAAGAGGATGCCAAAATCGCCATCATCCGACAACGAACCAAGAGGAACCGAAAGAATTGAAGAAGGGGGAGCTCTCTGCATGCTATATCTTCTTCATTTCAGTCTTTAGACTTTGTTTGTGATTCATTGTATCTATTTGTCTGGGCTTCATACATTTCTGAAGGAATATTGTGTGTGGGTGTTCGGAGAAAGGGGTTCTCCGAGTGGTTTGTGTTGACGCATGTGCGTCGTGTGGTGCGGAGCATATCCGCGTGTGTGCTTAGGCATATTGTGGGGTGTGTTCCCCGTGTGTGGTTGGGAGTTTACTCCCGTGTGATTGTGTAGGCTTCGCCCTACGTGTGTGTGTTGGAGCTTGGCTCCGTGTGTGTGTGGGGATTTATCCCCGGGCTGTTTTATACAGCAGTGAAGCCTCACTGGTTTGGTGAGGGGTGGATGTAGGGAGCCCGTCGTGGTCCCGAACCACCTTAAAAATCCTCGTGCATTGTGGCTTGCATTGTGGTTTGTGTTGTGGTGGTTTGCTTTATTGTTCATATCTAATTATCCGTTCGAGTGAGTACGGTGAGATTGAGAGAATCAAGTCTATTCCAATTAGTTTAAATTCCTCACTCTTGCTAATCTTGCTAATTCCGCTGTGAGCTAGTAAATAGTTTTAATTGGACATAATTTTAGTAGAGGATTCTATTCACCCCCCCTCTAGAACCATGTTCCTGCACTACGGGACCCAACAATTAGTATCAGAGCGACGCTCTGTTGTCCCTAGATCTTACGATCTACAGAGTGATCCCAGTGCATTTTATAATCATGAATTTTTCGGTAGAACAATTTTTGATGAATTCCGCTCATAGCTTTAATGGTTCTGATTTCTCCTTGTGGTTAGGCAGATTATGTAGGATTATAAATTCTGTTAATCCAAATCTTTGGAAGTTGATTCATGATGGTCCTCACATATTGCCTCTAGATGAGACCAAGTGGTCCAATCTGGATAAATTGAAGAACCATGAAAATGTTACTGTCTTGACTTTATTGAAAAATGCCGTTGATACTCATGTGTTTCCATTTGCTTCTTCTTGTAGGACGGCAAAGGAGCTTATGGACCATTTGATCAAAGCTCAAGAGGAGGAAGGACAAAAAGGTCTCATGGCCGACGATGCTGATCAACACGATGAGAAAAATGCTGAAGAGGTATATTCTGATTATGATGAAGATGAATTCTCATTTGAAGAACTCATTGACGCTTATGATGAACTAGAAAAGCAAAATAAGAAAATCAAGTCCGAAAATAAAACATTGAAAAAGAAACTTGATAAAAATGTGCACGATAAACCTTCTTGTGAGAAATGCATTGATTTGGAGTCAAAGATTGAGAACCTACAATATGAAAATGAACTTTTAGAATCTAAAGTTGAATTATTTTCAGATGAGATGTCTTGTTTGAATGAAGAGCATGAAATGTATAGAAAATCTAATACTGCTCTTGAATCTGAAAATGAATGCCATGAGTTACGTGAGGAAAATAAATCCTTGTTGTCCAAAATCTTCATGCTTGAGAAAAGTGAAGAATGTTTGAGAAATAAGTTAGCTTCTTTATCGGACGATGATAAAATGTTTGAAAAACTTCTTGATTCTGAAATTGATAGCAAAAGCATCATGGATGAAAATGAGGATCTTAAAAAGAAAAATGGTGCCTTGCTAATTCAAATATCTTTGCTTGAAGGTCGTTTAAAATGTTTTGAAAACATTTGAAAAAGAAGATGCGTTGTTAAAATCTGAAAATGAGTCCTTATTGATAGATGTCAAAAAGCATGAAGAAATCATTTCTTGTATGAAAGATAAAATTGAAAAACTAAAGTATTTGAATACAACCATGTCTGAAAAATTGCTTGCTTTTGAAAAAGAAAAATCTGTGGTTGTTAATGAATGTGAAAAACTGCATGTGCTGGAACAAGAACTTGAAAGCTATAAAACTGCAAATAAAGTGTTGAATGAATGTAATGTTTGTAGTGAACAAGAAATAGCTAGCTATGAATTGCACATTGCATCCCTTGAATCTGAAATTGTAGACTTAAATGCATCATTGTCTAAATTTGTAAAAGGGAAGGAGAACTTAGACAAAATGCTAGATGTTAAGGTCAACTTTCAAAAAGAGGGTCTTGGATATTCTCCAATCAACAAAAAGTCTTTTGAATCAAAACTAAAAACCTCTTCTGTTCATGCTTCTGATATCCCTAGTACTTCAAAAACTTCTCCTCCTATTACACAAACAAAAATTTTTGAAAAATATTTTAAGAAAAAGAAAAATGTTCACACAAAACCCACCATGGAAAAAGGATTTCAAAAAGTTCAAGGTGGGCAGAAAATGAAATCAAATGTTGAATGTTTCTATTACGGATTGAATGGACATGTGATGGATGATTGTGTTGTCATGAAAGAGGATGACAAACATGCATGCCAAGATAAATATGTTTTCAAATCAAAAGGAAATGTTTCTTGCTTTCATTGTGGTAAGCTAGGCCACAGGATGAAAAATTATTTTTCAAAGTAAAAAAGTGAACAAAATACTTTTAATAGAAAAAGAAATGTTTCTTGTTTCTATTGTCATAAACTTGGACATGTCATGGATAATTGCTTCGTGAAACAAAATGATGATTATTGTGCCATGAATGCTAAGTTTGATCTTCAAAGAAAATTCAATGACAAACATGCCTTTCATCCTCAAAGGTTTTCAACTAACAAGGAAACGTTCTTTGGAAAAACTTTTGCTCATAATGATAAATCATTTGTTAAAACTACTTCTCCTTGTTGCTATCATCGTGGGAAGTACGAGCATGTTATGAAAGAATGTTGATTTTTGAAAACTAATAATTTTCATGCTTCTAGAATGAATGTTAGGTTTAATTTTGTTAGACTTAGATCTTTTGAAAATAGGAGATGAAAAACTTTTGAAAATGCCTTTGCTCTTAAAATAAAATCTTTTGCTAGAAATGCCATCCCTCAATACTTTTATTGTGGAAACCATGGACATGCCATTAAGGATTGCAGGATCATGAAGGATGATGATATAGTGGCAATGAAAAAGTCAAAGAAAATATTTGGAAGAGATGCTACTAACATCCAAGGACCTAAGAAGGCTTGGGTGCCAAGATCCGATAAATGAGTCAGTTGTTATGAAGGTGTGCCTTGAGGTAAATAAAGAATGAAAGGAGTTCCAATAAAATGGAACAAGGCACACTCATAAGGTAAAACCCCAACTTTGCTCCTTCATTGTCAAACTTGATGGTTTTGATGTTTTGGAATGAGATTTTGATGTGTTCTCATGTTATGCTCTAAATTCTTCACAAGCCATACATATCTTCATTAAATGAATTTTTGGTATATCAAATGGCGATATGTGAAATGACAGATCAAGTCTGTTAAGAAACTATCACTATGTGTGAGGTGATCTTAGGATCAATGTCCTCCACCTTATATCAAAATTCAGAAATTAAATTATTTGGCTAATGTTGAAACATGTCTCTTTGAATGAAATCAATTTGCCTTGATTTGCATGTGCTTTCAATTTGAATCTGAAAAGCTTTCTTATTTTAAGAAGGCAAAATCTCTGAAAATCTAGTTTTGAACAACTTCTAAAAATAATCAGGTTGCATTGCTTGATTTTGATCATTTTTGCACCCCTGTTCCTGAAGGCCATGTCATGGAGATTGTTTGTTGTTTATCATTTGAATGTGAATACTTTCATGTGCAATTTATCATGATAGTCTGAAAATCAAACTCTTGGATTTTACTTTTACATATTGCATTGCATTCTTATGTTGTTATAGGTTGAATGCATAAGAGTTCATGCATTAGGGGCATTGAAACATTCAAATAAAATCTGAAATTCTGCATTCATGGTGCATTCTACATTTGCATTTTGCATGTTTCCACTATGTGCTTGCATGTTAATATATGCTACAACCCCTTCCTTGTAAATTCTAAGACAGTACACTCCATTGATAAATAATGTTACATCTGAGTCTTAACAAGTGTGTTTCTTGTCATACACTCAGGGGGAGTAAATATTTGATAAGTGCATCTAGATAGGGGGAGTTACATTGCTATGTGCTCATAATATTTTTGATATACATGCTAAATCAAATTCGCACACCTCTTGCACAATATGTGAAAATGAGTGTTAAAGATATGGATATAGGAATTTCTTTTCAACACTCTAGAGATATTAAACCTGCTGCATGTATGTTGAAGAGGCAGTTGAGGAAAAAGCTGCCTACCTATCTTTGTTAAAGGAATGTGAAATGAAAGGCAGAGCAATGTTTAGTCTCACTGAGTAAATTAGGCACATGTCACCTGAGACGTGATGTGGTTCATTTAAGAAAGGTGTTGTACTAATGTATCTCTGTTCAAAATGAAGTGAAATGGTTCAGTATTCTGAGTAATCGGGGAGTCTGGCATGAGCTCCATGTGTCTCCTCGTATAAAAAGGAATTATTTGAACTTGATCATTCTTAGAAAAATTTTGATTGTCTTTGTGAAATCAATGAAAAATTTTGATGTGAAAAATATTGAGGTAGAGCGTAGCCTCCAATACGCTGTTCTCAGATTATAGTGTAGTTTGTATAATCTCTCGATATGTTGATCTTAAAATCTGAATATCCATATTGCAACAATCTATTTTCATGTTATTCACTTACACATATGGAAATTTGATTTAATATGTATTCATAAAATTGATTGATTGCATTGGCTTTTGCTTCATTCTCTTATATGATTGCACAATCCCCTAGGTGTACACTTGAGCAAACTGGTTTCATTAACTCACCTGCACTTTTCGTACACCTATCCTCTCACTATAAATAAATTGGGGGAGCTATATTGCATGTATATAGATCTACTTGCTTGGAAGTCAATCATACTTGATCATTCTACTTGCATTCTGCATGTTCATATTGCCCATAACTTGCATTTCAAACATGTGCAATTAGTTCATGCATATTTGGCATTTAGAGCATTCACACATGCATATTTTAAATTGTCCGTCGATTCATTGTCAATGACAAAGGGGGAGAGACTGGCAACTGTTCCTTGTGCTTCTTTCATGAATATCATATGCTTTTGCTTGACTGTTCTCATTTTGCCATAAGAGGAGTAAGCTTACTGATTTTGGTTTTGATGCTATCGTGAACTCCCCATGTTGATCCCCATTTCTGATTATGTCAAAGGGGGAGAGTGCATTAATGCATAACATTTTGTCATCATCAAAATGGGGGAGATTGTTGTGCATGCAATTTTGATGATTACAAAATGACTTTGTTGCTTGGCCTTGCTTGGCCTTGTGCTTGAATGATACTTCATGTTCTCATGTGCTTGAATCATACTTGTTCTCTTACTATGGAGGTTCTTTTGGAAGAATCTAGTTTATGAGCTCTTAACTTTCACACCTGTGGTAACCTGATACCCTTGTGTTTTTGCAGGTCCAAGGATGGTTTTTATACCCTCCCATATCAAGTGGATCATGGTAATACACTAACCACCTTGTGTGCTTGAAATGGAGGTAGTTGAGGTTGAGCTTTCATACCTTTGTATTTGGACAATTGAGAGATTCAATTTCATTACAACAAACACTTGTCATGTGGTGGAATGTGTTTTTGTGGGATCTAAATGGAAAGCCAAACACATGTTTGAATGGGTTGTATGATGCATTTTTATGTGAACAAGTTGAAATTGTTGATGCTTGATTCATGAACTTTGATTGTGATCTAACCGCTTGTTTCATCATGTGTTTCAGGTTAAGAAATCATGTTTGATCATCATGGGACTTTGGTAACATCTAAACATTTATTTTCCCATGTATTTTTAGTGATTTGATAAGTTTTTGAAACCCATACTGACATGGGTCGACCCGTGAAGCTTCTGGTTCGGACAGAACCAAAGCTGTGACCCAGTGTGTAGGGGTCGACCCTTGGAAACTGAGTTTCCATTTCTTTCTGCCCGCCCTCTGGTTGTCCAGGGGTCGACCCATGGGGTCGACCCATTTCGACATGGGATTCTCGGGAGCATCCGAAACCCAATGAAATCATGTCTAAACTTTACCAAACTACCCCCTAATGGTTTCTAATGTTATTAGGGGGTTTCTAACATGTATTGAGAGGGTTTTATGTGTCTTTTGTCCACTCCTCTATATATATGAATGTGAACTCCGAATTTGGAAGATGAGAAGCCCTAATGCATTTTGTTCTATCTTGTAGGTGGAGAAAAGGGGCAAAGCAACCAAGGAGCTCTTGAGGAAGGGTTATCATCTACATCCATGAAGATTTGGAGCTCGTGGTAGAAGAAGAAAAGAAGCGTCTCGAAGAGAGGAACAAGAGGATGCCAAAATCGCCATCATCCGATAACGAACCAAGAGGAATCGAAAGAATCGAAGAAGGGGGAGCTCTCTACTCCATAAAGATAGTGTCTCCAAATTTTTAGTGCATGAACAACCGCTACCAATTCCAAATCATGCATAGGGTAGTTCTTCTCATGTTCCTTCAATTGCCTGGAAGCATACGCCACAACCTTACCATGTTGCATTAAGACACCACCAACTCTGATCCTTGAAGCATCGGTATAAATAGTGAGTGTGTCGATGCTATTAGGCAGGACCAAAAGTGGAGCTGATGTCAAACAATTCTTCAACTCTTGGAAGTTTCACTCATAGTCCTCAGACCATATGAACTTCACTCCTTTCCTTGTTAATCTCGTCAAAGGTGTAGCAATTGAAGCAAAGCCTTTAATGAATTTCCAATAATATCCAGCCAACCCTAGAAAACTCCAAATTTCAGTGGGAGTCTTTGGAGCCTCCCATTCCAACACAGCTTGGACCTCTGATGGATCGACAGCTACGCCATTGCTAGATATTACGTGGCCAAGAAATTGAACCTCCTTAAGCCAGAAGTCGCACTTACTGAACTTTGCATACAGCTTGTGCGTCCGGAGAGTCTCCAAAACAATCTTCAAATGCTCCCGGTGGGACACTTCATCAGGGGAATAAATCAGCACATCATCAATAAATACAACCACGAAGCTATCCAAATAGGGCCTAAACACTCAGTTCATTAGGTCGATAAATACTGTCGGGGCATTCGTTAGACCAAAGGGTAGAACCAAGAATTCATAGTGCCCGTATCTGGTTCGGAAAATTGACTTCGAAGTATCCTCCTCCTTAATTCGAAGTTGATGATATCTTGATCGTAAATCAATCTTTGAAAATAGCATGGCACCTTGCAATTGATCAAAGAGTTCATCAATGAGAGGCAGAGGATAGCAGTTCTTCACAGTTACCCGGTTGAGCTTCTGATAATCAATACAGAGTCGAAGTGATCCATCCTTCTTCTTCACGAACAGGATTGGGGCTCCCCAAGGCGAGACACTTGGTCGAATGAAGCCTTTGTCCAATAGCTCTTGCAACTGCTTCCTCAACTCAGCCATCTCTGCTGGTGCCATTCTATAAGGTGCTTTGGAAATCGGTGATGTACCGGGTAAAAGATCAATAGAGAATTCGATCTCCCGGACATGCGGCAACCCTGGCAAATCCTCCGGAAAGACATCGGAGAAGTCTCGAACCACTTTGATCCTCTCTAGTGATGGTGCTTCCTTGACCTCAGCTGTGGTCACCACACAAGCTAGGAATGCACTGCAGCCCTTGCACAATGATCTAGCTGCCTTCATGGCCGAGATCACAAACTTTCTCGACCCAAACCTGGGTAAAGGGTGGAAGAACTCCTTTTCGCCAGGAATGTGAAACACCAGCCGCTTCTTGCAGCAATCAATGAGAGCGTAATGTCTCTCCAGCCAATCAAGACCAAGAATAGCGTCGTAGTCCTTCATGTTTAAAAGATAGAAGTGACCCGACAATTCCCGTCCTTCAATATTCACGGGCAAAGAAGGATAACTCTTAGTAGTGGACAGTGCTCCGGCTGGTGTGTGCACTAGAAGGGGTACATCTAAGTCTGTTGCTACCAAACCCAACACATCATGTAATATTTTTGAAAATCGGTTGGACACGAATAAATGAGTGGCACCAGTGTCAAAAAAAAATCTAGCATAGAATCCGGATATCAAAAGTGTACCTTCAGTCACATGGTCCGCTTGTTCCACATCCTCCTTAGCCAAAGCAAACACCCGTGCTGGCGCTTGGAACTTGCCGGCTGGTTTCGCTGCTGCAGGCACTGCGGCTGTCGTCGTCGGGGCTTTAGTGGGCGCAGATGACTATGCCTTCGGACAATCTTTAATCTTGTGATTATGGCTTCCACATCTCAGACACCTGCCAGTGACCATCTAGCACTCTTTACCTCCATGCCATTTCCCACAATACTTCCATTCTGCCTTGCCTCTTGACGATCCTCCTGATCCACTGGTTTGAGGTGCAGACTTTGTTGGCGCGAAATCTAATGGTCGAGAGAAAGACGGCTTCTTCTTACGGTCTTGCCGCTGGAAGGACGATGATGGCCTCTTTGCCAATGCTTTCTTCTCTTCGTGATATTGCTCCATTTCACTTTCTTGTCGACATGCCACACTAAGAGCTTCATCCATCGTACGGTGATTGAATGCCACCAATCTGGTTCTCAGGGACGGTCGAAGGCCCATCACGAACTTCTTCACCTTCCGCCGTTCTTCGGTCACAATATGAGGTGCATACCTGGCCAGCTCTGCGAAACGTGCCTCATACTCCAGCACCGTCATGGACCCTTGAGTCAGAGTAAGGAACTCCTGCTCCATCTTATCTTGGACATGCTCGAAGATGTACTTTGCCTTGAATAGACGAACAAATTCATCCCAAGTTACTTCCACCAATCCACCTTCAAATTGGTTTCGCAGAATAGAGGACCACCACACATCAGCACGCTCCTGAAATTATAGGATCCAAATTGAGTGAGCACAACGCTAACCAACCACTTCGCAGAAAATATAAAAATAATTTCCTTACCTCCAGCATAAATGTTACCAAATTGACCTTCTCATTCTCATCACATCGAATGGTTCGGAACACCTTCTCTATTGCACGCAACCAATGCTTCGCAACTAGGGGTTGGCTCTCCCCCTTAAAAGATGGCGGGTTCATTCGTCGGAACCGTTCCATGACCGATGGTCCGTCAATGACCCTTTGAACTACCTCCGGTTGCGGTGGGGCCTGAGTCAACAATACCATAGGTTACTTACCAGGCCTGCTCAAATAACGTTACACACCCCAACCAATCTACCATACCTGGGCTTGAGCCTGAACTTGAGCTTGCAATGTAGCTTGCGCTTCGGCCTGAGTTTGCATCACCTGCACCAATCCTTGCATGAACGTATCATAATCAACCAATGGCGGCAGCGGCGGCACCGGCACCGGCAATCCTTGTTGACCTTCTCCCACATCTCTTCTCGGCTCCTCCTCACGAGCAAGGGCAGCAGCACGGAGACTGCGGGATGCCATAGCCATATAAAATAATAGATTAATAGGGTTGAGCTCCTAATTATTACAGGTTTATTTCTTTATATGAATGTTTTCTACTCACATTACGTATGAAACTCTCTAGCTTTTGGGATATGAATCTAGTTGAGGGCTTACTTATGTAAATTCTCAACCTTTGGCTCTGATACCACTCTCTGTAACACCCCACCTTATATTCCGGTTCAGTTCCCAACTATCAATTGATTTAAGAGAGATGCCATAGTGGGAAAAACCCAACAGAACAGAAACTGGTTGAAGAATTACATAAATAAAGAGAACAATAAACAGCAGAAGAAATTTCAAGCCCATCAGTTAATTCCACTTCTCAAAATCACAATAGTCCAACTAACAGAACATGAAGAATTCCATACAACCGTCCATTATTACAATGTGATAAAGTTTCTAACACAATCACCTCAACTAGAAAGGGAAAGAAATCATAACTATTACACCAAATCTTCACGTTCGGAGTCACTATGCACTAATGCCTCATCCTCACTAGTGTTGAATACGTGTGCACCATGATTACTGTTATGGTTTTGATGATAGCAACTACTATAAGTCACACTGTGGTGCATCTGTTTAAACAATCAGTCATTTCGTCGAACATGTTGTGTGCATGAGCAGTGCATGGTTTTGATAGCAAATACTAAGTCACACTGTGTTTGCATATGACGTCATTGTGCATCTGTTTAAACAGTTAGTCATTTCATCGAACAGGTTGTGTGCATGAGCAATGCATCAGTGCATACCATTGTTCATATCTTGCATCGGTTCATTCATATAGTCGGTGCATTTCTTATGCTGCTACACATAAAGTCTATACATTCTCCATGCATCTTCATTAACAAGTCTATACATTAGATTGCATAGTTTGCCATGCAAAGTCTATACATTCTTCATGCATCTTCATTACTAAGTCTATACATCCTGCAACTCAAGTCTATACATCCTCTTGTTGCAGGCACATCAAGTCTATACATCCTTCAGCATCAAGTCTATACAGCAGCAAGTCTGTACATTCTTCAGCAGCAAGTCTGTACATCCTTCAGCCAGCAAGTCTATACATTAGCAAGTCTATACAGCCAGCAAGTCTATACAGCCAGCAATTCTATATAGCCAGCAAGTCTATACATCAGCAAGTCTGTACGTTGGCTGCTACCACAAACTCAAAGTCTGAACGTTGGCTACTAGCACAAACTCAAAGTCTGTATGTTGGCTGCTAGCACAAACTCAAAGTCTATACGTTGTCTGGTTGAAGTCTGTACAATGTATAGTTGCTCCAACACAATTGCTCCAACACAAAGTCTGTGCATAGTCAGTGCATTCGGTTGCTTCATGGCAAAGTGAAAGCCATATGATCGTGTTCAAGCCTTTGCAAATCTCTTCCACAAGCTTCATTCAAATAGCCAAGGTCACTGCACAAGATGAAAGTCCAAAGACAAAGATTCAGTTGGTACTTTCTAGACCAACAAGGATAAAGTTACAGACATGAACAGGTTGCTAATGGACACAAGCGACGGAGCTAAAGCGGCTAACGGACCGACCCGGGATGGACCGGGGTCTGCCCAGCTGGCGGTCGACCGCCAGCACAGGGGCGGTCGACCGCCCCAGCTAAGGATTGCCAGTTTGAAAGTCTGTCAGCTGGCGGTCGACCGCCAGCCCATAGCGGTCGACCGGAAATCCCAGGGACCATCCATCTACAGCATGTTTCAGTAGAGGTCGACCGCCAGAAGCTATAGGTCGACCGCCAGCCCCGAGCCATCAATTGTTGACTTTTGTTTCCACTTTGAAAAGGGCCATTCAACATGGATTTGTTTAATCCAAAAGTCACCTAATCACCCATGATTTGTGGATCTGGTCTGGAGCTTGTCTATAGACCATTCAAAGTCTATAAAACCAATACAAGAGGGTTAGAAACCCAAGTTGATGTAGTTGATGAAGTGAATCAAGGGGACAAGGGAGGCCATTTCGAGGGTACTGTAGCACCTGCGTGAACAGTACTTTGGGCTGGAGTTCTTCATCCTTCCAAGGTGATTCAAGCTCAGATCTGAAGCCAAGCAACCTCCAAGCAAGCAAGAAGCATTCAAGGCTCTCAAAGGTGATCAAAGTTACATCCATACACCTCTTCATCAACTCAAGGAGATTCAAGAAAAGATCAAGCTACATCCAATATCGTCTCCATCAACTCAAAGGGATCAAAGGAAAATCAAAGATCTTCATCAAATCCTCAAGAGATTCAAGCTTCAGCAAACCTCAGACAAAATCTTTTCTCTTAAGCATATTCTATATCTTGTTGAGTGTTTTTCATAAGTTGTTCTTTTTCCCTTTCATTCAATCTATTGAAACTGAAGATCGTCCCTACCGGTGGTTAGTAGGAAGGCAATCGGGAGTTCTCCGATCTGCGGTGTAGCCATCCCTGCCGGCTTTGTGTGTAGGAAGATAGAAAGAGGGTTTTCTGATTTGCGGTTTGGTGTGCTGCACTAGTGAAGTCACACCAGATTTAGTGAGGGGTGGACGTAGGACTGGGGATTCAATCCGAACCACCTTAAAATCTCATGTGTTGTGGTTTGTTTGTGTGATTGTTTTGTTCCAGATGCATGCTTAGGTTCGAATTGATATATTAGTAATCATCTTGCTAAGTAAATCGTTGTATCCTTCGTTTAGCTAGTTAGATTCCGCTGTGATTTGTTCTATCTAGCTATTTAGAGGGTTCCATTGCGAAAAGAGGGGCAGATCTATTCACCCCTCCCCTCTAGATCCGTTGTCCACTACACAACAAGTGGTATCAGAGCGAGGCTCTGTCATTCCCAGATCCAATGATCTACAGGGAAAGATCCCGGTGTTTGTTATTTAGATGGCTTCATATGCTACACATGCTTCGATAGCTTCTCCGCCCATTTATGATGGTTCAGATTTTTCTACATGGGTTGGAAGAATGTTCATCTATGTTAGCTCCATGGATCCACAATTGTGGATTCTTATATACAATGGTCCTCATGAGCTGCCATCAAATTCAATTGATTGGTTAGCCGAACATGAGACCAAACACAATGATAATCGTCTTGCATATAACTTAATTACAGCTGCAGTTGATCTAAGACTAACTCATCTTGTGTCCTCTTGCAGCACAGCCATGCAAGTATTAGACAAGTTGGTTAAAATCCATGAAGGGAAGGAACAAGAACAAGAATGCTTCATGGCCGACCATGCAGAACAGTCCAGCAATACATCCTCATCACAGGTAAACTCTGACTCCGAGGAATTCACTTTTGAAGAGCTTATGGAAGCCTATGATGAATTGATCACACAATACAAAAAGGTAAAAATAGAAAACAAAAATTTGAAAAAGGATCTCAAGAAAATTAACCAAAATGAAAGCTCGATTTGTAAGAAGTGTTCTATTTTTAAAGAGCTTAACGACACTCTCTCAGTTGATCTAGATACGCATAAACAAAGCATTGCATGTCTAAAGGATGAAAATGAATATCTTCAGGATGAAATCACTAGGTTGGAAGAAACTGTAATAAAACTCCAAAACCAACCTAAGTCAATCTCCAATGATCAAACTATAGCCGATGTGCTAATCTATCATGAGAAGTTGATTGAAGGAAATAAAAATTCTGTTTCATGCTCTGCTAATTTTGTATGTGAAAAATGTTCATTCTTGAGAAATATAGATGTTGGTCTCCACGATGATCTTGAATGGCAACAAAAACTGATTGAGTCTCTGAAAGAAGAGAATAGAGAGTTGTTGGAAAAGAAAATTGAACATGAAAAAGTTGAAGAAGAATTGCATGAAAAATTGGCTGCACATGAAAAAGGCAAATATGTCATTGAAGATCACTCTGAAACTTTGCATGCTTTAGAACAACAAAATCAAAATCTTAAAGCAGTAAACGCCATGCTCAATGAGCAATTGGCAACATGCGAAGAGGGCCTTATTGAATCTAAACAGCACATTTCCTCACTTGAAAATGAAATTCAAAGTTTGAATGATTTCCTGTCAATGTTTGCCCAAATCCAAGATTCTGGCTCACCGGAAGCCACCACTTCCTGTGGTCACCAAAAAGGGCACACTGCTCGAAAGAAAAGTAAAATTCAGCATGATTATCCAAACATGCACCATAACATGTCCAATGCTAAATACCATGCCTTCCACAAAATGAATGTCAATTGTTATTATTATGGTAAACATGGTCACACTGTGCATGATTGTTTTATCTTGAGAAATGATGAGCTTAGAGTAGGAGATCAAGTGAAAGAGCAAGGAAAGAAACAGGTCAATACTAGCAGAGGACCTACTCAGAAGATATCTACACAGAATTACACGGGGAGTCAGAAAAGTCGACACTCCCATACAAGCAGGTCAACACTCTCCATGGCTTTAAATAAAAAGCATCCTCCTTGCTGCTCTCATTGTGGTAAGTCTGGCCATACTGTCCAAGAGTGCTGGCACTTGAAGGGAAAGTATCACCTTCATGCCATGAAAGGTAAATCCCATGCTTATCCACAACAACAAAATGCATATGCACACGCACATGAACATAAAAAGAATGCTCAATCTTTTGTGCGCTGTTTTTACTGTGGGAAAAATGGTCATGACATGTATGATTGTCAAACAATGAGAAAGGATGATCTAATTTCCCTGAAATAGATGAGCTACATTGGTGAATATGATAAAGCTGCTAACCTACAAGGACCCAAGCAATCTTGGGTACCTAAAAATTCCAAATGAGAATTTTGGGTGCAGGATGCCTTGGAGCTGAGCAAATGATCATAAGGTAAATAAAAGCTCAAGGCACATGTATGTACATAGACCTTTTAGGTTTAGTCATCTTGCATGTTTAGTCTTGACATGTAGATAGTGCATCATACGTCTGCCCAATATCATGTTGATGTGATGATGAGTTGTTTGCTACCTGATATCAGCCACTTGAAATTCTTGGACCTTGGTTTTGATGATGCATGTCATGGCTGCATTTTCAACTCGTTATTCATGTTAGCATTATTCAAAATGGGGAGTCTAGCAATTGACATCATCATGTTACATTCAGTTCAAAATCAATTGTGAATGATTTATGTTTGCATCATATTGTGATCACACATACCTTAATGCAGATCATGCCTAGTAAACACAAAAATGCACAATTATTTTACAGCATCTTCATTGCATTGTGCATTCACATAAGTATTAGGCTGCATATTTCATTGCTAACCCATGCATGTATTCATGGGGAGTCAACATCAATCTAGCTTGAATCATTTTACATCATTTCACTCTTGCACGGCCATGGTATATCAAATGTTGATGTATGGAAAGGTAGGCTATGCTTGTCTGGAAGCACTCAATATGCGTGAGGACCAATCTCCGCCAAGTATCATGTGCCACTGTCGCATATAGGCCATATAGTTAGGGGGAGTTGTCTTCTTGAGGCATTCGGGCATATGTTTCATATTCATTATGTTGAATTTCATAAGTGTAAAATCATGTGTTGGTTCATGCATTTCATGTCTACTAGATTCATGTTTGATCAGGTCAACCCCTGCATGGTTCAAGTAAACCTCTCCTTGACATTTGTCATTCTATTTGACTGCCTACATAACTCCTTGAGTGCATTCATTGCATATTCTTAGGGGGAGTCGTGTTATTTTTTCTTGGTTCATTCGTC
The DNA here is from genome assembly GCA_022559845.1 of Amorphophallus konjac. Classification (NCBI taxonomy): domain Eukaryota; kingdom Viridiplantae; phylum Streptophyta; class Magnoliopsida; order Alismatales; family Araceae; genus Amorphophallus; species Amorphophallus konjac. The sequence continues at coordinate 263,636,609 of CM040121.1, forward strand.
CTTTTTGCATCTGAACCTCAATGGCCTCCAGTGTGATAATAAGTTAAAGAGACAGACATCACTACGGTGTAAGAGCTTTCTATTATATGAACTGATGATTGTCCATTCAATGAGAATGGTTCAGATTTAATGGTTTCCTTGAAGTTCTGATATATCTTTTGAAATCATCTATATTTTATGGTTTTAATAGACCTTAACTAGAGATTACATGTTGTGCCTTGAATAACTATCCTGAAATCTAAATATCCAAACGTATTGACAACTTTGGTGATACTCTAGAGCTTAGTATTATTTCTAAACATTTTGATGAGCTGAAATTTTTGAAAAATCAATTTGACAGAGCAATGATATTGTTGCACGGAGAAATATGTCACGTCATCAAATCAAATGACGGATGATATGTCATGATGTGCCCCTGTTATCTCTGTCTTAATAATATTGGACTCTAGGCAGAGCACTAGCATAATTGCTAAGAAATATATCCTCTCATCAAAGAAATGAGATCGGATATGTCATGACGTGACTTTGCTATCTCTGTTTATTTTGAAGCATAACAGTCAGTCTTACCAAATACCTAGGAATACTGGCGTCGAAACAATTCTTACGGTTAGGAGGCATGTACTAGACTAGACTGCTCGTAAAATATGAGTCTTGTGCCTTCAAATGTAAAAGATACTGAAAATCACATTTGCTGCGATCATAAAATTCCATGATCTAATCATGATTGTTTAGCTTCAATACTAGTTTTGTGCTATTTCCTTTGTAGTTCTTGAATATGGATGTATAAGACAAGGGAAGGTTAAACACTGTCATGATATGCGCTTCTGGTTCATTTCTATTAAACCATGGATGTCGATACCTTTTAAACTCTATTGATGATCTTGGTTTTCATTAGCTTTGAACCATATATATTGCTCCCGGCATGTTTTCAATTTCCATATAATGGCTTGCTCTTCCACTACCATTCCACTCTGATCTCCAGGACTTTTGTCAACCACTGTACCGTATCCCTCCTTTTTGCTGTTGGCAAAGGGGGAGAATGTCTTGTTGTGAGTCCTTGCTGTGGATTCAGGAGAAAGGGGGAGATGTTGCCTAATGTTACCTTTGTGCGTTGTCAAAGGGGGAGAGTGCATTGTGGATATGGGAGAATCCAAGGGGGAGAGAACCTTCATTTATGATGAGGGTTTATGCAGAGCATTCATACACTTTACTTCTCCATGCATACGTATATCCATGCATACATATCTGCATTCACATGCTTCACTATCACGGATCTTGAGCTGCACATGTTACATATGTCATAAACTTTACTGTCTTGGCTATTTCTGCCATATAATGACTCATAGTGTTGCCATCATCAAAAAGGGGGAGAATGTTGAATACATGTGCACCATAATTACTGTTATGGTTTTGATGATAGCAACTACTATAAGTCACACTGTGGTGCATCTGTTTAAATAATCAATCATTTCATCGAACATGTTGTGTGCATGAGCAGTGCATGGTTTTGATAGTAAATACTAAGTCACACTGTGTTTGCATATGACGTTATTGTGCATCTGTTTTAACAGTAAGTCATTTCATCGAACAGGTTGTGTGCATGAGCAATGCATCAGTGCATACCATTATTCATATCTTGCATCGGTTCATTCATATAGTCGATGCATTTCTTATGCTGCTACACATAAAGTCTATACATTCTCCATGAATCTTCATTAACAAGTCTATACATTGGATTGCATAGTTTGCCATGAAAAGTCTATACATTCTCCATGCATCTTCATTACTAAGTCTATACATCCTGCAACTCAAGTCTATACATCATCCTGTTGCAGGCACATCAAGTCTATACATCCTTCAGCAGCAAGTCTATACAGCAGCACGTTTGTACATTCTTCAGCAGCAAGTCTGTACATCCTTCAGCCAGCAAGTCTATACATCAGCAAGTCTATACATCAGCAAGTCTGTACATTGGCTGCTAGCATAAACTCAAAGTCTGTACGTTGACTGCTAGCTCAAACTCAAAGTCTGTACGTTGGCTGCAAGCATAAACTCAAAGTTTGTACGTTGGCTGCTAGCACAAACTCAAAGTCTATACGTTATCTGGTTGAAGTCTGTACAATGTATAGTTGCTCCAACACAGTTGCTCCAACACAAAGTCTGTGCATAGTCAGTGCATTCGATTACTTCATGGCAAAGTGAAAGCCATATGATCGCATTCAAGCCTTGACGCAAATCTCTTCCACAAGCTTCATTCAAATAGCCAAGGTCACTACACAAGATGAGAGTCCAAAGACAAAGATTCAATTGGTACTTTCTAGACCAACAGGGATGAAGTTACAGACATGAACATGCTGCTAATGGACACAAGCGACGGAGCTGAAGTGACGAACGGACCGACCCGGGATGGACTGAGGTCTGCCCAGCTGGCGATCGATCGCCAGCACAGGGGCGGTCGACCGCCCCAGCCAGGGTTTGCCAGTTTGAAAGTCTGTTAGCTGGCGGTCGACTGCCAGCCCGTAGCGGTCGACCGGAAATCCCAGGGACCATCCGTCTACAGCATGTTTCAGTAGAGGTCGACCGCCAGAAGCTGTAGGTCGACCGCCAGCCCCGAGCCAACAATTGTTGACTTTTATTTCCACTTCGAAAAGGGCCATTCAACATGGATTTGTTTAATCCAAAAGTCACCTAATCACCCATGATTTGTGGATCTGGTCTGGGGCTTGTCTATAGACCATTCAAAGTCTATAAAACCAATACAAGAGGGTTAGAAACCCGAGTTGATGTAGTTGATGAAGTGAATCAAAGAGAGCTCAAGGGAGGCCATTTCGAGGGTACTGTAGCACCTGTGTGAACAGTAATTCGGGCTAGAGTTCTTCATCCTTCCAAGGTGATTCAAGCTCAGATCTGAAGCCAAGCAACCTCCAAGCAAGCAAGAAGCATTCAAGGCTCTCAAAGGTGATCAAAGCTACATCCATACACCTCTTCATCAACTCAAGGAGATTCAAGAAAAGATCAAGCTACATCCAATATCGTCTCCATCAACTCAAAGGGATCAAAGGAAAATCAAAGATCTTCATCAAATCCTCAAGAGATTCAAGCTTCAGCAAACCTCAGACAAGATCTTTTCTCTTAAGCATATTCTATATCATGTTGAGTGTTTTTCATAAGTTGTTCTTTTTCCCTTTCATTCAATCCATTGAAACTGAAGATCGTCCCTACCGGTGGTTAGTAGGAAGGCAATCAGGAGTTCTCCGATCTGCGGTGTAGCCATCCCTGCCGGCTTTGTGTGTAGGAAGATAGAAAGAGGGTTTTCTGATTTGCGGTTTGGTGTGCTGCACTAGTGAAGCCTCACCGGATTTGGTGAGGGGTGGACGTAGGACTGGGGATTCAATCCGAACCACCTTAAAATCTCATGTGTTGTGGTTTGTTTGTGTGATTGTTTCGTTCCAGATGCATGCTTAGATTCGAATCGATATATTAGTAATCATCTTGCTAAGTAAATCGTTGTATCCTTCGTTTAGCTAGTTAGATTCCACTGCGATTTGTTCTATCTAGCTATTTAGAGGGTTCCATTGCGAAAAGAGGGGCAGATCTATTCACCCCTCCCCTCTAGATCCGCTGTCCACTACACTACAACTAGCGGAGTCACCTGAAAACGTTTACAAGCATGAGTCTATGAATAGACTCAACAAGTCACCAAATTCAAATCTGTTTCTTTTTCCATGCCCAACTTACTACGAGGGTACTTAAACTTACAAGGTACTATAATGCTTAGAACATGAAACAAGGTACTGGGAATTTAAAACTGTAACCACAAAACAAGTATCTTCATAACTATCTCTGGTAAAGAAACACCTTCCTGTTCATATTTCCAAATAACGGAAACAACTTTCACATAAGGTATACGATTGAAGCAGTTTTCAGAAAACAAAATTTCAGAATTTACCTAGTTTCAGAAATCATATGCCTTTATAGGTTTCAGGTACATAGACAGAATTTCATATAACATATGGCTAGACACAGTGCCCAAACCACCATTATAAGGTCAGAACAGACAGATACTCGGTCACCTAGGCAACGGAGACGAGTCTTGGTTAACTGCGCAGAACCGGGGAAAGTCCTTCTCACCTTAACCAGTGGAATTTATCCACCTCCAGGATTTCACCTCGTGCCCTCGAGGCCAGAACATATTGAGTCTTCCCATAGAGGTGTTTCTATAGTTTGTTACCAGGCCCTTCAATGGCAGCAGTGTCCGTATAGCACATATAATAGTTTAATTTTTCCATAGATTTCAGGAATACAATAGTTTCTAGATTTATGAAAGTAGAAACAAGCCTAATTCCTAGCTACACATGCGTATAAAACGGTTCGTAATTATAAGCACATAATTTTAGTGAACACGAAATTATTACAGCAAGTTACCAACTTATTCATCTATCATTTCCTAATTTTTCATATTTTTTGGAAGCAAAATGACCTTTCAAAACTCTTTATTTGCAGGTTTCTAGAATTTACAAAACAGGTTTGTATTTTTGGCCACCCATGCGTAGAAAATAATACATAACTATGAGTGCATATTTTTTTTGTGAGCACAGAAATTTTACAGTGAGTAATTAACACGATTTTCTATCATTTTCTAATTTTTCAGATTTTTTTGAATAAATTTGGCCTCTTAAAATACACTTTTCCTGAGTTGCTGGAAACTCGGACAGAACACAGGATGCATCGACCTATGTACAAGATGTGCATCGACCTCTGCACAGGGTCTGAGCAATACACAGTGTGCATCGACCTTAGTCTGAGCAATACACAATGTGCATCGACCTGGGTCTGAGCAATACACACTGTGCATCGACCTTAGTCTAAGCAATACACAATGTGCATCGACTTGGGTTTGAGCAATACACAATGTGCATCGCCCTCAGTCTGAGCAATACACAATGTGCATCAACCTTAGTCTGAGCAATGCACAATGTGCATCGACCTAGGTCTGAGCAATACACAATGTGCATTGACATTAGTCTGAGCAATACACAATGTGCATCGACCTTGGTCTGAGCAATACACAATGTGCATCGACCTTGGTCTGAACAATGCACAATGTGCATCGACCTTAGTCTGAGCAACACACAATGTGCATCGACCTTAGTCTGAGAAATACACAATGTGCATCGACCTTGGTCTGAGCAATACACAATGTGCATCGACCTGGGTCTGAGCAATACACAATATGCATCAACCTTAGTCTGGGCATCCACTGGACATGCATCGACCTTAGTCTGAGCATCTACAGGACATGCATCGACCTTAGTCTGAGCATCTACAAAACATACATAGACCTTAGTCTGAGCATAAAATGCCATCTTCGTTTAAAACTCAATCGATCGTCATGCAAAACATATAAATAGATGGAAAACTCAAAAATTATCAAAAACCCTGTTTCTCATGTTTATCTATTTTATTTCATTATTATTATTTTTTTAAAAAACACATAAGAAATCAAACACCGTATAAAGGTATAAAAACCATTCGGTTTGAGACTTGCATGATTTCATTAACATATTGGGGTTTTTGGCCAAGCAAAAATAGAATCATAACAAAACCAAAACAGACATTTGGTCTCGTATAATACAACCTCCTGAGTAAATTATAACATGCCAAAGGGACAACTTTGAAGTTTAGAAACTTGCCTCAATGAAGAAAATCACAAAAATCCAAAGAATATACTTCTCAAAGCAAACACTCCGTTGACCACGCCTGCTACCAATGCTATCCCAGAAGTCCTTCAAAAGACTCCCGCACTGCTTCCCTTCTAAACTCTCTTACTCCCAGCAGGGAACAAGTGTGCTCACACCCTTCACTCTCAGAACAGAGGGAAAATAAAAACACCAATTCCTCCTACGACTTGCAGAGAAAATGAAGGGAAATGAGTGCCAACTCCCTTCCAATCTCACCCTTTAAAGGGTCATATGGTTGTTATCAGGGGTTTTAAATCTTAACCCTTAATCCAGTTAATCTAAATCAAATGGCAAGGGAAAACTCTGAAATGGTCAAACTCACCGCGGAAATCTCTGCACCCAAGACAACTATGAAAATGAATTTCATGAATAGTAATACACGGTAACATTTTACACTATTCATTGGCCACTAAAAAATTTTATATCTCACAATATAAAAATAATTTAAAAATCTAATTGTTACCCATTAATCACCTCGATTTACTCTATCATATAAAAATATAAAATAAATAAAAAATCCATGAAATGAAAATCACCTCCAAAATGAATAGTAACCTCATTACAAAGAATAGTGGGGCATTTAAAACCCACTATTTCTCATCCGTTTCTCCGGTTGTACCTATATGCATTTACGTGAGTTTCATTTAAAACCCAATGTTTCTTATCCATTTTCATGTTATACCTATATTCATTTATGTGAACTTCATTTAAAACTCACTACCCACTCGTACATATATTATCTGTTATGCACATATGTAATACGTGAGTTTTCTTAGGAAAAAAGGTAAAACCTAACAACAACTATTCATTAGCCACTTTAAAAATTGATATCTCATAATATAAAAAGAATTTGAAAATTTTAATTGTTATCCATTAATCACCTCGATTTACTCTACCATAAAAAAATATAAAATAAATAAAAACTCGAGAAATGAAAATCACAATTAAAATGAACAGTAACATTCAAAATGAACAGTAATGCCTTTAATGGACTACGAGACGCACTCTCTTGTTTTAGAGTTTTTGTATGTATATATATATACTTGTGCTTCCCTTCTTCTTAGAACATGAAAACAAAATAAAACTTAAGTAAATATTTCTAGTTGGCAGATAATCATCTTAATATGAATATATATTTATATTTATAAAATATGGATAAGACAAATTAAATTCTATATTCTTAATTACTCAAAATTGAATTATAATTAAGGGAAATTTACCTAACTCATTTTCATATTTTTTTTATTTTTTGACAAAATTTTAGTCAAGCACAAGCAATAAATATTTCATGTATTAACCAAAAATATAATATATTATGAATTATGATAAAATTCTCGTGCACTACATATATAGTAAATTAAATTGGGCTAAAAGAGGGGTCTAATTGGGCTAATTTGAATAAATGATTAAAATTCGTACTTTAGATAAACCCTAATTCTCAATAAGCTAAATAAGCTAAAACTCTATCAATTGGACCTCAAATCGAAATTAAATTAAGTCCATTAATATTTAGGTCATTCTCTACCGAAACTGTAACCCTAATTCTAGCTAGATAGGGTGGGGGCGGCCCTAGATATAGATAAAAACCTAATTTTTCGGCGTTCTTCCCTATTTAGGTTTTCTTGCCCTAATTAGGACTCTTGGGAGCCTTAAACCCTATAAAACTGACCCCATAGCCTCCTTAGTCAACCCTAGTTCGTGGGAGAAGGCTTGTGGGTACTGGAGGAGCGATCTAGGAGGAGGAATCGAGGATTTAGGAGGAATCGGAGATTTAGGAATCGAGGATTTATGGGTCAAGTACAAGCTCTTGTCGTAGTGTTAGTATTGGGTGTGCTACAGGCCAATTTTGGGTCGGGTAGGCCCGATAGTTGTACAATCTTGTTCATCATTAATAAAGTGGTATTTGAGCGTAAATTTGTAATTGTATATTACTCTACGATGTCCCTAGGATATGTGGTTGTAAAGTCAATTCGAGATGGGATCTCGATTATGAGAATGACTTTACATGGACACATACCTTAAAACTGTTCCTAGTTGGAGGGTAATCACTCGGGGACTTTGATTACCTATTAAATCAGTACACATGATGTATGGGTGAACAGTCTCATGGTCACTGGTGCGGGGCACCACTACATATGTGTAGGTGTACATTTTGGGAGGACGTACACTGGACTGATCTGCTATTGGATCTTCAGATGGTTGATTATACCTAATGTTAACTGAAGATCCAATTGTCTCAGTAGCATCGTTGGTCCTTTGACCTGAGACATTGATCAGATCTTACGCGAGGAATGGAATGTTGGGCCCCTATGGTCATTTGATTCATCTTGTGGTCACTTGAGTAATTCAAGATCATCCTATGGTCATATGAGTTCTGTGGTATTCTTAGTTTTGATAATGGCTAAACACTATTAGTTATTGATACTTTCCACTCTCATGTGACTGACACACGTGATGTTTTGTTCATGACAGATATGAAGGAATTCAGTGGAAATGGCAAAGGTGAAAGCTCAATGTTGCGCCCTCGCACGGGGATCGACCTGCACGGTCAGGTCGCGGGGGTCAAGGGGGTAGCGCCCCTTGCGGGGGTTTCCGGGGGCGGAGCCCCCGGAACAAAATTTAGAAATGCTCAAAGCATACTCTAAGTTGATTTCAATCCCAAAATACATGAAATTGATGAGGACATGAATATCTTGACTTATGGACATGTTTCTTTGGGCTAACACTTCATTTTTGCAGGACCAGGACATTTCGGTCGACCCACATACCTTGGCCGGTCGACCAATTTTTCCAGAGATGAAGATTGGCAACGTTTACAGGTTTCGGTCGACCGCCCCTAGGCCAGAACCGACAAGTTGGAGATTTTGCAGGTTCCGGTCGACTGCCCTATGAATTCCAGTCGACTGCCAGCCCCGATGCAGCCATGTTTGACTTCGATTTCCACCTCGTGGCCAGCCCCTTTCCATGGATTTGTTTAATCAAAACTCACCTAATCTCTCATGATTTGTGGATCTGGTCTGGGGGTGTCCAAGGACCATTCCAAGGGTTATAAAACCAACACATGAGGGGTTAGAAACCCTAATGCTTCAAGGCTTCAAGAGAGATCAAGGGAGGCCATTCGTGGGCACTCTTGTTGTGCCCCTGTGGTTTTGATGATGGTTTTAATGGTGGTTTTGATGATTGGTCTTTGGAGTGAGTTACTCACTGTGAGTCATCTTGCTGTGTGAGTCATCATGCTATTATTCACCTTCTGATCATAATGCAGTTCTTCATAAGTTCTGATATGGCATTACATAATTGATTATGTTCAGTCATGTTACTGTTGCTCTTAAGACTGCAGTTTGATACAGCAACGTCGACCCATTGAACTGCAGCGTCGACGCTGCCAAGGCACTTCAGAGGTAGCAGTAAGAAATATTTGATCTGCTGCGTCCACGCTGCTTGGGCAATGCGTTGACGCTTGGTGCCTCTTTAACGGTCCTCTTTCAAAGTCTGTATAGCCACTGGTCTAGAATCTGAGTCTGTACATCGTCTTGTGCCTTCAACGTTCAAAGCCTCAAGTCTGTACATCGTTACGTTCTCTTTGGAAAGTCTGTACAGCGTGAAGTCTATACATTGGCACTGTAGCTCGCTTTTGCAAGTCTGTACATTGGAGTCAGTTCACCAAGTCTATACACTGGACTTTGTTTCACCAAGTCTGTACACTCCACATCTTTTGCTACAGGAACCAAGTCTATACACTCTCCCGTTCAAATCCTTCTAAGTCTGTACATTGGCTTCGTATCTGCAAGTCTGTACACTGGACTTCATTTCACCAACTCTATACATCCGATTGATGTTGCAGTGTTCACCAAGTCTATACATCATCTTCAGACTTCAAGTCTATACACTCCATGCCCATTCAAGTCTATACATCGGTTTGATTCAAAGTCTGTACACTGCTTCACTTCGTCAAAGTCCATACATTGGACTGTAGCATCTAAAGTCTGTACAGCGTCCGTTGTCTAGAGTTCTTGAAGTATATACATTGGATTGTTTCCTTCGAAGTATATACACTACAATGTACATACTTAAATCTTATGACTTCATTCTTGTTGCTGAAGGGAACAGGGTCGACGCTAGAGCTTAAGGCGTCCACGCACCAGTGAAGATGCATCCATGGATACTCTTCACAGCGTCAACTCTACGCAAAGGCTGCGTCAACTCAGCCACTCAAGAAGCAGAGGCCTTGTCAGAAATATTCCAATGCGTCAACGCAGCAGTGGAGCAGCGTCGACGCAACAGTTAAGAAAGGCTAGGTTGGTTGCTCACTGGAACGCATCAATGCGTCAACGCCACGGGTTGGAAGCGTCGATGCAGCAGTTAAAGGAGCATTCACTTTCACAGGCTATTCCACTGCGTCAATGCCACAATTGAGCAGCGTTGACGCAGCAGCTAAAGAGACGAAGCTAATGGCTTACTGAAATGCCTCACTGCGTTAACGCCATTGCTTGACAGCGTCAACGCAGCAAGTCCGATTGCTGTCATTGAGCACGTGACCAGAAGCTGGCACCTGACACGTGATCCGAGGTGGGTGCTAAGCATGTGATCCGAGGAGGAATCTTCTGGACCGAAGGCGTGGGAAGCACACGCCCTATCTCCCCACTGCTACTGGTATATATTGGAGCCTTCGTCTTCAGATGGAGGCTGATCGAAGAAGAAGCCTGGAGAGCAGAAAGCCCTTCGATCCAGAAAAAGAGAAAAATAAGAGAAGCAGTGAGCAGAAGAAGAAGGAAGCAGAAGAAGAAGAAGAAGAAGAAAGAGAAGAGACAGGGAGAGCCTGCGAAAGAGAAGAAAATAGAGAGTGAGAGCAGAAGAGAAAGATTGCGTGAGCTGAGAAGAAGAAAGAAGAGGAATAAAAGAAGAAGAGGAGAGAGTCTATTGAAGACCTGTTCAGTCTGTTCATGGATCAAATCCAGAATGACTATTGTGTTTCATTTCCAGCTTTTGTTGCTGTGCTTTTTATGTTTCCTTATTTTCCCTTTTGTTTCTCTAGTTAGCTTGGTATTTCCGATCCTCTGGACTGAGGTCGGGTTCCTCCTGGTGGGTCAGGAGAAGGGAGATCTGATCTCCGGTTGCAAGTAGCTGGGAGCTACTTGTGGGGTCCCTCCGGTTTGGAGGAAGGGAGACTTGTCTCCGGTTCTGGGCTTGTGGGTTGCAAGTCCAGGGGTCCCTCCTGGTCTGGAGGAAGAGAGGTCTTCGACCTCTGGTTTCCAAGTGGCTGGGAGTCACTTGGGGTGTCCCTCCGGTTGGGAGGAAGAGGGGAGTTTGTTCCCCTGGTCAAGCTGTGTGTCAGCACCTGTTGTAGACTGAGTCTGCGGTTTCTAGCTTGTGCTAGTGGAAGCCTCACTCTGGTTGGGAGTGAGGGGTGGACGTAGGTCCGTGGACCGAACCACCTAAAAACCTGTTGTTCTATGGTTTGCTTGTAGTGTGTTCTTCCATATCTCCTACCACCCTTCACAGATTATCTTAAGCTTTCTTATTCTCATTTGTGCTGCTTCCACTAGTTGGTTATTTGGGTGCCAGTTACATATTTGCTATTTTTGTTTAAAAGAATATTCAACTTGTTATCAGATTGCTTGTTCAGCCTGGATAGTGTTCGAGACTTTTATTTAGCGAAAAGTTTTTAAGGGTGAGATTCATTCACCCCCCCTCTGAATCCTTGCACCGATCTTAACAATTGGTATCAGAGCGGTGTCTGCATTCAAGGTCCAGCGACCTGCAGATCCGATCTTGTAATTTTCGGTGCTAATTTGTTTTTAGTGCATCAATATTCCTGTTGCATTAATCTGTTGTGTTCTCATGGCTCATCCTCCACTATTCAGTAGTTCAAATATTAAATTCTGGCTATATCGTATGCACAAGCATGTTAACTCTATTAATCCACAATTGTGGAAGGTTATCTCTCACAGTCCACATGAACTTCCTAAGGATAAGTCCAAGTGGACTCATGTTCACAAGTTGAAAATGTTGGGTTAGATGGACGCAGTCTATCTCCACAGAGTGTGGATCTAGAGGGGGGTGAATAGATCAACTTGCCTAATTTAAAACTACTGTAAGTTCTAAAGCGGAATTTAGGCAAACATCAGTTAAGCTAAACAAAGGATGCTAAACAAAAGGTCGAAAGCTAGACATGAGCATAAGCGATGCAATCAAATAAGCTAAACAAGAAATTCCCATCGCACACAGATCACACAAAAACACAAACACACTGCACATACAATTTTTAGGTGGTTCGGTCAACGACCTACGTCCACCCCACACTCAACCGAGTATGGCTTCCTGCTACGCAGCACAGCTTGCGTCCGCTGGGCTTTACAGGTTGGCCAATCAATCCGCTGATACACAGCTTCGCTGGGTACAGCTTGCCGACCAGAGGATATGATCCTCTGCAACCGCTGGGGAAATACAGCTTAACCTGTCCAGTGGAGACTACCACTGCAAGACCGCTGACGCACAGCTTGAAGAAATAATGTTCGGAAATGAAAGACAGAATCAAAACGAAAAAGCAAAACCCAAAAGCAATGTAGGTCTTAAAGAGCAAAGCTCAGCTCTGGTTTTGAACCACGAGACTGAGATACAAACTCTCTCACTCTCACTCTCGATCAGCTCTCTCTCAACTCAATCTCTCTCGATCTCTTCCTCTCTCTTTTTCTTCTTCTTCCTCTATTTCTTCTTCTTCTTTGTATCTTCTTCTTCTCTCTTTTCTTTCTGTGGATCGAAGGCTCACTGCTGCTGAGTGTATAGACTTTCTCTTCTTTTTCTTCGATCTCCTTTCTTCTGTGGAAGAAAGCTTGTTTATATAGCAGCAACAGCAGCAGGCGTGTGCTCTCCATGTTTCCCGCCCAGTAATTTGGACCACATGGCAGCATCCAATGGAGTGTCAGTACACGTGTCCTCATCTGGATACCTTGTCCTTCTCGGATCACGAGCCAGGTACCTCGGATCACGTGCCCTTCATTAGCTTCTTCAGTCCGATGTATAGAGTTCTCAGTTCACCCACTCAATGACAGCAATCTGACTTGCTGCGTCGACGCTGTCAATCAATGGCGTTAACGCAATGGAATATATCATGAAGGTCTCTGCTTCTTTAACTGCTACGTCGACGCTGCTTGCTTGTGGCGTTGACGCAGTGGAAGATATCGCGAAGGCTTCGTCAACTGATGCGTGGACGCTTTAAGCGCCCAGCGTCGACCCTGTTCCCTTCAGCAACAAGAATGAAGTCATAAGATTTAAGTATGTACATAGCAGTGTATATACTTCGTTGTATAGACTTGTGAAGGCGAATGCAACGTACAGACTTGCCCAATGTATGAACTTCATGTAATGCAAACGAATGTGAAGACTTCAGTGTATAGACTTGAAAGTCTTGAAGCCAATGTATGGACTTGAGCAAGCTAAAGGACTGTACATACATCGAAGACAAGGTCCGATGTATAGACTTGCCAAACAGTTCAGTGTATATACTTTATTTAAGGAGGCCAATGTGTAGACTTGAAAATCTGAGGCCAGTGTACAGGCTTGTCACCGACCAGTGTGTGAACTTTATCAGCCTGAGGCATAGTATGGACTTCAACTCTGCATATCGAATGTATGGACTTCAAGTATGAAGACCATTGAATAGGCTTTGGATTCGAAGACAATGTGTAGACTTTGAGTTTGAAGACCAATGTCCAGTCTTCAAGTAACACTGTGGATGTACAGACTTCATGGAGCGAAGCGATGTGTAGACTTGAAGCTCCTGATGGATGTATAGACTTCAAATATCAAGACGCTAAGGAAGACGGACAATGTACAGACTTGCTGTAATAGTCTGATGTACAGACTTCATGAAGCTCTAGACATTGAATGCTGTACAGACTTAGCCCAATGCCTGAGACGCTAACAAAGACGGACGATGTTCAGACTTGCTGACAGACAGATGTACAGACTTTGCTCAAATGCATGAGATGCTAACTGAGACGCTGGACTCTGTACAGACTCTGAGATTCAAGGCCAACGGCTGTACAGACTTAGAATATTAAGACTGATGTACATACTTCATGCGTTGACGCTGTACACACTTAGCGAGTTGACGCTGTACACACATCCAATGAAGTGCGTTGACGCTGTAACATGATGCGTTGACGCTGTACACACTTAACCAATTCAATTGAAATGCAGTATGTGGACTTTATCCAAAATGGACGATGTATAGACTCAATCGACATGAGAGTTTCCAGTGTATAGACTCATGACAGTAAGAAATGCAGACAGCAGTGTATTAAATGCAAAGAACACATAGTCAATCTGATAGAGCAATTTCATCAAATCAAAGGCAGTTGCCAATCAATCAAAATAATGGTGTTGCCAATGAAATAAAGCAAGTGTCAACATCATCAACATAGAGGGGTCACAACAATCTCCCCCTTTTTGATGATGGCAACCCCATATGAAGTAGAATAGCAGCATCCTGTCATATAGATATATGTTTGATGAAAGATATGATGTGTTATGCAGATCGACATGCAGATGCTATGAAGGCATGCAACTCACTGCCTCAAACTCTCCCTTGGAATGAATTCAGAATTTAGACAGATATATTCTCCCCCTAGACATCCCCTAGACAATATTCTCCCCCTTTGCCATCAACAAAGAGGAGGGAAAAATTAAATACAATGGAGGAATCAAGAGAAGAACTGACTGGCATTCTGAACATGTAGTTCATGAATAAGCATTCTAAAGCATAGAGTCTTTAGTCATATGAAATTAGAAACTGCTGTCAGAAAGAGTTCTGGTTTAAAGATGATAAAATTTGGAGTTCATGCACTACAAGCAATAGATAAGTTCACTGTGCATGATAAAACATAAACCAGAATCATATTTGCATGAAAGATTCAGTTTCATAATATCTTACTTTCATAGTCTCATAAAAAAAAATATTGAGAGAAACCAAGTCATGTATTGAAACTAAACAAACTGACACTCATGAACTTTTCTTTTGAAGGAGCAGCATTATCAGTATTAGATCATTTTGAGCATTCAGGTACCATAAGTATTTCTGCGTAAGGGTATACGTTTATAAGACGCCAATACCCCTAGATACTCAACAAGATGGACCATTCTGCCTATGATCAAATTCAACAAAACTGAGTTATACCTTTTTGTATGAGGGTACACGTTTATCAGACGCCAGTTACCCCCAGGTACTCAGTGAAACCAGCCTGCTATTTTGAACATTTTAAATAGAGATAGCTGATACACTTCATGACATGAGTGTTGTGCACTTATTTGATGGATCACTCAGTTTCTCAGTGATTTACCAGTCATTGCTCTGCCAATATATATATTTTCAATATTTTTCAATATCTTTCTTAGCTGTCCTTCTTATGTTTCAGAATGACTTATTTAAGAACAATACATATACTTATCCTCTCTAATCATGATTTCAGATGAGTTTTCAGATTTCAGATATGATCAGCTTTGTCTGACATGAAATAAGAAAGAGATTGAGAGTTTTATCAATTTTTAACTTACTTATATACTGATTGCAATCTTTAAACTCCAACCATTTTAAGATTTAAACCATTACATCAGTCTTTGAACAATTCAAATTCTTATAAATGAAGAAGTCCATTTTCTACTGCTTAGAAATCAGAACTGACCAACAGATTGCCATAATGTCAGAGACAAGTATTCAGAGTTAAAGGTTGAATGACTTCAAGAAGTTGAAACCACTCTGAATTTCTAGTAATACTCCCCCTGTCTATATGCATGCAACATGGCAAGAATCAATTGAGAGAGAGCTTATGCATAGGTCATGAATGAATGATATGCAAAGACATGCAAAGACTCGACAAGCTCCCCCTGAATATATGCAATGCAGGATAGTTCTACATCCACATTCACATCCACATGATTTATCCAAGCAATCAAAAACAAGTTCACATCAAAGATTTTATTCACAGCAATTAAACAATCATTCATCATGCTGAAATTTACATAAGCCAAGTTCTCTTCTAAGAAACTTAAAATTTTCATTCCCAAGAGGCTTAGTAAAAATATCAGCAATTTGTTTTTCAGTTTCTATGAAATTAATTTCAATCTCCTTTTTATTTACAGCATCTCTAAGAAAATGATGTTTTATCTCTATATGCTTAGTCCTAGAATGGTGAACAGGATTTTTAGCAAGGCATATAGCACTAGTATTATCACATAAAAGTGGAATGCATCCCAGATTTATCTGATAATCAGCCAGTTGGTGCTTAATCCAAAGTACTTGGGCTGCACAATTACATGCTGCAACATACTCAGCTTCATCTGTGGATAATGCTACAGTGTGTTACTTCTTAGATGCCCAAGACACTAGACAGCCACCAAGGAATTGACAGTAGTCACTAGTGCTTTTTCTATCTACTCGACACCCAGCATAGTCTGCATCAGTGTAGGCTAGAAGCTCTAACTCCCACTTAGCAGGATACCAGAGACCTAGTTCTTGGGGCCTAGTAAATACCTAAAAATCCTTTTCACAGCTTTAAAGTGATTTTCTTTAGGACTGGCCTGAAATCTAGAGCATAAACACACAGCCAATTGTATGTCAGGCCTAGATGCTGTAAGATAGGGAAGAGATCCGATCATACCTCTGTATAGCCTTTGGTCCATAGGTTTACCTTTAGAATCTTCATCTAAACTGGTTGATGTACCCATTGGAGTAGCTATTTCTTTGAGGTTGTCCATTTTGTACTTCTTCAATAAGTTCTTTACATACTTGGACTGAGAGATGAAGATGTCATCTTCTGTTTGTGTAATCTGCAGTCCAAGAAATAGTTTGAGCTCACCCATTGAGCTCATTTCAAACTCATCAGTCATTATTTGAGAGAATTCCTCACACAATTTGGGGTTAGTTGACCCAAACACAATGTCATCCACATAAATCTGAATGATAAGAATATCTAGATGGCTTACCTTGGTAAACAATGTTTGATCAACTATACCTCTTGTGAAGTTCTTGTCGGTGAGAAATTTGCTCAACCTGTCATACCAAGCTCTAGGAGCTTGCTTTAAACCATAGAGAGCTTTATTGAGCTTGTAAACATGATTGGGGAAATCTAAACATTCAAACCCTGGAGGCTGTCTCACATATACATCCTCATTAATTTCCCCATTTAGAAAAACAGATTTCACATCCATCTGCTGAAGGTTTATTCCTAGGGAACATGCATAAGCCAATAAAATTCTTATTGCTTCTAACCTAGCTACAGGGGCAAATAACTCTTCAAAGTCTATTCCAAATTCCTGATTGTACCCCTGAGCTACAAATCTGGCTTTATTTTTAATAACATTCCCCACTTCATCAGTTTTGTTTCTAAATACCCATTTAGTCCCTATGACTATTTCATGATCAGGAGGTGGAACCAAATGCCACACCTTATTCCTGTCAAACTGATTGAGCTCCTCATGCATGGCATTAATCCAATGCACATCTTAGAGAGCACAGTCAATGGACTTGGGTTCTATGTTTGATACAAAAGCATAAGCATTCAGTTCATGTTGAATTCTTAAGTGGCCTCTAGTCCTAGGGGGGTCATGCGGATTTCCAATAACATTATCTACAGGATGATCCTTGAGATATCTAATATTTACAATTGGACTATCATGAACTTGATTTACCTCCCCCTGAACTGTAGGCTCCTCTTCATTAAGCTCTTTATGTTCTTCTTCATCCTCGGATTTGTCTGCAAGATCTCCTTCCTTCAGAATTTCACCATTGTTTTCATTCCTGCATTGACCAACATTAGAATTTGCCAAGGATTCATCAAAAACTATGTGTGGAGATTCTTCAACAGTTTTAGAGTTCAGATTGTACGCTCTGTATGCTCGGGTGTTTTCAGAATAGCCAAGAAAAATTCCTGGTTCTCCTTTAGGTTCAAATTTTTCAAGGTCCTTTTTATCATTTATGTGAATGAAACATTTACAACCAAAAATCTTGAAGTGGGCAATAGAAGGTTTCTTACCTTTTAATATCTCATATGGTGTTTGCTGGGTAGAAGGTCTTACCATGGCTCTGTTAATTACATAACATGTAGTGTTCACTGCTTCAGCCCAAAATTTCCTTGGTAGACCACCTTCGACAAGGAGTGTACGACCCATTTCCACTAGGGTTCTGTTCCTTCTCTCCACAACTCCATTCTGCTCAGGTGTCCTTGGTGAGGAATACCTATGGTTGATTCCATTTGACCTGCAGAATTCATCAAATTGTGAGTTTTCAAACTCACCTCCATGATCAGATAAAATGTTTTCAATTTTCTGATTTGTTTTAACATAGAACTCCTGAAATTCTGAGAAAGCATCACTCTTATTAGATAGGAAATAAACCCAAGTATACCTAGAAAAGTCATCTACCATGACAAACCCATACCTCCACCCTGATAAGCTGACAGATCTAGTTGGCCCAAAAAGGTCCATATGTATCAGCTCATAGGGTTTGGAAGACAGATTTTCAATTCTAGACTTAAATGACTTTCTAGTTATCTTTGATTGAGTGCATGCATCACATATTTTGTTTTCTTTCTTGAATGAGACTTCAGGAAGTCCTCTAACCATGCCATGCTTATTTAATTTGTGCAAAACAGTGTAGCTAGCATGACCTAACCTACGATGTCATAAAAATGCTATGTCTTCTCTACTGGCAGTAAGGCAAAGGTTAGTGTGTTGAATTTTATCTAAATTTATCATGTAAGTATTATTTATTCTTTTTCCAGAAAATTTGACAATATCAGAGTCAGGTTCAAAAACCTTACAGCATTGATAATTAAATAAAACATTGTAACCTTTATCACATAACTGGCTGATGCTAAGTAGATTATAGGCTAACCCTTCAACCAGCATAACATCATCAATGCAGCAGGTAGAACACTTACCTACCTTAGCTGATCCGATAATCCTACCCTTTGTGTTGCTTCCAAAGGTGACAAGGCCTTCTACTTTCTCAGTCAGTATGTAAAATTTGGCCTTATCTCCTGTCATATGCCTGGAGCTGCCGCTATCCATGTACCACAAGTTGTTCTTGGCTGCCAGGCATACCTGCATACATAATTAGGTAGAGAAGTTTGAAACCCAAGACTGATTGGGCTCCAATGTAAATGAACTAGAAGCAAAGCAGGAAAGCAAATGTTTCAGAATCCATATTTGTTTAAATGAATTTTTTTCAGTGGATCCTACAGATTTTCTTCTGTTGTTGTTCCTTTTCTTTTTATTGTTCTTTTTCTTATTGGCAGCAGCATGATTATTGACAGTGTTGTTATTTTTGTGCTAGTGCCTTGGCCAGGGTATGTCCATAAAATTTTGGCCATAGTAGTTCCTGGGCTGGCTATGAAAATATTGATTTCTAGATGTCCAGTAACCATACCCATTGACCCAATTTCCATTTTAAGGTCTTTGGTTTTGAGCAC
This sequence comes from Amorphophallus konjac, assembly GCA_022559845.1. Taxonomy (NCBI): domain Eukaryota; kingdom Viridiplantae; phylum Streptophyta; class Magnoliopsida; order Alismatales; family Araceae; genus Amorphophallus; species Amorphophallus konjac. The sequence continues at coordinate 263,655,819 of CM040121.1, forward strand.
CCTGGTATGCAAGACCTGTAAACCTACCCTGAGTTCTAGACCAATTTGACCTATTAAAGTAGGTTGGCTGTGCATTATAGTGGGTCTGAGCTCTGGGTTGACAAAAATAATTGGGTTGACTCCTAGCTGCACTTTATCTCCCCTGTACTTTGGACCCTGCTGACCTATACACAGGTTTGTATTGGGTCTTCTTCAGAGGTGGAGGTGTTGGTGGAGACTTGGTTACCTTGACCTGGGGTTTACCGGACTGTGTAGGTTGACCCCTAACTTGAGTCTGAGCCCTAGGATCCTGCTTAGATGTAGCAACCCTGATAAATAAAGGGTTAAAATAAATTAAAATTTCCCTAAATGAATCAAAGAATTAGTAAAGATAATGGGAAGAAGATTAAACGGATAAATTAAAACCCAAAACCAAATAACGCCTCTCAGTAAGGCGTTAATTTTAAAACAAACGCCTCTATATAAGGCGTGCCTAAAGAAAGGACGCCCACACGTGCGGTCGTCAATTCTCATGCGACCAAATTGGGCAAGTAAAAGAAACGCCCCTTTCATGGGCGTGTTTTTAAACACGAAACGCCCTTATACAAGGCGCATTTTAAGAAACGCCCTATGACAAGGCGTCAATTTAAAATGCGACGCCCTGACCTAGGTCGTTAATTACATTCCGGTTCCGTTCGAACCAAGAGCTTATCCTGGGAAGGATTAAGCTAATCTAGTAAGTATCTACTAGGGTAAGGACTCTATATTGGAAGCATTACTTCCACTAGAACTCTAACCCTAATAGGACCCCCAAAATCCTATAAATACCTTTGATTACCAAAAAATCCATTTGATCGATCCCCTCTGCTACGGTAAGTAATAAACCGTGCTTCTTCCTCCTGCTTTCCTCCCAATATGAAGAATTTTAAATGATTCTTCTTTTTGTAGGAAACCTGCAGGTCAATTGAAGAACGTAGGTTCTTCATCCGGGTGTAAGTTCTTCTTCCTTGCCTCTAGATGATCATTGCAAAGGAGCTAATATCTTCCGTATATTCTATAGGGTCCTACGGCAGGTTGACAAGTGAAGAACGTGGATCTTCTTCAATTCAACTCTTCCTCTGAGTCCTTCGCTTTGACATCTCTACTTCTGGTGCAAGTCGGTTCATGGGAGGAACATATATATATATATATATATATATATATATATATATATATATATATATATATATATATATATATATATATACTAGAGCTGCTGTCCGATTCTTCAGAAAGTCTTCAATCAAAAACTCTCAGATCAACTAAAGGTAGGTTTTCTCAAGCAACGTAGCCCAAACAAGTGATTTAATATATATACCAGCATTACATGCATGTAGTATAGTTTTCTGCTGGCTTTAATATATTTTCTGTAACAATTTTGAAAGAGACGCCCGTGTCTAGGGCGCTACTTTTAGAAACGACCTGCACTAGGTCGTCAATTTAAGATTTGACGCCCTGCCCTATAGGCGTTAATTTCATGAAAATCGCATGTAATTAATAATTGATCCTGTTTAAAATTCAATAAATATGAAATATCGATTCTAATATCTTGCATGACTCTACCTGTGAATTCCTGCTAATTTTCCTGTCATGACCATGTCTCCTGTCTCTTGAAATTTTATTTCTTGAAATATTGTAAATTCCTTGAATTCACGACCTGGACTAGGCCGTCTCTCACGGTGATAACGCCCCTGTGTAGGGCGTGATTTTAAAAATTTACGACCCTTCCTAGGGCGCGTTCATGTTAAACTACAGAAATTGATATCTTGCAAAAATGAAAATTAAGAAATAGACGACCACTGTATATGTCGTCAAATTTATATAAAACGCCCCTGTCCAGGGCGTGTTTTTGATAAAACACAGAATTATGGAAATTTCTGCAAAATTGGAAATGCATGTAACGCCCTTATTTAAGACGTTATTTACTTAAGTAGTGACTTAATCAAAGTCGTTATTTTCTGTAAAAATGTTTTTACCTGTTACTGCTAACCGAGGGTTTTCATTATATTTATATATATGTATATCGGCACTATATCTCCACTCCGTGAGTATAGTCCCACGTTTTCATGTTGTTCTATCGATCACCCTCAACTCTCATTGACATACAAGCTCTCCATTGGACATTCCGTTCCTTTGGACTAGCGAGTTAGTCATAGAGACCTCCGTAAGACTCCTCGTACCTTGGATTCCCTCAAGGTCGACTGAGCTGGTTGTACCCTAAAAACCCGTTACATAATTTTTGCCATGTCACTCTAAAGAAACATGGTATACCGGCCCTTATGATTATACAAAGTGTATATCGTGGGAATTTCCCAATGGGATGATGATATCATGCCATATTCCGATGTTCTTGCGGACCTCAATTCTATGATAAGAATGAGGGTATCTTGCCTTTGATGTGCTATTCATGTGGACCACAATTCTATATAAAGAAGGATAGTCCATTCTTGTCATGGTACCCGAGTAAGGGAACCTAAATCCACCTAGTTTATCGATCATCGTGATTCTACCGTGATTATCGCCTAGCTATGTCCAATGTCATATTTTTGGACTCTATTCTCTCAAAGTTATCCTACAGGAGCTTGATTATTGAAATTCCATATTGGCTATATATATACAAGAGTGGATGTCGAAATACATGATAAATGTCTGCGCATATAGGGCCCGATCTGGTCCTGGGAGGAGCACCCGAAAGTACTTGTGCCCATGGGAGTTTTAATGATAAGGTATCTGGCATTATACCGAGTGCATGACTAGCTTGATTGGACATTCCACACAAAATCTTGTACTTGAATCGTACTTGACTTGACATGACTTGCGTGACCCGAAAAAGGGTAATTACTTGCTTGCTTGATACATGATAGCCAAAGTTCTTGACATGATAAAAGTACTTGCTTGAATATCTTGTTATCTTTTCTTGAAAGTTCATGACTAGTTCAACTTGTTACCTTATTGATATTCTCTCTATCTTGTCGTTTCATGCGAGCATGCATAGTCATAGTACATTCATGAAAGATGTAATTACTTAAACCCCTTGCTAGTGCTTGAGATATAATTTCCTACTGAGCATTCGCTCACTCCGTGTTTGTCCCTTACTTTTCAGGTAAGTCCGATGACGAGACTCAAATGGATGGGGAAAGTCCCGAGTGAAAGAGCTAGAGCTTGTCCAAGTGTCATCTAGTCTTTTTCCTATTTTCTTGAGTCAACTATGTACTTTTCTTTTTATTAAACAGAGTATTGGATTTGTAATAGCCTATTAATAATAATGATTGGGTTATCTTTCTATTTGCGCATCTCTGTCTTTGTGTCGAATACACTACTACTCTGATTGGCATGATTGATATAAACTCGTCGCGCATATCCGGGTATCTTCCGCGCTCGGGGCGTGACAGTTTTTGTGGTATCAGAGCCTAGGGTATTCAATTCCTAGGAAAAACCCAAGTCCAAGGATAAGTATAAACCTTTTACCAGTGAGATTGGGTAGAACCAAGGGTTAAAGTTAAAAATAGAGTACTGGTTTCTAAATGTAGTCACGTACTAATATAGTTATTGTAATTGTAGGATAATGGCTGCCGAACGTGCTCAATGGCGCAACATGCAGCGTACCCTTCAAGGAATGACTCAAGTGCTACAACAGGTAGCACAGGGTGGTGCTCCACGAGCTGGAAGCTTACACCAAGCCTTTAAGAGCATGAATCCCCCGAAGTTTATGGGATCGACCGATCCGGACGATGCCGAGCATTGGGTTCGGGAGACTGAACGTATATTCCGTGTTATGCAATGCACGGATCAGGACAAAGTCTTATTAGCTACTTTCCAGTTAGAAAAAGATGTTAGATGCTGGTGGGAGTCTATTGAAACAACCATCGATCCTAATCAAGTTACATGGGAAGAATTTGTAGAATATTTCAATGCTAAATACTTTTCAGACCGAGTCTAGGAGAAGAAAGCTGCTGAGTTTGCTGCATTAAAGCAACGATCCCTATCAGTAGCTGATTACGAGGCACAGTTCTCAAGATTGTCCAGATATGCCAAACACTTGATTAGCACGGAGAAAATGAAGGCTAAAAGATTTCTTAATGGGCTCATGCCCCAGTACATCACTCATCTGGCGCCTATGGATATCCAAGTTTATTCTAAAATAGTACGTCGAGCTCATCTACTTGAAGATGCCACGGAACTATCTGATAGGATCCGTGGGAAAGACAAGAAGGAGCAAGTCACAAGTTCGGGTTCTTTCAAACCCAACTTCAAGAAAAGGCCTAGTAATGGAGGTTCTTCCTCTCAAGATTAGAAATTCAAGAAGACCAAGCCCTTCTCTATCACCACTACACCTTCAAACGTAGTATGCAAGCATTGTGACAAGGCTGGTCATAAGATCGAAGAATGCTGGAGGAAATTAGGAGCATGTCTCCGTTGTGGGAGCCGCGAACATCGGATTCCCGACTGTCCGTTACTTAATGACCAAGCCGGAGACGGTAAGCGCCCGGTGATAAAGAACGCTCGACTTCATGCAATAAAGGAGACCGAGCAAGAAGAAGGTGGACTGGTAGATGGTACATTAACAGTTTGTTCCAAAAGTGCTTATGTCTTATTTGATACGGGTGCATCGCATTCCATTATTTCTAAGAAGTTTGCTGACCCGTTACCGTTAGAACCAGAATGGATAAAAATAGTTCTAACTACTCCTCTTGGAAGTGAAAATGATATTACTCATCACTACCAAAACTGTGAGGTAATGGTTCAAGGTAGGAATTTACCTATAGATCTCATATGCCTCGATCTAAAGGAGTATGATGTTATACTGGGAGCGGACTGGTTATCCAAATACGAGGCAACGGTTGATTGCCGCAATAGCCAAATTGCTTTCAAAGATTTTCCAGAATTAGTCTTTACTCGCCCCAAGAGTCGGAGTAATTCCCCTCTTATTTCAGCCCTCCGAGCTAGCAAGCTCGTCAGGAAGGGATGTGTAGCTTTCCTTGCATTTGTCACATTTAAGGAAACAAAGGACACTAAGCTAGAAGACATTCCAGTAGTACAAGAATTCCCGGACGTGTTTCCGGAAGAGTTGCCGGGATTACCCCCTCAAAGGGATGTGGCCTTCACCATTGACTTAGTCCCTGGTGCTGGTCCTGTTTCAAGGGCACCCTATAGGATGTCATCTGCTGAACTCAAAGAGTTGAAGGAACAATTGATGGGACTAATTCGAAAAGGGTTCATTAGACCAAGTACTTCCCCGTGGGGAGCACCTGTACTGTTTGTAAAGAAGAAAGATGGATCCATGAGGCTATGCATCGACTATCGACAGTTGAATCATCTCACTATCAAGAACAAGTATCCACTGCCGAGAATCGATGAATTATTTGATCAAATTTTTGGATCCAAATATTTTTCGAAGATTGACCTCAGATCAGGATATCATCAGTTAAGGATCAAAGATGATGACATTCATAAGACCGCATTCAGAAGCAGGTATGGCCATTATGAATTCGTTGTTATGCCTTTTGGACTAACAAATGCCCCTGCTGCCTTTATGCAGTTAATGAATAGCATATTCAGGCCCTATCTAGATCAATTCGTGGTGGTTTTTATTGATGACATATTGATATATTCCAAGACTAAGGAAGAGCATGAGGAACATTTGAGGATTGCTTTACAAATATTACGGACAACTCAATTATATGCAAAGCTCAGCAAGTGTGAATTCTGGCTTGAAGAAGTGGCTTTTCTAGGACATGTGATTTCAAAAGATGGATTATCAGTAGATCCGTCAAAGGTCGAAGCTGTTAGAAACTGGGAAAAATCAACCAATGCTAGCGAGATCAGAAGTTTCTTAGGCCTTGCAGGCTATTATCGGTGATTCATCAAAGATTTCTCTAAGATCGCCGTGCCCCTTACAAGGTTAACTCGCAAGGAGATCCGTTATGAATGGAGCGAGGAATGTGAAAGAAGTTTCCAAACTCTTAAGGATCATCTCACTACAGCTCCGATCTTAGTTCTACCAATAGAAGGAGAAAAATTCGAGGTTTACACTGATGCTTCTGGCATTGGCCTCGGATGTGTCCTAATGCAACAAGGGAAGGTTATAGCATACTCTTCACGTCAACTAAAGAAACACGAAGAAAACTACCCCGTCCATGACTTAGAACTGGCCGCGGTGGTATTTGCACTGAAGATCTGGAGACACTATCTCTATGGAGTACAGTTTACTGTATACTCCGATCACAAGAGTCTCAGATATCTCTTCTCTCAGAAAGAGCTAAACATGAGACAAAGACGTTGGCTGGAATATCTCAAGGACTTCGACTTCAATATACAATATCATCCCGGAAAGGGTAATTTTGTTGCTGATGCCCTTAGTCGAAAGCCGAGAGTAATGATAGCCAATTGTATGATACAAGAATGGAAGTTACTGGAACAATTCTCAAAGCTTAATATAAACATAGACATAGATTGCAATAGTGTCACCTTATCTCATGTGAGTATACAGTCAGATTTATTATCTGAGATACAGGCACTTCAGGGTGATGACCCAACATTGGTAGAAATAAAGGACAGATTAGAAGGACAATCCGATTTCCAAATAACTTCTGAAGGAAGATTGTTATTTAGGAACAGAACTTGTATACCGGACTGTCCTGAATTAAAAAAGAAGATCTTAGACGAAGCTCATAAATCAAGGTACACGATTCATCCTGGATCAACCAAAATGTACCAAGATATGAAAAGGAATTTCTGGTGGCCCAACATGAAAAGAGAAATCGTGAGCTACGTATCGCGCTGTCTCACATGCCAATAGGTCAAGGCGGAACACCAAAAGCCTGCTGGAAAGCTACATCCGCTAGATATTCCCAAATGGAAGTGGGAGGAGATTGGTATGGATTTCATCATGGGTCTATCTAAATCAAAAGGAGGACATGATGGAATATGGGTTATTATTGATCGATTGACTAAATCGGCGCATTTCTTGCCAATCAAGAGTCGATGGTCAATTGATGTCTTAGCTGCATTATATATCAAAGAGATAGTCAGACTACATGGTATTCCTGTCTCAATCGTGTCTGACAGAGATCCCCGATTTACTTCTCATTTTTGGAAGGGATTACAACATTCGTTGGGGACAAGACTAAATTTTAGTACAGCTTTTCATCCTTAAACGGATGGTCAGACCGAGAGAACTAACCAAGTTGTTGAAGATATGCTTAGAACATGCATCATTGACTTTGGAGGAAGCTAGCACGATCACTTGCCTCTAGTTGAATTTACATACAATAACAGCTACCAGGCAAGTATTCAAATGGCACCTTTCGAAGCCCTATACGGGAGAAGTTGTCGATCACCCTTATGCTGGAATGAAGTTGGAGAGAAACAACTGTTAGGTCCAGACATGGTAAGGGATACTACCGAGAAGATACAATTGATCAGGGAAAGACTACAAATGGCCCAGACAAGGCAAAAGGCTTATGCTGATACAAGAAGGAGGGATCTTGAATTCCAAGTCGGAGATCATGTATTTCTTAAGATATCACCTGGACGTGGAATACGAAGATTTGGTATTAAGGGCAAGCTTACGCCAAGATTTATCGGACATTTTGAAGTTCTAGAAAGAGTTGGCGAGGTTGCTTATCGCATCGCATTGCCTCCTCAATTGTCCGAAGTACATAATGTGTTTCACATTTCTATGCTGAAGAAGTATGTGCACGATCCCTCGCATATTATTGAACATGGAGACCTGGTAATACAGAAGGATCTCACATATAAACAGAAGCCTATGAAGATCTTAGAACGTGAAATACGTGCTCTCAGGAATAAGGTTATTCCCATGCTTAAGGTGCAATGGAATAAGAACGCTGAACACGAAGCAACATGGGAGACCGAGGAGTCCATGAGGAAACGATTTCCCGAATTATTCTAAGTGGTATATACTCTATACTCTCCACATTTTATATATATACAGTCGAATTTGGGGACCAAATTCCTTTTAAGTGGGGGAGGGTGTAGCAACCCTGATAAATAAAGGGTTAAAATAAATTAAAATTTCCCTAAATGAATCAAAGAATTAGTAAAGATAATGGGAAGAAGCTTAAACGGATAAATTAAAACCCAAAACCAAATAACGCCTCTCAGTAGGGCGTTAATTTTAAAACAAACGCCTCTATATAAGGCGTGCCTAAAGAAAGGACGTCCACACGTGCGGTCGTCAATTCTCACGCGACCAAATTGGGCAAGTAAAAGAAACGCCCCTTTCATGGGCGTGTTTTTAAACACGAAACGCCCTTATACAAGGCGCCTTTTAAGAAACGCCCTATGACAAGGCGTCAATTTAAAATGCGACGCCCTGACCTAGGTCGTTAATTACATTCCGGTTCCGTTCGAACCAAGAGCTTATCCTGGGAAGGATTAAGCTAATCTAGTAAGTATCTACTAGGGTAAGGACTCTATATTGGAAGCATTACTTCCACTAGAACTCTAACCCTAATAGGACCCCCAAAATCCTATAAATACCTTTGATTACCAAAAAAATCCATTTGATCGATCCCCTCTGCTACGGTAAGTAATAAACCGTGATTCTTCCTCCTGCTTTCCTCCCAATATGAAGAATTTTAAATGATTCTTCTTTTTGTAGGAAACCTGCAGGTCAATTGAAGAACGTAGGTTCTTCATCCGGGTGTAAGTTCTTCTTCCTTGCCTCTAGATGATCATTGCAAAGGAGCTAATATCTTTCGTATATTCTATAGGGTCCTACGGCAGGTTGACAAGTGAAGAACGTGGATCTTCTTCAGTTCAACTCTTCCTCTGAGTCCTTCGCTTTGACATCTCTACTTCTGGTGCAAGTCGGTTCATGGGAGGAACATATATATATATATATATATATATATATATATATATATATATATATATATATATATATATATATATTATATATATATATATATATATACTGAGCTGCTGTCCGATTCTTCAGAAAGTCTTCAATCAAAAACTCTCAGATCAACTAAAGGTAGGTTTTCTCAAGCAACGTAGCCCAAACAAGTGATTTAATATATATACCAGCATTACATGCATGTAGTATAGTTTTCTGCTGGCTTTAATATGTTTTCTGTAATATTTTTGAAAGAGACGCCCGTGTCTAGGGCGCTACTTTTAGAAACGACCTGCACTAGGTCGTCAATTTAAGATTTGACGCCCTGCCCTATAGGCGTTAATTTCATGAAAATCGCATGTAATTAATAATTGATCCTGTTTAAAATTCAATAAATATGAAATATCGATTCTAATATCTTGCATGACTCTACCTGTGAATTCCTGCTAATTTTCCTGTCATGACCATGTCTCCTGTCTCTTGAAATTTTATTTCCTGAAATATTGTAAATTCCTTGAATTCACGACCTGGACTGGGCCGTCTCTCACGGTGATAACGCCCCTGTGTAGGGCGTGATTTTAAAAATTTACGACCCTTCCTAGGGCACGTTCATGTTAAACTACAGAAATTGATATCTTGCAAAAATGAAAATTAAGAAATAGACGACCACTGTATATGTCGTCAAATTTATATAAAACGCCCCTGTCCAGGGCGTGTTTTTGATAAAACACAGAATTATGGAAATTTCTGCAAAATTGGAAATGCATGTAACGCCCTTATTTAAGACGTTATTTACTTAAGTAGTGACTTAATCAAAGTCGTTATTTTCTGTAAAAATGTTTTTACCTGTTACTGCTAACCGAGGGTTTTCATTATATTTATATATATGTATATCGGCACTATATCTCCACTCCGTGAGTATAGTCCCACGTTTTCATGTTGTTCTATCGATCACCCTCAACTCTCATTGACATACAAGCTCTCCATTGGACATTCCGTTCCTTTGGACTAGCGAGTTAGTCATAGAGACCTCCGTAAGACTCCTCGTACCTTGGATTCCCTCAAGGTCGACTGAGCTGGTTGTACCCTAAAAACCCGTTACACAATTTTTGCCATGTCACTCTAAAGAAACATGGTATACCGGCCCTTATGATTATACAAAGTGTATATCATGGAAATTTCCCAATGGGATGATGATATCATGCCATATTCCGATGTTCTTGCGGACCTCAATTCTATGATAAGAATGAGGGTATCTTGCCTTTGATGTGCTATTCATGTGGACCACAATTCTATATAAAGAAGGATAGTCCATACTTGTCATGGTACCCGAGTAAGGGAACCTAATTCCACCTAGTTTATCGATCGTCGTGATTCTACCGTGATTATCGCCTAGCTATGTCCAATGTCATATTTTTGGACTCTATTCTCTCAAAGTTATCCTACAGGAGCTTGATTATTGAAATTCCATATTGGCTATATATATACAAGAGTGGATGTCGAAATACATGATAAATGCCTGCGCATATAGGGCCCGATCTGGTCCTGGGAGGAGCACCCGAAAGTACTTGTGCCCATGGGAGTTTTAATGATAAGGTATCTGGCATTATACCGAGTGCATGACTAGCTTGATTGGACATTCCACACAAAATCTTGTACTTGAATCGTACTTGACTTGACATGACTTGCGTGACCCGAAAAAGGGTAATTACTTGCTTGCTTGATACATGATAGCCAAAGTTCTTGACATGATAAAAGTACTTGTTTGAATATCTTGTTATCTTTTCTTGAAAGTTCATGACTAGTTCAACTTGTTAACTTATTGATATTCTCTCTATCTTGTCGTTTCATGCGAGCATGCATAGCCATAGTACATTCATGAAAGATGTAATTACTTAAACCCCTTGCTAGTGCTTGAGATATAATTTCCTACTGAGCGTTCGCTCACTCCGTGTTTGTCCCTTACTTTTGAGGTAAGTCCGATGACGAGACTCAAACGGATGGGGAAAGTCCCGAGTGAAAGAGCTAGAGCTTGTCCAAGTGTCATCTAGTCTTTTTCCTATTTTCTTGAGTCAACTATGTACTTTTCTTTTTATTAAACAGAGTATTGGATTTGTAATAGCATATTAATAATAAGGATTGGGTTATCTTTCTATTTACGCATCTCTATCTTTGTGTCGAATACACTACTACTCTGATTGGCATGATTGATATAAACTCGTCGCGTATATCCTGGTATCTTCCGCGCTCGGGGCGTGACAGAGCTATACCGCAGCCGGAAGTATGGGAACTAAGTGCCATGCAGGGCAAAGTGCTACGCTATGGGAGCCACCTCTTGAGTCCGTAATGGAGCAAAGTGCTACATAGTGGGAGCCACCTCTTGAGCCTGTAGGGGCCACCTCTAGAATCCTACCTGCCTGGGGGTTTGATTGCGTGCTATATGTGCCCAGCGACGAGGACGTCGCCTATATAAGAGGGGTAGATTGTAACACCCTCAAATATAGCTAAGTTGTACTCTATATCACCGAGGCGCCTTTTGAAGTATCGGCTCAGTTCTTGAAAAGAACTCCAAAGTTAAGCATGCTTAATGAGGAGTAGTACTGGGATGGGTGACCTCCCGGGAAGTCCTCCATTCTGGAGCCGATCACTGTCAGAAAGGGACAAAACCGTGAGGCCGGTAGGCCAAAGCGGATAATACCTCGACAGTATAGAGTACGGCGCGTGACATTAGATGTGCTAGCTCTACTAGGCTCACTGAGTTTTTATTTACCCTTCTCCTCAGCGCTGGTCTTTTTCAGATTAGCAGTTTTGTTCATTAAATTTGTTGAGTTCATGCTAATTAGAGGTCCCTTTTCCTTTTGAGCAACAAATGAAATTGTTTTCATTCCGAAAGTTTTTGTTGCACTAGAATTAAATCCTAGTCCCTCTTTTCTGAAATTAACCTTTGACCCTAACAAAGCATTTAAGTTATCTGTTCCTTGGGTCATTTTCTCAATGGTTTTCATTTTATCCTCATTGTCTTTCTGAAGTTCATCAATAGCCTTTTTCAGCTCATTGTTGACATTGAGGATAGTTTCATATTTTTCAGAGATAATTTTGACTTCACTTTCACATTTCTGAATCTTCAGCTTCCATTCATCAATTTCATTTTCAAGCCTTAGATTCTCTTCCTTAGAAGCTTTTAACTCATTTTTGATTTCATCTTCTTTAGAGCATGTGAGTTTCAATTCATCAATCTCAGATTCCAAACATGCAATTTTATCAGATAAAGTTGTATCATTTTGCATGGAATTGATTTTTCTTCTAAGATGCCTATTCTCTTTTCTTATATCATCAGCTCTATCAGCTATGTCATGATAAGCATCTACCCAATCAGTAATTGTGAAGTTTTCAAATCTAGTGATTACCTCTTCTGTGTCCTCCTCTCTATCTTCAGAGCTTGTTGCCATAAGGCAAATGGGCTGTTCAGATTCGGCTTCACTATCTGAGCTGCTGCTAACAGAGCCTTCATCTTCATCACTCCATGTGGTGATCATAGCTCTTCCCTTCTTGGTTTTCTTCTTTGACCTGTACTTATGTTTCTGATTGTCTGGATAGTCAATTTTCAGATGCCCCGGTTTCCTGCAATGATAACAGACATTAGCTTCATTTTTCTTTGCAGGTTTAGATTTATACCTTTTATCCTTTCGGTCACCACTGTATTTCTTCTAGCCGAACCATCCTGCTCCCTTTCTGAGAAATCGCCTGAACTCTCTAGTCATCATGGCTATCTCAGATCGAGTCACATCTTCTTCTTCATTTAGGCTCTCCTCTAATGATGAAGAGCTGCTGGAGCTGGATTTTGTTGATTTGCTAGAACTAGCCTTCAGCACTATCGGCTTCTTCTTCCTCTCGGCTTCATCTGTCCTTGGCATGTTTATCTCATATGCCATTAGTGAGCCAATCAGCTCATCAGATTTAGTATTACGCAGGTCCCTTGACTCCTCCATCACTGTTGCTTTGGTGTGCCAATTGGGAGTCAGGGAGCACAGAATTTTCCTCACTACATCATACTCTGCCTGAGGTTTCCCAAAACCTCTGAGGCCATTGGTTATGACAGTCAGCCGAGCGTACATTTCGCTGATGGACTCGTTATGCTTCATCTTGAAGGCATCATACTCAGATACAAGAAGATTGGCCTTCTGCTCTCTTTCTTGAGATGTACCTTCATGAATTACTTCTAGCGTATCCCACATCTCCTTAGCTGATTTGCAAGCAGACACACGGGAGAATTCTATAAGATGCAGAGCGCACTGGATAGCATTGATAGCACTCCAATTCAGCGTGGACCTTCTGATCTCCTCCTTGGTCCATACATCTTCATTCGGGGATAGCTTATAAGGTCCCTTGCTGACAATCTTCCAAATCTCATAATCCGTAGCCCTGAGGAACACTTGCATACGGTTCTTCCAGTATGCATAGTTTGATCCATCAAAGAATGGGGGCTTCGTTGTTGAGTGACCTTCGGCAGTCATCTCTCGAGCATCCATCTCTGCCTATTTTCTTTGGGCGATGAGTCCCTGCAGAAGAGTTAGGCTCTGATACCAAGTGTTGGGTTAGATGGATGCAATCTATCTCCACAGAGTGTGGATCTAGAGGGGGGTTAATAGATCAACTTGCCTAATTTAAAACTACTGTAAGTTCTAAAGCGGAATTTAGGCAAACATCAGTTAAGCTAAACAAAGGATGCTAAACAAAAGGTCAAAAGCTAGACATGAGCATAAGCGATGCAATCAAATAAGCTAAACAAGAAATTCCCATCGCACACAGATCACACAAAAACACAAACACACTGCACACACAATTTTTAGGTGGTTCGGTCAACGACCTACGTCCACCCCACACTCAACCGAGTATGGCTTCCTGCTGCGCAGCACAGCTTGCGTCCGCTGGGCTTTACAGCTTGGCCAAAAAATCCGCTGATACACAGCTTCGCTGGGTACAGCTTGCCGACCAAAGGATCTGATCCTCTGCAACCGCTGGGGAAATACAGCTTAACCCGTCCAGTGGAGAATACCACTGCAAGACCGCTGACGCACAGCTTGAAGAAACAATGTTCGGAAATGAAAGACAGAATAAAAATTTAAAAGCAAAACCCAAAAGCAATGTAGCTCTTAAAGAGCAAAGCTCAGCTATGGTTTTGAACCACGAGACTGAGATACAAACTCTCTCACTCTCACTCTCGATCAGCTCTCTCTCAACTCAATCTCTCTCGATCTCTTCCTCTCTCTTTTTCTTCTTCTTCCTCTATTTCTTCTTCTTCTTTGTATCTTCTTCTTCTCTCTTTTCTTTCTGTGGATCGAAGGCTCACTGCTGCTGAGTGTATAGACTTTCTCTTCTTTTTCTTCGATCTCCTTTCTTCTGTGGAAGAAAGCTTGTTTATATAGCAGCAACAACAGCAGGCGTGTGCTCTCCATGTTTCCCGCCCAGTAATTTGGACCACATGGCAGCATCCAATGGAGTGTCAGTACACGTGTCCTCATCTGGATACCTTGTCCTTCTCGGATCACGAGCCAGGTACCTCGGATCACGTGCCCTTCATTAGCTTCTTCAGTCCGATGTATAGAGTTCTCAGTTCACCCACTCAATGACAGCAATCTGACTTGCTGCGTCGACACTGTCAATCAATGGTGTTAATGCAATGGAATATATCGTGAAGGTCTCTGCTTCTTTAACTGCTGCGTCGACGTTGCTTGCTTGTGGCGTTGATGCAGTGGAAGATATCGTGAAGGCTTCGTCAACTGATGCGTGGACGCTTTAAGCTCCCAGCGTCGACCCTGTTCCCTTCAGCAACAAGAATGAGCTCATAAGATTTAAGTATGTACATAGCAGTGTATATACTTCGTTGTATAGACTTGTGAAGGCGAATGCAACGTACAGACTTGCCCAATGTATGAACTTCATGTAATGCAAACGAATGTGAAGACTTCAGTGTATAGACTTGAAAGTCTTGAAGCCAATGTATGGACTTGAGCAAGCTAAAGGACTGTACAGACATCGAAGACAAGGGCCGATGTATAGACTTGCCAAACAGTCCAGTGTATATACTTTATGCAAGGAGGCCAATGTGTAGACTTGAAAATCTGAGGCCAGTGTACAGGCTTGCCACCGACCAGTGTGTGAACTTTATCAGCTTGAGGCACAGTATGGACTTCAACTCTGCATATCGAATGTATGGACTTCAAGTATGAAGACCATTGAATAGGCTTTGGATTCGAAGACAATGTGTAGACTTTGAGTTTGAAGACCAATGTCCAGTCTTCAAGTAACACTGTGGATGTACAGACTTCATGGAGCGAAGCGATGTGTAGACTTGAAGCTCCTGATGGATGTATAGACTTCAAATATCAAGACGCTAAGGAAGACGGACAATGTACAGACTTGCTGTAATAGTCTGATGTACAGACTTCATGAAGCTCTAGACATTGAATGCTGTACAGACTTAGCCCAATGCCTGAGACGCTAACAAAGACGGACGATGTTCAGACTTGCTGACAGACAGATGTACAGACTTTGCTCAAATGCATGAGATGCTAACTGAGACGCTGGACTCTGTACAGACTCTGAGATTCAAGGCCAACGGCTGTACAGACTTAGAATATTAAGACTGATGTACATACTTCATGCGTTGACGCTGTACACACTTAGCGAGTTGACACTGTACACACATCCAATGAAGTGCGTTGATGCTGTAACATGATGCGTTGACGCTGTACACACTTAACCAATTCAATTGAAATGCAGTATGTGGACTTTATCCAAAATGGACGATGTATAGACTCAATCGACATGAGAGTTTCCAGTGTATAGACTCATGATAGTAAGAAATGCAGACAGCAGTGTATTAAATGCAAAGAACACATAGTCAATCTGATAGAGCAATTTCATCAAATCAAAGGCAGTTGCCAATCAATCAAAACAATGGTGTTGCCAATGAAATAAAGCAAGTGTCAACATCATCAACATAGAGGGGTCACAACAGAAAAATGATGATAATGTGAGAGCTCTAAATCTAATGAAGGCTGCAATTGATTCTGACGATTTTTCTTTTATCTCAGATTGTAGCACTGCAAAGGAAATTTTTGATAGAGTGACTGCAACACATGTGGAACAGGAAGAAGAATGTCTCATGGCAAGAAAGAGTGATCAATCAGATGAGTCCTCATCCCAGGTAATCTCTGAGACCGAGGATATTAGCCATGATGAGTTAGTTGCCATGCATGAGCATCTTCTAGATAAATATGAAAGAGTCAAATCAGAAAAGAGAAAATTAAGAAAAGAGAAAAATGCTGAAATCACAAGTCTAAAGGCTGAAAATGAAAATATAAAATCTAAATTGAAGGAAATTGATAAATTAAAAGATAAGCTGATTGAAGAAAACATCTATCTGAAGGATCAAAATAAAAAGCTAATGGTCCTTAACACTGTTTTCTCTGAAAGATGGCTAACGGTAGAAAGAGAAAAATCAGCTTTGAAAGAAAAAGAAGTGAACATTGAATTGAAGTTAACTCAGGAGAATGAGATCCTGAAAAGTCTGAATGATGGGCTACAAAATCAGGTCATTTCGTGTGAAGACCACATTATGACCTTGCAAATTGAAATTAAAATTCTAAACAACTCTCTGTCAAAATTTGCCAAAGGTAAAGAAAAAATGAAAGATTCTTTGAATGCGAAAGTCAACAAATTGAATGAAGAGAAAAAGGTGCAATTCTCAAGTTAAGCAAGCTGTAAGGAACAAACTATACGCAACATTTATGAGTAGCTCAAACTTAGCTAGTACTTCTGCACCGTCTTCAAAACAGTCTGATGATCAGAAGATTCAAAAATAGAAGGAAAATGTGAAAATGAGAACACTGAAGAAGAATAGTAAATTTCATGCAAACAAGCCTAAGGCTAGAAAATTTCCAATTATTCACGGAAGGAATGTTGAATGCTTCTATTGTGGAAATTCTGGCCATGTACTTGATGATTGCCTTGTCATGAAGAATGATAATGATAGATTCCATGCTAGGACCTCTTATGCTAAGAAATCCTATTCTGCTCAAAACAGGATATCCAAATGCTTTTACTGTCATGAAATGGGTCATCTCATACATGAATGCAAATCAATGGAGTTAGATGACCTTGGTGCTACTACTGCACATAAATATCATGCTAAAATCGTGTTCCTAGGAGAAAGAATCTGAATTGCTTTTGTTGTGGGAAGCCAGGCCATAGGGCAAAAGATTGCTGGCATAATCACGGAAAGAAATTCAATTCTGAAATTGTCAAATTCCCTGTAAAATAATTTCCAAAATTTTCATGCTATAACTGTGGAAAGCCAAGTCACATAGCTGCAACATGTTGGCTGGTAGGATATCGAAACCAAACTGGTTTTGGTAAACAGAATTTTTATTATGTTAACAAAAAATCTCATGCATATGCACATAGAATTCATGCTAACAAGAATGTGCATAAATCAGATTTGAAAACTGCTGCTTCTTGCCATCATTATGGCAAATCTGGACATTTGATGGATGGTCATCCTTTGATGAAATTTAATGATCATCAAGTTAAAAATGTGTTGAGAAAACCTGCTAGAAGTGATATTGTCATGTCAGGACCCAAGACTTCTTGGGTACCTGTTTGTGCAAAATAACATTGCTATGCAGGTGTGCCTTGGGATTGGAATAAAAGGGATAATGATCCAAGGCACTCAAGAATGAAAAACCCCATTCTCACACTGTTCAGGTAAACTCTCGACATTTCATGTTTTGAAATTCATCTAGTGCATGCATGCTAAATCTGTTCTTGTATATTCATTCATCATCTGCCAGTTACATTATTTTCTGATCATGCACTTGCTGAGTGTTCTGTGTAAATTTGAGTTTAAAGGGGTTGTCTGTATCTGATGCATACATAGGCTAATTGCAATTACTTTATAATTGTGTTATGCATAAACTCTGAAAATAAATTGCATTTCGAATTTTCTGGAAAAATCTGAACTGCTTATGAATGTGACTTGAAATTTGTGTGTTGCAATATCTCACTGAAATTCTGAATTGCATATAGGACTGCATGTTGAATTATCATGCATGACCTCAATAGTATATAAATGGTAAGGTACCAAAAGGCAGGGAAGTCTGTCTGGAGGTTCTTACTATGTGTGAGGTGGTCTTTTAGACCAAGTGCTCCGCCTAGTACCATGGGTCACTTTGCTGGTTAGGACAGTCTGAATGTGCATGAATCAAAATCATATGTTCAGTGTCTCATGGCAAACATTGTATGTTTTCAGGGGGAGTTAATTGCATGTCCTTGCATAGCATTCAGTGTTGAGTTTTTGCATACATATAGTGCATTGCATTTCCTTAAACTGAAAATGCCAAAAAGATTGTCTGAATGCATGTTGTCAGGGGGAGTCAATGCATTGCATATAGGTTGTCAAATGTATACATTTGTCAGAATTCATTGCATATCCCTTCTTATCATTTTTGTTGACAAACCTTGATCATATTCGGAAAAACACTAAGCTTCAAAATCTCTCCTATCAATTGGTATCATTTGGCTTCAGATTTCTATCAGTCTATCATGAAGATTTCAATGGGACTATCTCGATCATAAATCTGAAAATTCTTGAACTAGAAATCTTCTATTATACATTTTTATTAATGACTGAAATAACTCATGTGGTTTAAGTTTAATGTATTCAATGAGTTTAGCTTTAAAATCTCTTAAAAATATCTGAAGCATGTTTAATAAACATTAACCATCTGTTTCATGCTGTGTCTTGTAAAATCTTCTGAAATCTGCATTATTGAATACATGACTTTAATTGGTTAAGTACTTGAAATTGTTATTGATTTGAAGCAAATGAATTTTTCTGAAATGTCTAAAGGGTATTTTCTGGCAGAGCAATGACCTTGGTCACTGAGAAACACATGTCCAAAGGACTGTGTCATGAGGTACCATAGTTAACTCTGATTAAGAATAATTGAATTTCAGGCAGAGCAATGGCATGCACACTGAGAAATACAACTCACTCATCAAGAAATGATTTACAGTGTGTCATGATGTGTAAATGCTATCTCTGTTCATATAAAGCATGACAGTTAGTCACACTAAGTGCTTAGGGATATTGGCCTCTGATCAAGATATATCCTCTAGTTACAAGGTGTGCACTGAACTAGAGTGCTCGTAAAATTTGTAGCATGAAAAATTGTTGAACGAATTGAAATATCTGAATATTGATGTTAAAATCAAATTGCTACAACCCTAGACAAAATCATATGACTTCATAATTGCTTGATTTCAATACTGATGCATGTAATTTTGAAAGAAGTCAATAAATTTGATTGTGTAAGAGAAAGGGAGTTTTATCAAGATAAATATGAGGGCTTGGTTCATTTTTATT
Source organism: Amorphophallus konjac (assembly GCA_022559845.1). Lineage (NCBI taxonomy): Eukaryota > Viridiplantae > Streptophyta > Magnoliopsida > Alismatales > Araceae > Amorphophallus > Amorphophallus konjac. The sequence goes on from CM040121.1 coordinate 263,675,129, forward strand.
AAACCATGGTTTTAGATATCAATATAGAATTTTATTGATAAACTCTGCATACATCATGTTTAAACCATGCTGATCAATAAAATTCATTCATAAGCCCTTATAATGGAAGACTTTGAAATATTCTGATTTAGATTTATGAGAATGACATTTCCTTGAAAATCTGACTGAAATTCTTGTAGTTGAAGCCTCTTTAAAAATTTGCTAATTGAGCCTCTTCTGCTCATTGACCTGAACTTCTCCTTGTTTGCCCCTGTGGTCTCCTCATTCATTTCATAAGGTTCCATTTATTGAGGGGGAGCCTCCTTGTCATATGCATCATGCTGCATAGAAGGAGAAGAATTGTGCTCTTGCATTCATATTTCTGATATCTGCATCTACATTCATACCCCTTCCCATGGTTTATTTTGATTATACCAAAGGGGGAGATTGTTTGCCAAAGAGGGAGAATATCATTCAATCAGTGCATGCAGGTTCCTTTTGATCATCTCTAACTCATGCTTTTGCTGAAACTCTTAAAGGGGGAGAATCATGTTCTTGCAAGGGGGAGAAATTGATTGATTTTTTATACATGCTTTAATTTCTCAAACTATTTTCTTTTTGATGAAGTCAAAGGGGGAGAATAGTTTGAGTCATCAGTTTGACTCACTGTGTAGTGTTGCCATCATCAAAAAGGGGGAGATTGTTGTGCCCATGTGGTTTTGATGATTGTTTTAATGGTGGTTTTGATGATTGGTCTTTGGAGTGAGTTACTCACTGTGAGTCATCTTGCTGTGTGAGTCATCATGCTATTATTCACCTTATGATCATAATGAAGTTCTTCATAAGTTCTGATATGGCATTGCATAATTGATTATGTTAAGTGATGTTACTGTTGCTCTTAAGACTGCAGTTTGATACTGCAGCGTCGACCCATCAAACTGCAGCGTCGACGCTGCCAAGGCGCTTCAGAGGTAGCAGTAAGAAATATTTGATCTGCTGCGTCCACGCTACTTGGGCAATGCGTTGACACTTGGTGCCTCTTTAACGGTCCTCTTTCAAAGTCTGTACAGCCACTGGTCTAGAATCTGAGTCTGTACATCGTCTTGTGCCTTCGACGTTCAAAGCCTCAAGTCTGTACAGTGTTACGTTCTCTTTGGAAAGTCTGTACAGCGTGAAGTCTACACATTGGCACTGTAGCACGCTTTTGCAAGTCTGTACATTGGAGTCAGTTCACCATGTCTATACACTGGACTTTGTTTCATCAAGTGTGTACACTCCACATCTTTTGCTACAGGAACCAAGTCTATACACTCTCCCGTTCAAATCCTTCTAACTCTGTACATTGGCTTCGTATCTGCAAGTCTGTACACTGGACTTCATTTCACCAACTCTATACATCCGATTGATGTTGCAGTGTTCACCAAGTCTATACATCATCTTCAGACTTCAAGTCTATACACTCCATGCCCATTCAAGTCTATACATCGGTTTGATTCAAAGTCTGTACACTGCTTCACTTCGTCAAAGTCCATACATTGGACTGTAGCATCTGAAGTCTGTACAGCGTCCGTTGTCTAGAGTTCTTGAAGTATATACATTGGACTGTTTTCTTCGAAGTATATACACTACAATGTACATACTTAGATCTTATGACTTCATTCTTGTTGCTGAAGGGAACAGGGTCGACGCTAGAGCTTAAGGCGTCCACGCACCAGTGAAGATGCATCCACGAATACTCTTCACAGCGTCAACTCTACGCAAAGGCTGCGTCAACTCAGCCACTCAAGAAGCAGAGGCCTTGTCAGAAATATTCCAATGCGTCAATGCAGCAGTGGAGCAGCGTCGACGCAACAGTTAAGAAAGGCTAGGCGGGTTGCTCACTGGAACGCATCAATGCGTCAACGCCACGGGTTGGAAGCGTCGACGCAGCAGTTAAAGGAGCATTCACTTTCATAGGCTATTCCACTACGTCAACGCCACAATTGAGCAGCGTCGACGTAGCAGCTAAAGAGACGAAGCTAATGGCTTACTGAAATGCCTCACTGCGTTAATGCCATTGCTTGACAGCGTCAATGCAGCAAGTCAGATTGCTGTCATTGAGCACGTGACCAGAAGCTGGCACCTGACACGTGATGCGAGGAGAAATCTTCTGGACGGAAGGCGTGGGAAGCACACGCCCTATCTCCCCACTGTTGCTGGTATATATTGGAGCCTTCGTCTTCAGATGGAGGCTGATCGAAGAAGAAGCCTGGAGAGCAGAAAGCCCTTCGATCCAGAAAAAGAGAAAAAGAAGTGAAGCAGTGAGCAGAAGAAGAAGGAAGCAGAAGAAGAAAGAGAAGAGACAGGGAGAGCCTGCGAAAGAGAAGAAAATAGAGAGTGAGAGCAGAAGAGAAAGATTGCGTGAGCTGAGAAGAAGAAAGAAGAGGAAGAAAAGAAGAAGAGGAGAGAGTCTATTGAAGACCTATTCAGTCTGTTCGTGGATCAAATCCAGAACGACTATTGTGTTTCATTTCCAGCTTTTGTTGCTGTGCTTTTTATGTTTCCTTATTTTCCCTTTTGTTTCTCTGGTTAGCTTGGTATTTCCGATCCTCTGGACTGTGGTCCGGTTCCTCCTGGTGGGTCAGGAGAAGGGAGATCTGATCTTCGGTTGCAAGTAGCTGGGAGCTACTTGTGGGTTCCCTCCGGTTTGGAGGAAGGGAGACTTGTCTCCGGTTCTGGGCTTGTGGGTTGCAAGTCCAGGGGTCCCTCCTAGTCTGGAGGAAGAGAGGTCTTCAACCTCTGGTTTCCAAGTGGCTGGGAGTCACTTGGGGTGTCCCTCCGGTTGGGAGGAAGAGGGGAGTTTGTTCCCCTGGTCAAGCTGTGTGTTAGCACCTGTTGCAGACTGAGTCTGCGGTTTCTAGCTTGTGCTAGTGGAAGCCTCACTCCGGTTGGGAGTGAGGGGTGGACTTAGGTCTGTGGACCGAACCACCTAAAAACCTGCTGTTCTGTGGTTTGCTTGTAGTGTGTTCTTCCATATCTCCTACCACCCTTCACAGATTGCCTTGAGCTTTCTTATTCTCATTTGTGCTTCTTCTGCTAGTTGGTTATTTGGGCGCCAGTTACATATTTTCTCTTTTTGTTTAAAAGAATATTCAACTTGTTATCAGATTGCTTGTTCTGCCTGGATAGTGTTCGAGTCTTTTATTTAGCGAAAAGTTTTTAAGGGTGAGATTCATTCACCCCCCCTCTGAATCCTTGCACCGATCTTAACAACTGTAGCACCTCCGTAAACAGTGTTTCGGGCAGGAGTTCTTCATCCATCCAAGGTGATTCAAGCTTGTTTCTGAAGCCATCTCAACCTCCAAGGAAGCAAGAAGCAATCAAGACTTTCAATGGTGATCTAAACTACATTCTTCATCCTCTTCATCAACTCAAGAAGATCAAAAGGAAGATTGAAGCTACATCCATCGTCTTCTTCGTCAACTAGAAGAGATTCAAGAAAGATCATCTCGCAAGGAAGAAGACACCTTCAAAGCATCCGATTCAAGCTTCTGCAACTCAGACAAGATCTTCTTTCTTTGAGCATACTCTATATCTTGTTTGAGTGATTTCATATTTGTTATCTTTTCATTTCATATAAACATTTGGAACTGAGGATCGTCCCTACCGGTGGTTAGTAGGAAGGCAATCGAAAGTTATCCGATCTGTGGTGTTGACGTCCCTACCTGTGGTTAGTAGGAAGGCAATCAGAGGTCTTTCCGATTTGCGGTTCAGTGCGTGGCATTAGTGGAGCCTCATCGGATTTGGTGAGGGGTGGACGTAGGACTGGGGATTCAGTCCGAACCACCTTAAAATATTGTGTGTTGTGGTTTGCTTGTGCGATTGCTTTGTGTTAGATGCATGCTTAGGTTCAATATCTATATTGCTTAATCATCTTGCTAAGCAAATCACTGTGTTCTTCGTTTAGCTAGTTATATTCCGCTGCTATTATCATTATCTAGCTATATAGAGGGTTGCATTGCAAAAAGAGGGGCAGATCTATTCACCCCTCCCCTCTAGATCCGCTGACCACTACTCAACATGGAACAGTTTGAAACTTGGCTAAGTGACTTTAACCATAAGTCGTGAATTGCCAAGTCATTAACCATTTCAGGATACGTGTGAAGATCATCAATGGTCAAGAGGGGATCTCTCATTGTCGGGTATATATCAGACAGTTAATGGGTCATGACATAGACGCTCCACTAATTACCTGGCCAGGGTCGTGTGAGTTCGTTTGGAATGGACGTCACACACTTTAAGGAGGTCATGGTCGAATAGCACGATCATGGGGGTTTGACGGTTACCATACCCTCGATCGAACAAGACTCGTAGAAAGAGCGCGCGAGGGATTATAGCGATGTGGCAACTATAGACTTACAGGTACCATACATGGTGGTTTGAACCCGGCATCCTCTGGGATCACGCGGATTTGCTTGACCCAACGTGATCAAAGGTCCGGAATGAAATAAATTATCATTCGACACTAGTAGAAGCGAATAATGAGTTTAATTTACTTCTAATTGGGAATTAGAAGTTAATGGGCCTTAAACTAGAGTGACTATGGGCCTAGAGGATCACACACAAAATGTTCTCGAGTGATGGAATATTATTGTACAGATGTATATGTTAAAAGTCTTAAATTCTTTTGAGAAAAGAATAATGAGAAGGGCTTCATATATGCATATACAATAATGCTAGGATACATATACAATATTGGTTCTGAGGGGCTCTTTTAGAAAGAGCCAACCCTTATATATATGTATGTTACGTAGAGTTTCTCCTCTTTACACAAGCATTCATAAGAGGAGAAACTCCACTCTCCTTCTATCTTTCCCCTCCTCTCCCTCTTGCTCTCTCTCTCTCCCTTGTTGCTCTCTCACTCTTCCTCTCAAGGGAGAAAGGCTTAACAAAGAAGAAAGGGGTTTTGAGCATCGGTGGTTCGTGCGCGGGGGAAAGAACAGGTGGACACCGTTGTTGACACCCGTTTTATAACGATAATTTGAGTCGTTTCTCTTACTCCCATTAGTTGATGCCTCGAGTTGTCCATCAGTCATTGGGCCATTTTTTGTGGCACGTCTTGGGCTCATTTTATGGGTCGTCTCCCTCCTTGGTGAAGTCCGTGGCGATTCAGGGCTTAATGGGCCTTGGCTTTGGTCAATTGAACGTTTCATAGTATACACGGCCCAACCTCAGCCGTTCAGATGATGAGCGGTTGGATATGGACCGTTCATACATTTTGTTAATTTCTGAGGTCTTTTCTGAATATTCACCGACAGGCTGTGGTGTGGCCCTATTAGGACCGTTCAAACCAATGGACGGGCTTATTACAACCGCCTATACCTCAGAGTCCTACGCACGCCCATTTCCTTAGATAATTATCCAATTATCCGAATTATCACCGACAGGGTGAAACGGTTGGCTATTGGCCGCTCTACACTAGAACGGTCTCACTAGAACCGTTCACCTTTGAGGGTCCAACGGCGGGCGTTTCGGCCAGTTAGAGAGATAATTGGGTTGATTTTCTGATTATCCAAATTTCCACCGACAGCTTGGACGGTCTGAACCAGACCGCCCAAATGTTGCGCGGTCTATCGTAAGACCGCTCATCCCGTCGGATGAGGCTTTTTAACATACTTTTGTCTCTTTTATTCATGGCTTTATCCCCAGTTTGTTTTGATGATTTCTCCGTGGATAATTAACCATTTTTGATGCCGTTTCGACTGGATAAGAGATTATGATAATATCTATGATTTATCTTTTATAATCTCAACCCGAAAATACCTAAAAACCCTGATTTCGAGGCTGGCTTTCTAGGCTCTATAAATAGACCCTAGTGGCCGGACGTCGAAAGGGGGGGATTTTTTGATCGACGGCGAAGCCCTGCCGCATTCCTGAGCGACCTAGCACCAAGGAGGGAGGCTCTCTACGTCCTTACGAGCCTCCGGTTCAGGGAGTAGTCCGCGTGTTGAGTCATAGTGTCGTCTCTCGATTTCTTCGTCGTCTGTTGCATGCATTGCTTTTCCCCCACGTCTTCCCTCGTTTTCGTTTCCTTGCACACATCCACCCATGCTTTTGTCACCCTAGGGGTTTAAAATCCCCCAAGTATTCCCCTTTTCATTAATTTATGCTTAATCCTCCTTATGTGAACATGTACTACGTCTTTTAGTTCTAATTTGGGTGTTTCTCTTGTGTCTTTACACTATTTTGCAGGTCAGCACTTCATCAGCACGAGGCCCATCCCCTCTGGCCGGCCGGAGAGGGTGGAGGTCGAACCCTTGCCAGCTTGCTGCGTGAAGGGATCGAGCGGCTTCCTTTTAGCCGTTCAACCTGTGGTGCGGTTCATTGACGACCGTTCTTCCTTGGAGTGCGGTCTACCTTCCACCATCCGTCCCACGGCAGCAGCTCCTCCCGCCTCCTTTGCAGCGTACAAGGACGGTCTGTCGTAAGACCGCGTCAAGTCGAGCGGTTCCTAAAGAACTATTCATCGCTCCAGCGTTGTAGCTCCTTCCTTTCCAAGGTACGGCGTGCCGGTCACGTGCGGCGCCTTGGTGGCGATCACGGTCCTTTCTCTTGTTCTCTACTTTCATCTCATTTTCGTTATTTGCCCATTACGCATTGGTCCACGCACTTGATGCGCCCTGATTCTTAGAGAGGGGAGAGGAAAAATATATATCTACACCCCTTTTATGGCGATCACGGTGGGACACCTAATGCCCATCGTGCTGTTGAGATTGCTGACCCTCTTTCTTTGTGTCCAAGTTTTTTGTTCTTCCCAAGGGTGATTTGCAGGTTGGGGTGCGTTTCCGTCCCCTGGGACCTGAGCGGTTCTCCAAGAGCCGCCCAACACAGACACGGTTGACATTCTATCGTTCAACCCTGCAGTCCGAGCCAGCTTCGCCGGTCTTTCTTGTTACAGACGGTGCCATATACACCGTCCAATATTTAGAGCGGTCTTGGTCTAGCCGTTCAGTCCTCCAGCACAGGTGCGTTTCGCTTTGTTCTTATTGTAGGTACGCGGCTGCTGGGGGACCGTTCGGGATGTCACACGGTTGCTGACGGACCGTCTGTCTGGTATTATCTTTGCCCCCGCTGCTGCCCCATGTGTTCAGGTCCTGTGATTACGTTGTAGTTTTGCTTTCTCCCTGCATTATACGGTCCCAGACAGACCGTTCTATTGTTGGAGCGGTCGAGGAAGAGCCGTTCATTTTCTGCCACAGCGTACGTACGCTATGCTTTGATTATCATATTTCATGTGGTCTGCTATTTCTAGCTCTATTCATTGATCCCTCCGATTTCCTTATCATCATTGCATCACCATGTTTCTTTATTGCTCGTGTGTGTGCTTATTCATTGATTGTTAGCTGCTAGGCTAGATTGTGCATGCACTTCGGTGCGCATAGGAACATTCACCTGTTCTCATATTAGCTGCATTCCTACCGAGGTGGGGTTTCCTCTCGTCTCCATATTCCTTGGAGCCGACTAGGGATCCCGCCGAGGACCTCCGTAAGCCCCCGTGAGCCGTGGATTCCCACACGGACGCTGGGCAGGTTGTACCGTATCCACCCCCAGTATAGGATTGCATTCGCCGATGAGAAATCCTAGCAGACTCACACAGTTCCCCATTTCCCATCCCAGTTAGGCACCTAGTGGTTGAGAGAATTCATATTGTCATTAATCCACTAAGGTTCGAAATGGAGATTTTAAGAAATCTGACGAGCATCATTTTAATAACTTGATTGCACAATTGGGGTGATTCTCCTCTCATCTCATCATTCCATTTTGCATGCTCGTGGTTTGATTTGTTTGTTTGATTCAGTTGAGATAGGGTTATCTGTCTCTCCCCTCTTCAGGTCTCTTAGTGCATGTGGGGTTGTCTCTGTCCCTCAGGATCATCTCCTAGGGTCCGTTCTCATTTCCATTCTTACTTCAACCCCTTGTTTGATTCAGCCTACCCGATGTCGTCTTACGACTTCTCTCAGTCTCACGAGGATTCTCTTCCTCGTGGCCTTCTCGAGGACCCACCTCGGGTCGCCCATATACAAGGGGGGGAGGGGAATGCCCCTCCGCTCCCGACCGTTCTTGGTGAGGGTTCTCAACCCTCTCTTTCAAATCCCTCCATTCAGAATCCCGCCAGCCAGATTCTCAACATGATGGCTCAGCTGGATCCGACCCAGCTCCATCTCATTCGGCAGGCTTTACAAGGGGGCGATGCCCCGACCCCAGTTCTTCCTCGTGGCACGACTGTTGCTGCCACCACTTCCCCCGTGATCGGGACCACCTCTGTGGCACCCATTGATCTCATGCCTCTCCGCCCTCCGATCCTTTGCTCCTCTAACATGGAAATGGGCCAGGCCTCCACCTCGGTCCATCAACAACTTGATAAGGGGAAGTCTCAGATCCCCTCCATGCCTTATCTTGATTCGTACACCACAGCTTCTCCATCGCCGCAGGCCCTTGTGGCCGCGACGGATTTTGTTAGGTTGCAACCGGGGGCTGCTCAGTTGACTCGCATTGATATGGGGCCCTCCTCCGCCCATTATCCCTCTTACGCGCCGCCTCTTCAGTCGGCTCATCCCTCGGCCCCCTATCCAAACATTGCTCTTCCTACTCCTTCTCCTCCTTCCCGGGAACGGGAAATCCTTGACAAATGGGCTTCTATGCAGCAACAGATTGATCTCCTCCAGAGGCGGGTTGGTCCGCAATCCCTTGCTGACGTCCCCATCCCTAACTTCAGGGACATTCGTTTTCCAGCACAGTCCGAGCTCCCCGTGTACCGTAAATACGACGGGAATGGCAACCCGTTCATCCATATTCGAGAGTTCTTGTACGAGTCAGCTCAGTTCCAGCAGGACGATCGCCTGATGGCCTATTTGTTCTGCCGGTCGTTGGAAGGGGTCGCTCTGGAATGGTTCTACACCTTGCCTATGGAGGAGGCCGAGAATTTCAAGACGGTCAAGGAGAGGTTTATACAGAGATTTCAGGATCGGGTTGGACCCGAATACTCCTTCACTGATTTAGTGGCGGAGAAGATGAAGCCGGAAGAAGACTTCGCAACCTACGCAGACCGCTGGAGGCAGATGGCCTCACGTGTGCCTGGGCAGATCCTGGAAGAAGAAAAAGTAAAGTTATTAATTTCTAATGCTACACCAACTTTCAGGAACATTTTAGCAATGAATGATATTTCGAGCATGCACCAGTTATACAGCAGGGCTCGGTTCATACAAACCCAGTTCAAAGACTCCCCTATCCATTCTTTATTCGAGGCCCAGAAGCCCAAGGCTGCCAAGAAGTCCCAGGGCCCCGTTATTGAGGGAGTACAAATTAATGAGCATGTCCAGGCTGTTCTGTTTCCCCACCAAACCGCTCCACCTCGCTTCCCACAGCCTCAGCGCAACCCCCAGTTCGCCACTCCGCAAGTTCCCCAGTCCACCTTCCAAGTCCCACAATACCCTCAACAGGCGCCTCCGCCACCCCAACAGCCTCAGCGGCCCCCGCAGTACAATAATCTTCCTCCACCCGCCGCCTACGGCTCTACTCGACCAGCTCCAAAGAGGGCCCATTACCCTCCTCTTCCAGAAACCTTGCTAGACATCTTCTCTGCTCTAATGTATATTGGTGATCTTTAGTTGCCTCCTGAGCGCCCAAACTGGAATCCAGCAGCCGACCAGTCCCGATATTACATATTCCATCGGCAGCCCGGGCACACGATAGAACGGTGTTATCAGTTCAGAGATCTGGTATACGACTTGCATGAGGGCCAGAGGATTGATTGGGCCCAGATGCACCAGTTGATTGAGGATATCAAGCAGAGGCAGAGACAGGCCAGGCCGCAGTAGGCGGCGCCCCAGTAGCAGCAGCAGCAACAACCCCAGCAGCAACAACAACCCCAGCAACCACAACAAGACCTCGGGATTCATCAGAATCCCATGCCAATACATCAACCCACTCCCCAGCAACAACAACAGCCGCCGGCACCGGCCCCAGCACAAGTAAATATGGTCCAGCGCCCGGCCCCCAACGCTGGGTGGACGTTTGACGATGAAACCCTCGCACACCTCTTGGCCCTCCACGACAACTACTCTCCCGCACCTACTAACCCCTCCATCCTCAGACCCGTTATTTTGACCACCACACCACTTGTCACTCCCTCCACGTCGCCCCTTAGACCCATTACATTCCCCTCCGTTCCACCCGTCCTTCCACCACCACCCGCCATACCCTCCGTTATCTCCCCTCCGCTTAACCCTTTACCCATTTCCTCTTCACCAGGGCCTATTAAACCCACTTCCGACATCCTCACCCCCATTTCTATGCCGTTCACCTATCCCACCGGGCCAAGCGGGGGTCCGTCTCAGGCCGTGTCGGCATCACAGTGCGCCCTTCGAAGCGGGCGTCCCTTCCAGATAATTTTCCCCCCTTCCGGTGCATATGCACCTAATCTCCAAGTTCATCCCCCCGCAGCTGAAACAGAAGAAGCAGACCCCGTGCCAGGCACAAGATATGACTTATTGCAGCATTTAGACCGGATTCCGGCTAAAATCTCAGTGTTATAATTGATCAAGAGGTCGCCACTCCACCAAGATGCCTTGAAGACCTTCCTGCAGAAAGTTGTGGTGAGTGAAGATGTGGCAGTAGACAGCCTGCCCTCAGTCCTGGCAACGATAACTAAGGGGCCTTCTATTTCATTTTCCGAGTCAGAGCTAGCACCCCCTGAGGCCCGGCAGATGCCATGGTGTATAACCATTTCTTTAAACAAAACGGCCGTGGAATCTGCCCTTGTGGACATAGGAGCATCAATAAATGTGTGTCCATTGAGTACCCTCTGTGCCTGCAATATCTCAGAGGACATGCTCAAGCCGACGCCGACCACAATAACAGCCTATGATAACTCCAGGCGTGCTTGTCACGGGGTCGTGACTGTGCAGGCCGAGCCTGGGCCTTTGGTTATGGACGTGGAGTTTTATGTGTTGGACATAGACCCTATGTTTAAAGCTATTCTGGGCCATCCGTGGCTGAATAGTTTAAATGTCGTCCCCTCAACCGCCCACCAATGCTTGAAGTTCCCTTTCCAAGGGCGGGTGGTCAAGGTAAAAAGCATTTCCACAGTCCAAAATGTCGACGCCATAGCAGCCAAGATCCTGCCTACATTATGGCCAAGTAATAGGCCAATTCTGTCAGTAATGGATTTGAATTATTCTTGGGCATATGCATCACGCAAGCCCGCTACGGCGCCAGTCAATGTGAAAGTCAAATCCAAGATTAGAGATTCCAAAGGATGGCATATGATTTTGAAGTTAGGCTACCAGCCGGGCCGGGGGCTCGGCACACAATTGCAGGGCCGGACTAATCCTGTCCCCAAAAGCAAGAAAATGGGTCGCCGGGGCCTCGGCTACCACGAGTCCTCGATGACGATACTCGGAGACTCTGGGCCCTTAACATGGGATTACTGGCAACACTTTGTGAAGGGTCCGTTACAGCCTGGTACCTTGAAGACCCCGCCATCCAGCCCTGAAGGGAAGACAGACGAAGCCTGTGCTGTTGCTGATCCACCACCGTCACTACGAAAGTCGGTCGGTGACTTGGAAGATCTTTCTGATTGCTTTGTAAAAATGTTTCATGAAAAAGAGAGTGAGCCAAAGAAGAAGGAGACGCAGCTGGCAAAGCGTCCTCCGATGCCATTGGTCCGCCAGGGGCCACGAAAGATGGGAAGCTCTATCACTACTTATTCTACATCCCCGTCCCGTCTTGCTTCCTGGTTTCAACAGTTGGATTCTGTTCCCCGTTCCCCTCCACTCATGGTCGACCCGTACTTCACGGAGAGGCCTGAAATTTTATTCGTTCCATGTGCTTGCGGGCGCTGCCCGCCCATTGATCTATCCACCCTGTTCACCCCTCCTCCCCCAGGAGCTCAGCTCCATGAAATGTGGTTCTCCTCTTCTGATCCCTTCTTTGACTACATTTTCCCTGAGTTGTTTCCTATACAGTTACCCCCTCCTCCATCCTCTTCCTCCTCCTGCTGCGTGATCACCTCCAGCCTCCAAAAAAAAAACGTCAATTTCAAAACGGAGGTCTCCATGGAAGATTACACTATGTTCTGTCCAAATTCCCAGGGGCATGAGGCCCCTGTTCCTTTTCCGGTAGACTTCCGCTCCTCTAGATTAGATGTACAGTGTACAGAGTCTCCTAGGATAGTCGAGTAAGTCAGGGTAGAATCTAGTTCGTGTCTAGTCAGCCCTTCCACGTCTGCAGCGCCTGCCGTAACGCGTCCTCCCAAAAGCATTCCTGATAGATTTCTACAAGATTTGGCTGGAAGATGTCATGCCCTGCTGAAATGTTCAGAATTTGTAGAGACCGTGATTGTCTAGGAAGATGATGAGGGAATTGATGGGGTATGGAGCAATGATGGATTAGGAGTATATGAAATTATGAATGAGAAGGACCCAGCGGATGATGAGGAAGATGAGGTGGATGACACTGCCGATTTATACGCACAAGGCTTGAAGAAATTTGATGAACCTTCCATAGCAGTGGATGAGCCCACTAAGGAAATTAACCTCGGAACAGAAGAGGATCCCAGGCTCATACTTATTTCTGCTAACCTCCCTCCGCAAGTTGAAGAGGAACTCGTCAAAGTTTTGAGGAAATATAGCGATTCTTTTGCCTGGTCCTACGAGGACATGCCGGGTCTTGACCCCGCGTTGGTCGAACATAGGTTGATTCTCAAACCCAGGGCAACGCCCGTTAAGCAAAGAGCAAGAAGATTCCACCCGTAGATGGCCTTGAGGATTAAGGAAGAAGTCGATAAATTGCATAAGGCCAGGTTCATTAGAGTTGTGCTGTATCCATAATGGGTGGCAAACATAGTCCCAGTAATGAAGAAAGATGGTAAAATTTGAATTTGTATTGACTTCAGGGACTTGAACAAAGCATGTCCGAAGGACGATTTTCCACTTCCTCACATCGATGTCTTGGTCGATAATACGGCTGGGTACGAAGCCCTCTCCTTCATGGATGGTTATTCTGGGTATAACCAAATCCTTCTGGCTCCGGAAGATCAAGAAAAGACCTCGTTTACCACACCATGGGGAACATACTGCTACGTCGTTATGCCATTCGGATTGAAGAATGCAGGCGCCACCTATCAAAGGGTGATGATGGCTATCTTCCACGATATGATGCACATCTACTTAGAAGCTTACGTGGATGATATTTTGGTCAAATCGAGGTCGCAAGAAGAACACCCCGCCATTCTAGCCAAGGTGTTGCAAAGGGCTAGGGAATACAAATTAAAGATGAATCCAAAGAAATGTGTGTTCGGAGTCGCATCAGGGAAATTGCTCGGGTTTATAGTTAGCAAACGGGGGATTTAGATCGATCCAAACAAAGCGAAGGCCGTTATGGAAATGCCGCCACCGAAGAACATCACTGAGCTTCGAGGTCTGATCGGGTGTTTGCAATTCATTAGGAGATTCATATCTCAGCACTCGCAAAGATGCCGCCCATTTTATGAATTGCTAAAGGCAGGCGCGAAATTTGAATGGAATGAACAATGTCAGAAGGCCTATGAGGAACTCAAGGTCTACCTCTCTAATCCCCCGGTTCTACAACCACCTGTCCCTGGGAAACCCCTGATCCTGTACATTTCTGTGATTGAGGACTCCCTAGGAGCCGTCCTGGCACAGGTAGATGATGAAGGAAGGGAAAGGGCAACATATTATCTTTCAAGGTTATTTAATCCCGCTGAAACCAAGTACACTGCTATGGAGAATGTTGTGCCCCTTAGGCACAAGCATGTGCTATATTGCTTTGATGATAGCAATGCTATTTGGTTTTGATGATAGCAAGACAGTGAGTGCATTTGATATTGTGTTTTGATGATAGCAATATGAATGCATATGACTGTGACTAATATATTATCTGGAGAATGCATGTGTATGACTGATATATTGTTTGTGCTTGACTTCTGTTCTGTGCATTGCATTGCATCATTTGCATTCAAGCCTTGAAGTCTGTACATCATGTTCATTCAGTTCACTTCAAGTCTGTCAGCTGTGTGCATTGGATTCTAAGTCTATACAACCTCTGTGTGTTCTTTACATTCCATTCACTGCTGTTTCCATTTCTCATATGTCATGGGTCGACACATCCTCTGATAGGTCGACTCCTTCAGCAGTCATGCTTAAGAACTCAAGTCCATACACTGGAAACTCTTCCATTGATTGAGTCTATACATTGTCCATGTTAGATAAAGTCTACACAGCATCTTAGGCTAAGTGTGTACAGCGTCAGTCGCATACATTGTCCTAGGCTAAGTGTGTACAGTGTCAGTCTCATGCATGTCTTAGGCTAAGTCTGTACAGCTTCTCATTCATGTATTGTTAATGAAGTCTGTACATCATTCTTCATATTCTAAGTCTGTACAGCCGTGTCATATGCTCCTAAGTCTATACATTCGAGCATCTCATGCAAGTCTATGCATTATTGTTCATGCATCAGTCTTCATAAGTCCATACATTGGACTGTAGCATGTATGAGTCGAAGGCTTCATAAGTCTGTACATTGGACTATCTCTTCCAGCGTCTCACGCTATCCAAGTCCGTACAGCGTCTGTCTTCATGCATTAGGCAAAGTCTATACATTGGGGTCTGTCCCTACGTTTCATAAGTGAAGTCTGTACATCCGTTTCTGAAGCCTGAAGTCTATACAGTCCAGCCTATTCCTACGATCAAGGCTTTAGCTACACTCTAAGTCTGTACATTGACTTCGCTTCATCAAGTCTGTACACTGGCTTCAATACTTCCATGTCTGTACAGCCGTTCACTGTTGAAGTCCATACACTGGTCGGTGGAAAGTCTGTACACTGGCTTCCGTCTTTAAAGTCTATACAGCGGCTGTCTTCAATTTGAAGTCTGTACACTGACTCGTTTCATTTCCTCAGAGTCTGTACATTCACGGCGAATTCAATGTCTATACATTGGGCTTTTACATAAAGTCTATACATTGTTGTTTGCATTGTAAAGTCCATACATTGGTTGTTGTTCTTCAATGTCTATACACTACCTTTAGGATTTAAAGTCTATACAGCCGTTGCCTCCTTTATTGAAGTCAACACATTGGGCAAGTCTGTACGTTGCATTCGCCTTCACAAGTCTATACAAAAAAGTATATACACTGCAATGTACATACTTAAATCTTATGACTTCATTCTTGTTGCTGAAGGGAACAGGGTCGACGCTGGGAGCTTAAAGCGTCCACACATCAGTTGACGAAGCCTTCACGATATCTTCCACTGCGTCAACGCCACAAGCAAGCAGCGTCAACGCAACAGTTAAAGAAGCAGAGACCTTCACAGGCTATTCCACTGCGTCAACGCCACAATTGAGCAGCGTCGACGCAGCAGCTAAAGAGACGAAGCTAATGGCTTACTGGAATGCCTCACTGCGTTAACGCCATTGATTGACAGCGTCGACGCAGCAAGTCAGATTGCTGTCATTGAGCACGTGAACTGAGAACTCTATACATCAGACTGAAGAGGCTAATGAAGGGCACGTGATCCGAGGTGCCTGGCTCGTGATCCAAGGATGGACGAGATACCAGGATGCTGACACGTGGCCAAATGTTTGGGCGAGAGCCGTGGAAGCCACACTCGCGCTACCTTCTGATGCTGCTGCTGCTGCTGCTATATATATGTGTGTCTTCATCCTCTGTAGAAGCAGGCAAAAATTGAGTGATCGTGATCGAAGCCTGGGAGCAAAAGAAGAGAAGAAAAAGCAGAGAGCAGAAGCTGAGAGAAGAAAAAGTGAAAAAGGAGAGAGAGCTTCCACGATCCAGTAGAAGAAAAGAAATAGAGAAAGAGAGAAAAGGAGAACAGAGATCGAGAGAAGAAGAGAAGTGCAGCAGAGAAGAAAAAGAAAGAGAGAGAGTGAAGAAAGAGAGTGAGATCGAGGGAGATCTATTCTTGATAGACCGTGGATCAAATCCAGGCCATCCAGCTCTTTAAGAGCCACATTGTGCTTCATTGCTTATAGCTTTTCGATTGCTGTCTTGTTCTATTTTCTGTTTTCTATTTTACATCTTTGTTCAAGCTGTTAGTCAGCGGATTGCAGAGGTGCTGCCTCTGGACGGCTAAGCTGTATTACCCAGTGGTTTGCAGTGGAGGATTCCACTGGATAGTAAGCTGTGTTGCTCAGCGGGGCTAGGAGGATTCCTCGGACGTCAAGCTGTGTTGCCCAGCGGTTTTAAGGCAAGCTGTGATGCCCAGCTGTTCAAGCTGTCAGTCAGCGGAAGCCACACTCGGTTTGAGTGTGGGGTGGATGTAGGTCTGCTGGACCGAACCACCTAAAAACCCATTATGCAGTGGTTTGATATATTTGTGGTTTGCTTCCGTTAGATGATTGATTAGGGGCGCACTAAGTGTTGGCTTTCTGGTTGAGCAGAAAAGTTGATTAGCTCTCTTAGAGTGTCTTAATCTGTTAAGTAATCGAAATTCAAATTGAGCTATAGTTCGTCTAACTTGTCTTGTTAGAGTGCTCACTGTCTGTTTGTTTAATTCCGCATCTGCTAATTAGTCTTCCAGATTTTATAAATCTGTCTAGTTAGCATTCTAAATAGTTAGTGAGCCTAATATGTTAATTGGGTGAAAGTTTTTATAGGCCATATTCATTCACCCCCCCCTCTGAATACTTGCACCGAACCCAACAATTGGTATCAGAGCGGTCTCTGACTTAACAGATCTAACAATCTGCAGAGGATCCTGCTAACTGTTTAGTGCATTTCAGAGTGGGTCTTTTGGAATCGTTTTGATTTACTGTCTTAGTGCATTTCTGTTTGGTGCATTTCATAAGTGTGCCTCTTGTGTTCTGTATTCAGTTTCACTGAGTTAGTTCCTTGCCTTGCTTATCTGGTTGTGGTGCTTTGTTGTCGATTGCTTCGTGCCCTGAATCTGCTTGTCATCTGTTCTGATGGCTCATCCTCCGATATACAGAGGTGATGACCTTGGCCCATGGCTGGAAAAGTTGCATCGGTATGTAAACACAACCGATCCTGATTTGTGGAAGGTAATAACTCATGGTCCATACAAACTGTCGAAGGATAAATCTAAATGGACCAAGAAGGATAAGCTGAAAGACTCTGTCAATAATAGAGTTGTAGTTTTATTAAAAGAATCAATTGACAGATCTCTAATTGAATGCATTTCTTCTTGCAGGTCTGCCAAAGATATTTTGGATAAACTGAAGCTAATCAGGAATCACAGCAAATGCTTGATGGCAGATAGAAGAAATGCTAATGATGAAACTTCATCCGAGGTAAGCTCTGAACCTGAAGAACTTTCAATTGATGACTTATGGAATATAAATGAGGAACTCAATAATAAATGTGAACAATTGAAATCTGAAAAGAAAAAATTGAAAAAGGAAATGTTGTACGAAATAAGAGAACTGAAATGTGAAAATGCAAAACTAAGAGATAGTCTGAAAAGCAATGAAAATTCTTGTAAGGCATGTGCTATTTTAGAAGACATGATAAATGAGTTTGATCATGATAGTAAATTGCAAAAGGAAGCATTCAAATCGCTAGAAATTGAAAAACAAACATGCTTAGACAAAATGTCTGAAATTGAGAATCAACTGAATGATAAGAAAAATGAGCATCTAAAAGGCATGCAAGAACTGACTGAAGTTAATTCTAAATTGGACAAACTGAAATTGGAGAATGAAGATCTTCAAAAGAAAAATAAAACTCTTATGGTCAGAATGAATGAAATCAATGAGGAGGTTTCACGGTCCTCTTCTGCTAAATCAAATTGTAAAATATGCTCAGCTTTAAGAGAACGTAATGAAGATCTCTTTAGTGAGAATGAATGGCTAAATAAACAAATTGCCTCACTTAAAGATGATCACAAAAACCTGCTCGCTGAGAAAATTAAAGCAGAAGAAAGAGAAGATGAACTGATTGAAAAATTGGAGCACATGTCTGGAAGAGAGAGATGTGCTAATAATGAAATTCAGGATAAAAATCTTGAGGAAGAAAACACTGAATTAAAAGCTGAAGTTGAAAAACTGAAGTGGTTGAACACTGGCTTGTGTGAAAGACTTCTCACTACAGAAAAAGAAAAAGCTGTCTATGATGAAAATTCAGAAATTTTGAACATTCTAGAACAAGAAATTGAGAAGTATAGAACTGCAAACCAAGTTCTAAGCGAATGTGTTAATTGCATTGAACAGGAAATAGCCAGTTATGAACTTCACATTGCTAGCTTGGAAGATAAAATTCATAATCTTAAAAATTCAGCTATTGAGTCTGCCAAGATTAAAGGAAAAATGAAAACTGTTGGGAAGAGGAAGGATGATAACTCTGAAGGGGGAACAAATTACTGTTCTGATGTTAAGAAAATCACTAAAAACCAGCTATATACCACTTTTGTCCAAAGCACTGATTTAGCTGGTACTTCAAGGCAATCCCCAAAATAAAATGAAAACCAGAAGTCATCTTCAAAATCTGTCTTTCAGTTTAAAGCTTAGAAAATTGAAAAGCAAACAAAACCTGTTGAGGATAATCAGAAATTGAAAAGAAAGAGTCAAACAAAAAGGGCAAGGAATAATTCTGGTTATACTCTGAAATTTGTTAGCTCTGCTGAATCTGATGGGTCCATGCAAAATGCTCATGCTTCTTGTACTCATTCACATGCATCTGTGAATTCATCTGATAGAAACCATGCCTTCAGAAAATCTAATGCTTCATGCTATTATTGTGGTAGGTATGGTCATTTAATGAATGAGTGCTATGCTTTGAAATCTGATGACAGAATGTATGCCAGATACACCCCAAATCATCATGAGCACAAAAGAAACAAACTCAAATTTAATCAGCATATCATTTGTTTCACTTGCAATAAGTCTGGGCACAAGGCTATTGAGTGCTGGTCAGGAAATCATTGGGGTAAAAATGAATCTAGAAGCAAGCATCTTAAATGCTTCGAATGTGGGAGGCATGGCCATACAGTCAAGGACTGTTGGCATGCCCAAGTAAGTCATGTTAATAACAAAGTTTTTAAATTCTCTGCAAAACGACCTGTGAACTTTTCATGCTTTAATTGTGGTAAATCAGGTCACAAATTTGCTGAATGTTGGATGAAGAAGAATAAGAAACAGAATGTCCATGTAAACAACAGAACAACTCATGCTTAATCTCATAGGTCTCATGCTTCTTTTGATAAGCATCATAGGACCAGACAATCTGTTGTTTCATGTCATTATTGTGGAAATTTTGGACATTCTATGTCTGATTGTTCTTTTATGGAATTTGATGATAATGTTGCAAAAAGAATGTTTAGAACACCTGATAGGGGTAGTGCAGGACCCAAGACTGCTTGGGTCCCTGCAAGATCATATTGATTGATATGTTGCAGGTGTGCCTTGGTGAGAGAAATAAAAGGGGTAATTTAGCCAAGGCACTTAAAAAGGAAGCCCCAGGATTCTACATTTCAGGTTAGTTCTGAACTTGTCTTTAAATTTCATCATCTGAAAATGCTGATTTGTCTGTTTGATATCTGAAATTGTTGAACTGTTCGTTTGATGTTTGATATTATCTTCATGTCTAGCTGATCAGTCTGCATTCCAGACTCAACTACTGAGTTTTACTTTGCATATATCTGATGCTCTTCTCTCACTGATTATTGCACTGAATAAATGGGCTGTTAGATGCTCTGCACAATCATTTTTTTACAGTCGATGCTTTATATAAACTTTATGTCAATGGACTGCATGCTTGTTGTTGAATGCATAACTTGCTGATTGTGAATGATTCTTTAGTGCATACAGTCAATGCATGTGTCTAGTGTTTGCATACATCATATGCAAGACTGTCAATGAAATTGATCAATGCATATAGGACTGATTTGCATGACTGCCATTTGCCTATTGTCGTAGACTGCATGTTTTTCAATGCATAATAGGGCTACTTTGCACTGCATTATCATTTGCTTAACCCTGGTATATAAAATGGTATGTTACTAAAGGGCAAGGAAATCTGCCCGGAGGTTTCTACCATGTGTGAGATGGTCTTTGAGACCAGGTTCTCCGCCAAGTACCATGGGTCCTGTCTTCATGTAGAACAGTGCACTGCATCATAAGTTGAAAAATCTGAAAAAGGATAAAAATGCACATGACTTGGATGCATAAACCTGAATTGATTGCATACTTGTCTAATGTATCCTTGGTGCATAGTCTGCATGTAGGACAGTATATTGCATAGCATATCTCTTGCATCATGATGTCAGGGGGAGCTGAGAGTTCTATTCAATTCATTGAATCCTATTCACTTCTCAGTGTTCTCATTCAAATGATTCATATTCTTTGACATCAGTTGCTCATTGAACCATATTGCCAATTGCTATCTTTTCCCCATCATTTTCACTGAACAACAGCTTTGCATCTGGTTTAGTACATTGAATTGTGATTATTGCAATTGTTCACTTATAAGAATCACTCTTACAAAATGAAAGGAACTAAAGGTTTAACCTTTATAAATTGGAGAGTTAAGTGTCTGCACTTCAAAATTTGAGATAAAAGAAAACTTTTATAGCTCTTAATCTTTGTCTCATGGCTAAAATAGAAAAAGTTTTTGTAATGCCTAAATGTGTTGAACTGGATATGTCTAGAACAGGCTAATAAGAGTGTGTACTGATTTTTTAAAACAATCACTCTAAAAGAATTAAGGGCATAGTAAATAAGATCATTAATGTTAAGAACTGAACACAGTGACAGAGCAATGTCTGATTGCACTGAGAAACTGTAAACTCCTCCAAAGAAGCAGGAGAATTCACATGTCATGAGGTGATTCAGAATATCTCTGTTCATAGGGTCAAATCTATAGGGGGAGTCCTCACCAAGTAACTGAGGGTACTGGCCTCTAATCAAGGTGTACCCTTAATGTCAAAAGTGAAGACTATCCTTTGTGGGTTCTGATCTGAAATAGGTCTAGTAGTTTATGCCTAGTAACTGGGGGTACCTGCCTCTGATCAAGATATACACCCAATGTCCACAGCATAAATGCCACTGATCTATTTACTTAGTTCAGGCTCTGAAAAATTCAAAAGTGAAAATCAAACTGCTGTAACCCTTCGAAAAATCAAAAGTCAATGAGTGAAAATTATTTTCAATACATATTCAAACTGCCATTCTTGATCTTCCATGTTTAATCACAAAAGGGTATTATTTCTGACTTATCTATTAATACCATGTGCCCTAGATTCATTGCTATAAATGGAATCTATAAATTCTTTTTCAGGGGTCAGATGTTTTACTCTAGATTTATCATTGTTAAACCTGAATTTTTGTCAAAATTGTATGTTACAGATTCTTATACTTTAACAGTTGTTTATAATCATGCTTCCTTTCTGAACCTATGATTCACCGGTTATCAAGTGACCCTCCTACCTTCTCTACCTTGTTTATCTGTTCATATTCCTTCTCAAAGGGGGAGCATTTATTTAGGGGGAGAAATAATTCAGGAGGAGTCATACCTTCAGGGGGAGTTTCTTGCTCTAGCAGTCACTTGCATGCATACTGTCATGTTGCACTCATGTTCTTATTGTTCTTCCCTTTTCGATTATGTCAAAGGGGGAGAAAATTTTGTGTGTGACTCACTGTCACTATTTATTGCCATCATCAATAAGGGGGAGAATGTTGTGCCCCTTAGGCACAAGCATGTGCTATGTTGCTTCGATGATAGCAATGCTATTTGGTTTTGATGATAGCAAGACAGTGAGTGCATTTGATATTGTGTTTTGATGATAGCAATATGAATGCATATGACTGTGACTGATATATTATCTGGAGAATGCATGTGTATGACTGATATATTGTTTGTGCTTGACTTCTGTTCTGTGCATTGCATTGCATCATTTGCATTCAAGCCTAGAAGTCTGTACATCATGTTCATTCAGTTCACTTCAAGTCTGTCAGCTGTGTGCATTGGATTCCAAGTCTATACAGCCTCTGTGTGTTCTTTACATTCCATTCACTGATGTTTCCATTTCTCATATGTCATGGGTCGACACATCCTCTGATGGGTCGACTCCTTCAGCAGTCATGCTTAAGAACTCAAGTCCATACACTGGAAACTCTTCCATTGATTGAGTCTATACATTGTCCATGTTAGATAAAGTCTACACAGCGTCTTAGGCTAAGTGTGTACAGCGTCAGTCGCATACATTGTCCTAGGCTAAGTGTGTACAACGTCAGTCTCATGCATGTCTTAGGCTAAGTATGTACAGCTTCTCATTCATGCATTGTTAATGAAGTCTGTACATCAGTCTTCATATTCTAAGTCTATACAGCCATGTCATATGCTCCTAAGTCTATACATTCGAGCGTCTCATGCAAGTCTATGCATTACTGTTCATGCATCAGTCTTCATAAGTCCATACATTGGACTGTAGCATGTATGAGTCGAAGGCTTCATAAGTCTGTACATTGGACTGTCTCTTCCAGCGTCTCACGCTATCCAAGTCCGTACAGCATCTGTCTTCATGCATTAGGCAAAGTCTATACATTGGGGTCTGTCCATACGTTTCATAAGTGAAGTCTGTACATCCGTTTCTGAAGCATGAAGTCTATACAGTCCAGCCTATTCCTAATGATCAAGGCTTTAGCTATACTCTAAGTCTGTACATTGACTTCGCTTCATCAAGTCTGTACACTGGCTTCAATCCTTCCAAGTCTGTACAGCCGTTCACTGTTGAAGTCCATACACTGGTCGGTGGAAAGTCTGTACATTGGCTTCCGTCTTCAAAGTCTATACAACGGCTGTCTTCAATTTGAAGTCTGTACACTGACTCGTTTCATTTCCTCAGAGTCTGTACATTCACAGCGAATTCAATGTCTATACATTGGGCTTTTACATGAAGTCTATACATTGTTATTTGCATTGTAAAGTCCATACATTGGTTGTTGTTCTTCAATGTCTATACACTGCCTTTAGGATTTAAAGTCTATACAGCCGTTGCCTCCTTTGTTGAAGTCAACACATTGGGCAAGTCTGTACGTTGCATTCGCCTTCACAAGTCTATACAACGAAGTATATACACTGCAATGTACATACTTAAATCTTATGACTTCATTCTTGTTGCTGAAGGGAACAGGGTCGACGCTGGGAGCTTAAAGCATCCACGCATCAGTTGACGAAGCCTTCACGATATCTTCCACTGCGTCAACGCCACAAGCAAGCAGCGTCGATGCAGCAGTTAAAGAAGCAGAGACCTTCACAGGCTATTCCACTGCGTCAACGCCACAATTGAGCAGCGTCGACGCAGCAGCTAAAGAGACGAAGCTAATGGCTTACTGGAATGCCTCACTACGTTAACGCCATTGATTGACAGCGTCGACGTAGCAAGTCAGATTGCTGTCATTGAGCACGTGAACTGAGAACTCTATACATCAGACTGAAGAAGACAATGAAGGGCACGTGATCCGAGGTGCCTGGCTCGTGATCCAAGGAAGGACGAGATACCAGGATGCTGACACGTGGCCAAATGTTTGGGCGAGAGCTGTGGAAGCCACACTCGCCCTAGCTGCTGCTGCTGCTGCTGCTATATATATATGTGTCTTCATCCTCTGTAGAAGCAGGCAAAAATTGAGTGATCGTGATCGAAGCCTGGGAGCAGAAGAAGAGAAGAAAAAGCAGAGAGCAGAAGCTGAGAGAAGAAAAAGAGAAAAAGGAGAGAGAGCTTCCACGATCCAGCAGAAGAAAAGAAAAAGAGAAAGAGAGAAAAGGAGAACATAGATCGAGAGAAGAAGAGAAGTGCAGCAGAGAAGAAAGAGAAAGAGAGAGAGTGAAGAAAGAGAGTGAGATCGAGGGAGATCTGTTCTTGATGGACCGTGGATCAAATCCAGGCCATCCAGCTCTTTAAGAGCCACATTGTGCTTCATTGCTTACAGCTTTCCGATTGCTGTCTTGTTCTATTTTCTGTTTTCTATTTTACATCTTTGATCAAGCTGTTAGTCAGCGGATTGCAGAGGTACTGCCTCTGGACTGCTAAGCTGTATTGCCCAGCGGTTTGCAGTGGAGGATTCCACTGGACAGCAACCTGCGTTGCTCAGCGGGGCGAGGAGGATTCCTCGGACGGCAAGTTGTATTGCCCAGCGGTTTTAAGGCAAGCTGTGATGCCCAGCTGTTCAAGCTGTGAGTCAGCGGAAGCCACACTCGGTTTGAGTGTGGGGTGGATGTAGGTCTGCTGGATCGAACCACCTAAAAACCCATTGTGCAGTGGTTTGATATATTTGTGGTTTGCTTCCGTTAGATGATTGATTAGGGGCGCACTAAGTGTTGGCTTTCTGGTTGAGCAAAAAAGTTGATTAGCTCTCTTAGAGTGTCTTAATCTGTTAAGTAATCGAAATTCAAATTGAGCTATAGTTCGTCTAACTTGTCTTGTTAGAGTGCTCACTGTCTGTTTGTTTAATTTCACATCTGCTAATTAGTCTTCCAGATTTGATAAATCTGTCTAGTTAGCATTCTAAATAGTTAGTGAGCCTAATATGTTAATTAGGTGAAAGTTTTTATAGGCCATATTCATTCACCCCCCCTCTGAATACTTGCACCGAACCCAACAGGGAAGACCTGTGCGGTGCTGGTGTGGGTAGCTCAGAAGCTTAAACACTATTTCCTCGCCCACGAGGTTAGGCTCATCTCAAGAATGGACCCCATTCGTTATCTTTTGGAAAAGCCTGTCCTCTCTAGTTGACTAGCTCGCTGGCAGAGCTTTCTTTCCCAGTTCAACATCACCTTCATCGTGCAGAAAGCAATCAAGGGATATGCTATTGCCGAGCACCTGGCTCATTCTCCTATCCCTCGTACTGATGCCATCCAGGACGAATTCCCCGATGAACACCTGGCGGTGATCACTCATCTTCCTTTTTGGTCTCTTCATTTCGATGGTGCCCTTAATTCCCAGGGCAGTGGAATTGACGCCGTTCTTCTCACTCCAGAAGGGGTAACTATCCCTGTGGCATATCAACTCTCATTTCCTGCCACTAACAATATAGCCGAGTATGAGGCTCTCCTTGCCGGTCTGAAGCACGCTTACATCTTGGGTGCGCGATACCTTAACATCATAGGAGACTCTCAATTGGTGTTGCGCCAAGTTTTGTCAACTTACCGCACCCGTGACCCTAAGCTTAAACCCTATCAAGATCTGGTCACGCTCTTGGCTAGGCAATTCAGGAAACTCGTCTACATTCATACTCCTCGTTCTCAGAACATCTTGGCTGATGCCCTTGCATCGCTCGCTTCTTCCCTATCATTTCCCCTAAGTCGTGCCACTGAGACCATTGTGGTCCAACGGCTAGATGCTCCTTCTCTTCAGGATCCCTGGTTCGACAACCTCCGAAAGTCCGTAGAGAGGAAGATAGAAAGAGAGGAAGTGAAGGAAGTATCGTTAGCTGAGCTCGAGGAGATCATCGAAGAAGAAGAATTGCCGTGGTTTTATGAAATTGGGTAGTATTGTAAGGACGGTACGTTTCCGGAAGAGGCAAACGCCGGGCAGCGAAAGGCCATTAGAAGAGTTGCCACGAGATACACTATCATTGCTGGTGAATTATATAGGCGGGCTCTGAATGGAGTTCTAATGAGATGCTTAGATGACGAGGAGGCTTGAAAAGTCGTGGAAGCAGCCCACTCCAGTGAGTGTGGCGGGCATGTGAATGGACAGGCGTTGGCGAAAAAGATTCTTAGGCAGGGCTACTACTGGCCAACTCTAGAAGAAGATTGTTCCACCTATGTCCGTAGGTGCCTTCAGTGCCAGATCCACGATGGCAAAATCCACGCTCCCGCTTCTTCTCTTCGCCCCCTGTCTGCTCCTTGGCCATTCTCCATGTGGGCCTTTGATATTATCGGACCCCTTGGTGATCCAAATTCCGCAGTTAAGCAGAAGTCCTTCATTTTGATGGCTACGGAGTACTTCACCAAGTGGGCGGAAGCTGAAGCTTATGCAGAAATCAAAGCCACCACGGTGTGCCGCTTCATTATGAAGAACATCATCTCGCGATTTGGAGTGCCAAGCGATTTCGTCACCGACAACGGGCCTCAATTCATCTCACAAGAACTCCAGGACCTCTGTAAGAAATTCAATATAGCTCTGCATCATTCATCACCATATTACCCCCATGGTAATGGCCAGGCTGAGGCCACGAATAAAACCCTTCTTAAAATTATCAAGAAAACATGTGAATCACATAAATTTACTGATTGGGCCGACAAACTGATAGAAGCTCTATGGGCTTACCGCACCTCCGTCCGCACTCCCATAGGGCATACTCCTTTTGCTCTCACATATGGGATGGAAGCGGTACTCCCGTATGAGATTCTGATCCCTTCCCTAAGAGTGCAACTGGATAAGGAACTTAATCTTGATGAACGTCGAGAGGCGTTGCTAGTCCAACTGAAACTCTTAGACGAGAAAAGGTTGAATGCGGCCAATCATGTTTCAGTATATCAAAAGCGTGTCTCGCGATATTTTCAAAAGAGGGTCATTGAAAGAAAATTCACAGTAGGTAATATGGTTTTGAAACGTAAATTCATCAGGTCAGCAGGTCCGAGGTCTAAGCTACAACCCAACTGGGAAGGGCCCTTCGTAATTACAGAAGCTTACCCAGGTAACGCGTATCGTCTAATCAACGCGGAGGGTGAAGAATTGCCAAACCCGTGG
Source organism: Amorphophallus konjac (assembly GCA_022559845.1). Taxonomy (NCBI): domain Eukaryota; kingdom Viridiplantae; phylum Streptophyta; class Magnoliopsida; order Alismatales; family Araceae; genus Amorphophallus; species Amorphophallus konjac. The sequence goes on from CM040121.1 coordinate 263,701,833, forward strand.
AATGGGTTATATTTAAAACATTTCTATCCATAAAGTCAAAACCAGCAACGGCTCGATGGCAGGGTATACACCCCACCAGAATGCGAAAGAAGGACCTAGGTCCAGCATCTCACACACTACACGATTGCCTGTGGTTCGGTTTTCTCTCATGCTACCCGACACCGTTTCTCATTTGGCCATGCTCGGGGAAGGTGGAAATCCTTGTATTTCCTCTCTCTCGGCTGAAGATAGGGGCAAGTGGTGAATAAGGGGGCGAGAACTGACCTGGATCCCCCATTAAAAGAGGTCTCAAATAGGGGCAATCCGTTAAGACCTCACTCCGCAAAGAAAGAAAAGGAAAGCAAGAAGGAAAAAGAAAGAAAAAGGGGCAAAATCAAAAGATAAGGCCGAAAGCACAAAGCTCGAAGCTCTCAAAATCCCCAAAAGGATACAACTAGGCATGGCAAGAGTGGCAGTACAATTTTTCCGCGGGACGTTATGAGCCCGGTCGCATGCGTGCCTAGAGCGGGTGAAGGTTCGATAACGGATACAAAGCCCCGGCGCAACAGATCGGATTCTTTGAAAAGGGGGTGTCCTGGGAAAGAACTCAAGCCCTAAAAACCTCTACACCTATCGTCAGCTTTCCTACTCGATCCCTTTTTACTTTCCCAAGGAATGAATCCCACCCCGGATATGGCCTCGGTAGAAACACCGTTGAGCAAAGTTGACTCCGACCACAGGCAGTCCCTCTCCTGCACACGCTGGGCCTGGGAAGTCCATGGCAAGATGAGAAGGTCCCTTCTATTAAAACCCGAGCTGGTTCAAAACCCCCAAAAAAATTGAATATTTCAAAACCCAAAAAAAAATCGAATATTTCAAAACCCAAAAAAAAATCAAATATTTCAAAACCCAAAAAAAAATCGAATATTTCAAAACCCAAAAACAAATCGAATATTTCAAAACCCAAAAACAAATCGAATATTTCAAAACCAAAAAAAAAATCGAATATTTCAAAACCTGAAAAAAATCAAATATTTCAAAACCCAAAAAAAATCATATATTTCAAAACCCAAAAAAAATCGAATATTTCAAAACCCAAAAAATTTGAATATTCCAAAACCCCAAAAAAAATTCAAATATTCCAAAACTCACAAATCATATGTTTCCCTCTGGCATTCATAGCATTCATTGGCATTTTTTACATTTTGATATTTGCCTATTTGATAAGGCTTAACCCCTTGACCAAAAATCAAGAAAACGGTCATCTCCTGACTTACTATAGGCAAGGGGCTAAGCCTAAAAAAGATTTAATCTTTTTTCATGTTTGCATGTGTACAGGGGCAGATTGGAAGGGCAGCCGGTTCGTGACCACATGAATGTTCAATCCTCGCCTTATGCAATCACATCATGATCAAACCACAAAGCCCAAATTCAATCAAACTCATCCACTTTATTCCTTTCATATATCAAACTGTCTAAACATAAGTCTCATCCAACAATCATCATCAAACGAGAAAAGGGAAATCACTCGATCCTCCGCTCGGCATCCCCGCGAGGACGTATCTTTCTTAGCTCACTAAGATAGGCCTGGCGTATCGCCGAGATCTCTCCCACATCGGCCGGTAGGGTAAGTGCCCTACTCACCTCCCACATAATCAGGGCACTCCTGACTGCCTGCTCGTCCTCCTCCGCGCCGATCCTCCTCGCTTGCAATGCGGGAAGGTGGGGTAGTGCCGGTAGAACCGTCCGGGGTAGCCCGACCTGTAAGTAGCACCGGTGTGGGATGTACATTGCCAGTGCGGTGTCGCTCACAAGCCTCAAGTCCAAGCCGATCCTCCTGCGAACTCTGACGGTGGTGTCATGAAGGAAGCCCGGGCGCATCACGAACATGTCCAGGGGCAGCCGATTGATGTACAATCACCACTCGTCCCTGGTCTTCATCTCAGCTGTCCTGCACTCGACCTGTGGGGAGAATCTGAACGCGCCACCTTTGAAGAAGAGGGGGTGGCTCCCAAAGATCCTGCTCGACAAAGTGACCTCCTCCCTATAAATGAATTTCATCCTAACTCCCAACCAGCACTCCAGTAGGATCATGGAACCAAAGAGGGGACCTCCCAAGGCTGCTGAAGTTAGACCCTCGTACAAGTAAGTAAGGATGGCCTGGGAGATGGAAAGTCCCTGCCACAGTCCGCTGATGGTACTAAGAAGGGGAATTTCAAGGATGTGGTCGACCGAGGGAAACAAGAGGGCCCCGCATAAACAAATGGAGGCAGATTTGGCTAAAGCTTCGTCCCGCTCACTCCTGTTCTTACAATGTTCCACTACCCACTGGCTGAGGGGAAGAAGGTGGATCTGACGCGGGCCTATGAAGGCGTGAACCTCTCTACTATCCGAGATGAATCCCCCTAGAATGAGTCTCGGGTCCATAGGGGCAACCGTATGGCATATCAAGTCTTCCTCCCCCACCTTGGACCTAGGGAACCCGAAGTAGGTCTCCACCTCCTCTAGTAGGATAGTGGCCTCAAATGATGGAAAGAAGAAAGTATGGGTCTGAGGGTGCCATATTTCAACTATAGCTGAGATGCTGTGCCAGTCAAGGGAAAGTTTTGGATAGTTTTGACCAAGCACTAGGAGAGGTTGCAAATGCCAGGATCGAAGGATGGCCGTCACACCTAGGGTCAAAGCACGGACCATGGGAGCCAGCCACTTCAAGATAGAGTACCGCCTCACGCCAGGAAGAAGCTGGATGCCAAAAGAGAGGGAAAGGAGGAAATATAAGTGGGAGGAGATGAATTGAATTGAATGTACCGTGATAGGCCTACCTCTCTCATGGGACTTGAGCTCAGATGTCGTGGGATTGTGGTCAGCCGTTGGAGCACTTCCCGCTCTTTTCTGGCCGACTTGGGCCCTTTAAAAGGTGCCCCCTCCATCAAACTCGCCTCTAGGGCCCTCTTCATGATGTTTTGGTAGTGAGAATCAAAGATTTCAAGTCTTGAAAGAGAGGGGATGTGTGAGCTACGAGTTTAGGCCCCTGTATTACTTATAAGACTTGTTAGGAATCCTGGGCCTTTCAGGATTAGGCTTGGTTAAGTCTAGGACGGGTTAAGTTAAGGTTTTGATAAGTTCAAAACGTCTTACCCTCGGGCTGGGGACCCTCCAGGGAGTCCCCGTTCGAGCAGACAGGATGTCCACTTGGACGGTCTTACGATAGACCGTCCATATTCATGAACGGCCCATTATCAACTGTTCATCTCCCTCAGAAATTCCGAATCCAATGACTTGTACGGTCTACAATCTGCCGTTCCAATTCTCTTATGGTTTATATTGAACCGTCCCAATCCAATTGGAGTGGTCTGTGAAGAACCGCTCTTATCTATAAACGGCTATACAAGAACCTCCCTCGCCTCACTCAAGTCGGCGTACGTCTCTCGCCTCACTCAAGTCAGCGTACGTCACTCGCCTCACTCAAAGTCGGTGTACGTCACTTGCCTCACTCAGTCAGCGTGTGCGTCTCTCACCTCACTCAGTCGGCGTGTGCGTCTCTCACCTCACTCAAGTCGGCGTACGTCTCTCGTCAGCGTGCGTCTCTCATCTCACTCAAGTCAGCGTTCGTCTCTCATCTCACTCAAGTCAGTGTTCGTCTCTCATCTCACTCCAGTCGGCGTGTGCGTCACTCAATCGGCGTCCCTCTGTCTCACCCTCTCTCTAGCTGAGCGCGTCTCTCAAACTCCCCCGTCTGTCTCACTGTATCTAGTAATCAAGGCACATTCATCCATTCATGCATACATACATTCATCCACAAAGCAAGCGAAAAAACAAAAAATATGCACATCACTATCATGTCACATCATGTACAAAAGATGGGCCCAGTGCAACAAGTCGAGCAGCTCCCTCTCCCTGGCTCCCGTTGCTGTCTCCCTCACCCTCGTGCCTCTTCGGGGGAGGCATCGCTGAGGTCGCCTCGTCACGACGGCGTCGCCGGCGTTGCTCATCCTCCTCGTTCCTCCGCTGGCCGGAGGAACCTGTGAAGTAGCTCCTAACAGAACCATGTGTACCGTGGCTGACGCTCGGGGTCCCGCTGTGCGAGCGCCGACTGATGTCCTTATACGCTCGCAGCTCCCCTCGTAACTCCGCCTCGGGAGATGACAGCCCTGAGACGACAGGTCCGGGAGCTGCAGGACGACCTGGACACCCTACCGTATACCTCGGTATGCTTTTAAACTCAGACTCCTTAGTTAAATGCAATTCTTTCATGATTATGATGCTGATGCAGTTTCCTATCTTTTACAGGTGCGGTGGACTCCTTATACAGGGGAGAGCCCGGAGGGCCAGCCGTGGGTGACCGAGGCCTTGACCTTTTCTGGCCGGGATGTGTGGCTTCACTGCATGAATGTGGTGGAGCCACTGTACTTCAGGTTGGTGATGAGGACCATCGGGGTCCATCAGCCGGCTGTTGAGTTCCCTGCGCCTGAGAAGGCGGGGGAACGGGTGACGAGGATGACCCCGGGACTCTGCGAGGCATTTGATTGGACAGCAAGGAACGCCGAGCAGGTCGCCGACTGGACCGCGCGTGGGCGAGTGGTGACCGCCCGGGCAGAGAGCGACAGCGCGTACTACACTGCGTACGCACGGCACTACCGGGACCAGGTGTTTCGGGGCGCCCACCGACCGGTACGACTTCTAAACTTAAACTTTGTCTATTATGCTTATGATGATGCACTGACACATGGACTTTTAAATGTAGGTCGACCCCGCAGGACGAGTGGCAGAGTTGCAGGGACTCCTGCACTCCACCATTCGGGAGAGTGACGAGGCCCGACAGGCCCTGGCCTCACTGGTGAGTTTTCTAAACCTTAGACTCTTTAAATTATGCATGTGTCCGATACCGCTCAGCCTCGGCCGCACCAGCCCGGAGTCGCTCTAGCTCGGCCTGGAGGAGTGCGTTCTCCACTGTGTCTGCTGGTCGGCTCAGTGCGGCCTCCGCCCGCGCGCGAGCTACCTCCTCTCGAGCCGCTGCTCGGCTCTGCTCCAACTCGACCCGAAGGCGGGTCAACTCAGATGTCTGCATCCACACATCACTTGTCAGTCAGTTACATAAGCATATCATTCATAAGCATAATAAGCAAGAGGAAGTTTAGAACTGCGTACCCTCTCTGTAAGGGCCACCTCAGCTGCCTTGGCCCGCTCCACCATCCGAGTAAAGTCAGCATCCCGATCGGCCCGGTCTGCTGGGGTCTGGGCAGAAGAAGAAGAAGGAGCGTCTGGTCCCTGCCACTGAGTCCCCTCGGAACGCTGCATCCAAATACTCCAGGTCAGTCACATGCATGCATAATCATATAGAACTGCATAATTTAAAGAGTCTAAGGTTTAGAAAACTCACCAGTGAGGCCAGGGCCTGTCGGGCCTCGTCACTCTCCCGAATGGTGGAGTGCAGGAGTCCCTGCAACTCTGCCACTCGTCCTGCGGGGTCGACCTACATTTAAAAGTCCATGTGTCAGTGCATCATCATAAGCATAATAGACAAAGTTTAAGTTTAGAAGTCGTACCGGTCGGTGGGCGCCCCGAAACACCTGGTCCCGGTAGTGCCGTGCGTACGCAGTGTAGTACGCGCTGTCGCTCTCTGCCCGGGCGGTCACCACTCGCCCACGCGCGGTCCAGTCGGCGACCTGCTCGGCGTTCCTCGCTGTCCAATCAAATGCCTCGCGGAGTCCCGGGGTCATCCTCGTCACCCGTTCCCCCGCCTTCTCAGGCGCAGGGAACTCAACAGCCGGCTGATGGACCCCGATGGTCCACATCACCAACCTGAAGTACAATGGCTCCACCACATTCATGCAGTGAAGCCACACGTCCCGGCCAAAAAAGGCCAAGGCCTCGGTCACCCACGGCTGGCCCTCCGGGCTCTCCTCCGTATATGGAGTCCACCGCACCTGTAAAGATAGGAAACTGCATCAGCATCATAATCATGAAAGAATTGCATTTAACTAAGGAGTCTGAGTTTAGAAGCATACCGAGGTATACGGTAGGGTGTCCAGGTCGTCCTGCAGCTCTCGGACCTGTCGTCTCAGGGTTGTCATCTTCCGAGGTGCTGTCCACCTCCGCGCAATCGGCAAGAGCCCAGGACGGGTCTCCTCGCCTCTGCCCAGCCCACGTAGGCGTACGTAGGCCCACACCTGCATCACAAAGTCGTGTCAGCATTCAGCAAGCATGTAGGATAGCATAACCGAGTATAGGGTAGAAAGTTATACCTGGAGTAAGGGGGCGAAGCCCCCAAGCATCGTCCGGCGTGCCGTCGAGCTGAGCGTGTCAAACAGGAAAGCGAGAACTGCCGCTCCCCAAGCGTAGTCACCCGCGTGCTCAAGCTCCTAGAGGAAGGGAAGGAACCTATAGCTCATCACGTCCACCCGCGTGGAGAAGAGAAGCCGCCCGAATAGCAGCATCAGGAACCGTCGTAGAACTCTGTCCGCCTCAGGTCCCGGTCCTGCAGCAACTCTCGGCCTCGCCAGCCCCACGAGCCCCTCCAAGTGCTCCTCCGGTCGCTCCCCGACTGTAACTCCCGCACGTCGTAGACCCAGGCTGTCCTGGAGAGCAGCCCAGGGAAGGAGGGTCGACTGCCTCTTGGGGCGCCGCAGCTATAAGCCGAGTAACTCCCGAGCCATCCCCCGGTAGTCAGGAAAGGTAGTCCCGCTGACCGGTGACCCGTGCACGCGTAGGCCAGTGAGCCTGGCCATGTCCTCCAGCGTGGGGACCATGTGGCCCCACGGGAAAAGGAACGCACGACTCACTGGATCCCAGCGGTCGTGCAGGGCGTAGAGCAGAGCAGCGTCGAAGCGACACACCTCAATGCTCAGGAAGGGGGCGAACCCCATGGCGGTCAACCGCTCCCTCTGGAAGTCCGGCAGCGCCAAGTACACTGCACGGACCTGCAGCCATGAGGTGCGGGTCCTACGCTTCCCCTGCATGCATTTCATTCATATTAATGATTTAGTCTTGCATATTGATTCGTAAATTCTCGAGACCCAATTCTTAGTTTGAAGAACGGTTATCCATTGACCGCTCGTCAATTGAGCGGTCCCCTTCCAACCGTTTTGATTCTTCAGGTTCTGTGTTTGCACGGGCTACCCTTAACCGTTCCTATCCTGGACGGATCACCTCGAACCGTTTGTCTGCCCATCTTCCTAAGGAGAAGCGGTCCCCCTTGGGCCGCATGACTTGTGGATGGTCCTATGGGGACCGTATTGTTTTGCCTCAGTTGAATGGTTGAACGGACCAATGCGGTCCATTTACTGTTTGAACGGTGATACCCTCACCGCGTCTGTTTAGGATTGTTCGTTTGCTGTGTGGGTTTGAATGGTGTTTCCTAAGCCGTGTAAATTTGGACGGTCCTATGTGGACCGCATTGTTCGGTTTGGGCGGTTTCTGTTGAACCGTTCTACCGTCGTCGTCCCCGACGACGGTGAACGTCCCCAGCCAGCTGGGGAGATCGCCGTGGCCCCCCAACTAACCCCTAAACACCTAGACCCCCCTAAAAGGGTTTCCAAACTGGCATGCACTAATGGAAATTGAAGGAAAAATAAAATTTAGGGAGGGAAGCCTACCTCGGGGTCGCGGGGTTTCTTGGCCGCCCTCGTCGGTACTTGTTCTCCGGCGAGCTCTTCCTCTCCGGAGGGGGCCTCTTCCTCGGCGGCGACGATGGCGAGCTCCTCCATTGTCACTTCGGGCGTTCCTCCTTCCTCGGACGGCGGCGGTGGTGGCGGTTGCGGCGGCGGCGGCGAACTCTCACCGGCGGCCGGTGGCCTGGCCGCCTGGTGCTTCGTCCGTGTCATCGAGAAGACGGGGAGGGTTCGAGAGAAGGGCTTAAGGCTTAGAGAAAGAGGGGGGTTGGCAGAAGAGAGAGTGAGGGAATGGGAGAACGAGGGTCTTTTGGCCCCCTTCGTCCCTTCCACCGTCGGTTATGGTGGAGGGAGACGAGGGGGTTTTAGTTTTTCGAGGTTACAGAGAAGGACGGTCTATCGTTAGACCGTTTATCTGTTGGGCGGTTCCTATTTGGCCGTACATAACTAGTGACCGTTAACTTTAAGTCGGTTGAAATTCCAGGCCCGAGCGGTTCTTATAGAGCCGTTCTATCATAAACGGTATTATGTGGACCGTTCATCCCTGGCAACCGGCCCCTTTAGAATCGTTTAAAGGTCAGGTATACACGGTTAACATAGAGCCGTTTGGAATATTGCATGGTTACAATAAGGCCGTTTATCTGGATGGTGTATTTAGATCATGAATATTGATATTTTCTTTGGAAATTATCTCTTAACCATCTTATGCAGCATCATTTCCTCTAGTCTCACCGTTTCGCCTGCACAGGTAAGTCAGGTATGGCATTTTATCCCTAATCCCTTATTGCATTAATTATATCGTATTATGTTATATTATTTCAAGAGCCGGCAGGTTATCTACGTATCCCCGGATCTGATGTTCCCCTTCAACAAAAACGATGATGATCCAGGCTCATGTACCTAACCTTCGGATAGGCCGTTAAGTTGGGATGTCATGAGGAGGACGGTTCTATCCGCACTAGGGCTGTCAATGGGCCGGGCCGGCCCGATAGGTCCGCGGGCTTGGCCTGATTTCGGGCCGGGCCGCAAGGTCATTTTCGGCCCGCGGACTTTTAGTCAGGCCTAAAAGCCCGGCCCGACTTGACCCGCGGGCCGGACTCGGGCTTTGAGTTCGGCCCGCGGGCCGGCCCGGCCCGTTCTTTTTTTTTTTCCCACATCAAAATTTAAAAATTATTTAGTCAAAACTATATTATTTTACTTAATGATAAATTTTAAAACTCTCTTTTTACACAAATTATGTAATTAATATCAAAATTTTAATTAATTTAGTGAGATTATATGTTTTATATTATTATTTTTATTATTTTTATTATTTTATTTAAGTTGTCGGGCCGGGCCGGGCCTTAGTGGGGCTTTGAAATTTTTGCATAATGTCGGGCCCGACCCGGCCCGGCCCGACATAAGTCGGGCCCGGGCCGGGCTCGGGCCTTAATGTTGAGAAGTCGGGCCCGGGCCGGGCCGACCTAAGCCCGGCCCGAGCCCGGCCCATTGACAACCCTAATCCACACGCTGTGGTTGCGGACGGTATCTTGACTCTGACGTTCCCAGCTTAGCAACACTACTCTTGAATATTTTATATTTTAATATTTTTTGGCATTTGTTTTAACGGTTTCCTTTATTTTAGCCCAGCATGCATCATACGCATCCTTTTGAGCTTTCATGCCCCATGGTTTGCTTAAGAAATGTCCCGTCAGTAATGGTCAGCTATGTGTTCGGACGCTCGAGTAAGAGGAACTAATTCCACTCTGAATTCGAAGGTTTTCTTTGGTCGATTCGTTTGGTCCGGTTGATTGAAAGGTCCCCGTCTGGAGCTTTAGCCTTTTTTCTTTTGTGGCCCCCTCATTGGACCGCGAGATTGTGTCCCCCATGAGGTCGGTCTTGTTGATTTGTTTTATTTAGTTTAGTTTCTCCAAATTTGGCATCACTTTCAGTTAACTATTCCCGACATTTCGTTCAAGGTTTTCCAGAAGATTCTCATCACTTGTTGGTAAGAACGGGTGTCGTTTTACCTTAACGCCCACTTTTTCGGTCCACTCCGCTGCATTTCCGCTCCACCGCCATGTTCCATGTCACCTCCGCTTCACCTCCGCTCACTCCCCTGCAAAGAGGACGTTAAGGAAGGGCATCTGTTGACACCCGTTTTATATCGATAATTTGAGTCGTTTCTCTTACTCCTATTAGTTGATGCCTCGAGTTATCCATCAGTCATTGGGCCATTTTTTGTGGCACGTCTTGGGCTCATTTTATGGGTCGTCTCCCTCCTTGGTGAAGTTCGTGGCGATTCAGGGCTTAATGGGCCTTGGCTTTGGTCAATTGAACGTTTCATAGTATACACGGCCCAACCTCAGCCGTTCAGATGATGAGCGGTTGGATATGAACCGTTCATACATTTTGTTAATTTTTGAGGTCTTTTCTGAATATTCACCGACAGGCTGTGGTGCGGCCCTATTAGGACCGTTCAAACCAATGGACGGGCTTATTACAACCGCCTATACCTCAGAGTCCTACGCACGCCCATTTCCTCAGATAATTATCCAATTATCCGAATTATCACCGATAGGGTGAAACGGTTGACTATTGGCCGCTCTACACTAGAACGGTCTAACTAGAACCGTTCACCTTTGAGGGTTCAACGGCGGGCGTTTCGGCCAGTTAGAGAGATAATTGGGTTGATTTTCTGATTATCCGAATTTCCACCGACAGCTTGGACGGTCTGAACCAGACCGCCTAAATGTTGCGCGGTCTATCGTAAGACCGCTCATCTCGTCGGATGAGGCTTTTTAACAGACTTTTGTCTCTTTTATTCATGGCTTTATCCCCAGTTTGTTTTGATGATTTCTCCGTGGATAATTAACCATTTTTGATGCCGTTTCGACTGGATAAGAGATTATGATAATATCTATTATTTATCTTTTATAATCTCGACCCGAAAATACCTAAAAACCCTGATTTCGAGGCTGGCTTTCTAGGCTCTATAAATAGACCCTAGTGGCCGGACGTCGAAAGGGGGGGATTTTTTTTGGTCGACGGCGAAGCCCTGCCCCATTCCTGAGTGACCTAGCACCAAGGAGGGAGGCTCTCTACATCCTTACGAGCCTCCGGTTCAGGGAGTAGTCCGCGTGTTGAGTCATAGTGTCATCTCTCGATTTCTTCATCGTCTGTTGCATGCATTGCTTTTCCCCCACGTCTTCCCTCATTTTCATTTCCATGCACACATCCACCCATGCTTTTGTCACCCTAGGGGTTTAAAATCCCCCAGGTATTCCCCTTTTCATTAATTTATGCTTAATCCTCCTTATGTGAACATGTACTATGTCTTTTAGTTCTAATTTGGGTTTTTCTCTTGTGTCTTTACACTGTTTTGTAGGTCAGCACTTCATCAGCACGAGGCCCATCCCCTCTGGCCGGCCGGAGAGGGTGGAGGTCGAACCCTTGCCAGCTTGCTGCTTGAAGGGATCGAGCGGCTTCCTTTTGGCCGTTCAACCTATGGTGCGGTTCATTGACGACCGTTCTTCCTTGGAGTGTGGTCTACCTTCCACCGTCCATCCCACGGCAGCAGCTCCTCCCGCCTCCTTTGCAGCATACAAGGATGGTCTGTCGTAAGACCGCGTCAAGTCGAGCGGTTCCTAAAGAACTGTTCATCGCTCCAGCGCTATAGCTCCTTCCTTTCCATGGTACGGCGTGCCGGTCACGTGCGGCGCCTTGGTGGCGATCACGGTCCTTTCTCTTATTCTCTACTTTCCTCTCGTTTTCGTTATTTGCCCATTACGCATTGGTCCACGCACTTGATGCGGCTTGATTCTTAGAGAGAGGAGAGGAAAAATATATATCTACAACTGTCACTGTGCGAGGATCCGTGTGGATCAACTCTAGAGGCCGTACACTTGTGCGACTCTACATTCGTGAAATCTGCATCGGGCACTGCGGACAGCGTCATTCCGCACAAGGTAAAGATCTACAACCCGTTATTTGGGGTTGTTTGAATTTTATTGCCTCGATTAGAGCACATATCTTGGATTCCATAAGAGCCCGGGTTCGTGATTTAAATTTTATTATCCATTGCGTTATCCGAACTAGGCTATTTGAATCCTTACACGTAGGCCTCACCAGAGCATCATCACCACAAGATACCATTCCACCTTCTAACATTCCATCACTTTCATTTTCTCCTTCTCCATTACCCTCTCCTCACCCTGTTCAAGCCGTTAGTCCATCTACCTCCTCTCCACCTCATGCCTCTATACCTATTTCACCACCCGTAGCTACCCAGGATCAAGCTGGTCCTTCCACTTCTACTCTGGCCACCATACCTGCCTCTTTTGTGCCTACTCCACTTCCTGATCCATCTACAACCATAGTTGTTTATCAACCACCACCAGTACTTATCCACCCTTTTCTATCTTCCTCTCCTCCTAGAAAGACTTGTAGGTTTCTTCCATATATAGGGATACCTGACCCTCTAAAGGTCCATCCTCGGTCCCTCCTTCTCCACCATCTAGATCAACCTACAAAGCCACACCGTCCTTCTCTGCACCTCATTCTGAGAACCCACCTCAGACTAGTCCCCTCACTCGCTACTTACTGAACGAGTCCCGCAATATCTCGCCTAATTGGCATTCTACCTCTCTCTACCCAGAGTTTGACCCACGACCCTCCTTCCAACTCATTTCTCTTCTTCAAGGCGATGATCAAAAAATTCCTCTATTTCAAACTCAATTTATGAGCGATGAGCACCACAGAGCTCTCTTTATCATATGCTCCACATTAACACTACTCTCTTGCTTTAAAACCATAGCACTCTTGGCTTCAATACCCTTCTTATAAAATTTGTATGTGAAAAGCACACTACTCTCGACACTCTTTCCCATATTCAGTTTACTTCTTATCAACATCCCCTTCTGGAATGGTAATGACGTTGTAAGGATGCACCTATCTACCATTAGGAAATGTCTGGATGTCTTGCCCAGAACCAACCTTTAATTCACTTTGTAGATTGGTGCCTCTAGTTTTCTTTCCGACCCATTACAGACATTATTGCTCGGGTGCCCAAATTCCTTGAAGTATATATTCAAGTATGTCATGATCGGGAGCAGCAAGGACTTGTCTTTCTTTCCCTAGATGCTTTTCTCGATCACGAGTCCTATGAATTTAAAATTTGAAAAGCTGTAGCTTTGCCGCCACCTCCTTCATCTACACCCGTTGATGAACCATGTCTCATTTCGTTACCTCCACCAATTTTTGAATCATCTCAACCATTCCCTTCTGCTAGCTCTCCCATCCATCAGAATGTCAGGAAACAAAAGCAGACTTTATGTTGTACTTCTTACTGAGCATGGGCATCTCTATACTTTGATAGACAGAAAGACAGATATAGAAGGGGGGATGAATATGTCTATCTATAAAAATTAATTCCAGCAAAGACAACCTAAGCTGAATTATACTGAACAACCAACGACGTACCTAGGAGTATTCTACGCTTGAAAGTAAACACACATCAGACAAGCAGAGTGCATATATAGGAGAAAATGCAAACATATCTAGATGATTGAGGAGATGCCAGATGAAAACAAAATCAGCCTCTGAGCATTTGCAATCATGAACAATGGTACAAGGCGGAGGGTTGATCAGAAGATCTCCTCACACAAGTGTTGATACCTGTTTTATGACCAATAAGTTGGGTCATCTCCTTGTTCATTCTATATGATGCTCCAAGTTGTTCACCTTTGTTGGGCCTTCTTGGTCAGTTTAAGGTTTATTTCATGGGTCATATCTCCTTGGTTGGGTCTGGTTCCTTAACCCTTTCCACTGGACGAAGCTTAGCAAACTCTCATTTCATTCGATTCTATTTTTCTAACGGTCCTTTGATGGGGCGTTACAGTACTCTGACGCATCTTCCTTGGTCCGTTACATCCTTGGAGAGTCCTTAAGCTTAAGGCTTCTTTCAAAATTATCTTTTTAGCTCATCCGTTGGGTGTGACGGTTTATCGTGTGGCCGTTACATGCATTGTGATGCGTCTAGCCTTGACCGTTACATTCATCTAGAGTCCTATGTTTGCAAGCTTCTCCCGTTGATCTTATCTTTTAATGGATAGGGTTGTGTGACGGTCCATTCCTGGGGCATTACATCCATGTGGCAGTCTATCGTGCAGCCATTACATCCATCAGAGAGTCTTGGCAGGTCTGCTCTTTCTCTGCTACTCCGTGGCTGAATTAAGAGTTTGATTTGATGATTTCTCCTTCAAATCTGATCCTCAGAACCTTCTGTTTGTTTCTATGGACTCTTGGGAGTATTATCTTCAAGAGTTTACTAAGAAACATCCTACTTACTAGCTGAATTATCCTCAACTCGAACCTAGACTTTGAGGGTCTATAAATAGAACCCTTGATTTCATGGCTTGAGGAGGAGACATTTGGAGTTCGCGTCGAAGTGCTGCCGCATCCTAGAGCTAGAACCAACCAAGGAGAGCTGCTTCCCACGTCCATCTACTTCCAAAGTTCAGGGAGTATCATTTCCAAGGGTTTAGTTCAGTCAAGTTATCATCTTAGTGTCTTTTCCCTCTTTCAAACATCATAGCATTGTCCCTCTCCATCTCCCATGTTCTTGCACTTGCTGCATTCATTCAAAACATCCTCCCATCTTTTAAAACGTCCCAGAGGGGTTAAAAAGCCAACCTCCCCGGTATTTCCCTTTCCTTTTGCATGTTCTTAAGTTTCTTGGATTTATTGATACTACTTTGTCTAAGGGCTAATCTGGGTTATTTTTCTTGTGTTCTACACTCTTTTGTAGGTTTACAGGGTCCATAGCACGCGGCCCAAGCTCTCTGGCCGACTAGAAAGCTTGGAGATCAATAGATCCCCAACTTCTTATTCTGCAGAAGCTCTGACGATTTGTCACAGGCGCGTTAGAGTCTTGTAGCGGTCTATCGTGAGACCATCACACTTGCTGTGGCACATCTGCCTTTGACCATTACATTTGACGGAGCTTCAGTTTCCTGGTTACTTTCTCTCTCCCGTGGGCGGGTGCATCATCCTCCTATTCTAAGGTATTTATCATGTCTTTGACTTGTTTCTACCTTAGTGGCGATCACATCTTTCCTTAGTTTGGGCATTAGCTTTCTCTTTCATCATATCTCTTCTTTACTTTGCTTGTTCCACCTATACGGTGTGTTTTTCTTTATTCCTTATTCCACGCCCCGACGTGTGTTTTTCTTTCTTTGCTTTGCTTAGTCTTGATTAAGATAGCATGCCCATGCTAGAGCTTGTGTTGGTTGCCTAGGTTCATGATTCGCATGTCCATAGGTTGAGTGATTTAATTACTTGGCTCATACTTTCATAGTTGGCATCATATCCCATCTTGCAAAAGAAGGGACACATTAAAACCAACAGAATTTTTTGGCGATCATGGTGGGACATCTAGTGCCAATCGTGGTTTGAATCTCTGTTAAACCTGCTCCCCTTGTTTGCCCTTGTTGCTCTGGTTTTCCCTGGATTTTCCCTCTATTTCTCTGCTGTTTCTGGTTCTCTGGCTACTCTGACGGTCCTGCGTCCACGCGTTACCGTATTCTGACGGTCTGGTCTTCAACCGTCACACTCCTCTGACACAGGTAGCCTAGACCGTCACATACTCCAGATAGGTACGCATCCCGAGGTGTAGTTTACTTCTGCAATTTTTGCTGTGATTTTCATGCTTGGGTGCTATGTGGTCTCCTCCTTGGTTGGTTCACATATTCATATCATTGTGTGCATATTTGATTACTAGATTTTAGGCAAGAATTTGCATGCACCCCGGTGCACATAGGTTCATGCATATTTTCATACATTAGATTACATTCTCCTACCTTGGTGCGTGGACCTCTCGTCTCCATATTCCTTGGGGCCGACCAAGAAAACACATCAGGGACCTCCATAAGTCCCCGTGAGCCGTGGATTCTCACACGGATACCGGGCCGGTTGTACCTTTCCTACCCCGTGTCTAGGATTGCATAAGTGATGGGGTGATTACATTTAGAGTCAACCAAGCCACCCATCCTTTCCTATTAGGAGCCTATTGTGGAGAGCACATCTTAATCAAATCATTAAAGTTCTAAAGGAGCAAATCATAAAAATCTTGTTGCATCATCTAAGTAACATGGTTGAATTTGAGTGTTGTCATCTCGTTTTCGCTTGCATCTTTGTTAAAGTCATCTAAGTTCGACCACTCATTGTGGATTTATTGTGTGTTGTTTGTTTTTGTTAAGGTCTTCCGTTGCATGTGGAGTTTTCTTCGTCCATTAGAGTCATCTTCTAGGGTCAATTCCTTCCCCAAACTCTACTCCAATCCGCTCTTCGAACCCATCATGGCTTCTTTCAATCCTCCCCATTCCCAAGAGGAGTCTCTCCCTCAAGGGCTTCTTGAAAACCCTTCTAGGGTCATCTCATTCCCGTCTGGAGAGGGTCTGCCCCTCTTCCGTATTCCGTCCCTATGGAGGGCGGCCAAACCACTCCTTCCTTTTCTTCTCCTTCTGCTGGCTCCATTCTCCAAATGATGGCCTAGTTGGATCCAGCCCAACTCCAGACTGTTTATCAGGCCATGCAGGGGTCCAATACCCCACATCCCACGATTGCGCAAGGCCAATCTAATCTTTCCGTCGACCAGTCTAGGGTTGGTGGGCCCTCCATCCAGCCCACTCCAATTGATCTTACTCTGGTCCAACCTCGGACCATCACCTTTTCTGGTATGGAAACGGGCCAATCTTTCGCTTCGGCCCAGCAATTTTCTGACAAGGGAAAGTCTACTCTCCCTTCTTTTATTCAGGTGGATCATCACATGTCCAGCCCATCGGTGCCACAAGTCCTTGTTGACCCTTCAGATTTCTTGCGCCCTCAGCAAGGGGTTGCCCAAGTCCATTCTAATCTGGGTCATTCTCCGGCCCAATATCCTTCTTATGGGCTCCCTCGCTTGTCCGTTTATCCTTCTGCTCCCTCTTGTGGGCTTCCATCTCCTCCAACAGTCTACCCTTCTGCTCCTCAATTCTAATCTTCATCTTTCACTACCCCTACTCCATCCAGGGAGTAGGAACTACTTGATAAGTGGGCCGCCATGCAACAACAGCTTGATTTCCTCCAAAAACGGGTTGGCCCACAGTCCTTGGCAGACGTTCCAGTCCCCAGCTTCCAAAACATCCGATTCCCTCCCCAATCCGAGCTCCCTAATTACCGCAAGTATGATGGGAACGGCAATCCCTTTATTCATGTGAGGGACTTTTTATATGAATCGGCCCAATTTCAGTATGATGATCACCTCATGGCGTATTTGTTCCGCCGATCATTGGATGGTGTTGCACTGGAATGGTTCTATTCTCTGCCGCTAGAGGATGCCGAGAGCTTTAAAATAGTGAAAGACATATTTATCCAATGGTTTCAAGATAGGGTCGGTCCAGAATATTCTTTCACAAACTTGGTGGCCGAGAAAATGAAGCCCGATGAAGAATTTGCTATCTATGCTGATAGATGGAGGCAGATGGCCGCAAGGGTGCCAGGCCATATTCTGGAGGAGGAAAAGGTCAAGCTACTCATCTCCAACGCTACTCCGACCTTCCGTAACATCCTTGCTATGAATGATATAGCCAACATGCACCAACTCTATAGCCGGGCGCGGTTCATTCAAACATAGTTCAAAGACTCTCCCATCCACTCGCTCTTTGAGAACCAAAAGCCAAAATACCACAAGAAACCTCAAGGGCCTGTCACCGAGGGGGTCCAGACCAACGAACAAGTTCAAGCCGTTACCTTCCCCTTCCAAGCCGCACCTTTCCGCTTTCCGTAAAACCCCCGCACTCCTCAAAACCCCGCTCCACAAAACTTCCCAACCATTCCACAAAACCCTCCGCCTACCTTTGCCACTCCACAAAATACCTTTATCGCTCCGCAACAACCTCTACAGCCTCCGCAATACCATAATGTCCCTCCACTTAATGGCTACAACAACAACAACAAGCACCCGGCTCCTAAAAGAGCACAGTACCCACCCCTGCCAGAAACCTTCACAGACATCTTCTCGGCTCTCATGTCAGTTAGTGCTATACAACTTCCTCTGGAACGGCCCAACTGGAACCCGGCCGTTGATCAGACAAAGTATTGTATGTTCCACAGGCAGCCAGGATATACTATTGAAGGGTGTATTCAGTTCAGGGATTTGGTCTATGACCTCCATGAAGGACAAAGGATTGATTGGGCCGAAAAGCATAGAGCCATTATGGAAATTAAAGAGAAAAGAAGGCAGCCGCCGAGGGAGCAAGTGCAGCAACAACAGGCACCGCAGCCGCAACAGCAGTCGGTTCAAGACTTGGGGATCCATCAGAACCCAATGCTGAACCATCTTCCCTCTCCACAGCCTTAGCCACCAGCGCCGGCCCAGGTCAATGTAGTTCAACCCTCGGCCCCTGATGCCGGGTGGTCCTTTGATGATGACAGCTCTACGCCGCAAGTCATGGCCCTTCACCACAACTTCCGCACTCCTTCCGCTCCTACCATCCTTACTCCCACATACCAAAACCCTCCTCCGCCTGCTACACCGTTTGTCCTTTCATCTATTCCTACTCCACCGCCCGTCTCTCGCACATTACTCACCCCCGCTATCACCACCCCTCCATCTAACCCTCCATTCATTACGCCTCCGCCTACCTTTATACCCCCGCTTCTGCTCGCACCCGCTACCACCAACCCCTCACCCATCATCCTTTCCACCACACCCTCTTCCGCACCACTCATCCACCCCACCGGGCCTACTAAGTCACTTATCTTAAGCCCATCCGAGGCAGCGGCAGCCTATAACTTCGCCCTGCGGAGCGGGCGCATGTTTCACCGCAATTATCCTTCCACCTCCAATCCCCAGTCTTCCCAACCGGCTGCTGAGCAGGAAGAAGCCGAGCCATTACCAGGAACCCAATACGATTGTTGCATCACTTTGATAAGGTTCCCGCTATGATATCCGTGCTGGAGCTTATCAAAAGATTTACCCTTCACCAAGATGCTCTCAGGAACTTTCCTCATAAGGTGATGGTTAGTGAAGACGTGGTAGCCAACAGTTTACCTACGGCACTGGCGACTATTTCTAAAGGACCAGCTATAACCTTCTCTGAAACCGAGCTAGCACCACCAGAAGCTCGGCAAATGCCGCTTTGCATCACCATTATCTTGAATAAAGTCAGCATTGATGCGACATTAGTTGACACAGGGGCATCTATCAATGTGTGCCCGCTCAGCACTCTCAGGGCCTGCAATCTGTCAGAAGAACTTCTACGCCTGTTATGATAATTCTCGGAGGGCATGCCACGGGATTGTTACTATTCAAGCCGAGCTTGGGCCCCTCACCATGCCCATTGAATTCTATGTGCTGGACATCGACCCTATCTTCAAAGCTATCTTGGGTCGTCCGTGGATCGACACTCTCAGTGCCGTGCCCTCCACCACGCACCAATGTCTCAAGTTCCCTTTTCAAGGGAGGGTGGTTAAAGTAAAAAGCTTATCCACGGTCCAGTCTATCAAAGTTATTTCAGAGAAGATTCTGCCCACATTATGGCCCAGCAGTTGGCCCGTTATTTCTGTACTAGATCTGGATTTCCCTTGGGCTTATGCACCACGCAAGCCCGCCGCTACACCCGTCAATATCAAAGTGAAACCCCAGATCCGAGATTCCAAGGGTTGGGATATTATATTGAAATTGGGTTATCAACCGGGGAGAGGCCTCGGTGTGCAGTTACAAGGGCAAACCAAGCCAGTGCCCAAAGGAAGAAAAATCAGTCGGAGAGGTCTCGGTTATCGAGAGTCCGCACTCTCAATGATGGGTGACTCAGGGCCACTTACATGGGATTACCGCCAACACTTTGTAAGAGGACCCCTCCAGCCGGGTACACTAAATTCACCACCAGTACTGTCAAAAAAGAAAGATACGGCTTGCATAGTTGCTAGTCCACCTCTGCTACCAAAAGGGCCTGTTGATGATATGCCATATTTTAGTCAGTCATTTGCCAGAATGTTCAGTGAGCCAGATGGTTATGGTCAGAAGGAGAATCAAGAGGTGCGGCTCGTTCAGTGGAAGCCGAAGCCACCTGGCCGTCTACAGAAGAAGGGGAGCTCGCCCATTATTATTTCTTGGTCTCCCTCCCGTCTCACATCTCTATTTTAAAAATTGGAATCCATTCCCCGTTCACCCCCGATTATGGTCGATCCGTATTTTACGGAAAGATCACCCGAAATCTTGTTTGTTCCATGTGCATGTGGGCGCTGCTCGCCCATTGATCTGTCAACTCTATTCACTCCTCCTTTCTCCCACCGCCCAACTCCACGAGATGTGGTTTTCATCTTACGACCCCTTCTTTGATTGCATCTTCCCCTTTCTATTCCCTATGCAACTTCCTGCTCCTCCATCTTGCTATATGATCTCCACTGATCTCCAAAAAAAAATGTCAAATTTGAAATGGAGATTTCGGTGGAAGATTACGCTATCTTGTCTCCATCCTCCTCCCAGGGGCACGAGTCCCCTGCTCCTTCCTTTCCACTAGATTTCCTTTCTTCTAGGTTAGGCGTAGGGTCCGTCGAGTCTACGGAAGTAGGGTTGTAGCAACCCTGATAAAAATAAGATTTTTAATAGATCAAATTAAAATAAAAGATAAGTAAATAGATGACAAAGAGCCTAAATGGGTAAATCATTAATCAAGAGGAAATAACGCCTTTGGTCAAGGCACGACTTCGAAAAGAAACGCCCTTACATAAGGCGTTAATTCTAAAAAGGACGCCAACACCAAAGGGCGTCAATTCCCAAACGGCCGAAAATAAATAAAGGGCAAGTATAAGTGACACCCTCTACATGGGCGCGTTTTACATAAGAAATGACGCTTGACAAGGCGTCAATTTAAATTAACGCCCTCGCTTAAGACGTTAATTCAGTTCGAGTTTCGTTCGACCCAGGAGTTTATCCAGGGCAAGTTCTAGATAACTACGTCGAAGGTGGAATATGGTAAGGACTCTATCATGGAAGTATTACTTTCAATACAACTCTAACCCTATTAGGATCCCCAAAATCCTATAAATATCCTGCTACTCGACCCAGACCGCTGTTTGGCGTTCTTTGTTGTTGTTGTCGTCAGTGAAGAACCGATGATGTTCTTCCTCTTTTTCTTTTACCTTAGGTTATATGATTAATGATCTTCATTATTTCTTCTGTAGGAAGTCTGCAGTAACTCTCTGTCGAAGTGAAGAACGTGAGATTCTTCATCCTCTTCTTCTTCCTCTTCTGGTGATCAGAAGACTCTGTTACAAACATAGTATCATTTGTCTTCACGAAACCTTCATCCGTTCATCAGTTAAATCTTCATAAGGTAGGTTTTCTCAAGAACGTAGCCCAAACTAACTCCAGTTGCTAGTAATACCTTCTGTCATACATGCATATAGTTTTATTGTGGTTTCAGATGTTTTCTATGTAATTTTAAAAAGAAACGCCCTTGACAAGGGCGCTAATTTAAAGAAGCGACCTACACTAGGGCGCTACTTATTGTTTTGACGCCCTGCCCAGAAGTCGTCAATTACATGTAATTAATAAATACCCACGTTTAAAATTTAATATCTATGTAACCATGAATCTAATGTATTGCATGAGTATACCTGTGAAATCCTGCTATTTTTCCTGTCATGATCATGTACCATTTTTCCTGAAATTTTATTATCTGAAAATTGGTAAATTCTTGAATTAACGACCTACACATGGTCGTCTCTTATTGAATTGACGCCCCAGACCAGGGCGCTAATTGAAAAGTAACGCCCCTATCCAGGGCACGTTTTTGTTAAAATTCTAGAATATTGATTTTCTGTAGAATGGAAATATTGAAGGGACGACTAATGTATAAGTCGTCAAATTGTGAATAAACGCCCCTGAGTAAGCCGTTAATTGGATAATTAATGACTTAGCTTAAGTCGCTATTTTCTGTATTACTGTTTACTGTCAACCGAAGGGTTTTTATATATATATATATATCTATATCGGCACTATATTTCCACTCCGTGAATATAGTCCCATGTTTCATGATGTTTTTATCGCACTACCCTCAATTCTCATTGACATATAAGCTCTCCATTGGACATTCCGTTCCTTTGGACTAGCGAGTTAGTCATAGAGACCTCCGTAAGTCTCCTCGCAGCCTTGGATTCCCTCAAGGCCGACTGAGCTGGTTGTACCATTAAAACCCATTACACTATTTTGCCATGTCACTCTAAAGAAACATGGTATACCGGCCCTCATGTTATGTAAAGTGTGTATCATGAGAATTCTCTTAATGGGATGAGGTTATCATGCCATTTGATGCTGTTCTTGTAAACCCCAATTCTATATTCAACATGATGTTCTTGTCGACCTCAATTCTATATTAAGAATGAGGACGTCTTGCCATTGATGTGCTGTTCATGTGGACCTCAATTCTATATAAAGAGTGTCCATACTTGTTTGTCATGGTACCCAAGTTAGGGAACCAATTCCACCTAGTTTTATCGATAATCATGATTGTACCGTTATTATCGCCTATGTATGTCAAGTGTCATATTTTGGACTCTATTCTATCCAAGTTTATCCTACATGTCTACAAGCTTTATTCTTGAAATTCCATATTGACTATACACAAAAGTGGATGTTAAAATACATGAT
Source organism: Amorphophallus konjac (assembly GCA_022559845.1). NCBI lineage: Eukaryota > Viridiplantae > Streptophyta > Magnoliopsida > Alismatales > Araceae > Amorphophallus > Amorphophallus konjac. The sequence continues at coordinate 263,724,096 of CM040121.1, forward strand.
TAATGCCTGCGCATATAGGGCCCGATCTGGTCTTGGGAGGAGCACCCGAAAGTACTTGTGCCCATGGGAGTTGATTGATCACGGTATTGGCATTATACCGAAGTGCATGACTAGCTTGATTGAACATTCCACAAATCCTGTACTTGTACTTGACTTGATATTACATGACTTGCGTGACCCGAAAAGAGGTAATTTCATACTTGCGTCCTTGAACGTGATAGCCAAATTCCAACATGATATGATGAATACACTTGCTTGAATATCTTGATATCTTTGATATAAGTTCATGAAAGTTCATGACTAGTTCTCGTCGCTATCTTATTGTTATACACTCTCTCTATCTTGTCATTTTATGCGAGCATGCATAGCTATAGTGCATTCATGAAAGATGCAATTACTTAAACCCATTGCTAGTTCTTGAGATATAATTTTCTACTGAGCGTTCGCTCACTTAGTGTTTCCCTACTTTTCAGGTAAGTCCGACGATGAGGGAACTCAAACGGATGGGGAAAATCAAGAGTGAAAGAGATAGAGCTTCTTCCGTGTTATCTAGTCTTTTTCATATTTTCTTGAGTCAACCTTGTATTTTTCCCCTTATTTTAGTTAGTACTTCAAAGGTTTGTAATAGACATATTCTTATGAAGGAATAAAGGATTGGGTTATCTTTACTTTTGCGCATCTCTGATTTTGGTGTCGAATACACTAATACTCTGATTGACATGATTGATATAAACTCGTCACGCGTCTCCGGGTATCTTCCGCTCTCGGGGCGTGACAGTTTTTGTGGTATCAGAGCCTAGGGTATTCAATTCCTAGGAAACCCAAGTCCAAGGATAGGTTTAACCTTTGACCGGTGAGGTTGGGTAGAACCAAGGGTTAAAGTTAACATAGAAATGCTAGCTTCTAAATGAGATCACGTATTAATCTAGTTATTGTAATTGTAGGACGATGGCTGCCGAACGTGCTCAGTGGCGCAACATGCAGCGTACACTTCAAGGCATGACTCAGGTGCTGCAACAGGTAGCACAAGGAGGTGCACAACGAGCAGGGAGTCTCCACCAAGTCTTTAAAAACATGAACCCGCCTAAATTCACGGGTTCTATTGATCCGGATGACGCAGAGCACTGGATCAGGGAGACGGAACGTATATTCCGTGTTATGCAGTGCACGGATCCAGATAAAGTCTTATTAGCTACCTTTCAGTTGGAAAGGGATGCCCGATGCTGGTGGGAATCAATAGGAGCTACTTTAAATCAAGACCAAGTTACTTGGGAAGAATTCGTTGAACATTTCAACGCTAAATATTTTTCGGACCGAGTCCAGGAGAAGAATGCCGCAGAATTCGCTGCACTGAAACAACGATCTTTGTCAGTGGCTGAGTACGAGGCCAATTTTCTAGATTATCTCGGTATGCTAAGCACTTAGTTAGCACCGAGAAGATGAAAGCTAGGAGGTTCCTAAATGGGCTCAGGCCCCAATATATCACACAGCTGGCACCGATGGATATTCAAGTCTATTCGGAGATAGTACATCGAGCCCAGCTTCTAGAAGATGCCACGGAACTATCTGATAGAATCCGTGGGAAGGATAAGAAAGAACAAGTCACAAGTTCGGGTTCCTTTAAACCCAACTTCAAGAAGAGGCCTAGCAATGGAGGTACTTCCTCACAAGATCAGAAGTTTAAGAAGACCAAGCCCTTCTCCATCACCACTACCCCATCAAATATAGTGTGCAAGCATTGTGACAGGGCGGGCCATAGAGCAGAAGAATGCTGGAGGAAACTAGGAGCATGTCTCCGCTGTGGGAGTCGCGATCATCGAATTCCCGATTGCCCATTACTTAATGATCAAGCCGGGGACGGGAAGCGCCCAGTAACCAAGAATGCTCGTCTTCATGCAATTAAGGAGACCGAACAAGAAGAAGAAGGCGGACTAGTCGAAGGTACATTGAAAGTTTATTCCAAGTCTGCATATGTCTTAATTGATACTGGTGCTTCACATTCAATTGTTTCCAAGAAGTTCGCTGATCCGTTACCCCTAGAACCGGAATGGATAAAATTAGTCTTGTATACTCCTCTAGGAAATGAGACTGATATTACACACCATTACCAGAACTGTGAAGTATTGGTTCATGGTAAGAATCTCCATATTGATCTTATATGTTTAGATCTAAAGGAGTATGATGTCATACTAGGAGCGGACTGGTTATCTAAATATCAGGCAACTGTCGATTGCCGCAATAGCAAGGTTACTTTCGAGGAATTTCCAGAACTGATCTTTACTAGCCCCAAGAGGCGAAGCAAAACCCCTCTTATTTCGGCTCTCCGAACTAGCAAGCTCATCAGGAAAGGATGTGTATCTTTCCTTGCATTCATCACGATTAAGGAGGCTAAGGAAACTAAGATAGAAGACATTCCGGTGGTACAAGAATTTCCGGACGTATTTCCGGAAGATTTGCCTGGATTACCCCCACAAAGAGAAGTGGCCTTCACCATCGATTTAGTTCCTGGTGCGGGTCCAGTTTCTAAGGCACCGTATAGAATGTCACCTGCTGAACTCAAGGAGTTAAAGGAGCAATTGATGGAACTCATTAAGAAAGGATTCATAAGACCAAGTACTTCCCCATGGGGAGCGCCTGTATTATTTGTAAAGAAGAAAGATGGATCCATGAGGTTATGCATCGACTATCGACAGTTGAATCATCTCACTATCAACAACAAGTATCCACTGTCGAGAATCGATGAATTGTTTGATCAAATTTCTGGATCCAAGTACTTTTCCAAAATTGATCTTAGGTCGGGATATCATCAGTTAAGAATCAAGGATGAGGACATTCAAAAGACTGCATTCAGAAGCAGGTATGGCCATTATGAATTTGTTGTTATGCCTTTCGGACTAACGAATGCCCCTGCTGCCTTTATGCTGTCAATGAATAGTATATTCAGGCCTTATTTGGATCAATTCGTGGTGGTCTTTATTGATGATATATTGATTTATTCCGAGACCAAGGAAGAGCATGAGGAGCATTTAAGGATTGCATTACAAATATTGAGGGCAAACCACTTATATGCAAAACTCAGCAAGTGTGAATTCTGGCTTGAGGAAGTGACTTTTCTCGGACATGTTATATCAAAGGATGGCTTATCAGTAGATCCATCCAAAGTTGAAGCTGTAAGAAATTGGGGAAGACCGGCCAATGCTAGCGAGATCCGAAGTTTCTTAGGTCTTGCTGGCTACTACAGGCGATTCATCAAAGATTTCTCTAAGATCGCCGTACCACTTACGAGGTTAACTCGCAAGGAGATTCGTTACGAATGGAGTGAGGAATGTGAAAGAAGCTTCCAAACTCTCAAGGATCATCTTACTACAGCTCCTGTCTTAGCTTTACCAATGGAAGGAGAGAAATTCGAGGTATATACTGATGCTTCTGGCATTGGCCTCGGATGTGTTCTAATGCAACAAGGAAAGGTTATAGCTTACTCTTCTCGTCAATTAAAGAAGCATGAAGAGAACTACCCCATCCATGACTTATAATTAGCCGCGGTAGTATTTGCACTAAAGATCTGGATACATTATCTATATGGAGTGCAGTTTACTGTATACTCCGATCACAAGAGTCTCAAGTATCTTTTCTCTCAAAAGGAACTAAATATGAGGCAACGGCGTTGGCTAGAATATCTCAAGGACTTCGACTTCAATATACAATATCATCCCGGAAAGGGTAACCCTGTAGCTGATGCCCTTAGTCGAAGGCCGAGAACACTGTTAGCCAATTGTATGATTCAAGAATGGAAGTTGCTGGAGCAATTTTCTAAGCTCAATATAAGCATGGACACGAACTTCAAATGTGTCACATTGTCTCATATAAGCATTCAGCCGGACCTATTAACTGAAATACAAGCACTTCAGGATGATGACCCAATATTAGTGGAAATCAAGGGCAAACTGGAAGGACAATCTGATTTCCAATTAGCATCAGATAGAAGGTTGTTATTCCAAAACAGAACTTGCATACCGGATTGTCTCGAGTTAAAGAAGAAGATCTTAGATGAAGCTCATAGATCAAGGTACACGATTCATCCTAGATCTACCAAAATGTACCAAGATGTGAAAAGAAATTTTTGGTGGCCCAACATGAAAAGGGAAATAGCGGACTACGTGTCGCGCTGTCTCACATGCCAACAGGTCAAGGCGGAACACCAAAAGCCTGCTGGAAAACTACATCCTCTAGATATCCCTAAATGGAAGTGGGAGAATATTGGTATGGATTTCATCATGGGTTTATCTAAATCAAAAGGAGGACATGATGGAATATGGGTTATTATTGACCGATTGACTAAATCGACGCATTTCTTGCCAATCAAGAGCCAATGGTCAGTCGATGTGTTGGCTGCATTATACATCAAGGACATAGTCAGATTACACGGTATTCCTATTTCAATCGTGTCTGACAGAGATCCCCGTTTTACTTCTCGTTTTTGGAAGGGACTACAACATTCGTTGGGAACAAGGCTTAACTTTAGTACATCTTTTCATCCTCAAACGGATGGTCAGACCGAGAGAACTAATCAGGTGGTTGAAGATATGCTCAGAGCTTGCATCATTGATTTCGATGGAGGCTGGCATGATCACTTGTCGTTGGTGGAATTTGCATACAATAATAGCTACCAGGCAAGTATACAAATGGCACCGTTCGAAGCCTTATACGGAAGGAGTTGCCGATCACCCTTATGCTGGGACGAAGCTGGAGAGAAACAACTATTAGGTCCAGACATGGTAAGGGTTACCACTGAAAGAATACAATTGATTAGAGAAAGACTGCAAGTTGCTCAGTCTAGGCAAAAGGCTTATGCTGATACAAGAAGGAGAGATCTTGAATTCCAAGTCGGAGATCATGTATTTCTCAAGATATCGCCTAGACGTGGAATACGGAGATTTGGTGTAAAGGGCAAGCTTACACCAAGGTTCATAGGACCTTTTGAGATATTGGAAAGAGTTGGCGAGGTTGCTTATCGCATCGCATTGCCTCCTCAACTGTCCGATGTTCATAATGTGTTCCACATATCTATGTTGAAGAAGTATGTACACGATCCATCACATATTATTGAACATGGAGACTTAGTGATCCAGAAGGATCTCACATATGAGCAGAAGCCTATGAAGATACTAGATCGTGAAGTACGTACCCTAAGGAATAAGGCTATTCCCATGCTTAAGGTACAATGGAATAAGAACTCCGAACATGAAGCTACATGGGAGACCGAGGAATCCATGAGGAAGCGATTTCCAGAATTATTTTAAGGTATATATTCTACACTCTCCACTTATATATACTATTGAATTTGGGGACCAAATTCTTTTAAGTGGGGGAGGGTGTAGCAACCCTGATAAAAATAAGATTTTTAATAAATCAAATTAAAATAAAAGATAAGTAAATAGATGACAAAGAGCCTAAATGGGTAAATCATTAATCAAGAGGAAATAACGCCTTTGGTCAAGGCACGACTTCGAAAAGAAACGCCCTTACATAAGGCGTTAATTCTAAAAAGGACGCCAACACCAAAGGGCGTCAATTCCCAAACGGCCAAAAATAAATAAAGGGCAAGTATAAGTGACGCCCTCTACATGGGCGCGTTTTACATAAGAAATGACGCTTGACAAGGCGTCAATTTAAATTAACGCCCTCGCTTAAGACGTTAATTCAGTTCGAGTTTCGTTCGACCCATGAGTTTATCCAGGGCAAGTTCTGGATAACTACGTCAAAGGTGGAATATGGTAAGGACTCTATCATGGAAGTATTACTTCCAATACAACTCTAACCCTATTAGGATCCCCAAAATCCTATAAATATCCTGCTACTCGACCCAGACCGCTGTTTGGCGTTCTGTGTTGCTGTTGTCGTCAGTGAAGAACCGGTGATGTTCTTCCTCTTTTTCTTTTACCTTAGGTTATATGATTAATGATCTTCATTATTTCTTCTGTAGGAAGTCTGCAGTAACTCTCTGTCGAAGTGAAGAACGTGAGATTCTTCATCCTCTTCTTCTTCCTCTTCTGGTGATCAGAAGACTCTGTTACAAACAGAGTATCGTTTGTCTTCACGAAACCTTTATCCGTTCATCAGTTAAATCTTCATAAGGTAGGTTTTCTCAAGAACGTAGCCCAAACTAACTCCAGTTGCTAGTAATACCTTTTGTCATACATACATATAGTTTTATTGTGGTTTCAGATGTTTTCTATGTAATTTTAAAAAGAAACGCCTTTGACAAGGGCGCTAATTTAAAGAAGCGACCTACACTAGGGCGCTACTTATTGTTTTGACGCCCTGCCCAGAAGTCGTCAATTACATGTAATTAATAAATACCCACGTTTAAAATTTAATATCTATGTAACCATGAATCTAATGTATTGCATGAGTATACCTGTGAAATCCTACTATTTTTCCTGTCATGATCATGTACCCTTTTTCCTGAAATTTTATTATCTGAAAATTGGTAAATTCTTGAATTAACGACCTGCACAAGGTCGTCTCTTATTGAACTGACGCCCCAGACCAGGGCGCTAATTGAAAAGTAACGCCCCTGTCCAGGGCGCGTTTTTGTTAAAATTCCAGAATATTGATTTTCTGTAGAATGGAAATATTGAAGGGACGACTAATGTATAAGTCGTCAAATTGTGAATAAACGCCCCTGAGTAAGCCGTTAATTGGATAATTAATGACTTAGCTTAAGTCGCTATTTTCTGTATTACTGTTTACTGTCAACCGAAGGGTTTTTATATATATATATATATATATATATATCTATCTATATCGGCACTATATTTCCACTCCGTGAATATAGTCCCATGTTTCATGATGTTTTTATCGCACTACCCTCAATTCTCATTGACATATAAGCTCTCCATTGGACATTCCGTTCCTTTGGACTAGCGAGTTAGTCATAGAGACCTCCGTAAGTCTCCTCGCAGCCTTGGATTCCCTCAAGGCCGACTGAGCTGGTTGTACCATTAAAACCCGTTACACTATTTTGCCATGTCACTCTAAAGAAACATGGTATACCGGCCCTCATGTTATGCAAAGTGTGTATCATGAGAATTCTCTTAATGGGATGAGGTTATCATGCCATTTGATGCTGTTCTTGTAAACCCCAATTCTATATTCAACATGATGTTCTTGTCGACCTCAATTCTATATTAAGAATGAGGACGTCTTGCCATTGATGTGCTATTCATGTGGACCTCAATTCTATATAAAGAGTGTCCATACTTGTTTGTCATGGTACCCAAGTTAGGGAACCAATTCCACCTAGTTTTATCGATAATCGTGATTGTACTGTTATTATCGCCTATCTATGTCAAGTGCCATATTTTGGACTCTATTCTATCCAAGTTTATCCTACATGTCTACAAGCTTTATTCTTGAAATTCCATATTGGCTATACATAAAAGTGGATGTTAAAATACATGATTAATGCCTGCGCATATAGGGCCCGATCTGGTCCTAGGAGGAGCACCCGAAAGTACTTGTGCCCATGGGAGTTGATTGATCACGGTATTGGCATTATACCGAAGTGCATGACTAGCTTGATTGAACATTCCACAAATCTTGTACTTGTACTTGACTTGATATTACATGACTTGCGTGACCCGAAAAGGGGTAATTTCATACTTGCGTGCTTGAACATGACAGTCAAATTCCAACATGATATGATGAATACACTTGCTTGAATATCTTGATATCTTTGATATAAGTTCATGAAAGTTCATGACTAGTTCTCGTCGCTATCTTATTGTTATACACTCTCTCTATCTTGTCGTTTTATGCGAGCATGCATAGCTATAGTGCATTCATGAAAGATGTAATTACTTAAACCCATTGCTAGTTCTTGAGATATAATGTCCTACTGAGCGTTCGCTCACTTAGTGTTTCCCTACTTTTCAGGTAAGTCCGACGATGAGGGAACTCAAACGGATGGGGAAAATCAAGAGTGAAAGCGATAGAGCTTCTTCCGTGTTATCTAGTCTTTTTCATATTTTCTTGAGTCAACCTTGTATTTTTCCCTTTATTTTAGTTAGTACTTCAAAGGTTTGTAATAGACATATTTTTATGAAGGAATAAAAGATTGGGTTATCTTTACTTTTGCGCATCTCTGATTTTGGTGTCGAATACACTAATACTCTGATTGACATGATTGATATAAACTCGTCACGCGTCTCCGGGTATCTTGCGCTCTCGGGGCGTGACAAGGGTCAATTAGAGCTAGAGAAGTAGGGTCCTCTTCTAGGTCGTCCAATCCTTCCGGGCCTGTGCCGCGCTCGCTTGTGCGTCATTCCAAATCCATCCCTGATAGGTTCTTGCAGGATCTGGCTCAGCGATGTCATGCTCTTTTGAAGTGTCCAGAGTTTGTTGCTATGGCAATCATGATTGAAGATGAAGAGGAAATAGAAGGGGTGTAATGCGATGACAGACTCGGTGTCTATGAAGTCTTGGATGAGAAAAACCCGATTGATGATGAGGACAGCAACGTAGATGACACTGCCGATCTGTATGCGCAAGGATTAAAGAGATTCGACGAGCCATCGTCGGCAGTGGATGAACCTACAAAGGAAATAAATTTGGGAAGTGAGGAAGACCCAAGACCCATCATTATTGCCGCTAATCTCCCTCCGCAAGTAGAAGAAGATCTAGTCAAGGTTCTGAGGGAGTATAGTGATTCTTTCGCCTGGTCGTATGAGGGCATGCCTAGTCTTGACCCCTCTTTAGTGGAACACCGACTCGTACTTAAACCAGGGGCAACACCTGTAAAATAGAGGTCAAGGAGATTTCACCCCCACATGGCCTTAAGGATCAAAGAATAAGTTGTTAAGTTATACAAGGCCAGGTTCATTAGAGTTGTCTTATATCCCCAGTGGGTGCCGAACATAGTCCCTGTTATCAAGAAGGATGGAAAGGTGCGTATTTGCATCGATTTCAGGGATCTTAATAAAGCATGTCCCAAAGATGATTTCCTGCTACCTCACATAGACGTCTTGGTCGATAACACCACCGGGTACGAAGCTTTGTCATTCATGGACGGTTACTCAGGTTATAATCAGATCCATCTCGCTCTAGAAGATCAAGAGAAAACCTCCTTCACCACACCCTTGAGCACGTATTGTTATGTGGTTATGCCGTTCGGTCTGAAGAATGCAGGTGCCACATATCGGAGGGCAATGATGGCCATTTTCCACGACATGATGCATATCTACATGGAAGCCTACGTGGATGACATCTTGGTGAAGTCAAGAACCAAAAAGGAACACCCCTCTATTCTGGCTAAGGTGCTGCAGAGAGCTAGGGAGTACAAGCTCAAAATGAACCCGAAGAAGTGTATTTTTGGAGTCTCTTCAAGGAAGTTGCTAGGCTTTATAGTTAGCAAACGGGGGATCCAGATTGATCCTAATAAAGCAAAGGTCGTCATGGACATGCCTCCGCCAAAGAATATTACGGAACTTCGAGGACTGATTGGTAGATTGTAATTCATCAGAAGATTCATATCCCAACATTCTCAAAGGTGCCGCCCGTTTTATGAATTGCTAAAGGCGGGAGTCAAATTTGAATGGAATCAAGATTGTCAAAAGGCCTATGAGGACCTAAAGGAATATTTATCAAATCCCCCGGTTTTGCAACCTCCTGTCCCTGGGAAACCCCTAATCCTATACATCTCGGTTATTGAGGACTCCTTAGGGGCGGTTTTGTTGTGCCCCTGTGGTTTTGATGATGGTTTTGATGATTGGTTTTTGATGTGAGTTAATCACTGTGAGTCATCTTGCTGTGTGTCATCATGCTATTGTTCAGTCATTCTCTGATCATAATGCTTTCTTTTATATGCACGATAAATTCATGTTTTATCATGTAAATGTATGGAGTTCATAGGGCTGTCGCATAACATGCTCTACTTAATTCTGTCTACACTCTGTCTGCACAGTCTCCACAGCAGTGCGTCAACTCCTTGAGCTGATGCGTCGACTCTTCAGTTCAATCTCTCAAGTCTATACACTCCATCCCCATTCAAGTCTATACATCGGTTTGATACAAAGTCTGTACACTGCTTCACTTCGTCAAAGTCCATACATCCTCAGCTGAACGCCATGTCTGTACAACGGTCTCAATCTTCATCTATCTACACTCTGTTTGGATAGTATGGACAGTGGTGGGTCGACCCACCCTTGCTGATGCGTCGACCCATCAGAACATTATTCTTTATAGTAAGCCCACACATTGGTCTTCTTGACTCAAAGTCTATACATCCGGAAAGGGGCCAAGTCTATACAGTCTCACGCTCAAATCCTTCAAAGTCCATACATTGGACTGTAGCTTCCACTGTTCATGCCTTGGTCCAAGTCTACACATTCATATGTCTTCTAAGTCTACACATTGCCAAAGTATGTGCAGCCCCTACTCTATACAACCGATTGATGTTGTAGTGTTCACTAAGTTTATACATCGCCTTCAGACCTTCAAGTCTATACACTGCTACAGGAACCAAGTCTGTACATTGGAGTCAGTTCACCAAGTCTATACACTGGACTTTGTTTCACCAAGTCTGTACACTCCACATCTTTTCCTACGCTTGGCCAAGTCTATACACTCATACCTTTTCTTACGTTTTACTGGCCAAGTCTATACATCGCTAAGTCTGCACATTGTCTTCAGCTCAAGCGTTCAAAGCCTAAAGTCTGTACAGCGCAAAGTCTACACATTGGCTCGGTGCACGTTCAAGTCTATACATCCACATGGGCTTACAAGTCTATACATTGGCCCTAACACTCAAAGTCTGTACACTCGCTGCACTGTACAAGTCTATTCATTGGCTCTAACATTCCAAACTCTGTACAGTCACTCCCTCAGCAAGTCTATACACTGGAGTCGTCAGCTGTGAGGACAGCAAGTCTGTACACTGGTTTTCATGCATGTTAAACTCTAAGTCTATACAGCCTGCCTCTTCGACTCAGTGTACATACTTATTCATTTGCTGTTTCAAAGTCCATACACTCGTTTCTAAGGCAAAGTCTATACAATCGTCTCTGAGCATCAAAGTCTGTACAGCCTGTCTGTCTTCATGGGTTCTGTGTTTTTAGTGCGTTGACGCACTTGGCTGACTGCATAGACGCAATTGTGCGTCTTTCGCTTTCTGTCTTGTTCACTGCGTCGACGCTGACACTGGATGCGTTGACGCATTGGCCAGTTGCCAAGGGCGTGAGCATCTCGCTTGAGGAGCTGAGGCGATGCTGCACGATGGAAGCGTTGACGCCTTGGGCTGATGTCCAAAGGTCTTTTGATCAACATCAAGTCTGTACAGCATGAAGTCTGTACGCTGGTTTCTCTGGCACGTTAACACTAAGTCTATACACTCAGGTTGCTGAAGGGTTTCAAGTATGTACACTGCATGCTCACTCAACTAAGTCTATACACTCGTTCGCTAACATGAAGTCTATGCATTCGTTTGATAAGCTTCAACTCTATACACTCGATATCAAGCTTCAAGTCTATACACTCTTACTTCACACGAAGTCTATACACTCAGTTAACTTTCAAGTCTATACATCATCTGATACTATCTTCGACTGATTATCTGACAAGATTAATGGACGAGGTTATTAAGACTGGCACGTGATCCTAGAGGCTGAGATGCTGACACGTGGACCAAACCTACTGGGCGGGAATCATCGAGAGCTCACGCCCTAGCTGCCTGCTGCTGGTATAAATATGGAGTTTCCTCCATCGGTTGAGAGTGATCGAAAGGCAGAGAGCCATCGAGAAAAGCTAAAGAGCAGAGAGTGCCTCCACGATACAGAGAATAGAGAAGAAGAAGAAAAGAGAGCAGAAGAAGGAAAAGAGAGAGATAGTGCTCGTGAGAAGTGAGAAGAAAGAGAAGCAGAAAGAAGAGGAAGAAAAGAAGAGGAGGAGAGAGTCTATTGAAGATCAGTTCAGTCTGTTCGTGGATCAAATCCAGAACGACTATGCTCATTGAGAGCTACATCTCTTGTGTTTCATTTCTAGCTTTTGTTGCTGTGCTTTTTATGTTTCCTTATTTTTTCTTTTGTTTCTTTGGTTAGCCTTGTTCTTCCGATTGCCCTGCTGGGGATCGGGTTCCTCCTGTGGATTCAGGAGAAGGGAGACTTGTCTCCGGTTCTGGGCTTGTGGCTAGCAAGTCCAGGGGTCCCTCCGGTCTGGAGGAAGAGAGACTTCGGTCTCTGGTTTCCAAGTGGCTGGGAGTCACTTGGGGTGTCCCTCTGGTTGGGAGGAAGAGGGGAGGTTGTTCCCCTGGTCAAGCTGTGTGGTAGCACCTTGTTCGCAGACTGAGTCTGCTTGGTTCTAGCATTTGCTAGTGAAGCCTCACTCCGGTTGGGAGTGAGGGGTGGATGTAGGTCTGGAGGACTGAACCACCTAAAAAATCTATTGAGCAGTGGTTTGATTGCTTGATTTGCTTCCGCTAGATGCTTGGATAGGCACGCTCCTACTGCTTGTTATTATGTTCAATCGAATTAGCTTAATTCTGGAACTTGCCTAGCATCTGATTTTTTTATTTGGGCATTATTCGTACCAGGATACATTCACCCCCCCTCTGTATCCGGGCCTAGCACCATAACAGGTTTTAGCACAAGTAGACGATGAAGATGGAGAGCGGGCAGCTTATTACCTCTCCAGGTTGTTCAACCTGGCCAAGGCTAAATACACCGCTATGGAGAAGACTTGTGCCGCATTAGTGTGGGTAGCTTAGAAGCTCAAACACTACTTCCTTGCCCACCCAGTTAGGCTGATCTCTAGAATGGACCCGATCTGCTATCTCTTAGAAAATCATGTCCCCTCTAGTAGGTTAGCTCACTGCCAGAGCTTCCTATCTCAGTTTGATATCACGCTCGTTGTTCAGAAGGCGGTCAAAGGATACACCATCGCTTAGCATCTTGCCCATCTCTCGATTCCATGCACGGATTCTATTCAGGATGACTTCCCTGATGAGCATCTTTCTGTCCTGACTCATCATCCCTTCTGGTCGCTACACTTCGACGGTGCACTCAATTCTCAGGGTCGAGGGACAGGCGATGTTCTCCTCACTCCGGAAGGAGTGACGATTCCTTTTACTTATCAACTTCAATTTCCTGCTACCAACAACATCGCCGAGTATGAGGCTCTCCTAGCTGGATTGACGCACGCCTACCTTCTAGGCGCGCGTTACTTGAATATCATAGGGGACTCTCAGCTCGTCCTGCGGCAAGTTCTGTCCACTTACCACACCCGTGACCCTAAGCTCAAGCCATATCAAGATTTGGTCACGCTCCTTGCCAACCAATTCCGCAAGTTGATCTACATCCATACTCCCCGGTCTCAGAACATCCTAGCCGATGCTCTAGCATCCCTCGCTTCCTCTCTATCTTTCCCTCTCAGTCGGAGTACTGAGACTATCATCGTTCAGAGATTGGACGCACCCTCTCTTCAGGATCCTTGGTATGTCAACCTTAGGAAGACTGTAGAGGCGAGGGTTGAGAAGGAAGATCTTATAGAAGTATCCTTGATGGAATTAGAGGAGATCCTAGAGGAGGAAGAATTGCCTTGGTACTATGAAATTGAGTTGTTTTGCAAAGATGGATCATTCTTGGAAGGGGAAAATGCCGAGCAGCGCAAGTCAATAAGAAGAGCCGCCTCAAGGTATACTATCGTTGATCGAGAACTATACAGGCGCGCTACTAACGGGATGCTCATGAGATGTTTGGACGATGATGAAGCTTGGAAGGTGGCCGAAGCGGACCATTCTAGTGAGTGTGGAGGTCATGTTAATGGCCAGGCTCTAGCGAAGAAGATTCTTAGGCAGGGCTATTATTTGCCCACTCTAGAGGAAGATTGCTCCCTCTATGTCCGGAGGTGTCTTAAATGCCAACTCCATACTGATAAAATTCATGCTCCAGCTTCATCTATTCATCATCTATCTGCTCCTTGGTCGTTCTCTATGTGGGCCTTCGATGTTGTCGGCCCGCTCGGTGATCCCAATTCTCAGATCAGGCAAAAATCCTTCATTCTTACCGCCACTGAGTACTTCACCAAGTGGGCTGAAGCCGAAGCATACGTGGAGATTAAAGCTACCACGGTGTGCCGCTTCATCATGAAGAACATTATCTCGCGGTTCGGAGTGCCAAGCAGCATCGTCACCGACAACAGACCCCAGTTCGTCTCTCAAGAGCTCAAGGACCTATGTAAGAAGTTCAATATTGCATTGCATCATTCATCTCCATATTATCCACAAGGCAACGGTCAGGCCAAAGCCACTAATAAAACCCTTCTCAAAATCATCAAGAAAACATGCGAATCTCACAAATTCTTTGATTGGCCAGAACGATTAGTGGAGGCTCTATGGGCTTACCGCACATCCGTTCGTACTCCTACGGGAAAAACTCCCTATGCTCTCACTTACGGGATGGAGGCGGTGCTCCCATATGAGATCCTGATCCCTTCCCTAAGGGTGCAGCTCGATAAGGAACTTAATCTCGATGAACGTCGAGAGGCGTTGCTCGTCCAGCTGGAACTCTTAGACGAGAAGAGGATGAATGCAACCGATCACGTATCCATTTATCAAAAGAGAGTTTCACGTTATTTCAAAAAGAAGGTAATTGAGCGTAAGTTTCAAAAAGGTGACATGGTTTTGAAACGTAAATTCATTCGATCTGTAGGTCCTAGGTCTAAATTACAACCTAACTCAGAAGGGTCGTTCGTTGTAAAAGAGGCTTATCCAGGGAATGCTTACCGCTTAGTGAACGCAGAAGGTGAGGAGCTCGCTCACGCTTGGAATGGGTTGTACCTTAAGCATTTCTTTCCGTAGAGTCTAAACTAGTGCCACCCCGGTAGCAAGGTGTCCTTTCCCTTTCATCGTGAAAGAGGACCCTGAGCGCGGCAATCACACACTACATGATGTCCCTGGTCGGGTTTCCCACTTCGTAGACATCGTTTCTCCTCAGCCATGCTTGGGGGAAAGTCAAAAGTCCCTGTCCGTTTCTCTCTTCGGCTGAATCCAGGAGCAAGGGGTGAATAAGGAGGCGACGACTAATCTGGGCGCCTTGACGAGAGGAGGTCTCAAATAGGGGCAGTCTGTTATGACCTGACGCCACAAGAAAAAGGAAAAAGAGCAAAGAAAAGGAGCAGTCTTCTTGACAAAAGCAAAAGTCTATCTCGAAAGTCCATCAATTATAAATTCCAAAGCTCCAAAAGAAAAAAAATAAAAGCTAGGCATAGCAAGAGTGACAGTACAGTTTTCCCGCGGGACGTTATGAGCCCGGTCATATGCGTGCCTAGAGTGGACAAAGGTTCGATGACGGACACAAAAGCCCCGGCGCAATAGACCAAGTCTCTGAATCGGTTGTCTGGAGAGGAACTCAAGCCCTAAAAACTTCTATATTTGGCCTAAGCTTATCCCCGTATTCTTTTTTCCTTTTCAGGACTGAGACAAGTACCCTGGGTATGGCCTTGGCAGAAAAACCGTCACGCGAGTTAGGCCCTGGCCAGGGGTTGTCACCCCCATTACACGCCAACCGCGGAAACTCTGAACGGAATTGGGAGGACCCACGTTCCTAGGGAGGCATTGGTTTTCAAAATCCAAAAAAAAATCATATATTTCAAAATCCAAAAAATAATATATTTTAAAATCAAAAAAAAAACATACATTTCAAAATCCAAAAAATCATATATTTCAAAATCCAAAAAAAGTCATATATTTCAAAAACAAAAAAATCATATATTTTTAAAATCTCACAAAAATCCAAATGTTTGCAAAAAATCCCCAAAAATACCATCATATGCATTGCATTGTTTCCATTTTATATTCTCCGCCTATTTAATAAGGCTCCACCCCTTGACCAAACATTAAGAAATGGTCAAATTCTAACTTTCTTTAGGCAAGGGGTTGAGTCTAAGAAGAGATCTAACTTGTTTCTTGTCTAAGTGTGTGCAGAACGCAAGTTTAAGCCCAAGACTCAAAACTCACAAATTTCCAGGTTCAGGTATGTAATGCTCCAGCATCAGACCGTCACATCACTGTAACGGGTCATCTTTCGACCGTCACCCTCTCCCGGAGGTTGAAACTCATTGGCTCTCAGCAAACCCTCTCTGACGCGTCCGCGATCGACCGTCACCTCACTATAACGGCCTACTATTAGACCGTTACATTCTACAGAGAACAGAAACTCAGTTTTATGAGTTCACTCCTTCTAACGGCCCATCGTAAGACCGTCAGGCTGTTGTGGCGGCCCTATGTAGGACCATTACAGATTCCAGAAACTCTGCTTTCAAGCCAAGTCAAGCAACAAACTCATGATTCCATCAACTAAGGCACTTCTATATCATTTCATTGAATTCAATAATACATAAAATTGATTGATAAACTTCAAGTTTAGAAACATCATAAGAAATCTCAAGCTACATTCAATTTTCTATCCGCAAGAGGGCGGATCTTGCGTAATTCTTTCACATAGCTACGGCGTCCCTCGTCGTCTTCTTCCACTTCTTCTTGCCACAGGCGCACTTTGCTGATCTCCCACATGGTCAGTGCATTCCAGATCACTCTCTCATCTTCCTCAGTCCCCATCTTCCTAGCTAGAAGGGGAGGGTAGTGTGATAGTGCAGGAACTTTGGTTCGGGGTAGCCCAATTTGAAGGTAGCACCAGTGCAGATTGTAGATTGCCATGGTAGTGTTTCCCACTAGCTGTAGATCAAGGCCTGGTCATCGTGGTACTTTAAACAAGGTGCTCCGCAAAACTCTTGGACGCATCATGAACTTCTCTTTTGACAAGGTATTGAGGAAGAGGCGCCAATCATCCCGCGTTTTCTTGTCCGCCGTCCGACATTCATCCTGTGAAGAGAATCCAAAGGCACCTCCGATATAGAACAAAGGGTGGCTCCCAAAGATCCGACTAGCTGAAGGTATGTCTTCCTTGGGTTGGAACTTGATTCTCACGCCCATCCAACACTCAAGGAGTATCATGGAGCCGAAAAGAGGTCCTCCTAAGCAAGCTGAACTAAGTCCTTCATAAAGGTATGAAAGGACCGCTTGAGAAATAGACAAACCCCGCCACAACCCGCTGATGATACTGAGGTTTTGGATATCTAGAAGGTGGTCGGTGGTAGTAAAAAGGAAGACTCCGCATAAGCAAATCGACACGGCTTTGGCAATGGCTTCATATCTCTCCCACTTGTTTTTGCAATGAGAGACTACCCATCGAGCCATGGGTATAAAGTGAATATGGTTTGGGCTGATCATGGTCCTCACGTCCTTCGGGTTGTGTATGAAATCACTTAAGATCAAGGATGGTTCAATAGGTTCAACCGTATGGCACACTAGATCTTCGTCCCCTACTTTAGTCTTAGCAAGGTCTAGGTAGGTCTCTACCTCCTCCAATAGGACTGTAGCTTCAAAGGAAGGGAAGAGGAAGGTGTGTGTTTGTGGATGCCATAGCTCTATGAGGGCTGAAATGCTTGCCCAATCTAAAGACAATTTTTGGAAGTTCTTGGCCAAAACTAATAAATGTTGGAGGTGCTATGCCCTAAAGATGGATACGACTTCTAATGGGAGTTCTTTGACCATGAGAGCCACCCACTTTAAGTTGGAGTAACACCTTGGACCAGGGAGGGGCTAGAGAGGAAAGAGGAAGGAAAAGAAGAAGAAAGAAGAATCATAAGTGGTATAGAAAGTGCAGAAATTGATGAACTTTTGAAGTCAATTGGAACTTACCACTCTTTGGGCACTTGAGCTCAGATGCTTGGGGATGGATGTCAACCTTTGCAGCTCCCCATGCTCCTTCTTGGCTGCTTTAGGGCCGGTGTAGACTCTCTCCTCCATGCCCATCGCTCCGAAGCTTCTCTTCATGATGTTCCTTGCCCTTTGATGGAGTTTTCAACCCTTGTAGCAGAGAATTAATGAAAGCTACGATTTTTGGGCTTGTTCCTAACTTATAAAGGCTTGATTTTGGTGCTAGGATGATAAGATTGGGGTTAGAAAGCCTTATCCTAAGCCTAGGAGGGTTCTAGTGGGGATTAAGGTCTCCTTTCCTAGAGGTTGGGCTCTCACAACAGAATCCGTCTCGGATTACAGTTTGTTCTCTGACGGTCTATCGTAAGACCGTCACATATCTCTGACGCTCCATCTTTGGACAATCACATTTCTTGCTACACGTCTTTAGCTCAGTTTTGCTCTGTCGTGTCTAACGGTCTAATCTTAGACCGTTACAGATCTCTGATGCTCCATCAATGGACCGTCACATTTCCTGCAACAGCTTTCAGTCCATTTTCGCTCTGTCATTTCTGACGGCATATCCTTGATGTGTTATGTGAACTTGATGCTCCATCAATAGACCGTCACATTCTCTGCTGCAAGTTTTGTTCCCCTTTTCCAGTCCTCTTTGGTCTGACCTGCCGGTCTTACATTTTGACCACTATTCTCACTCATCCACACATGTTTCCATCCGTCCGCATTCATTCCCATCCATTCATATGTGCATTCACATATTCATTGCATTCATTCATATCCACATTCACACACCCATTTCATCCACATAAACAAAACACAAAAAGATTTTCATTTCATTTCTATCATTCCATTTCATTCACATAAGTCATGTACAAGTGTGGGTGTCAAAAGAAGAAAGAAAATACATCACTCGGCCAGTCTATCCCCCGGGCCCTCACTATCACCGGCACCCTCTTGCCGCTTGGCCGGTGGTTCCATGGTACTATGCTCCTCCTCTCGTGATCATCTTCGATCTGCCTCCTCGTTCCTCCGCTGATCAGAAGAACTAGCCAGGTAGTTTCCTACCGATCCGCTCGGTACTCCACTCCGTGTGCCTCCCGCTGCAATACTCCGGGATGCACTCAGCACAGGCCCGCGGCTGATCGTCCAGACTATCCACTCTACGGCCCGGAGCTCGATCTTTAAATCATGAACCTGGAGTCGCGCCGCTCAAGCCTCGGTCCGGTATCTCTCAAGGTCTGTTGTCTGGGTAGATGCCCGCTCCAATTCTCCCCTCAGTCGGGCTACCTCTGCCTGAAGGCACTCCGCCTCCATGCGGGTCCGCTCAGTCTCTGCTCGAGCTCGCTCCGTCTCGGCCAATGCCGCAGTCAGCTCTCTCGCCTGCATTAGCATTTGCATAAATAAATAAAAAGCATTTTGCATAAATCATAAACATTTAAGTCTAAAGGTTTAGATTCTTACCCACTCTGCGAGGGTAGCCTCGGCCTCCTCGGCTCGAGCTACAGCTTGGGTAAAATCCGCATCTCGCTCTGCCCGCCCCCCTGTAGGCTGTGAAGAGGAGGATGGTGCATCTGGTCCGGTCCTCTGGGCTCCCTCGGCTCACTGCATTAAGTCAAAGTCAGTCAATCATCATAAGCATAAGCATTTAAGTCTTAACTGTAGAAGCTCACCAGAAGCTCTAAGGCAGTCCGATACTCATCCCGCTGCTGGATGGTGGCATGAAGGAGTCCCTCGAGTTCGGCTATGCGTCCTTGTGGGTCTAGCTACATTTAGAGAGTATATGTCAGTACATATAGAATAGAATTTAAGATAGGTAGAGTTTTGAGTTTAGAAGTTCATACCGGCCGTCGGGTGCCTCTGAACACCTGGTCGCCGTACTGATGGGAGTAAGCCTTGAGGTAGGTCTCATCGTTGTACGTCCGGTCTTTCACCGCCCGGCCTCTTTTGTTCCAATCGTGCACATATTTGGCCTTTCGGGTGCACCAATCGACGTTGCCGCTAATGCCCTTTGAAGATTTGCCCGGGCGCTCATCATCTCTACGGGGGAACGTCACCTCTGGCTGATGAAGTCCCCGTGTCCTCAGGATCAACCGGTAGTGTAGGCGCTCGATCGCGTTGATGCAGTGAAGCCAAACATCTTGCCCACTGTATGCCAGGGATGCCTTGACCCATGGCTGTCCCTCGTAGCCCTCATCCCGGTATGGTGTCCAGTGCACCTGAAAGAGCAATGGAGTCCATGTCAGCATATAGAAGCATTCAGAGAGCATTTAGAAAGAGTTAATAGCATCTAGAGAAGTTTAAGTTCTGAGCTTACTGCTGTGTGTGGGACTGAGTCTAGATCATCCTGGATGGCCCGGGTCAGCCTGTTGATCGATCCCGTATCCCTCGCTACCACCCATCGCCTCGCGATCGGGATCCGCTCGGGATGTAGCTGACTGCCTTGCCCGATTTTCGGGTGGTATACGAAGCTCCAGATCTGCATTTAGAGTCAAGTGTTAGTAAATTGCATCATTTGCATAATCATAATCATATAGAAGGCATTTAGAGTCTAGTTTTTACCTGAAGGAAGGGTGAGAAGCCGCCTAGCATCGTCTATCGGTCTGTGGTGCTGAGCGACTCGAAGAGGAAGGCAAGCGCTGCCGCTCCCCATGCGTACTTTCCCACTCTGCTCAAATCCTCTTGCAATGGCAGTAGCCTGCAGCTGATCACGTCGGCTCGAGTCGGAAAAAGCAACTTTCCGAAGAGCAGCATCAGAAATCATCTTAGGACTCGATCTCCCTCCTGTCCTGCCTCTACTGCCACTCGCGGGTGTACCTGCTCTATCACTCAGTTTATATGCTGCTCGGGGAGCTCGCCGACTACTATAGCCGCTCCTCTCAGTCCCAAGCTATCCTGTAGTCTCGACCTTGAGAGCTGGGATGACGTGTACCTCGGCCTGATCAGATCTAAGCCCAATAGCTCCTAGGCCATCTCCCGGTAATCTCAATATGTCCACCCGGTCACTGTTGCTCCGTGGACTCGTAATCCGGTGATCCTCGCCATGTCTTCTAATGTGGCGATCATGTGGCCCCATGGGAAGATGAAAGCCCAGCTCACGGGGTCCCACCTCTCGTGCAGTGCGTACAAGAGCGGGGTATCCATCCTCGTCACTTCAATGCTAAGCACCTCGGCGAATCCCATCCCGGCCAATCTCTCCCGTTGGTACTCGGGCAATGCCTCGTATACCGCCCGGATTTGGAGCCAAGAGATCCTGGTTCTTCTTTTCCCCTGCACACATGTAGAGCATAAGTCAGTCATTAAATCATAATTTCATTGCATTACATAAATATAATGAAAAAACAACAAAAAAAAATTGAATAACTAAAAAATCTCAAAAATTGTTTCTGCCTCTGGTTACTCTGACGGCCCTGTGGTGGCGCGTCACAGTTCTCTGACGCACCAGGGGTGGTGCGTCAGGTCTGTGACGGTCACTGCAACGACCGTCACATTCTCTACAATGGGGTCTTATCCCCTTTGATTTCCTAGGCTTCTGAAAATGGACATAAAGGCCTACAATCGTTCCTAAGGGGTCCCCAGACCCATTTCTACCCTCCAAACATACATGCATCCAACAACAAAAAAAATAAAAATTGAGGTTTTGGGGTGAACGGCCTACCTCGGGGTCTTGGCTCCTTTTCTTCTTTTTCTCTCTCGCCGTGGTTCCTTCCTCGCCCATGGCTCCCTCAGCTTCCTCCACGGTCATGGGAGAAGCTTCCTCCGTCATTTACTCCGCCGCCGCCGCCGGTTGCTCGGTCGCCGCCGGGGGGACTTCCTCTCGATCCACCCGTGCCTTGAATCGCTTAATGGCCTTCTTCTTCTCCCTCGCCTTCGGTGGCTGGGAAGGCTCGTCGCCGGCCATCATTGTTGTACTCCAGGTTTTGATGATGACAACAGTAAGATTTTGGATATAGACACTTAACCTCCTAATAACTGTTTAATTGTTCAAAGGGGTTGCAGGGTGCTCATTGTGTCAACGCCATCAAATGGAAGCGTCGACGCAGCATTGCAAACTCAAGAAAGAAGCCCCTGGGTGAATTTGTGCGTCAACGCAACGTTCAAGTGGAGTGGACGCATCAGAGCATTGATAGCTTGGGCACAAAGTCTATACATCAGCTGGATCCATTTAGTCTGTACATTGGCATATCTTCTTCAAGTCTGTACATCGGGCACCTTCTTAACAAAGTCTATACACTGCTGTTTGCATTGCAAAGTCCATACACTTGAAGCTCTTCATTTGATGAAGTCTATACACTAGACTTCAGTTCTCCAAGTCTATACACTCGACTGCAATTCTCCAAGTCTATACATTAGACTCTAGTTCTCCAAGTCTATACACTAGACTTTAGTTCTCCAAGTCTATACACTCGACTACAATCCTTCAAGTCTATACACTAGACTCCAGTTCTCCAAGTCTACACACTAGACTTCAGTTCTCCAAGTCTATACACTATACTTTAGTTTTCTAAGTATATACATTATTGTTTGCATTGCTAAGTCCATACACTGGAAGCTCTTCATTTGATGAAGTCTGTACACTGGTCTTTCTGGCACGTTAACACTAAGTCTATACACTTCATTTCTTGCAGAAGGGAACAGGGTCGACGCCTGAAGCCTAGAGCGTCCACGCATCAGTAGACGAAGCTTTCACGATTTCTTCTATTGCGTCAACGCCACAAGCAAGCAGCATCGACGCAGCAGTTAAAGTAGCAGAGACTCTTACAAGCGATGAAGCCTTCACGAAATCTTCCACTGCGTCAACGCCATCAACAAGCAGCGTCGACGCAGCGGGTTAAGAGATGCCAGTATAGAAATGTACACGTTCGTGCGTCAACGCCACCAACTGGCAGCGTCGACGCAGCAGTCCAAGAAAGGGATGACCTATCTCTGGCTGCCTTCAATACGTCAACGCAGCACGCCCATATGTTGAAGGCTTGATCACTGGACTGCCGATACCATTGCGTCAACGCAGCAGGCTGATGGAGTCGACGCAACGGTTAAAAAGGTTGAAGATCTATGATGGCTTCGTCAACCCTTTGGAGCAAGTGAGTTGACGCCATCTAACTTCAGTTGCTGAGCGTACTGGTGCTGGGCACGTGATCCGAGGATAAGGAGAGTGCCCAGATGAGGACACGTGGTCTGACAGCCTGCTGGATGCTGCCACGTGGTCCGAATTCTTAGGGTGGGAACTGTGGAAGTCACACGCGCCCTGCTGCTGCTGCTGCTGGTACATAATGAATCCTTCGTCTTCAGATGAAGGTTGATCAAAGTAGAAGCCTGAAGAGCAGAAAGCCCTTCGATCCATAAAAAGAGAAAAAGAAAGAAAAGAGAGGAAGAAGAGATAGAAGAGAGAAGCCGTGAATCGAGAGCAGTGAGTGAGAGATTAAGAGAGCAGAAGAGAAAGAAAGAGAGATAGAGAGTGAGAGAGAGAGCTCGTGGAAAAGAAGGAAGAAGCTACTTGAAGATCTGTCTTCACTGGACCGTGGATCAGATCCAGGCCAGTCAGCTCCGTTGAGAGCCACATTGTGCATTTCATCTTTTACAGCTTTCTGATTGCTGTGTTATTTTCCTTTATTGTTTTCCTTTATTTTCTGATCATCTTTGTTCTTCCGATTGCCCTGTTGAGGGTCGGGTTCCTCCTGTTGGTTCAGGAGAAGGGAGATCTGATCTCCAAGTAGCAAGTGACAGGTTGTCACTTGTGGGTTACCCTCTGGTTAGAGGAAGGGAGGCTAGTCCTCCGGTTCTGGGCTTGTGGTTGCAAGTCCAGGTGTCCCTCCTGGTCTGGAGGAAGAGAGGTCTTCGACCTCTAGTTTCCAAGTGGCTGGGAGTCACTTGGGTGTCCCTCCGGTTGGGAGGAAGAGGGGAGTCTGTTTCCCTGGTCAAGCTGTGTGGCAGCAACTATTTGCAGACTGAGTCTGCTTGGTTCTAGCATTTGCTAGTGAAGCCTCACTCCGGTTGGGAGTGAGGGGTGGATGTAGGTCTGTGGACCGAATCACCTAAAACCTCTTGTGCAGTGGCTTGATTGATTGATTGCTTCTACTAGATGCTTGGATAGGCACGTCCATGAGTTTGTATTTGAGTTGAAATGAATTAGTTCTATCCTGTGTCTTTCTCTAGCATCCTAGTTTTAATTTGGCCATATTCTGTAGAAGGATACATTCACCTCCCTCTGTATCTGGGCCAAGCACACTAACAGTTGGTATCAGAGCAGGTGTCTGCATACAAGGTCCAGCGACCTGCAGATTCGATCTTGCGGTCTTACGTGCTAATTTGCTTTTAGTGCATCAATATTCCTGTTGCATTGAGTTTATTTGCTATTTGCTTCAATGGCTTGTCCACCCGTGTTCAGTGGTTTTGATTTCAACCAGTGGCACAGTGCCTTACGTGCTTATGTTAGATCTGTTGATCCAGACCTGTGGAAAGTGATTTCACATGGTCCTCATAAATTACCAAAGAAAAAGTCCAAATGGACTGACAGTCACGAAGCAATGTATGAGGAGAATCAGACAGCAATAAATCTGATGAAAGCAGCCACTGACAAAGCCTTTCACTCATGTTTCCTTGATTGCAGATCTGCAAGGGATATGTTGGAAATGATGAAGAGAGCTGGGAAAGGAAATAAAACAAGCTGCATGATGGCTGACAAAAGTAATCAAAGCAGCAGCCAAACTGAAGATGATGATGATGAGGTAAATCTCTTCGAGAACTTTTCTCTTGATGATTGGGAGAATGCATATGCTGAATTGTTAGAGTCACATGAGAGCTTAAGAAAACAGTATAAAAAGTTGAAGAAGGGTACTCGGGTAGATGGTTCTAGCTCTCCATGTGAAAATTGTACGAGTATGAAGCAATTTCATGATGCATGTCTGTCTGATAATCATATGTATAAAAATCAGAATGTAAAACTGAAGAAGGAACTCGAATGCGTTTACTCTTAACTAAATAAGCTAAAATCTGAAGATGAATCTCTCAGAAAAATCTCCAAAGAAGATGAAGAAGAATCAAAGAAACTTAAGCAGGAGAAAAATCTGCTTGCTGAAAAACTTGAAGCCATCAAATCTGTGAATGTGGAATTACAGAAAAACATTGAAAAGAAGGAAAAAGATTTGAAGGAATTCAAGGCTGGAAGAAAACTTGAAACTAACTCAGAAGATCAGACTCTAATAAATGAGTTAATTCAGAATGACAAGCTTAAGGAAGAAAATGAAAAATTAAAAATGTTGAATTCCACTATGTCAGAGAGACTTCTAGCTTTGGAAAGAGGAAAAAGTATTTGTGTTGAAGATTCTAATAAACTGAGCAATCTGGAACAGGAAATTGACAAATATAAAACTGCTAACAAGGTGTTAACTGAATGTGTGAATTGCAGTGAACAAGAGATTGCCAGTTATGAGCTACATATTTCCTCTTTGGAAGATGAAATTCAGGATTTGACAGTCTCCTTGTCTAAATTTCTTGATGGGCAGAAAAACCTAGACAAGCTACTAGGTATAAAAATCAACTCTAGGAAGGAAGGGCTGGGCTACAATAAGATAAACAAGAAGGAACTTCAGAACAAAGTTATGACATCTTTTGTAAGTGGTTCAGACGTAGCCACCACCTCTAAAGACAAACAGCCCATTGTTCAGAAAATACTGGGAACAAAGAATAATTTGAAGAAAGACGGACTGGGCTATAGTCCAGTCATGAGGAAGGTCGATGGAGCCAACCTGAAAACTATCTTTGTTAAATCCTCTGAACAGGAGAAGCCTTCTATTTCATCTCCAACTCAATACAAGGCTAAGAAAATAAGAAAACAGGATAAAAACCAGAAAAGGACTGTAAATCAGAAAATAAATGAAAAGGGTTCATCAGTGTTTGCTGATCACAGTCCTCACACACACTCACATGCATCTAAAAGGAAGATTATCTGTCATTACTGTCATAAAGTTGGATATCTGATGCATGAGTGTAAGTTGACGGAGAAGGATAATAAGAATGCTAGGAGATATCATGATAAAAATCCTTCATTTCAGAAAAGGAGAATTGAGTGCTTTCATTGTGGTAAACTAGGACACAAAATTTCACAGTGCTGGTTTGTTAGTGATAAGAATAAATTTCATGCAAACGATCATGCTCTTAACAAGAACAAGTCTGTTCCAATAAACCAGCATATGACATGCTTTAATTGTGGAAAATTTGGTCATAAGGGGTTTGAATGCTGGCTGAATGCTGGTAAGAAAAGTTCTAATTCATGCTTTCACTGTGGCAAGATGGGCCACATTGCAGTCCACTGTAGGCATGCTCAGGGTAGACAATTCAATTCTAAAACTGTTAAACTCCCTGCAAATGGAAATGTGTTTGAAAGTAGTGTTTTTAGAGGCAAGCACAATGAGTGCTTCAAATGTGGGAAGTATGGCCATACAGTCAAGGACTGTTGGCATATTCAGGGTAGAAATGTGAATCTCAAACATGCTAAATTCCCTGTAAGACAATTTGCAAAACTTTCATGTTATAACTATGGGAAGCCAGGTCACAGGGCTGCAACCTGTTGGCTGGCAGGATATCAAAACCAAACTGGTTTTGGCAAACAGAATTTTTATTCTGTTAACAAGAAATCTCATGCTTATGCACATAGAATTCATGCTAACAAGAATGTGCATAAATCAGATCTGAAAACTTCTCCTAGAAATGTGCTGAGAAAACCTGCTAGGAGTAATACTGTTTTGTCAGGACCCAAGACTTCTTGGGCACCTGTTTGTGTAAAATAAACCTTGTTTTGCAGGTGTGCCTTGGAATGGAATAAAAAGGGGTATTAATCCAAGGCACTCAAGAATGAAAACCCCTTCTGAATTTTTCAGGTAAACTTCCTGCTCTTCTTGTTTTTAGTTTTAATGCATAGCAAGTTAAATCTGTTTTTGTATTTTCATTCATCATTTGCCATGTGCATTACTTTCTGATCATGCATTTGCTGAGAGTTCTGTGCAAATATCAGATTAAGAAGGGTTGTCTGTATCTGATGCATACATAGGCTAATTTCAATTGCTTGATAATTGTGTTATGCATAGACTCTGAAAACAAATTGCATTTCGAATTTTCTGAAATTCTGAATTGCATATAGGACTGCATGTTGAATAATTATGCATGATCTCAATGGTATATAAATGGCAAGGTACCAAAAGGCAGGGAAGTCTATCTAGAGGTTCTTACTATGTGTGAGGTGGTCTTTTAGACCAAGTGCTCCGTCTAGTACCATGGGTCACTTTGCTGATAGGACAGTCTGATTGTGCACAAGTCACAATATCATTTGGAATCATATGTTCAGTTTTCAGTGCAAACATTGCATGTTTTCAGGGGGAGTTAGATGCATATCCTTGCATATCATTCAATGTTGAGTCTTTGCATGTCCCTGCATACATATAGTGCATTGCATTTCCTTATATTGAAAATGCCAAAGAGAGAGTTTGAATGCATATTGTGAGGGGGAGTCAATGCATTGCATATAGGTTGTCAAATGCATACATGTGTCAGAACTCATTGCATATCCTTTCTTATTGATTTTGTTGACAAACCTTAATCATATTTTGAAAACTTTGAGCTTCACAATCTCTCTTAACAATTGGTATTTCTCCTATCAATTGGTATCGTTTGGCTTCAGAAATCTATCAGTCCCTCATGAAGATTCCAATGGGCTATCTTGATCATAAATCTGAAAATTTTGAACTAGAAAACTTCTATTATACAGGTTTATGAATGTCTGAAATAACTCATGTGGTTTAAGTTTAATGTTCATGGAGTTTGACTTTAAAATCTCTTAAAAAATATCTGAAGCATGTTTAATAAACCTTAACCACTTGTTTCATGATGTGTCTTGTGAAAATTTTTTGAAATCTGCACTTTTGAATACATGACTTTAATTGGTTAAGTACATGAAACTATTATTGATTTGAAGCAAAAGAATACCTCTGAAATGTCTAAAGGGTTAATTCTGTCAGAGCAATGACATTGGCTACTGAGAAACACAAGTCCAAAGGACTGTGTCATGAGGTGCCTTCATTAACTCTGATAAAATTCATTGAAACTCAGGCAGAGCAATGGCATGCACACTGAGAAATACAACTCACTCATTAGAAAATGATTTGTAGTGTGTCATGATGTGTAAATGCTAACTCTGTTCACATAAAGCATGACAGTTAGTCACACTAAGGGCTTAGGGATATTGGCCTTTAATCAAGGTATATCCTCTAGTTACAATGTGTGCACTGAACTAGAGTGCTCGTAAAATTTGGAGCAAGAAAATTGTTGAATAAAGTGAAATATCTGAATATTGATACACAAATCAAATTGCTTCAACCCTAGACAAAATCATATGACTTCATAATTACTTGACTTCAATACTAGTGCATGTAGCTCTGAAAGAAGTCAATAGATTTGATTGTGTAAGAGAAAGAGAGATTAATCAAGATAATTATGAGGGCTTGGTTCATCTTTATTAAATCACGGTTTTAGATATCAATACAGAATTTTACTGATGAACTCTACATACATCATAATTAAACCACGCTGTTAATAAAGTTCATTCATAAGCTCTTATAATGGAAGACTTTGAAAACATGTTTTGGATTTATGAGAATAATATCCCTTTGAGAATCCAATTGAATTTCCCTTCTTATTCTTTTCATAGGCTCCATTTAGTAAGGGGGAGTTTCATTATTAGATGCATCATGCTGCATAAGGAGGAGTATCTCATTCCTAACTGCATCACTGCGTAGACGCAATGTTACATTGGCGTCAACGCGTTATGCCTCACTGGCTTTTTATCTTGTGTTTTTCGGTTCACTTGCCTCACTGCGTAGACGCAATGCCCCTCTCTGCGTCCACGCATTGCTTCTTATTCATATCTTCTTTACTCGGTTCACCCACTTGAACCGGCTGAACCGTTCACTTAAAGGGTCCTCGGTGTCTCTTTAAAAGCGAAATGAGACCGCTACTCTTCTTCACTTTTTTCCAAAACCCTTTTTTTGTCATTCGACCTCTCGTGTCCCCCAAGAATCCTCTCAGCTCTCTCTCCTGCTCGATTCATCTCCGTGCCATGGATTCTCCAGCATCCACTCAAAAAGGGAAGCAGAGGGCAGAGGAACAACCAAGATGCTCAGAACCAGCAAGAGGCACAATGGAGTCCCACTCTCTAGTAGCTCGCGAAAGGGGAAGAAGGAAGGAGACGGGTCCACGGGATCCAAGTCCGCCAACCAAAAGGTTAAAGAAATCCGCAGTCAGAAAAGAGAAGCGGAAGGGCTTATCTTCAGGTTCTGCAACCAGTCAGAAAGATGCTGGTAGCTCGCGTACAGTCACCATGGAAGAACCTCTGAAGGTTCTTATTTCCCGGTACGTTGATGCTACTGATCATCATATGCTCGAAGTTTTTCCTCAGCTGTTTCCTACACTGGACCATCAGGGCTGGTGGTCGTTTGTCTCAACACACAAGACTTACTACCCCACCTTGGTCAGAGAGTTCTACCAGAACTTAAAATATGAACCTTCTGTTCCAAAACTCACATCCAGTGTTAGAGGTGTAAGGTTCAAAATAACAGATAAGCTGCTTGCCAGAGCATGGAAGGTTCCTAAAGTAGGAGTTCAGCTGCATGATTTTGAGTATGATGCGCATGAAGCGTATGAGCTCTTGACTAAGAAACCCAGTAATCTCTCCGATGTCAGGGAGACCTACCTAGGCAGTCTCAAAGCCAATCATTTCCCTTCGCTAAATAGACTGCTCCACCACATTTGCACCTCCATGATCACACCACAGAGCAGTGGAAGAGAAAGGGTGACAGAGATGCAAAGATTTCTTCTCTACTGTATGCTGAAGAGAATACAGATTTCCCTGCCGGATGTAGCTATTCAAACAATGGGGTCATGTCTATCTCAGTCCAGAACCCTTCCTTATGCCACCCCATTAACTGCTGTTTTTCAGAAAGTTGGTGTAGACTTTGGCTCTGAGAAGAAAATTATCATCCCTCGAGGGAATGTGTACACACTTTCTTACATTCAAAAGTTTATGGGTTTTGAGGTCGTTGATGGTAAGGCTGTCAGAACCCTTCCTAGTCAGAAATCAGCTCCATCAGAGATCGGTCAGGCATCAAGAACAGCCACTATAGATGATGGTCAAGTGCACAGAGCAGAAATACTGATTCCATCTGTGGTGAGTGAAGACATGCCAGAGGACAACTCCATGAGAGGAGAGCAAGTTTTTGAGGCTTCTGCGGAACCGAGTGGCTCTGTACCTACAGTAGAACCATCTACGTCTGGAGCCATTAAAGTTTATAGAAGAACCTCTCCAACTTCTGATGCAGCTCCACCCCCTGCAACTATTGAAGAGATGTTAGTGAACAAGACTATGATGATGAAGCGTCAGGAGGCCAAGATGGACAAGTTGGTGGAGTTCACAACCCTTCATTTTAACAAGCTGACTGCTCGGATTGTGAATTTTGAAACTTCAGTTTTATGTGAGTGGCGAAATTTCTTACTCACCAAGATGGTGTCTGACCAAGCAACAAGGTCAGTTTTGAAACAGATATCATCCCTCCTTGACAAACTTGCCACTCTGGTGCAAGAGATGCACAATCAACAAGGTTCAATCCTTTCCTCTTTTGCCAAAATTATTGATCTGTGCTATGATCTGAAGATAGGGCTAGAAACAATCAAAGGTCCTGTCAGTGCAATCCCTCCATTCCTCCAAGTTGTGCTAGAGAAGATTGACAAAGTAATAGTCAACATCCAGTCACTTGAGAACACACTCCACGATAAAGATTCTGTCACTGAAATTGGCAATGTTCGTAACACTCTAAGTCATCAGCTAAGCGAACTTTCTCAAAAGATCATAGACCTTCTAACCAGGGACCATTCTACTTCAGGACAGCCATCTCGCCAGACACCTCCAGGCACTCAAGGACAATCTTCTCGTCAGCAACAACAACCATCTTCTGCCAGGCGTTATAATCGCTTCTTCCCATCTTAACCTATGTTTTCTACATGCACCCCCTTTCATGATGATGACAAAGGGGGAGAGCTTAATGAGCTGCTAAATTTTGTTAATGACTGTTGAATTTTGCTAATGAATTTGCTAATGAATGCTGAGTTTTGTTAATGAATGATAGCATATACTTTCATTTTTGTGACTCATAATTTTTTGTTCAACTGACAAGTAACCATGCGTTTGGTTGATGCTAACCTTGTGTGATCGCAGATGTCATTAAAACAGTTTGGGGGTTGTCATCATCAAAAAGGGGGAGATTGTTGTACTCCTGGTTTTGATGATGACAACAGTAAGATTTTGGATATAGACACTTAACCTCCTAATAACTGTTTAATAGTTCAAAGGGGTTGCAGGGTGCTCATTGCGTCAACGCCATCAAATGGAAGCGTCGACGCAGCAGTGCAAACTCAAGAAAGAAGCCCCTGGGTGAATTTGTGCGTCAACGCAACGTTCAAGTGGAGTGGACGCATCAGAGCATTGATAGCTTGGGCACAAAGTCTATACATCAGCTGGATCCATTTAGTCTGTACATTGGCATATCTTCTTCAAGTCTGTACATCGGGCACCTTCTTAACAAAGTCTATACACTGTTGTTTGCATTACAAAGTCCATACACTTGAAGCTCTTCATTTGATGAAGTCTATACACTAGACTTCAGTTCTCCAAGTCTATACACTCGACTGCAATTCTCCAAGTCTATACACTAGACTCTAGTTCTCCAAGTCTATACACTAGACTTCAGTTCTCCAAGTCTATACACTCGACTGCAATCCTCCAAGTCTATACACTAGACTCCAGTTCTCCAAGTCTACACACTAGACTTCAGTTCTCCAAGTCTATACACTCGACTGCAACTCTCCAAGTCTATACACTAGACTTCAGTTTTCTAAGTATATACACTGTTGTTTGCATTGCTAAGTCCATACACTGGAAGCTCTTCATTTGATGAAGTCTGTACACTGGTCTTTCTGGCATGTTAACACTAAGTCTATACACTTCATTTCTTGCAGAAGGGAACAGGGTTGACGCCAGAAGCCTAGAGCGTCCACGCATCAGTAGACGAAGCTTTCACAATTTCTTCTATTGCGTCAACGCCACAAGCAAGCAGCGTCGACGCAGCAGTTAAAGTAGCAGAGAGTCTTACAAGCGATGAAGCCTTCACGAAATCTTCCACTGCGTCAACGCCATCAACAAGCAGCGTCGACGCAGTGGGTTAAGAGATGCCAGTATAGAAATGTACACGTTCGTGCGTCAACGCCACCAACTGGCAGCGTCGACGCAGCAGTCCAAGAAAGGGACGACCTATCTCTGGCTGCCTTCAATACGTCAACGCAGCACGCCCATATGTTGAAGGCTTGATCACTGGACTGCCGATACCGTTGCGTCAATGCAGCAGGCTGATGGAGTCGACGCAGTGATTAAAAAGGTTGAAGATCTATGATGGCTGCGTCAACCCTTTGGAGCAAGTGAGTTGACGCCATCTAACTTCAGTTGCTGAGCGTACTGGTGCTGGGCACGTGATCCGAGGATAAGGAGAGTGCCCAGATGAGGACACGTGGTGTGACAGCCTGTTGGATGCTGCCACGTGGTCCGAATTCTTAGGGCGGGAACTGTGGAAGCCACACGCGCCCTGCTGCTGCTGCTGCTGGTATATAATGAATCCTTCGTCTTCAGATGAAGGTTGATCAAAGTAGAAGCCTGAAGAGCAGAAAGCCCTTCGATCCAGAAAAAGAGAAAAAGAAAGAAAAGAGAGGAAGAAGAGATAGAAGAGAGAAGCCGTGAATCGAGAGCAGTGAGTGAGAGATTAAGAGAGCAGAAGAGAAAGAAAGAGAGATAGAGAGTGAGAGAGAGAGCTCGTGGAAAAGAAGGAAGAAGCTGCTTGAAGATCTGTCTTCACTGGACCGTGGATCAGATCCAGGCCAGTCAGCTCCGTTGAGAGCCACATTGTGCATTTCATCTTTTACAGCTTTCTGATTGCTGTGTTATTTTCCTTTATTGTTTTCCTTTGTTTTCTGATCATCTTTGTTCTTCAGATTTCCCTATTGGGGGTCGGGTTCCTCCTGTTGGTTCAGGAGAAGGGAGATCTGATCTCCAGGTAGCAAGTGACAGGTTGTCACTTGTGGATTGCCCTCTGGTTAGAGGAAGGGAGGCTAGTCCTCCGGTTCTGGGCTTGTGGTTGCAAGTCCAGGTGTCCCTCCTGGTCTGGAGGAAGAGAGGTCTTCGACCTCTAGTTTCCAAGTGGCTGGGAGTCACTTGGGTGTCCCTCCGGTTGGGAGGAAGAGGGGAGTCTGTTTCCCTGGTCAAGCTGTGTGGCAGCAACTATTTGCAGACTGAGTCTGCTTGGTTCTAGCATTTGCTAGTGAAGCCTCACTCCGGTTGGGAGTGAGGGGTGGATGTAGGTCTGTGGACCGAACCACCTAAAACCTCTTGTGTAGTGGCTTGATTGATTGATTGCTTCCGCTAGATGCTTGGATAGGTACGCCCATGAGTTTGTATTTGAGTTGAAATGAATTAGTTCTATCTTGTGTCTTTCTCTAGCATCCTAGTTTTAATTTGGCCATATTCTGTAGAAGGATACATTCACCCCCCTCTGTATCCGGGCCAAGCACACTAACAATCATTCGTCGAACGGAAGGGTCGCCAGTAGGTGTTGAGGTTTTGGTGTGGTTTTGTGTTTTGGCGTTTGTGAGCGAATGGGGAGGGAGTGACAGTTCGGTTTTATTTTTTTGAACGCTCAGGAAATGTGACGGTCTATCGTGAGACCGTCACACTACTCTGACGCGTCCTTTGTAGACCGTTAGGTCATTTGAAACGATGTCTTGAAGGATGTGAACCGCCAGACTCTGACGACCCGTTGTGGATCTGTCAGGGACGTCTAACGCACCCTTACTAGACCGTTACATGCTTCAGCGCATTTGATGGATGATGATGCTTTGTTTATCATAAATTTCATGCTTAATGATTATCTTGTTAATGCAAGTTGAATGGGTATGCCTGATTCTATGCTTTGTTTATATTATTGTTGTTGACTAACCCTTTCCTTTTGCAAAATTTAAGTCATCATGCTTCGCCGCTCGCCAGGAAGGAAAGTCAGGTATAGTATCCCGATTCCTTATCCCTTAATGCATTACTATATGTTATATATGATATATTATCTCGAGAACCGGCTGGTCATTCATGTGTTCTGGGATCTGATGTTCCCCTTAAACAAAAATGATAACGATCTAAGTACACATGATTAATCGTTGGATAGGCCGTTAGGTTGGAAAAGCTTGGGGATGATTGTTCTGTCTTGCACGCCGTGGTTGCAGATGGTGTCCTGACCCTAGTTTCTCCGATCTAGCAATACTATTCTCGAGTATCTTGTTATTCTATCTTTTTTTGCATTTGTTTTAAATGATTTCTTTTCCTTTAGCCTAGCATGCATCATACGCATCTTTTTAGCATTCGTGAGCCTCATCTGTCCAGGTGTTTCAGTAATGGTGAATAACTATGTGTTTAATGATCTCGAATAAGGAGAATCATTCCACTCTGAATTAGAAGGTTTCCTTCGGTCTGTTCGCTCGGTCTGGTTAGCTGAAGATTCCAATCTGGAGTTTAGTTAATCGTCTCTTTCCTTTTCCATTGCTCCTGCCACTGGCCGTGTTTTCCTTTCCTTAGTTGTTAGTTCCTCTAGACATGTGTCCTTTGGTTGCATTTCCTTGTGATTAGTTCGAAGCTTTTCAGAAAATTTCTATCGCTCGTTGGTTGAGAACGGGTGTTGTTTGCCTTAACGCCCACTTTTCAATCCACTCCGCTTCATCTCCGCTTCATCTCCATGTTACATTTTCGCTTTCGCTTCACCTCCGCTCGCTCCCCTGCAAAGAGGACGTTAAGGAGGGGCATCTGTTGACACCCGTTTTATGACGAATAAGTTGGGTCATCTCCTTGTTCATTCTATATGATGCTCCAATTTGTTCACCTTTGTTGGGCCTTCTTGGCCAGTTTAAGGTTTATTTCATGGGTCATATCTCCCTGGTTGGGTCTTGTTCCTTATCCCTTTCCCCTGGACGAAGCTTAGCAAACTCTCATTTCATTCGCTTCTATTTTTCTAACAATCCTTTGATGGGGCGTTACAGTACTCTGACGCATCTTCCTTGGTCCGTTACATCCTTGCAGAGTCCTTAAGCTTAAGGCTTCTTTCAAACTTATCTTTTTAGCTCATCCGTTGGGTGTGACGATTTATCGTGCGGCCGTTACATGCATTGTGACGCGTCTACCCTTGACCGCTTGATTCATCTAGAGTCCTATGTTCGCAAGCTTCTCCCGTTGATCTTACCTTTTAATGGATAGGGTTGTGTGACAGTCCATTCCTAGGGCGTTACATCCATGTGGCAGTCTATCGTGCAGCCGTTACATCCATCAGAGAGTCTTGGCAGGTCTGCTCTTTCTCTGCTACTCCGTGGCTGAATTAAGAGTTTGATTTGATGATTTCTCCTTCAAATCTGATCCTTAGAACCTTCTGTTTGTTTCTATGGACTCTTGGGAGTATTATCTTCAAGAGTTTGCTAAGAAACGTCCTACTTACTAGCTGAATTATCCTTAACTCGAACCTAGACTTTGAGGGTCTATAAATAGAACCCTTGACTTCATGGCTTGAGGAGGAGACATCTGGAGTTCGCGTCGAAGTGCTGCCATATCCTGGAGCTAGAACCAACAAAGGAGAGCTGCTTCTCACGTCCATCTACTTCCAAAGTTCAGGGAGTATCATTTCCACGGGTTTAGTTCAGTCAAGTTGTCATCTTAGTGTCTTTTCCCTCTTTCAAACATCATAGCATTGTCCCTCTCCATCTCCCACATTCTTGCACTTGCTGCATTCATTCAAAACATCCTCCCATCTTTTAAAACGCCCCAGAGGGGTTAAAAAACCAACCTCCCCGGTATTTCCCTTTCCTTTTGCATGTTCTTAAGTTTCTTGGATTTATTGATACTACTTTGTCTAAGGGCTAATCTAGGTTGTTTTTCTTGTGTTCTACACTCTTTTACAGGTTTACAGGGTCCATAGCACGAGGCCCAAGCTCTCTGGCCGGCTGGAAAGCTTGGAGATCAAAAGATCCCCAACTTCTTATTCTGCAGAAGCTCTGACGGTCTGTCACAGACGCGTTAGAGTCTTGTAGCTGTCTATCGTGAGATTGTCACACTTGCTGTGGCGCATCTGCCTTTGACCGTTACATCTGACGGAGTTGCAGTTTCCTGGTTACTTTCTCTCTCCTATGGGCAGGTGCATCATCCTCCTATTCTAAGGTATTTATCAGGTCTTTGACTTATTTCTACCTTAGTGGCGATCACATCTTTCCTTAGTTTGGGCATTAGCTTTCTCTTTCATCATATCTCTTCTTTACTTTGCTTGTTCCACCTATACGCTGTGTTTTTATTTATTCCTTATTCCACGCCCCGACGTGTGTTTTTCTTTCTTTGCTTTGCTTAGTCTTGATTGAGATAGCATGCCCATGCTAGAGCTTGTGTTGGTTGCCTAGGTTCATGATTCACATTTTCATAGGTTGAGTGATTTCATTACTTGGCTCATACTTTCATAGTTGGCATCATATCCCATCTTGAAAAAGAAGGGACACATTAAAACCAACAACAAGAGGTAGCCTTCCAGATAGATGAAACTATCCTTTCAGCTAAGCCTTTTGATATACCATATAGATGTGGCAGTTGATTCAGAGATAGAAGCTAAGAATGAACGCAATAGGATCAGGAATGAAAGACCCAGTTAACAAACCATCAGGCAGAACATCGGCAGTTTTATAGTGGTTCGGTCAGACACAAGATCTTCCTACATCCACTCCTTCACTCATACTGAGTGAGGTTCTCTTGCTTAAACCAAGCAAAAACCACCGCAGACTCAGTCTGTAACAGACGTTGTTACACAGCTTCCCCAAGGAACAACTCCTTGCTTCTTCTGAAAACCCAGAAGGAGAAACCTGGAGGATCAACCTCCCTTCCTCTAAACCAAGAGGGAACCCAGTGATTTGCTCCCAGCAATTCACCAAAAAACCAGAGGTCTGGGACCTCTCTTCCTTTGAATCCACAGAGGGAACAAATTCAGAACGAGGAACAAAATGAAATTGAAAAGATTCGACTGAAAAATGGCAAAACAATGTAGCTTCAATTTGAAGCGATTTTGCTAAGGAGTTGGGCTGGCTGCACTCAGATCTTTCTTCCCCTCAGGATGATGCTCTCTTTCAATTTCTTCAGCAATGGCTCTCTCTCTCTCAGAATATGCAACAGTAGTGATGGCGGCAGCTTCAACACCTTTCTTCGAGGGAGGAGACCTCTTTATATAGAGTAGGGTCTCCGTTGAGTTGGATGAGGCAGAAAATAAGTGATCTCTGATTGGTCCACCTGGCATTGAATATTATTCCTCTGGAATCCTCTAAAAAAGTGTGTCATCCTTTCTAGGATCACGTGCCCATTACTACTCACCTGGGTTCACGTGCCACTAACTCGATGTACCATAATTGGTCGAACTCACGTGACTGCATGCTTTCACTTCAGTGTCGCTGTTGTCAACCCAGTGTTCACTCAGGCATTTCATCAACGACCTTATGTATGTGAATTTGCAATATGCATGGACTTGATCTTTTATGATTGACTAGTAGCATCGTCCTTACTAGGCAGAACTGAAGTAGCTGCACCGACCTTCCCCAAACCCTTGCTAGTAGTTTAGAAAAGTTGCACGGACCTTATATGCAGGAGAGCAAAAGAGGCATTGACCTTATGTGCTAACTAACAAAATGTGCACTGACCTGAATAGTATGTGCACCGACCTGAGCTTGGCCATGCGCACCGACCTTAACTGTATGTGCACCGACCTTTCTTCATGTGCGCTGAGCTAGCATCGACCTTAGTTCTTCAAGTGCACTGACCTTGGTATGAAAGTGTGACAATGTGCACTGACCTTGTAATCTTGAAACCAAATGTGCACCGACCTTGTATTGAAGTTGCTCAAATGTGCACCGATGTCTCTTCAGAGTTAGCCGATGTGCACCGACCTTTCATCTTGAAATCACCAAGGTGCATCGACCTTTGTTCTGCGCCTGGCAAAAGGTGCACCAACCTTGGCTCGTGCTAGCGAAAGGTGCACCGACCTTGGCTTGTGCTAGCGTTAATGTGTGTCGACCTTAGTCCAGCGCTGGCTTCAATGTGCATCGACCTGTCTCTGAGCTAGCAGTTGTTTTTGGCTGCAAGCTAAGTCCATTGATGCATTTTTGTCATCCCTACAATTTAATTAGATAGTCTTTTGGTCAATATGAACTATGCGTCTTTGACACAAATATTTGGAATTTATTGACTTAAAACAAAGAACCATATTGTTCTGACATCATCAAAACATAAAATACAACATTCTCCCCCTTTTTGATTGATGGCAACAATATGAGTTTTTGAGTTTTTATTTGTCAGAAGATAATTCATCATCCTTGATGTAAGGTTGAGCAACTCAGACTAGGAAGATAGAAACTTCTCTCACAAACTTCTTTCACAGGAACCTAAGCGAACCTAAGCTTCTCTCCAACTTTGACATCATCAAAAATAGTGACTAGAGAGACCAAATACAGGAAGTTCACAGATTTAGAGAATATCATACTCATCTCTTAATTAATTAAGTGAGATAACTGAAATTATTTGAGATGTTTAAAATCGATAATCCAGAGAGACAAGAAGCATAAGAGTGAAAATTACCTCCATACAGAAATAAGGAGATTAAGCAAAGTTTCATATGAATGCCATGAATGTGCTATCTAAAAGCTGTACTAATTAAACACATAGTGACTTGTCATGCGAAAAATTCCATTTGTATTGAGGACAAACAGTCCATCATCATTAAGCATTTGGGGCTCATTACTTTGAATAGAATTTTCTTTAGGAACATCTGACGAAATCGGCGTCAACAAAAGTATCAAATATATATATCTATGTTTAATCGTCTCTTGATAAGTGGGCTGCATGTTTGGGCCAAATGGGCCATGTTTTATCTTTTGTAGTAATTATGTCCCCAACTATTATGTAAGAGTCCTTTTTTAATTTGTGTCTTTTAGCCTTCCAAAGGGAGTTATGAGTGATAGGAAGTAGGTGTTAAGTGAGTTGTCTTTTGGTCTTCTTTGTGGAGTCTATATAAGTGTCATGTAACCTCTCTTTGAAAGTAATGAAGTGAGATTCAAAATATTTGGAAAACTACCTCCAATGTGAGGCCCCTACCCCCCTTCTACCTCTCTCTCTTTGGAGTGGATTCTCCAATATCTTCTTTCCCTCTAGGAGTGGATTCTCCTAGGTTTATTTCTTCTCTCTCTCTCTCTAGGAGTGGATTCTCCTGGGTTCTTTCTTCTCTCTCTCTAACTTCTCTCTCTCTCTAAGGGGTGGATTCCCCTCTCTATCTCTCTCTCTCTCTAAAGGGGGCGGCCCCCTCTCTCTCTCCTCCCCTCTCTCTCTCTCCCTTGGGCGACCTTGCCCCCTCACCTCCCTCTCTTGCCACCTCATCCCAACCCTTCACCTTCCCAAGGTCCACTAATTCCACCATTACTCACACCATATCCCCAAGCAATCTTTCACCTCCCTAGACCCCCTTCCAATCTCCAAAGCAACCTTCCCTCTTCCCAAGTACCCATTCCTCTCCCCCACACACCCTTTCATCTCCCCTAGGGGATTTGAATTCCCCTTCCCCCCCCTTTCCCTTTGGCTTTGGCCGACCACCCCACTCCCCAAGCCCACTTGCATCCCCTCACCCCACCTCCACCAAGAGAGACTGCCTCCATCCACCCCTCCTCTCTGCAACTCACGCCCCATCCCCTTCCAGGTGCGTCCACGGCGACTCCGGCATCCCACGGCATCATCCTCGTCGTCGACGTTGAAGATCTCCTTCTTCTGCTGCTCATAGACTTGTAGCAGAAACTCTGGTCGAGTTTGCAGCGTCCACACCGTCATCCACAGTGCAAACCAGTCCAAGATTCCTTCAAAGAATTCGTGCGCCTTCAAGTCCTCTTCATGTGCGAGGTGGAATCGTCTCGTTCCGACTTCACCACAGATCGCGTTGCCCATTCTCGTGCGGCTGTGCCAGACTCAAGCCAGAACCTGAGGTCCGTTTGGCAGAGGCTGCCCCGACTTCAACGGCGCGATTCAGCCAGAACTCTCTTCTGAGAGTTGGTTCTTCTCCAAGCCCTCGACGCTCCCGAGGTGGTCTCGCCTTGTTCCGACTTTCGCACAGTGCTTGGTGTTCGTTCTCCCATGACTGCGCAGGTCAGGGGCAACCCAGTCTGCCCAGACTGTGTGCCCACTTTGCAGAGCGTGCCATGCCCATCCTGTTCATCATCGGCCCAGGAC
Source organism: Amorphophallus konjac (assembly GCA_022559845.1). Classification (NCBI taxonomy): domain Eukaryota; kingdom Viridiplantae; phylum Streptophyta; class Magnoliopsida; order Alismatales; family Araceae; genus Amorphophallus; species Amorphophallus konjac. The sequence goes on from CM040121.1 coordinate 263,764,274, forward strand.
GTCTTCAGAAACATTTTGCCCCTTGACGACGTGAAACCAACCGGGGTGGTTTCGTCCCATTCTGATCTTGGTGCAGAAAGTTCCACCACGGCCTGCGTCTCCCTATCGGGCTGCTCGCCCAGAAATCAGAGGCCCACCACATCTGCGACCACGCCTGGCTCGGTGACCCAATGGAGCCCATCTTTTGAGGGTACTTAGACCTTTCTGTCGGCCATCTGACCGAGTTGGTCCCGCCTCGTTTGGAGTTCTATGGCGAGCGTACCGGTGACTGCACCACGACTACGCAGATCTGTCCAGCGGGACAGATTCGTGCATGACCTCTTCTTCGGCCAGCCACGCCCTCCAACGACCTCAGAATAATGCCAAACTTTAAGGAGCATCTCTGGACTTCTCCAGCAACATTTTGGTGCTAGCGGCGTTGCGTTCGGAGCCCTGTGCGTGGCGTACCTTTCAGAGCTTCGCAGTTCTGTCCTATAGCACAGCGATTGGTGATGTCCGTTTCACATCAACATCTTTTTTCATTTGAGCAAAGTGGTTGAGTCTACACTTTTTTGCATGAGGAAACACATTGGTCAGATGCAAGAGTCCCCTAGCTACTCAGTGTGATAACCTTATTGCCTCTCTAAAAAGAACAGAGTTAGAATAGAAATATCTTTTTACGTGAGGCACAACACGTCTTAGGTGAAGTGATCTAGTTACTCAACATACTATGCCATTGCTCTGTCATGATATTTGATTTCAAAATTTTTAATCAGAGTTAATCTCACCTCATGACACAACTTGTCCTCCACTTCATGGTGACAAGGTTGGTTTCTCAGTAGACCAAATCATTGCTCTGAAAATCCCATTTTAACAGATAGAGTAGAAAGTTTGAAGACAATACTAAATGTACAGATTTTCCAGCAAGAGTTGCCTCCAAAAGTTCAATGTTCAAGTTTTTAGAAGATTTCAGGACATGATATTGCAACATTATTCTTTACTCATAGAGATATGTAGAAAGATATTTTTTAGACTTTAACCTCATTTTGTAAGCAGGATTATAAGACTTAAACTTCTTGACTGAAATTCCAATTATTCAGACTTAAAGAATTTAAGAGAAATTCTAAGAGTCAATATCTATGAAAACACTATATGATATTCTCAATAGGCACAAGGACTTTAAACAGACTGGACTAGGAGAAAATTATTTCAGACTGAAAAAGGTATCTTCCCCTTACTAATTGCATCACTTCCCTTAGGTACTTGGCGAAGGAATAACCTCTACGCATAGTGTGGGTTTCCGGACAGAAGATATCTTCCCTTCTCCCAGCATCCCATTTGATATACCAAGGGTAGTTAGCAACCAGAAAAGAATAGGCAGTATAATAAGAGATGGTGACTCCAAATGATAAAGCAATGTTGAGAGACAAACTCAACTCCCCCTGACTTCATGACACAAAAAGACTCAGAACTTAATAGAAGAAGAGAAGATACCAGACAAGATTGAAAGGGAATACATAAGACAGCATGAGACTTAGTATGAGACTCGAGAAGATTTGAAAATGCCCAACTCTCTCCTCAAGGTAGAGAACTTCTCATTATCAAAAGGCTTAGTGAATATATCTGCAATTTGCATAGCTATGCCTACATGAATTAATTCAAAATCACCCTTAGAAACTTCATCTCTTATGAAGTGATGTTTGATTTCAATGTGTTTTGTGCGTGAGTGTAGAACAAGATTTTTTGACAGATTTATTGCACTAGTATTATCACAGAAGATGGGTGTGCAGCCAAGGTTTACATGGTAGTCCTTGAGCTGGTGTTTTATCTAGATGACCTGAGTGCCACAACTTCCTGTAGCTACGTATTCAACCTCTGCTGTGGAAAGAGCCACAGAATGCTGTTTCTTGGAAGCCCAAGAAACTAAACACCCACCTAAGAATTGACAAAAATCACTTGTGCTTTTCCTGTTTAACATGCAACCAACATAGTCTGCATCTGTGTATGAGACTAGTTCTAAATTGTGTGTAGCAGGATACCACAGACCCAAATTGTGTGTGCCTGAGATGTATCAAAAAATTCTTTTAATAGCACGTAAATGTAATTCAGTGGGTTTGGATTGAAATCTAGAACACAAACACACGCTAAGCTGTATGTCAAGTCTTGAGGTAGTTAAGTATAAGAGAGAACCAATCATACCTCGATATAGTTTTGCATCCACTTCTTTACCTGACAGATCAGCGTCTAATGAGATGTTTGTACCCATTAGAGTGGCTATGTGTTTCAATTTGTCCATGCCAAATCTCTTGAGAATCTCCAAGGTGTATTTTTTCTGACTGATGAAACAGTATTCATCCATCTACTGAACCTACAAGCCAATGAAATATTTTAATTCACCCACCAAGCTCATTTCAAATTCACCAGACATCAATTGAGAAAATTCATCACAAAGTTGAGTACAGGTAGAACCAAAAACAATGTCATCCACGTATACCTGAACTATGATGAGTTCCTTTTTTAGAATTTTTGTAAATAAGGTTTGATCCACCTTACCTCGGTTGTAGCCCTTGTTGATCAGAAATTCTGTCAGCCTATCATACCAGGCCCGAGGTGCCTGTTTTAGTCCATATAGGGCTTTATTCAACCTGAAAACATGGTTAGGTTGTGCAGACAATTGAAATCCAGGGGGTTGCTCAACATAAACATTTTCTTTTATAAAGCCATTCAAGAAGGCACTTTTAACATCTATTTGATTGAGTTTTATATTTTTAGAGCAAGTAAAGGCCAGCAAAATCTTAATGGCCTCCATCCTAGCTACTAGGGCATAGGATTCATCAAAGTCTACCCCAAACTGTTGACAATAGCCTTTTGCTACCACCCTATCCTTATTCCTACAGATGATTCCATCCTCATTTATTTTGTTCCTAAAGACCCACTTGGTTCCTATGACTGAAGTGTTTTCAGGTCTTGGAACAAGATTCCAGACTTTATTCCTTTCAAATTGACCCAGTTCTTCATTCATAGCATTTACCCAAGATTCATCATTTAATGCTTCTTCTACTATGTTGGGTTCAAATTGGGAAATTAAAGCTATTAGGTCTTCATTATTTATCGCCTGATAATAAGACCTAGTTCTTGGGGGGTCTTGCATATTTCCTATGATGTTTTGAGCAGGATGGTCTTTTAGAAATCTGAGGTTAGTTGAAGACTCACCTTGTTTAGTAGACTCACTCTGAACTAGTCCATTGTGTGTAGCTGATTCAGGTACCTTTGATTCTTCATTCAGTTTATCTTCCAGAAATTCTCCATCATGCTTTGATTTCCTGTCATCATCTTCAAGGTCAGCAGAATTTATGGCTTCATTAAACATAACATGAGGAGATTCTTCTATAGTTTGTTCAGATATATTGAAAACCCTATAAGCCCTAGATGTTTCAGAATATCTTAGGAAAATTCCTGGGCTACTTTTTGCTTCAAACTTATCAAGGTCCTTTTTACTGTTATTATGAATGAAGCACTTGGAACCAAAGATTCTGAAATAAGCCACATTTGGCTTCTTACCTTTTAATAACTCATATGGGGTTTTCTTATGTATGGGTCTTACCATGGCCTTGTTAATGGTGTAGCATGCAGTATTGGCTGCCTCAGCCCAAATGTTTCTCGATAGCTGACTTTCCACCAGCATAGTTCTGGCCATTTCAACAATGGTCCGGTTTCTTCTCTCCACTATTCCATTCTGTTCTGGGGTTCTGGGAGAAGAGAATTTGTGAGTCAGCCCTTCATTATCACAAAGATCAGAAAACATGGAATTTTCAAATTCCCCCCCCCCCCATGGTCAGATTGGATTGTGCATATTTTATGCTTACCTTCTTGCTTAATTTTATTAAAAAATAGTTTGAACTTATTGAATGCATCATTTTTATGAGCTAGAAAATAAATCCAAGTAAAACGGGTAAAGTCATCCACAATGACAAATCCAAATCTTTTACCAATGAAACTAAGTGATCGAGAGGGGCCAAATAGATCCATGTGCAAAAATTCTAATGGCCTAGATGATAGAAATTTTGTCTTAAGTTTGAATGAAGAACGGGTCTGTTTGCCCACTGCACATGCATCACACATTTTTGAGTTTTCAGTAAAGTTTACTTTGGGCAGACCTCTGACTAGATCGTGCTTGACAAGATTATTGAGGGTGCTATAACTAGCATTGCCCAGCCTCCTGTGCCAATTAAAAGTGTTGTTCTCTAAGTTGGCAGACAAACACAAGTTGGATTCAAAATTTTCATTCAAGTCTACAATGTAGACATTATTAACTTTATGACCTACAAATTTAACTTTGTCTGAATTTCTTTCAAAAATCTTGCATGAATGATTATCAAAGACAACCTGGTGACCTTTGTCACACAACTGACTAATGCTAAGCAAATTATGTTCAAGGCCTTCTACTAAAAGAACTTTCTCAACAACATTGGAGGGAAGCTTACCGATGGTTCCTGAACTGATTATTCTACCTTTATTTTTCCCTCCAAACTTGACAAGCCCTCCTACCTTTAGCTGAAGCTCACTGAACTTGCTTCTGTCTCCTGTCATGTGTCTGGAGCAACCACTGTCCAAGTACCATCTGCCGTTTATGGCTTCTAGACTAACCTGAAGAAAGACACATCAAACATAATAGTTTGGAACCCAAGACAGATTGGGTCCAAAGACATTATTCAAATCTCTATGCAGGTTTTTCAGAATCCAAAACTGTGTCAAGATGTTTTTCTTTTGCATCTTGTTGACAGTTTTGTTGAAGTTATGACTAAAATTTTGTCCACTTGATCTATTAAAATGGAATTTGTTCCTGTTGGTGGACTGTTCATTTCTTTGATATCTTTTGTACCCATTCTATCTAGGAAAAACATATTCATTAAAAGATCTCTGTTGATGGATAGAATTTCCCCAATTTTTTATGTATTGACTAATGTTTTTATAGATTAATGGGTTTCTGTTCTGGGTCACATGCCTTGACCTATTAACATTTTTGTTCTGGGGAATGGGAGTGTTGTGTCGAGGCATGGCAGCTTGCCCAGTGTAGTTCCTTTGAATTTTGACTTGTTGTCTAGTAGAATTTGTTAGATTAACTTTTACAAATTCCATCATGTTGGGTTGCTGAACACTCTGATTACAGTTTGAACTGGATGGGGTGTCCAGTTTCTCTTTCCCTTTTCCTGGGCAAAATGTGGTGGTTTTAAATTCAAAGGATTTTTTGTTAGTGGGATCATAGCCAAGACCCTCCTTGTTGAAATTAACCCTTACACCTAGCATGGTGTGTAAGTTGCTTTTCCCTTGCACAAATCTTTCCAAGATTACCTCCTTATCATCAAGGTTTTCTTAGAGAATTTCACACTATTTCAAGATTTCAGAATTAGCATTCTACGTAGCCTCATATTTCTCTTTCAATAGCTCATTTTCTTTCTGAATTTCTTGAAACTTGATTTTAATTTCATTCAGATTGTTTCTGATTTCCTCTTTTTCAGTTTTGAGATTGTCATTTTCAATTTTCAATGAATTCCTTTCGTCAATCTGATTCTTTAATTCTGCAATCTTATTATCTGTATGGGCTTTATCACTCTAAACAATGTTCAAATTTCTTTTCATGGATTTGTAATCTTTGGTTTGACAGTTAAATTTATTTAACAAGTCAGCATAAGTTTCATCCCATTCATCAACTGAATAACTTTCGAAGGGGTTGCTTACCTCATTTTCACTGTCAGCCATAAGACACAGTCCTTGCTCCTCTTCATCTGAAGATTCGCTCTTAGGGTCTTCCTCTTCATCGCTCCAACTGCAGACCATGGCCTGAGGCTTCTTCTTCTGCACTTTGAAATTCTTCTTCATGAGCTTTGGACATTCATTCTTCATATGCCCTGGCTTCTTACAATGAAAATAAATAATTTTGTCAGCACTTTTGTTTTTATTAAGTTAAAAATTGGTGATCTTACCAGCATGTTGAGGTCTCCTTCTCCTGAAGTTTTTACCTCTAGACCTCAAAAAATTTTGAAACTGTCGAGTAAGCATGGCCTGCTGCTCATTATCTAGATCTGAGAAGTTCTCATACTCTTCACTACTTTCACCACTACTTTTAGACACCTTAAGAGCAATAGTTTTTCCCTTCCTGTTTTCATCATTGCTCCTCTTAACGTTGATTTCGTAGGCCATGAGGGAGCCTATCAATTCTGTGACAGTCATGGTAGATAGATCCCTAGACTCTTCTAGAACAGTGGCCTTGGTGTGCCACACAGGGGTTAACGATCTTAGGATTTTCCTAACCAGTTCACTCTCCTGGATCTGCTTACCCAGAGACTTCAGACTGTTGGTGATCTGTGAGAGCCTAGCATACATCTCTAATATGGTCTCTTCGGGTTTCATTTTAAACAATTCATAATCAGAAATAAGCATGTTCACCTTCGTGGCTCACACTTAAGATGTACCTTCATAGATCAATTGGAGCTCATCCCTCATTTTCTTGGTTGCCTTGCACGCAGAGATTCTGGAATACTCCTCTCGGTGGACAGCACACTGCATGATGTTCATTGCAGTCCAATTCACAGTTGATACGCGGATCTGCTCCCTGCTCCAAGTTGTTTCGTCTTCAGGAAGCTCGAATGGCCCAGTGGTGATGACCCTCCATAGTTCATGGCTCTGAGCGCCTAGAAATACATCCATCCTATTCTTCCAATATAAGTAGTTAGTACCATTGAAGAAAGGAGGTCTATTTATTGAGTGCCCTTTAGCTATGTAGCAACGCGGATTGCTTGTTTCAGGTCTTTCCTGGTCGTTGGACCACATGATGGAAAACCTGCTCTGATACCAATTGATAGATAGAAAGATAGATATAGAAGGGGGATGAATATGTCTGTCTATAAAAATTAATTCGAGCAAAGACAACCTAAGCTGAATTATACTGAACAACCAACGACATACCTAGGAGTATTCTACGCTTGAAAGGAAACACACATCAGACATGTAGAGTGCATATATAGGAGAAAATGCAAACAGATCTAGATGATTGAGGAGATGCCAGATGAAAACAAAATCAGCCTCTGAGCGTTTGCAATCATGAACAATGGTACAAGGCGGAGGGTTGATCAGAAGATCTCCTCACACAAGAGGTAGCCTTCCAGATAGATGAAACTATCCTTTCAGCTAAGCCTTTTGATATACCATATAGATGTAGTAGTTGATTCAGAGAGAGAAACTAAGAATCAACGCAATAGGATCAGGAATGAAAGACCCAGTTAACAAACCATCAGGCAGAACACCGGCAGTTTTATAGTGGTTCGATCAAACACAAGATCTGCCTACGTCCACTCCTTCACTCGAACTGAGTGAGGTTCTCTTGCTTAAACCAAGCAAAAACCACCGCAGACTCAGTCTGCAATAGACGTTGTTACACATCTTCCCCAAGGAACAACTCCTTGCTTCTTCTGAAAACCCAAAAGGAGAAACCTAGAGGATCAACCTCCCTTCCTCTAGACCAAGAGGGAACCTAGTGATTTGCAGCCAACAATTCACCAAAAAACCAGAGGTCTGGGACCTCTCTTCCTTTGAATCCACAGAGGGAACAAATTCAGAATGAGGAACAAAATGAAATTGAAAGGATACGAACGAAAAATGATAAAACAATGTAGCTTCAGTTTGAAGCGATTTTCCTAAGGAGTTGGGCTGGCTGCACTCAGATCTTTCTTCCCCTCAGGATAATGCCCTCTTTCTAGTTCTTCAGTAATGGCTCTCTCTCTCTCTCTCAGAATATGCAACGATAGTGATGGCAGTAGCTTCATCACCTTTCTTCGAGGGAGGAGACCTATTTATATAGAGCAGGGTCTCCATTGAGTTGGATGAGGCAGAAAACAAGTGATCTTTGATTGGTCCACCTGGCATTGAATATTCTTCCTCTGGAATCCTTTGAAAAAGTGTGCCATCCTTTCTAGGATCACGTGCCCATTACTGCTCACCAAGGTTCATGTGCCACTCACCTGTTGTACCATAATTGGTCAAACTCACGTGACTGCACGCTTTCACCTTAGTGTCACTGCTGTTAACCCAGTGTTCACTCAGGCATTTCATCAACCACCTTATGTATGTGAATTTGCAATATGCATGGACCTGATCTTGTATGATTGACTAGTAGCATCATCCTTACTAGGCAGAACTGAAGTAGCTACACCGACCTTCCTCAAACCCTTGCTAGCAGTTTAGAATAGTTGCACAGACCTTATATGCAGGAGAGCAAAAGAGGCATCGACCTTATGTGCTGACTAATAAAATGTGCACCTACCTAAATAGTATGTGCACCAACCTGAGCTTGGCCATGTGCACCGACCTTAACTGTATGTGCACCGACCTTTCTTCATGTGCGTTGAGGTAGCATCGACCTAAGTTCTTCAAGTGCACTGACCTTGGTATGAAAGTGTGACAATGTGCACCGACCTTGTAATCTTGAAACCAAATGTGCACCGACCTTGTATTGAAGTTGCTTAAATGTGCACCGACCTCTCTTCAGAGTTAGCCGATGTGCACCTACCTTTCATCTTGAAATCACCAAGGTGCATCGACCTTTGTTTTGCGCCTTGCGAAAGGTGCACTGACCTTGGCTCGTGCTAGCAAAAGGTGCACCGACCTTGGCTTGTGCTAGCGTCAATGTGTGTCGACCATAGTCTAGCGCTGGCTTCAATGTGCATCGACCTGTCTCTGAGCTAGCCGTTATTTTTGGCTGCAAGCTAAGTCCATTGATGCACTTTTTGTCATCCCTACAATTTAATTCGACAGTCTTTTGGTCAATGTGAACTATGCGACTTTGACACAAATATTTGGAATTTATTGACTTAAAACGAATAACCATATTTTTCTAACATCATCAAAACACAAAATACAACATGCTTCAAGTCCTGTTGTTCATCACACATTCTGTATAAATGATTTATGTTATGTATAAAGTTCTCTTTTTGTTGTTGACAAAAAGGAGGAGACATTTGGTGCAAGGCGTGTTATGTTATGTAGAAAAATGTCTCCTATACCACGTTACTGTAATAGTTTTGTCATAACAAAAAAGGGGGAGATTGTTAGACTGATACCTTTGGAAATTATGTTATCCCTATAAATCTAATTAGTTTTGGTGATAACAAAATTGATTAGAACTATATACCAAAGATAACTCAATAATAGATAAACTTTAAACAAAGTAAAACATAGATGTTGTTTAGGTTAAGACAAGATAGCATAGGCGCACTGGGTTCACTTAATCATTTTAATATCATAATCATAGCCTGAAAAACTCAGTTATTAATTTTCTACAACTTTATTTGAGTTAGTCGCTTAAGTTTTGTAGCTATCTTCAGACATAGTCGATATCAAGCTAAAGGCGACTTAGTCGATCATTTTATTGACTATTAAGAAAGTTCACATAGTCGATACTATCATTCAACCATCTCAAATTCATAATCAATCATGTATTCAACTATCTCATACTTGTCTACAACTATCAGTTAACTTAGTAGTCAAGCATTTAACCGACTATCGAGCAAGTTCGCATAGTCGATACTATCATTCGACTATCTTTTATAGTCAATCAGGTATTCACCTATTTCAAATATGTCTGCAATTATCAGTTAACTTAGTCGATATATATATGAAACTAGTCTCATAGTTGAATCAGCTATTTAGCTAAGTGATCACATAATCGCTTGCACTTTGACTCTCTCAAAATCAATTATTGACTATCTTAATGAAATTTGAAATTTGAATGCATTTAATGTCTACATACAGACACTTATTGCAAGTCATAAAAATTTTCCTTCTTATATCACTTCCATCTAAAGACCTGGAAAGGTCAAGTTTTTCTTTACACTATCTCAGGTAAAAATAGACTGAAAGAAAGGCTACAACATAGAGACCGTACATACATGTATCAAAGCTAGACAAAAGGAAGAAGTATGTTTTTCTTTGACCCTGTCTATATTCAGCATAATAAATTTATTTTCTATAGAAGTGACAACCGGGTAAACAAACATACATCGGAGAAGTACTCTGACTTCAGGATATCACACCAAAAGATCATCTCCGTGTAGTATGATTGATACTTTAAGGGAAAAGGAAGATCTATTGAAGAAAAGAAGGTTTTGAGACACATGTTTTGTGTCTAACGATCATGCGCTTATGTCTAACGAATATCTTATAGAGCTTAACGATCATTGTTTTATGTCTAACGGCCTCAAGGATGACTCTAATGGAAAAATCTTTGAGAAGGCTATAAATACTCGAACCACAAGAGAATTTGGACAACCTTTGAATCAATCTCTAGCCAGAAACACACGCTATAAGAGTTGTGAAAAGCAAGCCAATCACGTTTTAAACTCTTCATTCTACTCAAGTCTTTGCAAGAAGAAAAACAACTGCTGCAATCCTTTTGCTCTCAATTTTTCTTCTGTTGATTTTTTCAAGACTTCTACATTACTTTGTTTTATTTCTTTAGAAGGCTTCTTAAGTTCAAGATTGCCATATTTCTGCTCTGACTCTTTATCTTGAACTTACTGCATCTAACTGAACACTATAAGCCTATCTAGAGGCACGACTCGTGTATTCTCTTCTAGATTACAACTTCCTTCTCCTTGTGAAGGAGTAGTACTTGCTTGCGGGCAAGGTTGTCCAACAGAAGGACAGTATTCTATAATGTTTGGTTGATACCAAAAAATCCAGCTGGAACTCTAAGTGCAAGAGTGCCCAATGTGTGGCTGAACACCTGAGAAAAACATCCACTGTAATTTGTGTCTTGGAATGACCAGTTGAATCTCAGGTGTTACTATGAGGAACTGGACATAGGTGTGACTTGGGAGTCATGACCGAACCAGTATAAATCTTGTTGTGCCTTCGTGTGTGCCTATCTTCCTACTTCATCTTCTTTCATATTGTTGCTAAATAATCCTATTGCATTCTCTGGGTCATAGCCATATACTGGGCAACAGTCAACACACGGCATCCAGTCCAATCCCGATCGCTCCATCGTGCTTGTGGTTCCCTTAGGGGACCCTTTGTAAAATAGTGAAAAATCCGCTCTATCATGCAATGACACAGGGATCGATCCTTGAGATGGAATTATCCCATGGCTTGCCTCCTATGTATTTGGGCCTTTAATGCCCCTCTGTAAGGCCTTTTATAGCACCCTATAGTGAAGTGTAAACGAAAAACCTGACTCTTCACCCCTCCTGACACACTCTTAGACTTCATCTACCTACTCCTAGATTTGTCCAGCACTCAATCCAGTACTTGCCAGCTCCTTGCTGAGCCAGTGTTCATAGCCCTTTTTTTGAATCTATGCTAGCTTCTAGTTAATCTAGAAACCAGTGCCTCTAATCCAATCTGCTGGACTTGATGGTTGCACTTTGGTGACAGTGCGAACTATACCCTCCCAATGTCACGGCTTCTAGGGTACCTAGTCCTCTTTCAGTAGAAGAAATAAAGGCATTCGGATTCAATCCGATGTAAAATAAACATCGATCGCTTGTGGCCAGTGGGGAAGACTTCTTATAAATGAACCCCCACAATCACCTCCACTCATACCAGTGGAACCTTCCTCTATCCACGTGTCGCCCGACATTCTATGCCCACATGTCGTGCCCTGGCGGTACTTCTGTATTCCTATACACGAACCCCCCATAATCGCCTCTACTTGTACTAGAGGAACCTTTCTCTATCCACATGTCACCCTACATTCCGTGCCCACGTGCCATGCCCAGACAGTACTTCCCATGTCAAAAACATAGTTCCGTAGGTGATCGTCGAGAAATCAACTGGCACACCCACATCCTGTCCAATCTCCCCTGGCCTAGTTACCCTCGCACGTCACCGTCGTCTAGTTGACCCCTTTCGTGTGTGCCAGGTGCCCTTAGAATGATTAACCATACGTCGTTCACCCCTATGTGTTTTTATCATTTTTGCATTTCCCGTTACTACCCTTGGAAGCACACGTGCCAAATCGACCCATCTCGGCCTTCCAAAAGGAGAGTGTGTGTCACCGTCCTGGATGAAAGTCCTGCGAGCACGAACAACTCCCTAGACCATTGGAGAACTACACAGAGACTCCTGCGTGACTACTTCTAGTCTTAGACTTTACTAGGATATCATCCACATAAACTTCCATGTGAATGTGCATCATATCGTGGAAAATTGCCATCATGGCCCTTTGATATGTTGCTCCTGCATTCTTCAATCCGAAAGGCATGATGACATAACAGTAAGTCCCCCATGGGGTGGTGAAAGATGTTTTCTCCTGGTCTTCCTCCGCTAGACAGATCTGGTTGTACCCTGAGAAGCCATCCATGAATGATAACATCTCGTAGTCGGCGGTGTTATCTATCAAGACATCTATGTGTGGGAGAGAAAAATCATCCTTAAGGTAGACGTGATTGAGATCATAAAAATCAATGCAAATCTTTACCCTACCATCCTTTTTCATGACAGGGATGATGTTAGCTACCCATTGTGGATATAAGACTACCCAGATGAACTTAGCCTTGTGAAGCTTGTCAACTTCTTCTTTAACCTTGAGGGCAAGCTTAGGATGAAGCTACCTTAGCTTTTGCTTGACAGCCTTCGCATCGGGCATTTAGAAGAAGACGGTGTTCTACTAATGAAGGGTCCAAGCTCGGCATGTCCTCATAGGACCAAGCAAAGCCATCTGAAAATTCCTTAAGCATAGCCACAATCGCAGCTTCTTTTTCTTCACTTAAATTGGCACTAATCAGAATGATCTTCGGATTCTCCTCAGTGCTGAGATTAATTTCCTTGGTAGGCTCATCGACAGAGGTGCTTGGCTCATCGAACCTCCTTGTCCCGTCCACGTAGGTACTCACAGGGTCGATACCATCCATGAGCTCATCTTCTTCCGCTTCACTATCTTCTTCTAAGGTGTATACCTCTAAACCATCATCTAAGGAAGACCCTTCTACACTATCTGTCCCTAGGGAAATGGGGGCTACCAGAAATTTGGGGACTTGACATAGCTGAGCATACCTCTCCGCCAGATATCCTTGATAAAGCAGGTAGGAACAAGTCTGCCCCTAACCTTTTTTGGAGGTCTGGAAGGAGATGAACTGGACTCTCCTATACCTATACTCAATCCTAAACTACTATATACATGGGACGTGCCCTCAAGCGGGCAAGACGAGGAAGAGCCAATGTTCAAGGTGAAAAGTGTCGGCCCTTGGCTGAGAGATCCTGACTCCACGGAATAGGTTTCTTCAACATAGAGCTCACAAGCCCATCTCTCGTAATTAGCATCTTTTTTGGAGGTCGTAAGAAAATGCAAGAACAGTTTGCGGTGGAGAAACCACGACCGGATAGGTAATGAGTGGAGGAGTTTGAGGATGGAATAAGAAGGGTATGAAAATGATAGGCACAGGCATGTCTCTGGCTAGAAACACTCCTATCGGGGGAGGTAGATCGGGTGGCTCATCCTGATGGAATAGCTGGATTAGCCTGAAGTCTACTTCGGGTGAAGGGGGTTGTTAGATCTCTTTCTCACTGTCCCCATAGCCTTCATCGAGGATGTTTCGAGTTCCTGACTGAATTGGGCCTCTCATAAAGTGATCGAAGAGGCCGCCTTTATATGGAGTGGATTTGGGTATCTACTTTGGTGAGTAACCTAGACCAACCCGTCCCTTGGAGACCTTCAGTCGATCCCTTTGGGTAGGACCTTGTTCATTCTACCCTAGACCTTTTCCAATTGTGAAGCCCATCTTTTCCATCATTTCTCAACCTTTTTCTAGCGAAGTATCAGGGTGAACAAGTGGCCTAGGAGAGACGGTGTGGATTGATTGGTTAAGAGCTATTGGACCCACTGCCCCCATTATCGATGGTGTGGATGTTAGTATTGGTGTGCTATAGGCCAATTTCGGGTTGGATAGGCCCGATAGATGTACGATCTTGTTCATTATTAACGAAGTGGTATTTGAGCGTAAATTTGTAATTGTATATTACTCTATGATGTCCCTAGGATATGTGGTTGTAAAGTCAACTCGAGATGGGATCTCGATCATGAGACTGACTTTACATGGACACATACCTTAAACTGTTCTTGGTTGGAGGGTAATCACTCGGGGACTTTGATTACTTATTAAACTAGTACACATGATGTATGGGTGAGCAGTCTCATGGTCACTGGTGTGGGGCACCGATACATATGTATAGGTGTACGTTCTGGGAGGATGTACACTGAACTGATCTACTATTCGATCTTCAGATGGTTGATTATACCTAATGTCAACTGAAGATCCAATTATCTCAGTAGCATCGTTGGTCCTTTGACCTCAGACATTGATTGGATCTTACTCGAGGACTGGAATGGTTTAATGAGTTGGCTAAGTTACTTTAACCACAAATCATGAATTGCCAAGTCATTAACCATTTCACGATACGTATGAAGATCATCAATGGTCAAGAGGGGATCACTCATTGTCGGGTATATATCAGACAGTTAATGGGTCATGACACTGACGCTCCGTTAAATCCCTGGCAAGGGTCGTGTGCGTTCGTTTAGAACGGACATCATACACTTTAAGGATGTCATGGTCGAATGGCACGATCATGGGGGTTTGACAATTACCGTACCCTCGATCGAACCAGACTCATAGAAGGAGCGAGGGATTATAGCGATGCGACAACTGTAGAGATACATGTACTAGACATGGTGGTTTGAACCCGGCGTCCTCTAGGATCACGCGGATTTGCTTGACCCAACGTGATCAAAGGTTAGGAATAAATTAAACTATTATTCGGCTCTAGTAGAAGCGAATAATGAGTTTAATTTACCTCTAATTGAGAATTAGAAGTTAATGGACCTTAAACTAGAGTGACTATGGGCCTAGAGGATCACACACAATGGATTCTCGGGTGATGGGATATTATTGTATAGAGTTATATATTAAAGGCCTTCAATTCTTTTTGGAAAGGAATATATGAAGGGCTTAATATATATATATATATATATATATATATATATATATATATATATATACAATAATAGGAAATGATACATATGTAATATTGGTTCTTAGGGGATCTTTTAGAAAGAGCCTAACCCTTATATATATGCATCCTACGTAAAGGCATCTCTTCTTGATGCCAAGCACTTCCAAGAGGAGAAAACACCCCTTCTCCCCTCCCTCTTGCTCTCTCTCTCTCTCCCTAGTTGCTCTCTCTCTCTCTCTAAAGGGGGAAAAGCTTAGGGAAGAAAAGGAGATTTAGGAAGATCCACGGCTTGTATGCGCAGGGGAAGGATGGGAGGATACTGTCATCGCGTGAGGATCCGTGTGGATCAACTCTAGAGGCCGTACATCTGTGTGACTCGACGTTCGTGGAAATCGGCATCGGGCTGTAGATAGGTTTTATTTCTAATCTGAAGGAAAAGAAGGAATGGAGTGTGTGTGAATGGATGTGACTAATATGGCATCAAACTAAACATAGAAGGACACAAAACGCAATGAAATCAAACATCTACACATGCTATCAAGTTGTGATCATCACCAAGATATATAATGCAAAGAAGGATGCACTATGTACCTTTGAAAGGGGAGAGGATGAAGACACTTGCCAAAATGAAGATGCAGTGCCGGTATAGGATGAAGACGGTCTGGAGATGACCACAGAACGGCGAGGACAGTCGATCGATAGGCCGCTTCTGGCGCTGGAACATCACGCGGGAAGAAGACACAGGCGCTGGAGTCAAACGGTTTCCAGTCTGCCGCATACACTAGATAGACGGTCTGAGGAAGACCGCTTTACCAAGTGAACGGTCAGAGGTAGACCGTAATAGCTTCCAGCTTTCAAGCCGGGGAACTTGATCCTCTGCCCCTTCGGGCCGGCCAGGAGGGATGGGCCTCGCGTTTAAGCACTTGCTGGCCTGCAAAACAACACAAATGACAGACAACAATGACCCCAAATTAGTTTATGAAAGTGTAGTATCTATAATTGGGAACTATGAAGAGAGCACATGATTGAAAAGGGAAGTACCTGGGGGTTGGGTTTTTAACCCCTATGGGGCGTGAAAAACAATGGGAGGTTGTGGAAATGACAGAATGCCAGTGAAAAATGCAGAGAAAATGAGGGAGAATGATGAAGAAATGACTAGAACAATGGCCAAAAAAGAACTTAAGCTATGACTCAAAACATGAAGGAAATAGACTACTCCCTGAACCAAAGGCATAGAGGACGTAGAAAGCCTTTCTCCCTAGCTGGACTTTGCTCAAGAAAGCGACAACACCTCGACATCGACTTAGATCCCCCCCCCCCCCCCGCGGCCATGACTCAAGGGTTCTATTTATAGACCCCTGAAACCCTAGCTCGAATGGATGACTTTTGGGTGGCAATTAGACTTGGACTATGTTGAATAAACTGGAGATAATACTTCCAAGTTTTATCAGGATCAAACGGCGCTCGATTTGGCTGAGAATCTGTGGAGAAATCCATGGATCAAGCAAGGGGTTTGACCACGGATAGAGAGAGAAACTGCCCGTCGATGCAGGAATCTCGGTTGAAAGAAACGGTCCATCGATAGACCGCCTAGTTGTAGATATATATTTTTCCTCTCCTCTCTCTAAGAATCAGGGCGCATCAAGTGCGTGGACCAATGCGTAATGGGCAAATAACGAAAACGAGAGGAAAGTAGAGAACAAAAGAAAGGACCGTGATCGCCACCAAGGCGCCGCACGTGACCGGCACGCCGTACCTTGGAAAGGAAGGAGCTGCAGCGCTGGAGCGATGAACGGTTCTTTAGGAACCACTCGACTTGACGCGGTCTTATGACAGACCGTCCTTGTATGCTGCAAAGGAGGCGGGAGGAGCTACTGCTGTGGGACGGACGGTGGAAGGTAGACCGCACTCCAAGGAAGAACGGTCGTCAATGAACCGCACCACAGGTTGAACGGCCAAAAGGAAGCCGCTCGATCCCTTCACGCAGAAAGTTGGCAAGGGTTCGACCTCCACCCTCTCCGGCCGGCCAGAGGGGATGGGCCTCGTGCTGATGAAGTGCTGACCTGCAAAATAGTGTAAAGACACAAGAGAAACACCCAAATTAGAACTAAAAGACGTAGTACATGTTCACATAAGGAGGATTAAGCATAAATTAATGAAAAGGGGAATACCTGGGGGATTTTAAACCCCTAGGGTGACAAAAGCATGGGTGGATGTGTGCATGGAAACGAAAACGAGGGAAGACGTAAAGCAATGCATACAACAGACGACGAAGAAATCGAGAGACGACACTATGACTCAACACGCGGACTACTCCCTGAACTGGAGGCTCGTAAGGACGTAGAGAGCCTCCCTCCTTGGTGCTAGGTCGCTCAGGAATGCGGCAGGGCTTCGCCGTCGACCAAAAATCCCCCCCTTTCGGCGTCCGGCCACTAGGGTCTATTTATAGCGCCTAGAAAGCCAGCCTCGAAATCAGGGTTTTTAGGTATTTTCGGGTCGAGATTATAAAAGATAAATCATAGATATTATCATAATCTCTTATCCAGTCGAAACGGCATCAAAAATGGTTAATTATCCACGGAGAAATCATCAAAACAAACTGGGGCTAAAGCCATGAATAAAAGAGACAAAAGTCTGTTAAAAAGCCTCATCCGACGGGATGAGCGGTCTTATGATAGACCGCGCAACATTTGGGCGGTCTGGTTCAGACCGTCCAAGCTGTCGGTGGAAATCCAGATAATCAGAAAATCAACCCAATTATCTCTCTAACTGGCCGAAACGCCCGCCGTTGGACCCTCAAAGGTGAACGGTTCTAGTGAGACCGTTCTAGTGTAGAGCGGCCAATAGCCAACCGTTTCACACTGTCGGTGATAATTCGGATAATTGGATAATTATCTGAGGAAATGGGCGTGCGTAGGACTCTGAGGTGTAGGCGGTTGTAATAAGCCCGTCCATTGGTTTGAACGGTCCTAATAGGGCCGCAGCACAGCCTGTCGGTGAATATTCAGAAAAGACCTCAGAAATTAACAAAATGTATGAACGATCCATATCCAACCGCTCATCATCTGAACGGCTGAGGTTGGGCCGTGTATACTATGAAACGTTCAATTGACCAAAGCCAAGGCCCATTAAGCCCTAAATCGCCGCGGACTTCACCAAGGAGGGAGACGACCCATAAAATGAGCCCAAGACGTGCCACAAAAAATGGCCCAATGACTGATGGACAACTCGAGGCATCAACTAATGGGAGTAAGAGAAACGACTCAAATTATCGGTATAAAACGGGTGTCAACAGATGCCCCTCCTTAACGTCCTCTTTACAGGGGAGTGAGCGGAGGTGAAGCGGAGGTGACATGGAACATGGAGGTGGAGCGGAAATGCAGAGGAGTGGACCGGAAAAGTGGGCGTTAAGGTAAAACGACACCCGTTCTTATCAACAAGTGATGAGAATCTTCCGGAAAACCTTGAACCAAACGCCGGGAATAGTTAACTGAAAGTGATGCCAAATCTAGAGAAACTAAACTAAATAAAACAAATCGACAAGACCGACCTCATGGGGGACACAATCCCGCGGTCCAATGAGGGGGCCACAAAATAAAAAAGACTAAAGCTCCAGACGGGGACCTTTCAATCAACCGGATCAAACGAATCGACCAAAGAAAACCTTCGAAATTCAGAGTGGAATTAGTTCCTCTTACTCGAGCGTCCGAACACATAGCTGACCATTACTGACGGGACATTTCTTAAGCAAACCATGGGGCATGAAAGCTCAAAAGGATGCGTATGATGCATGCTGGGCTAAAATAAAGGAAACCGTTAAAACAAATGCCAAAAGAGATTAAAATATAAAATATTCAAGAGTAGTATTGCTAAGCTGGGAACGTCAGAGTCAAGATACCGTCCGCAACCACAGCGTGTGGATAGAACCGTCCTCCTCATGACATCCCAACTTAACGACCTATCTGAAGGTTAGGTACATGAGCCTGGATCATCATCATTTTTGTTGAAGGGGAACATCAGATCCGGGGATACGTAGATAACCTGCCGGCTCTTGAAATAATATAACATAATACCATATAATTAATGCAATAAGGGATTAGGGATAAAAGGCCATACCTAACTTACCTGTGCAGGTGAAACGGCGAGACTGGAGGAAATGATGCTGCATAAGATGGTTAAGAGATAATTTCCAAAGAAAATATCAATATTCATGATCTAAATACACCATCCAGATAAACAGCCTTATTGTAACCGTGCAATATTCCAAACGGCTCTATGTTAACCGTGTATACCTGACCTTTAAACGATTCTAAAGGGGCCGGTTGCCAGGGATGAACGGTCCACATAATACCGTTTATGATAGAACGGCTCTATGAGAACCGCTCGGGCCTGGAATTTCAACAGACTTAAAGTTAACAGTCACTAGTTATGTACGGCCAAATAGGAACCGCCCAAAAGATAAACGGTCTAACGATAGACCGTCCTTCTCTGTAACCTCGAAAAACTGAAACCCCCTCTTCTCCCTCCACCGTAACCGATGGTGGAAGGGACGAAGGGGGCCAAAAGACCCTCGTTCTCCCATTCCATCACTCTCTCTTCTGCCAACCCCCCCTTTCTCTAAGCCTTAAGCCCTTCTCTCGAACCCTCCCCGTCTTCTCGATGACACGGACGAAGCACCAGGCGGCCAGGCCACCGGCCGCCGGTGAGAGTTCACCGCCGCCGCCGCAACCGCCACCACCGCCGCCGTCTGAGGAAGGAGGGATGCCCGAAGTGACAATGGAGGAGCTCGCCATCGTCGCCGTCGAGGAAGAGGCCCCCGCCGGAGAGGAAGAGCTCGCCGGAGAACAAGTACCGATGAGGGCGGCCAAGAAACCCCGCGACCCCGAGGTAGGCTTCCCTCCCTAAATTTTATTTTTCCTTCAATTTCCATTAGTGCATGCCAGTTTAGAAACCCTTTTAGGGGGGTCTAGGTGTTTAGGGGTTAGTTGGGGGGCCACGGCGATCTCCCCAGCCGGCTGGGGACGTTCACCATCGTCAGTGACGACGACGGTAGAACGATTCAACAGAAACCGCCCGAACCGAACAATGCGGTCCACATAGGACCGTCCAAATTTACACGGCTTAGGAAACGCCGTTCAAACCCACACAGCAAACGAACAATCCTAAACAGGCGCGGTGAGGGTATCACCGTTCAAACAGTAAACGGACCGCATTGGTCCGTTCAATCACTCAACCGAGGCAAAACAATACGGTCCCCATAGGACCGTCCACAAGTCATGTGGACCAAGGGGGACCGCTTCTCCTTAGGAAGATGGGCAAACAGACGGTTCGAGGTGATCCGTCCAGGATAGGAATGGTTAAGGGTAGCCCGTGCAAACACAGAACCTGAAGAATCAGAACGGTTGGAAGGGGATCGCTCAATTGACGAGCGGTCAGTGGATAATCGTTCTTCAAACTAAGAATTGGGTCTCGAGAATTTACGAATCAATATGCAAGACTAAATCATTAATATGAATGAAATGCATGCAGGGGAAGCGTAGGACCCGCACCTCGTGGCTGCAGGTCCATGCAATGTACTTGGCACTGCCGGACTTCCAGAGGGAGCGGTTGACCGCCATGGGGTTTGCCCCCTTCCTGAGCATTGAGGTGTGTCGCTTCGAGGCTGCTCTGCTCTACGCCCTGCACGACCGCTGGGATCCAGTGAGTCGCGCGTTCCTTTTCCCGTGGGGCCACATGGTCCCCATGCTAGAGGACGTGGCCAGGCTCACTAGCCTACGTGTGCACGGGTCACCGGTCAGCGGGACTACCTTTCCTGACTACCGGGGGATGGCTCGGGAGTTGCTCGGCTTACAGCTGCGGCGCCCCGAGAGGCAGTCGACCCTCCTTCCCCGGGCTGCTCTCCAGGATAGTCTCGGTCTACGACGTGTGGGAGTTGCGGTCGGGGAGCGACCGGAGGAGCACTTGGAGCGGCTCGTGGGGCTGGCGAGGCCGAGAGTTGCTGTAGGTCCGGGACCTGAGGCGGACAGAGTTCTACGACGGTTCCTGATGCTACTGTTCGGGTGGCTTCTCTTCTCCACGCGGGTGGACGTGATGAGCTGTAGGTTCCTTCCCTTCCTCCAGGAGCTTGAGCACGCGGGTGACTACACTTGGGGAGCGACAGTTCTCGCTTTCCTGTTCGACACGCTCAGCTCGACGGCACGTCGGACGATGCTTGGGGGCTTCTCCCCCTTACTCCAGGTACAACTTTCTACCCTAGACTCGGTTATGCTATCCTACATGCTTACTGAATGCTGACACGACTTTGTGATGCAGGTGTGGGCCTACGTACGCCTACGTGGGCTGGGCAGAGGCGAGGAGACCCGTCCTGGGCTCCTGACGATTGCGCGGAGGTGGACAGCACCTCGGGAGATGACAGCCCTGAGACGACAGGTCCGGGAGCTGCAGGATGACCTGGACACCCTACCGTATACCTCGGTATGCTTCTAAACTCAGACTCCTTAGTTAAATGCAATTCTTTCATGATTATGATGCTGATGCAGTTTCCTATCTTTTACAGGTGCGGTGGACTCCTTATACAGAGGAGAGCCCGGAGGGCCAGACGTGGGTGACCGAGGCCTTGGCCTTTTCTAGCCGGGATGTGTGGCTTCACTGCATGAATGTGGTGGAGCCACTGTACTTCAGGTTGGTGATGAGGACCATCGGGGTCCATCAGCCGGCTGTTGAGTTCCCTGCGCCTGACAAGGCGGGGGAACGGGTGACGAGGATGACCCGGGGACTCCGCGAGGCGTTTGATTGGACAGCGAGGAACGCCTAGCAGGTCTCCGACTGGATCGCGCGTGGGCCAGTGGTGACCGCCCGAGCAGAGAGTGACAGCGCGTACTACACTGCGTACGCACGGCACTACCGGGACCAGGTGTTTCGGGGCGCCCACCGACCGGTACGACTTCAAAACTTAAACTTTGTCTATTATGCTTATGATGATGCACTGACACATGGACTTTTAATTGTAGGTCGACCCCGCAGGACGAGTGGCAGAGTTGCAGGGACTCCTGCACTCCACCATTCGGGAGAGAGACGAGGCCCGACAGGCCCTGGCCCTACTGGTGAGTTTTCTAAACCTTAGACTCTTTAAATTATGCAGTTCTATATGATTATGCATGCATGTGACTGACCTGGAGTATTTGGATGCAGCGTGCTGAGGGGACTCAGAGGCAGGGACCAGACGCTCCTTCTTCTTCTTCTGCCCAGACCCCAGCAGACCGGGCCGATCGGGATGCTGACTTTACTCGGATGGTGGAGCGGGCCAAGGCGGCTAAGGTGGCCCTTATAGAGAGGGTACGTAGTTCTAAACTTCCTCTTGCTTATTATGCTTATGAATGATATGCTTATGTAACTGACTGACAAGTGACGTGTGGATGCAGACATCTGAGTTGATCGGCCTTTGGGTCGAGTTGGAGTGGAGCCGAGCAGCGGCTCGAGAAGAGGTAGCTCGCGCGCGGGCGGAGGCCGCACTGAGCCGACCGGCAGACACAGTGGAGACCGCACTCCTCCAGGCCGAGCTAGAGCGACTCCGGGCAGGTGCGGCCGAGGCTGAGCGGTATCGGACCGAGGCGGCAGAGTTACGCGGGGAGCTGCGAGCGTATAAGGACATCAGTCGGTGCTCGCGCAGTGGGACCCCGAGCGTCAGCCACGGTACACATGGTTCTGTTAGGAGCTACTTCACAGGTTCCTCTGGCCAGCGGAGGAACGAGGAGGATGAGCAGCGCCGACGACGCCGTCGTGACGAGGTGACCTCAGCGATGCCTCCCCCGAAGAGGCACGAGGGTGAGGGAGACAGCAACGGGAGCTAGGGAGAGGGAGCTGCTTGACTTGTTGCACTGGGCCCGTCTTTTGTACATGATGTGACATGATAGTGATGTGCATATTTTTTGTTTTTTCGCTTGCTTTGTGGATGAATGTATGTATGCATGAATGGATGAATGCGCCTTGATTCCTAGATAGAGTGAGACAGACGGGGGAGTTTGAGAGACGCGCTCAGCTAGAGAGAGGGTGAGACAGAGGGATGCCGATTGAGTGACGCACACGCCGACTGGAGTGAGATGAGAGACGAACGTCGACTTGAGTGAGATGAGAGACGAACGCCGATTTGAGTGAGATGAGAGACGCACGCTGACGAGAGACGTACGCTGACGAGAGACGTACGCCAACTTGAGTGAGGTGAGAGACGCACACGCCGACTGAGTGAGGTGAGAGACGCACATGCCGACTGAGTGAGGCGAGTGACGTACACCGACTTTGAGTGAGGCGAGTGACGTACACCGACTTGAGTGAGGCGAGAGACGTACACCGACTTTGAGTGAGGCGAGTGACGTACACCGACTTGAGTGAGGCGAGAGACGTACGCCGACTTAAGTGAGATGATAGTGGTAAGTTGACTGGGGGGCAGAGCACATGGGCGGTTCTTGTATAGCCATTTATAGATAAGAGCGGTTCTCCACAAACCGCTCCAATTGGATTGGGACGGTTCAATATAAACCGTAAGAGAATTGGAACGGCAGATTGTAGACCGTACAAGTCATTGGACTCGGATTTTCTGAGGGAGATGAACGGTTGATAATGGGCCGTTCATGAATATGGACGGTCTATCGTAAGACCGTCCAAGTGGACATCCTGTCTGCTCGAACGGGGACTCCCTGGAGAGTCCCCTGCCCAAGGGTAAGACGTTTTGAACTTATCAAAACCTTATCTTAACCCGTCCTAGACTTAACCAAGCCTAATCCTGAAAGGCCCAGGCTTCCTAACAAGTCTTATAAGTAATACAGGGGTCTAAACTCGTAGCTCACACATCCCCTCTCTTTCAAGACTTGAAATCTTTGATTCTCACTACCAAAACATCATGAAGAGGGCCCTAGAGGCGAGTTCAATGGAGGGGGCACCTTTTGAAGGGCCCAAGTCGGCCAGAAAAGAGCGGGAAGTGCTCCTACGGCTGACCGCAATCCCACGACATCTGAGCTCAAGTCCCATGAGAGAGGTAGGCCTATCACGGTACATTCAGTTCAATTCATCTCCTCCCACTTATATTTCCTCCTTTCCCTCTCTTTTGGCATCCAGCTTCTTCCTGGCGCGAGGCGGTACTCTATCTTGAAGTGGCTGGCTCCCATGGTCCGTGCTTTGCCCCTAGGTGTGACGGCCATCCTTCGATCCTGGCATTTGCAACCTCTCCTAGTGCTTGGTCAAAACTATCCAAAACTTTCCCTTGACTGGCACAGCATCTCAGCTATAGTTGAAATATGGTACCCTCAGACCCATACTTTCTTCTTTCCATCATTTGAGGCCACTATCCTACTAGAGGAGGTGGAGACCTACTTTGGGTTCCCTAGGTTCAAGGTGGGGGAGGAAGACTTGATATGCCATACGGTTGCCCCTATGGACCCGAGACTCATTCTAGGGGGATTCATCTCGGACAGTAGAGAGGTTCACGCCTTCGTAGGCCCGCGTCAGATCCACCTTCTTCCCCTCAGCCAGTGGGTAGTGGAACATTGTAAGAACAGGAGTGAGCGGGACGAAGCTATAGCCAAAGCCGCCTCCAATTGTTTATGCGGGGCCCTCTTGTTTCCCTCAGTCGACCACATCCTAGAAATGCCCCTTCTTAGTACCATCAGTGGACTGTGGCAGGGACTTTCCATCTCCCAGGCCATCCTTACTTACTTGTTCGAGGGTCTAACTTGAGCAGCCTTGGGAGGTCCCCTCTTTGGTTCCATGATCCTACTGGAGTGCTGGTTGGGAGTTAGGATGAAATTCATTTATAGGGAGGAGGTCACTTCGTCGAGCAGGATCTTTGGGAGCCACCCCCTCTTCTTCATAGGTGGCGCGTTCAGATTCTCCCCATAGGTCGAGTGCAGGACAGCTGAGATGAAGACCAGGGACGAGTGACGATTGTACATCAATCGGCTACCCCTGGACAGGTTCGTGATGCGCCCGGGCTTCCTTCATGACACCACCTTCAGAGTTCGCAGGAGGATCGGCTTGGACTTGAGGCTTGTGAGCGACACCGCACTGGCGATGTACAGCCCACACCGGTGCTACTTACAGGTCGGGCTACCCCGGACGGTTCTACCGGCACTACCCCACCTTCCCGCATTGCAAGCGAGGAGGATCGGCGCGGAGGAGGACGAGCAGGCAGTCAGGAGTGCCCTGATTATGTGGGAGGTGAGCAGGGCACTTACCCTACCGGCCGATGTGGGAGAGATCTCGGCGATACGCCAGGCCTATCTTAGTGAGCTAAGAAAGATACGTCCTCGCGGGGATGCCCAGCAGAGGATCGAGTGATTTCCCTTTTCTTGTTTGATGATGATTGTTGGATGAGACTTATGTTTAGACAGTTTGATATATGAAAGGAATAAAGTGGATGAGTTTGATTGAATTTGGGCTTTGTGGTTTGATCATGATGTGATTGCATAAGGCGAGGATTGAACATTCATGTGGCCACGAACCGGCTGCCCTTCCAATCTGCCCCTGTACACATGCAAACATGAAAAAAGATTAAATCTATTTTAGGCTTAGCCCCTTGCCTATAGTAAGTCAGGAGATGACCGTTTTCTTGATTTTTGGTCAAGGGGTTAAGCCTTATCAAATAGGCAAATATCAAAATGTAAAAAAATGCCAATGAATGCTATGAATGCCAGAGGGAAACATATGATTTGTGAGTTTTGGAATATTTGATTTTTTTTTGGGTTTTGGAATATTCGATTTTTTTAGGTTTTGAAATATTCGATTTTTTTGGGTTTTGAAATATTTGATTTTTTTTTAGGTTTTGAAATATTTGATTTTTTTGGGGGTTTTAAAATATTCGATTTTTTTTTTGGGTTTTGAAATATTCGATTTTTTTTTGGGGGTTTTGAAATATTCAATTTTTTTGGGGGGTTTTTGAAATATTCAATTTTTTTTGGGTTTTGAAATATTCAATTTTTTTTTGGGTTTTGAACCAGCTCGGGTTTTAATAGCAGGGACATTCTCATCTTGCCATGGACTTCCCAGGCCCAGCGTGTGCAGGAGAGGGACTGCCTGTGGTCGGAGTCAACATTGCTCAACGGTGTTTCTACCGAGGCCATATCCGGGGTGGGATTCATTCCTTGGGAAAGTAAAAAGGGATCGAGTAGGAAAGCTGACGATAGGTGTAGAGGTTTTTAGGGCTTGAGTTCTTTCCCAGGACACCCCCTTTTCAAAGAATCCAGTCTGTTGCGCCGGGGCTTTGTATCCGTTATCGAACCTTCACCCGCTCTAGGCACGTATGCGACCGGGCTCATAACGTCCCGCGGGGAAACTATACTGCCACTCTTGTCATGCCTAGTTGTATCCTTTTGGGGATTTTGAGAGCTTCGAGCTTTGTGCTTTCGGCCTTATCTTTTGATTTTCTCCCTTTTTCTTTCTTTTTCCTTCTTACTTTCCTTTTCTTTCTTTGCGGAGTGAGGTCTTAACGGATTGCCCCTATTTGAGACCTCTTTTAATGGGGGATCCAGGTCAGTTCTCGCCCCCTTATTCACCACTTGCCCCTATCTTCAGCCGAGAGAGAGGAAATACAAGGATTTCCACCTTCCCCGAGCATGGCCAAATGAGAAACGGTGTCGGGTAGCATGAGAGAATACCGAACCACAGGCAATCGTGTAGTGTGTGAGATGTTGGACCTAGGTCCTTCTTTCGCAATCTGGTGGGGTGTATACCCTGCCATCGAGCCGTTGCTGGTTTTGACTTTATGGATAGAAACGTTTTAAATACAACCCATTCCACGGGTTTGGCAATTCTTCACCCTCCGCGTTGATTAGACGATACGCGTTACCTGGGTAAGCTTCTGTAATTACGAAGGGCCCTTCCCAGTTCGGTTGTAGCTTAGACCTGGGACCTACTGACCTGATGAATTTACGTTTCAAAACCATATTACCTACTTGGAATTTTCTTTCAATGACCTTCTTTTGAAAATATCGCGAGACACGTTTTTGATATACTGAAACATGATTGGCCGCATTCAACCTTTTCTCATCTAAGAGTTCCAGTTGGACTAGCAACGCCTCTCGACGTTCGTCAAGATTAAGTTCCTTATCTAGCTGCACTCTTAGGGAAGGGATCAGAATCTCATACGGGAGTACCGCTTCCATCCCATATGTGAGAGCAAAAGGAGTCTGCCATGTGGGAGTGCGGACGGAGGTGCGGTAAGCCCATAGAGCTTCTATCAGTTTGTCGGCCCAATCAGCAAATTTATGTGATTCGCATGTTTTCTTGATAATTTTAAGAAGGGTTTTATTCGTGGCCTCAACCTGGCCATTACCTTGGGGGTAATATGGTGATGAATGATGCAGAGCTATATTGAATTTCTTACAGAGGTCCTAGAGTTCTTGTGAGACGAATTGAGGCTCGTTGTCGGTGATGACATCGCTTGGCACTCCAAATCGCGAGATGATGTTCTTCATAATGAAGCGGCACACCGTGGTGGCTTTGATTTCTGCATAAGCTTCAGCTTCCGCCCACTTGGTGAAGTACTCCGTAGCCGTCAAAATGAAGGACTTCTGCTTAACTGCGGAATTTGGATCACCAAGGGGTCTGATAATATCAAAGGCCCACATGGAGAATGGCCAAGGAGCAGACAGGGGGTGAAGAGAAGAAGCGGGAGCGTGGATTTTGTCATCGTGGATCTGGCACTGAAGGCACCTACGGACATAGGTGGAACAATCTTCTTCTAGAGTTGGCCAGTAGTAGCCCTGCCTAAGAATCTTTTTCGCCAACGCCTGTCCATTCACATGCCCGCCACACTCACTGGAGTGGGCTGCTTCCACAACTTTCCAAGCCTCTTCGTCATCTAGGCACCTCATTAGAACTCCATTCAGAGCCCGCCTATATAATTCACAAGCAATGATAGTGTATCTCATGGCAACTCTTCTAATGGCCTTTCGCTGCCCAGCGTTTGCCTCTTCTGGAAATTTACCGTCCTTGCAATACTGCTCAATTTCATAAAACCATGGCAATTCTTCTTCTTCGATGATCTCCTCGAGCTCAGCTAATGATACTTCCTTCACTTCCTCTCTTTCTATCTTCCTCTCTACGGACTTTCGGAGGTTGTCGAACCAGGGATCCTGGAGAGAAGGAGCACCTAGCCGTTGGACCACAATGGTCTCAGTGGCACGACTTAGGGGAAATGATAGGGAAGAAGCGAGCGATGCAAGGGCATCAGCCAAGATGTTCTGAGAACGAGGAGTATGAATGTAGACGAGTTTCCTGAATTGCCTAGCCAAGAGCGTGACCAGATCTTGATAGGGTTTAAGCTTAGGGTCACGGGTGCGGTAAGTTGACAAAACTTGGCGCAACACCAATTGAGAGTCTCCTATGATGTTAAGGTATCGCGCGCCCAAGATGTAAGCGTGCTTCAGACCGGCAAGGAGAGCCTCATACTCGGCTATATTGTTAGTGGCAGGAAATGAGAGTTGATATGCCACGGGGATAGTTACCCCTTCTGGAGTGAGAAGAACGGCGCCAATTCTGCTGCCCTGGGAATTAAGGGCACCATCGAAATGAAGAGACCAAAAAGGAAGATGAGTGATCACCGCCAGGTGTTCATCGGGGAATTCATCCTGGATGGCATCAGTACGAGGGATAGGAGAGCGAGCCAGGTGCTCGGCAATAGCATATCCCTTGATTGCTTTCTGCACGATGAAGGGGATGTCGAACTTGGAAAGAAAGCTCCGCCAGCGAGCTAGTCGACTAGAGAGGACAGGCTTTTCCAAAAGATAATGAATGGGGTCCATTCTAGAGATGAGCCTAACCTCGTGGGTGAGGAAATAGTGTTTAAGCTTCTGAGCTACCCACACCAGCGCCGCACAGGTCTTCTCCATGGCAGTGTACTTGGATTCAGCGGGATTAAATAACCTTGAGAGATAATATGCTGCCCTTTCCCTTCCTTCATCATCTACCTGTGCCAGGACGGCTCCTAGGGAGTCCTCAATCACAGAAATGTACATGATCAGGGGTTTCCCAGGGACAGGTGGTTGTAGAACCGGGGGATTAGAGAGGTAGACCTTGAGTTCCTCATAGGCCTTCTGACATTGTTCATTCCATTCAAATTTTGCACCTGCCTTTAGCAATTCATAAAATGGGCGGCATCTTTGCGAGTGCTGAGATATGAATCTCCTAATGAATTGCAAACGCTCGATCAGACCTCGAAGCTCAGTGATGTTCTTCGGCGGCGGCATTTCCATAACGGCCTTCGCTTTGTTTGGATCGATCTGAATCCCCCGTTTGCTAACTATAAACCTGAGCAATTTCCCTGATGCGACTCCGAACACACATTTCTTTGGATTCATCTTTAATTTGTATTCCCTAGCCCTTTGCAGCACCTTGGCTAGAATGGCGGGGTGTTCTTCTTGCGACCTCGATTTGACCAAAATATAGTCCACGTAAGCTTCTAAGTAGACGTGCATCATATCGTGGAAGATAGCCATCATCGCCCTTTGATAGGTGGCACCTGCATTCTTCAATCCGAATGGCATAACGACGTAGCAGTATGTTCCCCATGGTGTTGTAAACGAGGTCTTTTCTTGATCTTCCGGAGCCAGAAGGATTTGGTTATACCCAGAATAACCATCCATGAAGGAGAGGGCTTCGTACCAAGCCGTATTATCGACCAAGACATCGATGTGAGGAAGTGGAAAATCATCCTTCGGACATGCTTTGTTCAAGTCCCTGAAGTCAATACAAATTCGAATTTTACCATCTTTCTTCATTACTGGGACTATGTTTGCCACCCATTGTGGATACAGCACAACTCTAATGAACCTAGCCTTATGCAATTTATCGACTTCTTCCTTAATCCTCAAGGCCATCTGCGGGTGGAATCTTCTTGCTCTTTGCTTAACGGGCGTTGCCCCAGGTTTGAGAATCAACCTATGTTCGACCAAGGCGGGGTCAAGACCCGGCATGTCCTCGTAGGACCAGGCAAAAGAATCACTATATTCTCTCAAAACTTTGACGAGTTCCTCTTCAACTTGCGGAGGGAGGTTAGCAGAAATAAGTATGAGCCTGGGATCCTCTTCTGTTCCGAGGTTAATTTCCTTAGTGGGCTCATCCACTGCTATGGAAGGTTCGTCAAATTTCTTCAAGCCTTGTGCGTATAAATCGGCAGTGTCATCCACCTCATCTTCCTCATCATCCGCTGGGTCCTTCTCATTCAAATTTCATATACTCCTAATCCATCATTGCTCCATACCCCATCAATTCCCTCATCATCTTCCAGGACAATCGCGGTCTCTACAAATTCCGGACATTTCAGCAGGGCATGACATCTTCCGGCCAAATCTTGTAGAAATCTATCAGGAATGCTTTTGGGAGGACGCGTTACGGCAGGCGCCGCAGACGTGGAAGGGCTGACTAGACACGAACTAGATTCTACCATGACTGACTCGACTATCCTAGGAGACTCTGTACATTGTACATCTAATCTAGAGGAGCGGAAGTCTACCGGAAAAGGAACAGGGGCCTCATGCCCCTCGGAATTTGGGCAGAACATAGCGTAATCTTCCATGGAGACCTCCGTTTTAAAATTGGCATTTTTTTTTTGGAGGCTGGAGGTGATCACGCAGCAGGAGGAGGAAGAGGATGGAGGAGGGGGTAACTGCATAGGAAACAACTCAGGGAAAATGCAGTCAAAGAAGGGATCAGAAGAGGAGAACCACATTTCATGGAGCTGAACTCCTGGGGGAGGAGGGGTGAACAGGGTGGATAGATCAATGGGCGGGCAGCGCCCGCAAGCACATGGAACGAATAAAATTTCAGGCCTCTCCGCGAAGTACGGGTCGACCATGAGTGGAGGGGAACGGGGAACAGAATCCAACTGTTGAAACCAGGAAGCAAGACGGGACGGGGATGTAGAATAAGTAGTGATAGAGCTTCCCATCTTCCGTGGCCCCTGGCAGACCAATGGCATCGGAGGACACTTTGCCAGCTGCGTCTCCTTCTTCTTTGGCTCACTCTCTTTTTCATGAAACATTTTTGCAAAGCAATCAGAAAGATCTTCCAAGTCACCGACCGACCTTCGTAGTGACGGTGGTGGATCAGCAACAGCACAGGCTTCGTCTGTCTTCCCTTCAGGGCTGGATGGCGGGGTCTTCAAGGTACCAGGCTGTAACGGACCCTTCACAAAGTGTTGCCGGTAATCCCATGTTATGGGCCCAGAGTCTCCGAGTATCGTCATCGAGGACTCGTGGTAGCCGAGGCCCCAGCGACCCATTTTCTTGCTTTTGGGGACGGGATTAGTCGGGCCCTGCAATTGCGCGGCGAGCCCTAGGCCCGGCTGGTAGCCTAACTTCAAAATCATATGCCATCCTTTGGAATCTCTAATCTTGGATTTGACTTTCACATTGACTGGCGTCGTAGCGGGCTTGCGTGACGCATATGCCCAAGAATAATTCAAATCCATTACTGACAGAATTGGCCTATTACTTGACCATAATGTAGGCAGGATCTTGGCTGCTATGGCGTCGACATTTTGGACTGTGGAAATGCTTTTTACCTTGACCACCCGCCCTTGGAAAGGGAACTTCAAGCATTGGTGGGCAGTTGAGGGGACGGCATTTAAACTGTTCAGCCAAGGACGTCCCAGAATAGCTTTAAACATCAGGTCTATGTCCAACACATAAAACTCCACGTCCATAACCAAAGGCCCCAGCTCGGCCTGCACAGTCACAACCCTGTGACAAGCACGCCTGGAGTTATCATAGGCTGCTATTGTGGTCGGCGTCGGCTTGAGCATGTCCTCTGAGATATTGCAGGCATGGAGGGTACTCAACGGACACACATTTATTGATGCTCCTGTGTCCACAAGGGCAGATTCCACGGCCGTTTTGTTTAAAGAAATGGTTATACACAACGGCATCTGCCGGGCCTCAGGGGGTGCTAGCTCTGACTCGGAAAATTAAATAGAAGGCCCCTTAGTAATGGTTGCCAGGACTGAGGGCAGGCTGTCTACTGCCACATCTTCACTCACCACAACTTTCTGCAGGAAGGTCTTCAAGGCATCTTGGTGGAGTGGCGACCTCTTGATCAATTCTAACACTGAGATTTTAGCCGGCATCCGGTCTAAATGCTGTAATAAGTCATATCTTGTACCTGGCACGGGGTCTGCTTCTTCTGTTTCAGCTGCGGGGGGATGAACTTGGATATTAGGTGCAGATGCACTGGAAGGGGGGAAAATTCTCTGGAAGGGACGCCCGCTCTGAAGGGCGCACTGTGATGCCGACACGGCCTGAGACGGACCCCCGCTTGGCCCGGTGGGATAGGTGAACGGCATAGAAATGGGGGTGAGGATGGCGGAAGTGGGTTTAATAGGCCTTGGTGAAGAGGAAATGGGTAAAGGGTTAAGCGGAGGGGAGATAACGGAGGGTATGGCGGGTGGTGGTGGAAGGACGGGTGGAGCGGAGGGGAATGTAATGGGTCTAAGGGGCGACGTGGAGGGAGCGACAAGTGGTGTGGTGGTCAAAATAATGGGTCTGAGGATGGAGGGGATAGTAGGTGCGGGAGAGTAGTTGTGGTGGAGGGCCAAGAGGTATGCAGGGGTTTCATCGTCAAACGTCCACCCAGCGTTGGGGGCCGGGCGCTGGACCATATTTACTTGTGCTGGGGCCGGTGCCGGCGGCTGTTGTTGTTGCTGGGGAGCGGGTTGATGTACTGGCATGGGATTCTGATGAATCCTGAGGTCTTGTTGTGGTTGCTGGGGTTGTTGTTGCTGCTGGGGTTGTTGCTGCTGCTGCTGCTGGGGCGCCACCTGCTGCGGCCTGGCCTGTCTCTGCCTCTGCTTGATATCCTCAATCAACTGGTGCATCTGGGCCCAATCAATCCTCTGGCCCTCATGCAAGTCATATACCAGATCTCTGAACTGATAACATCATTCTATCGTGTGCCCGGGCTGCCGATGGAATATGTAATATCGGGACTGGTCGGCTGTCGGATTCCAGTTTGGGCGCTCAGGAGGCAACTGAAGATCACCAGTATACATTAGAGCAAAGAAGATGTCTGGCAAGGATTCTGGAAGAGGAGGGTAATGGGCCCTCTTTGGAGCTGGTCGAGCAGAGCCGTAGGCGGCGGGTGGAGGAACATTATTGTACTGCGGGGGCCGCTGAGGCTGTTGGGGTGGCGGAGGCGCCTGTTGAGGGTATTGTGGGACTTGGAAGGTGGACTGGGGAACTTGCGGAGTGGAGAACTGGGGGTTGCGCTGAGGCTGTGGGAAGCGAGGTGGAGCGGTTTGGTGGGGAAACTGAACAGCCTGGACATGCTCATTAATTTGTACTCCCTTAGTAACGGGGCCCTGGGACTTCTTGGCAGCCTTGGGCTTCTGGGCCTCGAATAAAGAATGGATGGGGGAGTCTTTGAACTGGGTTTGTATGAACCGAGCCCTGCTGTATAACTGGTGCATGCTCGAAATATCATTCATTGCTAAAATGTTCCTGAAAGTTGGTGTAGCGTTGGAAATTAATAACTTTACTTTTTCTTCTTCCGGGATCTGCCCAGGCACACGTGAGGCCATCTGCCTCTAGCGGTCTGCGTAGGTTGCGAAGTCTTCTTCCGGCTTCATCTTCTCTGCCACTAAATCAGTGAAGGAGTATTCGGGTCTAACCCGATCCTGAAATCTCTGTATAAACCTCTCCTTGACCGTCTTGAAATTCTCGGCCTCCTCCATAGGCAAGGTGTAGAACCATTCTAGAGCGACCCCTTCCAATGACCGGCGGAACAAATAGGCCATCAGGTGATCATCCTGCTGGAACTGAGCTGACTCGTACAAGAACTCCCGAACATGGATGAACGGGTTGCCATTCCCATCGTATTTACGGTACACGGGGAGCTCGAACTGTGCTGGAAAATGAATGTCCCTAAAGTTAGAGATGGGGACGTCAGCAAGGGATTGCGGACCAACCCGCCTCTAGAGGAGATCAATCTGTTGCTGCATAGCAGCCCATTTGTCAAGGATTTCCTGTTCCCGGGAAGGAGGAGAAGGAGCAGGAAGAGCAATGTTTGGATAGGGGGCCGAGGGATGAGCCGACTGAAGAGGCGGCGCGTAAGAGGGATAATGGGCGGAGGAGGGCCCCACATCCATGCGAGTCAACTGAGCAGCCCCCGGTTGCAACCTAACAAAATCCGTCGGGGCCACGAGGGCCTGCGGCGATGGAGAAGCTGTGGTGTACGAATCAAGATAAGGCATGGAGGGGATCTAAGACTTCCCCTTATCAAGTTGTTGATGGACCGAGGTGGAGGCCTGGCCCATTTCCATGTTAGAGGAGCAAAGGATCTGAGGGCGGAGAGGCGTGAGATCAATGGGTGCCACAGAGGTGGTCCCGATCACGGGGGAAGTGGTGGCAGCAACAGTCGTGCCACGAGGAAGAACTAGGGTCGGGGCATCGCCCCCTTGTAAAGCCTGCCGAATGAGATGGAGCTGGGTCGGATCCAGCTGAGCCATCATGTTGAGAATCTGGCTGGCGGGATTCTGAATGGAGGGATTTGAAAGAGAGGGTTGAGAACCCTCACCAAGAACGGTCGGGAGTGGAGGGGCATTCCCCTCCCCCCCTTGTATATGGGCGACCCGAGGTGGGTCCTCGAGAAGGCCACGAGGAAGAGAATCCTCGTGAGACTGAGAGAAGTCGTAAGACGACATCGGGTAGGCTGAATCAAACAAGGGGTTGGAGTAAGAATGGAAACGAGAACGGACCCTAGGAGATGATCTTGAGGGATAGAGACAACCCCACATGCACTAAGAGACCTAAAGAGGGGAGAGACAGATAACCCTAACCCAACTGAATCAAACAAACAAATCAAACCATGAGCATGCAAGATGGAATGAAGAGATGAGAGGAGAATCACCCCAATTGTGCAATCAAGTTATTAAAATGATGCTCGTCGGATTTCTTAAAATCTCCCTTTCGAACCTTAGTGGATTAATGACAATATGAATTCTCTCAACCACTAGGTGCCTAACTGGGATGGGAAATGGGGAACTGTGTGAGTCTGCTAGGATTTCTCACCGGCGAATGCAATCCTATACTGGGGGTGGATATGGTACAACCTACCCGGTGTCCGTGTGGGAATCCATGGCTCACGGGGGCTTACGGAGGTCCTCGGCGGGATCCCTAGTCGGCTCCAAGGAATATGGAGACGAGAGGAAACCCCACCTCGGTAGGAATGCAGCTAATATGAGAACAGGTGAATGTTCCTATGCTCACCGGAGTGCATGCACAATCTAGCCTAGCAGCTAACAATCAATGAATAAGCACACACACGAGCAATAAAGAAACATGGTGATGCAATGATGATAAGGAAATCGGGGGGATCAATGAATAGAGCCAGAAATAGCAGACCACATGAAATATGATAATCAAAGCATAGCGTACGTACGCTGTGGCAGAAAATGAACGGCTCTTCCTTGACCGCTCCAATAGTAGAACGGTCTGTCTGGGACAGTATAATGCAGGGAGAAAGCAAAACTACAACGTAATCACAGGACCTGAACACATGGGGCAGCAGCGGGGGCAAAGATAATACCAGACAGACGGTCCGTCAGCAACCGTGCGACATCCCGAACGGTCCCCCAGCAGCCGCGTACCTACAATAAGAACAAAGCGAAACGCACCTGTGCTGGAGGACTGAACGGCTAGACCAAGACCGCTCTAAATATTGGACGGTGTATATGGCACCGTCTGTAACAAGAAAGACCGGCGAAGCTGGCTCGGACTGCAGGGTTGAATGGTGGAATGTCAACCGTGTCTGTGTTGGGCGGGTCTTGGAGAACCGCTCAGTTCCCAGGGGACGGAAACGCACCCCAACCTGCAAATCACCCTTGGGAAGAACAAAAAACTTGGACACAAAGAAAGAGGGTCAGCAATCTCAACAGCACGATGGGCATTAGGTGTCCCACCGTGTTCGCCACAAAAGGGGTGTAGATATATATTTTTCCTCTCCTCTCTCTAAGAATCAGGGCGCATCAAGTGCGTGGACCAATGCGTAATGGGCAAATAACGAAAACGAGAGGAAAGTAGAGAACAAAAGAAAGGACCGTGATCGCCACCAAGGCGCCGCACGTGACCGGCACGCCGTACCTTAGAAAGGAAGGAGCTGCAGCGCTGGAGCGATGAACGGTTCTTTAGGAACCGCTCGACTTGACGCGGTCTTATGACAGACCGTCCTTGTACGCTGCAAAGGAGGTGGGAGGAGCTGCTACCGTGGGATGGACGGTGGAAGGTAGACCGCACTCCAAGGAAGAACGGTCGTCAATGAACCGCACCATAGGTTGAACGGCCAAAAGGAAGCCGCTCGATCCCTTCAAGCAGCAAGCTGGCAAGGGTTCGACCTCCACCCTCTCCGGCCGGCCAGAGGGGATGGGCCTCGTGCTGATGAAGTGCTGACCTGCAAAACAGTGTAAAGACACAAGAGAAACACCCAAATTAGAACTAAAAGACGTAGTACATGTTCACATAAGGAGGATTAAGCATAAATTAATGAAAAGGGGAATACCTGGGGGATTTTAAACCCCTAGGGTGACAAAAGCATGGGTGGATGTGTGCATGGAAACGAAAACGAGGGAAGACGTGGGGGAAAAGCAATGCATGCAACAGACGATGAAGAAATCGAGAGACAACACTATGACTCAACACGCGGACTACTCCCTGAACCGGAGGCTCGTAAGGACGTAGAGAGCCTCCCTCCTTGGTGCTAGGTCGCTCAGGAATGCGGCAGGGCTTCGCCGTCGACCAAAAATCCCCCCCTTTCGACGTCCGGCCACTAGGGTCTATTTATAGAGCATAGAAAGCCAGCCTCGAAATCAGGGTTTTTAGGTATTTTCGGGTCGAGATTATAAAAGATAAATCATAGATATTATCATAATCTCTTATCCAGTCGAAACGGCATCAAAAATGGTTAATTATCCACGGAGAAATCATCAAAACAAACTGGGGATAAAGCCATGAATAAAAGAGACAAAAGTCTGTTAAAAAGCCTCATCCGACGGGATGAGCGGTCTTACGATAGACCGCGCAACATTTGGGCGGTCTGGTTCAGACCGTCCAAGCTGTCGGTGGAAATTCGGATAATCAGAAAATCAACCCAATTATCTCTCTAACTGGCCGAAATGCCCGCCGTTGGACCCTCAAAGGTGAACGGTTCTAGTGAGACCGTTCTAGTGTAGAGCGGCCAATAGCCAACCGTTTCACCCTATCGGTGATAATTCGGATAATTGGATAATTATCTGAGAAAATGGGCGTGCGTAGGACTCTGAGGTATAGGCGGTTGTAATAAGCCCGTCCATTGGTTTCAACGGTCCTAATAGGGCCGCACCACAGCCTGTCGGTGAATATTCAGAAAAGACCTCAGAAATTAACAAAATGTATGAACGGTCCATATCCAACTGCTCATCATCTGAACGGCTGAGGTTGGGCCGTGTATACTATGAAACGTTCAATTGACCAAAGCCAAGGCCCATTAAGCCCTGAATCACCGCGGACTTCACCAAGCAGGGAGACGACCCATAAAATGAGCCCAAGACGTGCCACAAAAAATGGCCCAATGACTGATGGACAACTCGAGGCATCAACTAATGGGAGTAAGAGAAACGACTCAAATTATCGGTATAAAACGGGTGTCAACACCAGTGTGCTAAGCGGCCTATCAAATGACCATTATGCATCTGGCCGGTAGAAAAATAAAAATAAGATAAATGCGCCCATTTATCCAAAGACCAAGTCAAAAGGGAATTCCCTCCAAGTAGAAACGATTCTCGGAAGACCGCCACAATCACGGGACGATCTATCGTGAGACCGTTATAAAAGTAATAGTTCGACTCAGAAAATGACAAGTCGACATAGGGAGCGCAAACGGTCACTCAACAGACCGCCACCTTCCTGAAAACGGCCTATCGTGAGACCGTTATTTAAGGTGATCGTTGGAAAAGAGCAAATAAGAGGCAAGTAGGCACACTCAATCCAAAGACGTAGTCAAACCAAATCTCACTAAGTCCAAACTCGAGAAAACATAGGAGCAAACCCCAACCAGGGAGAAAGTGACCCATAAAATAGGCCCAAAACCATTTGAGAAATGGCCCAATGAGTAATGGACAACCTTGGGACATCATAAATAAAGGTAGGAAAATAGCCCAACTCAAAGGTAAAAAATGGGTGTCAATAGATGTCCCTCCTTAACGTCCTCTTTGTAGGGGAGCTAGCGGAGGTGAAGCGAAGGCGAGATGGAAACATGGAGATGAAGCGGAGTTGTAGTGGAGAGGACTGAAAAGTGGCCGTTAAGGTAAACGACACCCGTTCCTAACCAACGAGTGATAGGAATCTTCCAGAAAACTCCGAACCAAACACACGGAATAGTCAGACCAAAATGACACCAATCTGGAGGAACTAATAAAATAAACGGAAGGAGAAAACACAACCAACCTCATCAGGGGACACAATCCACGGACCAATGAGGGGACCGAAATAAATAGTAACGTAAAAAAGAAAGAGAGCAGACTAAACCCCAGACAAGGACCTCTAGTCGATTGAACCAAGTGAACAAACCAGAAAATACCTTCCAATTCTGAGTGGAATACCCTTCCTTACCAAAGACCAGGATGCACGAATGTCCAGTACAGATGAGATATTTTCAGACAGATTAGGGACATGACTGCTTAAAAATGTGTATGATGCATGTTGGGCTAAAATAAAAGAAATCGTTAAAACGAATGCAGAGAAAGATAAAATAGAAAATACTCGAGACTAGTATTGTTAGACTTGATTAATGAGGGTCAGGACACTATCCGCAACCATGGCATGCAAGATAGAACCATCGTCCCCTAACTCCTCTAACCTAACGGCATTATCCAGCGATTAAACATGTGCACCTAGATCATCATCGTTTTCGGTAGAGGGGAACATTAGATCCCAGAACACATGAATGACCAGCCAGTTCTCAAGATAATATAACATACATAACATATAGTAATGCGTTAAGGGATAAAGGATGCGGAATACTTACCTGACTTACCTGACAAGCCGAAGTATGCGGCAATGCTACAAGAGGCCATAAAAAAGATTTTGCAATATCTATATCGGGGAATAAGCCAATCAATCCACAAGAGTTATCAATCAGACACATTTATACAGCCAAAACATTTGGATTAGGCACCAAACAAGATATGTTATTTAGACCCAAAGGCCTCATAGAAACGGTCCCATCCAGACCGCCCGACAAAATAAATGGTCACAAATCTAACTGCACAGATCAGCAGGATTTGAATTCTAAGTATCATCACTTAAACAGTTAGAGGGAGGACCATCTAACAAAGGGACGGCCATAAGTCGACTGTTTTTAGAGAATATGATTCGGCACAGGAATGGCTATCATTATAACAACGGTCGCCATATGACTACCCACAAACTAAAAATGGCCCATCGTGACACCGCCTTGTAACCGTCAGTTTCAAAAAAAAATGAAACTGTTTCTCTACGTCCCCCCATCCTCTCTATTCCCACTCAAACGCAAAGACCAAAACCCATCTCGCCTAGCCTCACCCCCAAACTCTCCTCTCCTCTTAACTCCCTCCTTCTAGCCCTCAAATGAGGCTCAAGAAGCAAGCCTTGATGAGGTTAAAGCACCGGACGGCCCGGGAGAGGGAGGTTCAACCGCCGGTGAAGCCTCCGAAGGAGGCGGTGCCACCACCGGTCGTGGCCGCGGAAGAGGTAGCTCCTATGGTTGCCGGGGCATCGGAAGAGGAAGCAGCAATGCCGGAAGGCGGAGCAGCCACCGTGGAGGCCGTGACACCACCCCGAAGGGCTCCCATGTCCGAGGTAGGCCATAGACTAATAAATTCCTCAATTTTAAATTTTAGTGGATCAATGGGGGTTTGGATGGGAAGGTAGGGGAACCCCTAAGGTTGATTATAGGACCCATAGGGCCATTTTCAAGGACGGGGGGGGGGACAAATGAACGTCGTCGGTCACGACGGGATAAAAATGGCCCTAACAGGGACCGCTAGGGTAGAAACGGTCCACCTGAGACCGTTAGATAGGAACCGACTTACGGAGAAAGAAACGGTCCTAACTGGGTCGCTTGGGGAACAAAACGGTCTCCATCAGGCCGCTAATTAGACAAAACGGTCAGGGGATGACCGTTGAAACCCAGATTAGCGAGGCGACTTATTGTAGAATGAAAACGGTCTGTTGGGGACCGTCGGGAACCTGAAACGGTCGACAGAAGGCCGCTAGGAGTGAGAAAATGGTCTTGTGTAGACCGCCTATTCAACAGACTGCATTTTTATTTTTATTTTTTTTCTTTTATTTCTATGCAATGCATGACTCATAAGAATGAATGACCGACCTAAAACATTGAATGTACACAGGGGAAACGCCAGACCTGGATCTCATGGCTCCAGGTCCGGGCGGTGGACCTGGCACTACCCAACTTTCAGAGGGAGAGACTGGCGACATTGGGGTTCGCGGAGTTTCTGGGCATGGAGGTAGCGAGGCTCGACACCGCCCTCCTGTACGCGCTGCATGACCGGTGGGATCCGGTCAGCCGGGCTTTTCTATTCCCATGGGGTCATATTATCCCGATGCTAGAGGACATAGCGCGCATCACCGAACTGTGGGTACACGGCGCGCCAGTGAGTGGGTGGACATTGACAGATTACCGGGAGCTGGCCCAGAGGCTATTGGGCTTGGAGCTGTAGAGGCCAGAGTGCCATTTGACGATCCTACTGAGAGGGAGGCTGCAGGAGAGCCTATGCTTGAGGGGAGCCGGGATTGCAGTTGGAGAGTTACCGGAGCAGCACTTAGGGCGGCTGACGGACCGGGCATGGGAGCGGGTAGCAGCTGCGCCGGGACCAGAGGCAGATGTGGTGCTAGGGCAGTTCTTGATGCTGCTATTCGGGAAGCTGTTGTTCGCCACCAGGGCGGATGGAGTGAGCTACAGGATCCTCCCCTTACTCGAGGAGGTGGACCGAGTTGGCGAGTATGCGTGGGGTGCAACGGTCCTTGCCTTCCTCTTCGACACTTTGAGCTCGACTGGCCGGCGCACGATGCTCGGCGGATTCTCCCCACTACTTCAGGTAAGCCTTGAACTCAAAACTATTTGTCCAATTCCTATATGATTCCATGAAATGCTATATGCTGACATTTTTGATACAGGTGTGGGCCTACATGTACCTCCCCGGACTGGGGAGGGGACAGGAGGTGTACCACGATCGGGTGCCCATCGGGAGACAGTGGATAGCAGTTCGGGAGGTGGGGTCTCTGCGACGTCAGGTGCAGACGATATAGGATGACATCGATGCTCTTCCCTATGCCTCGGTAAGATCTGAACTTAAACTTTGTAAATGTAACTTTATGCTTAGATACTGATGCAATTCGCCTATTTGACAGGCCCGGTGGACACCATACCAGGGAGAGGGGCACGAGGGCCAGCCATGGGTGGTGGCAGCCCTGGCATACGCAGGACGGGACATCTGGCTCCACTGCATGAACGTGGTCGAGCCGCTCCACTACCATTTGATCATGAGGACCACGGGTGCCCACTAGCCAGAGGTGGAGTTCTCGGTGCGGGAGAGGTCAGAGGAGCACGTGGGACGCCACTCACGCGGGCTCGCAATTGAGATCGACTGGGTCACACGGGCGGTGGACTAGATTTGGGACTAGACCGGGCTGGGGCGAGTGGTGCGAGCCCGAGTAGCCAGCGACGAGGCCTACTTGTCGGCCTACGTCCAACGCTACAGAGATAAGGTTTTCCGAGGCGCACGCCGACCGGTATGATTTCTAAACTCATGCTTTCCATAAATGCTTATGATTATGATGCTAACGATTGACACTCTGTTATGCAGCTAGACCCCCAGGGACGGATCACGGAGCTTCAGGAGTTGCTCCATTCGACGATCCAGCAGCGAGACGAACTCCAGTGCTCCTTGGACCTCCTGGTAAGTTTCACTTAACCTCAGACTTAAATTGCAATGCTATGAAACTGACATGCCTCTATATGCAGCGAGCCGAGGGAGCCCAGCGCCAGGCGCCAGACACACCATCTTCCGCCTCATAGCCACCAGCAGATCAGGCCGAGCGGGATGTAGACTTCGCGTGAGCGACAGCGTGCGCTGAGGAGGCCGAGGCCACTCTTGCGGAGAGGGTAAGCAACTCGCTCTTCTTTTCCTTTCTGAATTTTATGATTAAAACGACAAAAATGATTTATAAGATTAATGCACAAACAGGAGAGGGAGCTGGCGGCAGCGCTGGGTAAGGCTGACCGTCACAGAGAGGAGGTCGAGCGCTTTTGTGCCGAGATAGAGTAGCTCCATGCAGAGGTAGCGGGGGCAGCGCGTATCTATGTAGAGATGGAGCGATCCCGTGTTGGGATGGTGGAGGTGGAGCATCTTCGCGCCTGGGCGACGGAGGCCGACCGATACCGAGCTGAGGCAGAGCGTGCCTGCATAGAGGCGGCAGAGCTGAGGGGAGAGGTGTGGGCGTACCAGCAGATGAGCCAGAGATCGGGACGGAGTAGGACCCACGGCTGCGCGCCCAGGGTTGCCTACCGAGACTACCTTACAGGTTCCTCTAGCCATCGGAGGAACGAGGATGAGGAGCGTCAGCGACGTTGGCGTGAGGAGGGGAGCACCTCCATGGCACCACCAGCGAAGCGCCATGAGGGTTCGGGAGAGAGCGACGACCCTGGGAAGGGTCGGACTTGATGTACTTATGAGATGTATGCATGTATGGCTTTAGTGGAATGACATGTTTCTTTTGTTTTTGATTTTTAGAAATGCTTGAATGCGTGCATGTTGATACTAACTAACTAACTTAGCAATGTGTCCTATGATTGACAGCGTGAGGGGATAACAAAGAGTGAGAGAGAAGGGAAAGGGGAGAGAAAGTTAGGTGCGGTGGGATAAAATAGCAGAGAGAAACAGTCACAGTAACGGCTGTAGAACGAGCATAGCAGTGCCAAGACAGACCGCTGAACCACAGCTAAATGAATGATGGAGACGGTTCATTTAAGACCGCAAAGTTGGAGAGACAGTCTCCTATGGACCGCTTTGAAATGAAGACAGTCTGGCCGAGACCGTTTACCACCCAGGCAGAAAAGGATATGAGCGGAGATGAAAATGGTCTCGGGGAGACCGCTAAGAATGAAATAGCGGTCGCTCAATAGACCGCACAGGCTGAAAAACTGTTAA
The DNA here is from genome assembly GCA_022559845.1 of Amorphophallus konjac. Lineage (NCBI taxonomy): Eukaryota > Viridiplantae > Streptophyta > Magnoliopsida > Alismatales > Araceae > Amorphophallus > Amorphophallus konjac. The sequence continues at coordinate 263,807,481 of CM040121.1, forward strand.
CTCCGATCGGGACTCTCTTGGAGAGTCCCAACCCGTGGATATGCCTATCCAAACCACGCTAAGAGTGATCCTAACCTTGATTGAGCCTATCCTAACTCGATCCTAGCGGATAAAAGCCAAGGACTTGGGCCCTATAAGTAGAGGGGCACTCAAATTCGTAACTCACGCCAAATTCCTCTCTCTAGCCTTGAATTTCTTAGTGCAACCATTCAAATCAACATGAAACGGGCTCTTGAGGTTAGCACAATGGGGGAGAGCTCCTACAATGGCCCACAGCCGGCTAGGAAGGAGCGCGAGGTGCTACATCGGCTGACATCCATTCCAAATCATCTGAGCACAAATCCTTTGAGGGAGGTAAGTCGTATAATTGTATTCAAATTTGTTCACAATTCTTTCCAAAATTTTCTTGTTGTTCATTTCTTTCTTCTTTCACTTTTCTTCTTTTCTTTAGCTTCTCCCCGGCCCTAGGCGCTATTCCAACCTGAAATGGGTGGCTCCCATGATTCGTGAACTACCATTAGATGTGATCTCCATCCTGAAAGCCTGGCACCTCCATCCACTACTTGTTCTGGCCAAAAATTATCAAAAGCTCTCACTCGATTGGCATAGTATTCCAGCTCTAGTAGAGATATGGCATCCTCAGACCCACACGTTTGTCTTTCCCACATTTGAGGCTACTATCCTTCTAGAAGAGGTTGAGACATTGCTAGCCTTCCCTAGGTCTAAGGTAGGAGATGAGGACTTAGTGTGTCACATGGTTGCCCCTATTGACCCTTCTCTCATCCTAGGGGAGTGTTCTTACCCAGTTCGAAGGATATTTGGACCATGATTAGTTCTCAACATATCCATTTGCTTCCTATGGCCTAGTGGGTTACTGCTCCTTGTAAGAATAAATGTGGGTGGAATGAGGCCATAGCCAAGGCCGCTTCTATTTGCTTGTGCGGGGCCATACATTTCCCTACCACCGACCACCTCTTAGATATACCAAATCTGAGTGTTATTAGTGGGTTATGGAGAGGGTTATCAACTTCACATGCCGTTCTTTCTTTCCTATATGAGGGCCTTAGCTCAGCTTCCCTTGGTGGGCCTCTTTTTGGGTCCATGATTCTGCTCGAGTGTTGGATGGGAGTTAGAATGAAGTTCACACCAAAAGAGGATATCCCTTCTCTTAGCCGGATCTTCAGGAGCCACCCACTTTTCTTCACTGGAGGTGCCTTTGGGTTCTCTCAGCAGGTTGAGTGCAGGACGGCAGACAGGAAGACTAGGGATGAATGGCGGATCTACTTCAACACTCTGCCCCTTGACCGGTTCATGATGCGCCCGGCTTTCCTTGTCGGCACTACCCTCAGGCTTCCTAGGAGGCTTGGGTTGGACTTGAGGCTTGTGGGAAACACTACTTTGGCAATGTATAACCCCCACAAGTGCTTTCTACAGGTTGGACTCCCGTGTACTATGGTTCTGGCACTACCCCACCTACCCGCTCTACAGGCGAGGAGACTCGGCACGGAGGGGGACGAGCAGGTAGTCAGGAGCGCGCTGATCATGTTGGATATCAGCAAGACGCGCATTCTACGAGCAGGTACCAGCTTTACCTGAGAGAGCTACGCGAGATCCGACCTCGCGTGGATGCCCGGCTGAGGATTGAGTGATTTATCATGATGTATTAGGAATTGATAGCTTGAACTTGATGTTTTTGAGATTGAATAAATGAAAAAACCTGATTGCTTTAGCTTATCGACCTGCCTTCTTTTCTTCTCATATGTGTGGTTTGATGTGGCTCTTCAGAAATAGAAACGACCTGACAAAGGACCGCTGAGACAAGATAAACGACCTCCAACATGACCGCTGAAATCAGAGAAACGGCCTTAAATTGATGGCAAACAAGTGGACATCTGAACGGACCACAGTCCTTTGGGAGGTAGAAAACGGTCTATCGAGGGACCGCCACATAACAAGACGGTCAGAGTTTGACCGCTGGGCTTCTAGAAACGGTCCTGGATTAGACCGCACGAGTGCTGAAAGTAGGAGGACCCCTTCATTTGGGCTTCGTATAAATGGCGGCCTACCCAATGACCACTGGAAGATGAGAAGGTCCAAAGGTGACCGCTGAGTGAATAGAAACGGTCTAAAAGGGACCGCACATAAGAAAACATGAAAGAGGAGTCCATGGGCTTGTGACTTGAATCGTGCGGACTTGTCTCTGCACACACTAAATAAAGAAAATAAAATAGGTTAGATATGTTCTAGGCTTAACCCCTTGCCGAGAGTAAGCTCAATGTGAGACCAATTCTTGAAATTTGGTCAAGAGGTGAAGCCTTATTAAATAGGCAAAAATAACACACGAAAATGTAATGCATGCCATGAAATGTAGGGGAACTATGTGACGATTTTGAAAATATTTTTGTAGCTTTTGAAAATATTTGATTTTTTTTTAGATTTTTGGAAATATTTAATGTTTTTTGATATTTGGCCTTTTTTGAAACATTTTTCTTTATTTTTAATTTTTTTTGTAATATTTGATTTTTTGGGATTTTGAAATATTTTTGTTTTTTTGGGGATTTTGAACTATCTAATTTTTTTGGGATTTTTGAAATATCTCATGATTTTTTAGGATTTTTGAACCAATTCAGACCCGGTGATGAGAGACCCACATATCTCATTAGGGGCTTCCCAAGTACAACGTATATTAAGGGTGACCATCCATGGCCAGGGACCGATTTCATGTAACGGTGCCTCTGCTAAGGTCATACCTGGGGTACGATCCGGTCCTTGGAAATCAAAAGAGAATTTGAAAGGGAAGTCGGAGATAGATATAGAGGTTTTTGAAGGCTTGAGTTCTTCTCATGACAACCCCTTTTCAAGAGATTCAGTATGTTGCGCCGGGGCTTTGTGTCTGTCATCGAACCTTCATCCGCTCTAGGCACACATACGATCGGGCTCATGAAGTCCCACGAGAAAACTATACTACTACTCTTGCCATGTCTAGTTTCATTCTTTGGAGCATTTGGACTTTTGAGCTTCAAGCTTTTGGGTGAGCTTTCAGCTTTTGCCTTGATTTTTGCCTCTTTTCTTTCCTTTCCTTTTCTTTCTTTCTTTTGTGATTGCTTCATGCGGAATTAGGTCATAACGGACTGCCCCTATTTGAGACCTCTTTTTTATTGGGGTGTCTAGATCGGTCCTCGCCCCCTTATTCACCACTTACCCCTATATTCAGCCGAAGAGAGGAAAAGAACAAGGACCTTTACTTTCCCCAAATATGGACAAAGGAGAGACGGTATTACGCAAAAGAGGAAAACCCAACCACGGATGTCGTGTAGTGTGTGAGTGTTATGTTAGGGATCTTCCTTCATGATCAAGGAGAGGAACACCTCACCACCAGGCCATTACTAGCTCGACCCTAAGGATAAAAGCGTTTGAGATACAACCCGTTCCACGCATGAGATAATTCTTCGCCCTCCGTGTTGATTAGACGGTATGCGTTCCTTGGATAAGCCTCTTTTACCACAAACGGACCTTCCCATTTATGTTACAATTTAGACCTGGGACCTCCTGATCTAATGAATTTACGTTTTAAAACTATGTTACCCATTTGAAATTTTCTTTCAATAACCATTTTTTGAAAATGACGCGAGACTCGCTTTTGATAGACAGAAACATGATTGGCTACATTAAGCCTTTTTTCATCTAAGAGTTCTAGTTGGACTAGCACTCTCAGGGAGGGAATCAAAATCTCATATGGAAGTACCGCCTCCATCCCATAAGTGAGAAAAAAGGGGTTTGCCCCGTGGGAGTGCGGACGGAGGTGCGATAAGCCCATAGAGCTTCTATTAATTTTTCAGGCCAATCAGAAAATGTGTGTGACTTACATGTTTTCTTGATAATTTTAAGAAGGGTTTTATTGGTGGCCTCGGCTTGACCGTTGCCTTGGGGGTAATATGGAGATGAATGATGCAATGAAATATTCAACTTCTTACAGAGGTCTTGGAGCTCTTGTGATATGAACTGAGGTCCGTTGTCGGTGATGATGTCGCTTGGCACTCCGAACCGTGAGATGATATTCTTCAAGATGAAGCGACAAACTTTGGAAGCTTTGATTTCTGCGTATGCTTCAGCTTCGGCCCACTTGGTGAAATACTCAGTTGCGATAAGGATAAATGATTTCTGCTTGATCTGAGAATTGGGATCACCTCGCGGGCCTACAATGTCAAAGGCCCACATGGAGAATGGCCAAGGAGTAGAAAGAAGATGGAGGGATGAAGCAGGAGCATGAATCTTATCAGCATGAAGCTGGCATTAAACGCACCTACGAACATAGGTGGAACAGTCTTCTTCTAGGGTTGGCTAGTAATAGCCCTACCTAAGAATTTTCTTCGCTAGGGCTTGACCATTAACATGCCCTCCACACTCACTTGAATGAGCTACTTCAATGACCTTCCAGGCCTCATCATCGTCTAAACACCTCATCAGAACTCCATTAAGAGCACGCCTATACAGCTCTCAAGCAACAATTATGTATCTAGAGGCGACTCTTCCAATGGCCTTTCGCTGTTCGGCGTTGGCTGACTCGGGGCTACAATACTGCTCAATTTCATAGTACCAAGGCAATTCCTCTTCTTCCAAGATATCTTCCAGTTCTGCTAATGACACTTCTTTCAATTCTTCCTTCTCAGCCTTCTTCTCTACGGACTTCCTGAGGTTATCAAACCAAAGATCCTGAGGGGAAGGAGCATCTAACCGCTGGACCACAATGGTCTTAGTGGGGCGACTGAGGGTGAAGGAGAGGGAAGAAGCAAGCAATGCAAGTGCATTAGCGAGAATATTTTGAGATCGAGGGGTATGAATGTATATCAATTTGTGGAATTGCCTAGCCAAGAGAGTGACCAGATCTTGATAAGGTTTGAGCTTGGGGTCACGGGTGCGATAGGTAGAGAGAACCTGGCGTAGCACCAACTGAGAGTCTCGTATAATGTTCAAATATTGTGCGCCCATGATATAGGCATGCTTTAGTCCAACAAGGCTAGCCTCATACTCGGCTATGTTGTTGGTAGCAGGGAAAGAGAGTTGATATGCGAAGGGGATAGTTACTCCTTCCAGAGTGAGGAGAACAGCGTTGATCCCTCGGCCCTGAGAATTAAGCGCGCCATCAAAATGTAAGGACCAGAAAGGATGGTGGGTAAGTATGGCCAGGTGTTCATCGGGGAATTCATCCTGGATGGAATCGGTACAAGGAATAGGCAAATGGGCGAGATGTTCAGCGATAGCATAACCCTTGATTGCCTTCTGGGTGACGAAGGTGATATCAAATTGGGAGAGGAAGCTCTGCCAGCGAGCTAATCTACTAGAAAGGACAAGCTTCTCTAAGAGATAATGAATTGGGTCCATTCTAGAGATCAACCTAACTTCATGGGCAAGAAAATAATATTTCAGTTTCTGAGCTACCCAAACTAACGCTGCACAGGTCTTCTCCATGGTAGTGTATTTAGCCTCTACGGAGTTGAATAACCTAGAGAGGTAATATGTTGCCCTTTCTCTACCTTCATCATTCACTTGTGCAAGGACAGTTTCTAGGGAGTCCTCAATGACAGAGATATATAAGATTAGGGGTTCCCCAGGGACGGGAGGTTGCAGAACCGGAGGATTAGACAAATAAACCTTTAGATCCTCATAAGCCTTCAGATATTCTTCATTCCATTCAAATTTAGCCCCCGCCTTCAATAATTCGTAAAATGGATGGCACCTTTAAGAGTGCTGAGATATAAATCTTTGAATGAATTGCAAACGTCCAATCAACCCTCGAAGTTCAGTAATGTTCTTCGGCGGGGGCATATCCATGACGGCTTTTGCTTTATTAGGATCAATCTGAATCCCCCTTTTGCTCACTATGAATCCTAACAACTTCCCTGAGGACACTCCGATACACATTTCTTCGGATTCATCTTTAATTTGTATTCCCGGGCCCTTTGCAGCACCTTGGCCAAAATAGCGGGGTGCTCTTCTTTCAACCTCGATTTCACCAAAATATCATTCACGTAAGCTTTCATATACACATGCATCATATCGTGGAATATTGCCATCATCGCCCGTTGATAAGTGGCGCTTGCATTCTTCAGCCCGAATGGTATGATCACGTAGCAATAAGTGCCCCAGGGCGTGGTGAATTAGGTTTTCTCTTGGTCCTCCGGAGTTAGACAGATTTGGTTATAACCAAAATAACCATCCATAAAAGAGAGAGCATCGTACCCGACGGTGTTATCTACTAACACATCGATATGAGGCAGCGAAAAATCATCTTTGGGACATACCTTGTTCAAATCCCTGAAATCAATGTAAATTCGCACTTTACCATCTTTCTTCATAACAGGGACTATATTGGCCACCCACTGAGGATACAAGACAACCCGAATAAATCTGGCCTTATGTAATTTGTCGACCTCCTCTTTCATCTTCAAGGCCATGTGGGGGTGGAATCTTTTTAGCTTCATATTAATAGGTGTTGCCCCTGGTTTAAGTACAAGTCTGTGCTCTACCAAGGCGGGGTCAAGACCAGGCATGTCCTCATAGGACCAGGCAAAGGAATCGCTATACTCCCTTAAAACTTTGACCAATTCTTCTTCAACCTGAGGAGGGAGATTAGCAGAAATAAGAATGATCCTAGGATCCTCTTTAGTTCCGAGATTTATTTCTTTCGTAGACTCATCCACTACCGTCAATGGCTCATTGAATCTCTTCAAACCCTGTGCGTACAAGTCGGCAGTGTCATCTACGCCGCTATCCTCAAAATCTACCGAGTCTTTCTCACCCACAATCTCATAAACTCCTAGTCCATCATCACTCCACACCCCATCTTGCTCCTCATCGTCTTCTAAGACGACGGCCATTTCTACGAACTCCGGACATCCGAGGAGGGCTTGACAACGTTGGGAGAGATCCTGGAGGAACCTATTAGGGATGGCTTTAGAATGACGTGTCATTGGGCACATAGCAAGCGTGGAAGGGTCGGAGACACTAGAACAAGATCCTACTTCACTAGACCAGACCGACTCTACTTCCCTAGACTCAACAAGCCCTACATCTAACCTAGAGCATAGAAAATCTAATGGAAGGGAAACAGGGGCCTCGTGCCCCTGGGAAGAGGACTGACAGAACACAGCATAATCCTCCACTGAAATCTCCATTCTAAAATTGACGGGTTTTTTTTTGGGAATCAGTGGAGAGTACACGGCAAGATGGAGAAGAAGGTGGAGGAGGAAGCCAGAGAGGGTAGATGGACGGACAGAAAATGTCAAAGAAAGGATCAGAGGAGGAGAAGAAAGGAGTAGAAAGATCAACAGGTGGACAGCAAGTGCATGTCCTGACGATGAGAAAATCGGTGGGCATTTCGAACAGGAATGGATCAATTAGGATAGAAGTTGAACAGGGTACCGACTCGAGCTCTTGGAAAAGAGACTTCAAACGGGAAGAAGGCCAGGAAAAGGCAATCAGTGAGCTCCCTTCTTCCCGCAGATGGTAGGCTGGCTCTGCTGGCGTGTACTTCATGAGCTGCATCTCAGGGTTTCTCGGACAATCTTCTTCATCGAATAGCATTGTAAAATCTTCACAAAAATCAGTCATATCATCAACTGGCCCCTCTGGTGGCAATGGTGGGCCAAAAATTGTACAAGTAGCATCTTGTTTTTCATTGGGACGGGGCGCTGTCTTCAAGGTACCAGGCTACGACGGCCCCTTTACAAAATGTTGGCGGTAGTCCCAAGTCAACGGCCCTGAGTCTCCTAGGATTGACAATGAGGTCTCTCGATATCTGAGGACCCTCCAATTCATTTTTCTGCCCCTCGGGATGGGCTTAGTCCGCCCCTGTAGCTGAGCACCAAGACCCATGCCTGGCTTCTAGCCTAGTTTCAATATCATATTCCAGCCCTTAGGGTCTCTTATTGTAGGCTTCATCTTGATGTTGATCGGTGCGACGGCCGGCTTGCGGTGTGCGTAAGCCCATGGAAAATTGAGGTCCATTACAGAAATAACTGGCTTGTTGCTCGGCCAGAGTGTCGGTAATATTTTGTTGGAGATGGCCTCCACTGTTTGGACCGTAGATATGCTCTTGACTTTCACCACCCGCCCCTGGAATTGGAATTTAAGGCACTGGTGGGTGGTAGATGGCACTGTGTGGAGGTTGTCAATCCACGGACGACCCAGAATAGCCTTGAACATCGGGTCAATGTCTAGCACATAAATGGGCATTGTTAGTGGCCCGAGTTCTGCTTGGATAGTGATCACCCCGTGGCAGGCCCTCCTTGAGTTGTCGTAAGCTACTATCGTCGTTGGAGTGGGTCTTAGCATGTCCTCAGAGATATTGCATGCTCGGAGGGTGCTGAGGGGACAGATATTAATAGAGGCTCCAGTGTCCACCAAAGCCACATTGATAACCACCTTATTCAAGGTGATGGAGATGCAGAGCGGCATTTGGCGTGCCTCGGGGGGTGCTATTTCAGATTCTGAGAAGGAAATGGCTGGCCCCTTAGTGATCGTGGCCAAAGCCGTTGGTAAACTGTCTACCGCCACGTCCTCGTTTACTAGGACCTTCTGTAAAAATTCTTTCAAAGCGTCTTGGTGTAATTTGGACCTCTTTATCAATTCAAGGACTGATATCTTGGCCGATATTCGGTCCAAATGGTGCAATAAATCATACGGCGTGCCGGGCAAAGGGTCTACTTCTTCATGATCAACAGCCTACTGCGGGAACTTGATGTGACACAACCTCGGACTTAGTCAAACAAGCACATCTAAGCATCCAAATGGGCCTTAATGGGCCACCGCTCTCTTCGTTGCACTCTATTCCCGGGGTGACTATGTGATACCAAGGGTGACTTATGGGAATGGACCCTTGCTGGTAGAGGGCCAGCAAGGCCAAGAATTGATTCTCCAAGGTTGGTTGCCCAATTCGATTGGGGCCGACAAAGTGCACTCGGGCACCGGGTCACACTAACCCACGGCGATCACTCTAAGTCATGGACTTGAGGATCGGGCGCTCCTCACGAATTCAGCGGTGCATGAATCAAATATTGAGAGAGCTACACTAGGTGAGCAAGGAAGAGACACTTACTCGACCGGTTTGAAGAAACCGGTCCCGGTCGGAGACGAGGGCGAGCGGGGAGGCAGTGGTTCCCCACACGCCGCGGCGGTGTCGCTTGACCTGCCAAACCACTTACAAAACTACTCCTCTCGCAGGAGGGGGGATCTTGGGGTAGGGGTTAATATGATACATTCAAACACTACCACCACGCAGGGTGGGGCCTTCAGCCGGCCAAGCGGGGAGGGGTTGGTGGACCGAAACGAAGAGAAATGAGAACTAGGGAAGTTGCAGCTTCAATCTGGAATTCTGGACAGGGGGTCGCTGTGATGGCTATGTCGGGCTTGTCCGGACTCCAAATTGATCGAAACCAGCTCCTGAAGCTTCCTGACTGGAAGAGGTGGACTCCAGAATTTTTGGGGAATCTCAGACGGTCGGAGGTGGCCGCACCAGCAACAGGAAGTAGCCTCCTCTGTCTGGCCGCAGGTACTGTCTGGACGGTAACAGAAAGTTACAGAAGTGACTGAGTGCCCTCCCGAGCTCCGATCAGCACGAAACCAGTGGCATCATCTTCGTGGTCAAGGTAGCTTTTATCAGGAGGTGACGGAGATGCATTCAGAGGTCGAGGATGGCCGGGGCACCCAGAAGAGTGGGTACTGGTCGGAGTAGACAGTAGAAAACAGAACTAGATAGATCGGGGGAGAAAATTCGTAACTTCTTCCTCCGATGGCCGAACGGGGTTCTGTTTCTTGATCTTGAAAGATGACCGGTAGAGGAAGAACTTTGATGAAGGGGCTTCAGCCTGAATCCACTGGGGTTTGTCGTGGCAGAAGGATCTTCCATGCTCTGGTCCAGGATGAAGACCTCTCTGCGCACTGTTGGGAGAATGGCTCTATCTGGCAGCTCCGAGCTCCGATCGTGTTGATTCCACCTCGCCTGCGAAGTAGACTGGAAGGCCTTTCCAGAAAGGTAGGCCACGCCTTCTGAAGAACTAGGATGAATCCGTGGTTGACGCTGCAACAAGGGCTGTTCTGCAGATCTGCACAGCTCCAACCTACTAGAAGAAATGAGAGGGAGATGTGGCTTCTTTGGTGGAGGGAAATGGTAGGAATGACCTAAGGGAGAGTGGGGGCTCTTGTGGGGTGGAGAAGGGAGCTAATGGTGATGGGGAATGAGGTGGAGAATGGCTGGAAGCAAGTGCTAGCAGGTGGAGGAGGAAGAGCTACGAATTTGGGGAAGGTGGGTGAGAGGAGAAGGTGAGGGGGGCACAAGTGAGTGGAGGGAAGGGTGGATTTCAAATTCAAAAGGTCTTGGAAGGTGGGTGATTATGTTGGGAAGTGGAGTGCTTGCATTGGAATGGGGTAGATTTGGTTGGAAGGTGGAGGAAGGTGTTGGAATGGGGAGACTTCTACCTAGGAACTAGGGAGTGGAGTAATGGAGGCCATGGGGAAGTGGAGGGCATTAAAGGAGGTGGTTGGAGGTTGGAAGTGGATGGGAGGAGGGAGGAGAGAGAAGGAAATTTGGATTTGGGGTTGGAGGAGAGAGAAAGAGGGGTGAAATAGAGAGATTAAGAGGGGAATGGGTGGGGAATCTCTCCCCTAGGGTCTCTCACCCAAAAACTAGAGGAATCACTCCAATTTGAACTCAAATGGCAAGTTTAACTCAAAATGATGTAATCATTCATTAACTTCAAATGAGGGGAGTGGGGTCCTATATATAGGCAACCCACTCTTTACAATAAGTCCCTGACAAAATAAACAACTACAAATAACCAAGGGGGTTGGGAGTGCTAATGGGCCTAGTCCAACGAATGGGGCCCAATAGCTTACATTAGACATCATGATGATACCAAACATAGGAAAATAAGTGCTAGACTTAGGGAAATGACTCAAATAAAATGGAAATACATCAAAATGACTCAAAGGAAAACTACAAAATGGATAAGGGGCCTTAATAGAGTGAGGCCCAAACTCAACTAGCTCCCGAATGTGAAGAAGTGGACCCGAGCCAAAGGGAGTCGTGGGTGATGCCTCCATCAAATCCCCTGGGCCGCAAAGAGCTCGACTCCGTCGAGTAAGGGTCCATCCGGCTAAGGTACCGCTCGAGGAGATCTGGATCCAATCGCTGTAGGTCCTCCCGACTTACCCATGAGTCTTCCAACGGAGGCCGATCCTTCCACCTGACGAGATAGCGCTCATAGACCTTGCTCCGGGTGGTAGTGACCTGCTCATCCAATATTTGTTCAATGCGAGCACGCTGAGCTCTTTTGGCTAGTGGACTCTCCTCTCGGGTGGGTGCTCTCTCAAAGGAGGGAGTGGGCTCGATCTCCTCACTAGGTCTCACCGTGGGGCCCTTGTAAGACACTAAGTCGGCGACATTGAATGTAGGACTTACCCCATAATCCTCGGGGAGATCTAATTCATAAGCATTCGCACCAATACGCCTCAAGACCTGGAAGGGCCCAGTCCCACGTGGTCTCAACTTGGAGTTGGCTCCTGGGGAGAGCCTCTCCGTCCTCACCATCACAAAGTCACCCACTTGGAACTCTAAGTGACGCCGGTGAGAGTCGGCCAACCTTTTATACGCCTCATTTCTCATGCCAATGTGCTTGCGGATTTCCTCATGCAACTCTCTAATATGTTGTGCAAAAGACTCGGCAGAAATGGACACTCTAGCATGCTGGGGAAGGGGAATGAGATCGGATGGCTTTCTTGGTTTGTACCCATGCACTGCTTCAAATGGACTCATCCCTATTGACTTATTGACGGAATTATTGTATGCAAACTCAGCCTGTGGTAAGATGAGATCCCAATTTCCGGGCCGATCCTCAACAAGACACCTAAGGAGGTTCCCTAGACTCCGGTTGACCACTTCAGTTTGGCCATCCGTTTGGGGGTGGTAGGCAGTGGAGAATTTGAGGAGGGTACCCATCATGTGCCAAAGAGTCTTCCAAAAATAGCTAGTGAATTTGACATCCCTATCGGAGACTATGGTCTTGGGTAGCCCATGGAGGCGGACTACCTCATCAAAGAATAACCGGGCTATATGGGAGGCATCGGAGGTTTTGTAGCATGGGATGAAGTGGGCCATTTTGGAAAATCTATCAACCACCACATAGATGGAGTCATGCTTCCTAGAGGTCTTGGGTAAACCTAGCACAAAGTCCATGCTCAAATCTTGCCATGGGCGGTCGGGAATGGGAAGTGGGGTGTATAGGCCGGTGTTTTGTTTTACTTGTTTGGCCGAAGCACATGTGCGACATTGACCCACTATTTTGCCTACATCCCTCTTGAGGCTTGGCCAATAAAATTGACCCTCAACTAAGGCAATGGTCTTGTGGACTCCAAAATGACCGGCTAACCCACCGGCATGTAATTCCCAAACCAAGAAGTCTCGAAGAGATGTCCGAGGAATGCAAAGCCTTGGTCCCTTGAAGAGGAACCCATCCTCTAAAATGAATCCTTCATGCTCCTTGCTAGAATGAGTGGTCAAGTTGGCATAGATTTGTCCAAAGTCGGGGCAACTAGGATAATCATCCTTGACCTTGTCAAAGCCAATCACTTCCACTTGGATAGTGGATAACAAGGACATCTTCCTACTAAGGGCATCCGCGGCCTTATTCTCACTCCCGGCCTTGTGTTTGATGACAAAGGTGTAGGATTGTATGAACTCAACCCATCGGGCATGTCGGGCATTCAACTTTTGTTGGGAATTGAGGTATTTGAGTGCCTCATGGTCGGAAAAGATGACAAACTCTTTGGGAAGCAAATAATGTCTCCAATGTCGGAGGGATTGGACCACGGCATAGAACTCCTTGTCATAGGTGGAGTATCTAGTCCTAGCATCACATAGCTTCTCACTAAAGTAGGCGACCGGGTGTCCCTCTTGACTAAGAATCCCTCCTATCCCAATCCCGGATGCATCACAAGTGACCTCAAAAACTTTAGAGAAATCGGGAAGACATAGGACCGGGGCTTGGGTCAAGTTTTCCTTAAGCTCAAGGAAGGCTTTAGAGGCGGCTTTGGTCCAAACAAAGGTTCCCTTTTTGAGACAATCAGTTATTGGGTCGGTGATAGTGCTAAACCCCCGAATGAATCTCCTATAGAATGTGGCCAACCCATGAAAACTTCTAACCTCATGAAGGGTGTGGGGTTCAGGCCAATCAATGATAGCTTGGACCTTGTCGGGGTCCATGGAGACTCCTTTGGTTGACACCACATATCCTAGGAAGGTGATGGTAGTGGTCATGAAATGACACTTTCTTAGGTTGGCAAATAAGCTCTCTTGCCAGAGGACGGTGCAAACTTTCCTAAGGTGTTCGAGGTGGGCTTCATGGGTGTGGCTATAGATGAGAATATCATCAAAGTATACCACTAGAAAGTTCCCAATGAAAGGCCTAAGTGCTTCCGTCATAAGACGCATGAAAGTACTTGGGGCATTAGAAAGCCCAAATGGCATGACTAACCACTCAAAGAGACCATCCTTGGTCTTGAAGGCCATTTTCCACTCATCCCCGGGCCTTATCCTAACTTGGTGGTAACCACTCTTGAGATCTATCTTAGAGAAGATGGTGGCTCCAGCTAGCATGTCCAACATGTCATCAAGCCTAGGGATAGGGAACCTATACTTGGCGGTAATCTTGTTAATGGCCCGGCTATCCACACACATCCGCCACGATCCATCTTTCTTGGGGGTAAGGAGGGCCGGGACGGCACATGGACTCTTACTAATGCGGATGAAGCCCTTCCTAATGAGTTCCTCTATTTGCCTCCTAAGTTCGGCATGTTCCGTAGGATTGAGGCGATAATGAGGAAGGTTTGGAAGGGTGGCTCCCGGCACTAGGTCGATTGCGTGTTGCACATCACGCATGGGAGGGAGTTAGTCCGGGAGCTCTTCCGGGAACACATCATGAAATTCTTCCAATAGTTGTTGGATCTCTATGGGATGGGGATTAGAAGGGGTAGGTTCCCCTAAGCATATGACAACCGCACACAAAGGCACCCCTTGAGCAATTTCCTCTTCAAGCTCTCTCCTAGTGATGAGATGAATACCCTTGGTCAACCCCGTGGTTCTACTTTGTTTTGGGGTTTGGATAAGGGCTTGAGTTGGAGGGGTGGAGTTCCCCGAGACTTGTGGAGTGGTGGGGTGTGATCCTTGAGGGAGAGTGTCCCTCTTGGGCATGGGACGAGGTGGGGAAGGGTTAAGACGGATAGTCTTACCCTCATGCTCAAAGGTGCATATGTTGCTTCTTCCTAGAATGGTGGCATCCACATCATAGAGCCAAGGTCTTCCTAAAAGGATGCTACCCACTTCCATAGGTATGACGTCACACCATATTTGGCCATGGTAGGAAGAGAAAGTGAGAGGCACTAGGCATTGGGTGTTGACCGGGATGGAGTTGTTGTTGATCCATGAGACCCGGTATGGACTTGGGTGGGGAGTGAGAGTAAGCCCAAGGAGCTTGACGGTGTCGGGTGACACGGCATTAACACAACTACCACTATCCAAGATCACTTTCCTCACATGGTTTTCTATCTTGACAAAGGTGTGGAAAATTGAAGTCCGTCGCCAATCCTCTTCTTGAGGTTGGGTGAGAGTGCACCTAATGACTCCTAGATGGGAGTTGTTTGAAGGAGTGGAATGATCTAGACCCGACTCTAGACATTGGGCTTCATACTCCTCTTCCCAATCTATTAAGGCTTCATGTTCCTCAATGACATTTTCTTGTTCCTTTTGGGGTTGGACTTCTTCCTCAATAAGCAAGCTAGATAGCCCCTTAGATGGACATTGCCCCGCAAAATGACCATACCCATGACACTTATAGCATTGTTGGCGCCCACTTCCCGGGGTGGCTCCTACACTTGGGCCTTTGGGGTTGTCATCCTTCCGTGGAAGAGGGTGACTAGGAGCGGGTTTGTTTGGAGTGATGGGTGGGGGAGGGTTGTAGGACCTTAAAGGGGCATTCCCACTTGGGCTAGGAGCTCTCATGGGGGTGGGTGGAATGGGACGTGGTCCCATGTTTTTGGGGTCGGTGGGTCGGGGAGGGATAAATCGGGAACTCCTAGAAAACCTTTCCACATCTCTAGCAATTTGGTAAGCTATCTCAAGGTTATCCACATCTCTCATGAATAGTTTCCTCTTGATGTGGCTTTGAAGCCCATTCCTAAAGCGGGATAAGGTGACATCCGCATCCTCATGGACTCCACACTTTAGAAGATAAGAGTCAAATTTTTCAATGTACTCTACCACGGTCTTTCCTTCTTGGGTGAGGCTTTGCCATTCATCTAGGAGCATTTGGTGGTAGGTTCGGGGAAGGTATTTGTTCCTAAGTAGATTCTTCATATCCGCCCAAGTGTTAATAGGCTCATCCCTCCTAATCCGCCTTAGACCCTCTTGATTTAGCCAATAAGTTTTGGCCAACTTAGTGAGATGCATCTTAGCCAATCTAACTCTTCTTTGGTCGGACATGGGGTACCATTCAAAGTATTGGTCCATGGCGGTCTCCCATTCTAGGTAAACACTAGGTTCATGTGAACCATCAAAGTTTGGGGCCTCTACCTTGATCATCCTTAAAAGGGGGTCATCCGGATCATCCCGTGGACGCCGGTCATGGTTTTGATGGGGGCGAGGTATCTCATGCTCATAATAATGGTCATAGTCCATTTCATCCCTATAAAATTCAGCATGTGGGTGATGGGCTCTTGGGCCGTTGTTCCTTGGGTGGAACTCATCCCTATGAGGCTCTATATGTGGAGGGTGGACTCTTGGGCCTTGGTTCCTTTGGGGAAAACCATTCCTATGATAATCACCATGTGGTGGAGGGACTCTTGGCTCATTGATTCTTGGGTGAGGATCTTCCCTATGAGGTTCATCTTGTGGAGGGGGAATTCTAGGCTCATTGTACCTTGGGTGGTACCCTTGGTCTTCTAACCGAGCAATTCGGTTGGTAAGGGACTCTAGTTGGGCAAGGATGGTTGTGAGGGCAGCCTCTACCCTTTCTTTGGGTTCCTCCCTAGGAACATCTTGGTTGAGTTGGTGAGGATTGGGATCCATGGTTGGAATCGAAGATGAAGAACCGGGTTGGTAGCTAGTACCACTACGGGTGGACATGCAAGACAAAGGGCCAAAGTGGTTGGACACACAATGCAAAGGTCCTAGGACTTAAACTTGATAGAGACAACTCAAGGACTTGCTCTGATACCACTTGATGTGACACAACCTCGGACTTAGTCAAACAAGCACATCTAAGCATCCAAATGGGCCTTAATGGGCCACCGCTCTCTTCGTTGCACTCTATTCCCAGGGTGACTATGTGATACCAAGGGTGACTTATGGGAATGGACCCTTGCTGGTAGAGGGCCAGCAAGGCCAAGAATTGATTCTCCAAGGTTGGTTGCCCAATTCGATTGGGGCCGACAAAGTGCACTCGGGCACCGGGTCACACTAACCCACGGCGATCACTCTAAGTCATGGACTTGAGGATCGGGCGCTCCTCACGAATTCAGCGGTGCATGAATCAAATATTGAGAGAGCTACACTAGGTGAGCAAGGAAGAGACACTTACTCGACCGGTTTGAAGAAACCGGTCCCGGTCGGAGACGAGGGCGAGCGGGGAGGCGGTGGTTCCCCACACGCCGCGGCGGTGTCGCTTGACCTGCCAAACCACTTACAAAACTACTCCTCTCGCAGGAGGGGGGATCTTGGGGTAGGGGTTAATATGATACATTTAAATACTACCACCACGCAGGGTGGGGCCTTCAGCCGGCCAAGCGGGGAGGGGTTGGTGGACCGAAACGAAGAGAAATGAGAACTAGGGAAGTTGCAGCTTCAATCTGGAATTCTGGACAGGGGGTCGCTGTGATGGCTATGTCGGGCTTGTCCGGACTCCAAATTGATCGAAACCAGCTCCTGAAGCTTTCTGACTGGAAGAGGTGGACTCCAGAATTTTTGGGGAATCTCAGACGGTCGGAGGTGGCTGCACCAGCAACAGGAAGTAGCCTCCTCTGTCTGGCCGCAGGTACTGTCTGGACGGTAACAGAAAGTTGCAGAAGTGACTGAGCGCCCTCCCGAGCTCCGATCAGCACGAAACCAGTGGCATCATCTTCGTGGTCGAGGTAGCTTTCAGCAGGAAGTGACGGAGATGCATTCAGAGGTCGAGGATGGCCGGGGCACCCAGAAGAGTGGGTACTGGTCGGAGTAGACAGTAGAAAACAGAACTAGATAGATCGGGGGAGAAAATTCGTAACTTCTTCCTCCGATGGCCGAACGGGGTTCTGTTTCTTGATCTTGAAAGATGACCGGTAGAGGAAGAACTTTGATGAAGGGGCTTCAGCCTGAATCCACTGGGGTTTGTCGTGGCAGAAGGATCTTCCATGCTCTGGTCCAGGATGAAGACCTCTCTGCGCACTGTTGGGAGAATGGCTCTATCTGGCAGCTCCGAGCTCCGATCGTGTTGATTCCACCTCGCCTGCGAAGTAGACTGGAAGGCCTTTCCAGAAAGGTAGGCCACGCCTTCTGAAGAACTAGGATGAATCCGTGGTTGACGCTGCAACAAGGGCTGTTCTGCAGATCTGCACAGCTCCAACCTACTAGAAGAAATGAGAGGGAGATGTGGCTTCTTTGGTGGAGGGAAATGGTAGGAATGACCTAAGGGAGAGTGGGGGCTCTTGTGGGGTGGAGAAGGGAGCTAATGGTGATGGGGAATGAGGTGGAGAATGGCTGGAAGCAAGTGCTAGCAGGTGGAGGAGGAAGAGCTACGAATTTGGGGAAGGTGGGTGAGAGGAGAAGGTGAGGGGGGCACAAGTGAGTGGAGGGAAGGGTGGATTTCAAATTCAAAAGGTCTTGGAAGGTGGGTGATTATGTTGGGAAGTGGAGTGCTTGCATTGGAATGGGGTAGATTTGGTTGGAAGGTGGAGGAAGGTGTTGGAATGGGGAGACTTCTACCTAGGAACTAGGGAGTGGAGTAATGGAGGCCATGGGGAAGTGGAGGGCATTAAAGGAGGTGGTTGGAGGTTGGAAGTGGATGGGAGGAGGGAGGAGAGAGAAGGAAATTTGGATTTGGGGTTGGAGGAGAGAGAAAGAGGGGTGAAATAGAGAGATTAAGAGGGGAATGGGTGGGGAATCTCTCCCCTAGGGTCTCTCACCCAAAAACTAGAGGAATCACTCCAATTTGAACTCAAATGGCAAGTTTAACTCAAAATGATGTAATCATTCATTAACTTCAAATGAGGGGAGTGGGGTCCTATATATAGGCAACCCACTCTTTACAATAAGTCCCTGACAAAATAAACAACTACAAATAACCAAGGGGGTTGGGAGTGCTAATGGGCCTAGTCCAACGAATGGGGCCCAATAGCTTACATTAGACATCATGATGATACCAAACATAGGAAAATAAGTGCTAGACTTAGGGAAATGACTCAAATAAAATGGAAATACATCAAAATGACTCAAAGGAAAACTACAAAATGGATAAGGGGCCTTAATAGAGTGAGGCCCAAACTCAACTAGCTCCCGAATGTGAAGAAGTGGACCCGAGCCAAAGGGAGTCGTGGGTGATGCCTCCATCAGAACTGGAGATTGGGTGCGGGTGTGGGGTAGTTCCGATGAAATAGGCGCCCGCTCCGGAGGGTAAGGTTTTGTGCCGGCACGGCATCGGATGGTTTGATCGGCCCAACGGGGTGGACAAGGGGGGTGAAAGTGAAGGTTGCAGGCAAAATGGTGGTGATGACTGGAGAGGTAGGCTTAATGGGTCCCTCCGGAAGAGTGACGGGTGAAGGGTTGGGCGCAGGGGTGATGATGGTGTAGTGAGCGTTGGCGTGGACACAGGCGAAATGTTGGGTAATGCGGAGGGTAGGATGAGGGGTTTAGCAAGCGTGACGGGGGTTATAGTGGCAGGCTAGAGAATAACGGGGATGGAAGGCGAAGGAGGGTTGCGGTAGGTGCGGTGGAGGGACATGAGTTGGGCTAACGAGTCATCATCATAAGACCACCCAGCGTTAGGGGCTGGGCGGTGGACAATATTAACCTGAGCTAGTGCCGGCGGCAGAGGTTATGGAGCGGGCGGATGGTTGGGCATTAGATTTTGATGAATCCCCAATTCCTGTAGAGGCTACTGCTGTTGTTGCTGCGGTGCTGGCTGTGGTGCTGGCTGATGTTGCTATCGTGGCTACTGTCTTCTTTCTTTGATAACTGTAATCACCTTGCGCATCTCAGCCCAGTCAATGCACTGCCCTTCGTGTAGGTCATAAACAAGATCTCTAAATTGGACGCATCTTTCGATTGTGTGCCCGAGCTACCGGTGATAGATGCAATATCTGGATTGGTCAACGGCCGGGTTCCAATTCGGCCATTCTGGAGGAAGCTGTAAAGCCCAATGGACATAAGGGCAGAGAAGATGTCGGGAAGGGTTTCTGGCAATGGGGGGTACTGGGCTCTTAAGACCTGGACGTGTGGATGCATAGCCGTTTGGTGGAGGGATGTTGTGGTATTGCGGCGGCTGTTGTGGCTGTTGGGGAGCGGGGAAGGATGGTTGTGTATTTGGTGGAGTGGTGAACTGAGGGTTACGGGGAGGCTGTTGGAAACGAGGTGGAGCGGGTTGGTTGGTGGATTGGAAATTGACACCTTGCACCTGTTCATTTGTCTAGACCCCCTCGGTGACCGGCCCTTGAGGCTTTTTGGTGTACTTGGGTTTCTGGGGTTCAAAGAGGGTGAGAATAGGGGAATCCTTGAACTGGGTCTGGATGAACCTGGCCCTACTGTACAACTAGTGCATGTTAGCAATATCATTCATGGCTAAAATATTTCTGAAGGTAGGGGTGGCATTAGAAATGAGGAGCTTAACCTTCTCCTCCTCCAAGATATGACCAGACACACGGGCAGTCATCTGCCTCCATCTGTTAGCATATGTTGAAAAATCTTCATCAGTCTTCATCTTTTTGGCCACAAGATCAGTGAATGAATATTCAGGGCCGACCCGGTCTTGAAATCTCTGAATAAATTTCGCCTTCACTACCTTAAAGCTCTCCCCATCCTCAGCGGCAATGCATAGAACCACTCCAAGGCGACCCCATCTAATGAGCGGCGGAATAGATACGCCATGAGGTGATCATCGTACTGGAACTGCGCCGAATCATATAAGAAGTCCCTCACATGGATGTAGGGATTACTGTTCCCATCGTATTTTCAGTATGTGGGGAGCTCCGACTGAGAGGGAAATTGAATGTTATGGAAGTTACGAACTGGGACATCAGCCAAAGACTGTGGGCTAACCCGCTTTTGGAGGAGGTCAAGCCGTTGCTGCATGGCAGCCCACTTATCGAGGAGCTCCCGCTCTCGGGATGGAGGGGGAAAAGCAAGGGGAGTGAACCCGGCATGAGGGGCCGAAGGGTAAGTAGATGCAGATGGAAGCCCATAAGAGGGATATTGGGCCAAGGAAGGACCCATACCCGAGTAAGTCAAGTGGGCGGCCCCAGCCTGAGGGCGCAGAAGGTCAACCGGGCCTGCAAGGGCCTGTGGCATTGGTGGAATGGACCCATAAGGGTCAATCTGAGAAGATGGAAGGAGCCCGGCCTTCCCTCTATCAAGAGCCTGATGGGCCGAGGTAGAAGACTGGCCCGCCTCCAGATTTGGAAAATGAAGAACCCTGGGCTGGACCGGGGTTAACTCAATTGGGGCGGCAGAGGGAGCTCCGGGCCCATTAACCATAGACTGAGAAGCAGAGGTGGCAACGAGACCCTACTACGACATAGAAGATGATGGGGTACCTGACCCCTGCAAGGCTTGCCGAAGGACCTAAAGCTGGGCCAGATCCAACTGGGCCATCATCTAGAGGATCTGACCTGCGGAGCCTTAAGTAGGAGGATGGAAAAGGGAGGGTTGACCACCCTCAATGATAGCAGATAGTGCAGGGGCGGACCCCTGACCAATGACCCTGGGTGGTGTAGATTCTAATAAAATCCACTTAAGAAAAGAAAAGGATAATAATAGAATGGCTAGAAAAGCATGGGAAGAGAGAGAAAGGGGAGCATGCGTAGGATGCTAATGGAGGGTGATCGCTAGAGACACGAGGGCCTCAAAGATATAACAATGAAGAATCAAATGAGGGATCACGAAAAATACCTTAAAAGAAGCGGGGGAGATTGTGAGTGTCACCTTCTCTTTCTATCGGCCGGCCGATGAAGATAGTTCTTCTTATAGCTTGATTACCCTTGCAAAGACAAAGAAAACACCAACAAGAAAAGATATGGATTAGAAAACAATAGTGTGTAGCATCAAGTTATTAATGGAAATAAGCCTGAAAGCATAAAATAGAACACACCTTGTTGGGTGTTGGCCCTTAAACCCCCATGCAAAAGGGTGGGTAAAAGATGATGAATATGATGAAAAGGAGTGTGCAAGTGTTGCACTAAGAGAGATGTGCTAGAGTGCACAACATGGGAAGATCTCAATATTGATATAAAAAGAAAGAAAAGAAGAATATGGTATGATGCATGCAATTAACTAAAGCAATAATAAGAGAAAGGGGAAGGAAAGCTTAGTGGTTTTCTCCAATTTGCTCCAAGATCTTCAAAAGAGGAAGAAGCTCTAAAGGATGAAGAGGCTCCAAATCTTCAAGGGAGGAAGAAGAACTCCATGGATGAAGCTTGTAGGTACATGGGAGTCTCCTCCTTGAGCCTTCAATCTAACAGCACCTCCCCTTAGAGTGATATTGATGATCTTTTACACAAGGGAGAGAGGGGTCCTATTTATAGAGGTGAAATTCAGAGTTTAATTCCAAGAAAATTAGAAAATCATGTTTTAATGGGATTTGAAGGGAGATATTTATTGGGCAAGTGTCCTCCTAACTTTGGAAAGTCATAGGAACCCTTTCCTAAGTGGAAAAGGAGGTTAAAGTGAGGGAAGGAAGTGAAATTCGGAGTTTAATTCCATAAAAATTAGAAAACCGAGTTTTGGTGGGATTTGGAAAGGGGGATCCTTCCTCCAAGTGTCCTTACAATATTAGGAAGTCACAGGAACCCTTTCCCAAGTGGAAAAGGAGTTTAAATGAGGAAGGGAAAGGAAATTCGGAGTTTAATTTCATAAAAATTAGAAAATTGAGTTTTGATGGGATTTGGAAAGAGGGATCCTTTCTCCAAGTGTCCTTACAACATTAGGAAGCCATAGGAACCATTTCCCAAGTGAAAAAGGAGTTTAAGTGAGGAAGGGAAAAGAAATTCAAAGTTTAATTGCAAGAAAATTAGAAAATTGAGTTTTGGTGGGATTTGGAAAGGGGGATCCTTCCTCCAAGTGTCCTTACAATATTAGGAAGCCATAGGAACCCTTTCCCAAGTGGAAAAGGAGTTTAAGTGAGGGAGGGAAGGGGTTCGGTTCAAAATCAAAATGCTGTAAGAAATGGCGTCAGACCCAATGGTCGCTAATTAAAAGAGCGCATGCTTGAAGTGCCGCCTATTCTGAGGTATTTTAAGACGGATTAGGACATTTCAAATTTAGAAAAGAATTGGCGCCCATGAAGCGGTTGCCAATTTTGGACGAAGTTAAATGCTCAAAATAAGGCAAGGAATTGGCGGCTTTGCAACTGGGCGCTCATTTATGAATTAGCGACCTTCTGGGAAGTCGCAGAATCAAGGATAATCCGAATTCGGCTCAAAATAAGAATAAAAGAATTGGCGCCCTTGCGGACGGTCACTAATTAAAGAAATGGCGACCTTCCGGAGTGTCACTAATTCTTGAAACCTCAAAAAATGGATCAACCTACAGTTGGAGGTAATGGGCGCCCATGACCTGGGCACCTATTAAAGGGTGCCCAGGACATGGGCGCCAATTCCCAGTGAATGGTGCCCCTCTGGTTGGCGCCAATTAAATGGCGCTCGGGTCCCTGCCACCATTTGATTTAAGGCCCGAAAAAATAGAGAAAAAGCTTATAAAAATCTGGAAAAAAAGGAAAAGATGTGTGAAAACTGGGGGAAGTTGGATATTTAAGAAAAGAGAGGAAAACCACTCAAATAAGTCAATTTGAGGGTCAAATGGGGCATCACAGTGCGATAGGAGATATGCTCAAAATAATGTCAAATTTGGCGTGTCTACAGTTGTGCCGCCTTGACGTCTACTTTGTAAGGGAGTGACACGGAGTGGAATGTAATAAAATGAAGTGAAGCAACATGGAATGGAATGGAGAGCGAACTGAAAAATAGATGCCAAGGTGTGATGAGACACGCAATCAACACCACCTGATAGGAACTGAATCAAAAGCTCAGAATGATGCAATCTTGGGAAGTTCAATGAAAGCAACAGTGTTTGGATAAAGAAGGAGTGTGCACGCGGGCACGAAGGAGATAAAAAGAGCGATCAACTTCCAACGTAGTGGAAGTATCCCAGGTTACAAACTTGTAGGTTTCACCATTGGGGAGCGGTTACCCACCAATGTGGACGTGCTGCAGCCAAGGTGGATCAAAGGAAAACGATTGAAATAAGAGGATAGAAATCCAAACAAAGAGTTTTTCAAGGAAGCAGCCCAAAACGGCAACAAGGCGAACTAAGGACACAACTCGACATGGAATATCTCTTATCATGGACAATCAGAATTATCTTTACCTTCAAAATCAGCTTATCAGAAGGGTTTTCCAAAGTTAATTCAAATTCCTATATGAATGTATGCTGGGTTTAAAGGGAAAAGTAAAGCAAATGAGAATATAAGATAATCAAGGATAATATTGTTAAACTGTCAAGACTGAGTCAAGAAACCCATTCGTGAGCTGATACTAAGCCGAAGCCCGTTTATCCGCGCACCAACTCACAAAAGGGAACCATCGTCCCCAGTCTTAGACGGCTCAATGGCCTATCCATATGACTAAGACGCCTCTGAAATCGTCATCATTTTTGATGAAGGGAAACTCAAATTTCAAATTTATCAGAGCCACAAGGTCCTTGATATGATCTAGTAGTGTAGGTAACATATAGTAAAATGCATACAGGGGGAAGATGGTGATAGCAATAAGCATGAGGGAATTTAGAAAATGCAAGCGCCGTGGGACCAGAGTGATGATACCCGGATGGTAGGACGAAGAGCTTCTTTCCTGCGCTCAAAAATTCATTAGCCAAGATATAAAAGATAACAAGCAATGAATAAGGTGTTAAAGTATTGCAACCATAGAAGGGATAGAATTCAAGCATGAAAGCATTGAATAGCATTGAATAATATGAAAATATAGCATGTATCAAAGCATCAATAGTATGTATGTATCATATCATGAATAGCATTCAAGCGTGCACAACGTGAAAGGCATGAATAACATTTAACATAGATAGCATCATTAAAGCATAGATAGCATAACATCGTTGTTTGTTATTTGTCATGAGGATGACAACTTGGCTAGTCACTTGAATGATCAGGATTAAGTAATGCCCAGCGGCAAGAGTGATCAAGTGAAATCAACAGGAGTTGATTAAAAAGATTTGGAAATTAATAATCGGAGTAATGCCTAGCAAATCATGAAGATGTGATCAATTGATGCCCAACGTGGCATATCTTGAAGATATCAAATAACATAGGGAAGAATCGAAAGATAGATAGCAACGAATGGAGAGGACTCATCCTGTGCTCTTGGTCCTGTGAGAGTTGTTATCCCTGTAAAAGTACCATCAATCAAAATATAATGTATTTTTTTTTATTTTGAAATATGCAAATTTTTATGAGTTTTGATAATATTTGAATTTTTATATGGATTTTTGGAAGATATCTGAATTTTTTATGGATTTTGAAATTATTCAATTTTTGTTGAATTTTTGCTTAGGAAATATTCAACTTTTTTTGGATTTTTCACAAGAAATATTCAACTTTTTTTGGATTTTTCACAAGAAATATTCAACTTTTTTTTAGATTTTGGTTTAGACATTGCTAAAGCAGCAGCAAAGGATGTTCAAACCACTGGCTAAAGGTCCTTGCTCCTTCCCGTTTCGCTAAAAAACTGCCCAAAGCCGAGCGTGCATTTGAAGGTGACGCCCTATGACCGGCTACCCTTGTATAACAGTGTCACGCCCCGAAGCGGAATATCGGGACGTACAGTTAGAAACGAGCTGGAAAGAGAGAGAACTAATCTAAATATATACAAATGCTAAGAAATGGAAATAACTTATTGACCATTAAACAAAACATAACTGGTACATAATCCTCAAATCAACTCAATACAACTGGGATAACAGCTCTAAACCATAATAATATAACTGAAGCACAACACACTCTAAACACAACTAACTGATACACTCAAAACATCACTCCTGCCCTTCCCCATCGGTAAGCGCGTCACCTGAAAAGCCTGGAAAGGGGGAAACAACAACTATGAGCTAACGCTCAGTAGAAAATAACAGATAGGTATAAGTGATTAGCAGTTTAATTACATTTTTAAAATATCATGCTACAAAGGATAATGCAATAAAAGAGTAATGATGATATAATGAAACAAAATTTAAAGATCTTGTAAGGTCACGAAATATAAAGGAACAGAATGGTAATACTTAAGAGGAATAACAAAGACAAGAATTTACTACAGGAGATAACGATAAAGAGTTGGCCATATCAAGATAATTCAAGTCATGTCAAGCACGTGTGTAGTTTCATTTCCACGTCCAAGTAACAGCAAGTAAGTAACAACAAGTAGAGTATAGAACAGTGAAGAGTGGAAAGTGAAAAGTAGTAGAGAGTAGTAGAGAGTAGTAGAGAGTAGTGGACAGTCCTAGATTTAACCCATGTCATAGTACTGGTGCCAAATGGCACACCTAGTCAATCACCTCCCCGGGGGTACACGTAGTGTTCGGGCGCTCCTCCCAGGACTAGACCGATCCCTTAATTGTTTGCCAGGCATTGATTTCTTTGGATCAAAGATCCCACGAATCTAGACTTCCACAATTTATGGCCAGAATTCCAAGGTTTGAACCATGTAGTAATAACAATTTCAAGTAGGAAGGAGATTCATTTCAGAATTTCAAGGTAAGCACAATCATCAAGAAGATTGAAAACCAATCACAATAAGAGTTAATCATGATGCGCTACTGTAGTACAGCAGCTATCCAACAAGCTAATCAACATATTAATCCTAATTACCAAGTTAATATGTCAAAGATTATCCATTATCATTTGCATTAAGACAATTGCCAAAAGCTGATTCAAGATGATAAGGTAAAGGAACAAGCTTGTACATGAAGGAAAAAGAATGCATTAACAGATATTTAATTACACCATTAACCACTAATTATGTGGGTTTCTATTTAACCATTGTATACATTGCAATTAAGATGATGAATGACATGCTTTTACATCGTGATAGAATATAGGAACCAATGCAATTTGAAAATCATAAGGCTCATGATTAGGTCACTTGTTCTTCAAAAGTATAGTTTTCAATTGGTCTAAGTTCAATGGGTCGATCCCCTAATGATCCGGATCGATCCACGGGTCGCAAAATGATGAAAATCGGGTTTCTGGTACATGGGTCGACCCCTGGGGTCGACCCCTTGCAGGGACAGGATGGGTCGACCCCTGGGGTCGACCCTCGGGCCTGCAGGGCTGCCCAGAAAATGGGTCGACCCCGGGGGTCGACCCCTGCAAGAACAGCAACGGCAGTAACTTTCGGAAAGCACAAAAACTCACCCAATTATGGTCCAATTGAGTTGAAATCAAAACCCCATGCTATAGGAATCTTACTAGACATATGAGGGTCATAAAACTACAATTTGAAAACATGAATTTCATCAGAATTCACAAGAATCACAACCTATTCTATGAAGAACACAAGTAGACCTAATTCTTGGCATACTTCCACTAAATCTAAAAATTCTCCCAAGATACACAACGGAATTTGGGGATTTTGGTGTCAAAAGAAAGCTAACAAGCTACTGATTACATTCATGTATATTAATTAGAAGTTGGGCTGTTATAACCTACCTCAAATTGGAGAAAGACTTCGAAACCCTAGAATGAAGAACAAGCTTGACAGCAGCTCACAAAAAGCTTGATATCTCCACGGATACCTAATGAAATTTGGGGCTTTCAGTCCCATTGGATAGATCTCGTTGAGCTGATCAAGATACTATATTTACATGTCTCATTTGGTTAAGGGTACCTACCTTAATCGACGGATTAAAGGGCTGGAGATGAAGAACGACGAACTACCAACACCCTCCACCAAAATGACGAATGCTCCCAGATCTGGACTCCTCGTCGGCTGACCCAGCTACCAAATGAAACTAGAGTCGAAGAGCTACATTTCTATAGGTCATGGAGCTTCTGGAGCCTTCGGAGTTGGGAGTATTTGGCGCTGCAAGTTTCGTGTTAGAAACGGCGTCGGAATCCTTGACTCGACCAAATCTATGTCGGCAGCACGTTTTAGGGCTAGGTTTACCTCAAATTGATTGAGGGTAAATGTTCCTTACCTTGTGGCCTTCCATTTGCCCTTGATTTCAGATCATTTGGTTGAGTAATAAGGTCGAATTTCACGTTTTAAGTTACGATTAGGTAAAGGTTAGGTGAAGTCAAATTCGGGATTAATCCTCTAATTAGACAAGGTTACGTAATTAATTTGGGTCAAGTCCAGAAGACAAAATTGCTATAAAAATGATCTTTTACCCAATTACTATTTTTACAGATTTTTCTAAGGTAGTCGAATTTTATAGGTTCTATTTTCTAATGAATTAAATATTAATATTCGAAATTCAAACATTAATTCATTTTAATTCAATTTTTAATTAATAAAAGCTCAATAAAACTTAATAAATAATCGGGGTATTACACCCTCCCCTACTTAAAGAATTTGGTCCTCCAAATTCACTGCACTATATACGGAAAGTAGGGAAAAGATAGATCACCTAGAATAGGTCAGGATACCGCTTCCGCATAGTATCTTCTGATTCCCAAGTAGCTTCTTCAGTTCCACGCCGACTCCACTGAATCTTGACCATCGGTATAGACCGATTCCGGAGTTGCTGCTGTTTCCGGTCTAGAATCTTGATAGGTCTTTCTTCATAAGTCAAATCTTCCTTTAACTCAAAATCCACATGTTGAATGATGTGAGTGGGATCGTATACATAATTCCGTAACATAGACACATGGAAAACATTGTGTACGCTAGATAACTGAGGCGGTAATGCCAGTCTGTAAGCAACTTCTCTCACTCTATCTAGGATCTCGAATGGACCAATATACCTCAGACTCAACTTGCCATGAATGCCAAATCTTCGAATCCCTCTCGAAGGAGAGACTTTCATAAACACATGCTCGCCAACTTGAAATTCTAATGCTCTTCTCCTTGTGTCGGCATAACTCTTCTGTCTTGACTGAGCCACTTGTAACCGGTCTCGGATAACACGGATGTTCTGTGATGATTCTGAAACAAGATCCGATCCAAGCCATTGCTTCTCGCCCACCTCGTCCCAACACAACGGGGAACGATAGCTTCTTCCATACAAAGCTTCAAATGGAGCCATTTGTATGCTGGATTGGTAACTGTTGTTGTAGGCGAATTCAATCAATGCCAAGTGATTACTCCAACTGCCTCCAAAATCAATCATGCAAGCTCGCAGCATATCTTCCACTATCTGGTTGGTTCTTTCAATCTGTCCATCTGTCTGTGGATGAAAAGTAGTACTGAAATTCAGACGAGTACCAAGAGACTCTTGCAGTCCCTTCCAGAAATGTGAAGTAAATCTCGGGTCTCTATCAGACACAATGCTGACAGGTATACCATGGAGCCTTACCACTTCCTTCAAATATAAAGCAGCCAATACATCAACTGTCCACTTGGACTTAATGGGTAAGAAATGAG
Source organism: Amorphophallus konjac (assembly GCA_022559845.1). Classification (NCBI taxonomy): domain Eukaryota; kingdom Viridiplantae; phylum Streptophyta; class Magnoliopsida; order Alismatales; family Araceae; genus Amorphophallus; species Amorphophallus konjac. The sequence continues at coordinate 263,836,359 of CM040121.1, forward strand.
CCGATTTTGTCAAGCGATCGACGATCACCCATATCGCATCAAATCCACCACGAGTCTTAGGTAGACCCATAATGAAATCCATGCCAATGCTTTCCCACTTCCATTGGGGTATGTCGAGTGGTTTCAACTTCCCTGTCGGTCTGAAATGTTCGGCCTTAACTTGTTGACAAACCAGACATCTACTCATGAAATCTGCAATTTCCCTTTTCATATTTGGCCACCAAAAGGACCTTTTCAAATCCTTGAACATTTTCGTGCCTCCAGGATGAATAGTGTATTTGGATCTATGTGTTTCCTCCAGAATCTTGTTCTTTAACTCAGCTTCATCAGGTACACAAGTTCTACCCTGGAATAACAATCTTCCATCGTCAGCCACCATGAAGTCGGGTCTGCTACTCAAACTTCCCTTGATCTCAACCAGCTCGGGATCATTATCTTCAAGGATTTGATCTCCATCAATAATTCGGGCTTAAGTCGAATATGTGCAATTATAACCTGATCATTATCAACATTTAGATCCAGGCTAGCTAACTATTCCAATAGCCTCCATTCTTGTAACATGAGACTTGATAATTTAGCCACAGGCTTCCGGCTTAATGCATCTGCCACCACATTGCCTTTACCGGGATGATATTCAATCGAGAAGTCGAAGTCCTTCAAGTACTCCAACCATCTTCTCTGCCTCATGTTAAGTTCTTTCTGAGAAAATAAATACTTCAAACTCTTATGATCTGAAAATACTGTGAATGTTTCTCCATACAAGTAATGCCTCCAAATTTTTAAGGCGAATACAACTACTGCAAGTTCCAAGTCATGAACGGGGTAATTCTCTTCGTGCTTCTTCAGCTGCCTAGAAGAATAGGCAATCACCTTACCATGCTGCATGAGTACACAGCCTAAGCCAATACCAGAAGCATCGGTATAGACCACGAAACCACCGTCGCCAGAAGGTAAAGCCAATACAGGTGCAGTACTGAGGCAATCCTTCAATGTTTGGAAGCTCTGCTGACATTCCTCGGACCATTCAAACTTGTTGTCTTTGCGGGTCAATCGAGTGAGAGGTACCGCAATCTTAGAGAAGTCTTGAATAAATCTCCGATAATAGCCTACCAGGCCTAGGAAGCTTCTCACTTCGGTCACTGTAGTAGGCTGATCCCAGTTCCTTACTGCCTCCACTTTCGAAGGATCAACTGAAATACCTTCTTTGGTGATGATATGTCCTAAGAAGGACACTTCTTGCAGCCAGAAATCACATTTACTGAATTTGGCATATAGTTGATGATCTTTCAATATCTGCAATGCCATCCTCAAATGTTCGGCATGCTCTTCTTCAGTCTTGGAATAAATTAGTATGTCGTCAATGAATACCACGACCCATTGATCAAGATAAGGCCGGAATGCATTATTCATTAACTGCATGAAAGCTGCTGGTGCATTCGTTAGACCAAAAGGCATAACGACAAACTCAAAATGACCATACCTGCTGCGGAAAGCCATTTTATAAATATCATCTTCCTTAATCCTCAGCTGATGATATCCAGATCGAAGATCGATCTTAGAGAAATAATGTGCTCCCGCTATCTGGTCGAATAATTCATCGATCCTCGGCAATGGGTATTTATTCTTGATAGTTAGCTAGTTCAGTTGCCGATAATCGATGCATAATCTCATCGAACCATCCTTTTTCCTGACGAATAATATAGGAGCTCCCCAAGGTGAAGTACTCGGACGAATAAAGCCCTTCTCGAGCAATTCCATCAGCTGTTGCTTTAATTCCCTTAGCTCCGCAGGGGACATACGGTAGGGAGCTCTAGAAATAGGAGACGCGCCAGGAACAATATCAATGGAGAAGATAACTTCCCGCTCAGGCGGAAGTCCTGGTAGTTCCTCCGAAAAGACTTCGGAGAATTCTCGGACAATAGGAGTGTCCTTTATCTCAACTCGCTGTTCCGGTGTAGCATGGACAAAGGCTAGAAAAGCCTCGCAACCTCGCCTCATCAGCTTGTCGGCTCGAAGAGAAGAGATGAGCGATACGGGGTTATGGTGCTTGATCCCCGTAAAAGATAAACCAGAATGTCTAGTAAAAGTCACTGAGCTAGAACTGCAGTGAACACTGGCCTCGTACTTGGCCAACCAATCTGCTCCAAGGATTACATCATAATCCTTCATATCCATGCAAACTAAGTCGGCTGGAAAGTTCCGTTCATCAATAATAACCTTACTAGAAGGATAGTAATATTGAATAGCCACTCCAGAACCAATAGGAGTTGATATAACCAATGGAGAATTCATCACAATAGGTTTGACAGATAACGACTTCGCAAATTTCCGAGAAATAAAAGAATGCGTTGCACCAGTATCAAAGAGAACAAATGCGGGCTTGTCGATTATAGTAAGGGTACCTTCGACGAGTCCGCCCTCATCAGAAATCCCAGTTTCATCCGCATGTAAAGCTTGGAGCCTTCCTTGCGGCTTCTTGATAACTTGAGGTTTTGCCGGTGTAGCTTGTTCCGATAGAAGAGGGCAGTCAGGGATACGGTGTTCCCTACTCCCACATCGTAAACACGCACCTAGCTTGCGCCAGCATTCCTCCATCTTGTGACCTGGACGATCACAATACTTGCACTTGCCCTTGAATGGAACAATAGGGCCAGGTTTCTTCTTTTCATTTCTTGGCATCTTGCCTTTCCACGTTCCCGATCCGATCCACGAACTAGACCCACTCATGGGCCTCTTTTTGCTAGTGCCAAATCCGGGTCTAGGAGTTGGTTGTTCCTTCTTCATGCCTTGCCCACGGATCCTCTCCGTCATTTCTAAGGTATCTTCTAGAACTTGTGCCTTTCTCACCATCTCAGAATAAGTAGAGATCTCCATCGGCGCCAGTTGATTGATGTAGTGAAGTTTCAACCCGTTGAGAAATCGCTTAGCTGTCATCTTTTCTGTGGAGATAAGGTGAGTAGCATAGCGCGAAAGCCGAGAGAACTGTGCTTCATATTCGGCCACCGATAAGCTTCGCTGCTTTAGAGCCGCGAACTCCGCCGCCTTCTTCTCTTGTACACGATCGGAAAAATATTTGTCGTTGAAGAATTCCTCCAACTCTTCCCATGTGACTTGTTGATCGCCTAGAGTTGCCTTGACGGAATCCCACCAAGTACGCGCGTCCCGCTCCAATTGGAAGGTAGAAAGAAGGACACGCTCTTGGTCGGTGCATTGCATGACTTCAAAAATTCTCCCCATTTCGTGGAGCCAATGCTCGGCCTCATCGGGGTTAGTCGAACCAGCAAATCTTGGCGGGTTCATTCCTCGAAAGTTCCGGTATAAGTCACTGGTGCCATGACCCGCTGCTCCAGCTTGAGCTACCTGATGTAATGCCTAAGTCAGGCCTTGAACCGTGCGCTGCAGGTTCCTCCATTCAGCACGATCGGCTGCCATCTACACGAGAAATAGATTACTTAGGTCCAATAAAATAGATAATAACACGATTAAGGAACGAACTTAACCCAAATTTCTACCCAATCTCAACAGGTCAGGTTCTAGACTTTAACAAGGTTAGAGGTCTAATTCACCTAAACACGACCAAAACTCGGTACCTGGCGGAGCTAATCGGTCCGAAGACCACTCGCCCAAGTATGCGACCTTCCGGATAGGCGTAGCCTAACGTTTGGACAACACCTTTTGATATACCGATTATTGGGATGCAATGCAAGAAAACCTAAACTTAGGGAACTTATGAATATGAAACCTAGGGCTCTGATACCATTCTGTCACGCCCCGTACTCTATACCGTCGAGGTATTGTCCGCTTTGGCCTACCGGCCTCACGGTTTTATCCCTTTTAACAGTGATCAGCTCCAGAATGGGGGACTTCCCGAGCAGGTCACCCATCCCAATACTACTCCCCATTAAGCACGCTTAACTTCGGAGTTCTTTCCAAGAACTGAGCCGATACTTGAAAAGGCGCCTCGATGATATAGAGTACAACTTAGCTATATTTGAGGGTATTACAATCTACCCCTCTTATATAGGCGACGTCCTCGTCGCTGGGCACATATAGCACACAATCAAACCCCCAGGAAGGTAGGATTCTAGAGGTGGCCCCTACAGGCTCAAGAGGTGACTCCCACTATGTAGCACTTTGTCCTATTGCGGGTTCAAGAGGTGGCTCCCAAAGCGTAGCACTTTGCCCTGCATAGTTCCCACACTTCCGACTGGGGTATGGCTCTGATACCAACTAAACTGTCACGCCCCGACGCGGAATATCGGGATGTACAATTAGAAACGAGCTGGAAAGAGAGAGAACTAATCTAAATATATACAAATGCTAAGAAATTGAAATAACTTATTGACCATTAAACAAAACATAACTGGTACATAATCCTCAAATCAACTCAACACAACTGGGATAACAGCTCTAAACCACAATAATATAACTGAAGCACAACACACTCTAAACACAACTAACTGATACACTCAAAACATCACTCCTGCCCTTCCCCATCGGTAAACGCGTCACCTGAAAAGCCTGGAAAGGGGGAAACAACAACTATGAGCTAACGCTCAGTAGGAAATAACAGATAGGTATAAGTGATTAGCAGTTTAATTACATTTTTAAAATATCATGCTACAAAGGATAATGCAATAAAAGAGTAATGATGATATAATGAAATAAATTTTAAAGATCTTGTAAGGTCACGAAATATAAAGGAACAGAATGGTAATACTTAAGAGGAATAACAAAGACAAGAATTTATTAAGGAGATAACGATAAAGAGTTGGCCATATCAAGATAATTCAAGTCATGTCAAGCACGTGTGTAGTTTCATTTCCACGTCCAAGTAACAGCAAGTAAGTAACAACAAGTAGAGTATAGAACAGTGAAGAGTGGAAAGTGAAAAGTAGTAGAGAGTAGTAGAGAGTAGTAGAGAGTAGTAGAGAGTAGTGGACAGTCCTAGATTTAACCCATGTCATAGTACTGGTGCCAAATGCCACACCTAGTCAATCACCTCCCCGAGGGTACACGTAGTGTTCGGGCGCTCCTCCCAGGACTAGACCGAGCCCTTAATTGTTTGCCAGGCATTGATTCTTTGGATCAAAGATCCCACGAATCTAGACTTCCACAATTTATGGCCAGAATTCCAAGGTTTGAACCATGTAGCAATAACAATTTCATGTAGGAAGGAGATTCATTTCAGAATTTCAAGGTAAGCACAATCATCAAGAAGATTGAAAACCAATCACAATAAGAGTTAATCATGCTGCGCTACTGTAGTACAGCAGCTATCCAACAAGCTAATCAATATATTAATCCTAATTACCAAGTTAATATGTCAAAGATTATTCATTATCATTTGCATTAAGACAATTGCCAAAAGCTGATTCAAGATGATAAGGTAAAGGGAAAAGCTTGTACAGGAAGGAAAAAGAATGCATTAACAGAGATTTAATTACACCATTAACCACTAATTATGTGGGTTTCTATTTAACCATTGTATACATTGCAATTAAGATGATGAATGACATGCTTTTACATCGTGATAGAATATAGGAACCAATGCAATTTGAAAATCATAAGGCTCATGATTAGGTCATTGGTTCTTCAAAAGTATAGTTTTCATATGGTCTAAGTTCAATGGGTCGATCCCCTAATGATCCGGATCGATCCACGGGTCGCAAAATGATGAAAACCGGGTTTCTGGTACATGGGTCGACCCCTGGGGTCGACCCCTGTAAAAATGGGGTCTGCCTGCTGGATGGGTCGACCCTTGAGGTCGACCCCCCACAATTTCTGAAGATGGGTCGACCCCAGGGGTCGACCCCCACACTTTCTGCAGATGGGTCAACCACAGGGGTCGACCCCTTGCAGGGACAGGATGGGTCGACCCATGGGGTCGACCCTCGGGCCTGCAGGGCTGCCCAGAAAATGGGTCGACCCCAGGGGTCGACCCCTGCAAGAACAGCAACAGCAGTAACTTTCGGAAAGCACAAAAACTCACCCAATTGTGGTCCAATTGAGTTGAAATCAAAACCCCATGCTATAGGAATCTTACTAGACATATGAGGGTCATAAAACTACAATTTGAAAACACGAATTTCATCAGAATTCACAGGAATCACAACCTATTCTATGAAGAACACAAGAAGACCTAATTCTTGACATACTTCCACTAAATCTAAAAATTCTCTCAACATACACAACGGAATTTGGGGATTTTGGTGTCAAAAGAAAGCTAACAAGCTACTGATTACATTCATGTATATTAATTAGAAGTTGGGCTGTTATAACCTACCTCAAATCGGATAAAGACTTCGAAACCCTAGAATGAAGAATAAGCTTGACAGTAGCTCACAAAAAGCTTGATATCTCCACGGATACCTAATGAAATTTGGGGCTTTTAGTCCCATTGGATAGATCTCGTCGAGCTGATCAAGATACTATATTTACAAGTCTCATTTGGTTAAGGGTACCTACCTTAATCGACGGATTAAAGGGCTGGAGATGAAGAACGACGAACTACCAACACCCTCCACCAAAACGACGAATGCTCCCGGATCAGGACTCCTCGTCGGCTGACCCAGCTACCAAATGAAACTAGAGTCGAAGAGCTACATTTCTATAGGTCATGGAGCTTCTGGAGCCTTCGGAGTTGGGAGTATTTGGCGCTACAAGTTTCGTGTTAGAAACGGCGCTGAAATCCTTGACTCGACCAAATCTATGTCGGCAGCACGTTTTAGGGCTAGGTTTACCTCAAATTGATTGAGGGTAAATGTTCTTTACCTCGTGGCCTTCCATTTGCCCTTGATTTCAGATCATTTGGTTGAGTAATAAGGTCGAATTTTACGTTTTAAGTTATGATTAGGTAAAGGTTAGGTGAAAGTCAAATTCGGGATTAATCCTCTAATTAGACAAGGTTACGTAATTAATTTGGGTCAAGTCCAGAAGACAAAATTACTATAAAAATGATCTTTTACCCAATTAATATTTTTACAGATTTTTCTAAGGTAGTCGAATTTTATAGGTTCTATTTTCTAATGAATTAAATATTAATATTCGAAATTCAAACATTAATTCATTTTAATTCAATTTTTAATTAATAAAAGCTCAATAAAACTTAATAAATAATTGGGGTATTACAAACAGTGCTTCTACCAAGGCCATACCCGAGAAATATTCGGTCTTGGAGGGAGAAGAGAAGAACAATTGGAGATAAGCTTTATATAGGATGGGAGATATCGGGACTTGAAATCCTTCCAAGGTATTACCCCTCAAAGAGGTAGTCTGTTGTGCCGGGACTTTGTGCCTTTGATTTTTAGACCCTTGGCATGCATACGATCAGAGTTTTCCCTGCGGTGACTTTACCTCTCTTGACATATCTTAATCTCATAATTTTGCATTTATTGAAATTTTGACTTGATTTTCATAATAGCCTTTTTTTGCTATATATATCATGAAAATTTACTTTAATTTGGGTCAAGACTGCCCCTATTTGAGACTTCTCTCGTATTGGGGATTACCTAGGTTGGTTATCTCATCCGTCATCCTCTTGCACCTGCATTCGGCCGAGCAAAGAAGAGAAAAGACTTTCAGGTATACCCATGGCATGGCCAAAGTAGCAACGGTGTTTTACTAAAGGAGCGGGCTAAGGACGCCGTGAAGTATGTGGAATGCCCAGCTTGGGGTTGCTCTTAACAAGCGGGGAGAGAATGTTGAACTTCCAGCGCGGGGTTCTTATGACCGAAGTGCTGCATAGCAAGCCTAAAGACTCTTTTCTGAGTTTCAATAAAGATAAAGACTTAGGATAAAAGGCCTAAAACACCACTGTTAATCATGTTTAAGAAGCACTTCATTTTAAAAATCGTGCGTGAAGAATGATGAAATCAAATCATACACAAAACGTAACCTTGCAACCTTGTAAAAGCAGCAACTGCTGGAGGCGATCTTGATGAACATGGGATTTGTCCTTAAGTGGCAGATAAAAGGATTGGAAGTCAAGGTTTGAAGTGACTTAACAAGAAAGAGTGGTACCAAGACCATACTCAGACGAACAAGGATAAAAGGAAAAGAGGCGAGGGCTAGAACTCACTCACTAAGGTACAGAGACCCTGATCACATGAATGGTCTACAGAAGGAGAGGAAAATCAAGAAGTGGAGTGAGGACTAAAGCCTCGGAAGCAGTGGGAAAACGGGCAGATGCCTAGAGCGGTGGATGTTGAAGAAGGTGGGTCGGATCCGTGATTGGGAGGAATTAGAAGAAGAAATTGATAGATGGAAAGAGGCGGATCCGGAGGGTCCAGAGGAGGAAAATCCCGAGGGACGTGATGCCCTGCGAAAAGGTATGGAAAAAGATGATTGAAGAAGAAGAAAAGAATGAAGAGAACAAAGGATGGGATGTCCTGGAGGAGTAAGAAGATAAATCGGAGAAGAGAGAAGAAGGAAGGTAGATCCGGAGGGATAAAATGAGAAGGGGCGCCATGCCCAGAAAGAATTGAGGAATGGGGTAAGAGATCCCAAGGTTTCGGAAGAATGTGGAGAAGGAAAGCGCAATGCCCGGCAAGTGTAAGGGGACCCGGAGGTAAATAAGAAGAAAAAGTTATAGGATCCGGGGGTTCCGGAGGAAGGAAATGCCGAGGGATGTGGTGTCCTGGGCAATCAGATAAGTTCGGAGGTTCCGGAGGCACGAGATAAAAAGGGGCGCAATGCCTTGGGGAATCTGGAGGTTCTGGAGGAAGAAGACACCATGGGACGCGATGCCCAGGGACGAAAGATAAGTCCAGAAGTTCCGGAGGTGGAAGATATGGAGGGTCCGGAGGTTCCGGAAGGCGGGGAAGATACGAGTTCGAAAACCCGGGAAAGAAGAAATGCAAATGCATGTGAATGCCATATTATGGTTGTAAGGGATGCATGAAATGCATGATATGCAAAGAGTGTAGAGAATGCATGGAATGAGAGGGTAAGATCCTCCTCCTCACCCATGGAGTGGCCCGTAGAGAGAAAAATGTGGGTGGAACAGAATAAGGAGTGAATGAATTGGTGGAAAGCCCTTTAGCGAAAGGATGCCCACCCCTCCATGGTAAGGAGAGTGCCCAACCAGACGGCTCAATGGATGGAATTAACGCCTAAATACTCTCATGTGTTATGGCAATTAGGGAAGAGAACCCCTTCGTTTGACAAGGGAGTCGTATAATGACGGAACGATGGGTAATGAGAGCATTAAAAGAGCATCGACCAATGAATAAGGTGACTTTAATAAAGGGTCGATATGACATCAATTTGGAAGAATTTATCATAGTGAGCCTTGAAGGAGACTTCTCAAATATGCCCAGCACGATGACACGGATCGGCATCCGACAAATAAAATCTTGAATTTTGAATGGCATAGCCGAGGTCAAGCCCTTCTTGCCCGGTTCTTAGATATCCTTGGCACATGTGCTTGTAGGAATACACCCACTCCGAGTGGTAGAGGAAGGTGAAGCGAAGGCGATAAGCTTGATGAGCAGTGGAGGTGTAATGGAAAGTTTTAATGGAAGGGTAAGCGGAGGTTCAAACATGTCGGGCTTCTCCCCTTGCTCGGAAGCGACTGGGATCGGCTCGAGTGCAAAAACAAGTGAGTCCTACCCAAGACTAGCCACGGGTTTGGGTAAAGGTGTAGGTAAAGTTGATTTTAGGGTAATTGGATTTGGTGTTATGGGGATAATGGAGGCTTTAGGTGGTGAACAAGGAAGAGGTGTTATGGTTTGAAGTTTAGCGGGAGGTTCGGCAGAGGTCGGTGGAGTGGAGGTTGATGGAGGCTCGGCGGAAGCCCAGGGAGTAGGGGCAAGCTCGGATGGCTTGGTGGGGGCTAGTGGGGTAAAGGTTGATGGAGGAATAAAAGGAGAAGGTTTGGTGCGGAGGAAGTGCTAGATAGGGCGAGAGGTATTAGGGACAGGGGAAGACGCATGATGCACCGGTGTGGGTGATTGGAGTATCGACCCATCATCGTAGCACCAATTATTCTCATAAATAGGGTTAAGGACAGTGGCTTCATCCTGAGCAGGGGGTTCATCGGGTGGCAATGGAGGGAGAGGAAAACGAAGGAAACTCGGCAGGGGTGCACCTCGAGGGACTTCATCTTGTCGTGCCGTCTTCAAATCTTCATAATCATCAAAAATATTAAGTGGACGCCATGGTGGAGGCATAATAATAGGTGACGGAGTATAATGTTGTGGTGGAGAGTTTTGTGGAGGATTATGTAAAAGCGAAGGTGGATGCGGAGGGCCATGTGAATGAATGGGGTGAATGGGTGGAGGGCGGACGGCATCCACTTGATCATCAAAGCTTGTTAAAATGTCTGGCTCACTTGAATCTATAATGCCATTATCTCTCCTCTCCTTCCAATCTTTTTCCATCTTAGTAATATTGTTCATGAAATCAGGAAGAGGATTGACTTGAGATGGAGGAGGAGGAGTGGGCCACGGGCTTGTGACCCTCTTGAGTTATTCCTCCATCAAAGCAATTTTATCAAAGAGAGCTTGTTGGAAGGGTGTAACTTGAATATTGGAGGGTTGGCATGATTGCCTTGGAGGGGTGGCTTGATATGAAGGCCGTGGAGGAGGGTTAATGGGCCGACGCACAAAAGGACATGGACGGGCCAGGTTGCAAGGAACGTGTGGGCCTTGAGGTCGTGAAGGAGGAGGAATAGAAGGAGGCGGGTGATGGATCACTCAAGAAGGAGTACGTGTAGAAGAAGGCGGGTGAAAAGAGGGAGGTGAGTGATGGATCACCCGAGGAGAGGTTTGTGTAGAAGGAAGATGCGGGTGATGAGCCACCCAAGTGGGAGTGTGAATAGGAGAGGAAGGCGGGTGATGGGCCACCGAGGTATGAATGGAAGGAGGTGGGTGATGGGCCACCCGTGTGGGATTGGAGGGAGGATGAGAAGAAGATGCACCCTCAACAATAGCCTTAAGGGCTTGAATTTGTTGAGGGGTGAGATGATCTAATGCATGCAAAACTTGAGAAACCTTCTCATCATGGGGAGGAGACGGTCCTGAGGGAATAGTGGCTCGTCAAGGATTCAAGGGATCATGAGATTGGGCATTGCCTATGGGTCGGGCAAGACTATAAGAGTGAGGACGTGGTCCCTTAGAAAAATTTTGGTGAGGATTATAATGAACATGTTGAAATTGAGGATCATAAGATGTACTAGGTTGTGCATCCTCATGATGATAATTAGGATTAAACATGTTTATTTGATCATCAAAGCGAAACATCATACAAATAAGCAATATTCAATCAAAATAATTTGCAAAGATCACACAAATTGGGATGCTTACGCTTGCTTTTTTTTAAAGTTAAACCTTGATGAATTAAGTGATTTAATATGATTCACACAAGGTAGGAACCTAGTTTCAATATTAATTTTCTTCAATGCCAACTAGGTACACCCTCTCACCATACATAGGCCAACTAAACCCGGGGTACTTCAAGGGTACAATCTGCCCAAGCTTCCGTGAGGGCATCCACGGGTGCGGGGACTTATGGAGGCCTTGGTTTAGGAATTTCCAATCCAAAGAGACGTAATGCTCAATGAAGGGTCCTTTCTTAACCAAGAGGGGGGTATGGATCCTAAAAAGTGTAGAGAGAGGAGGTCTCCCAAGCCAAATGCAATATGAAAGTGCTAATGCAAAAGACAAAGAAAAGAAAGTATGAACAATGATATGAGCCAAACTAATGAAAGATAAGGTAAAACACTCACATGGCCAAACAAATCAAGGCAATCAACATAACATGAACCATTGTATCCAAATTTTTTTTAAGATGGAGAGATAAGAAAGTGGAGTTTTTCAAAACAAACAAGTTCGCAATCACATAAGGAGAGGGGGATGTGCACGCGATGCACAAGTGATAAAACAAAAAGGAAAGTGCTACGTGGAGCACAAATGGAGTTGCACTGTGGGTGCAAAAGGGGAAGGGTAATCAAAGAAAAACAATGGTGGTCCCACCGTGATCGCCAATTTGTAGATTCTAAGAAAATCCACTTAAGAAAAGAATAGGATAATAATAGAATGGCTAGAAAAGCATGGGAAGAGAGAGAAAGGGGAGCATGCGTAGGATGCTAATGAAGGGTGATCGTCAGAGACACGAGGGCCTCAAAGATATAACAATGAAGAATCAAATGAGGGATCACGAAAAATACCTTAAAAGAAGCAGGGGAGATTGTGAGTGTCACCTTCTCTTTCTATCGGCCGGCCGATGAAGAGAGTTCTTCTTATAGCTTGATTACCCTTGCAAAGACAAAGAAAACACCAACAAGAAAAGATATGGATTAGAAAACAATAGTGTGTAGCATCAAGTTCTTAATGGAAATAAGCATGAAAGCATGAAATAGAGCACACCATGTTGGGTGTTGGCTCTTAAACCCCCATGCAAAAGGGTGGGTAAAAGATGATGAATATGATGAAAAGGAGTGTGCAAGTGTTGCACTAAGAGAGATGTGCTAGAGTGCACAACATGGGAAGATCTCAATATTGATATAAAAAGAAATAAAAGAAGAATATGATATGATGCATGTAATTAACTAAAGCAATAATAAGAGAAAGGAGAAGGAAAGCTTAGTGGTTTTCTCCAATTTACTCCAAGAACTTCAAAAGAGGAAGAAGCTCTAAAGGATGAAGAGGCTCCAAATCTTCAAGGGAGGAAGAAGAACTCCATGGATAAAGCTTGTAGGTACATGGGAGTCTCCTCCTTGAGCCTTCAATCTAACAGCACCTCCCCTTAGAGTGATATTGATGATCTTTTACACAAGGGAGAGAGGGGTCCTATTTATAGAGGTGAAATTCAGAGTTTAATTCTAAGAAAATTAGAAAATCATGTTTTAATGGGATTTGGAGGGAGATATTTATTGGGCAAGTGTCCTCCCAACCTTAGAAAGTCATAGGAATCCTTTCCTAAGTGGAAAAGGAGGTTAAAGTGAGGGAGGGAAGTGAAATTCGGAGTTTAATTCTATAAAAATTAGAAAAGTGAGTTTTGGTGGGATTTGGAAAGGGGGATCCTTGCTCCAAGTGTTCTTACAATATTAGGAAGTCACAGGAACCCTTTCCCAAGTGGAAAATGAGTTTAAGTGAGGAAGGGAAAGGAAATTCGGAGTTTAATTTCATAAAAATTAGAAAATTAAGTTTTAGTGGGATTTGGAAAGAGGGATCCTTCCTCCATGTGTCCTTACAACATTTGGAAGCCATAGGAACCCTTTCCCAAGTGAAAAAGGAGTTTAAGTGAGGAAGGGAAAGGAAATTCGGAGTTTAATTGCAAGAAAATTAGAAAATTGAGTTTTGGTGGGATTTGGAAAGGGGGATCCTTCCTCCAAGTGTCCTTACAATATTATGAAGCCATAGGAACCCTTTCCCAAGTGGAAAAGGAGTTTAAGTGAGGGAGGGAAGGGGTTCTGTTTGAAATCAAAATTCTGTAAGAAATAGCGTCAGACCCAATGGTCGCTAATTAAAAGAGCGCCTGCTCGAAGTGCCGCCCATTCTGAGGTATTTTAAGACGGATTAGGACATTTCAAAATTAGAAAAGAATTGGCGCCCATGAAGCGGTTGCCAATTTTGGACGAAGTTAAATGCTTAAAATAACGTAAGAAAATTGGCGACTTTGCAACCGGGCGCTCATTTATGAATTAGCGACCTTTCGGGAAGTCGTAGAATCAAGGATAATCCGAATTCGGCTTAAAATAGTAATAAAAGAATTGGCGCCCTCGCGGACGGTCACTAATTAAAGAATTGGCGACCTTCCGGTGTGTCACTAATTCTTGAAACCTCAAAAAACTGATCAACCTACAGTTGGAGGTAATGGGCGCCCATGACCTGGGCGCCTATTAAAGGGCGCCAATTCCCAGTGAAGGGTGCCTCTCTGGTTGGCGCCAATTAAATGGCGCTCGGGTCCCTACCACCATTTGATTTAAGGCCCGAAAAAATGGAGAAAAAGCTTATAAAAATCTGGAAAATAAAGGAAAAGATGTGTGAAAATTGGGGGAAGTTGGATATTTAAGAAAAGAGAGGAAAACCACTCAAATAAGTCAATTTGAGGGTCAAATGGGGCATCGCAGTGCGATAGGAGATATGCTCAAAATGATGTCAAATTTGGTGTGTCTACAGGTGGGTCCTTTAGGAGGCCCTGAGGAAGAGAGTCCTCACGGGGCTTGGAAAAGTCATAAGACGACATGGTGGAATCAAATAGTGGATTGAGATAGGAAATGAAGGAAGGGTTGTTCCTAGGAGAAGATCCTATGAACGGAAAACAACTCCACATGCAACGATGTACCTAACACAAAGATGATAACACAAACAATAAGCACACCTAATAGGATGACTAAGAAAATGCACAAACAAAAGAGGAGATAAGAGGCAACCAAAGTCAATCAAGTTATGATGATGCATGGAAAATTTTAACTTGTTTTTCCCCTTTCGAACCTTAATGATTTGAATTAGATCAAAGTTCTCTCAAAAATAGGAACCCTAAATGGGAGTGGATTTGGGGACTTGGTTGACTCTATGTGTATACTCTCTCTCACGGATGCAACCTAAACACTGGGTGGCGAAGGTACAACCTGATCGAAGTCCGTGTGGGAATCCACGGCTCACGGGGGCTTACGGAGGTCCCGGATAGGATCACCTTGTCGACTCCAACGAATATGGAGGCGAGAGGACCTCCTACCATGGTAGGTATGCAACTAATATGATAAAATATATGGTCCTATGTGCACTAGAGTGCATGCAAACTCTAGCCTAAAAGCTAACAAGCAATAATCAAACAATGATATGAATATGATGATAATAGTATAAACATGAATGACAAGCAGGGGGAGACAAACAACACCCAAAATAAGTAGCAAGATGATGAACAACAAAGCACAAGTGGCAATCTCGGGGTGTACTATAGTAAAATAATGGTCTGATGGGAGATCGCACAGGGAGTGCGACAGTCCTGGGAGGAGCGCAATATGCCAGGGAGCAACGAACACAAACAACAGACTAAACTGAACAGTAACAGGGATGGTCAAGCACGTACCGGAGTGATATAAGCGGTCTAATGAACGATCGTCAGCTGCATAATACGGGCCTGATGTGACCGCAACAAGTAATAGACATAGAAAGCAAAGATAGGAACTAAGTGGGGAGAAATGTACCTGAGATAGAAAGAGGCGGTCTATCAACGGACCGATGGATACCAGAAATGGACCACAGAGGACCGCAATCAACTCAGAGAATAGAAACGACGGCAAACAAAATAGACAATCTGTGGGGACCCAAAATGACTCAAACAATGACAGAGGAGCATGTCAGCAATATCAGAAGCACGATGGGCATAAGGTGTCCCACCGTGATCGCCAAAAAAGGGAATGTAGATAGGTTTTATTTCTAATCTAAAGGAAAAGAAGGAATGGAGTGTGTGTGAATGGATGTGACTAATATGGCATCAAACTAAACATAGAAGGACACAAAACATAATGAAATCAAACATCCACACACGCTATCAAGTTGTGATCGCCACCAAGATATATAATGCAAATAAGGATGCACTACGTACCATGGAAAGGGGAGAGGATGAAGACACTCGCCAAAATGAAGATGCAGCGTCGGTATAGAATGAAGACGGTCTGGAGACGACCGCTGAACGACGAGGACGGACGGTCGATAGGCCGCTTCTGGCGCTGGAACAGCATGCGGGAAGAAGACACAGGCGCCGGAGTCAAACAGTTTCCAGTCGGCCGCATACACCAGATAGACGGTCTGAGGAAGACTGCTTTCCAAAGTGAACGGTCAGAGGTAGGCAGCGACAGCTTCCAGCTCCCAAGGCGGGGAACTTGATCCTCCACCCCTTCTGGCCGGCCAGGAGGGATGGGCCTCGCATTTAAGCACTTGCTGACCTGCAAAACAACACAAATGACAGACAACAATGACCCCAAATTAGTTTATGAAAGTGTAGTATCTATAATTGGGAACTATGAAGAGAGCACATGATTGAAAAGGGAAGTACCTGGGGGTTGTGTTTTTAACCCCTATGGGGCGTGAAAAACAATGGGAGGTTATGGAAATGACAGAATTGATAGGATCGGTGCGATGGATTCAGAGGGGGGGTGAATGAATCCCACCCTTAAAAAACTTTTCGCTCAATAAAAGACTAGATCACTATCAAGGCAAATAGACAATCTGAAGAACAAGTTAAATACTCTTTTAAACCACTTAGCAAATATATAAGGCACGCCTAAACAAGCAACTAGCGAAAGCAGCACAGATAGAAACGAGAATGCTAAGGCAACCTGTGAAGGAGGTAGAAGACAAGGAGTAAAACACAACCACACTGCACAGAGGATTTTCATGTGGTTCGGTCACCAAGACCTACATCCACCCCTCACTCCCAACCGGAGTGAGGCTTCCATTAGCAATGCTGGAACAGCAGACTTAGTCTGCAAACACTTGCTGCCAAACAGCTTGACAAGGGGAACAACCTCCCCTCTTCCTCCCAACCGGAGGGAACCACTAGTGACACCCAGTCACTAGTAAACCAGAGATCGAGGTCTCTCTTCCTCTGAAACCCAGAGGGAACACCTGGACTTGCAACCCACAAGACCAGAACCGGAGACGAATCTCCCTTCCTCCAACCCGGAGGGAAACCCACAAGTGACTCCCAACCACTTGCAACCGGAGACCCAATGTCCCCCTTCTCCTGAGTCCACAAGAGGAACCCGACCTCAGTCTAGAGGATCGGAAGAATGACAAGCCGAGTGAAAGAAAAGAAAAATAAGAAACGAAAATAGAGCAAACAGAAAGCTGGAAATGCAATGCACAAAGTGTAGCTCTCGTAGGTGCAAAACTGGCTTGGATTTGATCCAATTACCAGTGAACAAAACTTCTGATGAATCCTCTTTCTTCTTCCTCACGAACCCTCTCTGTCACGCCCCGAGCGCGGAAGATACCCGGAGATGCGCGACGTGTCTATATCAATCATGTCAATCAGAGTGGTCATGTATTCGACACAAAGACAGAGATGCGCAAAATAGCAAGATAACCCAATCCTTTATTTCATAATGGATAGACTATTACAAATCCAATACTCTGTTAAATAAAAAGGAGAAGAATACATAGTTGACTCAAGAAACTATAGAAAAGACTAGACGACACTTGTAGAAGCTCTATCACTTTCACTCTTGACCATTCCCATCCGATTGACTTCCATCGTCGTCAGACTTACCTGAAAAGTAAAAAGGGACAAACGGAATGAGCGAACGCTCAGTAGGAAATTATATCTCAAGTACTAGCAAGTGGTTTAAGTAATTACATTTTCATGGATGCAATAAAGCTATGCATGCTCGCATGAAACGACAAGATAGAGAGAATGTAATATCAAAGAAATAAGATGAACTTTCATGAACAAGATACAAGTTATTCAAGATATTCAAGCAAGTACCATTATCGAGTCATGTCAAGAACTTTGGCTATCATGTATCAAGCAAGTAAATTACCCTTTTTCGGGCCACGCATTTCATTTCATGTCAAGTACGAGTCAAGTACAAGATGTGTGTGGAATGTCCAATCAAGCAAGTCAAGTACTCGGTATAATGCCAGATACTTTATCATTTTAACTCCCATGGGCACAAGTACTTTCGGGTGCTCCTCCCAGGACCAGAATCGGGCCCTATATGCGTAGGCATTTATCATGTGTTTTGACATCCACTCTTGTTTATATAGCCAATATAGAATTTCAATAATCAAGCTTGTAGACACGTATGACAACTTTGATAGAATAGAGTCCAAAATATGACAAAGGACATAGAATGGCGATAATAACGGTATAATCACGATGTCGATAAAACTAGGTAGATTATGGTTCCCTTAACTTAGGTACCATGACAAATCAATATGGACATTCTTTATATAGAATTGAGGTCCACATGAATATTAGATCAAGCAAGATACCCTCATTCTTATCATAGAATTGGGGTTTACAAGAATGACACGATATGGCATGATATCATCATCCCATCAAGAATTTCTTATGATATGCTCTTTGTATAATCATAAGGGCCGGTATACCATGTTTCTTTTAGATTGACATGGCAAGGATCGTGTAATGGGTTTTTAGGGTACAACCAGCTCAGTCGGCCTTGAGGGAATCCAAGGCTACGAGGAGTCTTACGGAGGTCTCTATGACTAACTCGCTAGTCCAAAGGAACGGAATGTCCAATGGAGAGCTTGTATGTCAATGAGAGTTGAGTGTGGTCGGTAAATCAACATGAAAACATGGGACTATACTCACGGAGTGGAGAATAGTGCCGATATATATATATATATATGTATAATATATAAACCATCGGTTAGCAAATCAGAGGAAAAATCAGTTTACAGTAAAATAACGACTTAGGTCAAGTCGTGTATTGAATAATTAACGCCTAACAGAAGGGCGTTTACATATATTGCCAATTTGCGGAATTTCATTTATTTCATTAATTTATCAAAAACACGCCTTTCCTGGGGGCGTTTCTTCAAAGTGGACGACTGCAGGGGCAGGCGTCTCATCATTTACATATTCGACAGGATATAATTATTCTCAGAAATTTATCAAAAACGCGCCCTTGGAAGGGGCGTTACTTTTTAATTCCATTTTACAGAATATGTGAGTTTCAGGATTTTAACAGATACACGCCCTAGTAAGGGGCGTTTATTTTTAATTCACGCCCTATGATGGGGCGTTTACATAGGGAAAACGACTTTGTCCAAGTCGTGAATTTCAAGATTTTAACATATACACGCCCTAGTAAGGGGCGTTACTTTTAAAGTCACGCCCTATGATAAGGCGTTAATACGTGGGAAAACGACCTTGTACAGGCCGTGAATACAAGAAATTGCAGGACATTAGATTTGGAGACAGGATCATGCATTAATAATCAAGGTTTCATATATAATCCGTTCTTAACATGCTTAAGTCATGATCTCGTAAAATTAACGCCTGTGTATAGGACGTTTCTTAATAAATTGACGACCGCTGTTATGGTCGTTTATTTTAAAATAGCGCCCTATTCCAGGGCGTTTCTTTCAAACAATTCAGAAAACACACCGAAACCATATGTATATAGACCGTATGCATGCCATGCTTATATAATATCTTTCACTAATTTTATTTGGGCTACAGTATCTTGAGAAAACCTACCTTATGGTTTGACAATACTGATACTCTGTTTGGAACCTTCGTGGATGAAGAACCTTCGTTCTTCAGGAAGATGTTGCCACCGCTACCTGATGGTGATGAAGACAATGATGATGAAGACCCTTTGTCTTCAAACACTAGAAGCAGCCACCTATAGCAAAGACGATGAAGGATGGTTAAAACCTCCTCATGTGTTTATCAAAAGCAAGGAAAGGAAGAAGAACTGTTTGTTCTTCACGTACCTAGCAGCAGACGCTCGATCAAATGGGTTTTAGGGTTCGATCGAACATGTTATTTATAGGATTTTGAAGTCCTAACAAGAGTAGTGTTTGATTGAGGGTAATATATCCTTAATAGAGTCCTTACTCTAATAGATACTTACTAGATTAGGTTAATCTTTCCCTGGATAAGCTCTGGGTTCGAACGAGTCACGAACTGAATTGACGCCTTAGGTCAGGGCGTGTATTCTTGAATTGACGCCTTGCATAAGGGCGTTTCTTAAAAAGCGCCTTGAAAAAGGGCGTTTCTTGTTTTAAAACACGCCTAAGATAGAGGCGTTTCTTTTACTTACCCATTTGGTCGCGTGAGAACTGACGACCGTAGGTGTGGGCGTCCTTTCTTTATTCACGCCATTGGTAGAGGCGTTTCTTTATAAATTAACGCCTTAATAAGAGGCGTTATTTTTAATTTGTTTTATTTCGTCCAATTAACCCTATTCCTTTTATATATATTACTTCTGTAATATATATATGTTTTAATTTATTTCAATTATTCATTTATTAGGGTTGCTACACCCTCCCCCACTTAAAAAGAATTTGGTCCCCAAATTCAATATATATATAATTATACATGCGGAGAGTGTAGGACATATACCTCTTAGAATAACTCGGGAAATCGTTTCTTCATAGATTCCTCGGTCTCCCATGTCGCTTCGCGTTCAGGATTCTTATTCCATTGCACCTTGATCATGGGAATAACCTTATTCCTTAGAGCTCGTATTTCTCGATCTAATATCTTCAAGGGCCTTTGTTCATATGTGAGATCTTTCTGGATCACCAGATCTCCATGCTCAATAATATGTGACGGATCGTGTACATATTTCTTCAACATAGATATGTGAAATACATTGTGTACCTCGGACAACTGAGGAGGCAACGCGATGCGATAAGCAACCTCGCCAACTCTTTCGAGTACCTCAAATGGTCCGATAAATCTTGGCGTAAGCTTGCCCTTAACACCAAATCTTCGTATGCCACGTCCAGGGGATATTTTAAGAAATACATGATCTCCAACCTGAAATTCAAGATCTCTTCTCCTGGTATCAGCATAAGCCTTTTGCCTTGTCTGAGCAACTTGTAATCTTTCTCTGATTACTAGTATCTTCTCGGTTGTATCCCTTACCATGTCTGGACCTAATAGTTGTTTTTCTCCAACTTCGTTCCAACATATGGGAGATCGGCAACTCCTTCCGTATAAGGCTTCGAAAGGTGCCATTTGGATACTAGCTTGGTAGCTATTATTATATGCAAATTCAACTAAAGGTAAGTGGTCATGCCAGCTTCCTCCAAAGTCAATAATGCATGCTCTCAGCATATCTTCAACAACTTGATTAGTTCGCTCGGTCTGACCATCCGTTTGTGGGTGAAAAGCAGTACTAAAGTTGAGCCTTGTCCCCAACGAATGTTGTAATCCCTTCCAAAAATGAGAAGTAAAACGGGGATCCCTATCAGACACGATTGAGACAGGAATTCCATGTATCCTGACTATTTCTTTAATGTATAGTGCAGCTAGTACATCAATCGACCATCGGCTTTTGATTGGCAAGAAATGTGCCGATTTAGTCAATCGATCAATGATAACCCAGATTCCATCATGTCCTCCTTTAGATTTAGACAAACCCATGATGAAGTCCATACCAATATCCTCCCATTTCCACTTAGGAATATCTAGAGGATGTAGTTTTCCCGCAGGCTTTTGGTGTTCCGCCTTGACCTGTTGGCATGTGAGACAGCGTGATACATAGTCCGCTATTTCTCTTTTCATATTGGACCACCAAAAGTTCCTCTTTACATCTTGGTACATTTTAGTTGATCCAGGATGAATAGTGTATCTTGATCTGTGAGCTTCATCTAAGATCTTCTTCTTTAATTCCGGACAATCGGGTATACAAATTCTATCTTTGAACGATAACCTTCCATCAGAAGTTAGTTGAAAATCAGATTGTCCTTCTAATCTGCCTTTGATTTCTACTAACATGGGATCATCATCCTGAAGTGTTTGTATTTCAGATAACAAATCTGACTGTATGCTTACATGGGATAGTGTGACAAATTTGGATTCCATGTCCAAGCTTATATTGAGCTCAGAGAATTGTTCAAGTAACCTCCATTCTTGTATCATACAATTTGCTATTATTGCTCTCGGCTTTCGACTAAGGGCATCAGCAACATAATTACCCTTTCCGGGATGGTATTGTATATTGAAGTCGAAATCCTTGAGATATTCTAGCCAACGTCTTTGTCTCATGTTCAGCTCCTTTTGCGAAAATAGATATTTGAGACTTTTGTGATCGGAGTATACAGTAAACTGTACCCCATAGAGATAGTGTCTCCATATCTTTAGAGCAAATACTACCGCGGCCAATTCCAAGTCATGGACGGGGTAATTCTCCTCATGCTTCTTCAGTTGACGAGAAGAATATGCTATGACCTTCCCATGTTGCATTAGAACGCATCCGAGGCCAATGCCAGAAGCATCAGTGTAGACCTCGAATTCCTCTCCTTCAATTGGTAGGGCTAAGACCGGAGCTGTGGTGAGATGATCCTTGAGAGTTTGGAAACTGCTTTCACATTCCTCACTCCATTCATATCGGGTCTCCTTACGAGTTAATCTTGTAAGTGGTACGGCGATCTTAGAGAAATCTTTGATAAATCGCCGATAATAGCCTGCAAGACCCAAGAAACTTCTGATCTCGCTTGCATTAGTGGGTCTCTCCCAGTTTCTCACAGCTTCAACTTTTGACGGATCCACAGATAAACCGTCCTTGGATATGACATGTCCGAGAAAAGCCACTTCTTCAAGCCAGAACTCGCATTTGCTGAGTTTAGCATATAATTGATTTGTCCTCAAGACTTGCAATGCAATCCTCAAATGCTCTTCATGTTCTTCCTTAGTCTTAGAATATATCAATATATCATCGATGAAGACTACTATGAATTGATCCAAGTAAGGCCTGAATATGCTATTCATTAACTGCATAAAGGCAGCAGGGGCATTTGTTAGTCCAAAAGGCATAACAACAAATTCGTAATGGCCATACCTGCTTCTGAATGCGGTCTTGTGAATGTCATCATCCTTGATCCTTAATTGATGATATCCCGACCGGAGATCAATCTTGGAGAAATATTTGGATCCTGAAATCTGATCAAACAATTCATCGATTCTCGGCAGTGGATACTTGTTCTTGATAGTAAGATGATTCAACTGTCGATAGTCAATACACAATCTCATGGATCCATCCTTCTTCTTTACAAATAAGACTGGTGCTCCCCACGGGGAAGTACTTGGTCTAATAAACCCTTTTCGGATTAGTTCCATCAACTGCTCCTTCAACTCCTTGAGTTCAGCAGGGGACATTCTATATGGTGCCTTTGAAACCGGACCAGCACCAGGGACTAAGTCGATGGTAAAGGCCACATCTCTTTGCGGGGGTAATCCCGGCAAATCTTCTGGAAATACGTCTGGGAATTCTCGTACTACTTGAACGTCTTCTATCTTGGTTTCCTTAGCTTCTTTAATAGTGACAAAAGCAAGGAAGGATACACATCCTTTCTTGACGAGCTTGCTTGCTCGAAGAGCCGAAATAAGAGGGGATTTGCTTCGACTCTTAGGACTAGTATAAGTCAGTTCCGGAAATTCCTTGAAAACAATCTTGCTATCACGGCAATCAACCGTTGCCTGGTATTTGGATAACCAATCTGCTCCTAGTATAACATCATATTCTTTTAGATCTAAGCAGATAAGATCAATAGGAAAATTCTTTCCTCGAACCAATACCTCACAATTTTGGTAATGATGTGTGATATCCGTCTCGTTTCCGAGAGGAGTAGACAATATTATCTTCATCCATTCTGGTTCTAGAGGTAATGGGTCAGCAAACTTCTTGGAAATAATGGAATGCGATGCACCCGTATCAAATAAGACATGTGCATATTTGGAACAAATTTTTAATGTACCTTCCACCAATCCGCCTTCTTCTTCTGGTTCGGTCTCTTGGATTGCATGAAGACGCGCGTTCCTCGTCACTGGGCGTTTACCCTCACCGTCTTGGTCATTCATTAATGGACAATCGGGAATCCGATGTTCACGACTCCCACAACGGAGACATGCTCCCAGTTTCCTCCAACATTCTTCTGTTTTGTGACCAGCCTTGTCACAATGCTTGCATACTACGTTTGAAGGGATAATGGTGATAGAGAAAGGCTTGGATTTCTTGAACTTCTGATCTTGAGAGGAAGAACCTCCATTATTGGGCCTCTTCTTAAAGTTGGGTTTAAAAGAACCCGAACTTGTGACTTGCTCCTTTTTGTCTTTCCCACGGATCCTATCAGATAGTTCCGTGGCATCTTCAAGCAACTGAGCTCGGCGCACTATTTCAGTATAAACTTGAATATCCATAGGCGCCAGTTGAGTAATGTAGTGGGGCCTAAGCCCATTAAGAAATCTACGGGCTTTCATCTTTTCCGTGCCAATTAAATGCTTAGCATATCTAGACAGTCTAGAGAACTGTGCTTCATAATCAGCCACCGATAAAGATCTTTGCTTTAATGCGGCAAATTCGGCGGCCTTCTTTTCCTGGACCCTATCAGAGAAATATTTGGCGTTGAAATATTCAACGAATTCTCCCCATGTAACTTGAGTTGGGTCAATTGTAGCTTCAATCGACTCCCACCAGCATCTAGCATCCTTTTCTAACTGGAAAGTAGCTAATAAGACTTTGTCCTGATCCGTGCATTGCATGACACGGAATATACGTTCAATCTCCCGAACCCAATGCTCGGCATCGTCTGGATCGGTCGATCCCATGAACTTCGGGGGATTCATATTCTTGAATGCTTGGTGTAAGCTTCCAGCTCGTGGAGCACCACCTTGTGCTACCTGTTGTAGCACTTGGGTCATCCCTTGAAGGGTACGCTGCATGTTGCGCCATTGAGCACGTTCGGCAGCCATTATCCTACAATTACAATAGCTATGTTAGTATTATATCACTATGATCTTATAAAGGACTCATTGATCATTTAACCCTTGGTTCTACCCACTCTCACTTGGTTAAAGGTTTTGAAACCTATCCTGGGACTTGGGTTTCCTAGGAATTGAATACCTTAGGCTCTGATACCACAAAGACTGTCACGCCCCGAGCGCGGAAGATACCCGGAGATGCGCGACGTGTCTATATCAATCATGTCAATCAGAGTGGTCATGTATTCGACACAAAGACAGAGATGCGCAAAATAGCAAGATAACCCAATCCTTTATTTCATAATGGATAGACTATTACAAATCCAATACTCTGTTAAATAAAAAGGAGAAGAATACATAGTTGACTCAAGAAACTATAGAAAAGACTAGACGACACTTGTAGAAGCTCTATCACTTTCACTCTTGACCATTCCCATCCGATTGACTTCCATCGTCGTCGGACTTACCTGAAAAGTAAAAAGGGACAAACGGAATGAGCGAACGCTCAGTAGGAAATTATATCTCAAGTACTAGCAAGTGGTTTAAGTAATTACATTTTCATGGATGCAATAAAGCTATGCATGCTCGCATGAAACGACAAGATAGAGAGAATGTAATATCAAAGAAATAAGATGAACTTTCATGAACAAGATACAAGTTATTCAAGATATTCAAGCAAGTACCATTATCGAGTCATGTCAAGAACTTTGGCTATCATGTATCAAGCAAGTAAATTACCCTTTTTCGGGCCACGCATTTCATTTCATGTCAAGTACGAGTCAAGTACAAGATGTGTGTGGAATGTCCAATCAAGCAAGTCAAGTACTCGGTATAATGCCAGATACCTTATCATTTTAACTCCCATGGGCACAAGTACTTTCGGGTGCTCCTCCTAGGACCAGAATCGGGCCCTATATGCGCAGGCATTTATCATGTGTTTTGACATCCACTCTTGTTTATATAGCCAATATAGAATTTCAATAATCAAGCTTGTAGACACGTATGACAACTTTGATAGAATAGAGTCCAAAATATGACAAAGGACATAGAATGGCGATAATAACGGTATAATCACGATGTCGATAAAACTAGGTAGATTATGGTTCCCTTAACTTAGGTACCATGACAAATCAATATGGACATTCTTTATATAGAATTGAGGTCCACATGAATATTAGATCAAGCAAGATACCCTCATTCTTATCATAGAATTGGGGTTTACAAGAATGACACGATATGGCATGATATCATCATCCCATCAAGAATTTCTTATGATATGCTCTTTGTATAATCATAAGGGCCGGTATACCATGTTTCTTTTAGATTGACATGGCAAGGATCGTGTAATGGGTTTTTAGGGTACAACCAGCTCAGTCGGCCTTGAGGGAATCCAAGGCTACGAGGAGTCTTACGGAGGTCTCTATGACTAACTCGCTAGTCCAAAGGAACGGAATGTCCAATGGAGAGCTTGTATGTCAATGAGAGTTGAGTGTGGTCGGTAAATCAACATGAAAACATGGGACTATACTCACGGAGTGGAGAATAGTGCCGATATATATATATATATGTATAATATATAAACCATCGGTTAGCAAATCAGAGGAAAAATCAGTTTACAGTAAAATAACGACTTAGGTCAAGTCGTGTATTGAATAATTAACGCCTAACAGAAGGGCGTTTACATATATTGCCAATTTGCGGAATTTCCATTTATTTCATTAATTTATCAAAAACACGCCTTTCCTGGGGGCGTTTCTTCAAAGTGGACGACTGCAGGGGCAGGCGTCTCATCATTTACATATTCGACAGGATATAATTATTCTCAGAAATTTATCAAAAACGCGCCCTTGGAAGGGGCGTTACTTTTTAATTCCATTTTACAGAATATGTGAGTTTCAGGATTTTAACAGATACACGCCCTAGTAAGGGGCGTTTATTTTTAATTCACGCCCTATGATGGGGCGTTTACATAGGGAAAACGACTTTGTCCAAGTCGTGAATTTCAAGATTTTAACATATACACGCCCTAGTAAGGGGCGTTACTTTTAAAGTCACGCCCTATGATAAGGCGTTAATACGTGGGAAAACGACCTTGTACAGGCCGTGAATACAAGAAATTGCAGGACATTAGATTTGGAGACAGGATCATGCATTAATAATCAAGGTTTCATATATAATCCGTTCTTAACATGCTTAAGTCATGATCTCGTAAAATTAACGCCTGTGTATAGGACGTTTCTTAATAAATTGACGACCGCTGTTATGGTCGTTTATTTTAAAATAGCGCCCTATTCCAGGGCGTTTCTTTCAAACAATTCAGAAAACACACCGAAACCATATGTATATAGACCGTATGCATGCCATGCTTATATAATATCTTTCACTAATTTTATTTGGGCTACAGTATCTTGAGAAAACCTACCTTATGGTTTGACAATACTGATACTCTGTTTGGAACCTTCGTGGATGAAGAACCTTCGTTCTTCAGGAAGATGTTGCCACCGCTACCTGATGGTGATGAAGACAATGATGATGAAGACCCTTTGTCTTCAAACACTAGAAGCAGCCACCTATAGCAAAGACGATGAAGGATGGTTAAAACCTCCTCATGTGTTTATCAAAAGCAAGGAAAGGAAGAAGAACTGTTTGTTCTTCACGTACCTAGCAGCAGACGCTCGATCAAATGGGTTTTAGGGTTCGATCGAACATGTTATTTATAGGATTTTGAAGTCCTAACAAGAGTAGTGTTTGATTGAGGGTAATATATCCTTAATAGAGTCCTTACTCTAATAGATACTTACTAGATTAGGTTAATCTTTCCCTGGATAAGCTCTGGGTTCGAACGAGTCACGAACTGAATTGACGCCTTAGGTCAGGGCGTGTATTCTTGAATTGACGCCTTGCATAAGGGCGTTTCTTAAAAAGCGCCTTGAAAAAGGGCGTTTCTTGTTTTAAAACACGCCTAAGATAGAGGCGTTTCTTTTACTTACCCATTTGGTCGCGTGAGAACTGACGACCGTAGGTGTGGGCGTCCTTTCTTTATTCACGCCATTGGTAGAGGCGTTTCTTTATAAATTAACGCCTTAATAAGAGGCGTTATTTTTAATTTGTTTTATTTCGTCCAATTAACCCTATTTCTTTTATATATATTACTTCTGTAATATATATATGTTTTAATTTATTTCAATTATTCATTTATTAGGGTTGCTACACTCTCTTTATCTCTCTTTCTCGTTTTCTTCTTCTTCACGAGCTCTCAGTCTATCTTCACTCTTCTTCTTCTTCTTCTTCTTCTTCTGTTTTCTGCCTCTCTACGGCTCTTTTCCTTTATCACTCTCTGCTGCTCTCACTTTCTTCTATCACTCTCTCGATCAGCCCTCTTCTATCAGTCTTCTACGGATGAAGAAACTTCACATATATATATCAGCAGCAACTAGGGCGTGTGCCCCCTTTATCCAGAGGACACCTCGGATCACGTGCCAGGTGCCAACCTCGGATCACGTGCCCTTCATAGGCTTCACGAACTGTACCTGTCACACAGAGAGAAACTTAACAGTTTAATGTCGACACTTTGTATAGACTTTGTTGTATAGACTTGATGCAATGTATGGACTTGAAGGCTTGACAACGAGTGTATAGACTTGAAGGCTTGACAACGAGTGTATTGACTTGAAGGCTTGGAAAGGATTGTATAGACTTCATCTTTGAAGGAGATGCACATGTGCACTGAAGTGTGTACAGACTTGGCATGCAGGCTGCTGGACGCTGTATAGACATGCTGTGCAGGCTGCCAGACAATGTATAGACATGTTGTGCAGGCTGTGGGGGAATGCGTAGACTCTGCGTGAAGGCAATGCATGTACAAGTGATGCAATGTTTAGACTTCATGTATGTAGGACTGTGGCGTGTACACACTTTGTAAATGCAAAGCTATGTCATGTATAGACTTCGTGCATGCAATGCTATGGCGTGTACAGACTTCGTGTATGCAAGACTGAAGCGTGTACAGACTTAGTGAATGTGACGCTGAAGCAAGTACAGACTTCACGTATGTAGACTATGAGCATTACAGATGGTTGTATAGACATGCCAAATGAGTATGCAGACTTAGTGTGCACCATTGTGTAGACTTTGTAACATGCAGTATGAGCATAGCAACACAATGTGCAGACTTCGTGCAATGCATGAAGCAGTGTATGCAGTGTATAGACTTGGAGTCCAATGTGCAACCAACTGATGTATAGACATTGAATGCTTACATGCAGACACGATGTATAGACTTAGTTAAGACTGTCTAGACTCTGCATGCGAGCAATGGCGATGTATAGACTTCCTAACAAGGCGTTGTGCAGACTTAACAATGCACGATGTATAGACTTCAAATTAAAGGAGACGGTGGATGTACATACTTTAAGTTCAACTGAGACGGTGCATGAATATACTTGACACTGTATAGGCTGTACAGACTTGGCATGAGATGCAAGTTGAGACGATGGATGATGTACAGACTTCGGCTCGATGTACAGACTTCATGAACGATGCATGCAATGCACTGGATGATGTACAGACTTCCTATATGCTTAAGACCATGCACAACGAATGTATAGACTTGCTGTAAGGAATGTGCAGACTTGACAGCGAGATGTATAGACTTGAACTGAATGCAAGCAGTGTATAGACTTTGAGTGTGTGTGCAGTGCTGCAACCGATGTATGGACTTTGGTTAATGCTACAAGACAACAACCAATGTATAGACTTTACGAATGCGAGCAAAGCAGCAATGTATAGACTTTGGACTTCGCCATGCAATGTATAGACTTTGGACTTTGCCATGCTTACACTAAGCGATGTACACACTTGCTGCCTGACTAATGTGCAGACTGTATGAATGCATGAAACAGCTGTGCCTGCGAGGAATGCAGTGTTCAGACTTGCTGTGCCTGCGAGGAATGCGTTGTATAGACATTGTGAATGTGCAACGCATGCAATGTGTAGACTATGCTCGTCTGCAACACATGCAATGTATAGACTTAAGATGTCTGCTACGCATGCAATGTAAAGACTGTGCTGAGAGTGATTATGCATGAATGTATAGACTGTATAGACATAAAAATTAACATATGCACAGATCTGAGATTAGATAGAATATTACCTGATCTAACTGTGTATTGACTATACCTGTCAGAGATTTGACTTTGACATAGGTTGACTTCATGAGTGTGAGTCATCCTTAAACCTGTTCTGACAGTTCCTCATATTTCATCAGGATTAGATCATCAATACATAATGAGCCATAACAGTTGTCATCATCAAAACCACAGAACCCCATAACATTTGTCATCATCAAAACCACAGAGCCACAGGGGACACAACAATCTCCCCATTTTTGATGTTGGCAATATTATGAGTCATTGCCTTAGATTCATCATGATGAATATGAAAATACACAATGGAATGGCTCTTTCAGAAATAATGAGCATGTAATGCACCATGTATGCAAATGATGACTCACAAAAGTTTCTCCCCCTTTGACAACATCAAAAAGAATGGAATGATCATTGGCTGTTGAAGGAGATGATATAGGAACTTTTAGGCAATGCTGAAACTCCCCCTATCAACATGAATGTATGACTATTCTCCCCTTAACTACACATGACCCAGAGGTTCTCTTGAAGAACAGAAATGAACTCTTGTTAACCAATGAATCAATCTGAAATTCATCACCATAAGGATTCTGAAGTTCAGAAGACTGCAAGTGAACAATGTAATAATGGGAGTAGCATCTCACATTTGTATGGTCAGAAAACTGATACCAAGAAAGACTGATACCAAGGAATGAAACAGATCATGAGGGATTGTAGGGCATGCACAACTACAATAAGTCTTAACATAAAAGACTCTCTTATCATAGAGGGTTATGAATTAGCAACTTGACCAATCTGATTTAATTATGATGTATACCAAATTTGTCAATTAAATTCAATACTCATATCTAAATTCAAGTTTTAATAAAGGTGAACCAGATAACAAGATAATACTCATGACTAATCATCTTCATCTTACACACAAAATCTCAATGACTCTTTTAAGAGTTACACATATTAGTATTGATGTTAAACACTTTTTACAAGAATATGTGTTCACAAAATTTTCAATTTATTTTCATTTGAAGCACATTATATTTTTTCTGAGCAATTTGGGTTGATCAACACCTTTTTACATGAGGCACAACACGTCTCAGGTGAAGTGACCCAGTTACTCAGTGTGATAACTGTCATTACCTCTCAACTTCGAGAACAGAGTTAGCAATATAAGTGTCTTTTTACATGAGGAGACACCTTGATTAGAGGCCAGACTCCCCAGTTATTCAACACAGGCATGCCATTGCTCTGTCAGGTTTTTCAATAATTTTTCACCAGAGATAACTATGGCACCTCATGACATAAGTTACTTTATTTCATTGATAAAGAACCCAGTTTCTCGGTGACCAAGTCATTGCTCTGAATTCACAATTTTTCAATTAGTCAACATTTCTCAAGTTAATGTTTAACCACAGTACTCACTCTATGTATCTCTACCAAAGAGCCTTGATTTCAAATTTTCAGATATCAGATGAGAGAGTCTAAGGTTCTCATGACACATGTGGTTAAAGTTCATTAAATCTTATCATTCAGATATTTTCAAGATATTTAAATGCAAATCTGATAATACATAGTTCTTATATCAGTCTGATTCAGTGATTATTCTTAAACCTATATGATAGGAATTTCTACATGAGTCAGACTAGATTGTATGACATGCATCTTGTGTTCCTCAGATCAAGTCAAAAGAATAACTGACCAACAAGTCAACAATAGAATTAAATTTGTCACACCAGCTAAGACGAATATGAAGGGTGAGTGTAAGTTGGTGTATAGTCAATACATGAAGGAATATTTCAGAAGAATGTATATCAACAGACAGTAGCTGAGTCTGAATTTTAGACAGATCAGCTGACATGTAGTATCATGAAGAGAGTTGATCAAATACAAGACAAGAGTGTTGACACCTGTTTTAGCCCACAAGTTGTGTCATTTCTCTTATTCATCATTTTTGATGTCCCGAATTAGCCATTATTTTGGAGCTTCCTTGGATGGATTTCAAGCCCATTTTTACCATTCCATACCCTTTGAGCCTTGGAGATCATGATTTCTTAGAGCCCTGGAGCTTATTCTATCAAATTCCCACTTCCAAGTCGACTTTCGGCCCATTTAGGCCGGCTTCCCTCAAGTAATCGGCTCTCTCTCACTGCGCAGTCTTAAAAGTGGTTCTTTTTCACCCTCTTCCAATCCTTTATTCAAAAAGTTATCTTCATCAAAGTTGTTCCTCTTTCAAAGATCTACAATTTCTTCTTCTACACTGTTGGCCGGTTCTGCCCCGATTGTGCGCTATTCACATTTTTCTGGCATGTTGTGCTGTTCACCTACATTCCAGAATTTTCCTCTCTCTTCCAGCCCCATTTTCACCCTCTTCCAATCATTTTCTCACATTTCTTTCTTCATAAAAGTTGTTCCTCTCTCAGTTATCTACAACTTCTATGTTTACCACTTTGTCTAATTCTCCACCGTTTGAGAGATACGCTTCGATTTCTAAAGTCGCGCGCAGTCTGCCCAGAATCTGCCTTCATCGAAGTGAAGGTCATTTGCAGGTGCGTTACTTCATTGAAGTGACGGCCCAGTGAAGACCGTTACTTCAGTGTGACGGTCCTACGATAGACCGTCACACCAAAACTTGCCCAAAACAGCCCGGTTCAACCCCTAGAGTGTGGCGGTCCTATCCTTGACCGTTAGACCAAGTGACGGCCCTGTTTAGGTGCGTTACATCCAATCTCATCCGAAAACGTCTCGTTCGACCTCCAGAGTGTGACGGACCTACCCTAGTCCGTTACATCACTCTGACGGTCCTATGATAGACCGTTACATGCACCAGAGAGTCCAATTCGTGCTGGACTCTGCTCCGTTTTTGTGCGCCGTGGCCCTCTTGAAGAGTCCATAACTTCTTGACTTCTTATCCAAATTGATCCCCATTTTTTCCTACTTCTAGCCCTTGGTATTATCTTGAATTTGGTTCATAGGAATCAAATTTTTATTGGCAATATCTCTTGGGATATGGGTCGCAAGATCAGGATTTATGTTTCCTAGTTCAACTAAAACTCTGCAGATAAGGCTCTGGGGCTACCTTCCAAGAGACATATCTTCTAGAATCCTCCTCTGAATTGATCCCCGTTTGTTCCTATCTCTTGTCCTTAGTATTATCTCGAGTTTGATCCAAAGAACTCGATTTATCTTGGACTCTATCTCCGGGAATCGTGATAAGAAGATGAGGCTTTCTTGCAAAACTCTATAAAAACTGCCCAGTTCGCAGTCGCGACAGGGGGCTCTTTTCGGACGTGGGGTGAAGCCATGCTGCAACTCCAACTCACAACTTTGACCCCATCTTGAAGAGGGAAGTATTAACTTTCAATTTCATCCTTCTGGGCTTGATTTCATGATCTCCACTCTTAGTTCTCTTCCTCTCAAAATCACAAATCATCACAGTTTCCTGCACTTTCTGCTACACAAGCGTTTTTCTCCGTTTTGCATCATCGTTTTCTCTCTATTCTCTCAATCAAATCTCATGATTTCAAATCTCATGCATGCACAACACACACACCTATCTTTTCCACCCTTCCACAGGGGTTAAAAACCTCCCCCGGTGAGTTTGCCCTCAATTTTTACCCCTATTTTATCACTGCGGGATTGATACTACACATGCATGTTCTAATGGGTTTTTTGTCCTTGTTTGATCTTTGTTTTGCAGGAGAGCATGAATACAACGTGAGGCCCTCTTCCTCTAGCCGGCTGGAAGGAGAGGAGGTTTGAATCCACAAGTTCCCCGCACCCCGTTTCAAGCGCGATCAAGTCTTTAAGTTCCAAGGTATACGGCGCCGTTGCACTCCTTTCTTCATCCTTGCGGCGTTGTTAATCCTTGGTGGCGATCACGGTTAGTATTTCCATCCTTTCATCCCCTTGTCTTTGATTCATATGTTTATGCATGTATGTATTTAAAGGGGGCGAGATAGGAATCTAATCTAATTACAAAAACAAATCAACAGTTTTTTGGCGATCACGGTGGGACAACACATGCCCATCACGCTTGTTTTCATGCTCTTTTGTAGGTTGGGTGGGTGCATGTTCATGTTTAGGTGATATTTCTTCCATTCTCCAACTATTTTTGGTGTTTTAAGGGCTCTGGTAGTGTGACGGTCCTACAGTAGACCGTCACATGCAGGTAATGGTACTTTGGTAGACCGTTACACGGCTTCTGGCAGTCTTGCGTGCATGCTCACAGGGCCGTGTTCATCGAGGCATAACTTTTGATCTCGGAGTCCGATTGAGCTGATTCTTGTTGCGTTGGATAGCCCTTTGTATTGTCTTTCCATCCATATATCATTTGTATCATTTGGTTAACATTTGCATATTCTAATCTTGTCCATCTTTTTGAGTTTTGTGCATAAGTTCTGCAGGCAGGCTCAGGGACAGGTTCACAGGTACATCTTTAATGAGTGATTTGACTACCTTCCCGATGTCTGATTACACTGATTTTTGATCCATTGGATAGTCCTTTGTATTGTCTTTCCATCCATAGCTTATTTGCATCATTTGGGTCTCATTTGCTTAGTTAAAAATTGTCATCATTTTAGCATTTTGTCCATAAAATCTGCATGTGGTCTGCGCATAGGTTCACGGGGGCATCTTTGCTTAGTGATTTGATTGACCTCCCGGGGTCAGATTGATCTGTTCTTGGGGCCGTTGTGCAGATCTTTGTATTATCTTCCCATCCATATACTATTTGTTTTTGTTGGATCATGTTTGCATAGTTTAATCTAGTCTTGATTTTCTAGTTTTAAGCTAGAATTTGCATGCACTCCGGTGCACATAGGGCCATACGTTGCATATCATAGTTGCATTTCCTACCTTGGTGCGTGGACCTCTCATCTCCATATTCCTTGGAGCCGACCAGGAAAGCACATCAAGGACCTCCATAAGTCCCCGTGAGCCGTGGATTCCCACACGGACACCGGGCCGGTTGTACCTTTCCACCCCTTAGGCTTGCATTTGCATAAGTGTGAGGGAGTTAACCTTAGTCAACCCAAAGTTTGGACCTTATTCCCATAGGATTCCCATCTTGAGGGAATTATTATTAATTCAAATCATTAAAAGGTCTATTAAAATCTCTAAAATATTTCCCATCATATCAACTTGTTTGACTTGGGTGAAAACTCTCACATTGCATTGTTTGTGTTGTTTGGGCTTGTCCAAGCCCATTAGTGATTTTCGTGTTGCATTCTTTCATCATCCATATGTTTTGTTGTTGTTAGGCCCATTTAGCTTAACCCATTTTGTGTGTCCATTGTCTAGTCCATTGTCCCGTGGTCCGTTGTCCATTCATCTTTGCATTAGTGGGTCGACCCCCCCTTGTTCTCAAGCCCATTAAGCCATTGCTTCCCCATTTGTATTGTCCTTGATCTCCATGTATTAAGTCTCCATTTGCCCTCATGGAGCATCATTCTAACCCCTTGTATCATTCTTTTTCCCAATCTGCTTCCTATTCCCGCGTGGAATCCTCTTCCCGCGTGGGTCCATCTTCTCGTGGTCCCTCTGACCCATCTGAGGAACAGGCTAATCTCATGGCCCGTATTTCAAGCCTTGTTCGCCAAATGGACCCGGCCCAGGCCCAACGTCTTATTGCATCTCATCTTCATGGGCCTTCTTCTTATAATGGGCCATCTCCTATTCATGGGCCTCCTCCTTCTCCTTCATATGTTGCTGGCCCAATTGCTAATGGGCATTATTCTCTTAATGGGCCTCATCCTTCTGCCCATGTTGCTGCCAGCCCATTCAGCCCATATGCTCATGCTTCTTCCGGGCCCACATATCCTTCCATTCCCGGAATGGGCCCGTCTTCTTCTCAGCCCGGATCCTCTTATTCGGCCCAATACCATGCTCCTGGTCCTAATTCACACCCTCTTGCTCAAGTTGGCCCATATTCTTCTCGATCTCTCCCTACCCAGGAGATGGTTGCTCAAACCCAATGCCAGCTTGATGAGCTTCAACGCCGGATTGATCCCAAATCCTCCTTGAGTATCCCATTCGCATTTCAGGGTCTTCGGCTTCCGCCATCTTCACAAATTCCCGCATATCGCCGTTATAGTGGAGTCGGTGACCCATATGTGCACTTGAAGGAGTTTGTTTATGAGTCGGCCCAGTTTTGACATGACCAACACTTGATGGCTTATCTGTTTGGTCTGTCATTGGAAGGCCCGGCTCGGGATTGGTTCTTCTCTCTTCCGCAAGAGCAAGTTGTGAGTTTTCAAGCCGTTCAAGAAAATTTTATACAGCAGTTTCAAGATCAGGTTGGGCCCAAGTACTCTATTATGGATCTGGCCCATGAGATGATGAAGCCCGAAGAGGAGTTTTCTACCTTTGCTGATCGCTGGCGTCGCTTGGCCGCGCAAGTCCCGGGGCACATACTGGAGGGAGAACAAATCAAGATGCTGATATCCAATGCAACGCCCGAGTACCGCTTCATCTTAGCCCTCAACGACATCACCTCCTGGCAACAATTATACAGCCGAGCCCGCTTCATTCGCCAACAAATCCAAGATTCCCTTGACCTCGATTCTCCACCATCCACCTCCACATATCAACCTTCACCCTCCACATGTCAACCCTACGCTCCCATGAGTCGGCCCGCCATGAGTCAGTCTTCCGCCACGTATCCCTCCACGAGCCAACCTCCTGCCTCTACATACCTATACGCCTCAGCATATCAACCTTCCATGAGTCAGCCTCCCGCATCCACATACCCGTCTCCATCTGCACTTCCGGTCAAGGGAACACCACATCCCGAGCAAGTAGATGCCGTCTACATACCCCCTCATCCCGTTCCACACATGCCATCACCAAAGCCCTCCACCACTAGCCACGCACTCTTGCCTACGCAACCTCCACTTCCGTCTCCACAACCTTCTCCACCATTACATATCCCTCGGCATCCACCTTGCCCGAAGCAGGCTCCTCATCTTCCTTTGCCGGAGTGTTTCACCGATATATTTCAGGCTTTGATGGCCACTCACGCGTTGCCGTTCTCTCCGGTTGTGCCTTACCGACCCGCGGTCGGGGATATGCTTCATTTCTGTGATTTCCACCGTCAGCAGGGGCATTTGGTTGAGGATTGCCTTGAGTTCTGGGATTATGTTTATGATCTGGAAGCTAAGAAAAGGATTGATTGGGCCGCCATGCATAAAGTTATTTTACATCTTCGCAACCAACAACAGCTGCAAGAAGTGCCACCCGGGCAGCCGTCTCTGTTACTTCAAGGCCAGGGGCACCCCTGTGATTCCTCGTCTAGTGCTACACTCGCTCTGTCACCTACCCCATTACCTCCGCCATCTCTTACTCTGGCTCCATCGCCGCCACAAATCCAATCCTCTACTCAAGCTAGTGCCTCCTCTTCTTCTCCCACCGTCACTACCACTACTTCTACCCTTAACACCGCTCGACGCGTTGTGTCGACACGTCGACGGTGGACACCACAACCTCCCTCTTCACCCTCTCCACCTCCATGTCCACTACCCCCATCGCCTTCATCACTATCCTCGCCATCTCCATTGCCATCTCCATCATCTCCATCTCCACCACCAGTGCTTCCATCACCACCTCCATCTCTACCCTCGCCTCCATCTCCGCCATCACCTTTGCCCGAGCCTGAGCAAGCCACACCTTTTCCTTTATCTCTACCCTCAGCCACGCCTTCACCGTCACCTTTATCGCCACCCGAGCCTATCATCGCCACATCGCCTGCGCCTTCACTTTCCATCACCACTCCCGTTGGAGCCTCCATGCCTTCCAAACCTCCACATGTTCCACCCAAGCATATTCCCTTTACTTCTCCAACCACTTCCACCCCACGGAGCAGGTGTGCACTTCCTTTGGTGCCCCGCCGGTCTAATCCCCAGGGAGACAATAAGCCAAGTCAGGATGATTCAGTGATGGCCGTGCATTTCAAGATTCAAGATTTTATCTGTCGGATGTCGGTTCGTGTCCTCGTCCCTGGTTATTTTGGGGATGATGCGTCTACACTTTCAAAGATGACAGTTGCTAAGAAGAGTTCCCAGGCATTGATGCCAGTTTCTTCCCGAGCGAGGCCGGTGGCAATCTCCTTGCTCGCTGGAGAGTTCACCATTGATGCTATTATTTCTCCTCACTCTATTGTTGTTCAGATGACATGCCAAGAAGGGTTCTCTACCCGTGTTTTGCTAACGCAGACGGCCGCCAAGCAGATTATGGATTCTATGTTCAAGGGGCAATTGGATGTATCTTCTACACTTTCCAAGGATATTCTGCACTTGTTATGCAATCTTCCTCAGTTTATTAGCAAACCGGCCATGTCAACGCCGTGTATTACTCTCCCTCAGCTTCACCTTTTACCAAGGGAGTTGTGCTTCAAGGCTGAGTTCCGAGTGGAGTTGCCGAATCTCATGCTACTTGTGCCAAGTAATAAGACTCCATGGTTTTATGATATTCAGTATTATGAGGAGTTAGTTGTTCAAGAACGTCCTACTATTGTTAGCTTTGGGAGTCTAGGGGCAACCGCCCCGATGAAGCTGCATGTCCACAGTCGGGCAAGGCCATCTGCTAGATGGGCTCGCTATTTGAGAAGATATTGCAAGGCAAGGTACCCAAGGGTCCTAGTCCGCGCCAGGCGAGTCCATGTTCAAGAAGTATCAGCTAAGAAGAGGCGACGACGTAAGTTTAAGAGCCGTCAGTTGTGCACTCAGGGGTCCACTTCTCTTCCTTCTTCTTCATTTCACTCATCATTTCTTCTACTCAGTTCCCACCCCTGGGTGGTGTATCTGCCCTCTCCTAATTCTCCCCCCATAATTCTCTCCTCCCATCTCGGGTCCGCGAATCCCTGTTCTTCTTTTTCCTATCCGGATCCTCCAGATTTTTCCTCCTCTCACGATTCTAGGCCCTAGCCTATGTCATCATTCCATCCAAATCTCGGGACATCACCTGATTATTCTTCCCCGAGACTTCCAGGTGTTGCCTCTGATTCTTCCCTTCCAGTATCTCCGGGTTCTTCTTATTCCCCGACCTTGGCGGGTGTCTCCCATTCTCCTTCTCTGGCACTGCCGGATGATTATCGTTCCTCTTCTCCGACTACGTCGGATGATTCTTCTTATCATCTTTCTACTCTTTCCTCTTCACCCTTTCTGGGTCTTCGCCCTTTCTCTTGCTGTTTTCGAGGCTTTAGTCCGCCTTGATCTCGGCTAATCTGGTTTCTTCTGTAATTGGTTCCTTGTTATCAGGGTCTCGGCACCTTAACGAGGGAGTTCTAGCCCTCGTCTCTCTTCCTTTTTATCCTCCTTCGTCCAGTTTGATGTCTGCCGCTCCTCCGTGTCAAGGAATCTTTAATCCTTTGTTATCCTCTCCCTTTCGTCCTGTCAAGCAAGGAATATGAAGCTCGTGCTGCGCGAAGCTCGATGATCACGATTGCTTCAGGATGCTAGTTTCATTCCGTGGATTTGCAAGGTATCTTTATTTTGTGCAAAGAACATGCTATTATTACCACTTATTTACTCCTGCACATTGTTAAGATAAATGTTGGTTCCTCACATGGTTAAGTGGCTTTTAGAAATTTGCTTAGTTCATTTAAAATGAGTTCGCTTCTGCAGCATCCTTAGGCTGGTGATAGCTCCGTGCTGGGAGTCTAGTTATTTCCTTGATTGTTGAGGGTGACCTTTGAGCATGGGTTTTTCACACACCACACGGCGAGCCATAGCCGACCCCTCCAGTGCAACAACGCTGCTGCTTTGACCATACTTTGGGTATGCACGAAGGCCTTTTTCTCTTCTCTACTCGGCCAAGTGTAGGGGCAAGAGATTGATGGATGAGATGACCAACCTAGGTACTCCCTAATACAAGAGAGGTCTCAAATAGGGGCAGTCTTGACCCTCGAAAGAAAGCTTTCATGCAATATCTAGCCAATAAGGGCTTTCAAAATCAATGATGAATCAAAAAACAAGAGTATGGATCAAAGGCATGGCAAGAGTGGCGAAGCCCCGCGGGACGTCATGAGCCCGGTCGCATGCATGCCTGATAAATATGGGTCTCAAAATCAAAGACACAAAGCCCCGGCGCAACAGACTATCTCTTTGAGGGGTGGTGCCCTGGAAGGAATTCAAATCATGATATCTCCCATCCTGCATAAAGCTTGTCTCTAATTTTTCTTCTATTTCTCCCTCTTAGGCTGGGTTGTATCCCGGGTATGGCCTTAGTAGGGGCACCGTTCTTTGGAGACGGTTGGTTATGGTAAGCCACCCTCACATGCACGCCCTGTTCAAGGGAAGTCTTTAATGAGAGGGGAGGGACGGCGATCCCCGGCCAGTAGTTTGAGCCTGTCTTTGGGTGCTGCAGATTGCTATGTCAAAATCCAAAAAATGAAATATGTCAAAAATCCTAAAAAATGAAATATGGTCCAAAACTCCAAAAAATTGGAATATGTCAAAAATCAAAAAATGAAATATTTCAAAATCCAAAAAATCAAGAAAATTGAAAATCTAAAAATATTTATCTTTTATTGTATTTTAAGAACAGATACGTAATCTGTTTGCTAAGTGTGCAGGCTGCAGGTTGCAGGTTCAAGCTTTCCTTGCTCTAGCATCCGCTCTGTCTCTTGATCATATTCTTCGATATGTTCTCATCTCTTCAATCCTATCTCTAGATCTGTTCTGAAGCTCATGGCCTTCTCAACTTTCGCCTATCTGCTTAATCATGTCTCCATGAGAGGGAATTATCTCACGGTTTTGAACCTGGCGGTTCCGCTTCATCTGATCTTGGGCTTTGATTGAAGAATGTGTTTGTTGTCTTTATCATGTCTATGGTCCTCCATGTCTTTTATCCCGCTGTGTCCTTGTCATATGTGTCTATGTTCTCTCGTGTTGGTCGTGTCTTTTATCCCGCCATATCGTTCATCACACATGTCTTTGTCCTCCGTGGTATTGTCATCCCACGTGTCTTTGTCCCACCATGTCCTTATACCACCATGTGTGCTGTCCCACCGTGTACATGTTGTCTTGTCCCACCGTGCCTTTAGTCGCATGCATGTTTGCCATTTGTTTGTTTGTTATGTTTCATCCATCTTCGGTATGTTATGTTGTGACATGTTTCATTCATATTTCTCTTATTATGTTGTGTTCATGCCATGCTTGTTCATATTCGTTCATGTTCACATCATGGTCATTCATATTGTTGTCTTATTTGAAAATCCATAAAAAATCAAAAATCAAAAATGCAAAAGAGTGCCGCTTCGCTTGGCAGGTAAGTCAGGTATGGCTCTCTATCCTTGCTCATTGTTGCATTACTATATGGTATCTACGTTATTATAGACTCTCAAGGACCGGATGGTTGCCCATGTGTTCTAGGATCTGATGTTCCCCTTTAACAAAAATGATGATGATCTAAGAGCATACGGTTAATCGTTGGATAGGCTGCTCGGTTGAGTCGAGTGGGGGACGATAGACTCTGTCTCGCACGCCGTGGTTGCAAGAAGACTCTTGACCCCGTCTTGGCTCAGTCTAGCAATATTATCCTTGAGTACTTTCTATTTTATCTTTCTTTGCATTCGTT
This sequence comes from Amorphophallus konjac, assembly GCA_022559845.1. Taxonomy (NCBI): domain Eukaryota; kingdom Viridiplantae; phylum Streptophyta; class Magnoliopsida; order Alismatales; family Araceae; genus Amorphophallus; species Amorphophallus konjac. The sequence continues at coordinate 263,877,482 of CM040121.1, forward strand.
TTAATGATTTCTTTATTTTAGCCTAGCATGCATCATGTCATTTTGAGCATTCATGTCTCGTGATCCATTCAAGGATTTCTCCTCAGCAATGGTTGATTGCATTCAGCTCTCTTGGATAAGAGATTCCTCATTCCACTCTGAATTTGAACGATTTCTCTGATCTTGCCGCTTGGTCTGGTTGGCCAGCGTGATTCCTGTCTGGATTTTATCTCAGTTTTCTTATCTATCCTTTCCAGCTCTTATGCTGTGTTCCTTCCGACCCACTCATTGTCCGTGGATTGTGTCCCCGATGAGGCTGGTCGTGTTTCCTTTTCCTCCTTTAGTTTAGTTCTCCAGACATGTCTCATCCTTGTCAATCATTTCAGGTGGTTAGTTTGGCATTTTCGGGAGAATTCCTGTCGCTTGTTGGTTGTAACGGGTGTCTTTTTTGGCCTTGATGCCCGCTTATCAGTTCTCTCCGCTTCATCTCCATTTCACGTCGCTGTCGCTTTCACTCCACCTCCTTTCCATTTTGCCTCCACGTCGCTTTCGCTCGTTCCCTTGCAAAGCGGACATCAAGGAGGGGCATCTGTTGACACCCGTTTTAGCCCACAAGTTGTGTCATTTCTCTTATTCATCATTTTTGATGTCCCGAATTAGCCATTATTTTGGAGCTTCCTTGGATGGATTTCAAGCCCATTTTTACCATTCCATACCCTTTGAGCCTTGGATATCATGATTTCTTAGAGCCCTGGAGCTTATCTTATCAAATTCCCACTTCCAAGTCGACTTTCGGCCCATTTAGGCCGGCTTCCCTCAAGTAATCGGCTCTCTCTCACTGCGCAGTCTTAAAAGTGGTTCTTTTTCACCCTCTTCCAATCCTCTATTCAAAAAGTTATCTTCATCAAAGTTGTTCCTCTTTCAAAGATCTACAATTTCTTCTTCTACACTGTTGGCCGGTTCTGCCCCGATTGTGAGCTATTCGCATTTTTCTGGCATGCCGTGCTGTTCACCTACATTCCAGAATTTTCCTCTCTCTTCCAGCCCCATTTTCACCCTCTTTCAATCATTTTCTCACATTTCTTTCTTCATAAAAGTTGTTCCTCTCTCAGTTATCTACAACTTCTATGTTTACCACTTTGTCTAATTCTCCACCGTTTGAGAGATACGCTTCGATTTCTAAAGTCGCGCGCAGTCTACCCAGAATCTGCCTTCATCGAAGTGAAGGTCATTTGCAGGTGCGTTACTTTATTGAAGTGACGGCCCAGTGAAAACCGTTACTTCAGTGTGACGGTCCTACGATAGACCGTCACACCAAAACTTGCCCAAAACAGCCCGGTTCAACCCCTAGAGTGTGGCGGTCCTATCCTTGACCGTTAGACCAAGTGACGGCCCTATTTAGGTGCGTTACATCCAATCTCATCCGAAAACGTCTCGTTCGACCTCCAGAGTGTGACGGACCTACCCTAGTCCGTTACATCACTCTGACGGTCCTATGATAGACCGTTACATGCACCAGAGAGTCCAATTCGTGCTGGACTCTGCTCCATTTTTGTGCGTCGTGGCCCTCTTGAAGAGTCCATAACTTCTTGACTTCTTATCCAAATTGATCCCCATTTTTTCCTGCTTCTAGCCCTTGGTATTATCTTGAATTTGGTTCATAGGAATCAAATTTTTATTGGCAATATCTCTTGGGATCTGGGTCGCAAGATCAGGATTTATGTTTCCTAGTTCAACTAAAACTCTGCAGATAAGGCTCTGGGGCTACCTTCCAAGAGACATATCTTCTAGAATCCTCCTCTGAATTGATCCCCGTTTGTTCCTATCTCTTGTCCTTAGTATTATCTCGAGTTTGATCCAGAGAACTCGATTTATCTTGGACTCTATCTCCGGGAATCGTGATAAGAAGATGAGGCTTTCTTGCAAAACTCTATAAAAACTGCCCAGTTCGCAGTCGCGACAGGGGGCTCTTTTCGGACGTGGGGCGAAGCCATGCTGCAACTCCAACTCACAACTTCGACCCCATCTTGAAGAGGGAAGTATTAACTTTCAATTTCATCCTTCTGGGCTTGATTTCATGATCTCCACTCTTAGTTCTCTTCCTCTCAAAATCACAAATCATCACAGTTTCCTGCACTTTCTGCTACACAAGCGTTTTTCTCCGTTTTGCATCATCATTTTCTCTCTATTCTCTCAATCAAATCTCATGATTTCAAATCTCATGCATGCACAACACACACACCTATCTTTTCCACCCTTCCACAGGGGTTAAAAACCTCCCCCGGTGAGTTTGCCCTCAATTTTACCCCTATTTTATCACTGCGGGATTGATACTACACATGCATGTTCTAATGGGTTTTTTGTCCTTGTTTGATCTTTGTTTTGCAGGAGAGCATGAATACAACGTGAGGCCCTCTTCCTCTAGCCGGCTGGAAGGAGAGGAGGTTTGAATCCACAAGTTCCCCGCACCCCGTTTCAAGCGCGATCAAGTCTTTAAGTTCCAAGGTATACGGCGCCGTTGCACTCCTTTCTTCATCCTTGCGGCGTTGTTAATCCTTGGTGGCGATCACGGTTAGTATTTCCATCCTTTCATCCCCTTGTCTTTGATTCATATGTTTATGCATGTATGTATTTAAAGGGGGCGAGATAGGAATCTAATCTAATTAAAAAAACAAATCAACAAAGAGGTGTTCAAAATGTGACAAGCAAAACACCAATTCTAAATGCTCCCCCTGTCTAGATGCAATGAAATTTCTTTTTAGGTTTTTCAACTGCACTACACTTCATATGCAACATCAGACAAACTCTCCCTGACAAGGTGCATGAAATACAATTAATGAACTGCTCATGATTTTAGAATATACTCAAGAAGAATTCATGGTTGTTCAATCAGAGAGAGAATTTATCAAATGCATCAATTTCATTTCAAATTTTCAGATTTTTCAAATTTTATGATATTCATTACACTGCTTTTAAATGAAGACATGAATGTGTCTGGAGGTTCTTACTGTGTGTGATCAATCATGATAATTCAACATGTAGTCCTATATGCAATCCAGATTTTCAGTGAGCTATGCAACACACAGATTTCAAACAACATTCATATGTAGTTCAGATTTTCAGAAATTACAAGTTTATTCTCATTTCAATATCTAAACAGCCAATTCATATGAGTATTGAGAGACATAAATACTCATAGTGTGCAAAAGATGACAAATTTGCAAGAACACATCAAACAAGATATGTAGTGAATTTTAATATGCAAGAAGAAGATTCAAACAGAGTAGTGCAGATAACACATGCAGCTATGTATGCTTAACAGATTATGAAAACATCTAAACCAGAAATTTCAGATGACAAGGTTTAAAGAGAGTTCACGTAACTGACCTGAAAAGTGTAGACCTGGGGTTTTTCATACTTAAGTGCCTTGGTTTATTAACCCCTGTTTATTTTCTCAGTCACAAGGCACACCTGCAAAACAATGTTCATTTTGCATAAACAGGTACCCAAGAGGTCTTGGGTCCTGAATTAAAAGTGACATCCCTAGCAGGTTTTCTCAACAATGTTTGTGCATGAAGATCATCAGATTTCATCATATAGCAATTATACATTGAATGACCTATTTGACCACAGTAATGACATGATGCAGCAGATTTCAAATTCTTTTTATGCAAATTACTGTTGTCATGGAATTTATTGGCAGAGAGAAAATTATGTTTACTATTATGATAGCAAGATGCAGTAGATTTCAGATTTGATTTATGCACATTCTTATTAGCATGAATTCTATGTGCATATGCATGAAAATTTTTGTTAACAGAATTGAAATTCTGTTTACCAGAATAAGCTAGCCAACAGTCAGCAGCTTTATGGCCTGGCTTCCCACATTCAAAACATGCAAGAGGTTTCCTTTAAAAAATAAATCCATTTCTACCAGAAGTGTTTCTATTGACAAGGAATTTACCAGATTTATAGTTAGACTCCCTTCCCTGAGCATGCCAACATTGGGCTGCAATGTGGCCCATCTTGCCACAGTGAAAACATGAATTAGAATTTCTTCTACTAGCTTTCAGCCAACATTCAAATGCCTTATGACCCAATTTGTCACAGTGAAAGCATTCAGTTTTCTTTTTCTGAGGTGAAGGATTTTTATCATGAAATTTCTTAGCATTCATATCATCCTTCTCCATCAATTTACACTCATGCATCAGATGTCCAAATCTATGACAGTAATGACAGATCATTTTCTTTTTAGATGCATGTGAGTGTGTGTGAGGACTGTGATCAACATGCACTGATGAACCTTTTTTATTTATTTTCTATTTTCCAATCTTTTTCTGATTTTTATCATGTTTTTCTATTTTCTTAGCCTGTACTGAGGTGGAGATGAGGTAGAAGGCTTTTCTTGTTCTGAAGATTTAACAAAAATAGTTTTCAGGTTGGATCCATCAACCTTCCTCATGACTGGATTGTAACCTAGTCCCTCTTTCTTACAATTAACCTTTGTTCCCAACATTTTCTGAACAATGGGTTGTCTAACTTTTGATGTTGTGGCTACATTTGAAGCATTTACAAATGATGTCATTACTTTGTTCTGAAAAGCCTTTTTATTTAGATTATTATAGCCCAACCCTTTCTTCCTGACATTGACTCTTACACCTAGTAGCTTGTCTAGGTTTTCTTGCCCTTCAACAAACTTAGACAGAGAACTCTTCAAATCTTGAATTTCATTTTCGAGAGAGGTAATGTGTAACTCGTAACTGGCAATCTCTTGCTCACTGTAATTCACACATTCAGTTAGCACCTTGTTGTTTTATATTTCTCAACTTCCTGTTCCAGATTGCTCAGTTTATCAAGATCTTCAACGCAAACAGATTTTCCTCTTTCTAAAGCTAGAAGTCTCTCAGACATAGTGGAGTTCAGCTGTTTTAACTTCTCATTTTCTTCCTTAAGCTTATCATTTTGAATTAACTCATTTATTAGAGTCTGATCTTCTGAGTTAACCTTGATTTCTCTCCCAGCTTCAAACTCCTTCAATTCATTTTGCTGTTTTTCAAAATCTTTCTATAATTCTATATTTACATAGTTTATGGCATTAAATTTTTCAGCAAACAAGTTCTTCTCTAGCTCAAGTTTCCCAAATCTTTCTTCATTTTCTTTAGCAGTTTTTCTAAGAGAGTCATTTTCACTTTTTAGCTTGTTTAGATCAGATTTAACACATTCAAAATCTTTCAGCAAATCCTTACTCTGAACTGACTTATGATAAGTTAGGCTAAGCTTCTTTTCAAGTTCAGAGATTTCTTTTACATGATCTTCATTCTCAATCTTCAGCAACGAAATTTGTTTTTTCAACATTTGAATATCAGACATACAAGCATCATGAACATTTTTCAGTTCAGCACAATTTTTACAATCAGAGTTCAAACTGTCTGACCTACTACTCTTCTTCAATTTTTTGTATTGTTTTCTTAACTGTTCATGAGACTCTAATAATTCAGCATACGAATTCTCCCAATCATCTAAAGTATAGTTCTCAAAAGCATTTACCTCATCATCATCCTCTGCTTCATTTTGGCTGCCACTTTGATTACTTCCATTAGCCATCATGCAGCTTGTTTGATTTCCTTTCTCGGCTCTCTTCATCATCTTCAATATATCCCTTGCAGATCTGCAACCAAGGAAACATGAATGAAGAGCTCGATTAGTCGCGGCCTTCATTAACTCCAATGCTTTCTGATTTTCTGCACACATAGATCGATGCTTGTTAGTCCATTTGGACTGATCTTTTAGTAGTCTATGTGGACCATGTGAAATCACTTTCCACAGGTCTGGATCAACAGATTTAACATGAGCACGGAAAGCACTGTGCCACTGGTTGAAATCAGAACCACTAAAGACGGGTGGATGAGCCATTGAAGCAGATCAAAACTAATTCAAAGCAGTGGATTCAAATTGATAAACCAAATCTAACAAAAAATGCACCGAAGACAGCAGGGTCGGATCTGCAGGTCGCTGGACCTACTATGCAGACACCGCTCTGATACTAATTAATAGGATCGGTGCGATGGATTCAGAGGGGGGGTGAATGAATCCCACCCTTAAAAAACTTTTCGCTCAATAAAAGACTAGATCACTATCAAGGCAAATAGACAATCTAAAGAACAAGTTAAATACTCTTTTAAACCACTTAGCAAATATATAAGGCACGCCTAAACAAGCAACTAGCGGAAGCAGCACAAATAGAAACGAGAATGCTAAGGCAACCTGTGAAGGAGGTAGAAGACAAGGAGCAAAACACAACCACACTGCACAGAGGATTTTCAGGTGGTTCGGTCACCAAGACCTACGTCCACCCCTCACTCCCAACCGGAGTGAGGCTTCCACTAGCAACGCTAGAACAGCAGACTCAGTCTGCAAACACTTGCTGCCAAACAGCTTGACCAGGGGAACAACCTCCCCTCTTCCTCCCAACCGGAGGAAACCACTAGTGACACCCAATCACTAGCAAACTAGAGACCGAGGTCTCTCTTCCTCTGAAACCCAGAGGGAACACCTGGACTTGCAACCCACAAGACCAGAACCGGAGACGAATCTCCCTTCCTCCAACCCGGAGGGAAACCCACAAGTGACTCCTAGCCACTTGCAACCGGAGACCCAATGTCCCCCTTCTCCTGAGTCCACAGGAGGAACCCGACCTCAGTCCAGAGGATCGGAAGAACGACAAGCCGAGTGAAAGAAAAGAAAAATAAGAAACGAAAATAGAGCAAACAGAAAGCTGGAAATGCAATGCACAAAGTGTAGCTCTCGCAGGAGCAAAACTGGCTTGGATTTGATCCAATTGCCAGTGAACAAAACTTCTGATGAATCCTCTTTCTTCTTCCTCACGAACCCTCTCTTTATCTCTCTTTCTCTTTTTCTTCTTCTTCACGAGCTCTCAGTCTATCTTCACTCTTCTTCTTCTTCTTCTTCTTCTGTTTTCTGCCTCTCTGCGGCTCTTTTCCTTTATCACTCTCTGCTGCTCTCACTTTCTTCTATCACTCTCTCGATCAGCCCTCTTCTATCAGTCTTCTACGGATGAAGAAACTTCACATATATATATCAGCAGCAACTAGGGCGTGTGCCCCCTTTATCCAGAGGACACCTCGGATCACGTGCCAGGTGCCAACCTCGGATCACGTGCCCTTCATAGGCTTCACGAACAGTACCTGTCAAACAGAGAGAAACTTAATAGTTTAATGTCGACACTTTGTACAGACTTTGTTGTATAGACTTGATGCAGTGTATGGACTTGAAGGCTTGACAACGAGTGTATAGGCTTGAAGGCTTGGAAAGGATTGTATAGACTTCATCTTTGAAGGAGATGCACATGTGCACTGAAGTGTACAGACTTGGCGTGCAGGCTGCTGGACGCAATGTATAGACTTTGCGTGCAGGCTGCTGGACGCTGTATAGACAAGCTGTGCAGGCTGCCAGACAATGTATAGACATGCTGTGTAGGCTGTGGGGGAATGCATAGACTCTGCGTGAAGGCAATGCATGTACAAGTGATGCAATGTTTAGACTTCATGTATGCAGGACTGTGGCGTGTACACACTTTGTAAATGCAAAGCTATGGCATGTATAGACTTCGTGCATGCAATGCTATGGCGTGTACAGACTTCGTGTATGCAAGACTGAAGCGTGTACAGACTTAGTGAATGTGACACTGAAGCAAGTACAGACTTCACGTATGCAGACTATGAGCATTACAGATGGTTGTACAGACATGCCAAATGAGTATGCAGACTTAGTGTGCACCATTGTGTAGACTTTGTAACATGCAGTATGAGCATAGCAACACAATGTGCAGACTTCGTGCAATGCATGAAGCAGTGTATGCAGTGTATAGACTTGGAGTCCAATGTGCAACCAACCGATGTATAGACATTGAATGCTTACATGCAGACACGATGTATAGACTTAGTTAAGACTGTCTAGACTCTGCATGCGAGCTATGGCGATGTATAGACTTCCTAACAAAGCGTTGTGCATACTTGCTTACCACAATGTGCAGACTTAACAATGCACGATGTATAGACTTCAAATTAAAGGAGACTGTGGATGTACATACTTTAAGTTCAACTGAGACGGTGCATGAATATACTTGACACTGTATAGGCTGTACAGACTTGGCATGAGACGCAAGTTGAGACGATGGATGATGTACAGACTTAGCCAGACTTCAGCTCGATGTACAGACTTCATGAACGATGCATGCAATGCACTGGACGATGTACAGACTTCCTATATGCTCAAGACCATGCACAACGAATGTGTAGACTTGCTGTAAGGAATGTGCAGACTTGACAGCAAGATGTATAGACTTGAACTGAATGCAAGCAGTGTATAGACTTTGAGTGTGCGTGCAGTGCTGCAACCGATGTATGGACTTGGGTTAAAGCTGCAAGACAACAACCAATGTATAGACTTTACAAATGCGAGCAAAGAAGCAATGTATAGACTTTGGACTTCGCCATGCAATGTATAGACTTTGGACTTTGCCATGCTTACACTAAGCGATGTACACACTTGCTGCCTGACTAATGTGCAGACTGTATGAATGCATGAAACAGCTGTGCCTGCGAGGAATGCAGTGTTCAGACTTGCTGTGCCTGCGAGGAATGCGTTGTATAGACATTGTGAATGTGCAACACATGCAATGTGTAGACTATGCTCATCTGCAACACATGCAATGTATAGACTTAAGATGTCTGCTACGCATGCAATGTAAAGACTGTGCTGAGAGTGATTATGCATGAATGTATAGACTGTATAGACATAAAAATTAACATATACACAGATCTGAGATTAGATAGAACATTACCTGATCTAACTGTGTATTGACTGTACCTATCAGAGATTTGACTTTGACATAGGTTGACTTCATGAGTGTGAGTCATCCTTAAACCTGTTCTGACAGTTCCTCATATTTCATCAGGATTAGATCATCAATACATAATGAGCCATAACAGTTGTCATCATCAAAACCACAGAACCCCATAACATTTGTCATCATCAAAACCACAGAGCCACAGGGGACACAACAAGAATGCCAGTGAAAAATGCAGAGAAAACGAGGGAGAATGATGAAGAAATGACTAGAACAATGGCCAAAAAAGAACTCAAGCTATGACTCAATGACTCAAAACATGAAGGAAATAGACTACTCCCTAAACCAATGGCTTAGAGGACGTAGAAAGCCTTTCTCCCTGGCTGGACTTTACTCAAGAAAGCGACAGCACCTCGACGTCGACTTAGATCTCCCCCCCCCCCCCCCGCGGCCATGACTCAAGGGTTCTATTTATAGACCCCTGAAACCCAAGCTCGAATGGAGGGCTTTTGGGTGAGAATTAGACTTGGACTATGTTGAATCAAATGGAGATAATACTCCCAAGTTTTATCAGGATCAAATGGTGCTCGATTTGGCTGAGAATCCGTGGAGAAATCTATGGATCAAGCAAGGGGTTTGACCATGGATAGTGAGAGAAATTGCCCATCGATGCAGGAATCTTAGTTGAAAGAAATGGCCTGTAAAAAAATAAAAATAAGATAAATGCACCCATTTATCCAAAGACCAAGTCAAAAGGGAATTCCCGCCAAGTAGAAACGACTCTTGGAAGACCGCCACAATCACGGGACGGTCTATCGTGAGACCGTTATAAAAGTAACAGGTCGACTCAAGATACGACAGGTCGACGCAGGGAGCGCAAACGGTCACTCAACAGACCGCCACCTTCCTGAAAATGGCCTATCGCGAGACCATTATTTAAGGTGATCGTTGGAAAAGAGCAAACAAGAGGCAAGTAGGCACACTCAATCCAAAGACCTAGTCGAACCAAATCTTACTAAGTCCAAACTCGAGAAAACTTAGGAGCAAACCCTAGTCAGGGAGAAAGTGACCCATAAAATAGGCCCAAAACCATCTGAGAAATGACCCAATGAGTAATGGACAACCTTGGGACATCATAAATAATGGCAAGAAATAGCCCAACTCAAAGGTAAAAAACGGGTGTCAACACGGGGGTTGCGGACAGCGTCGTTCTGCGCAAGGTAAAGATCTACAATCCGCTGTTAGGGGTTGGGAGTTTTATTGCATCGATTAGAGCACAGTTCCAGGATTCCACAAAGCATGGGTTCGGGTTAAAAAAAAATATTATCCACTGCGTTGCCCGAACTGGGCTGACCGAATCCTTACAGTGGTATCAGAGCCAGGTTGCGCTCTGATCGATGTAATTTCTTCGCATAGAATCATGCTTAGGGGCGATAACTTTCATGATCTTCAATTATTAGAATTGGAACACGATGTTGGGCATCTTTGTTCACGAAAAGAAAGGGAATGGGATGCTGGGCATCCTCAGTTCTCGGGCAAAAAAAAAAAATTTCGCTGGGCGCACATGGCGCAGGGCGCCCATGTGGCGGGCGCCGCAGGCGGCGCAAGCGCCGGGTGGCAGGCGCGTGGGCCCGCTACGCGGGCGCGGGTGCGTCCGCCCACGCAGCCCCCGTAGGCGGCCGCGTATGCGCGGTTTGACTACGTATATATTTCTTTTTAAAAATTTTTTTAATTTGTGCTTCTATTAATTTATTGGGCCTTTAATATATTTAAATATATATTTAGGGACACATTAATTTAATCTATTGTTATCTCAAATGTTAATTATCTTTTCTCAATAGAAAATTTAAATCTTGTTGAATTTTATTTAACTTTTGAATTTATTGAGTTGGGATAATTATTACTTAATTACTGATAAAAGTGTAATAATTGAAGATGATCATGTGAAATTCAATCTTTTGAATTTTTAATGATTAGATAATTGTTAAATTCAGAATTTGAATTTCATTGAAGATAATTATAGAAAATCCAAATATTCAAATTTTTAATTATTAGATAATTATAAATTCAAAATTTGAATTTTAAAAAAATAATAATTGAGGATAATTAAATTATTTAAATTTACTTTCAAATGAAATTATTGGATAATTAATTTGAATTTAAATTTGAATAATTAGCATATTTAAATTTATTTTGAATTTGATTATTGGATAACTAAATTTAAATTTAAATGTTAAATATTTATCTCATTTATCTGTATTATTTGAATTAGATTCAAATATGTATGCCCCTGCTATAAATGATGGTTGTATGTATGCTTTGCTTAATGTTACATTGAATTGGCTTGCTTATATGTTTTAATTTTAGTTAATCCAACTTGGATTTTTAAAATTAAATAAAGCCAGCTTATTTTTGTTTGCACATCCCACTTTTCAATCCAAATATAAAGATTATTTTCAAAATGACCCTTTGATTGATCTGATATGTGTGGGTTGGCAAGTGATCATGGACATAGCTAATGTAATAATTTGGGTCTACGAGCCTCCTTTCTCTCTCTGTTGAAATTCCTATGTACTTCTATCTCCTTTCACAGTTGTACTCACCCTGAGGGCTTCTGGAATTTTATTTACATGTAATTTAAATTTTGCTGGCCTGCGTGCCATGTAAAAGTTGTAATTCATGCGATATCAGAGTATGAAAGCGTGGAGCAGACCCGACGAGGACGATCCAGCTGCTTCGGAAGCGAGCTGGATGTCTTAGTAACATTAGGACTATAGTCCATGATCACTTACGATTTAATTTGTACATTGGATGCATTTACTTTGTGCAAACTACTAGGTACGGTAAATATATTGGATATATTTATATTACCATGTAGGGTGAGATCAAGATAAAAATAAATTCCCTCGTAATTTAATTTTAGATCTGGTAAGCGTGGCTCTAGGAGTCGTCGTGACCCTCCATCATTATGGGGTGAATGAATGTCTTCATCTCATGGATTTGTTGTGCTTTCCACAAGGTCCATGGGTTTGGGGGCAGGATGCAACTCCAAGGCTAGGCCTCAATGGGGTGAGGAATTGAACTTGACCTTGTTGTGCTTTCCACAAGGGTCAGGTCATGAACTCATTGCTATGTAGTAATGGTGGTTAGATCTAACCGAGAGTATCCTTTGTTGTACTTTCCATAAGGGGATGACTTCTTGGGGGCTGAAATCGGATATTGCATTAGATGCAAGTGCCTGCTGACTGCCCTTGAGATGAGGTGTGGCTTGTTGTGCTTTCCACAAGGTCTTACCTCAGTCTCATTGGGATTCCGACCCACTAGGTTGATCTCGTTGATCTCCCATTCTATATACTAAGGGTTATATAGTTCGATCAAAAAATAGTGGGACTAACTAAGATAGAAAACCACATCTAAGTAAGAATTTGAACATATGCTAAGTTATCTTTTATTTCTTATCTAGATTACAATGTCGTCGTCCAACACCCTCCGTGGCATCTTGGATGCCAACAGGCTGACCGGACCCAACTTCTCGAATTGGCTACGTAATTTACGCATAGTCCTCACCGCCAAAAAAATAGCCTACGTGTTGGACACGGTTCATTCTGAGCCAGCTCCTGATGCCGACGAGGGGGATTTAATGACTTATGCCAAATGGTCAGAAGACTCTTCCCTTGCCCAATGTTACATGCTGGCCTCTATGGCTCCTGAGCTGCAGAGGTAATTTGAAAAGACTGATTGTAGAAGCATACTTCTTAACCTACGCCAGCTCTTTGGGGAGTAGGGCAGGATTGAGAGGTATGATATCTCCAAGAAGCTTTTCAGGACACGAATGTTAGAGGGTGCTGTAGTACAGGCTCATGTACTGAAAATGATGGAGTGGATTGAGAGACTCAATGCACTGGGGTTCAAGTTGGAGCTTGAACTGTGCATTGATCTTATTCTCTAGTCATTGCCCAATTCGTTTTCTCCTTTCATCATAAGCTTCAACATGAATAGGATTGAAGCAACTCTCCCGGAGCTGCTCAACATGTTGAAAAGTGCTGAAGGGACTATGCAGAAAGATAAACCATCTTCTATAATGATTGTTGGACAAGCCAACAAGAAAAGGAAGGCCACCCAGATATCCAACAAAGGGAAGGGAAAGAAGAAGGCCAAGGCTAAGGAAATCATCAAAGTTGACAAAGGAAAAGGCAAGAAGAATGAAAAGGAAGACAAGTGTTTTCGATGCGGGGAAACAGGGCATTGGAAAAGAAATTACAAGGTAATTCTAAATGAAGGTATTTTTATCATAGACCATAATTTGTCATATATGAAATTCACATCATGGGTATTGGATACTGGATGTGCATCTCATATCTGTAACTCTTTGCAAGTGCTGGCAAATAGAAGGTGACTGGGCAAAAAGGAGATTGAGCTGAGGATGGGCAATGGAGCTTTAGTTGCTGCCAAAGCTATCGGGACTGCACGCCTCAGTTTACCTTCAGGGGTCATTCTGGAGCTGAATGACTGTTATTATGTTCCTAATATCATTAAGAATATTATTTCAATTTCTAGCTTGTATAACAGTGGATATACATTGGCTTTTAATAGCACTGGGTGCTCTATAATAAATAATGGTTTGGTGATAGCCAATGGTTCATTAGTCAATGGTCTTTATGTATTTGATACATACTCTAATGTTATGCAGGTTTCCAATGCTAATGAAGTGAATTTTGCATACCTCTGGCATTAAAGGCTTGGTCATATAGGTAAAAAGAGAGTCTCTCACCTACACTCAAATGGGTATTTGAATTCATTCGAATACAAGCCATTTGATACATGTGAGCCGTGTCTCATGGGGAAGATGACCAAGGCTCCCTTTAGTGGACATGGTGAGAGTGCTGCTGACATTCTCGAGCTCATACACTCGGATGTGTGTGGACCCATGTCCATAGAAGCAAAAGGGGGTCACATCTATTTCATCTCTTTTATTGATGACTTCTCGAGATATGGCTATGTGTATTTAATGAGGCATAAATCACAAGTCTTTGAGAAGTTTAAGGAATATAAGAATGAAGTAGAGAAATAGGTTGGCAAGAGTATTAAGGCTCTTCGATCAGATCGAGGATGAGAATACCTTAGCCATGAGTTCACTTCTTATCTTAAGGACAATGGAATTGTTTCTCAGTGGACTCCACCGTATACACCACAATACAATGGAGTATCCGAGAGGAGAAACAGGACCTTGTTAGACAAGGTCCGATCCATGATGTTCATGTCAGGACTACCTTTGTCTCTCTAGGGCTATGCCTTAGAGACTACAACCTATTTACTGAATAGGATCTCAAGTAAATCTGTTCCTTCTATACCATATGAGCTATGGAAGGGCAGGGAACCAAATTTTAATCATATTAAAATTTGGGGGTGTCTTGTCCATGTGAAGAGGAATGATTGTGATAAACTTGAATCTAGAACCGATAAGTGTAGGTTTGTGGGATATCCAAAAGAGACTTTTGGATATTATTTCTATCACCCTTCTGAGCAAAGGGTCTTAGTTGCTAAGAGAACTGTATTTCTAGAAAGAGAATATCTACTCCAGAAAAATAGTGGGAGCTAGATAGAATTAGACGAGGTCCAAGAATCACAACCTAAAGACACTATCTCATTAGATGAGACTGTATCAGTTGATCCTATTCAGAGTGAAACACAGACACTAAGGAGATCTGGTAGGCTACCAAGAGAACCTAAGAGATAAGTTAGACATGTCTCAGGGAGGTCCTCTAAGGTATGCAGCGATGAGGATGAAGATCTGAAGAGGGGTTATCTCGCGCTGCTCCTAAGCGGGTAAGATGATGTCCACGTACCATTGAAATGTGAATTACAAGAAGGGAAACGAGTCAGAGGTGACCAGGGATAGAACCCCGGGGAAGACCCTCCGATGCCTAAGTCAGCAAAATAGTAGAGCTCGGATGCAAAGGGAAGAGCTAGGAGGAAGATGGGAGCGCGAGATCCCTATCCACTGAAAGATGAAGTGGTTCCTGCTCAGGGTTCTTGGTTCTTGCCTTGCTTTACCTCCTGTAGTAGGGTTGTTCCAGTTGAAATAGTGGCATTTTCGTGCGACTGATCCCGGTAAGCGGAGGAGTCTCAGGGGGGGTGATGAAGAGGGGTTATCTCGCGCTGCTCCTGAGCGGGGAAGATGATGTCCACGTACCCTTGAAATGTGAAATGCAAGAAGGGAAACGAGTTAGAGGTGCCCAGGGATAGAACCCCGGGGAAGACCCTCTGATGCCTAAGTGAGCAAAATAGTAGAGCTCGGATGCAAAGGGAAGAGCTAGGAGGAAGATGGGAGCGCGAGATCCCTCTCCACCGAAAGGTGAAGTGGTTCCTGCTCAGGGTTCTTGGTTCTTGCCTTGCTTTACCTCCTGTAGTAGGGCTGTTCCAGTTTAAATAGTGGCATGTTTGTATGACTGATCCCTGTAAGCGGAGGAGTCTCAAGGGTTACGTCCTTCATGCGAGCTCCTTATAGCACGCGGACTCTTGGTTTCCCCTGTCCTCTTGAGCTTCCTATCATTAAGGGACCCGCAACGGCCGTGATCAATAAGATTCCATCAGTGAGCCCGAGTGATAGGCACTGGCCCAGGAGAGGTCTCCAGAGCGATGAGTGCTTGGTCGGGACAGGTAATAAGGGGCTCCGGGGGAGCTTTCCCCATCGAACTGATGCTCGGACTTCCCAACCCGAAGGCCGCCTAGGAAGCGCTTGTACCGAGTGAGTTTTTGGGCTTTATATTAAGTGGGCCCGGGGGGTACCACTTCGAGGAGTTGGGCCTCATTCGGTCTGGCTGGACCTCTTTTGGCCTCTCCGTATAGGCGATGAGATATCCCCTCTCCACTTGTCCCCCTCCTACTCTCGAGCCAAAATTAGGCTTGGACGATTAGCGTTTGGGATGGACTTTTGTGGCACTGGTTGGGTATAGGTCTCTCTTTTTGATAGGGGCCACATGACACGGATCACCTTGAAAATATGCCGTTATGATGAATAAGAGATGGCCCCTCCCTGGGAGATCAGATCGCCGTGCCGCCTCCGGTTCAAGCATTGCGCATTTTGCGTCCTTTTATCTCCGAGGTTTAGGGTTTTGCCTCTCCTTATATTTGTGGGGGCTTCTGCATTGCTGAGAGCAGCTCGGAAGAGTGGAGTATCGTTGCGGCCATCGGAGCTAGGGGAGCATTCCTGAGGCAGAGATTCGTCAGCTTCCTTCTCCTCCGGAGTCCTCTGATTCAGAGCTTTCCCCTTCTTCTCCCAGCTCTTCTATCTGTTCCATGGCGAACCAAAATGATGGGGACATCTCCGACCGTTCTACATTTTGAGGTTCCTGATGATCACCAGCAGTACTACATCTTGTTCGCCACTTTATTTCGAGTCATATGATGTATTTTTCACTTTCTTATTTGAGTCTTATCATGTAATTTTCCTTTTAATTGAGTCAAGTACCTAGGTTAATAGGTCATTAGAGTGGTTAATGTGTCATTTGGGCCCAATTAGATGGGCTAGGCCCAGGGAAGCCCCCACCCCCTTGGTTTCTTGTTAGTAGTCCAAAATTTAGGGACTTATGTTAAATTGTAGGAATCCTATAAATAGGAACCCACTCCCACCATTTGGAGCTAATGAATTATTGAGAAAAGAATTATCCACAAGAATTGTGCCTCCTTCTCTCTCTAGCTCTCTCTCTCTATTTCTCTCCTCTCTCTAAAGGGGGCGAACCCCATTCTCTCTCATCCCCACCCCAAAATTTGAAATTCACTCTCTCTCCTCCCTATTCACCTCTAATTAAGACCCCTCCCCCTTCCCCATACCTCCCATTTAAGTCCCCTCCAACCCCTAGGTGGAATCCCCTTCTCCTAGGCACATCTCCCTCCTCCCAAGCAACCTTTCCCCTTCCCCATACAACCTTTCATTTTCCTAAGGGAGAATCCCTTCTCCCAAACACCCCTTCCCCTCCCCAAGGCAACCCTTCCCATTCCCTAGGCCCCCATTAACCCCTCCATTAACCCACCATTCAAAACAAAGGAGACATCTCTCCTCCCTCTCTCCTTCCCAACCCAAATTCGAATCTCCCCCTCCCTCCACTTGCTAGACCACCTCCCAGCCCCCTTTCTGCCCTTCCCACACCTTGAATCACCCCCTAATAGACCCCCACATAGTTAGGTGTCACCCCCACACCCATCCATCCCATTTCCCACCCAATCTACTCCATCTCCCATCACCTTTCATCACCCTATCCATCTCAATTAGCAGGCAGCAGTTGGAGCCCGACTTGTAGAGACTGCCCCGGTGCTGTCCGACATCATCTGGAGGTGCACCATATATCGACGGAAAGGTCTTCCAGTCTTCTTCACAGGCGAGGTGGAATCGTCTCGTTCCGACTTCACTACAGATCGTGGTGCCAATTCTCCCCCGACTGCACTGGGCTCCCTCTGCAGAGTACCTGAGCCCAGTTAGAAGCTGCACCATGACAAACGGTGGAAGATTCAGGCTACGATCCCTTCTACAAAGTTCTTCCTCCCCCAGTCCTCTATCAGAATCAATATTCAGAACCGCGTTCGGCATCCGGATGCCAAAGTTCTCATTTTTCTCCCTCGGCTGCGCGGGTCTGCCTCCCACAGTCTGCAATGACCTGCTTCCGCTCTTCTGAGTCCCCCAGTCCTCTCCGACATCAGACGGCTTCCCCGTCCATTTTTCTGCAAAGAGGGCTCATCCACGGTTCCATAAACTCTGGCGGTTTGTGATTCAGAGTCCAGGAGCGGTCGGGGCACTCTCTGCAACCTGCTGCATGAGATCAGAAGCTGCCTGTCCCAGTTTCTGCCCCCCTGTTCGAACCTCCACCACAGCCACATCCTTCAACTTCTGGAGGCGCCACTTGGCTGAGAGAGGAAACCACAAGTCATCCACCACTACCAAAAAGCGGCGTCCCTTTTGGCATCAGGAAGTGCCTTTTCCATTTTTTTTTCCCCGGATGCGCAGACAGTCCGTTTAGGTCCTGCCCCGACAGACCCTCACTCAACGGACTCCTCCTCACCGTCCCGACATCCTCTGGTGCTGTTCTTGGTTGCTGCTCGAAGAAGACTAATCCACGGACGTCCTCGACTTGGTCTCGCCTCATTCAGACTTTGGGAGCCGCTGTGGTGACTTTGGCCATCTGCTGCTGCCCCTGGGAACAGTCTGCTTCTGTATGCAGGGGACCTGTTCCAGAGCCCGTTCCTGCCAGCGACGACTTCGGCACCGCCCACAAAAACTCACAGTCGTACCTGGGTACGTCAGCGACATTTTGGCGCAAGTCTCATCAAGTTCTAAGTCCGGGAGAGCTCACAGAGGCGACTACATCGACACCCTATCTTGCTGTCCCCGACCCGGGCAGATTCGGCCGGGTGCTCCATCGGCGCGATCGAGCTTATCTCCCCTCCCCGCCTGGCCGGCTTAGCGCCCCTCCCTGTGCGGAGGTAGTGTTTGACTTGTAATACAAAAATCTCCACCCCAAGTCCACCCTCCTGTGTGAGGTGTAGTGATTGTAATTATTAAACAGGGATCAAGCTTCATCGGCGCAGTGTGCGGGGAATCCACACTTCCCCGCTCGCCCTCATCTCCGACCGGGATCGGTGTCTTCACATCGATCAGGTGAGCCTCGGGTTGCCCTACTCTACTGAAATTGCTTGGCTTGTTTAGTATTGCTGCTTAGTGCCGTCGGTCGGTGAGTGAGCGCCCGATCTCAAAATATCATCAATTTGAGTGCCACCGCGGAGCGAGTTAAGAGAGAGTCACTACATCCCACGCCCTTGGCGTGCTGGCCGCCCACGGAATTGGGGCATCCCAGACCCTTAGGGGTACAGCCCAAGCTAGTCAAACCTCCGGAAAGGCGAGGTCCATCCTCGGACCCACACCACTATCGCCGGTCCACCTACGGACTCGGGTGTGCGCGATGCGAGTGAGTTCACTTGAGTGGGTCTGCCGTTCGGTTCAATTGCTTACAAATTTTCAAGTCCAAGGGGTCGTGTCACATCAATTTGGTATCAGAGCAAGTTCTAGACTTGTCTCTACTAAGTCTTGTCCTAGGGCCATTGCATTCATCACCCGTTCATCATGACCACTTCCTACTTAGCCTATTCGCCATCCTTAGACCCATTAGCGGCTTTTGTGTTTGATGGATCCCGCCCAAGCATATATCAAGAATGGGAGAAGTCCATAGACAGACACTTTGGGAGGTTCACCCTGTCAGGGCCTATCCAAGTCAACTATGCCAAGAGTTTGCTCTGGCGCCAAGCTAGGAAAGAATGGGAGTACATTGTAGGTTTGAGAGAAGCCAAAGGGGAAGCACCCATTGAATCTTGGGTTGAAATGAGGGATGATCTTAGAAAGATCTACGCACCCCAATCCGGACCTCCTCAACAAACCACTTTTCCACCCCCACCCCCAACTCCAACCCAAGTACTTCCCCTATCAAGCCTAACCCAAGCCCGTCCATGTTCACCACCCCAGGAGTACCATAAGCCGGCTATCTCCACTCCTCCACCAAAAGACCCATTCCTCCCCTTGGAAGAGGAGCCCATGATCCAAACACCTGATCCCTTGGAAGTAAATACCGACCTAGACCCTTTCCTGACCCTCGAGGGAACCCAAGCCCACACCATTGAGGAGGAGGAGCCACAAAACTCACCCACCCCTCCTAGTCCGGGTCCTCATGAGCCGCACACCCTCACCATAGACGAGTCTATACTCCAATGGCTCAAGCAAAGTCCCACCTTCCTGAACTCACCACCATTGGGATATCAATCCCAAATTGTTCCCACCTAGTCTCCCCATGTCACTTTACAAACCTTCTACTTCACGGGAGACTTGGGAGACCTAGTGGATTGCCTATATTGGCAAGCCCACTTGACCGGCTTGCTTGCCATGGGACCTTCGGAGCCTAGCACCATTAACTTTGCCCACCCCACCATTGGCTCCATCACTTCCGTTTGCACGAGTGGGCATTGCACTATTGAGATTCTTCTATTTCTCCCCTTGGAGGAAGAACCCACTCCTATCTACTCCCCACCCATTGAGACCCCAAATGCCTTAAACGGTCAACTCACTAGAGGTCTTGGACCAATTACTTTGGAGGAGGATGACTCACCATCTTGTGAAGACCTTGGGGACATGGAGTTCCTCTCTCTAGGTAGCCCTTACCATGATCCCTTTGACCCATTCCAATGGGAGTACAGATACCCATGTGGCCCAACCACCTTACCCACCACCCACCTTTCCCTACCCCAACCAACCATAATGGATCAAATCCACCCCTTCCTAGACTCGGGTTACACCATGGGAGCCATGACTTTGGGTAATGTTCACATAAGGATTAAGGAAGTGTCTCACTCTGTGCTACCAACCTTCTTAGATCCCTTTGATCCTTTCAAATGGAAGTTCAAAGGTCATCCCACAACCTCTCACATAGAAATCATCTTTGGAGTAGGAATGCCTATGTCTTGGCATCTCCCACTACTTGACATGATTAGTAAGTCGGGTCCTTTCATTCATAACACCCACATGTCAAGTTGGAAACATAAGTGGTCCATATTCGGTTGTAATGGTCCACCTTCATTCATCATGGGTCTTAAGCATAGTAGGAGCATTCATGGATGTCTAGGACCCCCGGCATTTGATATACCCATGCACAATAGATTCCCCTATGGATGCCCCGGCCCTCCGACCATTGTTATGAAGTCCCTGCATGATAGGGCCACTTATGGCTGCCCTGGTCCACCTAAGTTCATCAAGGTCCACATGGCATCAAAGCATGATAGGTCAATTTATGGTTGCCCCGGTCCACCTTTGCACACTATCCACTTTCACACCCACTCACCGCATCATAATGCATGGTATGAGCATACACACAAGCAATTCTGGACGAGCGGTGAGGTTCACAAAGAGCGGACAAGAGCTCGCGAGCGCCACTTGGAATTCCAAGTAGGTGATCTGGTGATGATGACATTGGAGTGGCTCTACCCTAGGGTCACCTCCAATTCGAGGGCACGAGGACTTGGACCTTCCCAAGTTCCGAGTGGCTTTGGCAACCAGGCTAACGGGTTGGACTTACTAATGGGTTTTGGGATTCACCCCATTTCCCATGTGGCGGATCCGGCACTCTATATGGGCACCGCGGTGGATCCTAGTGAGTGCCTCGAACCTATATCTTCCTTTGAGAGGGACACCCTCGGAGAGCCACCAAAAATCAGCCTGAGAGTCCGACGTGTGCACACGGAGGCAATACTAGGCAAGCAGGGTTCCATCGCCAGCAAGAGGGTGCGCCCGAGCCACCTCGAGAGGATGAAGGACCGTCCCCTGGTTGCGGACACAGGGTTGAGTTTGGAGATCATGGCTCGCCCAGAGCTGCCTTGGAAGACCGCCTCCCCGGTGGACCCATACTCGACGGAGTCGAGTTCTCCGCACCCCAGGGGTATGATGGGGACATCTCCGACCGTTCCACATTTTGAGGTTCCTGATGATCACCAGCAGTACTACATCTTGTTCGCCACTTTATTTCGAGTCATATGATGTATTTTTCACTTTCTTATTTGAGTCTTATCATGTAATTTTCCTTTTAATTGAGTCAAGTACCTAGGTTAATAGGTCATTAGAGTGGTTAATGTGTCATTTGGGCCCAATTAGATGGGCTAGGCCCAGGGAAGCCCCCACCCCCTTGGTTTCTTGTTAGTAGTCCAAAATTCAGGGACTTATGTTAAATTGTAGGAATCCTATAAATAGGACCCCACTCCCACCATTTGGAGCTAATGAATTATTGAGAAAAGAATTATCCACAAGAATTGTGCCTCCTTCTCTCTCTAGCTCTCTCTCTCTATTTCTCTCTCTCTCTCTCTCTAAAGGGGGCGAACCCCATTCTCTCTCATCCCCACCCCAAAATTTAAAATTCACTCTCTCTCCTCCCTATTCACCTCTAATTAAGACCCCTCCCCCTTCCCCATACCTCCCATTTAAGTCCCCTCCAACCCCTAGGTGGAATCCCCTTCTCCTAGGCACCTCTCCCTCCTCCCAAGCAACCTTTCCCCTTCCCCATACAACCTTTCATTTTCCCAAGAGAGAATCCCTTCTCCCAAACACCCCTTCCCCTCCCCAAGGCAACCCTTCCCATTCCCTAGGCCCCCATTAACCCCTCCATTAACCCACCATTCAAAACAAAGGAGACATCTCTCCTCCCTCTCTCCTTCCCAACCCAAATTCGCATCTCCCCCTCCCTCCACTTGCTAGACCACCTCCCAGCCCCCTTTCTGCCCTTCCCACACCTTGAATCACCCCCTAATAGACCCCCACATAGTTAGGTGTCACCCCCACACCCATCCACCCCATTTCCCACCCCATCTACTCCATCTCCCATCACCTTTCATCACCCTATCCATCTCAATTCGCAGGCAGTAGTTGGAGCCCGACTTTCAGATACTGCCTCGGTGCTGTCTGACATTATCTGGAGATGCACCATACATCGACGGAAAGGTCTTCTAGTATTCTTCGTAGGCGAGGTGGAATCATCTCGTTCCGACTTCACTACAGATTGTGGTGCCAATTCTCCCCCGACTGCGCTGGACTCCCTCTGCAGAGTACCTAAGCCCAGTTAGAAGCTGTACCACGACAAACGGCAGAATATTCAGGCTACGAGCCCTTGTACAAAGTTCTTCCTCCCCCAGTCCTCTATCAGAATCAAGAAGCAGAACCACGTTCGGCATCCGGAGGCCAAAGTTCTCATTTTTCTCCCTCAGCTGTGCGGGTCTTCCTCCCACAGTCTGCAACAACCTACTTCCGCTCTTCTGAGTCCCCTAGTCCTCTCCGACATCAGACGGCTTCTCCGTCCATTTTTCTGCAAAGAGGGCTCGTCCATGGTTCCAGAAACTCTGGCGGTTTGTGATTCGGAGTCCAGGAGCGGTCGGGGCACTCTCTGCAACCTGCTGCATGAGATCAGAAGCTGCCTGTCCCAATTTCTGCCCCCCTGTTCAAACCTCCACCACAGCCACATCCTTCAACTTCTGGAGGCTCCACTTGGCCGAGAGCTGCAACCATGAGTCGTCCACCACTAATAAAAAGCGGCATCCCTTTCAGCATCAGGAAATGCCTTTTCCATTTTTTTTTCCCCGTGCGCGCAGACAGTCCGTTTAGGTCCCACCCCGACAGCCCCTCACTCAACGGACTCCTCCTCACCGCCCCGACATCCTATGGTGCTGTTGTTGGTTGCTGCGCTAAGAAGACTCATCCATGGACGTCCTCAACTTGGTCTCGCCTCATTCGGAATTTGGGAGCCGCCGTGGTGACTTCAGCCATCCGCTGCTGCCCCTGGGAACAGTCTGCTTCTGCACTCAGGGGACCTGTTCCAGAGCCCGTTCCCACCAGCAACGACTTCGGGACCACCCACAAAAAATCACAGTCGTACCTGGGTACGTCAGCGACATTTTGGCGCAAGTCTCATCAAGTTCTGAGTTCGGGAGAGCTCACAGCGGCGACTACATCGACCCCCTGTCTTGCTGTCCCCGACCCAGGCAGATTCGGCCGGGTGCTCCGTCGGCGCGATCGAGCTTATCTCCCCTCCCCGCCTGGCTGGCTTAGCGCCCCTCCCTGTGCGGAGGTAGTGTTTGACTTGTAATACAAAAATCCCCACCCCAAGTCCACCCTCCTGTGTGAGGTGTAGTGATTGTAATTATTAAACAAGGATCAAGCTTCATCGGCGCAGTGTGCGGGGAATCCACACTTCCCCGCTCGCCCTCGTCTCCGACCGGGATCGGTGTCTTCACACCGATCAGGTGAGCCTCGGGTTTCCCTACTCTACTGGAATTGCTTGGCTTGTTTAGTATTGCTGCTTAGTGCCGTCGGTCGGTGAGTGAGCGCCCGATCTCAAAATATCATCATATTGAGTGCCACCGCGGAGCGAGTTGAGAGAGAGTCACTACATCCCACGCCCTTGGCGTGCTAGCCGCCCACGGAATTGGGGCATCCCAGACCCTTAGGGGTACAGCCCAAGCTAGTCAAACCTCCGGAAAGGCGAGGTCCATCCTCGGACCCTCACCACTATCGCCGGTCCACCTACGGACTCGGGTGTGCGCGACGCGAGTGAGTTCACTTGAGTGGGTCCGCCGTTTGGTTCGATTGCTTGCAAATTTTCAGGTCCAAGGGGTCGTGTCACATCACAAAATCCAGGGGCCGAGAGCCGAGAGGGAGAACGGGCCTCGAGGACTTTTTTGGTGCCATCAGAGCCTCTTCACAGTGAGCTGGGTGAGGTGAACGTGAAGCGGCTGGAGAATCGGTATGGGCTACCATGGCGATTCAAGTTCCTCGCACCTGAATCTCATGAATCTAGTCTGGTCGCTCGTTCTGGCCTCTTCTATTCTTTCCTTCTGGCCTAGAAGTATGGCTTTCGGCTGCCCCTCCATCCCTTTGTTTGCGATTTACTTCAGTTCTACCGGTTGGCTCCTGTCCAGTTGGTCTCCAACTCTTACACCCTCATCTTCTCCTTCATCTTCCTCTGCAGCAAGAGAGGGGTGCGCACCGCGCTGGATCTCTTCCACTATTTTTTTGAGTTGAAGGATAATCCTTTTGCTAGGAAGGGCTTCTTCTTCATTCAGGCGAGGCGGAGAAGGAGTTTTGTGTCCCTTTCTGTGAAGGATTCCTCTCACAAGGGGTGGAACACCCAATATTTTTGGGTGGGTCCATCGGCGGTCGACGTGGTCTGGGATTTCTCGACGGCGCCCACTTTCACCCGAACATCCCTCCGAAGCAAACAGAGGTCTCTACGGAGGTGGAAAGGGATGCTACTATCCTTCAGTGGGACCGCCTGGGGACTGCTGAGTTGGTGACTCCTTCTAACATTGAGGAGTATCTCTCTCGACTACTGTTGTCGACGGGTAAGGTTCTCAGGAACTTGTCCTCTTTCAAGCGAGTGTTATCCTCTTCTCAATTTGCTCTTCTTCGCACAGATCTGCGATGAGCGGCTGAGGAGGAGGAGGAGGCGTCGTCGGTCGAGCTGGAGGTCATCAATATGGATGATACGCCGGCTCTGAGCGATCTCCCAGCTTCGGAGGGCTCATCCCGTGCCCGGGAAAAGGGCAAGGGGTTTGCCCGGGACGATGCTTCTGAACGCCGAGGGGTCAGGCGGAAGGATCCCGTGGCGAAGTTGTTGCGGTCTTCGATGCAAGCTTAGTCTGCTAAGAAGAAATGGGCGAGGAAGGCGGAGACCGTCCGCCCGGTTGATGAGGTTCCCATGTTGCCTCCTCCTTCTGCGGTGCAAGCGGGGGCAAATGACAAAGGGATCGCGACTGATGCTAGGGCGCTGAGCGGAGCAGAGGGGCCACCGGATGAGGGAACCCGGCCCAAACCGGTCGAGGCTGGAGGGTTGCAGGGGGAAGCGACTCAATCACAGCCGACCGAGGCCGAGGAGGTTTTTGATGGGGCCGCTCATTCCGAGCCAACCGGTGGGGTCCCTGAGACGGGGTTGCTCGGGGGAGGTGCCCCGATCCCGGCCGCTCCGGAGAGGGCTCCCTTTCCCTCGACCAGTGCCTTCAGCGTCCAGGCCTCCCTGTACCAGAGGTGCCACTCTGTAGCTTCAGGGGTCGTACGAGTGAAACTTTAGAGGAGTCCCCCTTCCACGCTTTTCGAGCAACTCATGGAAGGCTACCTGATCTTGGCCCAGCTCGGGGCTGAGGCAGTGGGCACGTATGCTCGGGTGGAGTCGGAGCGGGTGGCTCTCTCATGGGCCCGTGGTGCACTCGATCGGAAGGTCGAGCGTCTGACCCTTGATCTTGGTGACCTTCGTCGGGAGGTGTCCCTGCTTCAGGCTCAGGTGCAGTCGATCCAAGCGGAGGCTCGGTCGTTGGCAGAGCCATTGGCCCAAGCTCGTCATATGGTCGACTGGAAGAATGAGCTTCTGGAGGCGGAGCGTATGATTCAGGTCGAGCGCGGCGAGCAGTGGAAGGCCGAGTGGGAGACGCTTGAGGGCCGAGTCTGGGGAGCCGAGGATGCACTGACTGAGGCTGAGAGAAGTCTGTCCGAGTAAGAGCGGAGGATATCCGAGCTCGAGGGGTAGGCGGAGTCGGCCGGGGTGGAGGCACTCGAGCGACATAAGTGCTCAGAGGCCTACCATGCGGCTCTTCTCCAGGCCACCTTCCCTTATTATGAGTTGGGCTATCGCTGGGGCCTTCGGAAGGGCTTCTCCCAGGGCTACAATCGGGCCATCATAGAGGCAGAGGCCCAGGCGTCCAAGCTCATTTTTCCTTCCGGGCAATGCTATGACTCAGACTGGGGTTCGACCGACTCTTCCCATTATACTTCGAGCGAAGAGGAGGGTTGGGAGTCTTCGTCCGAGCGATTGCCAACTCCAACATCTTCGGGAGAGCACACAACCGAGACAGTTCCCACACAGGTAGGGTCAGTGCCTGGGTCGGTCGTCGCCGAGAATACTGGGGGCAGATCGTCTGGTGCTGAGGAAGCCTCGCCTACCGAGCATGAAGATGGGCCTAAGGCATGATGTAATAGCTCTTTCTTTCTTTCTCTCTTTCTTTCTTTTTTCTTTCCCTTATGTAGCCTGGTAAGGCTTTTTTGGAAAATATTATAGCGACAGTATTAAATGCTGAATTGATTGTTTCTTATCACTTTTGGTGTGATTTGACTATCGGATTTGTAGTCGTTGGAGAAGGTGCCGATTTTCTCAACAGATATCGTGCGTGTCGATATGTCAAATGACTGACATGGCGCTGGCACCTTTCTGTTTTTCTATACCGCCCTTAATGACTTGCCGCTTCGCGCGTCCCGCTGGCCAGATGTTTTGGGAAATGAGGTAACCATCTCAGGGAAATCCCTTTTTAGCATGTTTTGTAAGGGGAGAGTCATTTAAGGCGATCAGCTCTCCCTTCGGCCTATAAAAGGTCCGCGGGGCGTCTCCTTTTCCTTTCTTCGCTTAAGGCCATCCCTGTCGGTTTCTCCTTCTTTCCCTTCCGCTAGGCGTTGTGTTGTAGGTCTTGCCGGGCATGGAAGGCGCTTCAGAAGATGATGATGCAGATGACGGTAGGAGGGAAGCTCTTGCTACTTCAGTCTGGAAGAGGGTTCGTCAGTCGGGGGTCACTCTGGGAGAGGGTTCGTCATGCCGGAGCATGTGGCCCTCCTGTCCCTAACCTACCGATGCCATCCCGAGGGGAGGGGGGAGCTAATTAAGCTCCCTCCTTTCTTGGCCTCCCCCAGCCTCCTCGTCCATCTCTACCGTTTTCTTTTTCTCCCTCCTCTTTCACTCTTCGGAGGGTGCCTGCTCTCTCTGCCTTCCAAAGAGTTGGCAGAGAGGAGGCCTTCACTTGTATTCCTTCCTCTTCTTCCCCCTCTTCTCCGAGCTTTTCTCAAACCAACGGGGCTGGCAATCCTTTGTCCGAGCCAGATTTCGCACGAGGCAGAGTCAGTGGCTGGATGTAGGAGTGCCTACCGGATTGGCTGAGCGTTCTGCTCATGTTAATAGTGCCAGAGGGTGTAATTTTTGTACATGTATATTATATTGGCTACGGCCTTCTTGATGTACATCAAATTTTAATAAGAAGAGAATAATGACATTTATTCTACTTTGCTTACATGTGCATGCTTGCCAAATGATCAAAAGTAGAACTTGTGAAGATTTGTCCCGTTCCATGTCCGAGGGACGAGTGTTCCTTCTATAGTGGACAGTCGGTATGCTCCTTTCTCGAGCGTCTCGACCACTCGGTAGGGACCTTCCCAGGTAGGGGCCAGCTTCCCCGCCGCCTCTAGTGGTCGAGATGCTTCGGCCTTTCTCAGGATGAAGTCTCTCGACTGGAAGTGTCTGTCTCAGACTCTAGAGTTGTAGTATCGAGTGATGCGCCGTTGGTATTCCATTGCTCAGATCTTTGCAATCTCTCGGATTTCCTCCGTTAGGTCGAGGTTCTCTCGTAGTTTCTGCTCGTTTACCTCGGGCTCGAAGTGGATGACTCAGAGAGAGGGGTTGCCGACCACCAACAGAATTACGGCTTCCATGCCATACACCAGCTGAAAAGGCATTTCACATGTGGCTGTCCTCGGAGTAGTTCGGTGCGACCATAGTACGCTCGATAATTCCTCGAGCCAGCTACCCTTGGCCTTGCCGAGCCTGGTTTTGATGCCTTTTAAGATAGTCTTATTGGCATTTTAGACCAGTCCGTTAGCCTGAGGGTGGGCTACCGAAGTGAAGTGGTTGCGAATGTTTAGGTCGGCACATCTGTCTCTGAAGTAATGAGAATCAAACTGCCGACCGTTATCGCTCACGATAACTCGGGAGACACCGTAGCAACAAATGATCGACTTCCAAACAAAACTCCATACGATTGACTCGGTGATCCTGGTGGTGGCTTCGGCCTCGATCCACTTGGCGAAATAGTCGATGGCGATGATGATGAACTTCTTCTGAGCTTGGGCCTTGGGGAATGGCCCCAGGATGTCGATCCACCACCGAGCGAAAGGGTATGGCTCGGTAAGGGTGATGAGCTCCGCGGTGGGCTGATGGATCAGGTGGTCGAAGCGTTGACATCGGTCACACTTCTGTACGTAGGTCATGTAGTCGCGCTGGAGAGTGGGCCACCAGTAACCCTACCGAAGCAAGATCTTGGTGAGTGATCTTTCTCCTTGTTGTGCTCCGCAGGTGCCTTCGTGTACTTCTTGAAGAGCTCGGCTACAAATTTAACCATGTCAGAATTTGTTTCAAGGATTTTGCATGAACTATCATCAAATACAACCTTGTGACCCCTGTCACATAATTGGCTAATACTAATCAGGTTGTGTTGAAGCCCTTCCACAAGTAATACTTTTTCAATGGAATTTGTGGAAGACTTACCTACTGTGCCAACTCCAATTATTTTACCTTTATTCTTTCCTCCAAACTTGACCAGACCCCCTGGCTTCATCTCTATCTTGTTGAACTTGGATCGATCTCCTGTCATATGCCTGGAGCAGCCACTGTCGAGGTACCACTTGTTGTCTTCAGCTGCCAGGCCGACCTACACAGATATATCAAGCAGAGTGATTTGGAACCCAAGATGAGTTGGGTCCAAGGACATTGTTCAAATCTCTGATCAAGTGTTTAGGTATCCAGATTTGTTTCATCATGGTTTTCTCTGGCACCTTCCTTTCTGGTTTATTAAAGTTGAATCCAGCTGAACTGGAGAAGTGAGTTCTATTCCATTCATTAGTCTTCCTATTCCTAGGAAATTTCCTGTAGGCTTGTTGATTAGCATATCTTTGACCATGAAAGTTATTTCTCCAGTAGGTCCTGTTTGGACCCATCTGATTGTTGTAATTCCAGCTCTTATTCTGATTTATTTTCTTGGTCCATCTACCATTTGTGTTCTGGTGAGTGGACTTAATGTTATTCTTCATAAAGTTCATTCCCATCTTAAATGGTTGTCCAGTACTGGTTTTTGTGTTTTCTTTAGGACTTTGAGTTTCCTTAGAGCTGTTTGAGCTGGATGGTGTGTCCAGCTTTTCTTTTCCCTTCTCTGGACAGAAGGTAATGGTCTTGAATTGCAAGGGTCTCTTGTTGGTTGGGTCATAGCCTAGACCTTCCTTATTGAAATTGACCCTAGTCCCTAGTATAGCATCTAGGCTAGTTTTTCCTTGGACAAACTTTTCTAAGACTTTCTGTTTGTCTTCCAGCTCCTTTTGAAGAGACTCAGAATTCTTTAGGAGTTCAGCATTTACTTTCTTCACAGCTTCATATTTCTCTGAATTCACTCTAATTTCATTCATGCTTTCTTCAATTTTAGTTTTGAATTCATTGAGCTGTTTTTGACTTTCTTGAATTTCTCCCTTAAGCTTATCATTCTCTTTCCTTAGTGAGGTCATTTCTTCTAGTTGTTCTTTTAGCTTTTCATTTTCCTCACAGACCAGAGTTTGTTCTTCAATATTTGTGTTAAATTTTCTTTTCAGAACTCTGTGCTCTTTGCTAAGAGAATTAAATTTATCTAGCAAGTCACCATAAGCATCCTCCCAGTCATCAATTGAGAAATTTTCAAAAACGTTTATTACCTCCTCTTCACTGTTTGCCATAAGGCAAATTCCATCGTCATATTCTTCTGAGGAAGCATCTTCGGGGTCTTCTTCTTCCTCGCTCCATGTGCAGACCATCACCTGTGGCTTCTTCTTCTTCTACACCTTTATGTTTTTCTTCTGAAGATAGGGACCCTTCTTCTGGAGGTCTGGGCATTCGCCTCTCATGTGTCCCTGTTTGTTACAATTAAAACAAGTCAGTTTCTTAGGATTTCTATCCCTGTAACTGGTAAATTCAGCATTTTTGTTAAAGGGTTGTGGCTTCTTCTTCCTAAAGGTCTTTCCCTTTTTCTTCAAAAATTTTTTGAACTGTCTAGTGAGCATTGCCTGCTCCTCCTGGTTGAGATTTGATAAACCTTCAAGCTCGGACTCAGACTCGGGACTACTGCTGCTGCTCCCACTGTTACTACCCTTGTTTCGGGAAGCTCTTAGAGCTACATTTTTACCCTTCCTCTCACTTCCTTCTCCACCTCCTTGGAAATTCATCTCATAGGTCATCAGGGATCCTATGAGCTCATTCACAGTTAAGATAGTCAAATCTTTTGACTCCTCAATCACAATGGCCTTAGTGTGCCATGCCGGGGATAAATATCTAAGGATTTTCCTGACTATATCTGCCTCAGCAAGATCCTTCCCTAGCCCTTTAAGAGTGTTAGTGATCAAGGATAACCTGGCATACATTTCGGTTATATTCTCATCTGCATTCATCTTAAACATTTCATACTTAGAGGTGTAGAGGTTTACCTTCGAGGCTTTCACTTGAGCTGTACATTCATAGATCAATTGCAGCTCATCCCACATTCGCTTGGCAGTTCTGTATGCAGATATACGGGCATATTCCTCTGGATGAACAGCACACTGGATTATGTTCAGCGCCGTCCAGTTGAGTGAAGAGAGCTTGACATCATCATCTGTCCAAGCATCCTCGTTTGGTGGCAGCTCATATGGCCCCACCGTGATTACTCTCCACAGTTTATGACTCTGAGCCCTGATGAACACTTCCATCCTGTTCTTCCAAAACAGATAGTTACTACCATCGAAATAAGGAGGGCGACTAATGGATTGACCTTCGGCCATGAAGGTTCTAGGACCACCAGCATTTCCTTGACCGTTCGTCCACATGGCGTAAACCTGCTCTGATACCAATTGTTAGCGCAGCAAGAGTGATATAGAAGGGGGGGGATGAATAGATCACTCCCAATTTACAGAAACTCAGGCGGAAAATAGATTCTACTGCTAACGCACCTTCTTAACCCGAACACAGAGAAATATAGATGAGAGTGAAGAACTGATCACTTGAAGGCAAAGGAACAAGCATATGAAGAGCACAGAAATCAATAGCAAACCACAGAGGAGGCACTCGATTTTTAGGTGGTTCGATTGCGGTCCGCAATCTACATCCACCCCTCACTCCAACTAGAGTGAGGATTCCACTAGACAAAGCTAGATCACAGCAGACTCAGTCTGCGTACAAGATGCTACCACACAGCTTGAACACCCAAGGGAAACAAATCCCTCGACCAAGCTCTGCTACCCACAGAACTTGAAACCTATTCTAGCTCCCAGCTAGAACACAACCGGAGAATCCTCTCCCTTCCTCCACACACGGAGGGAAACTGTTAATGACAACCTATCACTAACAACACCAGAGATCACCGATCTCTCTTCCTCTGCAACTCAGAGGGAAACTGGAGTAGTACTCCATTCTCCACACACCGGAGGGAAACCAATTCAAATCAGAATGGAAGAACAAAATAAACGAAAACAGAATAGAAAGAAAAACCAATGAAGAAGAAATCGGTTCTGAAAACCCAATACAAATGTAACTTCAAATGAAGCAATTCATCAATCCACACACACTCTCTCTCTCTCGAACAATCTCCTCTCAGATATGGAACTCTCTTCTCTTTTTCTTTTCTGGATCGTGCAGACTCTCACCAATGGCTTCTGCTTTTTCTTTTCACGATCGAACTTCTACTGAAGGATGAAGCTCTATATTTATAGCAGATAATGGCGTGTGGCTGCCAGGTTCCCGCCCATGCACTTTTGGCCAGATCATTTGAATTTCGACCACATGGCAGCATCCAGACAAGGTTGCCATCCACGTGTCATGCGCTTGTTGTCTTGGATCACGTGTCAGGTGCCAACCTCGATTCACGTGCCCAATCATCAGCCTGAATCGCCTGCAGACAGACAGATGGAATGTATAGACTTAGTTAGTTCAGGCTTTTAGCAAGAATGTATATACTTTAGAAACATCAACTGAGTAACTGTGCACAATCGTGAGAGAATGTATAGACTTAATGAATAAACGCATGTATAGACTTTACCAGGGTATGCACAATGCAATTCGTTGACGCTACACTACGTGCCTATACACTGCGTTGACGCAGTGCAATGTGTCTTTGAAAAACTGTAAACAGCAAGGCATGCTGTACAGACTTCAGACAGCATGCATCAGATGACTCTGTATGGACTAGAACTCCCTTAGCCAATGTATAGACCTCTAGAGGAGACAAATGTGTAGACTTGTAAAAGGTGGACAATTGTCAGACTTTGATGCTGATCAAAAGACCCTTGGTCAACAGCCAAGGCGTCAACGCTTCCAGCGTGCAGCGTCGCCTTAGCTCCTCAAGACAAAAGCTCACTCCCTAGCCAAGCTGACCAATGCGTCAACGCATCCAGTGTCAGCGTCGACGCAGTGAACAAGAAGGAAGCGAAAGACGCACCATTGCGTCTACGCAGCCAGCCAAGTGCGGCAACGCACTAAAGGCATGCTACCCATGAAGTCAGATAGGCTGTACAGACTCTGTGGATGTAAAGTAATGTAGAGTTCAGACTGTATAGACTTGAACCAAGACGAGGTGAGGACTTCACGTTGTATAGACTTGCCAAATCAGTTGGGCGATGTACAGACTTGAATAGATCCAGCTGAAGGATGTATAGACTTGGAATCCACTATACACGACTATACAGACTTTGAAGCTTAATGCAAAGGCTAGTGTACAGACTTCTAAAAATTGATGCATTGTATAGACTTTCATGAGACGCTAAAGTCTATGCAGACTAGACCAGTGAGACACTGATAGAGATGATGCAATGCGATGTGGAGACTTTAACATTAGACGCTGCATGAGACGGTAGGCTGTACAGACTTGCAAAGAGTGAGTGAGACGATCGGCTGTAGGACCGATGTACAGACTCTTAGTGTGAAGGCAGACTGTATAGACTAGAATCGCTTGAAGCGATGTACATACTTGGTGAGGCTCAAGCAGTGTACAGAGTTGAAGGTCTCACAAACGAGTGTATAGACTTAGGCTTTGAGCACTTGGGCTGAAGGCAATGTGCAGACAAAGCGATGTATAGACTTTGCCCAAGGAACCGAATGTATAGACTTTATGATATGCAAATGACTGAACAGACTTGAATGAGTATAGGGTGTATAGACTTGAAAGTCTGAAGGCGAAGTGCAAACATGCTGAGTTGATGCTGCAGCCCAATGAGTTGACGCTGCAACGTATTACTTTTACGTTCAACTGATGATGTATAGACTTAATCAAATGAAGAACCTGAACAGAAGAGTCTACGCATCAGCACACTGAGTTGACGCACTGGTGCGAGAACAGATACAAGCAATGACTGAAGGGTCGACGCATCAGCACATTGAGTTGACGCACTGGTGTGAGAACAGAGACATGCAATGACTGAAGGGTCGACGCATCAGCACACTGAGTTGACGCACTGGTGTGAAGACTGTGCAGACAGAGTGTAGGCAGAATAAAGGTAGAGCATGTTATCTGACAGCCATTGAACTATACTCACTCACATGATGAAACAACATTAATCTAGAGATAGAAGATTGATTTATAGTGTGGGACATCATCAAAACCATAGGGATGCAACACCTTCTATCCACTCGAGCTATTGTCCGCACTGCGTTTTTGTGGGTTCAACTCCGAGATTGCTTATTTTAAGTGAATCATTCTTCAGTAATTTTTAATCGGTTGAAAACAGTGATCTATTCATCCCCTCCCCTTCTAGATCACTTCATATTTCTTGTATCACATGGCAACGCTGAGCTAAATCTTGCAAGAACCTATCAGGAACAGATCGGGATGGATGCGCAAGCGAGCGCGGTTTAGAAGAGGAAGGGTTGGACGGCCTAGAACAAGACCCTACTTCTCTAGACCTAACTGACTCTACTTCCCTAGACTCGACGGACCCTAATCCTAACCTAGGAGAGAGGAAGCCTAGTGGAAGGGAAGGAGCAGGGGACTCGTGCCCCTGGGAGGAGGATGGCGACAGGATAGCGTAATCTTCCACTGAAATCTCCGTTTCAAATTTGACGTTTTCTTTGGAGATCAGCAGAGACTACACAGCAAGATGGAGGAGATGGGAGCTGCATAGGGAACAGCTCGGGGAAAATGCAGTCGAAGAAAGGATCGGAAGAAGAGAACCACATCTCGTGGAGTTGGGCGTTGGGAGGAGGAGGAGTGAAGAGAGTGGATAGATCAATGGGTGGGCACCTCCCGCAAGCACAAGGAACAAATAGAATTTCTGGCGGATCAATAAAGGATGGATTTATTATGATAGGAGGAAGGCGGGGTATGAAGTCCCCTCGCTGGAAAATAGATTGGAGGCGTGAGGGAGACCAAGAAAAGGCAATTGGAGAGCTCCCCTCCTTCTGTAAATCGGCACTAGGCTGCTTCTTCGGCCTCCATTGCACAAGCCGAACCTCTTGCTCCTTCTGACATTCTTCCTCATGAAAGAGCCCCTGCAAGGCCTGACCATAGTCGAGCATATCATCATCTGACCCTCCCGGCAATGGGGGCGGATTAGTAATCGGACAGACTGCATCTTTTTCTGGCTGGACTTGTTTTGAAGCTAATGTGCCGGGCTGGATAGGCCCTCTGACAAAATGTTGACGATAATCCCAGGTGAGTGGCCCAGAATCACCCATCATTGATAATGCTGTCTCCTTGTAGCCGAGACCTCTCCCGCCCATTTTTCTTCCCTTGGGTATGGGCTTGGTCATTCCTTGTAATTGCACACCGAGGCCTCTCCCCGGTTGATAGCCCAGTTTCAGTATGATGTTCCAGCCCTTGGAATCTCAAATCTGCGGCTTCACTTTGATGTTGACTGGAGTAGCGGCGGGCTTAGGAGATGCATACGCCCAGGGGAAGTTCAAGTCCAGCACGGATATAACGGGCCGGCTGCTTGGCCAAAGTGTGGGAAGAACCTACTCCGATATGGCCTTAACTGTCTGCACCGCAGACAAGCTTTTAACTTTGACGACCCTCCCTTGGAAGGGGAATTTGACGCACTGATGTGCGGTGGAAGGCACGGCACCGAGTGTGTCAATCCACAGACGACCCAGGATAGCCTTAAACATAGGGTCGATATCGAGCACATAGAATTCCATGGCCATTGTAAGGGGCCCGAGCTCTGCTTGAATGGTGATCACCCCGTGACACGCTCGCTTCGAGTTGTCATATGCTGCTATAGTGGTGGGGGTAGACCGTAATAACTCTTCAGATATGTTGCATGCTCAGAGGGTGCTAAGTGGACAAACATTAATTGAAGCCCTTGTGTCAACCAGCGCTGCTTCAATGCTGACTTTGTTCAGAGTGATTGTAATGCAGAGCGGCATTTGCCGAGCTTCTGGAGGTGCTAGCTCAGTTTCTGAAAATGTAATTGCCAGCCCTTTGGAGATGGTTGCTTGTGCGGTCGGTAAGCTGTCGACTGCCATATCTTCACTGACCATTACCTTCTATAAAAAGTCTCTTAGCGCATCCTGATGAAGGGTAGACCTTTTGATCAGCTCTAGCACAGATATTTTAGCGGGCACCCGGTCTAGATGATGAACAAGTCATATTGAGTACCTGGCAGCGGTTCAGTTTCTTCTTGCTCGGCCGTTGGCTGGGAGGACTGGGGATTAGAAGTAGTGGGGTAATTCCAATGGAACATCTTCCCGCTCTTCAGAGCACAATTTGCTGCAGCATCTGAAGATAGTATGATGGGCCCTGCGGGGTGGATGAATGGAACAGGTGGTGCGGGGGAGACGGTTTGGTGGAGCGTAAGGTTGGTGGTGGTAGTGGGTGATGAGCGGATGATGGGCGAAGGGTTGGTGGAAGGCAAGGTGGTGATGAGTGTCGACGCGGGTGGAGGGAAGGCTAGCGGAAGGGTAAGGATGGATGAGGGGTTGGATGGTGGTGTGATGACGGTGACGGGGTTAGGTGGTGGAGAGTATGATGGAACGGTGGGTGGTAAGGAATTTGCTGAAGCGGGTGTAATTGGGAGGATGAATGGAGGGGATGCTGGGTGTGCAGGAAGGACGAAGGAGGGAGTGAGAGGATTGCGGTGGTTATGGTGGAGGGCCATGACTTGTGGTGCGGCACTGTCATCATCAAAAGACCACCCGGCATTGGGGGTCGGTGGTTGGACCACGTTTACTTGCGCTGGTGCTGGCGGCTGCTGCTAAGGAGCGGGTGGGTGGTTTGGCATCGGATTCTGATGGATGCCCAGGTCCTATACTTGCTGTGGTTGCTGTGGTTGCTGTTGTGGTGGCTGCTACGGCTGTGGTGCCTATTGCTGCTACACTTGCGGCCTCGGCTGCTGCCCTCTTTTCTCCTTGATCTCAACAATGGCCCGATGCATTGCGGCCCAATCTATCCTTTGCCCTTCATGGAGATCATACACCAGATCCCGAAACTGAAAACATCCTTCTATGGTATGGCCCGGCTGCCTATGGAACATACAATATTTAGTCTGATCAACGGTTGGATTCCAAGTAGGCCATTCTGGAAGAAGTTGGATAGCATTCACTGACATGAGGGCGGAGAAGATATCTGTAAGTGTCTCCGGCAATGGAGGGTACTGGGCTCTCCTGGGAGCCGGGTGCTTGCTGTTGGGGTTGTTGTTATAGCCGTTAGGTGGAGGGACATTGTGGTATTGCGGAGGTGGTGGTTGTTGTGGATTGGTGAAGGCATTTTGTGGAGTGACAAAGGTAGGCGGAGGGTTTTGCGGGGTTGCCTGGATGTTTTGTGGAGCGGGGTTTTGGGAATTGCGGGGGTTTTGGGGGAAGCGAAATGGTGCGGACTGGAATGGGAAGGCAACGGCTTGCACTTGTTCATTTGTCTGGACCCCCTCGGTAACTGGCCCTTGTGGCTTCTTGTGGTACTTGGGCTTTTGGTTTTCAAATAAAGAGTGGATGGGGGAATCCTTAAACTGGGTCTGGATGAAGTGCGCCTGGCTGTAGAGCTGATGCATGTTGGCTATGTCGTTCATTACCAGGATGTTCCGGAAGGTTGGAGTAGCATTTGAAATCAACAGCTTGACCTTCTCTTCCTCCGGGATGTGGCCAGGCACTCTAGCGGCCATCTTTCTCCACCTGTCTGCATAAGTGGCAAACTCCTCGTCTGATTTCATCTTCTCGGCCACCAGATCTGTGAACGAGTATTCTGGGCCGACCCTGTCTTGGAACCGCTGGATAAACTTGTCCTTGACTATCTTGAAACTCTCAGCCTCTTCCAGTGGTAGGGAATAGAACCATTCCAGAGCAACACCATCTAAAGATCGGCGGAATAAATATGCCATGAGGCGATCATCATACTGGAATTGCGCCGATTCATATAGAAAATCCCTCACATGAATAAAGGGATTGATGTTCCCGTCGTACTTGCGATAGTTGGGGAGCTCTGATTGAGGAGGGAATCGGATATTCTAGAAGCTTGGAACAGGGATATCGGCCAAAGATTGTGGGCCAACCCGCTTCTGGAGGAAATCGAGTTGCTGCTTCATGGCGGCCCACTTTTCGAGCAAGTCCTGCTCTCGGGAGGGAGCAGGGGCGGCGAAAGATGCTGATTGAATGTGAGGAGCAGATGGAACAGTGGTGGCAGAAGGTGGGTGCCCACAGGAAGGAGTGGAGGGATAAATAGTAGAGATGGGGGGGCCGTAAGAAGGATATTGGGCATAAGCTTGACCCGGATTAGGATAAACTTGGGCCGCCCCTTGCTGAGAGCGTAAGAAGTCGGAAGGGCCCATGAGAACTTGCGGAGCTACCGGAGCAGATGTGTGATGATCCACTTGAACAAAAGAAGGGATGGGCGACTTTCCCTTATCGAAAGATTGTTGGACTGAATTGGAAGACTGGTCCGTTTCCATGCCTGTGAAAGTGATGGTCCGTGGTTGGACCGGAGTAAGGTCAATTGGAATGGGCTGAGCGGGGAGCCCAACAGTGGAAGGATTGGATTGATTTTGGATGATGGTATAAGGAGGTGCGTTGGACCCTTGCATGGTCTGATAAAGAACTTGGAGTTGGGCCGGATCCAATTGGGCCATCATCTGAAGGACGGAGCCCGCGGAAGGAGTGGAGAAAGAAGGGGTAGCTTGACCACCTTCCATAGAAGTGGGGGACGGAAGAGGGGTAGTCCCCTCCCCGGAGGAAAAGGTAACAACCCTAGGAGGGTTCTCAAGGAGCCCTTGAGGAAGGGAGTCCTCTTGGGAGCGAGGAGGATTAAAGGATGCCATGGTGGACTCGAAAAGAGGATTGGAATAGAATGTGAAGAAGGAATTGACTTGAGGAGATGATTCGGATGGACGAAAATAACTCCACATGCAACGAACAACCTTGACAAAATGCAAGAACAACCAACACAAAAACACACAATAAGCAACCAAACTTAGGTGATTCTAACAAGATGCAAGTGATAAAAGATGAAGACACTCAAAGGCAACCAAGTTGTTTAAGATGATGCAACCCAATTCTTGTGATTCCTCCTTCGGAACTTTAGTGAATTGATTAATATGTGCTCTCAACAATAGGTTCCTAGTAGGAGATGGGTATGAGACTTGGTTTGACTCTAAGTATAATCACTCCTTCACTTATGCAACCCTAGACACGGGGTAGGAAAGGTACAACCGGACCGGGGTCTGTGTGGGAATCCACGGCTCGCGGGGACTTATGGAGGTCCCTGCTATGATTTCCTGGTCGGCTCCAAGGAATATGGAGATGAGAGGTCCTTACAACAAGGTAGGGAAATGCAATCTAAGATATGACAAGATGAATGACCCTATGTGCACCGGAGTGCATGCAAAGTCTAGCCTAAAATCTAGCAATCAATGATGCACACAATGATATGAATATATGAACAAAACAAGGAGGAAGTCCAGTACCACCCAAGTAATAAATCACAGCAGAAACCGCGGAAATAAATGCACCTCGGATGCGTACCTGCCAGGAGTATGACGGTCGAAGAACCCTGCGTCAGAGTAAAATAACGGTCGAATACCAGACCGCCAGAAATGATATAACGCAGGGAGATGGGTCCGTCAAATGAGCCAGAGCCAAAATCGGACAGAAATAACAGGAAAACCCGTGGAAGCTCACACAGCAGAACCAAAGTGGCGGTCTAATGCCCCTGCGTCAGAGGTCTGTAGCGCAGGGACACAGGGCCGTCAGGATACTCAGAAAACCAGATTCAGCAAGAATAAGAGAGAAATTCAAGGGAAACCAAATAGGTAGATGATGGTAGGTTCAAACAGGAATCAAAAGCACGATTGGCACAAGTTGTCCCACCGTGATCGCCAAAAAATTATCTGTTGATTTTATTTTGCCTATCTATCTTTTCTTTGGCGTTTTGAATGATGAAACGACAAGCAAGTAATCAAAGATCCGCTCTTAACCTATGAACATGTGATCACGAACCTAGGCAATCAAAGCTAGCTCTAGCATGGGTATGCTATCTCACTCAAACTACGCTAAAGGAAAGGGAAAACACACGCCGGGGCGTGGAGCAAGGAGTAAATAAAAACACACCACAAGGGGTGGAGCAAGCAAGAAAATAAAAGAGATGTGTGATGAACGAGAAAGCTAATGCCCAAGACTAAGGAAAGATGTGATCGCCACCAAAATAAAAATAAGTAAAAGACCTGTAAATACCTTGGAAATAGGTGGATGAAGCACCCGCCCACGGGAGAGAAAACTGAAGAGAACCTGCAGGTCAGCTAGAAATAACGGCCAGGACCCTGTGCGTTACTTGGAAAGTAACGGCCACCCGATAGACCGCCAGAAGAAGATGACGCGCCTTGACCAGACCGTCAGACCACCTGCAGTAGCAAAGGGTAGATTCTTTTAACTCCAACTCTTCCAGCCGGCTAGAAGACTTGGGCCTCGTACTGGTGAACCTGTAAACCTGCCAAAGATGTAGAAGACAAGAACAAAGCAACCCAAATTAGCCCTTTCAATAATATAGTATCAATTCTTAAAAGACCTTAAAGACATCAAAAGGAAAGGGGATTACCGGGGAGTTTTTGGTTTTTTAACCCCTCTGGGCGTTTTAAAAGATTAGGAGGATGTTTGGATGCTTAGAGAACAGTGAGAAAACGTGGAGAAAGAGGAGGGACAATGCTTTGATTGAGGAAAAACCAGGGAAGAACTTAAGCATGCAATGACGAACTTGAAAGACTAAAACCAAAGTACTCCCTTGACTATGAGATGGATGAACGTGGGAAGCAGTTCCTCTTGGATGAAGATGGCTCCTGAGTTCGGCAGCACTTCGTCGTGAATTTCAAAATCCTCTCCTCTGGGCCATGAAATCAAGGGTTCTATTTATAGACCCTCAAACTCTCAGGTCGAGCAGAGGATAATTCAGCAAGATAAAGGGATAACTCCTGGCAAATCCTCAAAGATAATATCACCAAGAGTCCATAGAAACAAACAGAAGGTCCTGAGGATCAGATTTGAAAGAGATATCGTCAATCCAAACCCTTATCTTCGGCCACGGAGTAGCAGAGAAAAAGGCCTGAACTGTGAGGACTCTCTGAAGGAAGTAACGGTCATACGACAGACCGACACTTGGAAATAACGCACCAAGGAACATCCGTCACTATCAACCTTATCCCTAAAAGATAAGATCAACGGGAAGAAGACCCAACAAGCTGGACTCTTCAAGGAAGCAACGGCCAAGGAATAGGGCGTCAGAATGAAACAACGGCTGCACGACAGGCCGTTATTATCAACGTGTAAGCCAAAAGGATAAGCTTGAAGATGAGGCCTTAAGCCTTAGGACTCTTCAAAGAGTAACGGTCTAGGACCCATCCGTCAGAATGAAACAACGCGCCTAGGACCGACCGCTATTATCAAAAATGGAGATCAAAAGGAATAGAGGCATTGCTAAGATTCATCCAATGAAGCGCCACCAGGAGCCATATCTGATCAC
Organism: Amorphophallus konjac; assembly: GCA_022559845.1. Taxonomy (NCBI): domain Eukaryota; kingdom Viridiplantae; phylum Streptophyta; class Magnoliopsida; order Alismatales; family Araceae; genus Amorphophallus; species Amorphophallus konjac. Next base: position 263,918,628 of record CM040121.1, read on the forward strand.
GGAGTTAAGACCCAAGAAATAGGCTTCAACCAATCAAGAGACTCAATGAAGAGTGAACAACTCAGAGCACCATATAGAATGAATAAGGAGATGACCCGACTTATTGGGTATAAAACGGGTGTCAACACTGACGTCTTAGTCCGCGCCTCAGGTGTCTCCCTCCGACCCAGCGGGAACTGAGACGCCGTACAAGTAATCACAAACAAGTGACTAGTTGGGGTCACGCCCGTCAGCGTGGGTCCAACCGCTCCCAACCACATGTGCACACACAGACCGTCCGTCCCTGGTCTGGCCCTCTGACCGGTTTTCCCCTCAGCCGGACTCTGGCTGCTAGACGCGGGGCCCGACGGAAACTAGTCTAAAACCGTCCTCAGGGTAAGCCCGTACACCTACTCCCAGGTGAGACCGGTACATGCGTCCTTGTGGGCTACGACTAGTGTAGGGTCACTAAAGGAGTAGACTCTCAAGTCAACGGAAAACAACGTCTCAACCGGATAGGGTACAAGGACTGCCCCTCGTACCGACACCGTCTCACGGTGGCAGAAGCCGAGAACAACACCCCCCCTGGGATTACACCGTACCATGACACCTGGCCCTGACACGATGCCCAGCATCTGTCGGACCACGGTTCAGTACGCGGACCAAGGCCCACGCACCCTGGGTTCGAATCGACTAAGAAGGAAACACCGGTTAGACCAACCCCTTGAACGGTCCACTCTGGGCCGCCCAGGGATGTACGGCTAGACAAAAGCCGCATAAGGAGATGAATGGCCAGGAACAAACCATCCTTCCCTTGGGAAAAACGAGCAAAGACACGGCCACCAACAAACCGCCCAAAGGATGAACGGCTAGACCCTAGCCGCACAAGGGGATGAGCGAACCCGCCCTGGCCGCACATCCACCAACGGCACCAGTGATGAACGGCCAACCCCTGGCCGCACATCCACCAACGGCACCAGTGATGAACGGCCAACCCCTGGCCGCTCCTTGGGATACACGGCTAGCTCCTAACCGCTCATCCCAATCACTGTGCAACGGTCACAAAATGAGAGGGGATGAGCGGACGGCTTCGGGCCGAACATGGGTTATGCGGTCGCTTGACAGGCCACATAACCCCACTGCGCTCCGAGCCGAAGAGCGGTAAGGCCAGGATTGCGCATGTGATAAACGGGCCCTGGTTTGACCGCACAACCTTCACCGGCTCGAAAATGGCAAACTTCGCCGGAATTCGCCATTTCGGCCCCCAAACAAGCCCCACGAAGGGGGAAACGATGGGAAACGAACCCCCAAGCCCCCTAGCATGATTCTACGCTCTCGAGACATGGAATCGCGGCTTAAAACGATGGATCGGGTGAGCTCTCCCCAAGGCATGGTTTTCCCTTCCCGGCGTGAAAACAACCCCTCTCAGCCTCGCCTCGGGCTGAAACTTGCAGGGAAGGAACGCAAGAGGCTAGGGATCGTCACCCTACCTTCGCTCCGCGTCGAGACGTGTAGGATCGATCACGAATCACAATGAAAGCTTTGAGAATCCCTCACCCCTTCTCGAAAACCCACGAGCTTTACGCCGCCACGACCACCTCGCCGCCGCCGTCGCCGCCACGCCATCGCCCACTGTCATCTGCAGCCGGAGGGGCTCGCCGCGGTCACGTCGGAGGAGGAGAGGGAGAGGCGCTCATGGTGGGGAGAAAGGAGGAGGAAGAAGAAGAAGAAAAGGGGAAAATGAATAAAGAAATCCCTTTTTATAGAAAATCTGAATTTTCAAAAAAATACCAAAAAATTAAAAGTTACATTTCCGCGATCCTTGGAACACACCGATCACAACGGTACCACTCTCGCCTAGGTGAACGACCCGGTTCACCCGCAACGAGGTTCTGAAGGAATTGTCGAAACACACACCGGGAATCAGAAAACACACGCGGAAAAGACACGGACGCACTCCGGGCCTCCAAAATAACTCCGGATCGCGCCGACCCGAACACAGGATGTCTGAAATGAAATCTCGGACACAACGGAGCTGGACACTCCGAGAAAGTAGATCCATGACCCACGAAGAAGGATCCGAAAGGTCCGGGATATTACAGCCCTCCCCCCTTAAGGAATTTCATCCTCGAAATTGAGAACAACCCAAGGGGAAAGAAGAGGAAGACTCACTCAAATAGGTAAGGGAACTGCTGACGCATCTCGTCCTCACCACCAGAGTGCCGCTACCACACCACCTTAACCAAGGGGATGACCTTGTTCCACAGGCGCTGCTCTCGCCTATCCTCAACGCGGACGGGAAACTCTGGGAGAGAAAGATCTGGAGTCAGCTCGGGCCAAACCAAATCCGCATGCACATGAGAGTCATCGGGCATATACCTCCGCAACATCGAGACATGGAACACGTCATGCACCGATGCCAACTCAGAGGGTAACTGCAACAGATAGGCTACCTCACCAATGCGCTCTACAATGAGGAAAAGACCAACATAGCGGGGACTCAGCTTCCCACGCTGCCCAAAGCGCATTACCCCCTTCATCAGAGAAACTCTCAAGAACACATGATCGTCAACGGTGAAAGTGAGAGGCTACCTCCTCCGGTCAGCATAACTCTTCTGTCGACTCTGGGCCGCCAACATGTTCTGACGAACCAGGTGCACAACATCCACACACTGCTGCACCAACTCTGGTCCCGTCAAAATACACTCACCAACCTCGAACCAATCCAGTGGAGTCTGACACGGACGCCCATACAATGCCTCATAAGGAGCCATGTCGATGCTCGAATGATAGCTGTTGTTGTAGGCAAACTCCACCAACGGTAGGTGGTGAATCCAACTCCCCTGTCACTCCAGGCAGCAGGATCTCAACATATCCTCCAAAGTCTGGATGGTCCTCTCTGACTGACCATCTGACTGAGGATGGTACGCTGAGCTAAAAGCTAAATCTGTGCCAAGAGCTCGCTGGAAACTCCTCCAGAATCCAAACGTGAAGCGTGGATCCTGATCCGACACAATGGAGATGGGAATCCCATGCAACGGAACGGTCCACTCCACATAAAGATGAGCCAACTTCGACACACTCCAGCTGACTTTGACCGGTAATAACCAAGTCACCTTCGTCAGCCTATCCACCAACAACTAAATATTGTCCTGCCCACTCGGAGTCCTCGGCAATCCCACCATAAAATCTATGGTCACGTGGTCCCATTTCCACGTGGGAACATCCAAGGGCTGAAGAGTACCTCCTGGTCGCTGATGCTCTGCCTTCAGCTGCTGACAGGTCAGGATACTGGCCACAAATTCAGCAACATCTCTCTTCATGCCAGGCCACCAGAACTGCCTCCGCAAGTTCCTATACATCTTCGTCGCACCCAGGTATACGGTGTACCTACTCCCATGAGCCTCGCGCAACACCGCACGATGAACCTGCTCCTCAGCTGGGACGTACAGCCTACCACGGAATCTCACGGCTCTGTCCTCACCGAGCTCCACATCAGCCAAAGCCACAATCCGGGGCAACTCAGGGTCTACATGTTGAGCCTCTGTCACCTGACGATGGATAGCAGGCGTGACGGTCAGACTTGTGAGCACCGCTAACCCTGACTCCTGAGGAATCATGAGCTTGAACGAAACTTCGGGCACTTGTTCCCAGAGCCTCCACTTCCTCAACATCAAGGCACTGACCGGGACCTTCCGACTCAAAGCATCGGTGATGACATTCATCCTGCCCGGTTGATAAGACACGGTGAAGTCATAATCCTTCATAAACTCCATCTAACGCCTCTGCCTGAGGATAAGGTCCCTCTATGTGAACACATACCTCAAACTCTGATGGTCAGCGAACACCCCAAACTTCTCACCGTACAGATAATGCCTCCAGATCTTCAGCGCAAAGATCACAGCCGCCAACTCCAGGTCATGGGTAGGGTAGTTCTCCTCATGGGGCTTCAGCTGCCGAGATGCATACGCCACCACTCTACCATGCTGCATCAACACAGCACCTAATCTGACCCCGGAAGCATCTGTACATACCACAAAACCTCCCGATGTAGAAGGTAAAACCAACACCAGAGCCGAGGTGAGCAATCTCTTCAGTTCCCTGAAACTCTGCTCACACTCATCAGACCAGACGAAAGGCACATCCTTCCACGTGATCCTGGTCATCGGGGCTGCAACGCGAGAAAAGTCCTAGATAAACCGACGATAATAGCTCGCAAGCCCCAAGAAACTCCAGATCTCTGTCACAGACCTCGGCCTCGGCCACTGCATTACTGCCTCGACCGTGGCGGGGCCCACGAAAATACCATCACCAGAAATCACGTGCCCCAAAAAGTGCACCTCACGAAGCCAGAACTCGCACTTACTGAGCTTCGCATACAACTGGTGATCTCGCAACAATGGTACGTGTGCTCCTCGGCAGACCGTGAATAGACAAGGATGTCGTCCACAAATATGACCACAAAGTAGTCCAGATATGGACGAAACACCCTCTGCATCAAGTCCATGAAGGATGCGGGGGCATTGGTGAGCCTGAACGGCATCACCAAGAACTCATAATGCCCGTATCTCGAGTTAAACGCAGTCTTCTTCACGTCAGACTCAAGAATCCGCAACTGATAATAACTGGACCGCAAATCAATCCGCGAGAACTGTCACACCCCGAGCCTTTATTATAGTGGAAGACTAACTCGGGGAGCGCGAACAGCCGGCATGGTAAGCCTCTTGCAAGCAAGAACGATCAGAGCGTAATACAATCACACACACAATTGTAATTGCACAATATATATATATATTCAAACTTCAACTTTATTTCATTACTAACTCAAGTACAACCACTAATTCAATTTCCATTATGTACCAGACTCAAGAAATAGAAAAATTACATAGACTCAATCTAAACAATTTAGACTTCTCAAGTCTTCACTCTCATCTTGACAATTCTTTCATTCTCTCTCGGACTCGCTACTTGTATCACCCGAATCCGAATTCGAATCACTTCCATCTCCTGAAAAGATTCGAAATAAGTAATGAGCACACTTGCCTAGTGGGTATCTTCGCATCAACATGAAGGCACTATTAAAGTAATTAATAATTTAGCTTTAAAGAATAAGGTAAAATCATGCGAATGCGATCAATCACGCGATTAAACCAAAGTAACAAGACGATTATGTAAGTTAGAATGAGAGCAAGTATGAACTAGCAAGAAAGTAACAAGAATATGATATTGGCCTTCCAAGAACAAGAATGTATCGAGAATGTACTACCAAGCCACATAATCATCACTCTAGTATCTTTTGCTGATGAGCAAGTACTTCGTGAATTTCTGTGGAATATCAAGCAAGAATGTCATGTCATGCCGTATTGTATTGTAGATTTTCACTTATTTATAGAGAAAGTACTCCCAGCGCAATGCGACGCCAGTAGCATCATACCCCATGGTTTATAATAGTATGTTTCCAACAATCAACCGAGGGGACTAGCATAGAGCCCTTGAACACAATCAGTGCTCGATCGCATCTTCAAGTATAAATCAAGCTTTTTCCACGCATGTAACAATAAAGTATGGCCAAGAATGTAATAAGTTCAATAAGCTCATGATAACAATAATTCAATGAATGAATGCTTTAATAAGAATCATGAGAAATCAAGAATGACTTATACTATGTTATGCTCAAGGAAATAAATCAGTAGCATAACGGTACATTCTTTATCTTCCATTCATTATATTAGATTTTTTGATCAATATGATAAGTTCTAGATTATCAAGAGTCCATCTAGAAATCTTGGAATATCAACCCTTGGTCAAACCTTGGGTTAAAATACTCAAGCAGTGTGACGGTCGTGTACTGGGCCGTTACATGATGTGACGGTCAAAGACTGGCCGCTACACTAATGTGACGCTCCAGTATTGGGCCGTTACATTAGTCTGAATCCAGAACCAAGAAATCGGACTCAGTTGAATGTGACGGTCGTATATTGGGCCGTTAGATGCTCCTGACGGTCCAGTATAGAGCCATTACATTATTGATAACCAAAAACATCGATAGTGTAATCTAATCAATGGGCTTTAATGGTACAACCAACTCGGCGTCCTAGTGGGAATCCCAAGCTCGCGGAGAATTACGGAGGCCTTGAAACAAGATTTCCTAGTCCATTGGAAGGAATATCCAATAGAGAGATCCTCATGTCCAAGAATAATGTTCTTACAGTGTGTTCCTATAGTGCAAAGTGAACTAATGGATAACATACCCGAATATGTGCCATGTACTTAAAGAAATGACTCTATTGATAAAGAGAATGTGTAACGATGTGAAACGATGATAAAACTCCGTCAATACAACATTGGAAAATCATGATTTAAATACAAAACTATAGAATTTTGGCACATGAAATTAACATAACTTAAAATAACTTAAGACACATTAATCATGCAATTTGATTATGAATCAGTAACTAATCTTGAAGTCATGATAACAGGTCCAACTTAGCTATCTAAGCTTATTTATAAGTAAACTTAACTGGTTATTATTCTGCCTTGGGCAGGTAGAACACAGGGGTCTGACGGTCTAGGATAGGCACGTTACAGTGCTTGTGAAGGTTTATCGAGGGGCCGTTACAGTGGTGTAACGCTCCTGCTAGGGTGCATCAGAGATAATAGAACAATAAAAACACAACAATGTGTGACGGTCTATCGTAAGGCCGTTACATTTACGTGACGGTCTTACGTTGGTGCGTTAGAGAGTCTGCTGGCAGTAAACTAAAGTAAAGGTTTATGAAAACATAACATGCCTGGAAATCAAAATACTACTACTGTCCTAGTCATGATAACAAAGTATAGGCCAACTATATGCATGGGTTTAGTGAATAGACAAGATAATATCTTTTAATTTCCATGTAGGGCTAAGAGATGCATGAATGTATGGAACTATTAAATCATGAAATTCTTAGTCTATAACGCATGAAATCAAGCACAATCAGAGGGCTTTTATCCCTAACAAGTTGTTTTTGTCAATCATGAGATAACCTACCTCTTCTAAGACCTTTAAACTTCGAATTTGATGCAAGGTGCTACCCTTAGTCCCTTGTACTTCTTGTGATAAATCAGCAACTTCAATCTGCTCTATTTCCTCAGCCTCTTGACCTAAGGATGTGAAATTTTGAGGATAAGAAGATGAAACTATTGGGAATAAAAAGTTCTAAAGGATTGAACTCTAATTACCTCGTTTAGACGTCCTAATCTCTGGATCTTCAGGGGACTTACGTTCAGATTCCTGGGTTGCTATGGTTGAATCAGCAACTTTGGAAGCTTCTATCTCCTTGGTTGCTTGATCTCCTAGCACGAAATTTGGAGAGCTATTAGTCTAAGGTATTATAAACAAAAAGTCGTAAGGAACTTACCTGAAATTATGACTCTTTACCTTGATTCTTTACGAGCCAAAAGTAAGGGTCGCTCTGTTCAGAACTATGTCCTATTTATAGGGTTTTCGATAGGGTTTGAAGATTAGATTGATTCTAGAGTCCTTAATTTGTCAGAACCTAATCCCTAAGAGTCCTTAGTAATGTTATAAGCTATCCCTAGTCGATCTCTTGTAGATAGGATTTCAAAGTTCTAATCTTTTTGTAATTTCCTCATCTTACGGAATCTGTAGGATATAACAGTCGTGTCTAGGTGCGTTATATGTCTGTGGCGGTCGACCGATAGACCGTTACATTCAACGTGTATAGAGTTTCAATTTAATAAAACTATTTTATTCGTTTATCCATATAATTATCTTATATAAATAGTATTTATCCTTAAAATACGTGAATATGCTAAATAACCTTCTAGAATATGGGCCAAACATGATGGGCTTGGTCCATAAACCTTTTGGATAATAATTAGATAGGCTAGGTTAACTAATTAGTCTAATTGAGCCTTATAATTAGTTATTAATCCAATAACCCCTTCATTAATTTATTTAAGCCTTTATAATTTCTAAAAAATTATTTTTAATTCAAAAATTATTTATATAAATTCTGGGGCACTATACCCTCCCCCACTTAGAAGAATTTGGTCCCCAAATTCAATATATAGATTGTGGAGAGTGTACTTATAGTTAAATAATTCTGGAAATCATTTTCGCATGGCTGCTTCGGTTTCCCATGTTACTTCATATGGCCATGTTTTCTTCCATTGAATCTTGACCATAGGAATAACTTTATTTCTTAGTTGATGCACTTCTCGTTCCAGAATCTTTATTGGCGTTTGCTCGTACGTCATATCCTTCTGAATCTCCAGATTGTCATAAGTGATAATATGGTTAGGATCATATACATACTTCTTCAGCATAGAGACGTGAAATACGTCATGAACTCCTGCTAGTTGTGGAGGTAAAGCAAGTTTGTAAGCCACTTCGCCGACCCTTTCAAGGATTTCAAATGGGCCAATGAATCTTGGAGTTAGCTTTCCTTTAATGCCAAATCATTGAATACCACGACCTAGAGAAACCTTCAAATATACATGATCTCCTACCTGAAACTCCAAGTCACGTCTTCGATTATCGGCATAAGACTTTTGCCTATCTTGTGCCATTTTCATTCTTTCTTGAATGAGCTTGATCTTATCTGTAGAATCCCTGATAAGATCGGGGCCTAGAAATTGCTTTTCCCCTATTTCATTCTAACATATTGGTGATCGATAGCTTTTTCCATATAGGGCTTCAAAAGGTGTCATTCGTATGTTAGCCTGATAGCTATTGTTATATGTAAACTCTACTAGAGGCAAGTGATCATGCCAACTACCTCCAAAGTCGATAGCACAAGCCCTGAGCATATCTTCTACTACATGATTCGTTCTTTCCGCTTGACCATCTGTTTGTAGATGAAAAGCTGTGTTGAAATTCAATCTAATCCCTAGTGAATGTTGTAGACCCTTCCAGAACTGTGATGTGAATCGAGGATCTCTATCAGATATAATAGTGACTGGGACACCATGTAGTTTGACAATCTCCTTTATGTATAATGCTGCTAGAATATCCACAGACCATCGACTCTTTATTGGCATGAAGTGTGCGGATTTAGTCAATCGGTCTATGATTACCCATATTCCATCATGTCCCCCTCTTATCTTGGGTAAACCCATAATGAAGTCCATCCCTATACTCTCCCATTTCCATTCGGGAATACTCAAGGGGTGTAATTTACCTGCGAGTCTAAAATGTTCTGCTTTTACTTGTTGGCAGGTGAGACAACGGGACACGAAATTAGCTATCTCCCTCTTCATATTGGGCCACCAAAAATTTCTTTTGAGATCATGATACATCTTTGTTGCTCCTGGATGAATTGTGTATTTGGAATTATGCGCTTCATCTATGATCAGTTTCTTCATAGTCTCATGATCTGGTACACATATTCGGCCCTTAAATAATAATCTTCCGTCATTGGAAATAGAAAAATCCGGCCTTTGTTCCATATTGGCTTTAATTTTCAGTAATATATGATCATCATTTTACAGCTTGACCAGATCTTCTATCAATGTAGGTTGAGCTCGGATATTAACTATGAAATAATCTTCTTCCTTTATGTCGATATCTAAGTTCAACTGAGCAAATTGAGGAATAAGGTTAGTCACACTAATCATAAGACTTGATAGCATACCCATTGGTTTTCTACTGAGTGCATCAGCTACCGCATTTGCCTTGCCAGGATGATATTGAATAGCAAAATCAATGTCTTTGAGATATTCTAACCACCTCCTCTGTCTCTTATTCAGCTCTTTTTGAGAGAATAAGTATTTCAAGCTCTTGTGGTCCGAGTAGACTGTGAACTTTTCTCCATAAAGATAGTGACGCCAAATTTTCAAGGCGAAAATAACCACTGCCAATTCCAAATCATGTACGTGATAGTTTTTCTCGTGCCGTTTTAATTATCTTGAAGAGTAATAGATCACCTTTCCATTCTGCATGAGGACACATCCTAAGCCAATGCCAGACGCATCCGTATACACTTCGAATCCACCACCCTCAATTGGTAGTGATAAAATAGGAGCTGTCGTAAGATGATTCTTAAGATTTTGAAAGCTCTTTTCACAGTCCTTTGACCAGACAAAAGGGTTTTCTTTTCTTGTGAGTCTAGTTAAAGGAACCGTAATTTTTGAGAAGTCCTTAATGAATCTCCTATAATAACCTGCTAAATCCAGAAAGCTTCTTACTTCAGATACAGTCGTTGGCCAACTCCAATTCTTGACAGCTTCTACCTTAGAAGGATCCACAGCAATACCTTCTTTTGAAATAATGTGGCCTAGGAATGAGACTTCCTCGAGCCAGAATTCACACTTATTGAGTTTGGCATAAAGCTTGTGTTCTCTAAGTGTTTGTAAAGCTATTTTCAAATGTTGTTCATGTTTCTCTTTTGTCTTGGAATATATCAAGATATCATCAATGAAGACGACGATGAACTGGTCCAGATATGGCTGGAAGACATTGTTCATAAGTTGAATGAATGCTGCTGGGGCATTGGTTAACCCAAACGGCATCACTACAAATTCATAGTGGCCATAACGACTTCAAAAGGCCGATTTATAAATGTCCTCTTCTTTAATTCTAAGCCGATGATAACCTGATCTGAGGTCAATCTTAGAGAAATACTCTGCTCCCGAAAGCTGATCGAAGAGCTCATCAATACGCGGCAACGGATATTTGTTTTTAATTGTAAGCTGATTCAGTCGCCGATAATCGATGCATAGCCTGAGAGAACCATCCTTCTTTTTGACAAATAGGACAGGCGCACCCCACGGGGATGTGCTAGGTCTGATGAAGCCCGTATCCAGAAGTTCCTGCAACTACTTCTTTAATTCCTTAAGCTCTGTGGGGGACATCCTGTAAGGGGCTATAGAAACAGGTGCTGCTCCTGGAATGAGTTCAATAGTGAAGTTCACCTCCATCTCGGGTGGTAAATTTGGTAATTCGGATGGAAACACGTCTGGGAACTCATTTACAATAGGGATGTCTGCTATGATAATTTCTTTGGACTATGTAATAATGACAGAAGCAAGAAAAGCTTCACATCCTCGCGAGATAAGTTTGCAAGCGTGAAGTGAGGATATGATAGTAGGGTGTTTCTTGTACTTGATGCCAAGAAAAGAGAATTTCGAAAGACCGGGCTTTCGAAAGGATATAATCCTATTTCGGCAATTGATATAAGCATCATGATCTACAAGCCAATCTACCCCTAAAATGGCATCATAACCTTTCATGTTAAGGCATACTAAGTTTGCGGGGAGATTGTGACCCTCTACTATCACTTCGCTATCAGGATAATAGTCGGTAAGTTTCCTAAGGGTGTGGAAATAGCAAGATCTGAAGGTAAGGGAACTGATGCGATTGGTAATATTTTAGCAAAAGTAGTGGAGATAAAAGAATGAGAGGCACCAGTATCAAATAGCACAAATGCAGGACGAGAACAAATTTGAAGAGTACCTTCCATAAGCCCACCATCCCTGGGCGCTTCCTCTTCTTCTAGAACGGCATTGAGGCGAGCCTGCCTCCTGCGTCCATTACCAGTTGACTGGTCCTTCATAAGGGGGCATTCCGGCATGCGATGCTCTCTGCTTCCACAACGTAAACAAGCGCCAAGACGCTTCCAACACTCCTCAGTCGAATGGCCAAATTTTTCACAAAATGTGCAAGTCGTGGCAACCTGCTCCTTCTCCTCCTTGACTTTCTTTTACTTATAGGAACTCCCATCGTTCCCACTCCTAGATCTTTTCTTACTATCACGGCTTTTGTAGGGTTCCGTGATGCTAAATTTATCTTTCTTATAACATCGATCAGAACGTCGAATGGATTCTTCTCCCTTTCCTTTCAATTTTTTGACCTTCTCTAAGGTCCTTTCACATAGGTACGCCCACTAAACCATCTCCGCATAAGTACGTATGTTTTGGATCTCGAGTTGCTAGATGAAACCGGGATGTAACCCGTCCATAAACCGATTCGCCTATAATAAATCGGTACTGATTAGATGTGATGCATAAGGTGCTAGTCTTGAGAATTGCAGTTCATATTCGGCAATCGTCATTATTCCTTGCCGAAGAGTGGCGAATTCCATAGCATTTCTCTCTTTTACGTGCTCAGAAAAGTATTTGGCACGAAATAGGGTGAGGAACCCATCCCATGTATGAGGTGCATCGGCCGGAGGTGCCGGAACCGACTTCCACCATGTGCGAGCATCTTTGTTGAGTTGAAAGGTTGTGAGACGCACCTTCTCCTGATCGGTGCATTGGATAACATCAAATATTAGATTCATTTCATCTATCTAGTTCTCTGCCTCATCGGGATTAGAAGAACCATAGAATCACGGAGGATTTAAACTCTGGAAATTGCGATGTAGGTCACCAGCCCTTGCCCCTGCGCCACCTTGCGCTATGGTTTGCAATGCCCGAGTAAGGCCGGCAACTGTTTGTTGCATACCATCCCAATCTACACGATGAGCCATTTGTAAAATAAGGTACCTGAGAGAAATATAACAACTTGTTATTTCTCATGAAATTGGAATGAAAAATCAATCTTAAAGCTAATTAATTATCTTATCCCGGACTCTACCCAATTCTCACATGGGTATGGAAATTTCTTCCTTAGTTCATAGGTAGGGGTCCTTAAACCTTGGACTTACCCTATGACATGATTCGTTTCCCTAAGTCCTGAGACTTAGGCTCTGATACCAACTTAACTGTCACGCCCCGAGCCTTTATTACAGCGGAAGACTAACTCGGGGAGCACGAACAGCCGGCATGGTAAGTCTCTTGCAAGAAAGAACGATCAGAGCGCAATACAATCACACACACAATTGTAATTGCACAATATATATATATATATATATATATATATATATATATATATTCAAACATCAACTTTATTTCATTACTAACTCAAGTACAACCACTAATTCAATTTCCATTATATACAAGACTCAAGAAATAGGAAAATTACATAGACTCAATCTAAACAATTTAGACTTCCTAAGTCTTCACTCTCATCTTGACAATACTTTCATTTGCTCTCGGACCCGCTACTTGTATAACCCGAATCCGAATTCGAATCACTTCCATCTCCTGAAAAGATTAGAAATAGGTAATGAGCACACTTGCCAAGTAGGTATCTTCGCATTAACATGAAGGCACTATTAAAGTAATTAATAATTTAGCTCTAAAGAATAAGGTAAAATCATGCGAATGCGATCAATCACGCGATTAAACCAAAGTAACAAGACGATTATGTAAGTTAGAATGAGAGCAAGTACGAACTAGCAAGAAAGTAACAAGAACATGATATTGACCTTTTAAGAATAAGAATGTATCGAGAATGTACTAGCAAGCCACATAATCATCACTCTAGTATCTTTTGCTGATGAGCAAATACTTCATGAATTTCTGTGGAATATCAAGTAAGAAAGTCATGTACAAGAATGTCATGTCATGCCGTATTGTATTGTGGATTTTCACTTATTTATAGAGAAAGTACTCCCAACGCAATGCGACGCCAGTAGCATCATACCCCATGGTTTATAATAGTATGTTTCCGACAATCAGCCGAGGGGACTAGCATAGAGCCCTTGAACACAATCTGTGCTCGATCGCATCTTCAAGTATAAATCAAGCTTTTTCCACGCATGTAACAATAAAGGATGGCCAAGAATGTAATAAGTTCAATAAGCTCATGATAACAATAATGCAATGAATGAATGCTTTATTAAGAATCATGAGAAATCAAGAATGACTTATACTATGTTATGCTCATGGAAATAAATCGGTAGCATAACGGTACATTCTTTATCTTCCATTCATTATATTAAGTTTTTTGATCAATATGATAAGTTCAAGATTATCAAGAGTACATCTAGAAATCTTAGAATATCAACCCTTGGTCAAACCTTGGGTTAAAATACTCAAGTAATGTGACGGTCGTGTACTGGGCCGTTACATGATGTGACGGTCAAAGACTGGCCGTTACACTAATGTGACGCTCCAGTATTGGGCCGTTACATTAGTCTGAATCCAGAACCAAGAAATCAGACTCAGTTGAATGTGACGATCGTATATTGGGCCGTTAGATGCTCTTGACGGTCCAGTATAGAGCTGTTACATTACTGATAACCAAAAACATCGATAGTGTAATCTAATCAATCAGCTTTAATGGTACAACCAACTCGGTGTCCTAGTGGGAATCTCAGGCTCACGGAGAATTACGGAGGCCTTGAAATAAGATTTCCTAGTCCATTGGAAGTAATATCCAATAGAGAGGTCCTCATGTCCAAGAATAATGTTCCTATAGTGTGTTCCTATAGTGCAAAGTGAACTAATGGATAACATACCGAAATATGTGCTATGTACTTAAAGAAATGACTCTATTAATAAAGAGAATGTGTAACGATGTGAAACCATGATAAAACTCCGTCAATACAACATTGGAAAATCATGATTTAAATACAAAACTATAGAATTTTGGCATATGAAATTAACATAACTTAAAATAACTTAAGACACATTAATCATGTAATTTGATTATGAATCATTAACTAATCTTGAAGTCATGATAACAGGTCTAACTTAGCTATCTAAGCTTATTTATAAGTTAACTTAACTGGTTATTATTCTGCCTTGGGCAGGCAGAACACAGGGGTCTGAAGGTCTAGGATAGGCACGTTACAGTGCTTGTGACGATTTATCGAGGGGCCGTTACAGTGGTGTGCCGCTCCTGCTAGGGTGCGTCAGAGATAATAGAACAATAAAAACACAACAGTGTGTAACGATCTATCGTAAGGCCGTAACATTTACGTGACGGTCTTACGTTGGTGCGTTAGAGAGTCAGCTGGCAGTAAACTAAAGTAAAGGTTTATGAAAACATAACATGTCTGGAAATCAAAATACTACTACTATCCTAGTCATGATAACGAAGTATAGGCCAACTATATGCATGGGTTTAGTGAATAGACAAGATAATATCTTTTAATTTCCATTTAGGGCTAAAAGATGCATGAATGTATGGAACTATTAAATCATGAAATTCTTAGTCTACAACGCATGAAATCAAGCACAATCAGAGGGCTTTTATCCCTAACAAGTTGTTTTTGTCAATCATGAGATAACCTACCTCTTCTAAGACCTTTAAACTTCGAATTTGATGCTAGGTGCTACCCTTAGTCCCTTGTACTTCCTGTGATAAATCAGCAACTTCAATCTGCTCTATTTCCTCAGCCTCTTGACCTAAGGATGTGAAATTTTAAGGGTATGAAGATGAAACTATTGGGAATAAAAAGTTCTAAAGGATTGAACTCTAATTACCTCGTTTAGACGTCCTAATCTCTGGATCTTCAGGGGACTTGCGTTCAGATTCCTGGGTTGCTATGGTTGAATCAGCAACTTTGGAAGCTTCTATCTCCTTGGTTGCTTGATCTCCTAGCACGAAATTTGAAGAGCTATTAGTCTAAGGTATTATAAATAAAAAGTCATAAGGAACATACCCGAAATTATGACTCCTTACCTTGATTCTTCACGAGCCAAAAGTAGGGGTCGCTCAGTTCAGAACTAGGTCCTATTTATAGGGTTTTGGCTAGGGTTTGAAGATTAGATTGATTCTAGAGTCCTTAATTAGTCAGAACCTAATCCCTAAGAGTCTTTAGTAATGTTATAAGCTATCCCAAGTCGATCTCTTGTAGATAGGATTTCAAAGTTCTAATCTTTTTGTAATTTCCTCACCTTACGGAATCTGCAGGATGTAACGGTCGTGTCTAGGTGCGTTACACATCTGTGGCGGTCGCCCGATAGACCGTTACATTCAACGTGTATAGAGTTTCAATTTAATAAAACTCTTTTATTTGTTTATCCACATAATTATCTTATATAAATAGTATTTATCATTAAATTACGTGAATAGGCTAAATAACCTTCTAGAATATGGGCCAAACTTGATGGGCTTGGTCCATAAACCTTTTGGATAATAATTAGATAGGCTAGGTTAACTAATTAGTCTAATTGAGCCTTATAATGACTTATTAATCTAATAACCCCTTCATTAATTTATTTAAGCCTTTATAATTTTTAGAAAATTATTTTATAATTCAAAAATTATTTATATAAATTCTGGGGCACTACAAGAACACTCGCGCAGGCTGAAGCTGGTCAAACAAGTCATCAATCTGCGGCAACGGATACTTGTTCTTAACGGTTACCTCGTTCAACTGACGGTAGTCAATGCACAGCCTCATACTACCATCCTTCTTCTTCACGAACAACACGGGCGCACCCCAAGGGGAAAAGCTAGGACGAATGTACCCTTTGGCCAACAACTTCTGCAACTGCGCCCTCAACTCCCTCAACTCAGCGGGGGCCATACGGTAGAGAGCCTTCACCAAAGGTCCCGTACCAGGCACAATCTCGATCACGAAATCAATCTCCCGCTGGGGAGGTAATACAAGTAAGTCCTCCGGAAAAATATCATGAAACTCGCACACCACCGGAATGTCCTCGACATCCGGCTCCATCCGGTCTGCCACAACCACAGAGGTGAGAAAACCCTGACAACTCACGTCAAGCAAACGACGAGCTCGAATCGCAGAAATAAGAAAGCGGGAAGAGGAAGACCAGATACCTTGGAAATAGAAGGTGGGTCCACGAATTCACCGAAAATAAACCATCTTCGAGCCACAATCCACCAAAGCATGATGTGCCTCGAGCCAATCCATGCCCAAAATCACATCAAAGTCCTGAAGTGGCAATGCATAGAGCCTGGCCGGCAAACTCCGCCCTTCCACCCACATAGGAACCTCATCGAAACAATACGGAGTGATCATAAAATCACCCGAAGGCAACTCCACTGCCAAATCACAAGACAATTGGGTCACCGGCTCCTCGATACTCAGCGCGAAATCTTCCAAAATAAACGAATGAGACGTGCCAGAATCAAACAAAACCCGAGCCGTACAACCCAAAATCTAAACGGTACCTTCCACGATCTGCGACGCCACTATCTCTGGCCTGGTCATGTGTGTAATCTGGCCTCGAGCTCTCTGCCTGCCTCCCACACTCGCTGACCTGGGTAGTGGCTGATACTATCCCTGCTGCTGCTGCTGCTGGTGCTGTGGCCTCTGCTGCTGGGGAACCTGCTGCTGCTGAGGAAACTGCTGCTGCTGCTACGTTTGAGGACAGTCATGCGCCATATGCCCTAGCTGGTCACACCGGAAACAAACTATCGGCGCTGTGCATTGCCTGCCTGGATGGTGTTTGCTACATCGTGGACACGGTCCTCGCGATCCACCCACTGATCCCTGACGCTGAAACGGGATCGGCTACTGTACACTGCCTGATGATGCCTGCCCCTGATCCTTACGCTTCTTACGGAAACTCTTCTTGAGAAACTTCTTGACCTTCGAGCCAAACGACACAGATCCTGTCACCGATGTTGCCGCTACCGACGCTCTTGAACCACCCGATGCATGCTGAAAAAAACCCTGCTGCTGGGTAGCCGACTGCTGGCTGCGACCCGACAAAGACTGCCCCTGGCTGATCAGTCCTCGAGTCCTCTGCATATCCATCTCCAAAGAAGCCGCCACACGAGACGTTGTCTCCAGATCGGTGGCAGCATTCGCGATCAAATGGTGCCTCAACTCCTACCTCAAGCCCTGTATGAACTGTGTGGTCTTCACCTTCTCATGCTCCATGATATGAGGTGCATAACGACCCAGCTCAACAAATCGGGCCCTGTACTGCAACACGGACATGTCGCCCTGAACTAGCTCCAAAAACTGACGCACCCGCTGCGTAGCAATATACTCTAGGCAGTAGGTACACTCGAAAGCACTGATAAAGTCACTCCATGCAATCTGCTCAAGTGGATGAAGCTGGAAAGACGTCTTCCACTCGGAAGACCACCACTCCCGAGCCGTACCCTGCAACTGGTTGGAGGCCAACATCACCTTGTCCTCCGCAGTACACCGCATGGAACTGAACACCCGCTCGATCTCGTTGAGCCAACTCCGAGCCATATCAGGGTCTGGCTGACCGCCATAGTAAGGTGTATAGAACTACATGAAATCCCTCACTGCTCGGCCTGGCCCACCCCTGGTTGACGAGCCCTCACCAGCCTCTCCGCCGAACTTCTACGACATAAGCTAGTACATGCCACGGAAGAAATCCTCGGTCCCAGGAAACCTTGCAGCATCCGCTGCCTCGGTGGCCACCGGTGGCACTCTACTTTCCTCCTCCTGCTCCTACTAAACCTCCTATTGGATCTCCTGACCTCCAGCCGACTACCCCTGCCGAGAGCGAGTGCCCCACCTCGACGCCATGCTCGCTCCTGAAGTAAAAGACAGGAAACACGGAACAGCAAGGTTAAGCAAAACACACGATGCCCGATGCCAGTGTCAACTGTACATCATCGCTGTGTACTAGTAGACCACTACAATTACTTATGATTCTCATATAATTCCACAACCGCGCTCTGATACCAGCTGTAACGACACAAGAATCCGATTACCGGGAAGGCCCGATAACCCGAGACTCGCACCACCACCCACGAGTCCGAAGAATCGGAAGGATTAAAAGGATGGTGTGGAGACTACACAAGTATCAAAAATAATTACAAAAATTAAACAGTTGTATAATAAAGTAGGAAATAAATTAACATTTTACATGATGCATGGTTCACAAGATAACAAAATAACAACAGTAGTAGTCCACAACTAGTACAGAGATAAAAAGAAAAGTACAACTACACGGGGCATACCCCGGCTCTGACCTCTAGCCAATATGGGCTGTCAAAAATAAATGGATGAATCAATGCAAAAATATGAAAATCAAAGGCATGGCAAGAGTGGCGAAGCCCCGCAGGACGTCATGAGCCCGATCGTATGCGTGCCTAAGGGTCCTAAAATCAAAGACACAAAGCCCCGGCGCAACAGGCTATCTCTTTGAGGGGTAGTGCCCTAGAAGGAATTTAGGTCATGATATCTCCCATCCTGCATAAAGTTTATCTCCAATTTTCTTCTACTTCTCCCTCTTAGGCTGGGTTGTATCCTACGTATGGTCTTAGTAGGGGCACCGTTCTTTAGAAGCGGTTGGTTGTGGTAAGCCACCCTCACATGCACGCCCTGCTCAAGGGAAGTCTTTAATGAGAGGGTAGGAACGGCGATCCTTGGCCAGTAGTTCGAGCCTGTCTTTGGATGCTGTAGATTCCTATTTCAAAAAAAAATCTAAAAAATGAGATATTGTCAAAAATATAAAAAATGAGATATTGTCAAAAATGTAAAAAAATGAGATATTGTCAGAAATCCAAAAAAATGAGATTCCAAAAAATGAAATATTGTTAAAAGTAAAAAATAAAAAAAATCAAATATTTTTAAAATCCAAAAAAATCAAGAAAATTGAAAAATCTAAAAATATTTATCTTTTACATTTTATTTTGAGAACAGATACGTAATCTATTTGCTAATTGTGTAGGTTACAGGTACTCAAGCTTTCCTTGCTCCATATTTTGTTCAATCTGTCTCTTGTTCAAATCTTCTGATATGTTCTCTTCTTCAATCATATCTCTCGATCTATTCTGAAGCTTGTGTCCTTCTCAACTTTTGTTTGCAATGATTATATCTTTATGAGAGGGCTTTACCTCACGACTATGAACCTGGCGGTTCTGCTTCGTCTGATCTTGGGCTTTGATTGAAGGGCGTATTTGTCATGTCTTTTATCCCGTCGTGTCCTTGTCACGTGTTTATGTCCCTCTGTGTCATCCCACGCATGTTATTTTGTTCCTCACCACATGTTGTTAGTTGTCTTGCATATGTTGTTAGTCATCCTTCTATATCTCGTGTGTTATCCCAACCATGTGTTGTCCCACTGCATTGTTGTCTTATCCCCCACGTTCATCTTGCATACATGTGATTTATTCATGCCATTGCATATGTGCTTGTTCATCTTGTTGTGTTATTTTTTATTCGTTTGATCATTATGTTATGTTGTGTTGTCGGTCGTTCAGTTGAGCGTTATGTTATCGTCATTATGTTCATACTTGTTTATCATGTTCATTCATATTGTTGTTGTCTTATTTGAAAATCCACAAAAATCAGAAAAAATCTGGAAAATTCAAAAAAATGCCGCTTCGCTTGGTAAGTAAGTCAGGTATGGCTCTCTATCCCTTCTCATTGTTGCATTACTATATGATATATACACTATTATAGCCTCTCAAGGACCGGCTGGTTGCCCGTGTGTTCTGGGATCTGATGTTCCCCTTTAACAAAAATGATGATGATCTAGGAGCATATGGTTAATCGTTGGATAGGCCACTCGGTTGAGTCGGGTGGGGGGCGATGGACTCTGTCTCGCACGCCGTGGTTGCAAGAAGACTCTTGACCCAGTCTTGACTCAGTCTAGCAATAATATCCTTAAGTACTTTCTATTTTATACTTTCTTTGCATTCATTTTGATGATTTCTTTATTTTAGCCCAGCATGCATCATGTCATTTTGAGCACTCACGTCTCATGAACCGTTCAAGATTTATCCTCAGCAATGGTTAATTGCACCTCAGTTCTCTTGGGTAAGAGATTCTTCATTCCACTCTGAATTCAAACGATTTCTCTGATCTTGCCGCTTGGTATGGTTGGCCAGCGTGATTCCTGTCTGGATTTTATCTCAATCTTTTCCTTTTCCAGCTCCTATGCTGTGTTTCTTGTCGACCCACTCATTGTCCGTGGATTGTGTCCCAGATGAGGTTAGTCGTGTTTCCTTTCCTCCCTTAGTTAGTTCTCCAGACATGTCTCATCCTTGTCAATCATTCCTTGTGGTTAGTTCGATATTTTCGGGAGAATTCCTGTCACTTGTTGGTTGTGACGGGTGTCTTTTTATCTTGATGCCCACTTATCAGTTCTCTCCGCTTCATCTACGCGTCATCTCCATTTCACGTCGTTGTCGCTTTCGCTCCATCTTCTTTCCATTTCACCTCCAAGTCACTTTCGCTCATTCCCTTGCAAAGCGGATATCAAGGAGGGGCATCTGTTGACACCCATTTTTAGCCCGCAAGTTGCGTCATTTCTCTTATTTATCATTTTTGATGTCCCGAATTAGCCATTATTTTGGAGCCTTCTTGGATGGATTTCGAGTCAATTTTCATTATTTTCTATCCTTTGAGCCCTAGAGATCATGATTTCTTAGAGTCCTTGGAGCTTATCTTATCAACTTCTAGCTTCTAAGTCGACTTACGGCCCATTTAGGTCGGCTTCCATCAAGAAATCGGCTCTCTCTCACTGCGCAGTTCTGAAAGTGGTTCTTTTTCACCCTCTTCCAGTCCTCTATTCAAAATACTCCCTTCACCAAAGTTGTTCTATTTTTAAAGATCTACAATTTCTTCGTCTACTCCATTGGCCGGTTCTGCCCCGATTGTGAGCTATTCACGTTTTTCCAGTAGGTTGTGCTATTCACCTACGTCCCAGAATTTTCTCTCTCTGTTCTAGCCCCATTTTCTCCTTCTGATCATTTTCTCAACTTTCTCTCTTCATGAAAGTTGTTCCTCTTTCAGTTATCTACAATTTATCTTTCTACCACTTTTGCTAGTTCTGCCCCGTTTGAGAGATACACTTCAATTTCCAAAGTTGCATGCAGTCTGCCCAGAATCTTCCTCCATCGGAGTGAAGGTCTAGTATTAGACCATTACAGCCATGTGAAGGTCTATTATTAGACCGTCACAACCCATGTAGTGGTCTATTATTAGACCGTTAGAGACCATGTGACGGTCCTATGATAGATGGTCACACCCAAACTTTTTCGAAATCACCCCGTTCGACCTCTAGAGCCTGGCGGTCCCACCCTAGGCCGCTAGAGCATCTGACGGTCTTACGATAGACCGTTACACAAACTGAGAGTCTAATTCGTGTTGGACTCTACTCCATTTCTGTGTGCCATGGCCCTCTTGTAGAGCCCATAACTTCTTGAATTCTACTCCGAATTGAGCGACGTTTGTTCCTATGGTTTCTCCTTTATATTATCTTGAATTTGATCCACATATCTCATATTTTCATTGGCTATCTTGATCAGAAACGCGGATGAAAGTTTTGGATTTATGCATCCTAGTTCAACACAAACTCTGCAGATTAAGCTCCGGGGCTCCCTTCTAGAAGCCATATCTTCCAGATCCTTCCACTAAATTGAGTCCCACTTGTTCCAACCTATTATCCTTTGTATTGTCTCAAGATTGATCCATAGAACATGAATTTTGGTGGACTCTATCCTATAAAATCTTGAGAGAACTTTCTGGGTTTTCCGCAACCTCTATAAAAACTGCCCAGTTCGCAGTTGCAAAGGGGTCTCTTTCCAGACGTGGGGCAAAGCCATGCTGTAACTCCAACTCATAACTTCGACCCTATCTTGAAGAGGGAAGTATTAACTTTCCATTACATCCTTCTGGGCTTAATTTGGTTGTCTATACACTTAGTTCTAGTCTCCCCAAAATCATAAATCATCATAGTTTTCTGCATTTTCTGCTACACATGCATTTTTACAGATTTTGCATCAAAGTTTTCTCTCTATTCTCTTAACCAAATTCCGTGATTTCAAATCCTATGCATGCACAACACACATACATATTATTTCCACCCTTCCACAGGGGTTAAAAACCCTCCCCCGATGCGTTCTCCCCCTTTTATTCATGCTATTTTATCACTTTGGGATTGATGCTACACTTCATGTTCTAATTGGTTTTTGCCTTTGTGTTTTGATCTTTATTTTGCTGGAGAGCATGATATGGACGTGAGGCCCTCTTCTTCTAGCCGGCTAGAAGACGAGGAGTTTTGATCCCACAAAGTTCCCCGCACCCTGTTTCAAGCACGATCAAGTCTTTAAGTTCCAAGGTACACGGCGTCGTTCCTCTCCTTTCTTCATCCTTTGATGTTGTTGGAACCTTGGTGGCAATCACAATTAGTATTTCTCATCCTTTCGTCCCCCTTGTCTTCGATTCACATGTTTATGCATTTATTAATTTAAAGGGGGCGGGATAGGAATCTAATTAAAACAAATCTACAGTTTTTTGGCGATCACGGTGGGACACCAATGCCCATCACGTTTGTTTTAATGCTCTTTTATGAGTTGGGTGTGTGCATGTGCATGTTTAGGTGATATTTTATCCATTCTTCCACTGTTTGGGGCGTTTTAAGGGATCTGGTAGTGTGACGGTCCTATAGTAGACCGCTGAGTAATGTAACGGTCATTTGTTAGACCGTTACGGATTCTGGCAGTCCTACATGTGTGCTCACATGGCCATATTCGTCGAGGCATAACTTTTGATCCCGGAGTCCGATTACACTGATTTTTCTTCCGTTGGATAGCCCTTTATATTGTCTTTCCATCCTTATATCATTTGAATAATTTGGATAACATTTGCATAGTCTAAAATTGTCCAACGTTTTGAGTTTTGTGCATAAGTTCTACAGGCAGGTGCAGGGACAGGTTCACATGTACATCTTTACTCAATGATTTGATTACCTTCCCGGAGAACGATTGCACTGATTTTTATTCCATTAGATATTCCTTTGTATTGTCTTTCCATCCATAGCTTATTTGCATCATTTAGGTCTCATTTGCTTAGTTGAAAATTATCATTATTTTAGCATTTTGTGCATAAAATTTGCATGCAGTCTGCGCACAGGTTCACGGGAGAAACTTTCTTGGAAGATTTGATTGACCTCCCTGTAGACACCCAATTTTGGCCGATAAATTGAGCATTTTCTTTATTCTCCTAGTTAATGCCCCAATTGATCCTTAGTTGGTTGATTTTCTGGGATTTCTCCCCATTCTTGGCCCAACATTTCAATTCCATACCTTGGATCTCGTCTCGAGTCTGGCATCCCCGCACTATCCGCTCTTATCGCTTTCTTGTTCATAGCGCGTTGTGGATCTAATTGGAGTTATCATTTGAACAGTTATTTTTTTTCTTGACATCTGGTCATTATAGCATCCACTTTGGATGTTATTCTCACTTAACATTTGATTAAATGGCTACCCAAAGGATATTTCTCCTTTTTTTAAATCATTTCATGGGCCTTTAATTATCGCGTTATGTCGTCATAGCGCGTTCTTCATGAACGCGCTATGGACGTATAGCGCGTTATCAGGCAGAACCCAGTCCGACCCGGACTCCCTTCTTTCGACTCAGAGTCCTCATTTGGTAAGTTTCCAATCGTCTTCCTTCCAAAGGAAGGTTCCAAACCCTAATAGGAGTCCTTCCCCCTCTTTAATCGGCAGGATTACCTTAATTTGAGCCGCCAAATCATCGGATTGAATTGAACTCCAACCTAGGGTTGCTTCTTGATCTTTTTCTTATAAATTGCACCCTTTGGCCGTCGTTTTGGGGGGATGCCACTCGAGATGTTGATGAGGAGG
Organism: Amorphophallus konjac; assembly: GCA_022559845.1. Taxonomy (NCBI): domain Eukaryota; kingdom Viridiplantae; phylum Streptophyta; class Magnoliopsida; order Alismatales; family Araceae; genus Amorphophallus; species Amorphophallus konjac. The sequence continues at coordinate 263,943,001 of CM040121.1, forward strand.
AGGAAGTTCTTCGTGCCAAGTCAATAAATCCTCGCTCCTCGCACATCCAAGGGAGTATTTAGGGGCCTTTTTTGTGTTATTCCTTTTTTCTTTTCCTTTCCCCAATCTACGAATTTTAATCTTTGCATAGCATTGCATATTGATTTCAAAACACTCCTTTTACGAAATACATGCATACACACACACCACACCTATCTTTTGCCCTTCCATAGGGGTTTAAAAACCACCAAACCCCCAGGTAATCGAGCCCCCCGTTTGCATGCTTTTGATTAAGAATAGCGGCAGATTCTACTAAAATCTCGATCTAATGGGCCTTTTGTTTGTTGTTTATGATTGTTTGCAGACACTAGAATACTAATACGTGGAGCCCTTGCACCTAGGCTGGCCTTGGAGCAAGGAAGGAACGAATCCAAAAAAGCCCGCTTCCTGTCTGATATCGCGCTATATGTTCCTAGCGCGACCTGAAGAACGCGCTAGGACGATATAGCGCGTTCATATCCCGGCCTATAGTTGGCCCTCATGAATTTCTGAGGTATGTAACATGCCCCCATCTTAATATTTTTATTATTTGGCACGTTCCTGGCCTCAGTGGCGATCACGGATCTTATTAATGCATGTTTCACCTCTTTTATCATCAACTTTAGCGCTTTTATCTTGCTAAATACAAATTCATCAATTTTGGGGGGGTGATCATAAATTCATGATCCACAAATTGGCGATCACGGTGGGACACTTTGTGCTACCACGTTCGTGCTTCTAGTTGCCTGCTTGTCAATACATCAGTGTGTGTGTGTTTATTTGGTTTTTGGGCTTTTCCCCACTGTCGTTGATCGCGCTATGTGTCCATAGCGCTTTCTGTAGATCGCGCTGGGGACACATAGCGCGTTCATCACCTGAGGGTATTCTCAGGAACACCTTCTGTTGGGGTTCATCTCTGGTGGCATCTTGTATATTTCTTGCTGTGTACTTACATATTTTTGTTTTATTTATCAGTTCTAGTTTAGATGTTTTTGCATAGCATGGCATTCACCTTTGCATTTGGTTTGACAGACCTCCTCTCTCTACACTAGGATTCCACACACCCTTCTTGGAATTGGAACAACCCTCCATTGAGCATTCCGTCTCTTTGAACCGAAAATTCCTTTTCCAAGACGTCCGTAAGTCCCCTCACCCGTGGATTCCCTCACGGACGCCGGGCAGGTTGTACCTTTGAAGTCCCGGGTTTAGTTGACCTACGTATGGTGAGAGAGTGTTCCTAGTTGGCACCGGAGAAAATCACATTTGAAACTAGGTTCATCACTTGAGTGATCACATCAATTTGTTAAAAATCATTAATTCACCAAGGTTCAAATAAAAGAAATCAAAGGTAACCATCCCAACTTGTTTGTTATCTCTGTGAGCTGTTGTGATTGCACATTGAATTGTTTGGATTACCTTGATAAGAAAGTCAACATGTTTAACTCAATTAATGTTCATGAGGGTGATCAACCTAGCACATCTTATTCCCCTCAATCTCAACATATTCATCATAATTCTCACCATATTTTCAAGGGACCACGCCCTCATTCTCATGGTGTTGTCCCGCCCATGGGCAATATCCAATCTCATGGTCCTCCGATTCAATCGCGAGCCACTATTCCTACGGGACCGTCTCCTCCCGACGATGAGAAGGTCTCCCAGATCTTGCATGCATTGGATCATCTCACCCCTCAACAAATCCAAGCCCTTAAGGCCGTTGTCGAGGGTGCATCTCATTCCTCTCATCCTTCTTCCAATCCTACGCGGGTGGCCCATCACCCACTTCCCTCTTCTATTCACATTCCTACTCGGGTCGCCCATCATCCATCTCCTCCTATTCACCCTTCTCCTCGGGTGGTCCAATACCCGCTTCCTTCTATTCCTCCTCCACCACGGCCCCAAGGCCCATTTATTCCTTGCAACCCGGCCCATCCGGGTCCTTCTTTGGGTCGGCCCATTAATCCCCTTCCACGGCCCTTTTATACGGCCCCTCCTTCAAGGCCCTGCCAACCCTCTGTTACTCAGGTCACAGCCCTTCAACAAACACTTCTCGACAAAGTCACTTCGTTGGAGGAACAATTAAAGAGGGTTACGAGCCCACGGCCCGCTCCTTCTACTCCAGTCAATCCCCTCCACGCCGCTCTGAATGACATTACAAAGATGGAGAAAGCTTGGAGGGATAGGAGAGACGACTACGGCATCGACAATGCAAATAAGCAAGAGCCGGCGGGTTTCAACGTTCAAGTGGACGCCATCCATCCTCCACCCATTCACCCAGTTCACATATATGGCCCTCCACCTCCACACACACAATACCATTACATTCCACCACCCACATGCATGCCTCCACTATGGCATCCACTTGAACTCGATAATGAAGAACCGGCAATTGAAGAATTTGAGGCGGGATACGACGAAGCTCCTCAAGAAGCACCCCTTCCGAGTTTTCTTCGCTTCCCTCTCCCTCCACTACCACTTGATGAACCCCTTACTCAGGACGAAGCCACAGTCCCCGATCCAACCCCCATTTATGAGACCTCTTGGTGTTATAATGATGGGTCGACATTCCAATCACCCACACCGCCACACCATGAGTCACATTCTATCCCTAACACCGCTCGCCCCATCCGGCATTCTCAACGCACTAAACCTTCTTCGCTCACACCTCCCGTAACCACACCAATAGTCTCCATCCCATCGGCCTCCGCTGAGCCTCCCCCACCCTCCACTACGCCGGTCTCCTTCGAGCCTTCTATTACTACTCCTCTTTGTTCACCACCTCAACCCTCCATTATCCCTTTAAATCCAAAACCCACTATGCCTATTACCCCTATTCCATTACATAACCCTTCACCCTTACCCGTGGCTAGTCCAGAGCAAGATCCACCCCTTTTTACACTCGAGTAAACCCCGACTGCTTCCAAGCAAAGGGAGAAGCCCGACGTGTTTGAACCTTCGCTTCCACTCACCCTTTCTTCAACCCCTTCCATTATACCTCCACCGTCCATGGAACCTTTCACCTCCGCTTTGCCTTCCTCTACCACTCGGAATGGGGGGCTTTCGTCAAGCACATGTGCCGAAGATGATCAAGAGCCGGGCAAGAAGGATTTGGCCACGGCCGTGCTATTCAAGATGCAAGAGTTTATATGCCGGATGCCGATCCGGGTTTTTGTGCCAAGCATGGTCGAAGAGGCCAAGTTCCCGCCACTGCTCACTAAGAGAGAATGTCAAACTTTGATGCCGTGTAAGTTTGTGCCCAAGGGCCGGGTAGGGCACCCCTTGTTCCAACTTTCAGATCTTAAACCCATTCTTCCATACAAGGGGCACATGGCCATTTTGTTCAACACTCCCTATACACCACAAACCCTGGGCAACACAATGCCTCCTATCCCGACTTTCCAACTCCCTCACACTATTGCTTCCCACTCTACAAGGGAGTTGTCGTTTATCATTGAAGCTTCATCATGGGCTTGTGCTTTATCTACTGGGCCAATTAGCTATACACTTTCATTGCCATGGAGGGGCGGTTATCTTGGTGCTAAGGGGCCTTCCACTATTTCGTCCACCTTCTGTTCAATGTCATCCACATTCTTGGCTATCACCTTTTCTTCATGGGCCACTCCAAGGGTAAGGAGGGAGATCTCATCCTTTCTCCCTTCATGTTCTTCATATTCTTTGCATCTCATGCATTCTGTTACATCCATGCATTCATCGCATCTATTGCATTGCATTTGCATACATTTGCACTTCTTCTTTCCCGGGTTTCCGGACCCGTATCTTCCCTGCCATCCGGAACCTCCGGATATTCCGCACTTCCCATCATCTTCATCCTCTTCCAACCCACTCTCCCTGGGGCATCGCGTCCCCTTTCTTGCTATGTCCCTGGAACCTCCAGGTATTTTATCCCTCCTCTTAGGGCATGACGTCCCTTCTGATTCCACTATTCCGGAACCTCCGGATCTTTCTCTCCCCCCCGGGCATCGCATCCCTCGATAGTTTCCTCCTCCGGAATCTCCGGATCTTCCTCTTTCCCTTGGGCATCACGTCCCATGGTATCTTCCCCCTCCGGAACCTCCGGATTCTCCATCTTGTTCTTTCTATCTTCTTTCGGGGCATCCTGACCCTTCTAATTCCATTCCTCCGGAACCTCCGGAACCTCCATCCTTCCTCCGTTTCACCTTCCTGCTCCTCCGAGATATCACGTCTTTTGTCTTTTTTTTCCTTTTTCATCATCTTTTTGCATATTTCTTCCCAGGGCATCGTGTCCCTCGGGATTCTTCCCCTCCGGAGCCTCCGGATTCCTCCTATCATGATTCTCCTCCTCTATCTTCGGACCCTCCGGATCCGCCTCTTTCCATCTATCAATTTCTTCTCCTAATTCCTCCTGATCATGGGTCTGACCCAACTTCTTCCACATCCACTGCCTTGGGCATCTGCCCTTTCTCCCACTGCTTCCGAGGCTTTAGTCCTCACTCCTCTTATTAATCTTCCGCTTCTTCTGTAGACTGTTCCATGTAATCAAGGTCTCTGCACCTTAGTGAGGGAGTTCTAGCCCTTATCTCTCTTCCTTTTTCTCCTTATTCGTCTGAGTCTAGTCTGAGCACCACTCCTTCTTGTTAAGCCACTTTAAATCCTTTAAGAGGACAAATCCCACAATGATCAACATCGCATCTGACAGCTGTTTCAATAAAAGTTGCAAGATAATATGTTGGCATAAGTACGCATTTTATGATATCATTACCTCATTACTTCACGCCTGATTTTCAAAATGAAGTGCTTTTTAACAAGATTAAAAGTGGTGTTTTAGACCTTTATCTTAGGCTTTTGTTTAATTAAATTATGTTAAAAGAAAAAAGAAAAAAAAGAAAAAAAGTCTTTAGGCTTGCTTCTGCAGCACCTTTGGTTAATAAGAACCCCGCGCTGGGAATTCGATGTTCTCTCCCCGCTTGTTAATAGCAACCCTTAGCTGGGTACCGCACACACTTCACGGCATCCTTAGCCCGCTCCTTTGGATAAAACACCATCCCTACTTTGGCCATGCTATGAGTATATCTGAAAGTCTTTCCTCTTCTTTACTCGGCCGAGTGCAGGGGCAAGAGGTTGACGGATGAGATGACCAACCTAGGTAATCCCCAATACGAGAGGAGTCTCAAATAGGGGCAGTCTTGACCCAAAATCAATATGAGTTTTCATATGAGTTTTCATGATATACATCTCGTCAAAAGGGCTATTATGAAAATCAAGTCAAAATTTTGATAAAAGCAAAATTATGAATTATGGCATGACAAGAGTGGCAAAGTCCCCGCAGGGAAAACCCTGGTCGTATGCATGTCAAGGGTCTAAAAATCAAAGGCACAAAGCCCCGGCACAACAGACTACCTCTTTGAGGGGAAGCACCTTGGGAGGAATTCAAGTCCCGACATCTCCCATCCTGCATAAAGCTTATCCTCCATTATTCTCCTCTTCTTCCTCTAAAGATCGAATGTTTCTCAGGCATGGCCTTGGTAGGGGCACCGTTAATCAAGGGCAGTCAGTTATAGGGCGCCACCTCCCATGCACACCCAGCTTTCGGCAGTTTTAAGCAAAAAGGGAAAGAACAATGACCCCTAGCCAGTGGTTTAAAACATCCATTGATGCTGCATTAGCAAGGTCTAAGCCAAAAACTCCATAAAAATTTGAATATTGCCAAAACTCTTGCCAAAACTCCATAAAAATTTGAATATTGCCAAAAATTCCACATAAAAATTTGAATATTACAAAAATTCTAAAAAATTTGAATATTGTCAAAAATTCCAAAAAAGTTCATCTATTTCCAAAACAAAAAAATTCAAATATTCTTTTCAAAAACTTATAAAAATTTGCATATTTTCGAGAATCAAAAAAAATCGAATTACATTTCTGATGGCATCCTTTTGTAGAGGCACGCAAAATAAAGAACAAATCACAAGAAGTGCAACAAGTATCAAAGACTGTCTCATTCCACTATAACATGTCAAAAGAGTACAAAATGAGAGTGGATACAGCGATCTCTCTAACTCTCCCCTCGACCCTCCTGGTATCCCCCTCTACGAGAGCTCTCAGCCTCCTCCTGTCCTCCCCGGGAAGACCTAGGAGGAGCCATCTGTCCCCGAGAAGCTGAAACCCTGTCACCATGTGCTCCCCTCTCAGCATCTTCCCTCCTCTGGTGCTCAGAGGAGGTAACTAAATAATCAGTGCTCGAGTAGGCTCGGGAGTATCCCTCGTGCTGGGCCCGCTCACGTCCTCGCCGATAACGATCCTCTGCATCCTTCGCACGCTGCTCGGCCATTCCCAATCTAGTGATCAGCTGCACTCTCTCCAGCTCACGCTCCACTCTCTCTCTGTCTCGCTCCTCCCTCTCCCTCTGCCGCTCGCTCCTCTCCATGCCAAGAAGGGTGTGCAGCTCTACCACATCTCGGGGAAGCTCCTCCGCATCGCGCCGCCTCAGCTCCGCTTCCACCACACGTAGCTCCTGCTCCTGCATTCGAAATCTTGGTCAATAACTGATAATAATAAAATTTTTCAAGACCAAGATTAAAAGAACAGATTGCTTACTCTCTTTTGAAGGGAGGCCTCGGCTGCCTCTGCCCGAGCCACCGCACTAGCGAGCTGGCTCTCTAGCTCGGTGTGGTCGCAGACGAGCTGAGTAGAGGATGAAGCGCCGTGCGAGGATCGGACTTCCTCCAGCTCCTCGCGCTGAAAAGAAAGCATTACCATTAATTGAAATTCAAATCCGAATCATTCTAAATTACAAGTTCTTACCAACTCATCAACGGTATGCTGGAGATCCTCACGCTGCCGAATTGTGGAGTCGAGGAGTCCCTGAACCATGGCCAGTCTCCCCTCTATGTCAAACTGCAATAACACATGTTGGTCACATATTGAATAACCAGGTTTTATAAATGGAAGTGCAAGTAAATTAAAAGCATACCTGTCAGCGAGTGCTCTGATAGACTCGGCTGCCGTATGCCTGGGAGTAGGCCTAGAGATAGGCATCATCTGAATCCGCTCCCGCAGGGACTACTCGGCCGCGCCTCTTCCAATCTGCCAACTGCTCTCGAGCTCGCTGCCACCAATCATCTGTCCCCTCGAGGCCTCAAAAACGTCTCCCAGGTCGTGGGTCCGTCGCCTGGGTTGGGAACTCTACTACCGCCTGGTGGAGCCCTAGTGTCCTCATGATCAGTCTATGATATAGGGGCTCAACCAGGTTGAGGGCATGTAACCAGATCTCTCTCCCAAAGTATGGGATGGCCGCCTCCACCCAAGGCATCTCCCCGATGTCCCTCTGATAGGGAGTCCAGACCACCTACAGAATTCCATTTGTCATCGCCCTTGATCTTATATAAATAATTCAATTTCACAATTAAATCTTACCTCTATATGGGGCATCATGTCTAGCGTCTCCTGAATATGGGTGACCTGGTCCTTCAGAGATCGGCCATCTCGTGTAGGGGTCCATCGTCTGGCCAAGGGCAGTAGATCTCCCCGATCCTCCCAAGCGCGCCTGAGGGTAGGAAGATATAGATAACTCCAAACCTGAAATGAAGCTCATGAGATCAATATAAGAGGAAAGTGCATAACTTAATCATTGGAGTTTAAGGTTTAGAGAGATACTTGAAGTAGAGGGTAGAACCCCCCGAGTGTAGACTGGAGTGAAGAAATGCCGAAGCTGTCAAACAAGTGGGCAAGGACTGCCGCACCCCAAGCATACCGTCCGACTCTGTCCAGATCCTCCAGTAGGGGTAGAAAGCGGCAGCTCACTGCATCACCCTGGGTCGCTAGAAGCAGCTTGCCTATCATCAAGATGAGAAACCTCCTCAGCTCCATGTCTGCCTGTGGGCTTGCCTCAGTCGTGAAACTCTCTCTGGCTCCAGCCTCTAACCTCTTCTCATGAGCTATCAAGGTCTCCCCAACCTCCCTCTGCGTGTGGAACAGGCTGAGACTCTCCTGCAAAGCAATCCTCGACACTAGCGAGGTCCGGCCAGTCCCCTCCAATTCCAAACCTAGCAGTCTACGCGCCATCTCCCGGTAGTCGGGGTAAGTGCAGCCCGTCACTGCTGATCCATGCACCCGCAGCCCAGTAATGCGGGTGACATCCTCTAGAGTCGGGATCATATGACCCCAGGGGAAGAGGAAGGCCTTGCACTCTGTGTCCTATCTGGCTTTCAGATCCCTTATCAGTCCCACGTCAACTCTCAGCACCTCGATCTCTAGGAACTCCCCGAAGCCCATTCAGCGGAGGCGGGCCCGTTGAAACTCCGGTAGTGCGGAGTAGGCGGCCCGAACAAATGTCCATGAAATCTGGGCACGGACTGCACCCTCCACACCCTGCACACAACATAAAAGCAAGAAGGCATCAATTTGTGTTCATCAAACAAAAGGAAAAAAATCAGAAATTAAAAAAACTGGCATGCTGTTCTTTGTCGCGCTATATTGACATAGCGCGTTCTTCAAGAACGCGCTATGAAGACATAGCGCGTTCATCTTCTGCAGGTAGGGGGCGACCCCTCATTCCCCAATTTCAATCCTTGGGCATTCTGCCCTACATTTTGATTTAAGAGGGCATCCCCCCTTCCGTTTTTATCACATCTGAAAGAAAAAACAAGAAAAAATCAAAAGAAAACAAGATTGGGGTGGTTTTCTTACCACTCTCCGTTTTCGGGCCGCCACGCCGCCAACGGGCTCCGTCGCTGCTTCCTCGGCTGCCGGGGCGCCTTCAACCTCTTCCGCCTCGTCCGGGAGGATCTCCATTTCATCCCCTTCAAGCCGGGCCGAGACGGTCGCCTCCGAGTCGACGTTCTTTTCCACGGGAGGGGGCGTTCGCTCTTCCTCCGCGTGTGATCTTTGACGGCCGCGGGTGGCACGCCGTTTGGAGCGTCGAGGGGCCTCTCCCTCCATCGGATCCGGGCGATAGGTTGCTGGGCTGGTGAGAGGGCGAGAGTGGGAGTCAAGGGAGGGAAAGAATAGGTTTGAATGAATGAAATGGGGGGGGCGTTTTTTTGAAAACCTACGGTTAATGAACGCGCTACACGTTCATAGCGCGACAATGTCGCGCTATGTATATATAGCGCGATATTCAAAAAAAAAAGAAAAATGAAAATAGAGAAGGGGGAAGAAAATAAATGAAAATACAGCTTGTGGATGAATAAAAATTTGCATTCTCCTGCTTACACGTACTTGAAGTTGTTCTACTTGTGCTTAACATTGTATTTCAAGAAAAGAAAAGAAGAAAAATGAAGTGGCACGCCATCAGGTAAGTATTTCCTTATCCCTTCCTTTATTGCATTACTATATGCTATTTTACATTATTATATCATCTCGAGGACCGGCTGGTTTTCTGTATGTTTTGGGATTTGAGTTCCCCTCTATCAAAAACAGTGATGATCTAGAAACATGCAGTTAATCGTCGGATAGGCCGTTAGGTCAGACACATTTGGGAACGATGGACTTCATCTTACACGTCGTGGTTGCGGATAACTCTTGACCCAAGTCCGTTTGATTTAACAATATTATCCTTGAGTATCTTATATTTTATTCTTTCTTGGCATTTGTTTTAATAATTTCCTTTATTTTAGGCATGCACGCATCATGTCATTTTTACATCCATGAATGTCCAGTTTTCCTCTCAATTAAGGATCAATAATGCTTATGTCCTTGAACAAAGAAATTCAATTCCATTCCGAATTTGAAAGATTGCTCCTAGTTGAGCACTGGATCTCGTTGGTCATCGTCACATTTGCCTGGAATTTGCTTATCCCCTTTCGATCCAATTCAACTTATCTTCCTTCTTTTGATCCACTCATTAGCTGTGAACCGCACGATGGCGTCGATGGATCCGCCGGGCTCGCGTCTATTCCACTAATTGAGTGAAATCCGTAGTTGCTATGCGCTGCGGATGCCTCTTTTGTGCAAGAGGTTGATCAGCTCCCTTTTTTTGTTGTTGTTTCGTGCCTATCATTCTAGGCAGGAGTCACCGATGCCAGCTTGACCTTGCGGTTAGCTCGGAGTTTTCTGGATTATTCCTATCATCTGTCGGTTGTGATGGGTGTCTCTTTTTCCTTGATATTCACTTATCAGTCCACTCCACTACGTTTCCACTTTGTCTCCCCGTCACTACCACTCTGTGTCGTTTCCGTTTTGCCTTCGTTTCACCTCCGTTTCGCTCCCCTGTAAAGCGGATATCAAGGAGGGGCATCTGTAGACACCCAATTTTGGCCGATAAATTGAGCATTTTCTTTATTCTCCTAGTTAATGCCCCAATTGATCCTTAGTTGGTTGATTTTCTGGGATTTCTCCCCATTCTTGGCCCAACATTTCAATTCCATACCTTGGATCTCGTCTCGAGTCTGGCATCCCCGCGCTATCCGCTCTTATCGCTTTCTTGTTCATAGCGTGTTGTGGATCTAATTGGAGTTATCATTTGAACAGTTGTTTTTTTTTTCTTGACATCTGATCATTATAGCATCCACTTTGGATGTTATTCTCACTTAACATTTGATTAAATGGCTGCCCAAAGGATATTTCTCCTTTTTTTAAATCATTTCATGGGCCTTTAATTACCGCGCTATGTCGTCATAGCGTGTTCTTCATGAACGCGCTATGGACATATAGCGCGTTATCAGGCAGAACCCAGTCCGACCCGGACTCCCTTCTTTCGACTCAGAGTCCTCATTTGGTAAGTTTCCAATCATCTTCCTTCCAAAGGAAGGTTCCAAACCCTAATAGGAGTCCTTCCCCCTCTTTAATCGGCAGGATTACCTCAATTTGAGCCGCCAAATCATCGGATTGAATTGAACTCCGACCTAGGGTTGCTTCTTGATCTTTTTCCTATAAATTGCACCCTTTGGCCGTCGTTTTGGGGGGATGCCACTCGAGATGTTGATGAGGAGGAGGAAGTTCTTCGTGCCAAGTCAATAAATCCTCGCTCCTCGCACATCCAAGGGAGTATTTAGGGGCCTTTTTCGTGTTATTCCTTTTTTCTTTTCCTTTCCCCAATCTACGAATTTTAATCTTTGCATAGCATTGCATATTGATTTCAAAACACTCCTTTTACGAAATACATGCATACACACACACCACACCTATCTTTTGCCCTTCCATAGGGGTTTAAAAACCACCAAACCCCCAAGTAATCGAGCCCCCCGTTTGCATGCTTTTGATTAAGAATAGCGGCAGATTCTACTAAAATCTTGATCTAATGGGCCTTTTGTTTGTTGTTTATGATTATTTGCAGGCACTAGAATACTAATACGTGGAGCCCTTGCACCTAGGCCGGCCTTGGAGCAAGGAAAGAACGAATCCAAAAAAGCCCGCTTCCTGTCTGATATAGCGCTATATGTTCCTAGCGCGACCTGAAGAACACGCTAGGACGATATAGCGCGTTCATATCCCGGCCTATAGTTGGCCCTCATAAATTTCTGAGGTATGTAACATGCCCCCATCTTAATATTTTTATTATTTGGCATGTTCCTGGCCTCAGTGGCGATCACGGATCTTATTAATGCATGTTTCACCCCTCTTTTATCATCAACTTTAGCGCTTTTATCTTGCTAAATTATCTTGTTAAATACAAATTCATCAATTTTGGGGGGGGGGGGTGATCATAAATTCATGATCCACACTCCCGAGGTCTGATTGATCTGATCTTGGGATCATTGTGTAAACTTTTGTATGGTCTTTCCATCCATATACTACTTGCATCATTTGGGTCACGTTTGGTTAGTTAAAAATTGTCATCATTTTAGCATTTTGTCCGTAAAATCTGCATGTGGTCTGCACACAGGTTCACGGGGGCAACTTTGCTCAGTGATTTGATTGACCTCTCGGGGTCAGATTGATATGTTCTTGGGCCCATTATGTAGATCTTTGTATTATCTTTCCATCCATATACTCTTTGTCTTATTTGGATCATGTTTGCATAGTTTAATCTAGTCTTGATTTTTTAGTTTTAGGCTAGAAATTGCATGCACTCCGGTGCACATAGGGCCATACATTGCATAACATAGTTGCATTTCCTACCTTGGTAAGTGATCCTCCCGCCTCCATAAGCCTTGGGGTCGACTAGGTGATCTTATCCAAGACCTCCGTAAGTCCCCGCGAGCCGTGGATTCCCACACGGACGTCAGGCCGGTTGTACCTTTTCCACCCTTTAGGCTTGCATTTGCATCCGTGTGAGATAGTTAACCTTAGTCAACCCAAAGTTTGGACCTTATTCCCATAGGATTTCTATCTTGAGGGAATTATTATTAATTCAAATCATTAAAAGGTCTATTAAAATCCCTAAAATATTTCTCATCATATCAACTTGTTTGACTTGGGTGAAAACTCTCACATTGCATTGATTGTGTTGCTTGGGCTTGTCCAGGCTCATTAGTGGTGTTTGTGTTGCATTCTTTCATCATCCATATGTTTTATTATTGTCAGTCCCATTTAGGTTAGCCCATTTTATGTGTCCCTTGTCTAATCCATTGCCGACTCCTGTTCTCCATTCGTCTTTGCATTAGTGGGTCAGCCCCCTCTTGTCCTCAAGCCCATTAAGCCATTGCTTCCCCACTTGTATTCTCCTTGATATCCTTGTATTAAGTCTCTATTTGCCCTCATGGAGCATCGTTTCAATCCCTTGTATCATCCTTTCACCCAATCTTCTTCCTATTCCCGCGTGGAATCCTCTTCCCATGCGGGCCCATCTTCCCGTGGTCCCTCCAATCCATCCGAGGAACATGCTAATCTCATGGCCCATCTTTTAAGTCTTGTTCTCCAAATAGACCCGGCCCAGGCCCATCGTCTTATTACAAATCATCTTAATGGGCCTTCTTCTCATAATGGGCCTTCCTATCTTCATGGGCCTCCATCTTCTTCCCATGCGGCTAGCCTGATTCCTAATACTCATTCATCTAATGGGCCTCATTTCTTTAATGGGCCACCTTCCTTCAATGGGTCCAATTCTCATAATGGGCCCCGTTCCCTTCATGGTCCTTCTATTCTTAGTGGGCCCCCATCCTTCAATGGGTTGCCATCTTTCTCCAATGGGCCCTCTTCTACGCTTAATGGACCCCCTTCCTTTAACGGGCCTTCTTATTCCCTTAGTGGACCTACTCTTCTTAATGGGCCTCCATCTCCTACCCATGCTGCTGCTAGCCCAAGTAGTCCTCATATTCATGATCCTTCTAGGTCCATATATCCTTCTACTCCCGGAATGGGCCCTTCTTCTTCTTAGCCCGGATCCTCTTATCCGGCCCAATACCAAGCTCCTGGTCCCAATTCACATCCTCTTGCTCAAGTTGGCCCATATTCTTCTCGATCTCTTCCTACCCAGGAGATGATTGCTCAAGCCCAGCGCCAGCTTGATGAACTTCAACGCCAAATCGATCTCAAATCCTCCTTAAGTATTCCATTCACATTTTAAGGTCTTCGGATTCCGCCATCTTCACAAATTCCCGCATATCGCCGTTATGGTGGAGTCGGTGACCCCTATGTGCACTTGAAGGAGTTTATTTATGAGTCGGCCCAATTTCGACATGACCAACGCTTGATGGCCTATCTATTTGGTCTATCATTAGAAGGCTCAGCTCGAGATTGGTTCTTCTCCCTTCCGCAAGAGTAAGTTGTGAATTTTCAAGCCGTGCAAGAGAAGTTCATTCAGTAGTTTCAAGACCAGGTTGGGCCCAAGTATTCCATAGTGGATTTGGCCCATGAGATGATGAAGCCCGAAGAGGAGTTCTCTACCTTTGCCGATCGCTGGCGTTGCCTTGCCGCGTAAGTCCCAGGGCACATTCCGGAGCAAGAACAAATCAAGATGCTGATATCCAATGCAAAGCCCGAGTATCGGTTTATCTTAGCCCTTAATGATATTACCTCCTGGCAACAACTTTATAGCCGAGACCACTTCATCCGCCAACAACTCCAGGATTCCCCTGACCCCGAGTCTTTTTCGCCTTTTAACACCCCGTCATCTGTATCTCCCTCCACATATCAACATTCACCTTCTGCATACCAACCCTCCACGAGTCAGCCATACACCCCCACATATCAATCACCCGCATATTCCTCCATGAGTCAGCCCTCCGCATCCACATACCTGTCTCCATCTCTACCTCCAGTCAAGGTCACACCACATCCCGAGAAGGTGGATGCCGTCTACATACCTCCTCACTCCGTTCCACATAGGCCTTCACCAAATCCCTCCTCCGCCGGCCAAGCACTATTGCCTACGCAACCTTCACTTTCGTCTCCACAACCTTCTTCACCATTACATATCCATCGACATCCACCTTGCCCGAAGCAGGCTCCTCGTCTTCCATTACCGGAGTGTTTCACCGATATCTTTCGGGCTTTGATGGCCACTCACGCGTTGCCGCTCTCTCCGGTTGTGCCTTGCCGACCCACGGTCACGGATATGCTCCAGTTCTGTTATTTCCACCGCCAGCAGGGGCATTTGGTTGAGGATTGTCCCGAGTTCCGAGATTAGGTTTATGATCTGGAAGCTAAGAAAAGGATTGATTGGGCCGCTATTAACAAAGTCATTTTACATCTTCGCGGCCAACAGCAGCAGCAAGAAGTGCCGCCCGGGCAGCCGTCTCCGTTACTTCAAGATCAGGGGCACCCCTGTGATTCCTCGTCTAGTGCTGCACTTGCTCCGTCACTTACCCTGTTACCTTCGCCATCTCCTACCCCGGCTCCATCGCCGCCATAAACCCAAGCCTCTACTCAGGCTAGTGCCTCCTCTTCTTCTCCCGCCGCCACTACCACTACTTCTATCTCTAACATCGCTCGACGCGTTGTGTCGACACGTCGACGGTGGACACCACAACCCCCCTCTTCACCCTCTCCACCTCCATGTCCACTACCCCCATCGCCTTCATCACTATCCTCACCATCTCCATTGCCATCACCATCATCTCCATCTCCGCCATCATCATCATCTCCATCTCCACCACCAGTGCTTCCATCACCACCTCTTTCTCCACCCTCGCCTCCATCTCCGCCATCACCTTTGCCCGAGCTTGAGTAAGCCACACCTTTGCCTTTACCTTTACCCTCAGCCACGCCTTCACCTTCGCCTTTGTCGCCACCCAAGCCTATCATCGCCACATCACCTGCACCTTCACTTTCCATCACCACTCCCGTTGGAGCCTCCATGCCTTCCAAACCTTCACATGTGCCACCCAAACATATTCCTATCCCCATTCCTGCATCCATTTACTCCCCATGGAGCGGGTGCGCGTTACCCATGGTGCCCCTTGGGTCTAATCCCCAGGGAGACAATAAGCCAAGTCAGGATGATTCAGTGCCGGCCATGCATTTCAAGACTCAGTATTTTATCTATTGGATGCCGGATCGCGTCCTGGTCCCTGGTTATTTTGGGGATGATGCGCCTTCACTTTCAAAGATGACAGTTGCTAAGAAGAGTTCCCTTGAGTTGATGCTAGTTTCTTCCCGAGCGAGGCCCTGTGGCAATCTCTTTACTCACCGGAGGGTTCACCATTGATGCTATTATTATCTCTCACTCCGTTGCTGTTCAGATAACTGGCCAAGAGGGGTCCTCTATCCAGATTGTGCTAACTCATACGGCCGCTAAGCAGATTATGCACTCTATGTTCAAAGGGCAATTGGCCGTATCTTCTATATTCTCCAAGGACATTCTGCACATTCTATGCAATCTCCCTTGGTTCATTAGCAAGCCGACCATGTCAACACCGCGCATTACTCTACCTCAGTTTCATCCCACTCTTCTAGTAAGGGCGTTATGCTTCGTGCCTAGTTGCCGAGTGCAGATGCCGAATCTCGTGTTGCTAGTGCCAAGTGACAAAGCTCCGTGGTTTTCTGATATTCATTCGTTTGGGGAGTTATCTGTTCAAGAATGTCTGCCTATGGTTAGCACTGGGTGTCTAGGGGCCACCCTGATGAAGTTGTATGTTCACAGCCGGGCCAGGCCATCTGTCAAGTGGAACCGTTATTTGAGAAAGTATTACAGATTGAGAAGGCCGAAGGTCCGAGTCCGCGCCAGGCGAGTCCATGTTCAAGAAGTATCAGCTAAGAAGAGGCAGGGCGTAAGTTTAAGGGCCGTCAATTGTGCACTCATGGGTCCACTTCTCTTCCTTCTTCTTCATTTCACTCATAATTTCTTCTGCTCGGTTCCCACCCCTAGGTGGTGTATCTGCCTTCTCCTAATTCTCCCTCCATGATTCTCTCCTCCCATCTCGGGTCCACGAATCCCCGTTCTTCCTTTTCCTATCCGGAACCTCCAGACTTTCCATCTCCTCACCATTCTTGGCCTTAGCCTATGTCCTTCTCTGATTCTCTTGCCCCGGTATCCCTAGGTTCGACTTCTCATTCTCTTTCCCCGACCCT
Source organism: Amorphophallus konjac (assembly GCA_022559845.1). Lineage (NCBI taxonomy): Eukaryota > Viridiplantae > Streptophyta > Magnoliopsida > Alismatales > Araceae > Amorphophallus > Amorphophallus konjac. The sequence continues at coordinate 263,959,387 of CM040121.1, forward strand.
GTCGGGTGTTTATCATTTTCTTTCCCCGACCCTGTCCGGTGACTCTCATTCTCCTTCCCCGACTCTATCGGCTGGTCCTAGTTCCTTTTCACCAACCACGTCGGATGATCACTTCTCTTCCCCCTTACCTTTTCCACAATCTTCTCATGGTTTGTCTATTCTCTCATCTTCATCATTTCAGGGTTCTCACCCTTTTTCTTACTATTTTCGAGGCTTTAGTCCTCCTTGATCTCAGTTAATTTGGTTTCTTCTATATTTGGTTCCTTGGTATCAGGGTCTCTGTGCCTTAACGAGGGAGTTCCAGCCCTCGTCTCTCTTCCTTTTTATCCTCCTTCATCCAGTTTGGTGTCTGTCGCTCCTCCATGTCAAGGAATCTTTCAATCCCTTTGCTATCCTCTCCCTTTTGTTCTGTCAAGCAAGGAAAATAAAGCTCGCGCTCCTCAAAGCTCGATGGTCAATATCACTCCACGGATTTGCAAAGGTATTTTTATTTTGTGCAAGAATATGTTATCATTGCTATTACTCTTATTACTCTTGCACATGCTTATAACATTGGTTCCTCAAAATGGTTGAGTGGCATTGGTTGAATTTACTTAATTAGTCAAGATGAGTTCGCTTCTGCAGCATTCTTAGGCTGGTGATAGCTCCGCGTTGGGAGTCTAGTTTCTTTCCCCGATCGTTGAGGGTGACCATTGAGCATGGGTTTTCACACACTACACGGCGAGCCATAGCCGATCTCTCTGAGACACACCGTTGCTGCTTCGGCCATACTTTGGGTATACACTGAGGTCTTTTCTTTTCTCTGCTCGGCCAAGTGTAGGGGCAAGAGATGGATGGATGAGATGACCAACCTAGGCGCTCCCTAATACGGGAGAGGTCTCAAATAGGGGCAGTCTTGACCCTCGAATATGAGCTTTCATGCAATATCTAGCCAATATGGGCTGTCAAAAATAAATGGATGAATCAATGTAAAAATATGAAAATCAAAGGCATGGCAAGAGTGGCGAAGCCCCGCGGGACGTCATGAGCCCGGTCGTATGCGTGCCTAAGGGTCCTAACATCAAAGACACAAAGCCTCGGCGCAATAGGCTCTCTCTTTGAGGGGTAGTGCCCTGGGAGGAATTTAAGTCATGATATCTCCCATCCTGCATAAAGCTTGTCTCCAATTTTCTTCTGATCCCCCCTCTTAGGCTGGGTTGTATCCTGGGTATGGCCTTAGTAGGGGCACCGTTCTTTAGAAGCGGTTGGTTGTGGTAAGCCACCCTCACATGCACGCCCTGCTCAAGGGAACTCTTTAATGAGAGGGTAGGAACGGCGATCCTTGACCAGTAGTTCGAGCCTGTCTTTGGATGCCGCGGATTGCTATTTCAAACAAAATCTAAAAAAATGAGATATTGTCAAAAATCTAAAAAAATGAGATATTGTCAAAAATTTAAAAAAATGAGATTCCAAAAAATGAAATATTGTTAAAAATAAAAAAATAAAAAAATCAAATATTTTCAAAATCCAAAAAAATTAAGAAAATTGAAAAATCTAAAAATATTTATTTTTTACATTTTATTTTGGGAACATATACGTAATCTGTTTGCTGAGTGTGCAGGTTGCAGGTACTCAAGCTTTCCTTGCTCCATATTTTATTCAATATGTCTCCTGTTCAAATCTTCTGATCTGTTCTCTTCTTCAATCATATCTCTCGATCTATTCTGAAGCTTGTGTCCTTCTCAACTTTTGTTTGCAATGATTATATCTTTATGAGAGGGCTTTGCCTCACGACTATGAACCTGGCGGTTCTGCTTCGTCTGATCTTGGGCTTTGATTGAAGGGCGTATTTGTCATGTCATTTGTCCCTTCGTGTCCTTGTCACATGTTTATGTCCCTCTGTGTCATCCCACGAATGTTATTTTGTTCCTCACCACGTGTTGTTAGTTGTCTTGCATATGTTGTTAGTCGTCCTTCTATATCTCGTGTGTTGTCCCAACCGTGTGGTCATCCCTCATATTCTTGTCCAAACCGTGTGTTGTCCCACTGCATTGTTGTCTTGTCCCCACGTTCATCTTGCATACGTGTGGTTTGTTCATGCCATTGCATATGTGCTTGTTCGTCTTGTTTTGTTATTTTCCATTCGTTTGATCGTTATGTTAGGTTGTGTTGTTGGTCGTTCAGTTAAGCGTTATGTTATCGTCGTTATGTTCATGCTTGTTTATCATGTTCATTCATATTGTTGTTGTCTTATTTGAAAATCCACAAAAATCAGAAAAAATCTAGAAAATTCAAAAAAATGCCGCTTCGCTTGGCAGGTAAGTCAGGTATGGCTCTCTATCCCTTCTCATTGTCGCATTACTATATGATATATACAATATTATAGCCTCTCAAGGACCGGCTGGTTGCCCGTGTGTTCTGGGATGTGATGTTCCCCTTTAACAAAAATGATGATGATCTAGGAGCATACTGTTAATAGTTGGATAGGCCGCTCGGTTGAGTCGGGTGGGGGACGATGGACTCTGTCTCGCACGCCGTAGTTGCAAGAAGACTCTTGACCCCGTCTTGACTCAGTCTAGCAATAATATCCTTGAGTACTTTCTATTTTATACTTTCTTTGCATTCGTTTCGATGATTTCTTTATTTTAGCCATGCATGCATCATGTCATTTTGAGCACTCACGTCTCGTGATCCGTTCAAGATTTATCCTCAGCAATGGTTAATTTCACCTCAGTTCTCTTAGGTAAGAGATTCTTCATTCCACTCTAAATTCAAACGATTTCGCTGATATTGTCGCTTGGTATGGTTGGCCAGCGTGATTCCTGTCTGGATTTTATCTCAATCTTTTCCTTTTCCAGCTCCTATGTTGTGTTTCCTGCCGACCCACTCATTGTCTGTGGATTGTGTCCCCGATGAAGTTGATCGTGTTTCCTTTCCTCCCTTAGTTCTCCAGACATGTCTCATCCTTGCCAATCATTCCTTGTGGTTAGTTCGGTATTTTCGGGAGAATTCCTGTCACTTGTTGGTTGTGACGGGTGTCTTTTTGCCTTGATGCCCGCTTATCAGTTCTCTCCACTTCATCTACGCGTCATCTCCATTTCACGTCGTTGTCGCTTTCGCTCTATCTTTTTTCCATTCCGCCTCCACGTCGCTTTCGCTCATTCCCTTGCAAAGCGGACATCAAGGAGGGCATCTGTTGACACCCGTTTTTAGCCCGCAAGTTGCGTCATTTCTCTTATTCATCATTTTTGATGTCCCGAATTAGCCATTATTTTGAAGCCTTCTTGGATGGATTTTGAGCCAATTTTCATTATTCTCTATCGTTTGAGCCCTAGAGATCATGATTTCTTTGAGTCCTTGGAGCTTATATTATCAACTTCTGGCTTCTAAGTCGACTTACGGCCCATTTAGGTCGGCTTCCATCAAGCAATCGGCTCTCTCTCACTGCGCAGTCCTGAAAGTGGTTCATTTTCACCCTCTTCCAGTCCTCTATTCAAAATGTTCCTTTCACCAAAGTTGTTCAATTTTTAAAGATCTACAATTTCTTCGTCTACTCCATTGGCCGGTTCTTCCCCGATTGTGAGCTATTCGTATTTTTCCAGTAGGCTATGCTATTCACCTACGTCCCAGAATTTTCTCTCTCTGTTCTAGCCCCATTTTCTCCTTCTTATGATCATTTTCTCAACTTTCTTTCTTCATGCAAGTTGTTCCTCTTTCAGTTATCTATAATTTATCTTTCTACCACTTTCGCTAGTTCTATCCCGTTTGAGAGATACACTTCAATTTCCAAAGTCGCGCGTAGTTTACCCAGAATCTTCCTCCATCGGTGTGAAGGTCTAGTATTAGACCGTTACAGCCATGTGAAGGTCTATTATTTGACCGTCATAGCCCATCTAGTGGTCTATTATTAGACCGTCAGAGACCATGTGACGGTCCTACGATAGATCGTCACACCCAAACTTGTCCGAAATCACCCCGTTGGACCCCTACAGTGTGGCGATCCCACCCTAGACCGCTAGAGCCTCTGATGGTCTTATGATAGACCGTTACACAAACCGAGAGTCCAATTCGTGCTGAACTCTGCTCCGTTTCTGTGTGCTGTGGCCCTCTTGCAGAGCCCATAACTTCTTGAATTCAACTCCGAATTGAGCGCCGTTTGTTCCTATGGTTTCTCCTTTATATTATCTTGAATTTGATCCACAGATCTCAGATTTTCATTAGCTATCTTAATCAGAAACGCGGATGAAAGTTTTGGGTTTATGCATCCTAGTTCAACATAAACTTTGCAGATTAAGCTCCGGGGCTCCCTTCTAGAAGCCATATCTTCTAGATCCTTCCACCAAATTGAGTCCCACTTGTTCCTACCTCGTATCGTTTGTATTGTCTCAAGATTGATCTATAGAACATGAATTTTGGTGGACTCTATCCTCTAAAATATTGGGAGAACTTTCTAGGTTTTCTGCAACCTCTATAAAAACTGCCCAGTTCGCAGTTGCAAAGGGGGGCTCTTTCCAGACGTGGGGCGAAGCCATGCTGCAACTCCAACTCATAACTTCAAACCTATCTTGAAGAGGGAAGTATTAGCTTTCCATTGCATCCTTCTGGACTTAATTTGGTTGTCTATACGCTTAGTTCTAGTCTCCCCAAAAGCACAAATCATCATAGTTTTCTGCATTTTCTGCTACACATGTATTTTTGCAAGTTTTGCATCAACGTTTTCTCCCTATTCTCTCAACCAAATTCCGTGATTTCAAATCATATGCATGCACAACACACACACATATTATTTTCACCCTTCCATAGGGTTAAAAACCCTCCCCCGGTGCGTTCTCCCCCTTTTATTCATGCTATTTTATCACTTTGAGATTGATGCTACACTTCATGTTCTAATTAGTTTTTGTCTTCCTGTTTTGATATTTATTTTGCAGGAGAGCATGATATGGACGTGAGGCCCTCTTCTTCTAGCTGGCTGGAAGATGAGGATGTTTGATCCCACAAAATTCCCCGCACCTCGTTTCAAGCGCGATCAAGTCTTTAAGTTCCAAGGTACATGGCGTCGTTCCTCTCCTTTCTTCATCCTTTGGCGTTGTTGGAACCTTGGTGGCGATCACGGTTAGTATTTCTCATCCTTTCATCCCCCTTGTCTTTGATTCACATGTTTATGCATGTATTAATTTAAAGGGGGCGGGATAGGAATCTAATTAAAACAAATCTACACCCTCAAAGGGGCGCTAATTGATGAATTGAAGAACCCACATGGGGGCACCAATTACATGAAGGGCACCCCTATCTTGGGCGCTAATTACATGAAGGGCGCCCCTCCTCTAGGCACTATTTCCTTGCAGTAGGAAAATTGGTAAGTCGACTGTAGTGTTTGGTTCGAACTGGGAAGCTAACTGCTATTCGGGATAGTATTAATCTAGAAAGGTTGGATACGTGGAAAGTTTTAGGATTCCTTCCATGAAAACTTTGATCCCAATCGAACTCTTAAACCCCGCTAGGATTACTCTATAAATACCCTGCTACTAGCAACAAGCTCCGGTTACTGCTCTTTGTGTGATCCCTTGTCGCTGGTGAGTAAAGAGAGGAACGAGTTTGCTCCTCTTTATTCCGTCGTCTACTTACGTGTTGCTTCAAAGGAGAAGGAAGCCTTCTGCTTCCTATTCTTCTACTGTTGTTCATGTGTTGCCGTGGAGAAACTATAAGTTTCTTCTTTTGAAGATTTCCTTTGAAGACAAGAAGAAAGCAGGAAGCTTTCCTCCCTCTTCTTCATCCCCGAGGCTACCGAAAGATCTTCTTCATCCTATTTGAGGAGTTGTTATTTTTTCTCTGGTGCTGTCAAGGGAATGTTCTGCTACAGTTGCCGAGTTCATATTCTTCCTGCTGCTGTTACTCATTCTATCCAATTTCTCTATTGCAAACAGAGTATCGTTTCAGGGGTTATAATTCTTGCTATTCTTCAATCTCTTCATGTTTCTATCATCTAAATCAACCACAAGGTAGGTGTTCTCAAGTACAAGCCCAATCTAATAGATATCAGATCATGAGCATGCATATCGGTCTGTCAGGTTGTTTCCAAAAGGTTTTTGTAGTGTTTTTGTGAGTTTCAGTAAGAGGCGCCTCCCTCTAGGGCGCTATTTGATTTCACGACTGTATAAACAGTCGTTATTCCTTCAGTAATTAAATAAACACACATGTTCAAAATTTAATAACTAAGAGCCATGATATCTAATCTAATGCATGAGTATACTGCTAGATTCTTGCTATTTTTCTCTACTTGTCTATGTACTTGTTCCTGCAAAATTATTTCTATTGGAAAAGTGCTACTATTCACGACCAAATTACATTGATATTGAAAATCACGACATGCATCCTGCCATTATTTTGAAAAATGGCGCCCCTGACTAGGGCACTACTTACTAAATTGAAGACTTAAGCCAAGGCGCCATTTACATAATTTTTGAAATTTGAGAATTTTACAGATCTTAATATATTTAGAACTTGGATACAACAACTGAATGAACAGTCGTTATATATTGAACTAGTGACCCTGCCCAGGGCGCTAATTCATAAAATGAAGACTTGATCTCAGGCGCCATTTACCTGAGTTTCTGATTTCTGAATGTTTTCGGTAACCTTTGAGAGTGGGTTATGTATATAGGAACTATATTCCATTTCGTGAGTATAGTCCCACATTTTACGATGTTTTATCGATTATCCCTCAACTCTTGGTGACATACGAGCCCTCCGTTGGACATTCCGTTCCTTCGGACTGGTAAGTTAGTCATTGGGACCTCCATAAGACTCCTCGTAGCCTTGGATTCCCTCAAGGCCGATTGAGCAGGTTGTACCCCTAAAACCTATGACACTTTTTGATTGCCATGTCACTCTAGAGAAACATGGTAACCCAGCCCTCATGGTACGCTATCTAGCCGTCGTGAGAATAATTCTTGAACTAATGGAATGGGGAAACCATACCATTGCTATCTATCTTCGATTGTGTGTCCTTATAGAGATACAAATTCTTCTGTTTTATCATGTTCAAAGAACAAGCACCCATGTACATATGGACGCTTATTCTTAATGTCATGGCACCCATTAGGGAGCCAAATCCACCCAGTTTCTATGAGTATCACGATTGTACCGACTCGATTGTAGTATGTCCTTACATGTAATTTCTATCCTTGTGATTCTATTCCACTAGATCTACCTTATATTCCTATAGAGGTTCATTCCGTTGAAATTCTATATTGGCTATAACTAAAGTGGATGTCGAAATACATGATTCAATGCTGGCGCATATAAGGGCCCGATCTGGTCCTGGGAGGAGCAACCAAAAGTATTGGTGCCCATGAGAGCTAATATTGATCACGATGTGGCATTGCACCGAAGTACTCATCGTTCTAGATAAATGGCATTCCATAAACTCTTATACTTAAACTTGACTTGACGTGACATGACATGCGTGACCCGGAAGGGTATTTACTTGCTTGCTTGATAACATGATAGCCAATTCTTGAAATGACTTGTGAAAAGTACTTACTCGCTTATCTGGATATAATTACATGAAATCTTGAAAATTCTTGCTAGTCCATGCTAGTGTCCTTTGCTATACACTCTCTCTCTAATGTCGTTTCACGCAAACATGCATAGCCATACTTGCATTCATGTAACATGTATTTTACTTAAAGTAAGCTAGCACTTGAGATAGAATTCCTACGGAGCGTTCGCTCACCTAGTGTTTTCCCTTATTTTTCAGGTAATTCTGATGACGAGACTCATTCGGATGGGAATGGACAAGAGTGAAGAGTTTAGAGTCATTCCAACCGTCAAGCGTTATCTAGTCATGTCTTTTCTATTTTCTTGAGTCATCCATTGTACTTTTATTTTATTGAGTCCTAGTACTTTCGTGGTGAGTTGTAATATAAATACTTGAAGGTTTATGATTAATAAAGGACTTGGTTATCATTACTTGTGCACGCTCTATCTTTGTATGTCGAATACATTTATGCTCTGATTGACATGATTGATATAAACTTGTCACGCATCTCCGGGTTCCTTCCGTGCTCGGGACGTGACATAGATGAAGCAGTAGCCGGTGTTCGATCGATGGGGCATGGTATTTATAGAGAAGCAATCCTACTGGAGAATTAGAGTTTGATCAGGATTAATATTCCCCACGTAAGAATCCTATTGCATCCATAATTTCCTACGTGTTAATCCTTCCAGATCAAGACCTTCTCGAACATCAACCAGTGTCCTACTTAGAACGAACCATGGTCGACAGTTTCCATATTTCATCCTTAGGTAAATAGCGCCCATTTAAAGGGTCTTCATTTCATGAAATGGCGCATTAACAGGGGGCACCCGTCACCTTTTCCCTTATACGATACGAATGTTGTTTACAAGTGCTTGTACATGAAAATAGCGCCCACTCAAGGGGGCTCTATTTCTCAAAATGGCACCCTATCAAGGGGCGCCCTTTCCCTTGGCCCATTTGGGTTTAAGTGTAAGGCCCATTAGTGTATGAGGTGTTTGTGTATAGGGTCTGGGCCTTGGCTAATTGTTTGTTTTAATTTATTTAGGATTTCTATTCCTTTAATTTACCAGTGTTGCTACATCGGTGATTTTGAAGAAATTTTTGATGAATCGCCTATAATAACCAGCCAGACCAACAAAACTTTGAACTTCAGATACGGTATTCGGTCGGCTCCAGCTTTTCACAGCTTCTACCTTAGAAGGATCTACTGCAATGCCTTCTTTAGAAATTACATGGCCAAGGAAAGAGACTTCCTTAAGCCAAAATTTACATTTATTCAATTTAGCATAGAGTTGATGTTCTCGTAAAGTTTGCAAAGCAACCCTTAGATGTTCCTCGTGTTCCTCCTTTGTCTTCGAATAGATAAGGATATCATCAATGAATACGACTATAAATTGGTCAAGATAAGGTCGGAACACATTATTCATCAGTTGCATGAATGCAGCAGGTGCATTAGTTAAACCGAACGGCATAACCACGAATCCGTAGTGTCCATATCTGCTTCGGAAAGCAGTCTTGTTATGTCTTCTTCCTTAATCCTTAGTTGATGATAACTTGACCTGAGGTCAATCTTGGAGAAATATTTCGCTCCCGAAAGTTGGTCAAACAGTTCATCAATATGCGGCAGTGGATATTTATTCTTGATGGTAAGTTGATTCAACTGCCGGTAATCAATGCATAATCTGAGAGAACTGTCCTTCTTCTTGACAAATAGGACTGGCGCACCCCAAGGGGATGTGCTAGGTCGAATAAAACCTTTTTCTAGTAGCTCCTGAAGTTGCTTCTTTAACTCCTTCAACTCTGTGGGAGACATCCTGTAAGGAGCTATTGACACAGGTGCTGCTCCAGGTATGAGTTCAATGGTGAAGTTAACCTCTCTTTCGGGCGGTATACCTAGTAGGTCAGAAGGAAAAATGTCAGGAAACTCTCTAACTACGGGCATTTCTTCTATTTGAATTTCCTTAGACTTGGTAATTACTACAGAGGCAAGGAAAGCTTGACACCCTTTCAAAATGAGTTTGCAAGCATGAAGCGATGAAATTATGGCAGGATGTTTCTGATATTTGATACCAAGAAAGGAAACTTGGGGAAGACTGGGTTTCCGAAAAGAAATTATCCTACTGCGATAATTTATGTAGGTGTTGTGGTCTACAAGCCAATCGACTCCTAGGATAGCATCATACCCCTCCATGTCAAGGCATACTAGATTGGCGGGAAGGTTATGGCCTTCTACAGTGACTTCACTATTGGGAAAATAAGTTTTTAATTCTGTTCCCGACCCTAAAGGAGTGATTATGGTTAAATCTGATGGTAGCGGAATAGGTGAAATAGGTAATGTTTTTGCAAAGGAATTAGCAATAAAGGAATGAGTAGCACGAGTATCAAATAACACAAAAGTAGGATGCGAATGAATATGAATTGTACCTTCAATAAGCTCCCCTTCCTTTGTTGTTTCATCTTCTAATACGGCATTTAATCTAGCATGCCGTCTCCGTCCACCATTATTCCTCGTGGGTGGCTATTCTTTCATTAAAGGACAGTTAGGCATACGGTGCTCCCGACTCCCACAACGTAGGCATGCGCCTAACCTCTTCCAACATTCTTTGGCCGCATGACCGAATTTATCACAAAATGAGCAAGCCGCCATGACTTGCTTATCTTCCTCTTCCTTGACCTTCTTGTTCCGGCGTTCATCCCTGCCGTTCCCACTCCAGGATCTCTTCCTGCTATCCCAAGAATTATAGGTAATGCTGAATGTTTCCGGCTTTTTACCTCGTTGATCAAACCTTCGGCTTCGCTCCTCCACTTTACTCTTGAGTTTATCGACATTCTCCAAGGTCCGTTCGCATAGGTGTGCCCGTTGGACCATCTCCGCATAGGTCCAAATGTTCTGTGGGCTAAATTGTTGGACAAAAATGGGACGTAACCCGTCCATAAAGAGATTTGCCTTTAAGAGATCTGTGCTCACTAGGTGCTGAGCATAGGGTGCCAGGCGAGAAAACTGCAACTCATATTCGGCTACGGACATCATGCCCTGACGAAGTGACACGGATTCAACTACCTTCCTCTCCTTGACATGCTAGGAGAAGTACTTGACTCGAAAAAGAGTCAGAAATCCATCCCATGTGTGTGGTTCATCTGCAGGCAGTGCTGGAATTACCTTCCACCAGGTGCGGGCATCTTTATTTAACTGAAACGTAGCAAGACAAACCTTTTCTTGGTCAGCACACTACATGACCTCGAATATATGGTTTATTTCATCGATCCAATTTTCTACCTCATCAGGATTAGAAGAACCTGAAAATCGCGGAGGATTTAAACTCCGAAAATTGCGGTGTAGGTCTCCAGCTCTTGCCCTTGCGTCGGCTTGAGCCATATTCTTCAATGCTTGGGTGAGACCGGCAACGGTTTGTTGCATACCATCCCAGTCAACACGATGAGCCATGATGAGAGTAAGGTACCTGAGAAGGGTAGCAGAGTTGTTAATTCTAATGGAATGAGTGGAATTAACCTTAGAAATAATTATAATTACTATCTCATCCCAGGTTCTACCCTATTTCCTCACATAGGTTGGGAGTTTCTTTCCTAAATGCATAGGTGTGGGTCCTTAAACCTTGGACTTAACCTATTACATGTCTTTTCCCTAGGACTTCTAGTCCTATGCTCTGATACCACTTTAACTGTCACGCCCCGAGCTTTTTAATACATCGGAAGGAATTTCGGGAACGTGAACAGCCGACATGGTAGCCTCTCGCAAGCAAGAAATCAGAGCACAAGACAAGCACACTAAAGCAATTGCACGGGTAAACTTTTCCAAACTTCACTTTATTCCATGATAATAATATCAAAGTACATAAGATCCTTGACTCTTAACACTCTTACATCATAGAATCAAGAAATAAAAAATTACAATAAGACTCGACTAGACATTTGATACTATGGCTTCTCTCGATTCGTTTAACCTTCAATCACTCTCGGACCCGCTACTTGTATACTCCGAATCCGATTCATCTGTACTTCCTAAAAACGTTAGAAAGGTAGGGTAATGAACACACTTGCCTAGCAGGTATCTTCGCTTCAACACGAAGGCCATATCTAAGTGATTAATGTCTTAGCTCTAGACTGGAAGAGAAACATAAGAAAATGCGATAAACAATCGGTAGAACTAAGTAACCAAGGACATGAAATTGAGCAAGTAGACAAGATAGCATGAACAAGTAAGATTAAGCATGTAAATGTAAATTGGCTTTTCATGAACAAGAATGTACGAGCATGCAATTAGAAAGTACTTTACACAACCTTATAAAAAAAGCTATGTACTAGAAAGTCATTTATCAAGCACGTAATTTTCATAATGAGTCTCATGGTGTTTCACTCATTTATAAGAGAAAGTACTCCCAGGGCAATGCGACGCCAGTATCATCGTACCCTATGGTTTATAGCACGTTTCTGACAATCCGTCGAGGGGACTAGCATGGAGCCCTTGGACACAATCCGTGTCTGATCTTGCATCTTCAAGTTATAAATCAAGTTACTTCCATGAGATAATAATTTCGGCCAATAAATCAATTCCAAATAATAAGTTTAATGATCAAGTAACCAAGGCATAGAACGTACTAAAGTTGACATGAGATATCAAAGAAAGATTTAAGGTATATTATGCTACGGCGGCGATCCGGCAGCATAACGGTATATTCATTAGGTTCCATAATTCAACTTTAACTTTGTTAAACATCATTTAGGCTCCAGATAATCCTAAGATCATCTAGGAACTCAAGAAAACCAACCCCAAAGGTCAAACCTCGGGTTAGACACAATCAAGAACCAAGCGGTCATTTACTGGACCGTTTAGCAAGCCAGGCGGTCTAGTCATGGACCGTTAGTCAGCGCTATGCAGTTGAGTCAAGACCGTTTATGACGAGTCAAGTCAGAAAAGAAGTACTTAACTCAGATAGCATGCGGTCATATGACAGACCGTTAACTGGGCCTTAGCAGTCGAATGTAAGACCATTTAGGAATCAAGACTCCAAAATCAACGGTAGTGCTTTCTAGACAAATTGGGCTTTAATGGTATAACCAGCTCGACGTCCTAGTGGGAATCCGAGGCTCACAGAGACTTACGGAGGCCTTGAAATAAGATCACCTAGTCCGATAGAAGGAATATCTAACAGAGAGACTTTCAAGTCTAAGATTATGTGCCTATAAGTGTAAAGGTGTATCTAATGGTCAAATACCGGAGTATATGCCATGCACTTATGAAAATGACTCTTAGATGAGAAAGTTAGTGATAACCAATGATCAAATCATAACTTGTCCATAAATCTCATAAATTCAAGTTAACTACAAAAGTATATGACTTGGTCACAAAAATATCATAAGTTTAAAATAACTTTAAGTTCATAAAGAATCATGAAATCTACTAGAATGAGCTATTAACATAACTGGGTATATGAAAATAATATTTAAAACAGGTATAAAACCTACTTAACTAGGCTTAACATATAATAATTTGGACCATTCTGCATTAAGCCTCTGGTTAGCTTAAATACAGAATTCAAAAATGAAAAACGATCAAGTGGGTGACCGTCTCTTGTGGCAAGCGGTCTATCGTACCACCGCTAGGGTTTCTGGCGGTCTACAGGAAGACCGTTTCTTCCTGTGTTAACAGAAAACTCAATAATAGTAAAATACAATACTAATCTAAGGCATATCATGCATGAAAATCAACATGAATAAACTCTATAGCATGATAGAACAAGAATAGGTCAACCAATATGCGTGGATTTATGTAATAACAAGAGAATTTCCTTTTTACTCAATTAGGGCTAGTTCATGCATGAATATTATACTTAGATGCATAGTCCTAATGAAAACATAAAATTCTCAATGTACAATGCATGAAATCGACTGGAAACAGAGGACTTTTATCCCTAATGTCATGTTTAAGCCGTTCATGAGGTAACCTACCTCAAATGGCGCTCCTAGAATGCCAATTTCTGACTGGAAGTATGCCCTAGTTCTGCACGTTCTGTGCTAAACCTGCAACTTCACACCCTTGTATATCCTGATTCCCTTGACCTATGGACGTGAAAATTCGAGGGTAGATAGAAGATATAAAGGGTAACATAAAGTTCTAAAAACACAATCACTAAATACCTCGTTTAGGACTTCTAATTTCCTGATCTTCACTGGACCGTTGCCTAGATTCCTGGGTTATTGGTGCAGAATTAGCAACTTTGAAAGCTTGTAACTCCTTGTAGACTTGATCTCCTAGAACGAAATTTGGAGGATAGTTAGTCCTTAGTATTAGCAACAAAAACCTCTAAAGAACTTACCTCTAATTCTACCTCCTTACCTTAGTTTCACTTGAGCCAAAAGTAGGGGTCGCGGGTCTATTTATATGATTTAGTTAGGGTTTCAAAGATTTAGACGACTTTAGAGTCCTAATTTGGTATTAGATCGATCCCTGAGAGTCCCAATTTAGGAGTTTGGACGCCAAAATTCTAATCTTTTTACACTTTCTTCCACTCACGGACCCTGTAGCGCTTAGCGGTCATATAGGTGACCGCCCTCATCTACTATGCTGTCTCGTGATAGACCGCATTCTGTCTAGGCGCCGAATTTTAAATTAATTCAAACTCTTCCCTCCATTATCCATCTATTTATCCTATTTAACTCTAAATTCTGTGACTATACCAATTTCTTACTTCTAGAATATGGGCCAAGGTCCAAAAGCATAATTTGGGCCAAAAGGGTTCCTTTAAATGGGCCTAATCCTCTTGGATTAGAGTAAGGCTATATTAATTAAAATAAATTCATTCAATAGCCTGTTTAGTCTATTTAAATATTTAATAAATTCTTAAAAATTTCTCGGGCATTACAAAATTGACTTATGGTCGAAAAGATGATATAGATGAAATTGGCTGAGCGGGGCGAAGGTGAATACATGGCTTTTGATGCCGACCGGGTGCCTTACCCACCACACCATGCTACCAAGCGGCTTCCCCCGGAGCCAGCAAGCCGCCGAAGTTTGAAAAGTTTAACGGGCAAGGGTCCCCCAAGGAACACATAGCATACTACATGACCGTCATGGGGGATCTGGCCTCCGACGAGTCATATCTACTAAAATTTTTTGGTTCCTCTCTGACGGGGCTCGCATTTGAATGGTATTCAAGCTTGCCGACTGGGTCGATTAGCGACTGGCCAGATATGCAGAAGAAATTCTGAGAAAGGTTCCACGTGACTGAAAGGGAAGTTACTGTAGCCGAACTCTATGTGACCTATCAAAGGCCGGATAACACAGCTCTTGATTATATTAAGAGGTGGAGGAATCTCAGAATGAGATGCAAGCGGCCCCCGCACCAGGAGGACGATGTACATATATGTAAACAATACCTCCGTAGAGAGGTGCTAGAAAGGATGATTGGAATGGAAATTAGGTCATTTGACCGTCTTAATAATATAGTAGCCGAGATTGAAGCCTTCCTGGCGAAACATTCAGCAACCACATCTGGCACTTCTATACCAAAAGCAAAGGCAGCCGAGCGACGCCTGGCACCTAAAGAAGCTAATACCATCGATTTTAAGGCCTTTGAGAAGCAAAGGGATAAAGCTAAAGAGGTCGTTGCGCCTCCGCCAGATAAGGCAGATGATAAGAAAGATGGTCCCTCACTCAGGGACAAGATGAACAAGGCTTACTCTTTTCCCAAGGAGAAGACTAAGGTGTTGTTTGACTGGGTTACCCAGTATGACATAATTACTCTGCCTGAGCCAAAAAGGGAAGAAGACCTGAAGAAATAAGATAGTCCCAGGTTCTGTCCTTACCACCAAATGCTGGGACATCTAATTGAAAATTGCTATGTCTTTAAAGACATCATAGAAGGCCTGATAAGGAAAGGAGAGATAGATATGGGGGAGTACAAGGTTGATCCCCCGCAACCACATGAAGTTCAGCTGAAGCGGACGACTATTAATATGATATCTCTATACTAGGTATTACCTGAAGAAATGGCGGAGGCTAGTACGCAGCATACATATGAGGCGTGTTTTCTTACACCTCTAGAAGACCAATAGGGATGGCGCGCAGCATGTCTCTGCAAGAAACAAGAAGAAGCCTTTACCCCAATTAGCTAAAGGGGCACAAATTCGAGGCGTCACTCCATGGCCAACCCCACCATCCCCAGCTCTAGTTTGGGTTGAGCAGCCTGTGAGGGTCAAAATCCCTGTCCGCAACTGGAAGAAACTGAGCCCGTTGCCCCAGCCTAAAAAGGTCGGCCCCGAACTCCAGCTGCTACAGGTGTATATAAACGGGCTAGAAGAATATGAACAGCCCGCATTACAGCCACTACTGGTGAAGGATTATGTTCTGTGGGAGGAATTGGAGCAGCTCTCTCTGCAGCAACAAGAAGAGCCCAAAGAAGTCCCTAAATAGGACAAAAGCATGTTCTGGGGGCAGGCGCCAACTGAAAAGAAAAAGAAGAAGAAAAGAAGGGGTCAAAAAGCCAAGAAGGAAATAGTGTTATCCTGTAACACACTATCCACCCTCTTCACCCTACCTGGGGATGAGGATGAAAACGAAGACATATGTTATACTCCCGCCGCTGATGCAAATCAGGCAGAAGCCTCTCAGTCAGCACACGCGACCCGCTCAGGTTGGAAATGGGGGCGCCCGCCGCCCGCCAATCATAATATCATCTTCAGGGGTGAGCATCCGTACAAGATACCAGCACCAGAAGTTAGGGGAGTCTATATCCCTCCCCCGTCCGGGCTATACAACCAGGCTAGGAGCAGTAACAGCAAGCCCTCCTTTTTGGAATTTCTCAACAAGTCCTAGGGCAAGCAGCCTTGCCGTGAAGCCAACCCCGCAGCCGGGAGCATACCCCCGCAGCCTCAGTAGCTGTCAAACCAGACAAAGGGAGATAAAGTCAAGGCGGAGACAGATGCCAACAAACAGTTGGGTGAAGCTGCTAAGCCACAAGAAGACTCAGAACCGGAGGCTGATGAAGCAGGCCCATCAGGGGCCACTGTGCAAGGCTCCTCTAGACCAAAATGGGCAGAAAAGATGAAACTGTGAAATGTTCGAGCGGGTAGTAGAATCATGAAACTATTGAAGAAGCTTCCTGCTCGATTTACTATTTGGGAAATCCTCTCCCTAAGCGAAGAAACCCGATAGGCGATTGTCACTGCTCTACAGACGCCTGCCCAATACGAGAGCTGTTTGGCTGAGACATTGTCTTCGACAAATATTACATTCACTAAGGAGGACATGTTGTTGTCAAATGCTGATCATAACAGACCCCTATACATGAGGGGGCAACTGAATGGCCAGCCGCTGAGCCGAATTCTGGTAGACCCGGGAGCAGCTATCAACATACTCCCCTATAAGATATTTCAAAAATATTGCTTTAATGTTCACCTGGACGAGGTCGAGGATATGCGCATTACGGGCTTCAATCAGAAGTCTGAAGTCCCACTCGGTGTGGCGGAATTCACTCTTGCCATGGCAGATTTCACTACAAAAGTCCGGTTCCATGTAATAAATTCAAATACCACGTACAAGACACTGCTTGGCCACCCTTGGCTACATGAAAATATGGTGGTACCTTCAACTCTCTACCAATGTATCAAATACAACCATGAATGAAAGGAGGAAAGGATATTTTCCGACCTCCACCCATTCGAAGTATTCGAATGTCACATGTTGGATGCGCCGTTCTACATAGAGCAGCCGCAGAAAATTCCTAAGGCAAAGGCCTCAGTGAAGGCAGTAAAGAAAGCTTCCGGGGATGATTGGTTCCCGCCACCACCGCCTGGCTATGTAAACCCCCGAGGGGTATCCCATATCACCACCACAGGAAATGTGGGCAGGGCAGCGCCTCCTGCTATTTACCCACAGGTGAATGAACTCAAAATGGAAGATCGACATGATCATATCAAGGCGCCGGAGGGTCTCTTCAAGCCGATAGTCGGTCTTGACCATTCCACAGTCAGGCCTCTCAGAACTTTGAAAGTTGCCCATGATGAAGACCCCACCAGCTTGTTCTATGTTGCGGAAGAGCACGCGGCGCGAGAGGATACTGATTGTTGCCTCCCTAAAGACTTGGAGAGCACTGCAGTGGCTGTTCCGAGGTTGCCTTTTACCTCGGACAAGATGCCCAGAATGTTCATAAAACAGCACATCCCTGCTGGCCAATCCCAAAAGATAACTGAGGCATTCCAAAAGCTCTGGTATCTTGCCAGCATTGACAAGGAGCTCAAACGCGTATCTCAGCATCTAGGGTTGGGATTCTCGCTAGAAGAATACTATTACAACGGGCGATATGAGGTAGACACTATCTCTATCCTCTCATCAACATAAGAGGCATCTTCGGGGGCAACTTATGATGAAAGCCCGATGGAAGATGAACAAGCTCAGGTATTCCAACAAGAAGACCAAAATCTGAAGGTTGCCACCCTCTGTAGATGTTGGGAGCAGCTCGACGGTCAGGAGATGACTCTCTAAGCTAAATTCGATACAGCTAATAACAGCGAAGCCGAAGATGCTGAAGAAGAGGTGTACAACCCCTCCTGCAGTCCCTTCACTACCATTACAACAACCTATTCTCAGTCGGCTGCTGCAATATGTCAAATGATTTTTGTCGATAAGGACATGACCAAGCAGAAACAAGATGCCTCTCGCAAAGATGTGGTAGTGCGAGCTGTAGTGGAAACCGGGCAGTCCCCACTCCCGGTGGAGTTGGGGAGCCGTTTTCCTAATTCGGCTATGAAAGAGCTGACTCCTGCCAGAGCAACTGATGAATCCTATGAAGGGGACACTGGAAGGAACCCGCCACCAGAATAATCTATGCTCTGGCTGTTTCCTGAACTATAAACCCTCGAGAGGGTCAGAGAGCAAAATGATAATACCGTCGAAGTCCTTGAACTAGACGATAGTAATGATATTCCAGGTTTCATTGACCTTCAACCCGCACCTCTGAAAATTGAGGACGGGGGGCAGGTCACAGTTGATGAACTGCTAGAAGTTAACCTAGGGAGTGAAGATGACCCCAGACCTATCTTCCTTAGTGCTCAGCTTTCCTCAGCCGAGCGAGAGCTATGTGTCCAATTGCTGCAAGAATTTCGGGACTGTTTCGCTTGGAGTTATAAAGAAATGCCCGGGCTTAGCCCCGCAGTTGCCCAACATGAACTAGCGATTAACCCCGACGTGGAGCCAGTGAAGCAGTCACCGAGGCGCATGAGGCCGGAGCTCATCACTCAAATATGCAAAGAAGTCACAGTTGATGAACTGCTAGAAGTTAGCCTAGGGAGTGAAGATGACCCCAGACCTATCTTCCTTAGTGCTCAGCTTTCCTCAGCCGAGCGAGAGCTATGTGTCCAATTGCTGCAAGAATTTCGGGACTGTTTCGCTTGGAGTTATAAAGAAATGCCCGGGCTTAGCCCCGCAGTTGCCCAACATGAACTAGCGATTAACCCCGACGTGGAGCCAGTGAAGCAGTCACCGAGGCGCATGAGGCCGGAGCTCATCACTCAAATATGCAAAGAAGTTGACAAGCTTATTGAGGTGGGCTTCGTCGAAGAAAACCAATACACTACATGGCTGGCCAACATAGTGCCCGTAAAAAAGAACAATGGTCAGATCCGGATATGTGTGGATTTCCGCGATCTAAATAAAGCTTGCCCAAAAGATGACTTCCCAGAGCAGATAATAGAAGTCATGATCGATGCTACAACTGATCATGAGGCCCTTTCCTTTATGGATGGTTCATCCGGCTACAATTAGATATGGATCGTGGAGCATGACCGCGTTCATACTGCATTCCGTACCCCCAAGGGTATCTATCATTATAAAAGGATGGCTTTCGGGCTGAAGCATGCTGGCGCAACCTACCAACGGGCGATGACCAGAATTTTTGATGAATTGCTTTACCGCAAAGTCGAATGCTACATTGATGACTTGGTGGTTAAGACCAGAAGGAGGGAGGAGCACTTGCAAGATCTCCGAATAATATTCCAACGGCTCAGGCAGCACGAGCTAAAGATGAACCCGTTGAAATGCGCCTTTGGAGTCTCCAGCGGCAGATTTCTGGGTTTTATTGTAAGGCATCGAGGAATTGAAATAGAACCCACAAAGATTAAAGCTATCCAGGAGTTGCCTCCACCAAGGAACCTCTCTGAGCTACGGTCTCTCCAAGGTCAGCTGGCCTATATCCGACGATTCATGTCAAATCTGTTCGGAAGATGTCACCTATGGACGACAAAATCGTAGCGTGAATTAGAGGATGATATGAGAACACACAACACGATACACACGGAGATTAACAAGAACAATAAGATGACAGAAATAAAAACCACCACGAGAACTTGTGTCTCCTAGGATTTTGAAATAGAATGAGATTACGGAGATGACGGGCATTAAACCACCGCGAGACGTGATTCTCCGCAGGATCTAAACAGAAAAACCACCGCGAGAAATGACTCTCCGTGGGGTACGAATAGAAATGAAAATGACAGAATTAAACCGCCGCGAGAGGTGACCCTCTCCGCGGGATTTATTGGGGGATGGGAGTGTGTAGAAATTAAATGTTGAAAGTAAATTGCCAAAATAAAAGGACCACTGCTGGAAGTAACTCGCCGCGGGTTATATTGGGTTAGTGTTAGGGGTTAGTGTTAATGTACAGAAAGTAAATTACAGAAATTAAATGGCCATAGCGGGAAGTGACTCACCGCGACCCTGGAGGGAGGGGAAAGTGCTAAAATTAAATTGCAGAAATTAAATGACTGAAATGAAACAGGGAGGGGAACCGCCGCGAGAACTGACTCTCCGCGCGGATTTGCGTAGAAATACCGCCGCGGGAAATGACTCTCCGCACGGTGTTGCTGGTGTGATCGCCAGGGGCCGAGAACCCCACAATTGAAAGAATTGATAGCGTCCGCCACGGGAGTGGAAACAGTGCGGGTCCTTTCTTCCTCTCATGTCGGCCAGCCGACGAAGAGGGCCTTCTTTCGGTTACCCTGGTTGATGTTGTTCTTTTTTTTATTTTATCACCTTTTATTATTTTATTTTATTTTTTTGTTTGTTTTTTATATTTTTTTTATTTTGAGAGGGATCTAGAGGGAGAAAGAGGAAAATTATAAGATATGATAAATGAAGAGAGAAATCTAAATGTGAAAAGATATGGAGAGAGAGTGAGATATAAAGAATAATAATAAAAATATTACATGTTACTAAGAATATATATAAAGATAGAGAAAGATTTTTTTTTTTTTTTTTTTTTTTTGGAAAGTGACCTTTTGAGTAAGGGATAATAAATAGAGGAGGAAAATATAGAAAATGGAGAAAGAGAGAGAGAGAGGGATGAAAGCTTAATAATGAAAAATAAAAATACATATGTATACAGATTAAAACCCACGTATGTGCATGTGGAGTAGGGAAAGAGAGAAAGTGAGAGATCGTGAGAGAGAGAGAGAGAATGAAAACACTTAGTTAGAAGAAGGATATATCTAGAGAGATGAGGATGGGTGTGGTATTTAATAATAAAAATATATACATTAACATGTGTGTAGAGAGAGAAAGAGAGGAGAGAGAGACGCAGAGAGAGAAAGAGACAGTGAGAGAGAGAGAGAAAGAGACAGTGAGAACAAGAGGGAGAGAGAGATCGAGAGAGAGAAGGAGAGAGAGAGAAGAGAGGGCCGTGGGGGGTCACCGGCAATGGGGGTTACGGTGGCCAGCCAGAAGGGAGGACGACGGTGGGGCGGCAGGCGGCGGCAGGCGGCGGCCGGAGGTTGCCGACGGCGAAGACAGCGTGGTGGGAAGGGCAGTGGTTACCGGCGACGGTGGGCGACGGTGGGCGACGCGGCAAGGGGCTCGCGGGTAAGACGGCAGCGGCGGTGGTGCAGGTGGAGCACAAGTGGAGGGGAGGTCGGCAGAGGTTGGTGGTAGTGAGGGAGAGATGATGGGCGACGACAGAGGGAGAGAGGGAGTAGGAGAGAAGATGGGCGACGGGGGTCTCGCGGTGGTCGTAGGGGAGATGATGCATAGGGGGAGACGGAGGAACGGCGGGGTGGCGTGGGCTAAGCGGCGATGGCTGGAGGGGAGAGATCGAGGAGGCGGCCGACGGCGGCTAGCAGTGCCGGCTATGGGGGGCTGGGCGACGGTGCAGGTGGTGGGCTCGTGGCTGTGGGTGGTGGGGAGCGACGGTCAGTGTAGAGGGGGGGGTTCGCGGGCTGTGGAGGGAACGGTGATGGGTTTGCAGGGAGGGGAGGTTAGATGGCTAGAGAGAGAGAGAGCTGTTAGAGGGGTAGAGGGAGGTCGATGGCAAGAGTGGTGGCGTTGCAGGGGGTTAGCGCGGCGGGGAGTGGAGGCCGGGGGAGAGAATGAAAGAGGGAGAGAGGAGGCGGTGAGGAGTTGTGAGGAGAGGCTGTCGCGGCGGTGGGCTCGAAGGCGGGTTGGCAGGCGGCAGGTGGCATATAAGGGAGGACGTCGGCGGGGACAAGGTGGGCTCGTGGGTGCAGATGGGCTCGCGGGTGCAGGTGTGCGAAGGTAGGAGGGAAAAGGAGAGAGAGATGGAAGGTTGGCAGCGTGAGAGGAAGAGAGAGGGGAGGGGTAGTGGCGGTGGTTGCAGTGGGGAGAGAGGAGGGACGGCAGCACGGCGGTGGCCAGCGAGGGTGTTGGGTGTAGTTAGAGGGAGAGAAAGAGAGTCAGTGAGAGGAGAGATGGGGAGTGAGGTTGGAGAGGGGAGAGGGGTTGCGATGGAGTGAGATGGGTGGTAGGTTGGGTGTGTGACGGTGAGAGGGGATAGAGGGACGCCGGAGATGGGCGGGGGTCGGGGGTGACGTGCAGGGTGGCCGGCGGCGGTTGCGGCGATGATAAGGGAGGGGAAGAGAGAGGCGCGGTGGAGTGGACGTGAGGTTAGAGAGAGGGAGAGGGGAGGCGGTGGTGCTGCCGATGTGGGGTTGTGAGGAGGTGTATATGGAAGAGAGGGAGAGGTGGAGAGAAAGAGATGAGAGATGAGAGGGAGATCAGAGGGCGACGGTAGTGAAGTGGAAGAGAGTGATGTGGGGAGAGGTGGAGGGTGGAGGAGGGCTGCGGCAGGGGAGGGTGTGCTCGGTGGGTTCACCTGGGGAGAGAGGTGGGCTGAAGGGATGGGAGTGTGTATGGCGTGGATAGAGGGTCGACGGCATGAGGTGAGCGAGAGGAGGTGGTGGTGTAGGGGGGTTCGGTTCTTTCTGCATGGGGCCTGAGAGAAAAAGAAAGTGAGATGTGGTTTTTATGGACGTGAGTGGAGAATGAGATATGAAGAGAGAGAAAGAGATAAGGAGATGATGGTGAGATGGAAGGGGTTACGTGGGTTATTGAGAGAAGGCCGGAGAGGAGGGGGGCACGGCGGTGGTGTCCGGCGAGGGTGGTCGGAGGAGGAGTGGAGGACTGCAGGGTGGTAAGTGTGTAGAGGCTGTGGGTTTAGAAGTGTTAGAGGGTGAGAGAGAGAGGGTGAGGTGGTCGGAGGACTGCCGCGGCGGTGTGTGAGAGGGAGAGAATAAGATAGGTGGCATGGGGTGATGGTTTGGGGTGAGGGCTGCGGAATGGAGAGGGTCCGAGGGAGAGAATGAGAGAGGGAGAGGGTGGCTGGGCAGAGAAAGAGGAATGAAAGTGGGAGAGGTGTGCGTGGAATGAGAGAAAAAATGAGAGTGGGAGATGGGAGTGAAAGGAGTTGAGAAGGGGAGTGAGGGTGTCGACGTGAGAAAGAGATAAGGTGGGAGAGAGTGTGCTCAGTTGGTGAGGGAGAGTTGAAAGAGAGAGATGGGGACGTGTTCTAGTGATAATAGAGGGGAAAAGATATAATAGAGAAGGGGCAAGATCCGAGAATCAAGGGAGGAGTGGGGTGTGGATGGATCCATTATGTAATTATTTATTTATTTTTTGTTTATTCGTTTTTATTTTTTTTGTTATATATATATATAAATTATTTTGGTTTTATTTTGGTTTATTTTATTTTATTTTTTATCATTTTGTTATTTTGTTATTTTTATTTTTATTATTTTTTGTTTTTGAGTTAAGAGTTTTTTTTATATGTAGAAAATAATCAATACACAATTTCATGATTCAATTATGCAATTTTTTAAATGTGTCTCATTAATTACCAAGAAAATTATTTTATGTGAAATCAAAATTATTATAAAAAAATGAAAATCACTCAAATAACTCAAATGTGAAAGTCACTTTGGGGCATCGTGGTATAATATGAGATTTGCTCACGATAATGTCAAAATAGCCCGTCTACAGCTGTCCTGCCTTGGCGTCTGCTTTGTAGGGGAATGACACATAGCGGAATGGAATGAAGTGTAGGAGTGGACTGAAAAGTAGATGTCAAGGTGTGATGAGACACGCTCTCAACATTTGCTGATTAGAATCTTTCCCAAGTCTTAACGAAACAACCCTGAGGAAGGTCGTCCAAAATAAACGATTGTCTGGATGGTAAATAAATAAGGGAAGGAAATAATGTGCGCTGAGGCACGACTAAGAAAAGGGACCAACTTCCGTGCGTGGAAGTTCTTATGGTCATGAACCTACATGTCTCACCTTTGGGGAGTGGTTACCAGCCAATGTGGAGGTGCTACGGCCAAGGTGCGTTCGAATGGAGTAAAAGTAAAGAAACAGATGAAGATAAATCCAAACAAGGGTCTATTTCAGCCAAACAGCTCAGGGTAGCCTCGGTGAGACTTAGTACTTAATTCGGAATGGAATATCTCATATTGGATTAGGAACTTAAGCATAGTGGCTCTCACGATCGAATTAAGTGAATGATTTTTCATAATGATATCAAGATCATAACAGTAGAAATTAGCCAAGGATAATATTATTAAGCTGTGAAGGATGGGTCAGGATACCAATCATGTGAGTCGATACCAAGCCAGAGCCCATTTATCCATGCACCGACATACCGAACGGAACCGTCGTCCCCAAACTACCATAACTTAACGGCCTGTCCATTCGAACAAATTCCTCTGAAATTATCACTGTTTAAAGGGGTAAGTCAAATTCCAGATTCAGTAAGGCTATAAGGTCCTCGGCACATTCTAGTTATGCATGATGTGATCTGTGGTGATATAGTTACATTTTTTTAAACCCCCCTTTTTTTGATTTTTTTTGTTGTTGTTTTGTTTTGTTTTATTTTTAAAACCCCCTTTTTTGTTCTTTATTTTTCTTTATTTTTTATTTATTATTATTTGTTACTTTTTTTACACAATCTACAACTTACACTCAGAACCAATCCATTGCATATAATTGTACAAGTAAATCATCACAAAAAGATAAAACAAAGTCCATAATGGCAACCCCGCATCAACATTTTTTATTACTTCTTTTATTCCTTTCCTTTCTATAAATATCCCCCCTTTGGCCTAGGGAAGAACATAAGGAGTGGTATTGAATCCTTTGAGGGAGAAGGGGAGTTCTAGCCCTTTTTAGATGGAAGCTGAATTTGCCCGTCCCGTTCAGAGAAGCAGGCCAGACAATGGCTTGAAGAGGCTCAGCGATATCAAGGGTCACTTGAGCGAGAGGATTTCTTCGTGAATGGTGAGTTGGTATTTTTTTCTTTCCTTTCACCTCTTTTCTGCATTATTTCACTTGGCCCTTTTCTTTCAGCCATACCCCCTCTTTTCGGATCCGCGAAAATTCTCCAAACTGCCTTGGCTTTCAAAGCTCACTTCCAAAATCACTATCGGTATGAGGGCTATCGTCACAAAATGGCACCTTCAAGGGCTCTTGATTCATGCCAAGCATTACGACAAGATCTATATAGATTGGGCGGCTATGAGTGCATTGGTGGAGATTTGGCATTCTCAAACCCATACTTTCATTTTTTTCACTTTCGAATCGACCATCCTTCTCGAGGAGACGAAACTCCCACTTGGTCTCAAAAGATTCAGAAAGGACAACAAGATAAAGATCCTGCCCATGTTACAAAAGATCACCTCCGAAGAAATTCTCTGAAGTTTTATGCCTTCCGGAGCCATCAAGAGCATCCAGACCCAAAGGGGAATCAACCTGCAAAAGTTTGCGAAATGGACTATGAGTGCCCTAGCAGAACTAACAGATGATGCATATCTGGAGGGACTCATGAAGGGGTTTACTATTTGCTTGGCGGGAGCCCTCCTATTCCCTTGCACCGACAACATCGTTGAGGAAAGTCAATTGGGCGCGATTTGTGGAATTTGGGAGGGCAAAAGAGTGGGGTCAGCCGTCCTCGCCTACCTTTACAGTGGTCTCACGGCTTCCAGCATGGGCCAACCTCCTTATGGGTGCATGCTTCTTCTCAACTGTTGGATTGATCTTCATTTCAAATTCAACCATCGTGATGGAGCGCAGACTCTCTCGAAGATCTTCCAACAAAACCCCCTCTCTTACATGGCCGATGTATTGGGCTTTGGCGGGAATGTGACCAATCGCATGCCCCAACTGAAGACACGTGGAGATTGACTGGCTCATTTTGGCACTATGGCGTAAAATCTATTTACTTATGCACCGGCATGCTTATTCCCACATGAGCTTCTTACGAGATCTGCTCCTGATGCGGAACTCCAACTCATCGGTGCAACCGAATTTGTTCTTTATAACACGCATCGGTGTTATTCTCAGATCGATCTCCCTCACTATTCTTTTCCGACGTTCTCCGACTTTCCTTTAATTAAGAAAAGGGAGCTGGACAAGGATGGTGATGCCCAGGCCGTGAAGATGATCAAAGCGTCATGGAAGATAAGCATTCCGCGGAAGGCAATGGTGCATATAAAGGAAGACCGAGAGTTGTGGAGAGTTTATGTAACTGAATTGAGGAAGATGAGGCGTAGAGTGCCCAGCCCTTAACCCTTTTGTATCTAATAAGCACGGACTTTGGACACTTAATGCGTGTGATTTTCACCTTCTCTCCCCCTTCTTCTTCTTCTTCTTTTTTTACCCTCCTTCCCTTTCTTTTGAGTGTCCACGTGCCATGGCTGCAGGATGCCCGTGACACCATGATAACGAACTTGCAAGCTCGTTTGGCAGATACGGAGCAACAGTTGAGTGACACCCGTGTAGCTTTGGGTTCCTCGGTAAGTCCGGACGTACATATTCTCAGTTACAGCTAGAGATTCCTGGCGCTAACCCCTTAATGTCACCTCGTTTGTATGACAGCGTGCCCAGCTCGACGCAGTCTCATCAATAATGGGAGCAGACGGTGTTTCCTCCAGTTTAAGGATCCCTACTTCAGAATTAGATCTGCTTCACGAGAAACTTGCTCGTTCGACGTAGCGAGCTGCGGAGGCAGAGGGAATGCTTTCTGCCCAGGTGAGGGTATCATCATAGAATTTTCTTTGTTTATGCCTTACCATATACCTAAGATGGTGTACATGGCAGGCGAAAGAATTGCAGGAAGCATTGGCTCGTGTCGCACAGGGGGGAGTTAGAGTAGTAGAGCTAGAGGAATTGCAACGTCGTCCAGATGATGACTCTTCTCATGATGTTACAGAGTTAAGGATCACCCTCCAGCTAGAAAAAGAAGACAGGGAGAGAGAATGGGCCGAGAAGGAAAGGGATAGGGAAAGAGAGAGGGCCGAGAGATTGGTCGAGAAAGAAGAGAAGAGGGCCCTAGAGGCCCAATTATTTGAACTTCGGATCAGTCTCGGTCTCGCTGAGCAGTGGCTGAAGGACGGTGAGGAACACTACCGAAGAGCACGAGAGCATGGCTTTCGTGTTAGTAGCTTCTTTGCAGCCCCCGCAGATCGACGTCGGGGTGTGGAGATGGAAAGAGGACTCCAGAGCGGTAGGAATATCACTTCTCATGGTTTGATGACACCCTCTAGAGCTTCTTGTCCGGAGAGCGGCGAGACGAGTAATGCGGAGAGAGAGGGTGAAACTTGATGTAAACTTTTTTATTTGTTTGTTTATTTTTGTTTTCTATATATATATATATAATGGAATAAAATATTTGGTTCTTTGTTCTTGCCTCTTGCTTGCTCACTGGAATCCATGCACACATCACTTAAACAACAAGTTAGAATATCTGCTCTGACTTGACCCCTTGCTCAATAAGCAGGTATTTGTTTTGAGCTGTCCTTGATAACGAGTCAAGGGGCCAAGCCTTTATCAATAAAGGCAAGGTAAAGTGAAATGGTGATTGCGACACACAGGCATACAAATGCAAACAAGAATTAAAGGATGAAATGTAGCACACTGATGCAATCATGCAAAATGTAATTTTTTTCTCTTTTTTATGTTTTGATTTTTGTCTCTTTTTGTTTTGATTTTTTGATTTTTATTTTTTTTCTTTTTTCTTTTTTGTCCTTTCTCTTTTTTTTTGTTATTTTGATTCTTTCTCTTTCTTTCTTTTTTGACACCTATTATAACAATCGGTATGGTTCTCGGATCAAGGTTGCTTACGAATCGTTCTTTAAGTAGCTCAACATAAGGTCAACGTGCTTGACGTATCCCTCCCTAGAATCGACTTTGCCATTTTTGGAAACATGACTTGGATTTTTTTTTATTGTAGGGACATATGTCTGAGGTATCATAATTTTTTTGAAGTCTGGGATTCAATGTATTTTTGTTACTAACACCTGGTGACCATCCATATGGCATTTGACCTTCATGGGGACGGGATTTTCTCACGAACCTCCCAGGTATCCTGAACGCACATCTAAGTTGATTTGGGCCTCTAGACTCCTCGAATGGCAATCCTGCCGGTTAAGACTTACCTTGATGACAATACCGTCATGCTATGCTTAGGATCCCAGTTGCTTCCGACCACAGGGATACACCCAAAAAGTGTTCAAGGTAAATGATTTACCCGACCCGGGTCTATTTCCACACAACTCTAGATGGTATATGATAGAACACCTTGGAACACTAACGGTCAACTGCGCGACGCTGACCCGGAATCAGACGCCGTCGCACCAATAGGTGACGTGCTTGCATTGACCTAAGCCCGAGGTTATAATAAGAAGACATCAAGATGGTAGATAGTGGTCTTGACCATCCAGAAACACCGAAATTCCTTCACGGCGATGGCTTTTGTCTTTTAAAGTGGACAACCATTCTCTCTCTCTCTCTCTCTTTTGTTTTTTTATTTTTTTGACAGGAGGTTGCATGCCTTGGCAAGGTGCATCTTTCAGAATTTCCATTTAGCTTTCATCTTCGAGGGGCGAAGGAGGAGTCATGGAGATAAACCTTCCGAGAGGACCGGCAAAGCCATTGACCCGGCGAGCCATCAGGGGCCTACTCGACTCTCCCCTTTCAGGCAATTTCAGACCAAGCCTCAAGCATTTTCATTTCGTTGCCCCATTTATGGAATTTATATTTTGTTTTGAGGGGTTTCGTTTGAAATCAGGCACGGCCACGACCAGACTTTTATTTATTTTTCGGGGGAGATATAATCATTTGATATGTTGGAATCTCTCTTGTATGGCTGCGGGGACACTGCCCTATTCTCGTGCTCTAACTCAGGTTTGAGGCGGTGGATCCTACTTTCACCTTCAGGGTGTTGTACTTCTGCTGCTGTAGGTTCAACGTTTTAAGGGCGCCAGCTATCTCATTGGGTTGAGAAGGGAAAGAATAAAGATTACAACTTTCCTGGAGACCCTCGAGATGAGGCCCCACTACAGGCAATGCTACCATTTTTTTTTTGGCTAAAACACGCGCGTATGTACTTGTTGCCTCTTTTAATGAGCATAGGCCGACATGACTGAACATGGATCTCCACAGTTCTGGCAGACCAAGACCCGAGACTTACCAAACCTTGATGGCCCCTATCCTAACATGAAGGATGGATGCAATGACTTGACTCCTTGATGATCAATAGGCATTAGTTTTTTTATTTATTATTATTATTATTATTTTATTTTTTATGTTTTGGGAGGGCCCTCATGTCGAGGTAACAAAGATCAGATAGTGAATTTCCAACTCCGATGGTCCTCGTATCATGCCGGTTGTTATACCTATTTAAAGGTAGTATTTCTTAAGAAAAAGTCCATTCCAAGGGTGGGACAGTTCGGCACACTCGGCGTTGACTAACTTGTAGGCATTGCCAGGATATACAGCTTGAACCACGTATGGTCCTTCCCAATTCGGTTGGAGTTTAGAACGCTGCCCACCAGGTTTTACAAAAATTCTTTTAACTACCATTTCACCGACTTGAAATTTCCTTTCAATGACCTTCTTTTGATAAAAATATATGAGTCTATTCTGGTATACACGTGCATGCTCGGCAGTGACCAGCCGTTTCTCGTCTAAGAGTTCCAATTGGACAAGGAGTGAATTCGACGTTCGTCGAGGGAAAGTTTCTTGTCCAGTTGTACCCAAAGAGAAGGGAGCAAGATTTCATACGGGACTACTGCCTCCATCCCGTAAGTAAGGGCGAACAGAGTTTACCCAGTGAGAGTACGGATTGAAGTGCGATAGGCCCATAGAGCTTCAATCAGCTTTTCTGGCCAATCCGAGAACTTGTTAGACTCACAGGTCTTTTTTATGACTTTAATCAATGTTTTATTAGTGGCCTCTGCTTGGCCATTGCCTTGTGGATAATAAGGTGATGAATGATGCAATGCAATTTTATACCTTTTGTAGAGGTTTTGAAGATCCTGAGAAATGAATTGTGGCTCATTGTTGGTGATGATAGTTCTTGGGATGCCGAACCTGGCGATGATGTTCTTCATGATGAACTTGCAGACTGTTGATGCTTTGACATCCACGTAAGCTTCGGCTTCTGCCCATTTGATGAAGTACTCCGTTGCAATAAGGATGAATGATTTTTGTTTAGTAAGGGAGTTGGGATTACCAAGTGGACCAATGATATCGAAAGCCCACATGGAGAAAGGCCATGGGGAAGATATTGGATCTAGTGTGGAAGATGGGGAGTGAATCTTGTCGGCATGAACTTGACACATGACACACTTACGGACATAGACAGCACAATCCTCTTCCATGGTAGGCCAGTAAAAGCCTTGCCGAAGGATCTTCTTGACAAGCATTTGGTTGTTCACATGGCCACCGCACACACTAGAGTGTGCTTCCTCAACACAGTTCCAAACCTCATCATCATGAAAACATCTTAGAAGAACACCAGTGAGGCTTCTTGTATAGCACTCCTCCAACCAACATGTATCTTTGGGCCACTCTTCTTATGGCTCTCTTATCTTCTGACGTGGCCTCTTCAGGGTAGGACTGATCTTGACAGTACTTAGCAATCTCATAAAACCATGGCTGTTCCTCGTCAGCCAATTCTTCTTCTTATTCTGCCAGCATGATTTCCCTCTTCTCAAAGATTTATCCATCTTGGACCTTCCTTGCTACTTTTTCCTTGATCCTTACGTAGGAAGTGTCATGGACAGCAGAAGCATGATGCTTATAGATGGAGATGGACTCAAACCATCTACCCGGAGGGAACTTTAAGGATGATGCCAATGAGGCGAGGGCATCGTCCAGAATATTCTAGTCGCGAGGGACATGGACAAAGATCAATTTGGTGAATAATTTGGCAAATGCAGTAGTGAGTTCTTGGTAAGGCTTGAGCTTGGGATCGCGGGTGCGGTATTTGGTGAGCACCGGGCGGAGAATGAGTTGACTATCACCTGTAATTCACAGTTCGGTGATACCAAAAGAATGGGCAGCTTCCAGGCCAGCTAGAAGAGCCTCATATTCAGCTATGTTGTTGGTAACTGGGAATGCGAGCTGATATGCCAGTGGAATGGTAACACCTTCAGGCGACAAGAGGATAATGCCGACTCCTCTCCCTTGGGAATTCAGTGCTCCATCAAAATATAACATCCACATGCGATCATCTGATTGGTTTATGGACATTAGTTCCTCATCTGGAAACACTGATTGGATAGGGTCAAATTTGGGGAGAGGATGATGGGCGAGATGTTCGGCTATGGCATAGCCTTTAATCACCTTTTGCTAGATGTAGGTGATGTCAAATTGTGAGAGGAAGCTTTGTCAATGTGCTAACCTATAAGTAAGGATAGACTTTTCCATAAGGAATTTGATAGGGTTCATCCGGGCAATTAAATGGACTTCGTGAGCTAGAAAATAGTGCTTCAATTTCTGCACCACCCAAACAAGGGCGGATCAGGTTTTCTCCATAGCCGTGTATTTCTGCTCACAGGGGTTGAGAAATTTGGATAAGTAATAGGTTGCCCTTTCCTTACCCTCTTCATTAACTTGTGCCAAAATAGCTCCCACGGAGTCATCCAGAACTGAGATCTAGAGGATTAGCGATTTTCCTGGTGTTGGTGGTATTAGAACGGGTGGATTGGCTAGATACTCCTTCAGTCCTTCAAAGGCTTTTTGGCACTTAGAATCCCAACAAAACTCAGTTCCCGATTTAGTTAACTCATAAAAAGGTTTGCACCTTTGTGAATACTGGGACACAAATCGGCGAATGAATTGCAACCTTCCGATTAACCCTCGAACTTCTCTCAGATTCTTCGGGGGTGGCATATCTCTAATTGCCTTGGCCTTGTTGGGGTCTATCTCAATACCCCTTTTACACACGTTGAAGCCTAATAACTTACCCGATGAAACACCAAATACGCACTTCTTCAGATTCATTTTCAATTTGAACTCCTTCGATCTTTGCAATACCTTGGCTAGGACTTCTGCATGCTCTACTCTACTCCTTGATTTCACCAACAGGTCATCCACATACACTTCCAAATTTACGTGGATCATGTCATGAAATATCGCCATCATAGCTCTTTGGTAAGTAGCTCCAGCATTTTTTAACCCAAACGGCATGATCACATAGCAATAAGTTCCCCATGGTATGGTGAATGACGTCTTCTATTGATCTTCTTCTGCCAAGCGGATTTGATTGTATCCCGAAAATCCATCCATGAACGAGAGAGTTTCTTAACATGCCGTGTTATCAACAAAAATATCGGTATGAGGCAAGAGGAAATCATCTTTTGGACACGCGCGGTTAAGGTCCCAAAAATAAATACAGATTCTCACCATTCCATCCTTCTTCATGACCGGGATAATGTTTGCCACCCATTGGGGATAAAGGACGACTCTAATGAACCTGGCTTTGAGGAGCTTGTCGACCTCATCCTTTATTTTCAAAGCCACTTGAGGGTGGAAACATCTTAACCTTTATTTTATCGAGACGGGCCCTGGTTTTAAAGTTAAGCAGTGTTCGACCAGAGTGGAATCCAAACCTGGCATATCCTCGTATCTCCATGCAAACGTGTCCTTGTATTCCTTGAGAACTTTAATTAATGCCTCTTCTTCATATGATGGTAAATTGTTACTTATGAGGACAATCCTAGAGTCTTCCTCGGTTCCCAAATTTACCTCTTTGGTGGATTCTTCTACAGCAGTTGACGGCTCATCAAATCTTCTCATCCCGCTGGCATAAGCGTCAACCATGTCCTCATATTCTTCATCCCCTTCTTCAATAGGGTACTCTTCATCTGTGAGCTTATAAACTCTATACCCCTCATCAATTGTACACTTCTCCTCACATTCTATTTCTGGCACTTAGATGAGATTTTCTAGCAGTTGAGGAATGGCTAGGCATGCCTGACACTTATTGGTTAGATCTAGAAGGAATCGACGAGGGATTTGCCTACACTTGGACTTTCTCCTTGGTACTACCCTTGACTCATTAATCCTAACCTGACTGACCTGTCCTATAGACGAAGAAGAAGCTGAAGAATGTACAGGAAAAGACCCCTCAGAGGAGGGGTAAAGAAGGTCACTCAGGGGACCTTGAATGAGTGACACGTAAGTCGGGACGCACTCGTAAGAGACGTAGGAGGTCTCCTCAAAGGAATTGCAGTGTTGAGGGGTTTGGAAGTTGGCACTTTTTTTTTCGTTTTCATTTTTGATAACACAACAATTAAAGACAGTTGTAGAAGAAGAGTAAGGAATGATAGCAAGGTGGTTGGATGGATCATAGAGCAAATCATGATTGAAAAGTTTATGCGGGTTAAAAAACCCGCGTAGAAGTGTAAGGAGAGAAGGGGACCTGGGAAGATCATCAGACAACCGTCTGGCTCAGGAAGAAGATAGCAGCAAAGGCTGAGATGAGTGAATAGAGAGAATGACGGCTAATGAGCCGCTAATGGCATAGTTGGTGACGGACAATGATCCGTCAATGAAAAAGTCTTCTTGGCGAGGATGGTTTGGAGTATTGGCAATAGTTATGGTTTCCCCTGGCATCACGGAGATCGGAGGTGGCCCTTCTAGATGCGGAGGCAAGAACATTCGCTACAGTGCGATGGAAATATCATATGTATCGAACCATTTATACCGTTTGCACTCCGGGCCATCAATCTTACCTCTTTTAAAAGCTCTCGAGTAGCCCTCAACCATATATACAACATGTGAATGTCCACGTGTTTCTTGTGGATCGTCCCCCATCTGAACAATAGGACCCTTCTTGGAGTATGAATACAAAGACCATTCAAGAGGTTTCCCATCTTCCTCAATCGGGCCTTCAAAGCCTAGGCTGACTCTAAGGATTACCCTTGGCTTCTTCACCAGCCTTAGTCTTCCTTGTAACTATGCCCCTAGACCTTTGCCTTGCTGGTAGCCCAAGTTCTTCATGATCTCCCATCCCTTGGAATGGGATGGGGGACGCGCCATTGACCTGGGAAGCGGCTTCTTTTGTGTTGGTGAGGCGCGACTGGGGTCACACACATCTAACAATGAAAGAATAGGCCTATGGGTCGGCCAAACAGAGGGTAATGAAGTGGTAATAGCATCTACCATAGAGAGCAGGGGCATGGTACACACTTTGACGACCCGTCCCTTGTACGGGAACTTTAGGCATTGGTGGTTGGGGGAAGGGACATCATTCAATGTCTCTATATAAGGACGACCCAATATGCTCTCGAATGTGGGGTCCATGTCAAGAATGTGAGACTCCATAGGAACGGCAACAGGGCCCACTTCTACATTAAGAGTAATCATTCCCTGTGGCAGCCTTTTGCTGTTATCATATGCTGTGACTGTGACAGCCGACGGCCTTATCTGCTCTATGTCAACCTTACATAGCAAGAGAGTGCTCATGGAGATTACATTGATTGAGGCACATGTATCCACTAGGCACGGGTTCACGGACACCCCGTTGATCTTCACCGCAATGCACAAAGCATATTTCAAAGCTTCCTGGGGGCCAAGCTCGTGGTCCTGGAATGTGATGGCCAACCGTTGTATGCTTGTCGGCGTCAGCACCGATGATATCTTCTCTACTGGGAGATCCTCGTTCACCATGACTTTTTGAAGATATTTCATTAGTGCCTCTTGATGGGACGTAGACCTCTTAATCAACTCCAGGATGGAGATCCAGGCATGCATCTTGTCCAGATGTTTCAGAAGATCATATTGTGTCCCGGGGATGGACTCCTCTGGCTATTCTTCGGTGTCTTTCTTTGGCTGAGACTGCTCGGGGGCCTGGCTATTTTGGGGGAATACCCGGTGGAAAATCCTTCCACTACGGAGCACCATGGCTTGGGGTTTTGGCTGCACCTCTATGGAGTTAGGTGTGGGTTTTAGCAAGGGTTTAAGGGGTAGTGGTGGGGGAACAGTTGGTAGAGCAGGGGTGATAATAGTTGTAGGGGTTTTGATAAGGGATTTGTTTGGTGGAAGTGGATGGGGCCTCGGATGGATTGTGGATGATGAGGGGTTTGGAGGGATGGGTGGAGGCATAGTGGAAGTAGATGGTGAGGTGGATGGATTTTCCAATGGATGATGGATGATGAGAGGCTTTGCATGCAAGGGCGGAGGGATGGTGGAGGTAGATGTTGAGGTGAATGGTGCCTCGGATGGGTGATGGATGATGAGCGACTTTGTAGGCATAGGTGGAAGCATAGTGGAAGTAGATGGTGAGGTGGATGGGGTTTCGCATGGGTGATGGATAATGAGAGGCTTGGAGGGTAGGGGTGACGACAGAGGTGTAATGGATGGCGAAGCGGGGGGATGAGAGATGAGGTGAGGCCTTGAGGGTAAAGGGGGCATGGTAGATGGTGTTTGTTGGTGGATTAGCGGTGAGTTAGCAGCAGGGATGCAGATGAGAGGGCGTGATGGCTGTGGAAATGGGTGAGGCCTTGTTGCAGGTTGTGCTACAGGTCGAGGATAGACAGATGCGGGACGGATAAGGCATGGAGGTTGGCAAGACACATGATTGGCGGCAAGAACAGATGTCCCTTCCATATGCCAACCTTGCCCTCTTCCAACTTCTAGGAAGGAAGAGATGGTGTTGACTTGGTGGTTAGGCTGTTGGTGCTCCGGAAGTGGGTTCTGGATGATGCCCATGTTCAATTGCTGCTGTTGAGCCTGCTGAGGTTGCTGCTATGGCTGAGGTTGTTGTTGCTGTTGTTGCTGCTAGAATTGGGGTCTCGAAGGAGGTCTCCTGGCTTTTAACATGGCGATGTATCACCTCATTTCTTCCCAGTCAATCCCACCTTCGTCATTCGTATCATAAATATAGTCTTTGAATTGAAAATAGTTTTCCACTGTATGACCTGGTTATCTGTGGAAAATACATCTCGAAGTGTCAACATTCGGGGGTCACACGAGCTTCTCCCTTGGCAGAGTGAGTGTGTTGGCGGCCATGAGAGCATTGAAAATATCCGGCAATGATTCTGGCAATGGTGGATAATGGGCTCTTTTAGGGCCCATTGGCCTTCTCTGTTGTTGTGGAGGGCCATAGTTGCCAGGGGGTGGAACCTGATGATATTGAGGAGGTGGTAGTTGTTGGTGTTGTTGTTGGGGATGGAATGGCTACTGAGGCATGTTATTTTGCTGGGGGTTATTTTGGGGTGGAGGATAGTAGGGTTGTAGACCTTGCTGATTTTGCTGGAGGGGAAGTCGTGGCATTTGTGGAGGTCTTAGATTGGCTAGTAGGCTAGGGCTACCAACTACACTCACTTGCTCGTTTGTAACTACCCCTTCTGTGACTCCACCTTGAGGACCAATGTTTGTCTTTCTGATTACCCTTGGCTTTGGTGGTTCAAACATGTGCATAAGAGGGGAATCCTTTAACTGTGTCTGGACATATCGAGCCCTCTCATACAGTTCCTTCATAGTGGTGAGTTTGTTCTTGGCTAAGACGTGTCTAAATTGGGGAGTGGCATTCGACACGATCATCTTTACTTATTCCGATTCTGAAATGGGGTCTCTCACTTTCTCTGCCAAGGATCTCCATCTATCGGCAAATTGGATGAAATCTTCATCCGGCTTCATTCTTTCAGCCACTAGGTCAGTAATAGAAAGGGAGGGATCGACCCTATCCCGATACTTATGTAGGAATTTTTGTTGTACTACGTCGAAGTTCTCGGCCTCACTCGGCTCTAGGGAATAGAACCATTCTAAGGCGGGGCCATCTAATGATCTCCTGAATAGGTACACTAGGGATCTTTGATCGTTCTGCCAAAATGAAGACTCATACATAAAGTCCTTTAGGTGAATGAAGGGGTTGCCTGTGCCAGTGTACCATCGGTACGTTGGCATTTCAGAAGGGGGGAGATGGAATATCGGAAGGATTGGTAAAGAAATCTCAGGCGTGGACTTGACATCCACGATCTTTTTGAAATCTCGGAATTGTTCATCCATCTTGTTCAGCCTATGAAGGAGGGATTAGGTGACCTCATCGTAAGGAGCAGGTTGTGCTTGCCACTGAGGCCTCGCAGAAGCCTGAGAAGGGAATCCCGGATGAGAGGGATGCTGTGGCCTGCCAGTAAATGGAACTGGCGGAAATGTTGTATGAGGAATTAGTGGAGTTTGAGACTGGGGAGGAAATTGGAAAGACGGAGGTTGCAGACTTGACTGCCCAAGAGGGAAGGAGGAAGGAATCGCCTGTGTAGGCTCTTGAGTAGGGAGAGCAGCTGGTGTTGGGTCTTGGGGAGTAGAAGAAATAGATTTCCCTTTTAGGATGGCCTGAAAGGCTCGGACCTGCTCGGGATTGAGCTGTGTATTAGCGAGGACACCTAGCAGGGAGGAGATGTCTTGCGGCGGGGATGTTTCCCCAATGGTGGTTCACACCTCATATGATGGCTCGCGGGAGGAACCTGCGTCCTCAGCAGGGACATGTGTCCCCTGGTGACATGGGTTTGGATTCTGACCGTTCCAGGACATTTTCTGATCTTTTTCGGAACGCGAGATTTTGCCGGAACGTAATAACATACACACCCAAACAATAAGCAGAGATTAACAAACAAGTTGATGCTTTACGCCTTTTTTTCTCTTTTTTTTCTTTTTTTTCCGATCTGATGTTCACACAACAGGAGGGACCATAGTTACAGTATCGGTTTCCACCGTGTCACCTAAGGGCACTCGTCTCACCACGAATGGGCTGACTATCTCTAGGGAACTTCAATGGTACAACCAACCAAGTGAACGAAGAGGGAATCCTTCACGGTCGGGGACTTACGGAGGTCCCGAAGGAGGAGATCCTAGTCCGTTGAGAGGAATTCCCAACGGAGAGTCCTTCCTTCACCGAGAGGGGGTAACCCTAGAAAAGTGAAATAAAGGGGAAGATGGTATGCAATGCAGTGTTGAATTTAACAAAATGTGTGTAAACAGGCAACAAATATATAAGACAACAGAGATTGAACAAATATCACAAAGCTCCTTTTCCGTAACGATGCGAACCTCTTAAGATCTCACAAGAGACCGTGGGGTAATGCACGTAGTGCACGAGGGATGAAACTAAAATTGCAAGAGTGCTACTGGGAGCAAGAATGTAACGCGCACAGGCGCAATAAGGAGGGGCACACGCGGGTGCCAAGTGGAGGGGTACACGTGGGTGCCGAAAATATACGGGTAACCAAAGAAAACGAAAAGAAGTCCCACCGTGATGGCCAAGAGATGTGGACGATGAAATCGTAGCGTGAATTAGAGGATGATATGAGAACACACAACACGATACACACGGAGATTATAAGGAACAATAAGATTACAGAAATAAAAACCACCATGAGAACTTGTGTCTCCTGGGATTTTGAAATAGAATGAGATTACGAAGATGACGGGTGTTAAACCACCACGAGACGTGATTCTTTGTGGGATCTAAACAGAAAAACCACCACGAGAAATGACTCTCCGCGGGGTATGAACCGAAATGAAAATGACAAAATTAAACCACCGCGAGAGGTGACCCTCTCTGCGAGATTTATTGGGGGATGGGAGTGTGCAGAAATTAAATGCTGAAAGTAAATTGCCGAAATAAAGGGACCACTGCGGGAAGTAACTCGCCACAGGTTTTATTGGGTTAGTGTTAGGGGTTAGTGTTAGTGAACAGAAAGTAAATTACAGAAATTAAATGGTCATAGCGGGAAGTGACTCACCGCGACCTCGGGGGGAGAGGAAAGTGCTGAAATTAAATAATAGAAATTAAATGACTGAAATGAAACAAGGAGGGGAACTGCCGTGGGAACTGACTCTCTGCGCGAGTTTACGCAGGAATACCGCCGCGGGAAATGACTCTCCGCGCGATGTTGCTGGTGTGATCGTCAGGGGTCGAGAACCCCACAATTGAAAGAATTGATCGCGTCCGCCACGGGAGTGGAAACAGTGCGGGTCCTTTCTTCCTCTCCTGTCGGCCGACCGATGAAGAGGGCATTCTTTCGGTTATCCTGGTTGATGTTGTTCTTTTTTTATTTTATTTTCTTTTTTGTTTTATTTTATTTGTTTGTTTGTTTTTTTATATTTTTTTATTTTGAGAGGGATCTAGAGGGACAAAGAGGGAAATTATGAGATATGAAAAACGAAGAGAGAAATCCAGATGTGAAAAGATATGGAGAGAGAGTGAGATATAAAGAATAATAATAAAAATATTACATGTTACTAAGAATATATATAAAGAGAGAGAAGGAGAAAGATTATCTTCTTCTTCTTTTTTATTTTTGGAAAGTGACCTTTTGAGAGAGGGATAATAAAAAGAGGAGGAAAATATAGAAAATGGAGAGAGAGAGAGAGAGGGGTGAAAGCTTAATAATGCAAAATAAATATATATATGTATACACATATTAAAACCCACGTATGTGCACGTGGAGTAGGGAAAGAGAGAAAGTGAGAGATCGTGAGTGAGAGGGAGACATAGAGAGAGAGAGGTTTAGAGAGAGATAATGAAAACACTTAGTTAGAAGAAGGATATATCTAGAGAGATGAGGATGGGTGTGGTATTTAATAATAATAATATATATATATATATATATATATATTAACATGTGTGTGAAGAGAGAGAAAGAGAGAGAAAGAGAGGAGAGAGAGAAAGAGAGAGAGAGAGAGAAAGAGAGGATAGAGACAGCGAGAGGAAGAGAGAGAGAGAGGGGAGAGAGAAGGGAGAGAGAGAGAGAAGAGAGGGATCGAGAGAGGGAGAGAGAAGAGAGGGCCGTGGGGGGTCACCGGCAATGGGGGTTACGGTGGCCGGCCAGAAGGACGGACGACGGTCAGGCGGCAGGCGACGGCTGGAGGTGGCCGACGGCAATGACAGCGTAGTGGGAAGGGCGGTGGTGACCGGCGGCGGTGGGCGACGAAAGGTGGACGCGGCAAGGGGCTCGCAGGTAAGACGGCAGCGGCGGTGGTGCAGGTGGAGCGCAGGTGGAGGGGAGGTCGGCAGAGGTTGGTGGTAGTGAGGGAGAGATGATGGGCGACGGTAGAGAGAGAAAGGGAGTAGGAGAGAAGATGGGTGACGGGCGTTTCGCGGTGGTCGTGGGGGAGATGATGCAGAGAGGGAGAGGGAAGAACGGCGGGGTGGCGTCAGTGCAGCGGCGACGGCCAGAGGGGAGAGAGGAGTCGGCAGAGGGCGGCTAGCAGTGGATGGCTATGGGGGGCTGGGCGATGGTGCAGGTGGTGGGCTCACGGCTGTGGGTGGTGGGGAGCGACGGTGAAGTGCAGAGGGGGGGTTCACGGGCTGTGGAGGGAACGGTGATGGGTTTGCAGGGAGGGGAGGTGAGATGGCTAGAGAGAGAGAGAGCTGTTAGAGGGGGAGAGGGAGGTCGATGGTAGGAGTGGTGGCATTGCAGGGGGTTAGCGCGGTGGGGAGTGGAGGCCGAGGGAGAGAGGAGGCAGTGAGGAGCTGTGAGGAGAGGCTGCCACGGCGGTGGGCTCGCAGGTGGGTTGGTAGGCGACCGGTGGCGTATGGGGGAGAACGACGGGGGGGACAAGGTGGGCTCGCCAGTGCAGGCGGGCTAGCTGGTGCAGGTGTGCGAAGGTAGGAAGGAAAAGGAGAGAGAGAGATGGAAGGTTGGCAGTGTGAGAGGAAGAGAGAGGGGAGGGCTAGTGGCGGTGGTTGTAGTGGGG
This sequence comes from Amorphophallus konjac, assembly GCA_022559845.1. Taxonomy (NCBI): domain Eukaryota; kingdom Viridiplantae; phylum Streptophyta; class Magnoliopsida; order Alismatales; family Araceae; genus Amorphophallus; species Amorphophallus konjac. The sequence continues at coordinate 264,000,186 of CM040121.1, forward strand.
AGAGAAGAGGGACTACAGCGCGGCGGTGGCCAACGAGGGTGTTGGGTGTAGTTAGAGGGAGAGAAAGAGAGTCAGTGAGAGGAGAGATGGGGAGTGAGGTTGGAGAGGGGAGAGGGGTTGCGATGGAGTGAGATGGGTGGTAGGTTGGGTGTGCGACGGTGAGAGGGGATAGAGGGACGCCGGAGATGGTCGGAGGGACGCCGGAGATGGGCGGTTGCCGGAGGTGACGTGCAGGGTGGCCGGCGGTAGTTGCGGCGGTGAGAAGGGAGGGGAAGAGAGAGGCGCGGTGGAGTGGACGTGAGGTTAGAGAGAGGGAGAGGGGAGGCGGTGGTGCTGCCAGTGTGGGGTTGTGAGGAGGTGTATATGGAAGAGAGGGAGAGGTGGAGAGAAAGAGATGAGAGATTAGAGGGAGATCAGAGGGTGACGGTAGTGAAGTGGAAGAGAGTGATGTGGGGAGAGGTGGAGGGTGGAGGAGGGCTGCAGCAGGGGAGGGTGTGCTCAGTGGGTTCACCTGGGGAGAGAGGTGGACTGAAGGGATGGGAGTGTGTATGGCGTGGATAGAGGGTCGACGGCATGAGGTGAGCGAGAGGAGGTGGTGGTGTAGGGGAGGTTCGGTTCATTCTGCATGGGGCCTGAGAGAAAAAAAAAGTGAGATGTGGTTTTTGTGGACGTGAGTGGAGAATGAGATATGAAGAGAGAGAAAGAGATAAGGAGATGATGGTGAGAGGGAAGGGGTTACGTGGGTTATTGAGAGAAGGCCGGAGAGGAGGGGGGGCACGGTGGTGGTGTCCGGCGAGGGTGGTCAGAGGATGAGTGGAGGACTGTGGGGTGGTGAGTGTGCAGAGGTTGTGGGTTTAGAAGTGTTAGAGGGTGAGAGAGAGGGGGTGAGGTGGTCGGAGGACTGCCGCGGCGGTGTGTGAGAGGGAGAGGGAGAGAATAAGATAGGTGGCGTGGGGTGATGGTTTGGGGTGAGGGCTGCGGAATGGAGAGTGTCCGAGGGAGAGAATTAGAGAGGGAGAGGGTGGCTGGGCAGAGAAAGAGGAATGAAAGTGGGAGAGGTGTGTGGAATGAGAGAAAAAAAATGAGAGTGGGAGATGGGAGTGAAGGGAGTTGAGAAGGGGAGTGAGGGTGTCGACGTGAGAAGGAGATAAGGTGGGGTAGAGTGTGCTCGGTTGGTGAGGGAGAGTTGAAAGAGAGAGATGGGGACGTGTTGTAGTGATAATAGGGGGGAAAAAGAAATAATAGAGAAGGGGCAAGATCCGAGAATCAAGGGAGGAGTGGGGTGTGGATGGATCCATTATGTAATTATTTATTTTTTTGTTTATTCATTTTTCTCTTTTTTGTTGTTTTATATATATATATTTTTATTTTATTTTATTTTTTATCAGTTTGTTATTTTATTATTTTATTATTATTTTTATTATTTATTTTTGAGTTAAGAGATTTTTTTTATATGTAGAAAATCATCAATACACAATCTCATGATTCAATTATGCAATTTTTTAAATGTCTCATTAATTACAAAGAAAATTATTTTGTGTGAAATCGAAATTATTATAAAAAAATGAAAATCACTCAAATAACTCAAATGTGAAAGTCACTTTGGGGCATCATGGTATAATATGAGATTTGCTCACGATAATGTCAAAATAGCGTGTCTACAACCCTTTTCACAAATTGATGATGAAGGATGTCCCGTTTTATTGGGATGAAGAATGTCAGGCGGCATTTGAAAAGATGAAGGAATATCTCAAGACCCCTCCTGTGCTCGATGCGCCAGTAAAATAGCGGCCGCTGATCTTATACATAGCAGCCACGCATTATTCTCTGGGGCGATGTTGGTCCAAAATAACGATGAAGGAAAGGAGCAGGCCCTCTACTATCTCAGCAGAAGATTGGTGAGGACCAAAGAAAAATATTCATACATTGAGAAGAGTTGCCTGGCGCTGGTCTTCGTGTTTAAGAAGCTTCGAAACTATATGTTGTCGCATGAAATTAAGTTGGTCTCCAAGGCAGATCCATTGAAGTATATATTATCTCAGCCAGCACTGAAGGGCCATCTGGGAAAATGGGCGGTCATACTTATGGAGTTCGATATCTCCTATGTGCCGCAGAAAGCCATCAAGGGACAAGCCATTGCAGATTTCTTTGCTACACACCCAATATCTAAAGATTCTCTATTGCAAGCGGAGCTGCATGAAGATGAAACACTAGAAGTAAACCAGGTGCAGTCCACATTGTGGCAACTGTATTTCGATGGCACCTCCAGAATTGACACTACGGCCAGTGGGCCTAGCAGAGTTAGAGCTGGTGCAGGCGTAGTCCTGAAATCTCTAGAGGGCGAGGTCGTGCACACCTCCTGTTCAATCAACAAGCCTTGCGCAAACAATGAGGCAGAATATGAGGCTTTGATTATCGGCCTGCAAATCGCCCTATCCATGGGAATTCAAATACTGAAAGTCTATGGGGATTCCATGCTAATTTTTAAACAAGTCAAAGGAGAGTTCGATGTCCGAAAGTCGGAACACCTCCCCTATCACCAGCTGGCGCTATGCCTGATGGCGAAATTTTATTTCATCCAGATAAAGCACATCAACCGAGGACAGAATGCTCAGGCAGACACCCTCGCAAAGCTAGCTAGTTCCCTGGCAGTCCCGCCAGATGAGAGCCTGAATGTAATCGTCATCAATAGGCGGCAAGTACCGAGTATGATGGATTTCCTAAGTACGGGAGAAGAAAATGAAGTTATGCCTGTAGAAGAAGCTCGAAAACCCGATTGGCTGGAGCATCTACTACAATGATTTCAACGCCAGCAGTTGCCAAATGAAAAAGAATAGAGAATGAAGTTAATAAGAATCAAAGATTCTTGCGAAATTAGAAACGAGACTTTGTTCTGAATAATGGCGGATGCCAGAAATAAAGTCTTACTGCGTTGCTTGTCCACCAAGGAAGCCCTGCAAGTCATGCATGAGGTGCATGCCGGGTCAGCTGGAGCACATCAGGCCTGTTCGAAAATGAAAATCGAAATAAAGAAACTAGGCTACTACTGGCCCACCATGTTTAATGACTACTGCGAGTTCGTCAAGACTTGTCAGAAATGCCAGGAGCATGCTAATATCTCGAGGAGGCCTCCGGCACCACTACACCCCACCATCCAAAGTTGGTCGTTCGCTCAATGGGGCACGGATGTGGTGGGTCCTCTACCGTCCTCCTCCTCTGGATGCAAGTACATCTTGGCGGCCATAGACTACTTCTCTAGATGGGCAGAAGCGGTGGCATTAAGAGAAGTAACGGGGGAGCTGGTCGCCAGGTTCTTCTGCCAGAATATAATATTCTGGTTTGGGGTTCCCAGCCGAATCATTTTTGACAATGGCAGCCATTTCAGGAACCAGAAGGTATACCGGTTGGCTGATAAATATAAAATTGATTGGAAGACTTCGTCTCCCTACAACCCTCAAGCTAATGGGCTTGCAGAAGCTTTCAATAAAATACCGTGCACCTTGCTGGCGAAAATTGTTAACTCCAGTAAAAGAGATTGGGAAGAAAGGATGTACGAAGCACTTTGGGCTTATCATACAGTTTATAAGACCCCAACTGGTTGCTCACCATTCTCCCTCGTGTACGGGTCAGAAGCGGTGGTACCAATTGAATTGGAAGTCCCATCACTACGGGTCGCCATTCAGCATGGTCTAGTCGGCAACGAACAAGCCAATGTGGAAAGAAGATTGGAGGAGCTTGCCGATTTGGAAGGAAAGTGACTCCGAGCACAACAAAATATTCAGCTATACCATGCTCGCATGGCCCGTGCTTTTGACAAGCTGGTCAAAGAGCAAGAATTCAAGAAAGGCGACCTTGTTATGGTCAAGAGAAGAGAAGTGATGGCAGCCAATCCCAAGGGAAAATTGACTGAAAATTGGGTGGGCCCGTATATTGTCAATCGGGTCTACGAAGGAGGCGCTTACGTCCTTGTTGATCACAAGGGCGCAGTCCAGCTCTCCCCTCTCAATGGGAGGCATATGAAGTTATACCAGGTAGCTGCGCCGACCCCTGAAGACTAAAACACCTATGGCCCAACCATAGTCCCACCATAATGCCTCTAACGGACCTTACGTCTGTTTGGGTAAAGAAAACCTCTTCTTTGCTCGGATATTAACCCCATACATGTGAATCTTACTCATATGGCCTCCATCGGACCTTACGGCTATCTGGAAGAAGAAAACCCTCTCTTTGCTCAGGCATTAAACCCATGCCCGTGAACACTATTTACAAGGCATCCAACGGACCTTACATCTGCATAGATGAAGAGAACCCTGCCTTGAATACTACCCCCACAAATGCCCTCGATGGACCTTACGTCCGTGAGGATAAAGAAACATCTTTCCTTTGCACAGGCATTAACCCCATGCTTGTGAATACACATCGTGGCGGCAACAGGCTTCGTGCCCTAGCCAACTTATACATCATATTGCCATTACGGACCTTACGCCTGAATCGGCATCAATTCTATCCTTTACGTTGGCATTCGTCCTTGCCAATGAATAAACCCCTCTTCCGGCGTAAGGCTTCGTGCCCAAGCCGTCTATTTATACATAATGACTGCTAATGTGGGCCTTACGCCTGAATCGGCGAAATTTCTATTCCTTGCCTTGGCATTCGTCCTTGCCAATGAATAAGCCTTTCTTTGGCGCAAGGCTTCGTGCCCTAGCCAACTACATCCACAATGTTGTCATTGCGGGCCTTACGCCCGAATCGACATATATTCTCCCCTTTGCGTTGGCATTTGATCTTGTCAACGAATAAACCTCTTTTCGGCGCAAGGCTTCGTGCCCTAGCCATTCACGTCTACAATGCTGCCATTGTGGGCCTTACGCCCGAATCGGCGGATACTCTCCCCTTTGTGTTGGCATTTGATCTTGTCAATGAATAAGCCCCTTTTCGGCACAAGGCTTCATGCCCTAGCCATTCACATATACACAGTATTACCATTGCGGGCCTTACGCTTGAATCGGCACTAATTCCGCCCCTTGCGTTGGCATTTGATCTTGTCAATGAGTAAACCCCCTTTTGGCGCAAGGCTTCGTGCCCTAGTCATTTATATATACACAATATTGCCATTACGAGCTTTACGCCTGAATCGGCACTAATTCTATCCCTTGCGTTGGCATTTGATCTTGTCAACAAATAAATCCCTTTTCGGCGTAAGGCTTCATCCCCTAGCCATTCATATACACAGTATGTCACGCCCCGAGCCTTTATTACAGCGGAAGACTCGCTCGGGGAGCGCGAACAGCCGGCATGGTAAGCCTCTTGCAAGCAAGAATCAATCAGAGCGCGAGACAATCACACAAGTAAATGCAATTGCACAAGATTTAATCAACTTCAACTTCATATCATAATGCTCAATATTCAAAGATACAATCACTAATTTGATTTTCATTCTACTAGACTCAAGAAATAGGAAAATTACATTGACTCAATCTAGACATTATAGACTTCCTAAGTCTTCGCTCATCTTTAATCGTTCTCGAATCCGCTACTTGAATAATCCGAATCCGAACCCGACTCACTTTCATTTTCTGAAAAAGATTGGAAATAGGTAATGAGCACACTTGCCCAGTAGGTATCTTCGCATCAACATGAAGGCACTATTAAAGTGATTAACATTTTCGCTCTAAATAAATAAGGTAAAATCATGCAATGCGATGATCATGCGATTAAATCAAAGTAACAAGACTATCATATAAGATAGAATGAGAACAAGAATGAACTAGTAAAAATAGGACAAGAACATGATATTGGCCTTTTATGAACAAGAATATATCGAGAATGTATTAGCAAGCCACATATTCCTCACTTTAGCATCTTATGCTTATGAGCAAGTGCTTCGTGAATTTCAATGGAATATCAAGCAAGAATGTCATGTCGTGTCGTGGATCTTCACTTATTTATAGAAATAGTACTCCCAGCGCAATGCGACGCCAGTAGCATCATACCCCATGGTTTATAAAATAGTATGTTTCTGGCAATCAGCCGAGGGGACTAGCATAGAGCCCTTGAACACAATCAGTGCTCGATCGCATCTTCAGTTATAAATTAAGCTACTTCCACACAGTATAACAGTAAAGTATGGCCAAGAATATAGCACTTCCAATAATTCCATGATAACTAAAATCAATGAATGAATGCTTCAACATAAGAATACAGGAGTCAAGAAATAGACTTTAAACAATGTCATGCTCATAGAAATAAATCGACAGCATAATGGTATTTTCCTTAACTTCCATTTCATTTAGATCAATTTAAGCAATATGACAAGTTCTAGATCATCAAGGTTTGTCTAGAATCATTGGAATACCAACCCTTGGTCAAACCTTGGGTTAACATAAACAAGCTATGTAACGGTCGTTAACTGGGCCGTTACATTATGTAACGCGCCACTAATGGGCCGTTAAAATGATTAGAGTCTAGAAAGATAAAAATAGACTCAGAGGAATGTGACGGTCTGGCACTGGGCCGTTACGTGAGCCTGACGGTCCAGTTCAAGGCCGTTACATTTCAAGAATCAGAAACCATGATAGTGCATTCTATTTATTGGGCTTTAATGGTACAACCAATTCGGCGTCCTAGTGGGAATCCCAGGCTCGCGGAGAATTACGGAGGCCTTGAAATAATGATTTCCTAGTCCATTGGAAGGAATATCCAATAGAGAGGTCCTCATGTCCAAGATTGTGTTCCTATAGAGCAAAGTGTGTACTAATGATAACATACCGGAATATGTGCCATGTACATATGGAATTGACTCTATTGACAGAGAGAGATATGTATAATCAATGTGAAATCATGATGAAAACTCCGTCAATACAATGTTAAAAAGTCATTCTTTATAATACAAAACTATATAAGTTGGCTGCAAAAATTAACATAACTCAATAAAAGTGAGACCACAAAACATGCAATACCTATCATGAATGATCAAATAACCTTAAAATCACATGATCAGGTTAAAACTTAGGTAACTAGGCTTTAACAATAATAATATTGGCAGGTTATATTCTGTCTTGGGGTTGACAGAACACAGAGTATAACGGTCTGGAGATGGGGCGTCACTATGATTGTGACGGTCAGGACCCAGCCGTTACATGAATGTAACGCGTCTGTCCAAGCGCGTTATAATCAACCGTGAAACCCAAACCCAATCAGGGAGTATAACGGTCTATCGTGGGGCCGTTACATGGAAGTGGCGGTCCTTCTGTGATGCGTTACAGTCTCTGCTAACAGGAAACAACTATAGAAGCTAAGAGATCAACTCACATCATGTCTTTTATCAAAACATCATGAGTTTCTAGATATGTTAACAAAGTAAAGGTTGTCTATATGCATGGGTATTGATGAATAGATGGATAGTCAAGTCTTTAATCTTTAGTTAGGGCTAAGGGAAGCATGATATGCATAGAACCAATAAAACATGAAATTGATGATCTAGCATGCATGAAATCCAATCAAAACAGAGGCTCTTAGTCCTATCAAGTTGTTTTTACCGTTCATGAGATAACATACCTCTTACTTAGACTGTAGTTCCTGAATTTGGTAGAGAACCTTGCCCTAGATCTCCTCCTTCTCTTGTGACTTTTCTAGCAACTTCCTTGGGCTCTAACTCCACGACCTCTTGACCTAAAGATGTGAAATTCGGAGGGGAGTTAGTCTAAAGTATTGTGAACAAATTATTCTAAAGAACTTACCTGAGATAATGACTCCTTACCTTGCTTCCTTACGCCCAAAGAGTAAGGGTCGCACAGTTCAGAACTATGCCCTATTTATAGAGTTTAGACTAGGGTTTGAGGATTAGATCGAGTTTAGAGTCCTTATTTCATCAAATCCTAATCTCTAAGAGTCCTTAGCAATATTACAAGCTTCCCAAGTCGATCCTTAGTGGATAAGATCATCAAATTCTGATCTTTCTACTTGTTCTTTCTTTTACGGAACTAATAGTATGTAACGGTCGTCATCCCGTGCGTTAGAGATATGTGACGGTCTCATGATAGACCGTTACATATCTTGTTTCCAGAGTTCAACATGCCTCAAACTCTTCAACTCACGGAGTACACATAGTGTAACGGTCTATCTCCCACGCGTTACAAGTATGTGATGGTCGGGTTGTAGACCGTTATATTCGTCGTGGACAGAGTTCAAATAAATTAAAACTCTTTTGATAATTATCCATTAACTTATTTTATTAAGTGATGTTTATCTTTAAAAATCCGAGAATAGGCTTAAATACCTTCTACAATATGGGCCAACTTAATGGGCCTGGTTTAAAAACCCTTTGGACTTTAATTAAGTGAGTTGGGTTAATTGATTAACACCATTTGGCCTTATATTGATTTATAACTTCAAATTAGTCCCTTTAATTGCTAATAATGCCATAAAATTATCAAATAAATTCTGAGGCACTACACCTTCCCCCACTTAAAAGAATTTGGTCCCCAAATTCAATTCATGGATTGTGGAGAGTCTACTTACAGTTGAATAATTCTGGGAATCTTTTCTGCATAGCCGTTTCGGTTTTTCATGTTGCTTCATATGGCCATGTTTTCTTCCATTGGATCTTGACTATGGGAATAACTTTATTTCTTAATTGACGCACTTCCCGATCCAGAATTTTGATCGGTGTTTGCTTGTATGTCAAGTCTTTCTGAATCTCTATATTGTCATAAGTGATAATGTGGTCTGGATCATATACGTACTTTTTTAGCATAGAGACGTGAAATACGTCATGAACTCCTGCTAACTGTGGAGGTAAGGCCAATCTATAAGCGACTTCACCGACCCTTTCAAGAATTTCAAATGGGCCAATGAACCTTGGAGTTAGCTTTCCTTTGATGCCAAATCTTCAAATACCACGACCTGGAGAAACCTTCAAATACACATGATCTCCTACCTGAAACTCTAAGTCACGTCTTCGATTGTCAGCATAAGACTTTTGCCTATCTTGTGCCATTTTCATTCTTTCCTGGATGAGCTTTATTTTCTCTGTAGAATCTCTGATAAGGTCGGGGCCTAGATATTGCCTTTCCCCTATTTCATTCCAACATATTGGTGATCGACAACTTTTCCCATATAGAGCTTCAAAAGGTGCCATTTGTATGCTTGCTTGATAACTGTTGTTATATGCAAATTCTACCAGAGGCAAGTGATCATGCCAACTTCCTCCAAAATCAATGACACAAGCCATGAGCATATCTTCTACCACCTGATTAGTCCTTTCTGTCTGACCATCAGTTTGTGGATGAAAAGCTGTGCTAAAATTCAATCTAGTCCCCAGTGAATGTTGTAAACTTTTCTAGAATTGTGATGTAAAACGTGGATCTCTATCTGATATAATAGAGATAGGGATACCATGTAGTTTAACAATTTCTTTGATGTATAATGCTGCTAGAATATCCACAGACCATCGACTTTTTATTGATATGAAATGTGCAGATTTAGTCAATCGGTCTATGATTACCCATATTCCATCATGTCCACCTCTTGTCTTAGGTAATCCCATAATGAAATCCATTCCTATACTTTCCCATTTCCATTCGGGAATATTTAAGGGATGTAATTTTCATGCAGGTCTGAAATGTTCCGCCTTCACTTGTTGGCATGTAAGACAACGAGATACAAAATCAGCTACTTCCCTCTTCATATTGGGCCACCAGAAGTTTCTTTTGAGATCTTGATACATCTTGGTACCTCCTGGATGGATGGAGTACTTTGATTTATGTGCTTCTTCTAAGATCAATTTCTTTGTATCCTCATGATCCGATATACACATTCGGCCATTGAATAGCAATCTTCCATCATTAGAAATAGAAAAATCCGGTCTTTGTTCAATATTTGCCTTAATTTCTAGTAAAATTGGATCATCCTCTTGTAACTTGGCCAAATCCTCTATCAATGTAGGTTGAGCTCGGATATTAGCTATGAAGCAATCTTCTTCCTTAATATCAACCTCTAAATTCAACTAGGCAAATTGAGGAATAAGGTTAGTCACACTAATCATGAGACTTGATAACATACCAATTGGTTTTCTGCTAAGTGCATCTGCTACAGCATTTGCCTTGCCAGGATGATATTGAATAACAAAATCAAAGTCCTTGAGATGTTCTAACCACCTCCTTTGCCTCATATTAAGCTCTTTTTGAGAAAATAAATATTTCAAGCTCTTGTGGTCTGTGTAGATCGTGAACTTTTCTCCATAAAGATAATGACGCCAAATTTTCAAGGCGAAAATAACTGCTGCTAATTCTAAATCATGTACAGGATAATTTTCTTCGTGACGTTTCAATTGTCTTGAAGAATAGCAAATCACCTTTCCATCTTGCATAAGGACACACCCTAAGCCAATTCCAGATGCATCCGTATATACTTCAAATCCAGCACCCTCTATTGGTAGCGACAAAACATGGGTTGTTGTAAGATGATTCTTAAGACTTTGAAAACTCTTTTCACAGTCCTTCGACCAGATAAAAAGATTTTCTTTTCTAGTAAGTCTAGTTAAAGGAACCGCGATCTTTGAGAAGTCCTTTATGAATCTTCTATAATAACCTGTTAGACCCAAAAAGCTTCTGACTTCAGATACAGTCGTTGGTCGGCTGCAATCTCTGACAGCTTCTACCTTAGAAGGATCCACATCAATACCTTCTTTTGAAATAATGTGGCCTAGGAATGAGACTTCCTTGAGCCAGAATTCACATTTATTGAGTTTGGCATATAGCTTGTGTTCTCTAAGTGTTTGCAAAGCTATCCTTAGATGTTCTTCATGTTCTTCTTTTGTCTTGGAGTATATCAGGATATCATCGATGAAGACGACGATGAATTGGTCTAAATATGGCTGGAAGACACTGTTCATAAGTTGCATAAATGATGCTGGGGCATTAGTTAAACCGAACGGTATCACCACGAATTCATAGTGGCCATAACGACTTCGAAAAGCCGATTTATAAATGTCATCTTCTTTGATTCTAAGCTGATGATAACCTGATCTTAGGTCAATCTTAGAAAAGTACTCAACTCCCGAAAGCTGATCGAAGAGCTCATCAATACGCGTCAATGGATATTTATTTTTGATTGTAAGCCGATTCAATCACCGGTAATCGATGCATAATCTGAGAGAACCATCCTTCTTCTTGACAAATAGAATAGGCGCACCCCAAGGGGATGTGCTAGGTCTAATGAAACCCTTGTCTAGAAGTTCATGTAATTGCTTCTTTAGTTTCTTAAGTTCCGTGGGAGACATCCTATAAGGGGCTATAGAAACAGGTGCTGCACCTGGAATGAGTTCAATGGTAAAGTTTACTTCCCTCTCGGGCGGTAAACTAGGTAGTTCGGATGGGAACACGTCAGGGAATTCATTTGCAATAGGAATGTTTGCTAAAATAATTTTCTTAGATTCTGTGACAATGACTGAAGCAAGAAAAACTTCACATCCTTTCGAGATAAGTTTGCTGGCGTGAAGAGAAGATATAATGGTAGGATGCTTCTTGTATTTGATGCCAAGAAAAGAAAATCTTGGAAGATCGGGCTTTCGGAAAGATATAATTCTATTTTGGCAGTTGATGTAAGCATCATGGTCTACAAGCCAATCTACCCCTAAAATGGCATCATAACCTTTCATATCAAGGCATACTAAGTTTGCGGGGAGATTGTGTCCTTCTACTACCACCTCACAATCGGGATAATACTTGGTAAGCTTAGTTCCAGATCCTAAAGGTGTAGTAATAGCAAGATCTGAAGGTAGGGGAACTGATGCAGTTGGTAAGGTGTTTGCAAAAGTGGTGGAGATAAAAGAATGAGAAGCACCAGTATCGAATAGCACGAATGCAGGACGAGAACAAATTTGAAGAGTACCTTCCATGAGCCCTTCATTTTGATCCCTGGGCGCTTCTTCTTCATCTATAACTGCATTGAGGCGAGCCTGCCTCCTACGTCCTCCGTTATTTGATTGATCTTTCATAAGGGGGTAATCTGGCACACGATACTCCCTACTTCCACAGTGCAAACAAGCACCTAGGCGCTTCCAGCATTCTTCAGCCGAGTGGTCGAATTTCTCGCAAAAGGTGCACGCCGAGGCAACTTGCTCCTTCTCTTCTTTAACCTTTTTACTATTCTTTTGGGAACTTCCACCGTTCCCGTTCCTTGATCTTTTCTTGTTATCATGGCTTTTGTATGGTCTCGTGATGCTAAACTTCTCCTTTTTATAATGCCGATCTGAGCGCCGGCTAGATTCTTCTCCCTTTCCTTTCAACCTTTTGACCTTCTCTAAGGTCCTCTCGCATAAATATGCCCTTTGAACCATCTCCGCATAAGTGCGGATATTCTGTGTCCCCAGTTGCTGAATGAAACTGAGCCGTAACCCGTCCATGAATCGGTTTGCTTTTAATAATTCTGTGCTGATAAGGTGTGGGGCATATGGTGCTAGTCTTGAAAACTGTAATTCATACTCTGCAACTGGCATCATCCCTTAACGAAGGGAGGCAAACTCTATAGCCTTCCTTTCCTTCACTTGTTCGGAGAAATACTTGGCACGAAATAAAGTGAGAAAAGCATTCCATGTATGTGGCGCATCGGCCGGAGGTGCCGGAACCGATTTCCACCAAGTACGGGCGTCCTTATTTAACTGAAACGTTGCTAGACGGACTTTCTCCTGATCAGTACACTGTATAACATTGAATATCATATTCATCTCGTCGATCCAATTTTCTGCCTCATCGGGTTTGGAAGATCCATAGAAACGCGGAGGATTTAGACTCCGGAAGTTGCGATGAAGATCTCCTACCCTTGCCCCTGCACCACCTTGTGCTATAGTCTGCAGTGCCTGGGTGAGGCCGGCAACAGTTTGTTGCATACCGTCCCAATCTACGCGATGAGCCATGATAAAAATAATAAGGTACCTGAGAGAGAAAAATAACACTCGTTATTTCTCATGAAACCAAATCTTAAAGCTAATTAATTATCTTATCCCGGGCTCTACCCAATTCTCACATGAGTACGGAATTTCTTCCTTAGTTCACAGGTAGGGGTCCTTAACCTTGGACTTATCCTATGACATGACTCTTTTCCCTAAGTCTTGAGACTTAGGCTCTGATACCAACTTAACTGTCACGCCCCGAGCCTTTATTACAGCGGAAGACTCGCTCGGGGAGCGCGAACAGCCGGCATGGTAAGCCTCTTGCAAGCAAGAATCAATCAGAGCGCGAGACAATCACACAAGTAAATACAATTGCACAAGATTTAATCAACTTCAACTTCATATCATAATACTCAATATTCAAAGATACAATCACTAATTTGATTTTCATTCTACTAGACTCAAGAAATAGGAAAATTACATTGACTCAATCTAGACATTATAGACTTCCTAAGTCTTCGCTCATCTTTAATCGCTCTCGAATCCGCTACTTGAATAATCCGAATCCGAACCCGACTCACTTTCATTTCCTGAAAAAGATTGGAAATAGGTAATGAGCACACTTGCCCAGTAGGTATCTTCTAATCAACATGAAGGCACTATTAAAGTGATTAACATTTTCGCTCTAAATAAATAAGGTAAAATCATGCAATGCGATGATCATGCGATTAAATCAAAGTAACAAGACTATCATATAAGATGGAATGAGAATAAGAATGAACTAGTAAGAATAGGATAAGAACATGATATTGGCCTTTCATGAACAAGAATATATCGAGAATGTACTAGCAAGCCACATATTCCTCACTTTAGCATCTTATGCTTATGAGCAAGTGCTTCGTGAATTTCTGTGGAATATCAAGCAAGAATGTCATGTCGTGTCGTGGATCTTCACTTATTTATAGAAATAGTACTCCCAGCGCAATGCAACGCGAGTAGCATCATACCCCATGGTTTATAAAATAGTATGTTTTTGGCAATCAGCCGAGGGGACTAGCATAGAGCCCTTGAACACAATCAGTGCTCGATCGCATCTTCAATTATAAATTAAGCTACTTCCACGCAGTATAACAGTAAAGTATGGCCAAGAATATAGCACTTCCAATAATTCAATGATAACTAAAATCAATGAATGAATGCTTCAACATAAGAATGTAGGAGTCAAGAAATAGACTTTAAATAATGTCATGCTCATAGAAATAAATCGACAGCATAACGGTATTTTCCTTAACTACCATTTCATTTAGATCAATTTAAGCAATATGACAAGTTCTAGATCATCAAGGTTTGTCTAGAATCATTGGAATACCAACCCTTGGTCAAACCTTGGGTTAACATAAACAAGCTATGTAACAGTCGTTAACTGGGCCGTTACACTACGTAACGCGCCACTAATGGGCCGTTAAAATGATCAGAGTCTAGAAAGATAAAAATAGACTCAAAGGAATGTGACGGTCTGGCACTGGGCCGTTACGTGAGCCTGACGGTCCAGTTCAAGGCCGTTACATTTCAAGAATCAGAAACCATGATAGTGCATTCTATTTATTGGGCTTTAATGGTACAACCAACTCGGCGTCCTAGTGGGAATCCCAGGCTCGCGGAGAATTACGGAGGCCTTGAAACAATGATTTCCTAGTCCATTGGAAGGAATATCCAATAGAGAGGTCCTCATGTCCAAGATTGTGTTCCTATAGTGCAAAGTGTGAACTAATGACAACATACCGGAATATGTGCCATGTACTTATGGAATTGACTCTATTGACAGAGAGAGATATGTATAATCAATGTGAAATCATGATGAAAACTCCGTCAATACAATGTTAAAAAGTCATTCTTTATAATACAAAACTATATAATTTGGCTTCAAAAATTAACATAACTCAATAAAAGTGAGACCACAAAACATGCAATACCTATCATGAATGATCAAATAACCTTAAAATCACATGATCAGGTTAAAACTTAGGTAACTAGGCTTTAACAATAATAATATTGGCAGGTTATATTCTGTCTTGGGGTTGACAGAACACAGAGTATAACGGTCTGGAGATGGGGCGTCACTGTGATTGTGACGGTCAGGACCCAGCCGTTACATGAATGTAACGCGTCTGTCCAAGCGCGTTATAATCAACCGTGAAACCCAAACCCAATCAGGGAGTATAACGGTCTGTCGTGGGGCCGTTACATGGAAGTGACGGTCCTTCTGTGATGCGTTACAGTCTCTGCTAACAGGAAACAACTATAGAAGCTAAGAGATCAACTCACATCATGTCTTTTATCAAAACATCATGAGTTTCTAGATATGTTAACAAAGTAAAGGTTGTCTATATGCATGGGTATTGATGAATAGATGGATAGTCAAGTCTTTAATCTTTAGTTAGGGCTAAGGGAAGCATGATATGCATAGAACCAATAAAACATGAAATTGATGATCTAGCATGCATGAAATCCAATCAAAACAGAGGCTCTTAGTCCTATCAAGTTGTTTTTGCCGTTCACGAGATAACCTACCTCTTACTTAGACTGTAGTTCCTGAATTTGGTAGAGAACCTTGCCCTAGATCTCCTCATTCTCTTGTGACTTTTCTAGCAACTTCCTTGGGCTCTAACTCCACGACCTCTTGACCTAAAGATGTGAAATTCGGAGGGGAGTTAGTCTAAAGTATTGTGAACAAATTATTCTAAAGAACTTACCTGAGATAATGACTCCTTACCTTGCTTCCTTATGCCCAAAAAGTAAGGGTCGCACAGTTCAGAACTATGCCCTATTTATAGAGTTTAGACTAGGGTTTGAGGATTAGATCGAGTTTAGAGTCCTTATTTCATCAAATCCTAATCTCTAAGAGTCCTTAGCAATATTACAAGCCTTCCCAAGTCGATCCTTAGTGGATAAGATCATCAAATTCTGATCTTTCTACTTGTTCTTTCTTTTACGGAACTAACAGTATGTAACGGTCGTCATCCCGTGCGTTAGAGATATGTGACGGTCTCACGATAGACCGTTACATATCTTGTTTCCAGAGTTCAACATGCCTCAAACTCTTCAACGCACGGAGTACACATAGTGTAACGGTCTATCTCCCACGCGTTACAAGTATGTGACGGTCAGGCTGTAGACCGTTATATTCGTCGTGGACAGAGTTCAAATAAATTAAAACTCTTTTGATAATTATCCATTAACTTATCTTATTAAGTGATGTTTATCTTTAAAAATCTGAGAATAGGCTTAAATACCTTCTAGAATATGGGTCAACTTAATGGGCCTGGTTTAAAAACCCTTTAGACTTTAATTAAGTGAGTTGGGCTAATTGATTAACACCATTTGGCCTTATCTTGATTTATAACTTCAAATTAGTCCCTTTAATTGCTAATAATGCGATAAAATTATCAAATAAAGTCTGGGGCACTACACAGTATTGCCATTACATGCTTTACGCCTGAGTCGGCACTAATTCTATCCCATGCGTTGGCATTTGATCTTGTCAACGAATAAATCCCTTTTCGGCGCAAGGCTTCGTGCCCTAGCCATTCATATATGCACAATGTTGCAGGCCTTACGCCTGAATCGGCACTAATTTCATCTCTTGCGTTGGCATCCGTCTTCGCCAACGAATAAACCCTCTATCGGCAAAAGACTCTGTGTTCGAGTCGATAATCACCTATTGTTCCCAGCTGTCATCTCAAAAAAAAATGGGACTTAAAATAGAGGTACCCTGCCAGACTTGCTCCTTCATTAGGACAAGGGTAAAAAGGGCGATAACCCAGCCGTGGCGAAAACCCGAAAGGGCGCTGCAGGCAAAACCGGGTATCTCGCCACGTGAAATTCTGAAAGGGCGTGTGTGCAAAAGCAACAGGGGGCCGATGCCGGTGAAAACCCAAAAAGGGCTCTTGTATCGGTAATGTGGTTAAAAAAAGAGAGAAAGAGAGAATAAATAAATAAATAAAAAAAACAACAACAAAAAAATGATTTCTCTCAAAACCTCCTCATAAGCGGGACGTCCCCATATGTCCCACCGAAAACACACCACCCATATGACAAAGTCCAACTGGAATAGGCCGTCCGCTTGTTCTGGTAATAAAACCATTTCTTGCTTCGACATTTAACCCAATGTCGATGAATACACCTACCCTGATCGTCATCAGCATCGGTGACATCAGTGATTGAAACCTTAACTTGGACCTTCCGTCCTTGTTAATGATATTAAAACTATTTCTTGCTTCGACATTTAACCCAATGTCAATGAATACATCTACCCTGATCGTCATCAGCATCAGTGACATCAGTGATTGAAACCTTAACTTGGACCTTCCGTCCTTGGTAATGATAATAAAACCATTTCTTGCTTCGACATTTAACCCAATGTCGATGAATACATCTACCCTAATCGTCATCAGCATCGGTGACATCAATGATTGAAACCTTAACTTGGACCTTCCGTCCTTGTTAATGATATTAAAACTATTTCTTGCTTCGACATTTAATCCAATGTCGATGAATACTACCCTAATCATCATCAGCATCGATGACATCAGTGATTGAAACCTTAACTTGGACCTTCCGTCCTTGTTAATGATATTAAAACTATTTCTTGCTTCGACATTTAACCCAATGTCGATGAATACACCTACCCTGATCGTCATCAGCATCAGTGACATCAGTGATCGAAACCTTAACTTGGACCTTCCGTCCTTGTTAATGATATCATAACCATTTCTTTGCTTCGACATTTAACCTAATGTCGATGAATACATCTACCCTGATCGTCCTCAACATCGGTGACATCAGTGATCGAAACCTTAACTTGGACCTTCCGTCCTCATTAATGATGAGAAACCTTTTTGCTTCGACATTTAAACCCAATGTCGATGAATATACTAGCCTTGGTTTTCATCATCATTGGCAAAATCAGTTGAATGAAATGTTAACTTGGACCTTTCGTCCTCGTTAATGAAGAAAAGGACCATTCTTTGCTTCGACATTCTACCCAATGTCGGCGATACCCTGGTTTTCATCATCATCGGCAAATCAGTGAATAGACCATTAACGCGGACCCTTCGTCCTTGTTAATGAATGGAAAGACCCCTCTTTGCTTCGACATTCTACCCGATATCGACGATACCTTGATTTTCGTCATCATTGGCAAGATCAGCGAACGAGACTTTAACTTGGACCCTTCATCCTCGTTAATGAAAAATCTACCCCTTCACCCTGGCATTCATTCAGTCGGTGAATATAATAATGCTCTGACATCTGCCAAAAAGAATATTTTTCACGTAATCTAGCCTAACCTTGATTTCGGGGAACATAGCGTGGTAGTGGAGCGAACTCCTCACCCCTTCCCTGAAGGCGTGAGCGCTCTCCTGCCCTAACAGCTAATACACCCCAAGCTTGGTGAAGCTAGTCTTATATCTACACTCAAATTAGGCAGGGAAAGAAAAGAAACATATAGCTAAGGCTCGGCACAAGTATGTAAGGCAAGGCTGAAGAGAATATCATTGCATAGAAAGGGTGCACGAAGTTCTTGCACTAATACACACAAAAAAAGAGAAGAAAAAAAGAAATATATATATATATATATATATATATATATATATATATATATATATCATTGGCTTGTATGGCGAAAGATATCATCAAGCGCTGAAAGTCTGATAGAGGGATGAGCAGCTAAGTCATGCAACCACCGTTCCTCGGCGTCCAGCCTCAGCAACTCCTCCTAAAGCGAGCCAGCGCGCCCTTTCGTTGATTTGGCCTCATCCAAGAATCGCACCCTTAGTTGCTCTGTGTAGGCTAGGTCTTCTTCAACTTGAGTTAGTTCAGCATGGAGTTCAGAAATCCGTTGCCGCAAGAAGGAAGCTCGTTCAATAGCTCCCTCAACAATGGTCCTATGCTCGCTAATGAGCTCTGTGGAAGCTCGTGGAGCAGTATCGCATTCTTGCCGATGAAGCGCCAGGGCGGTCAGTTGGTCCCTCAAGTCGTGCTCAACAAATTCCCGCCGATTTACATACTTGAGCAGCAATATTACTCGCGGCGTCCAGTCCTGCATGGGACAACAGAAGGCTATGAGGGTGCGTGATATGGGCTCAACCAGCCCCCTCAACTGGGCATAAGATAAGTCCCGACGAGCCAGCACGGTTTGCTTGAGCATCTCCAAGTTCTGTCACACCATCTCATTTGAGGACTGCAAGCCAAGTGACGGTGTGTCAGGGAGATGAAACTCTACTCCGCTATCAACTTCGGCCCAGATGTCACCAATGGGCTCCGAAGAAGATGAAGGCAGTGCCGGCAGGGAGACAAGGGGTGTCATAGGCTCTTCTGTCTGCACAACAGAGTCGATAGCAGTCGAGACAGGAGCTTCAAATCTTCCATCCAACTGAGGGATAAAATCTACATACTTGAGGTCCGCACTTTCAGAAGCAAACCCCAGCTGTCCCGTTGGTTCTGGCATTTCCTCCAATTTGGTCTCGGGGATGATAGATAGGACAGTTGTTTCACCCGAAAGCTCGATGTCTTTCGAAGGTTGCTCTTCATGCCATTTAATCCAGGCTGCCTACTCCAACTCGGACGCCGCTACAGGTGTCAGGACTGTTGTCCCACCGTCCATTTCTTCAGGAATTCCTACACCTTCTGAGGAGGGCGGTTCGTGCTATCCCACTGGGGCTGGCTGCTCCAATTCAACGCTGGCCATGGTGGTTAAAGCAGTAGCATCCTTGGCCAGTTTCTCTTCAGGCTCCACCCCTGATACACCCTCAATAATGGCCACATCAGCTGGTTCTGGCCTGGACTCCACTGACTGGATCTGAAGTTGTTTTGCCGAAGACTCACCTGTGTCCAACACAGAGCCAGGCCCACCCGGGAATTTTAAAGCAATCGGCTTCAATATGGGCACCACACCCACAATGGGGGTGAAGGCCGTTCCCTTTGCTTGAAAGGGGGAGAAGACGGTGGTAGTAGTCATTGCTGGCAAATTCAACCCCACTGAAATCATAGGCTTCTGAGAAAAGGAACAAAGGAGGCAAACCAAAAGCCGTATCAGACCTTCAGATATAAATGCTAGAAGACATGACTGAAGCTCACATGAAAGAGTGCAAAGATTACCTCCAAAGGAGCAAGGCTTGAACTAGCGGCCCTCGGTGCTTCTAAGTCTGGCCGCGTCAAGGCTAAGGAAATCTCCCGTCTGGGACTTAGTGCGCTTGAAGGGCCCAACGCTAACCGGGGTGGGCTGAATGCAACAAAGTCATTTCCGTAGGATAGGGAAGGAGTGCTAGCCTCTGACCCTACATCCTACTCATCCTCATCACTGGAGGGTTCATAGTCTACAAGTTCCTCCGAAGAAGAACTTTTAGCTAATTTTGTTGCTGCCGTGCCAGGGCCCATCAAGCGCACTGAACTGTCAAGAGACACCCTCGAAGAGACTTTCTTAGTGGCTAATACGGCCAGCTGTTCGGAGCACTATCAGGTTGGCCGGGTACTCTGGGCAGGAGATGGTATAAGAGGAACTTCAGCAAGTTCCGAAGGAACAATATCTGGATGATTAAACAGATAAGAATGATGAGTAAGAAGAAAAGCAGCAAAATGAAGTGCCTGCAATAGAGGTCCCGCGGGCTATAATATTACCTTCATCGCCATGACTAGGCGTTGGAGAAGGAAGGTTCATGGTGATCGGAATGGCGGGTGTTTCAACGCCCCCAACTTTCTCCGTGCCGCCACTAGTTACCGCTTCCTCGATAGCTGGGATAGAGGAAACTGTGGCGCTTAAATGAAAGAAGCAGAAATGATAAAGTCCCAAGGTTATACCCCGAAAAGGAGTCCAAGGGAGACATACATGTTGAAGGAGTCATCTGCTCCTGTGCCATCTCAAACTCATGGAAGGTTGGAATAGTAGGCAATGAAATGACAGGCTCTGCGGGCGCAGTCCTCTTTCCCGTTGCAACTTTTGCCCGTGCCCTCTTAGCCCGAGAGATTGCCTCTTTGACCTGAGACCTCTCTCGCTTCCGAGAACCCCTAGAGGGTAAAGGCATGGTAGTTGGGGCAGCGGGCGGAGATTCGAAATAATTTGGCTTCTGGGCCTTAGAAATTAAAGACCGGTACTCTAGAGTTGTTTTGGAGGCCAGGAAATATACAAAGAAACGATGTGTTCACATGGTGATTATGTGAATAAGATGCATATACAAGTAAAGGAGCAAGCAAGAATAAAACAGCATGTACCTGGTGGGCCTGAATACAATGAAGAGAGGGTCCAATAATGCAAGGAGGGCTCCTTGTTCCTGGAGGCTCCCTCCCGAATCAGCCAGCAAACATCACCTATCTTAACGCAATGCTCAGCTAGGGATGCCAAGTCTTCGTGGTCGCGGGCCGATAGGCAGTAATATAGGCCAAGATGGTCCATACCCCATCCATCGGCATATTTAATGGCAATGAAGAGAGGCCTCTCCAATATAGCCTCGGCCTTATCACTGATAGAAAGGCCGTGAATGTAATGCCCTGGATCCTTGGTAGGTCTTGCTGGATCTTCATTGGGTCTTTTAGATTGGTTTCGGTGAGTTTTGGTTCGCTTTGGTGGTTTCCGAGTTGAGCTTTACGAGCCGTGTGGGTTTTTCTTACGTACTAGTTACGGAACCCTACGGTGAGTTTGTTTGTCAGTTCCTCGACTCGTGGATGCTACAGCGACGATGTACTCATCGAGCCGGTCGTTTCGACTATTTTTGCGTATTTTTTTGAATTTGTGCATTTTCGGCGCATTTTTGGAATTTTCAGAAATTAGGAAAATTTCCTAATTTCTTTTCTTTTTCTTTTCTTTCCTCTCTCCTCCCTTCTCATTTCGCCGCCGCCGTCTCTCTCTCCCGTTTTCTCTCCCGTTTCGCTCTCTCGACTCCGGCTGCAGACGGGGTACCATGGGGCGTGTGCTGGGGACGTGGTGGAGCTGGCTAGGTGCTCGATGGGGCGAGGATCGGATCGATCCTGGCGCGATCCCGTACAGTGGATTCAAAGCCGGTGAATCAGTTCGCGAGTGGATTTCGGCGTGGTTTAGTCCTTTCGGGGCTCCAGTTTCTTCGATGGAGGTAGGGTGACTGATCCTCACTTCTTCCTCTCCGTTTTCCCTGCCATTGCACGTCGTTCGGCAAGGAAACGGTCGAGTTTGGGCTTGGTTTGCCTAAACGTTGATTTTCGTGGTTTGTAGGGTTGGCCGGAAAACGGCAACCGTTCTTAGCGTAGTTAGTTTTAAACTGACCGCTGGGATGTCAGGATCTCAACCACGTTAATTTCGTGTTGATTGGTGTTCATTCGAGGCTGGTAGGAGTCTGGGAACCTCGGTGACCCATTTTGGGTGGATTCGTTAGAATCGCCCGGATCTTGTGTTTTTGAGCTTGCATGTGGGCTTTTTAGCCTTCTTATGTTATTTTTCAGCATTTGGGTTTGTTTCCCCTGTGCTTCGACGTGAATGGGGCGTGGAACGGGCCGATTTGGCCATTCCTATGTTTTCCCGCCGTAGCCGATGTAGCGGTCGTTCCAGGGACCGTCACTTGCTCTGACGGCCCCGAGACTGACCGTTACATCATCTAGGTCGATTGAGTTCTTCGGGGTTTTGAGAGAGTGACGGCCCAGGGCTGGCGCGTCACATTTCTCTCACGCGTCCCGTGAAGCACGTTATATCTCTTTTGTCGTTTATTGCTTGGGTTAAGTCGGTTCCTCTAACGCGCTTGACCCAACGCGTTGGATGGATGTAACGCGCCCTGTTCTGGCCGTTACATTCCGTTTGACCGACGTTGACCATTTGAGGCGGTGCCGCTGGCGGTGGTTTCCCCGTGCGTTAGGTGTTTGTAATGCGCCTGCCCCAGGTCGTTACATGCTGTGTTGGCTGAGTTGGGTTGCTGCGCCGTTGGATATAACGGTGGGGCCCCTGTGCGTCTGGCGTTTGTAACGCGCCCTGTTCTAGCCGTTACATGCCTCTCAGCTAGCTTTGGTTGTGGGTGTGTTGGCCCTGACGCGCCTGGTCTTATGCGTCAGGTGGCTATAACACGCTCGCTCCCATGCGTTAGTTCGTTGTAACGCGCATTGTCTAGCGCATTACATGCTTCGTGTGTTTTGTGTTTGAGGGTGGTTGGCCCTAACGGCCCTGGTCTGGCGCGTCAGGTGTGTGTAACGCGCCCCGTGCTGGCCGTTACATGCTGTTTTCTGTGTTTTAGAGTTGGTTAGGGCGGTGTGAGTGACGGCTACTCCCCCGACCGTCGTTCGGACTGTAATGGCCCCGGTCTAGACCGTCATATTTTTGTAGCGGTCTAGGGGTGGCGCGTTACATGCCCTGTGCTCCGATTTCCGTTCCTTCGGTTTCTGTTTATCTTGGCTTGGCCTTGTGGTCTGCCCGCTGTCCCGTGGAGGTCTTCTGACATCCTATGAGGGCTAAGACTACGTTGTAAGGTGGCCAGGAGTCTTCTTACTTGAGGTAGGATTCTCTTTCCTACTTTTCGAGCATTATTGTTAGGTTCTGGTCAACCCGGTATGACCCAGGGGTTGACGTGTGACCTAGTGTGTGCGTGTCTTGGCAGTTCTGTCCAGTCTGAGACACGGGTTCTGGACGCCTCGAGGTGTCGTGTTACCTCGATATGCGTGTCCAGACGTGTGCTGAGGGTCGTTGGTGTTCCCTCAGGTCTCCGTGTGTCATTTTCTGCGGAGTGACATTTTCTCTGGCTTAGGATTAGACCAATTGGCGGCTTGTTCCGCTGTGTGTGACGATCTTGCCGTTGAGTCGTCCGACTCAAGGATCGTTACGTTGTAGGTCTAGTTGCCTGGTCCTGAGTCTGTTGGTGGTTGTTTGGCTGCCTTGGTGCCTTCTTGTGCACGAGACAGGTCTTTCTTGACTATTTGTGCTTTAGCACCTGTGCTTTCGAGTCGTGCCTTGTGAGCCTCCCCTAGTCGTAGCCCTAGGTCTCTTGAGTACCGACCCACCGGGAGTGGTGGAGGGGTGTTTCCTGTGAGATGGTTCTTAAGCTAGTTCCGTGGGCCCCGTCAGCGGTAGCGTCCTACCGAGGGGAATACTAGCTAGAGGCCTGGCCTAGGTAGTGGCCAGTGTGTGCACACGTGGTTAGGGACTGAGGACTTGCGCCGACGGGCGTGACCCTGACTAGTCACTCGTGGTTGGTACTGCGGTCCTGTGTCCGTAGTTGCCATTTTTTCTTGGAACGTCGTTGTTCCTCGAACCTGGTTCTTGGTGTGCCTAGTCTTCGTTATCCTCTGGACGAGTTGGATGTGGCACTTGTGGCGCAGTGTAAGTCGTCAGTGGACGCATCTGGCTGTTCTTCTGGGAGGAGGGTGCTCCTATCGCTTGGCCTGTGACTCTCGCGTTTCTTGCGCATTGTGACCTTTGCGAGTGGCCCTCTCATGGCTGTACTCGAGGTCAGTGCCCTGTTGCGTGCGTGACGTTCTGGTCATGCATGGGGCTATGTGCACGGCGTTTCTGGTCGTTCTGGTTGTCGTCCGTCTGGGTCTTTTCTAGACCTTTTCCGTTGTGGTGTTGGCTTTTGCCCTCTTCTCTGTTTTGGCCGACAGACTGGTGTACCCTACCGTGTGAGTTTAGGGTTGACCATCTGTTGCCTTTTGGAGTAGCTTAGAGTGCCGAGTTCTCCTCGGTTGCCGTGTTCCAGGTTTTACAGCCTCGCTCTTTCTTTTGGTTGAGCTCCCCTTGCTCCTAGCCTGTTCCCTACTCCTGCTGTCCCTGTTCTATTTACAGCTTTGTAGTGTAGCTTTTCCTGCTTTGCTGCACTTGCTATTTTACAGTTGCTTCCGTTGCACTGTGCGTTTTCCAGTGGGGATCCGCGTGACCCCTACTGAGTTTCTGGTTAGAGACTCACCCCTGCTTTTCAGGTGGGTTTCGCCTTCTGCTTCCGCGTGGTTCCTGGAGTGTGCGTGCTCGTTGCGTGCCGTTGCTGCCAGCTGGTACCTGCGTCGGGCTTTTCCCGACCCTTTGGTACGTCTTTCTTTTCTGTCGACTGTACTGTGCTAGACTTGTTATCTTTAGCTTTGGACTGACTCTGGGATATAATTATTAATTTGAACAGTTAATTAAAAAGTAGTTTTATTTCTGCTACTTTAGCAAACCTATCTAATGAAATTTAATTGCTTCTGTTATATCTCTGTGGTTTCAATGTACTCTACACGTGCCTTTTTCCCTTCGGAGCTTTCCCGCTCTTGGGAGGCCTCGCGGGTTCCATGCAATATCACGCGTATCCGGTAGTTCCACCGGGTATGCCGGGTATCTAGAATCCGGGTCGCTGTAGAGTGGTATCAGAGCAGTGTTCTGAGATGTTCGGAGTTCTTTTCTGAGCTATCAGAGCATTGTCGTGTGAAGTACATGCGAATCTGAGATATACAGTTTCCAGAGTCGTGAAGGTCCAGTACAGTCTTCAGCTGGCTTCGGTTTGTGATTCTTTGTCGCGTTGTTTTCTGTATGTTGTCTTGTGCGTGCTGTTCTGGCACTGTACGAGATGGTCCTGCTCTCGTCAGGATGTGACGAGGTGTTTCTTTTTCATCGATTGTGTCTATTTCGATCATGTTGTACTTGGCAGTGTTCGCCGGAAGGCTTGAATCAGCGGTACGTCATTCGAGATTTTTTTTCGTGTGTTGTTCAGGTTGCTGTTGACCTTTAGCCTTGGTTCGATGACCGTTCACGTTCTCACGTTGTCTTGGTCATCCCGGCTTGAGTCTGTTCAGCTCCTGATGTGTCTCGCTTCTGTTGAAGTGCTCGTTTAGATTCCGTGTTGGAGAAGTTGCTCAGGCAAGCTAGGATTTTCCCTTCCTGGTGAGCTTTTGTGGTTGAGCTTCTTGCTTCTCATCCCTTCTGAAGGAATCTTTTCGAGGTTTGCCTTGGAATTGCTGTCTTGGTAATGCCTTTGTCCTATGTCTGCTTAAGTGTGGACAGCTTTGTTTTGAGCCTGATCTGCTCTCTGCTATACGGTTGCTTGGCTTTGGACTCCATGATGGTGTTAAGAGCTGTTGTGCACCGTGTTGTCGTGCCGTGTCCAGCGGCCGATGTATCGTGAAGGCTCATTTATCATTTTGAGGACGTGAAGGTAAGCTGAGATTGATGCTTTCCTTGTGCTTTGTGCTGAAGCTGGTGCTCTTCTCCTGTTGCACTTAGGCTCCTTGTGATCGGTTGTTCGCGGGATCGGTACTCGTGGCGTGTGATTTGCAATTTTTGTTGATTGTGAAGGCGCTTGGTGTGTGTTGAGGTGCGACTACCGAGGTTGTTCTGTTGCCTGTGCACGTTGTTGAGAGCGCAGCGGAATTGTGTGGGTTGGCTACCCACTGGTCGAGAGATCTGTTTCTTCTCGATGTGACTTCGTCTTGGCTTCTGGCACCTTGACTTTATCCGTTGCTGGTGTTTGTTTGGTGTTGGCAACGGCATTTTGCGAGTATTGGGGAATTTTTTGGCATTCCTGCTGATTGAGTACCCTTTGCTCTGCATTTCTTTCTTGGTGTTGTGCTCTCGAGGCATGTTGGTGGTCCTTGAGTTGCGTTCCCCGAGATTGTTGTTGTTTCTCGTTGTTGTGGGTCTTCTCTTGGTGAGCAGTCTGATGCGTAACCCGTTTCTTGTGGTCGTGTGTTCAGCTGTTCTTGTGCCTTAATGTGACCCTGCTTGCAGATGTGTTCCTTGGTTCTGTGTTTGGAACGGAACCAGAATTCTATGAGTGTTGCTATTGTTGCTGTTTTGGCGTTGTTCCTTTATGATTGCGTGTCTCTGTGTGGACCAAGTCTTGTCAGTTAGCTTGCTATACTCCCTTTCTCTGGTAGAGTTGGCTTGCGACTCGATCAGATGTAATGTCTGAGTGAGCGCTGACTTGATTGTGTTTGTGGTCCAGCGTTGTTGTTGTCGTTGGCGTCCTGTGTGCCAGGTGTTTCCTATTACCTTTGGCACTTGAGCCGATGATGTGGTCGAGCTGTCAGCTGTGAGGACTGTGCCTCCTTGTGTAAGCTGCCGCTTGCCGTACTGTCGTTGTGTTTTTCGGTGTTGGTTATCGGTTGTTGTGGCAGCCGTGTCTCATGTTCTGTGAGACGTAAACGACGTTGCCTTGCTTCGGAGGTGTCAGATGTGTTCACTTTGGTGCCATGCTCGTGCTGTGGACTTGCTGTCTTGGAGGCTTGAGTGTGTACCTGTAATTGTGGTCTGACAGTGTTCCTCTGAATTGTGTTTCTCAAGATTTGTGTTGTTTTTGAGGTTGTGTTATTGGGTTGTTCTTCCCTGCTTCTCCTTTGTTAGTCCTTAATTTCGAAGGTGAAATTTCTTAAAGGAGGGGAAGATGTAATGCCCTGGATCCTTGGTAGGTCTTGCTCGATCTTCATTGGGTCTTTTGGATTGGTTTCGGTGAGTTTCGGTTCGCTTTGGTGGCTTCCGAGTTGAGCTTTACGAGCCGTGTGGGTTTTTCTTACGTACTAGTTACGGAACCCTACGGTGAGTTTTTTTGTCAGTTCCTCGACTCGTGGATGCTACAGCGACGATGTACTCGTCGAGCCGGTCGTTTCGACTATTTTTGCGTATTTTTCTGAATTTGTGCATTTTTGGCACATTTTTGGAATTTTCGGAAATTAGGAAAATTTCCTAATTTCTTTTCTTTTTCTTTGCATTCCTCTCTCCTCCCTTCTCATTTCGCCGCCGCCGTCTCTCTCTCCCGTTTTCTCTCCCGTTTCGCTCTCTCGGCTCCGGCTGCAGATGGGGTACCTTGGGGCGTGTGCTGGGGACGTGGTGGAGCTGGCTAGGTGCGCGATGGGGCGAGGATCGGATCGATCCTGGCGCGATCCCGTACGTTGGATTCAAAGCCGGTGAATCGGTTCACGAGTGGATTTCGCCGTGGTTTAGTCCTTTCGGGGATCCGGTTTCTTCGGTGGAGGTAGGGTGACTGATCCTCACTTCTTCCTCTCCGTTTTTCCTGTCATTGCACGTCGTTCGGCAAGGAAATGGTCGAGTTTGGGCTTGGTTTTCCTAAACGTTGATTTTCATAGTTTTTAGGGTTGGCTGGAAAACGGCAACCGTTCTTAGCGTAGTTAGTTTTAAACTGACCATTGGGATGTCAAGATCTCAACCACGTTAATTTCGTGTTGATTGGTGTTCATTTGAGGCCGGTAGGAGTCCGGGAACCTCGGTGACCCATTTTTGGTGGATTCGTTGGAATCACCCGGATCTTGTGCTTTTGAGCTTGCATGTGGGCTTTTTAGCCTTCTTATGTTATTTTTCAGCGTTTGGGTTTGTTTCCCCTACGCTTCGGCGTGAATGGGGCGTGGAACGGGCCGATTTGGCCATTCCTATGTTTTCCCACCGTAGCCGATGTAGCGGTCGTTCCAGGGACCGTCACTTGCTCTGACGGCCCCGAGACTGACCGTTACATCATCTAGGTCGTTTGAGTTCTTCGGGGTTTTGAGAGAGTGACGGCCCAGGGCTGGCGCGTCACATTTCTCTGATGCGTCCCGTGAAGCGTGTTATATCTCTTTTGTCGTTTATTGCTTGGGTTAAGTCGGTTCCTCTAACGCGCTTGACCCAGCCCGTTAGATGGATGTAACGCGCCATGTTCTGGCCGTTACATTCCGTTTGACCGACATTGACCATTTGAGGCGGTGCCTCTGGCGGTGGTTTCCCCATGCGTTAGGTGTTTGTAACGCGCCAGCCCCAGGCCGTTACATGCTGTGTTGGCTGAGTTGGGTTGCTGCGCCGTTGGATATAACGGTGGGGCCCCTGTGCGTCAGGCGTTTGTAACAAGCCCTATTCTGGCCGTTACATGCCTCTCAGCTAGCTTTGGTTGTGGGTGTGTTGGCCCTGACGCGCCTGGTCTTGTGCGTCAGGTGGCTATAACGCGCTCGCTCCCATGCGTTAGTTTGTTGTAACGCGTCTCGTCTAGCACGTTACATGCTTCGTGTGTTTTATGTTTGAGGGTGGCTGGCCCTGACGGCCCTGGTCTGGCGCGTCAGGTGTGTGTAACGCGTCCCGTGCTGGCCGTTACATGCTATTTTCCGTGTTTTAGAGTTGGTTAGGGTGGTGTGAGTGACGGCTGCTCCCCCGACCGTCGTTCGGACTGTAACGGCCCCGGTCTAGACCGTCATATTTTTATAGCGGTCTAGGGGTGGCGCGTTACATGCCCTGTGCTCCGATTTCCGTTCCTTCGATTTCTGTTTGTCTTGGCTTGGCCTTGTGGTCTGACCGCTGTCCCGTGGAGGTCTTCTGACATCCTATGAGGGCTAAGACTATGTTGTAAGGTGGCCAGGAGTCTTCTTGCTTGAGATAGGATTCTCTTTCCTACTTTTCGAGCATTGTTGTTAGGTTCTGGTCTACCCGGTCTGACCCAGGGGTTGACGTGTGACCTAGTGTGTGCGTGTCTTGGCGGTTCTGTCCAGTCTGAGACACGGGTTCTGGACGCCTCGAGGTGCCGTGTTACCTCGATATGCGTGTCCAGACGTGTGTTGAGGGTCGTTGGTGTTCCCTCAGGTCTCCGTGTGTCATTTTCTGCGGAGTGTCGTTTTCTCTGGCTTAGAATTAGACCAATTGGCGGCTTGTTCCGCTGTGTGTGACGATCTTGCCGTTGAGTCGTCCGACTCAAGGATCGTTACGTTGTAGGTCTAGTTGCCTGGTCTTGAGTCTGTTGGTGGTTGTTTGGCTGCCTTGGTGCCTTCTTGTGCACGAGACAGGTCTTTCTTGACTGTCTATGCTTTAGCACCTGTGCTTTCGAGTCGTGCCTTGTGAGCCTCCCCTAGTCGTAGCCCTAGGTCTCTTGAGTACCGACCCACCGGGAGTGGTGGAGGGGTGTTTCCTGTGAGACGGTTCTTAAGCTAGTTCTGTGGGCCCCGTCAGCGGTAGCGTCCTACCGAGGGGAATACTAGCTAGAGGCCTGGCCTAGGTAGTGGCCAGTGTGTGCACACGTGGTCAGGGACTGAGGACTTGCGCCGACGGGCGTGACCCTGACTAGTCACTCGCAGTTGGTACTGCGGTCCTATGTCCGTAGTTGCCATTTTTCCTTGGAACGTCGTTGTTCCTTGGACCTGGTTCTTGGTGTGCCTAGTCTTCGTTGTCCTCTGGACGAGTTAGACGTGGCACTTGTGGCGCAGTGTAAGTCGTCAGTCGATGCATCTGGCTGTTCTTCTGGGAGGAGGGTACTCCTATCGCTTGGCCTGTGACTCTCGCGTTTCTTGCGCATTATGACCTTTGCGAGTGGCCCTCTCGTGGATGTACTCGAGGTGAGTGCCCTGTTGCGTGCGCGACGTTCTGGTCGTGCGTGGGGCTGCGTGCACGGCGTTTCTGGTCGTTCTGGTTGTCGTCCGTCTGGGTCTTTTCTAGACCTTTTCCGTTGTGGTGTTGGCTTTTGCCCTCTTCTCGGTTTTGGACGACGGACTGGTATACCCTACCTGTGAGTTTAGGGTTGACCGTCTGTTTCCTTTTGGAGTAGCTTAGAGTGCCGAGTTCTCCTCGGTGGTTGTGTTCCGGGTTTTGCGGCCTCGCTCTTTCTTTTGGTTGAGCTCCCCTTGCTCCTAGCCTGTTCCCTACTCCTGCTGTCCATGTTCTCTTTACAGCTTTGTAGTGTAGCTTTTCCTGCTTTGCTGCACTTGCTGTTTTACAGTTGCTTCCGTTGCACTGCGCGTTTTCCAGTGGGGATCCGCGTGACCCCTACTGAGTTTCTGGTTAGAGACTCACCCCTGCTTTTCAGGTGGGTTTCGCCTTCTGCTTCCGTGTGGTTCCTGGAGTGTGCGTGCTCGTTGCGTGCCATTGCTGCCAGCTGGTACCTGCGTCGGGCTTTTCCCGACCCTTTGGTACGTCTTTCTTTTCTGTCGACTGTACTATGCTAGACTTGTTGTCTTTAGCTTTGGACTGACTCTGGGATATAATTGTTAATTTGAATAGTTAACTAAAAAGTAATTTTATTTCTGCTACTTTAGCAAACCTATCTAATGAAATTTAATTGCTTCTGTTATATCTCTGTGGTTTCAATGTACTCTACACGTGCCTTTTTCCCTTCGGAGCTTTCTCGCTCTTGGGAGGCCTCGCGGGTTCTATGCGGTATCACGCGTATCCGGTAGTTCCACTGGGTATGCCGGGTATCCGGAATCCGGGTCCCTGCAGTGAATATGCAAGAAGATAAAGAACCAGGAAGTTTGGCTATACAGGGTGGGTCCCCAATCTTCTTTCCTCACAAAGCTCCTGTACGGACACAGGCGATCAGTCTCTGGACGCCATGAGGCCGGAGCTGTGATGGGCTCTTCAACAGGTAGCAGAAACTGTTGAAGAGCTGTCCTCTCGCTGCTAACTTTATACAGGCCCCGAAGAGTCTCCGTAAAGCTATCTTTATTAATTTCTGGAAGCACCGGCTGTGGCTTGGACTTCTCCCGTTTGGCAACTTTCCACGCCGCCAAATAAGCACGTACCTCAGCATCTTTGCGAGACTTCAACCTCCGCAGATGATAAGGATCAATTTCAAACACAGCGGAAGGCTGGGAACTTAAAAACTAGCGCTCGGCAATGTCTCAACAATCGTTTCGAGAGAGCCGATAGAAGCCAGTATGAGCATTCCACCATTTAATATATTCTGGCGTCACCCGGGAAAAATGCCCAGGAACTGGCACCCGGAAAGACGCCGCCTCGCGACGATTGAAATAATCCCACCACGTACGGGCTTCTTCAACTGCGGCAGACCCTCCTCTCGATCGACCCTCCAACGGAAACTGTGTTGAAGACGGAGGGATCTGTTGATCATAACCAAAATTTCTGCTGAACCTGGAAAGGTAATAGGGCTCTAAATAAGTGCTGATGCCCTTTCTAAATACCAAAACACTGGGTCTAATGGACAAAACCCAGTCTACCAGCTCTGGCTCCAATGACGGCTTAGTGCTAAGCTTGCCCAAGATAGGGTGAACATACTGCTCAACTTCACTGAATTTACATTCTCGCAGTCGATTCGCTAACGGGCTTGAGTGGCCAGCCAAGCACCAGAAATGCAAGGCTCCAAGAGCGTTCATTGGCACTTTCGTCAATTACCCCCGGATCGAGAAAAGTTGATATGACACTTGCTATGGCTCAACGTCGGCGAACTCCAACATTCTTGGAAACAAGTTTGGAGACTACAGTGCCCTGGGAGGAAACTCCAGAAATAGTGAACACACCCAAGCATTGAAGAAATGAAGAGGGCCAACGGTCCGCAAGGTTCTGGGGAGATGGCTACAGTGTATATCTCCCAACATCTTGTAAATCAGACATAGTGCCGCAGGGTAGAGGGACAACTTCACACCCCATGCCATTAAACACGCCAGATATATGGCTTCAGTGCAAATAACTATCTCATCACCTTGCAGCCTAGCAAATGTGCACAACTAATACGTCAAGTAAGCTGCACAATGAGTGATAGGATCCAATCCCGCTAGATTAGGGCCACTTTGGCGCCCTCTGCGAAGAGAAGAAGATAAGCGAGTCTTCCAGTGACACTGCGTCTTCAGTCTGTTCGGAGCCATTCTGACGGAATAAAAGTCTTTGTACTTTGGCTCACCTTCAAAGAAATATTCCAACCATAAGCCCAGGCGTACCCGCTTCCACTCTTTACGTGAACGGGACGAAGCAGACTCTACAGTGTCCTGAATGGATAGCCATAATGTACGGTACACCTTCATGAGGTACCGATATGCAAACCCAATGTAATAGCGGCCTTCGCCGTCAGTACGGTCTTTGAGCCAGTCAGGTCAGTAGACCTCTTCATACGGCTCACCATCAATTAGAAGGCCAGAGAGTTGATGTAAACTCCACAAGTCCAAGGAAGTCTCCCCTTCCGCGGTATAAAAGGTGTTATACTCTGGACAGAACACCTCCATCATGCCGCAGCATAGACCTTTTGAGATAGGGTAATGAAAGCGAGAGGCATACACACTCTGGTACACTCCAGCCTTTATTAGAATGGGGCCATAATTCTGGAGCACGTATTCAGTGAATTAAACAGCCCCGTCTCTGAAAGCATGAGCATCGGTGGCCTTGCAGTCAGCAAACCAGCCCACGGCGACCTGGTGCTTGAACCTGACCACCAAATAGTCTAAAAGAAAGGGCTCTTCCCTGAACCCCCACCTCAGCGGGCCCAGGAAAAAACCAAATGTTGGCTTCTCATTGTGAAGGATGCTTGCCGATAGGTCCCACCTGGCTGGAGTGAATTCAAGGGTGCGAGTCAGCATGCCTTGCTCCGAACTCAATTCCAGTACGCCAGTGACGGTGTCCCACTTCCTGGACTCCCCTGGAAAATAAATCGGCTCACTCCTCACTATTGAGCCGATTAAACTATCTTGGTCCAAGAGGATGCTGTATTCTACTGCTCGTACCGTGAAGACATCCCGCTTCCCCATCAAACTGAAGGAGTGGAGAAAAGACATTAAGTGCTTGTCCTTTGGAAAATCGACCCGGTAGTTCTGACTCCGGTCGAAGGAGAAGTTGTCCCTGTCAGAAATGGTCAAATGTGGTGAGGACACCAGAGCGCGAGTACGGCTCGACTCAGCAAGCCGTCGGTACCAGACCCGCAGCACGACTCAGTCGACACTGACCTCTTTGTGGCTGGGGGACAGTCTGGAGTCGCCACCGGGGCTTTGATACTTCAGTGCGTATTTTTATATGTATTAATATTTCATACGTATTTGGTCGTATTTGGTGTGTATTGAGCATGTATTTGGTTTGTATTATCTTGGGTTTTTATATTGGGTTAATGGTAGAAAAATTGACCACATATTTGTATTTTGATTTATTTTGGTCCAAGGGGGGATTAATTGGTCCATGAGAGATTAAATTAACCAAGTCCCTTATGTTGACATTAAGGAGGGGTGCCCCCTCTTTTGTCTCTTCTGGGAGATTATTTTAAGCTAGTTTAATCTCCCTTCCTCATTATACTCCCTTGACCAAGGGTAACCTAGGTCATTTGGCTAGGTCTAGGGTTTGAATATATAATGTCTCTTGTTGTATTTGGAAGAAATAATGAAGAATTAATGTGAAAAAAGCATTTGGGCGCACCCCCCCTCTTTCTCTTGTGTTATTGGTGTTCTTCCCTCTTCTTCCCCCTTTCTTCTTCAGATCTAACCCAAATCATCTCTCTCTCTCAAATGTCTACCTCTTCCCTTCTTTCTCTACTTGCTGTGGTCGATCACCGCCGCCGCCGCCGCCGCCGCCGCCGCCGTTCATGTCGCCGTTGAGCCACCACAAGCCGGTTCCATCCTACTGCCGTGAAATTCGGTGTTGCAGGACAGCAGACCGGTGAAAGGGCTGGTACGGGAGATCCGACCGTTGGATGATGATGAGATTTTGAGGGTAGGTTCCCCCCATAATAGGCCATTCCCAATTTAAGTTTTAGGTCGATCAGAGTCCGTTTGCCCCCTTTCTTAGCCACCTGTTCTTCCCTCTCAAAGTCTGCCTGTGTGCAGATCTGTGAGATAGATCCCGGTAGCCGATTTTTCTCACCCCTCAAGTGTTGTCATAAAATCACAAACAAACTATATGCGTCACTGTCACCCTCCCCTCTATCCACCATAAAAATCTTAGGTCCTAATTCGTTCACTCCAGAGATGCCCCGCCAGTCGCTGCAGCTAGGATCCCACCCCGTACGTCACTGTGCCAGCAGCGGGTCCCAAGTGGTATCTTGCAGGCCCGAGTGAACCGAGCTGAACCGGCTGACCGCATCTGCCCGAGTGCCACCAACTACTGCCCGTCAACCCGAGATTGGTGCTCCCGGACCCCACATGTCACCTATTACCTCCCTGCGTGGAGTGGGCTGTAGAATCAATTCTGTAATTAATAATTATTGCTGTACCGAGAGTTCCGGATCTCGGCCGGGAAGTCTTCCCCACGCCCCGAGCGTGGAGGTACATTCGCCACCCTCTTTGTCATATTTGCTTGTTTAGTATGCGTTCTAGATGCCACTACATGTGCGTTAGTTTATTTCTTAGCTATATAAATTAATCACCGCTACGAGTTGTGAGTGCGAGACCCGTCCCATGACTCGTTCTGAGCACGAGAGTAAGCTGACCACCCGAGACTCAAAGTCGGTTTCCCAATCGTGCAGATCGTCACGTTTCCATCGCAGGGGATGACCATGGGTTTAGTGCTTCTTGTTTGGGGCATGATGGCCTCTTCTGGAGCTCGCTCGATGCCGCGTTGTAGTGTTGTTGCTGGTCGCTGTTGGGAGAATGTTGGGCATGTGTGTAACATACTTAATTCTATTATTTTGATGATGTCTGACTATGACTCAATGATAAGTCTGACCTGCATTTGATAAACACATATTCATATATTTCAGGTCACGACAACATAAGCAAGAAGATACATCTCTGTGCCATCACTGATAAGTTTAAGAAATCAAGAATGACACATAAAACGAGGCAATTGAATACACAGAAATCAAGGCAGATTATGCAAAAAGGAAGAAATTGAAAAGAGATAGCCAAGTGGAGTTCACCCTCTTATGCAAACTAATGAAAAGTCAAGGCAGACAAAACAATTGAGTAAGGGTGAAAAATAGCTTGTAAGAAAGACAGACAAAGAAGGTGTCAACAAGAGTCGACACCTTTTCATCAAGGTTCTGTCTGGCGTCTGCAACACCCAGAGTTTGGCAGACAAATAGCTCTCAAGGCCAACATATGCTCAAATAGCAGTGAAGAATAGCCATTCAACGGTGAAAGATAGCTCGATCGGGATGCAAATGAAGAAGCCCAAGCACTGTAGCAGGAGAGCACTGTAGCAGTCCGAGCACTGCAGCAGGCCAAGCACTGCAGTAGTCTGAGCACTGTAGCAGTCCGATCTATTGTAGAGGAAGAAGAAGCCCGAGCACTGTAGCGAGCTGAGCACTATAGCAGCCCGAGCACTGTAGCTGTCCGAGAACTGTAGTAGTTCGAGCATTGTAGCAGTCTGAGCTACCGAAGAAGAAGAAGCTCGAGCACTGTAGCAGTCCAAGAACTGTAGCAATCCGAGATGTTGGAGCAGTCTGAGCTACTGTAGCAGTCCAAACTATATTGAAGAGGTCCGAGCTCATCTGAAGATGGACGAGCTACTATAGCAGTCCGAGCTACTATAGCAATCCGAGCTATATTGAAGAGGTCCTAGCTCATATGAAGACGGCCGAGCTACTGTAGCAGTCCGAGCTGCTGTAGCTGTCCGAGCTATATTGAAGAGGTCCTAGCTCATCTGAAGATGGCCGAGCTACTGTAGCAGTCTGAGCTACTGTAGCAGTCCGAGCTACTATAGAAGTGCCAAGTATCAAGGTCAGAGAAGAACCGGCATGCTCGGAAGAGAGAGAAAATGAGTGCTCACTCGAGTACTCAGAAAGGTCGGCACGAGTGCTCACTCAAGTGTTCGAGTGCTCGGAGAGAACAACAGAAGTGCTCGCTCGAACTCAGGAGAGAGAATGGATGTGTCGAGTTGGAAAGAGAAACACGGATTTTGAGGTCAGGAGGAAGTTCCCAGTTCTGACTATTGTCCCGGCCACCATCACCAAACCTGAACCATTCTTTTGGAGGTAGCTATGACAGAGCTCAAATTTGAGAAAAGACCTGAGCCAATAAGGAAGCAGACCGCAAGATTCTCTTCCATATGGGTCATTAAATGCTCAAGATCTAGAGCATAAGAAAAGCCTTTAATATTCCAACCCAAGCCAAATCCTACAGAATATCTTACTCAAAGACAAGAAAAGATTTTGGAGGGAAACTATTCCTTTTCTTCTTCTCTACGGCGGGTCAAGTCATGCATTACTGGATGGTCAGATGTTAAAGAAAATACTTTAGTTTGATGGAAGACTTCTTGGAAGGAAAAGCTCTTCTTCTCTATCATCTGACACCCTCTACCTTCGTTGGAACCAGTCAACTCTCAATAGTCAAAGGAAATACTTTATTAATTGAACTGGTCCGATGGAAGACTTTTTGGAGGGAAAACTTTCCACCACATCTCCTAGTAACTCTTCTATATATATATCAAGCTTCTACAAGAGAAGTTGTTGTTGTTGCTGCTTGGAAGAAACCCACGTCCCTGAGCATCCAAGATGAAAACCTGTGAGAAAGAAAAGAAGGGAGTGAGAGTAGCCCAGTACCTATCTACCTCAGTCCAGTGCTGTAAAAGAAAAGAAGTACGATTGAAGAGAAAAAGAAAGAAGGCTTGAGAGAGTGCAGCCATGCAGTCTACCTGAGCTTGAAGAAATAGATCTTCGGATCTGAAACTTGTAGCTACAGTCACCAGCTTCCAGATCATCATCCAAAGCTTCAACTGGTGTTTATTATTCTTGTTCTTGTGATTTTCCCAATGCACTTGCAGTGAGTTTTATCTCATGTTTTTCGTTCATCTTAAACCATCCCTATCGGTCTATGTGTAGGAAGATAGACAGAGGTGTGCTCCGATCTGTGAAGAACCGTCCCTATCGGTTTTGTGTGTAGGAAGACAGACGAAAGGTTTTTCGTTCTATGGTTTTGGGGCATGTCCCCGGTCAAGCTGTGTGTCAACAGGAAAGCCTCACCGGGTTTGGTGAGGGGTGGACGTGTTGTGCCCCTTGTGCTTTGTTGATGATGTGGTGTTTTAATGATAGCAACATGATGAGTCACCACATTGTCTTGAATATGTCTGATCTATTCTGTGGGAGATTGCATGAGTGTGCCATGTCTGAATTGTGAAGAATGCAAGTGTATGCTTGAGTCATGCTATGATAAATTGGTTTGTGCTTGATTTCTGTTCTGTGCATTGCTTCTCTGCTGATATGTTCATGTTGTAGCTCAACGAGTCTATACATTATCATGTACATTAGTCAGGCAACAAGTGTGTACAACGCTTAGTGTAATCATGGCGAAGCCCAAAGTCTATACACTGCTACAGGCATCAAGTCTATGCATCCGTCTCACTGTTCACATGCATCAAGTATGTATAGTGGACCATCTCTGTCAGCATCTCGTTGACCGTCTCTTGCTGTGTCTCACGAAGCATTTTACTTAGCAAGTATGTACATCGTCCGTCTCAGCCAGCGTCTCCTGCTGCATCTTAAGGCTTCAAGTCTATACATTGGGCCGTGGTTCGCCAAGTCTATACATTGCTGAGCCATTCGACAAGTCGGCACATTGGGCTTTCACGTGAAGTCTACACATTGGTCTCCACTTGAAGTCTATACGTTGGCTAAGGGTCTTCAAGTCCATACACAGTCGTCTGATGCATATTGATTGAAGTCTGTACAACATGCCTTGTTGTTCACAGCTTTCTTGTTTGTGACTTCCCTAGTGTTTTGATGATGAGCATCACTACGTTAAATATTGTCATTTTAATCAGATATCTTGCGTAATGTTATGCATTTGAAATTTCCATGATTAACAGGAAAACTGCTATGAGGTAGTACCTTGTATGTCCGTACTGTTCCTTTCATACTTCGTGTTGGTTGTGTTCACTACACTTCGTGTTGTCCTTTTGTACGTCGTGTTGTTCCAACTATGTTTGTTGATCGTCTTCGTGTTGTTTACTGAAGCAGCTCGAGTTGTTCTGATGAACTTCGAGTCGTTTTCCTGTGAACCTCGTGTCGTTTCCTCAGTATTCAGTTGCTCATCTTGAGTCATCCTTTTTTATTTTTGCTCTTGTGTTTTCGTGTCATTTACTGTAGTTACTCGAGTCATTTTCCAGCTTTCACTGTTTTATCACGTGTCGTTGTAGCCGGTCCTGTCTTCTGTCTTCGTGTTGTTTTTCCTAGACCCCGTGTCCTTTTTTGCTTTGTGACCACACTTCGTGTAGGGTTCTATTTTCGTCTTCGAGTTGGTTTTAGTCCGTGTCGTCCTCGTCTTCGAGTCGTTCGTAAGTTCGAGCGATTTTGTATTCGAGTCATTTTTTATGTCTTCGTGTTGTTTCTGTGTTTGTGTCTTCGTGTTGTTGTTTTTGTGTCTTCATGTTGTTTTTGTATTTGTGTCTTCGTGTTGCTTCTTTCTATCTTCGTCCAAGGTTCCTCTGATCGTGTGTTTCTATCATTTCACTCCGTGTTATTTCCTTCTCACCTCGTGCTGTTCTCATCTGACCTCATGTCATTCTCTCTCTATTTCGTGCTGTAGTCATCTCGTGTATCTCGTGTCGTTCTCAGTATAGTGCATGTCGTATTGCTATCACATACCTCATGCAGTTTTAATTTTTGTGGCCCTGAGTTTTAATGGTTTTAATTTCTTTGCAGGAGAAGAAGAAAAACAAAAAGAAGAAGGTGGTCCGAGGAAGAATATTCCCCGGTGTCTGGGCTGCACGTGATCCAATACTAAAGGAACCAATGCTATAAGGACACGTGGCAAGAAGGTTCTGGATCGAGCACGGGAAGCACACGCCTCGCATGAACCCTCCTGATCGCTTATAAAAGCACTGCCTCACCATCTACGAAGAGTGAGGAGCTCCAAGGTTACAATAAAGAAATTTGAGTGAGAGCAGACGAGAAAGAGCCTCCCTGAGAAACTAGAGTGATCCAGCAGAAGAGAAGAGTTGCAGAGAAGAGAAGAGAAGAGAGAGCAGCAGAGAGTGAAAGAAGAAAGAAGCAAAGAAGAAAAGAGTGAAGAAAAGAAAGAGAGAGACAGAGAGCCACCGAGAAGAAGAGAAGAGAAGAAAAAGAGAAAGAGAGAAAAGGAGAGCAGAGATCGAGAGAAGAAGAAAAGTGCAGCTGTTGACAGTTAAAATATGAACAAAGATAAAGATGGGACCATACCAGCAACGAAGACTGGAAGATGCCTACGAAGTCAGGATTGAGGGAGGATCCTCACCACCAACTAATTGCCCAGCTAGGACCATCTCAGGCCTGGCTGATGTCCGGTGTTATCGTCATCATTCAGATGGCAATACTGATAAAACCCCAGTTTGTTCACTGATGGAACCTCGAGATGATCTCAACAAAGCTGTGTCACTACTAAAGGGGCCTATTTCGGTTCTGATAAAAGTCAATACAAAATAACTAAGAGAAATCAAGGCAATTATGCGGCCTAAAAGCACTAAATGGGCCGGCCGATTGGGCTTCTGACCATGGCGCTGGGAACCTCAACGAAGGGCCGCTGGACGCGCCGAGAGCCTGAAGGAAGGCGCGCCGGGAACTTCTTCCATGGATACAGGTGCCGAGATCCCTTTTGCAAGGCAAGGGTTCTATAAAACCCATTGCTTCTCCCGCAAGAAAGCGGACAGACAGAAAAGAAGAAAAGAAAGAGGCAAAGAAAAAAGAGCGAAGAGATATCCAGAAAGAAAAGAGATAGGAAAAGAGAGGGAGAGAGTCTCCGTCGAAAGGGGGAAGCAGAAGAAAGAAGGAAGAGAGGCTCCAGGTGGGCTGATAGGGGGAGGGAGAGGAGTCAATGCTCCGCCCTCCCCCATGCTTTCTTTTCTCTTTTCCTTCATGTAATCTTTAGAGTTTCATCTCGATTGATAGAGTGTAGCCGGACAATCCCGGCCTCGATTTGTATCTCCTTGTTCCTCATTTCCTCCCTATGAGCAATGTAAGTCTGGGAAAACGCATCGAAATAGAATATTACAGTGGCCTATTTGGGTACTGATGGATTGAAATTGCTGTTATCTTCCTCCGTTATTTCTTTTGCATCCGCTTGTCCATTACTTAGATGCTTTTGGTTTTCGTCCGGTGCTTCATATCTCGGAGTCGATTCTCCTGTGAAGAATGAAGGCGGAACCCCAACCCTCGTTCAATGGGTTATTGGGTTCCGTCCCTCTCCTTTCTTCCATGGTACGATAGACCCTCTGGAGCATCGTGGATTTCTGTCGAGTTCACATCTAGTTCAGGGTCAGAGACATCAATCTCTTGACCAGTTGAACATCAGATGATCAGAGAAAGTCTTCTACATAACCCTACGAGGCAATGGAGCTATGCCACTGCATAAGCTTCGTTGACCTCCAAAGGAACATCAAAATGGTGCTGCGGGCACGAACATGGCCAGGGGTCCAGTACCCCTCTGTTTGGCTTTTACCCCGGCACTCCGTGGGTGATTGTCTATCATCTCCTGGCAAATGCTAAGTCCAGGGGAGGTGCTGCCAAAATTCTCATAGTTCATTGAAACCCCATGTTTGATCCCCCCCCAGACGGCCGGCAGTAGGAAGAAGTGCATCCTTTAGAAGGCTATACGACGGTCTCATTTCCCCATCAATTCCACCCTCCAGATTCCTTTGGCATCCTTCTAACAGAAGTACCCATGAAACCCCCCTTTATACACCCCTGATTCGGTCTCAATCTGAGCCATAAAACCCAGAAATCCCAGAAACAGAGCATCGTTATTGAGCTCTGAAACCCTGAAATCCTTCCGCATTCCACCTTCTCGGCGTGCAAGTTTCCCCGCCGAGAACCGTAAGGCCGAGAGGCCTTCCCCTCCTTTCAGCTAAATGACAAGCCCCTTTTTGTGAAAAACCCTATAGCCCACAGCCTCCCGGCGCTAGGCTCCCGGCGCGGCCATGAGCACGCCGGGAAGCCCCGTGCCGAGAGCTCCTTCCAGCCAAAGGCTCCACGCCAAGAAGCCACTTCCACATGAACCCCCACAGCCCAGGGCTTCCCGGCGCCACCTTCCCGGCGCGGTAATGGGCGCGCCGAGAAGACCCCTGGCCGAAAGCCCCCCCTATGCAACCTTTTCTGGCGGAGGCTTCCCGGCGCGGGGATGAGCACGCCGAGAACCCCATCCCTTGGCGCGCCGAGAAGTCCCCTTGCCCATTTTTGCCAAGCCGAGAACCCGTGCGCCGAGAACCCCATCCCTTAGCGCGCCGAGAACCCTCCTTCCTGCGCTGGGAACCCTGGCCATTCTGCCTTCGCGCCGGGAACCTATGAACGCTTGAACTGCATTGATAACCTACTCAAATGTTGTTACTAAATTTTAAATCCGAATTTTGTTCCGGGGGCTCCGCCCCCGGAAACCCCCGCAAGGGGCGCTGCCTGACCGCGCAGGTCGATCTGCGTGCGAGGGCGCAACATTAAGCGTTCGCTTACATTCCGTCGTCCCGCATCGGGTTCACGAATAACCCCTTTAGCTCGGGAGGGCTCTGCCATTGCACAAGTTCCGCCGGCTTCTATAGGGAATATCAAGCATTGCCCCATGGCAGATACGCGATTCGGGAAGTTCAACACTTCTCTCTCTCTTGGCTTTCATCCCGGCACTCCGTGGGTGATAGCCTATTTCCCCCTGGGCATAACCCAGATAAAGGGAAGATGCTGTCGAAATACTGATCGATGTTTTAAACCTCATCACGGTCGCGGCTCAGGCTACTTGTGATTGAGATCCTCCTTCCCCTCTTAACCCCGGGCTTTGAACCGCTGACTTAACGATATCATCTGTTCCTACGGTTGGTGTCATTATCTTGCCCGCCTTTCTGGCTTCGGTATGAAGTTCCATTTCCGCACATGAATATACGTTTGCCTCTCGAGGCCTCCTACTTTAGCGTTTAATCAAGGGTTGTCCTTCCTTGGAGGGACGTAATTAACGTCATAGCGTTCATGGTATGACGGACTTCGGGTCCTGACTCGGACTTCACAATCGACTAACCATGTCAGATCGAGCGCACAATAAAATTGTCACTTCGGTGACTGGCACGCCAATAAATAAATAATAAAATAAACTAAATAAATAAATAAAATAAACTAAATAAAATAAATGTGTCAAACAGCAGCAGAGAAGAAAAAGAAAGTGAGAGGGAAGAGAAGCTTACCTGAAGATCTGTCTACTGGACCGTGGATCAAATCCAGGCCAGTCAGCTCCATGTGAGCCACATCTATGTTATATTTCTTTACAGCTTTCTGATCGCTGTGTATTTTTCCTTTCTTATTTTTCCTTTTTCATTTGGTTAATCCTTGTTCTTCCGATTGCCCTGTTGGGGATCGGGTTCCTCCTGTGGACTCAGGAGAAGGGAGATCTGATCTCCGGTTCTGGGCTTGTGGGTTGCAAGTCCAGGGGTCCCTCCTGGTCTGGAGGAAGAGAGGTCTGCTGTAACACCCTCAAATATAGCTAAGTTGTACTCTATATCACCGAGGCGCCTTTTGAAGTATCGGCTCAGTTCTTGAAAAGAACTCCGAAGTTAAGCGTGCTTAATGGGGAGTAGTACTGGGATGGGTGACCTGCCCGGGAAGTCCCCCATTCTGGAGCCGATCACTATCAGAAAGGGATAAAACCGTGAGGCCGTTAGGCCAAAGCGGACAATACCTCGACGGTATAGAGTACGGGGCGTGACAGAATGGTATCAGAGCTATACCCCAGCCGGAAGTGTGGGAACTAAGTGCCATGCAGGGTAAAGTGCTACGCTATAGGAGCCACCTCTTGGGTCCGTAATGGAGCAAAGTGCTACATAGTGGGAGCCACCTCTTGAGCCTGTAGGGGCCACCTCTAGAGTCCTACCTGCCTGGGGGCTTGATTGCGTGATTGCGTGCTATATGTGCCCAGCGACGAGGACGTCGCCTATATAAGAGGGGTAGTTTGTAACACCTTCAAATATAGCTAAGTTGTACTCTATATCACCGAGGCGCCTTTTGAAGTATCGGCTCAGTTCTTGAAAAGAACTCCGAAGTTAAGCGTGCTTAATGGGGAGTAGTACTGGGATGGGTGACCTGCCCGGGAAGTCCCCCATGCTGGAGCCGATCACTATCAGAAAGGGATAAAACCGTGAGGCCGCTAGGCCAAAGCGGACAATACCTCGACGGTATAGAGTACGGGGCGTGACATCTGCGACCTCTGGTTTGCTGGTGACGGGGAGTCACTGGTGGGTTCCCT
Organism: Amorphophallus konjac; assembly: GCA_022559845.1. Taxonomy (NCBI): domain Eukaryota; kingdom Viridiplantae; phylum Streptophyta; class Magnoliopsida; order Alismatales; family Araceae; genus Amorphophallus; species Amorphophallus konjac. The sequence goes on from CM040121.1 coordinate 264,043,846, forward strand.
CCTGGTCTGGAGGAAGAGAGACTTCGGTCTCTGGTTTCCAAGGGGCTGGGTGTCACTTGGGGTGTCCCTCCGGTCTGGAGGAAGAGGGGAGGCTGTTCCCCTAGTCAAGCTGTTTGGCAGCAAGTGTTTGCAGACTGAGTCTGCTGTGCTAGCGTTGCTAGTGGAATCCTCACTCCGGTTGGGAGTGAGGGGTGGATGTAGGTCTTGGTGACTGAACCACCTAAAAATCTTCTGTGCTATGTGATTGGGCTTATGCGCTTGTTCCTTATCTTCTACCCCCTTCACAGATTGCTTTATGCATTCTTGTTTCTATCCGTGCTGAGAGTTGATTGCATTCTTCTGCTTCTGCTAGTTGCTTATTTAGGTGAGCCTTATATATATTTGCTCATTGGTTTAAAAGAAAATTCAATTTGCTCTTCAGACTGTCTATCTTGCATTTGATAATGTTCTAGTCTTTTATTGAGCGAAAAGTTTTTAAGGGTGGGATTCATTCACCCCCCCTCTGAATCCTTGCACCGAACCTATCAATTGGTCTCAGAGAGGGTCTCTGACTAAATAGATCTAATAATCTGCAGAGGATCCTGCTAGTCCTTGGTGCATTTCAGAGTGTGCTTTCAGTGCTCGATATTTTGTTTCATCGACTTGTGCATTGCTTTGCTCATCTGGTTCTGCTGCATTCCCTGTCATCTGGTCTACTACGCTGAATCTGGTTGCCTCTTACTCAAATGGGTCGACCTTCAGTTTATGACGGTTCTAACTTTGATAGTTGGCTAGGAGGCCTATGTGTGTACGTAGACTCCATAGATCCCAAACTATGGAGGCTACTATCTAAAGGCCCACACAAACTGCCTCATGATGAGACCAAGTGGTCTAAAGAGGACAGTATAAAGAACCGTGACAATGTCATAATCCTTAACATCTTAAGAGCTGCAATCAATACTGATATGTACCCTCTTGCTCTCAGGTGCACATCTGGAAAGGAAATATATGACAGAGTCGTCTCTGCGCATAATCAGCAAGGTGATAGCTGCTTGATGGCCAACCGGGATGATGAAGATGAGATCTCATCTCAGGTAAGCTCTGAATCAGATGGATATTCCTTTGATGAATTGATAGTGATGTATAAAGATTTGTTCAAAGTATCCAAGAAATTAAAATCTGAAAATAGAAGGTTGAAAAAGAGATGTGAACAGATTAACTCTAATGTTTCCTGTGAAAACTGTCAAAGACTAAAAACATCTCATGATATGTGCTTAGCTGATCTGAATATGAGTAAGGAACAAATCTCTTTATTGGAAAATAAAAATGATGAACTTACTGCCAAGATTTTCGAACTAGAAGATAAGCTGAATTCATTAGGAAATGATCAAATCTTAACTAATGAACTAGTTCAGAATGAACAAATAAGAAAAGAAAATGAAGAATTCAGGTTGCTAAATTCTGCCGTGTCTGAGAGACTCTTAATGCTTGAAAAGGGGAAGAATTCAGTTGAAAATGAATGTGAGAGAGTGTGCACATTGATAGAAGAGATTGATAGCTACAAAGCCATTAATGTCTTACTTAATGAAAAGATCACAGATTCTGAAATGCTCATTTCTTCTCTCAAAAATGAAATCACTGAACTGAACAATTCCCTGTTTGAGTCTCTTAAGAATAAAGAAAATCTGAAGGATGCTTTTAAGAAGAAAGTCTTTGATGGAGGTAGTAAGCAGGAAGAGAGAAAAAGACTGTATACAACATTTGTGCATAGCTCTGAGTTAGCTAGCACTTCCGTTTTTTCTTTAAGTGTGCATGCTAATCAGGAAAATAAGAAAACAAAGGAGAAAAGAAAAGTTTTGAAAAAGAATGATAATAATCAGCATGCTAAGAAAGTTCAGGCCAACAAATCTGGTGTCAAAAGTGTAAAATGCTTTTACTGTGGTAAGTTTGGTCATGAAATTGCTGATTGTTTTGTCATGAGAAATGATGATTTGAAATCTAATAGAATTCATGCTAGGAATTCTAAAATGAAGAAACATTCTTATAATCAAAAGAGAAGAATAAAATGTTTTTATTGTCACAAAGAAGGTCATATCATGCATGAATGCAAATTAATGAAATATGATGACCTTTCTGCTAGAAAAATGCATGATAAACTGTTCCATGCTAAAAATCATGCATCTCATAAAAAGAACATTCAATGTTTTCATTGTGGCAAATTAGGCCACATGGTTGAAAATTGTTGGCATGCTCGGGGAAAGAAATATAACTCTGAATTTATTAAATTCCCTGTAAACAGAAATGGTTTTGGTTTCAATAAATTCCTTGTAAACAATGCCTCTCATGGAAATATTCTTGGTTCAAAAGTTCAGCATATTGCATGCTTTAACTGTGGAAAGTCAGGTCACAGGGCTGTAACCTGTTGGCTGGCAGGATACCAGAGCCAGACTGGTTTTAGTAAACAGAATTTTAATTCTGTTAACAAAAATTACCATGCATATGCATTTAGAACTCCTGCTCATAGGAATGTGCACAAAATAAATTTCAGAACTGCTGCATCATGCCACTACTGTGGTCAGATAGGTCATTCAATGAATGATTGTCATATGATGAGAATTGATGACCTTCATGCACAGAAGTTGGCTACCATACCTGCTAGGAATGTCACTGTTAATTCAGGACCCAAGACTTCTTGGGTTCCTGCAGGATCAAAATAATCCAGCTGTTGCAGGTGTGCCTTGGAAATGAATAAAGGGGGTTAATCAACCAAGGCACTCAAGAATGAAAACCCCATGACTACATTTCAGGTTAGCTCTGAAAACTCTGCTTAAATTCTGTCTTCTGAATTTGTGTGCTCTAAATGCCTGCATATCATGATTAATTCTTTTGTGCATCATCTAACTGAATCTAATTAAAAATCTGAAATGCACATGGAAATAATTGTAGTTTACCTCTGAATGCATTACATATCTATGTCATGATGCATGATATGTCAAACTCCCTGCATGTTGTATTGCACTAATTTGCATGACCATCATGGTATATTAGATGGAACAGTGCTGAAGGGCAGATGGAGTATGTCTGGATGCTACTGCCATGTGTGAGGTGGTCCTTGGACCAAGTCCTCCGTCCAGTACCATGGGTCGAGTCATATAGAGCAGTGTATTGCATATCATGTTGATCTGTTGGTGCTAAACTGAAGTTTTCTGAAATATGAATTGTTGATCTGTTGGTGCTAAACTAAAGTTTTCTGAAATATGAATTGAACAATCATGCATATAGTAACTCTCTTCTGTCTAATTTGCATGAATCATATCTGAATGCTAAATTTGATATCATGTGATGTGAGTTCAATACATTTCATGCATATAGTCAGGGGGAGTCCAACTGTTTTTGATCAATGCATATCATAATAATCTGTCTGTGCTAAATTGAATTATCTTGAAAAGTTGATTGCTCTAGCATGATGCTCTCTGAATAAAGAATGCTCTGACGTTTGAATAATCATCTTGCATAAATTGCATCAATTCAGGGGGAGCTTGTTGAGTCTTATGTGAGTCACTGCATATAGACAAGGGGGAGCATTATCACATTGTTGACACTATTTGAAATTCTCACTCTACACTCTTTCAAATCATCAATTGACTATCTTGAATTCATACCTTCTTGAATCTGAGAATTTGGCTACTAATCCTCAATCTATTGAAGAAGGAGTGTCTCATTTTGTCTGACTGAAATTCAACTCTGCTATTGGCTTTAAACTTTTATTCTCTCTTGCTGATTGATTCTTTCACCAGCTAGTACTCTTCCTTCATATACCTCTTAGCTGGTGTGACTATTTTGGCTCCATTATTGAGTTGTTGGTCAGCTAAATTTATTGTTCTGATCTGAGGAACTTAAGCTACATGTCATGCAATTCAGTCTGAGTTTTTGGTAGAAACTCCTATCATATAGGCTTAAGAATTATCACTGAATCAGACTGATATAAGATTAATATATTCTCAGCTTTGTAATTAAATGAATTGAAAATATCTGAATGATAAGGTTTAATAAACTTTAACCTCTTATGTCATGTAATCCTTAAAGTCTCTCATCTGATATCTGAAAATTTGTAATAAAGGCTAATTTGGGAGAGATACATAGAGTGAGTGTTGTGGTTAAACATTAACTTGAAAAAGCTGACTAAATGAAAAAATTGTGAATTCAGAGTAATGACTCGTCACTGAGAAACTGAGTTCTTTATCAATGAAATAAAGTAACTCAAGTCATGAGGTGTCATAGTTATCTCTGATAAAAAATTAGTGAAACAAAACCTGATAGAGCAATAGCTTATTTGTGTTGAGTAGCTGGGGAGTCTGGCCTCTGATAAAGGTGTCTTCTCATGTACAAAGACACTTATATTGCTAACTCTGCTCTCAAAGTGAGAGGCAATAACAGTTATCACACTGAGTAACAGGGTCACTTCAACTAAGACTTGTTGTGCCTCATGTAAAAAGGTGTTGATCAACTTAAATTGCTCAGGAAAAATATAATGTGCTTCAAATAAAATTATCTTAAACATTTGTCAACTCATGTTCTTGAAAAAGTGCTTAACATCAATACTAATCTGTGTAACTCTTGAAAGAGTCATTGAGATCATGTGTGTAAGATAAAAGATGATTGGTTTTTTTGAGTGTTATCTGAATAATTGGTTCACCTTTATTAGAACTTGGATTCAGATATGAGTATTGAGTTTAATTTGACAAATTTGGTATACATTGAAATTAAATCAGATTGGTTAAGTTGCCACTTCATAACTCTTTATGATAGAAGAGTCTACATCTTTTAAGACTTATTGAAGTGATGTATGCATTCAAATCCCTCATGATCAGATTCATGCATGATCAACAAAAACTGTATAGTCAACTCCTCTCTTATCAGTTGACTGATTCCATCTGCATTTTTCTGACCATACAAATGTGAGGTGCCACTCCCATTATTACCTTGTTCACTTGCAGCCTTCTGAACTTTAGAATCCTTATGGTGGTGGATTTCAGATTGTTTCCTAAGTTGTATTTCTCTCCACACTGTTGGAATCTTCCATCTTGTTCTGCAATAAGTTCTGATTCTGTGGTATTTTCACCAGAATTCAGATTCTTGGTAATGGCTGATTTCAGATTGATTTATTGGATAACCAGAGTCCATTCCTGTGCTTCAGGGGGAGTTATGGTTTATTTACATCTAAGGGGAGAGTAGTTAATCATGCATGTTGATAGGGGGAGAGTTGTTTCATTGTCATAAGGAAGATCTTCATTTTAAAGAACCATGACTCATTCTCTGCATTTATGTGCTGCCTTTGTGTGCTGCATTTGACTATCAAACCATTTCCCTTCTTTTTGATTATGTCAAAGGGGGAGAATAGTTTGATGAGTCAGTGTGACTCATTATGTTGCCATCATCAAAAAGGGGGAGATTGTTGTGCCCCTTGTGCTTTGTTGATGATGTGGTGTTTTAATGATAGCAACATGAATGAGTCACCACATTGTCTTGAATATGTCTGATCTATTCTGTGGGAGATTGCATGAGTGTGCCATGTCTGAATTGTGAAGAATGCAAGTGTATGCTTGAGTCATGCTGTGATAAATTGGTTTGTGCTTGATTTCTGTTCTGTGCATTGCTTCTCTGCTGATATGTTCATGTTGTAGCTCAACGAGTCTATACATTGTCATGTACATTAGTCAGGCAGCAAGTGTGTACATCGCTTAGTGTAATCATGGCGAAGCCCAAAGTCTATACACTGCTACAGGCATCAAGTCTATACATCCGTCTCACTGTTCACATGCATCAAGTATGTATAGTGGACCATCTCTGTCAGCGTCTCGTTGACCGTCTCTTGCTGTGTCTCACGAAGCATTTTACTTAGCAAGTATGTACAGCGTCCGTCTCAGCCAGCGTCTCATGCTGCGTCTTAAGGCTTCAAGTCTATACATTGGATCGTGGTTCGCCAAGTCTATACATTGCTGAGCCATTCGACAAGTCTGCACATTGGGCTTTCACGTGAAGTCTACACATTGGTCTTCATTTGAAGTCTATACGTTGGCTAAGGGTCTTCTAGTCCATAAACAGTCGTCTGATGCATATTGATTGAAGTCTGTACAACATGCCTTGTTGTTCACAGCTTTCTTGTTTGTGACTTCCCTAGTGTTTTGATGATGAGCATCACTATGTTAAATATTGTCATTTTAATCAGATATCTTGCGTAATGTTATGCATTTGAAATTTCCATGATTAACAGGAAAACTGCTATGAGGTAGTACCTTGTATGTCCGTACTGTTCCTTTCATACTTCGTGTTGTTTGTGTTCACCACACTTCGTGTTGTCCTTTTGTACGTCGTGTTGTTCCAACTATGTTTGTTGATTGTCTTCGTGCTGTTTACTGAAGCAGCTCGATTTGTTCTGATGAACATCGAGTCGTTTTCCTGTGAACCTCATGTCGTTTCCTCGGTATTTAGTTGCACATCTCGAGTCATCCTTTTTTATTTTTGCTCTTGTGTTTTCGTGTCATTTACTGTAGTTACTCGAGTCGTTTTCTAGCTTTCACTATTTTATCACGTGTCGTTGTAGCCGGTCCTGTCTTCTGTCTTCGTGTTGTTTTTCCTAGACCCCGTGTCCTTTTTTGCTTTGTGACCACACTTCGTGTAGGGTTCTGTTTTCATCTTCGAGTTGGTTTTAGTCCGTGTCGTCCTCGTCTTCGAGTCATTCGTAAGTTCGAGCGATTTTGTATTCGAGTCATTTTTTATGTCTTCGTGTTGTTTCTGTGTTTGTGTCTTCGTGTTGTTGTTTTTGTGTCTTCATGTTGTTTTTGTATTTGTGTCTTCGTGTTGCTTCTTTCTATCTTCGTCCAAGGTTCCTCTGATCGTGTGTTTCTATCGTTTCACTCCGTGTTATTTCCTTCTCACCTCGTGCTATTCTCATCTGACCTCATGTCATTCTCTCTCTATTTCGTGCTGTAGTCATCTCGTGTATCTCGTGTCGTTCTCAGTATAGTGCATCTCGTATTGCTATCACATACCTCATGCAGTTTTAATTTTTGTGGCCCTGAGTTTTAATGGTTTTAATTTCTTTGTAGGAGAAGAAGAAAAACAAAAAGAAGAAGGTGGTCCGAGGAAGAATATTCCCCGGTGTCTGGGCTGCACGTGATCCAATACTAAAGGAACCAATGCTATAAGGGCACGTGGCAAGAAGGTTCTGGATCGAGCGCGGGAAGCACACGCCTCGCATGAACCCTCCTGATCGCTTATAAAAGCACTGCCTCACCATCTACGAAGAGTGAGGAGCTCCAAGGTTACAGTAAAGAAATTTGAGTGAGAGCAGACGAGAAAGAGCCTCCCTGAGAAACTAGAGTGATCTAGCAGAAGAGAAGAGTTGCAGAGAAGAGAAGAGAAGAGAGAGCAGCAGAGAGTGAAAGAAGAAAGAAGCAAAGAAGAAAAGAGTAAAGAAAAGAAAGAGAGAGACAGAGAGCCACCGAGAAGAAGAGAAGAGAAGAAAAAGAGAAAGAGAGAAAAGGAGAGCAGAGATCGAGAGAAGAAGAAAAGTGCAGTAGAGAAGAAAAAGAAAGTGAGAGGGAAGAGAAGCTTACCTGAAGATCTGTCTACTGGACCGTGGATCAAATCCAGGCCAGTCAGCTCCATGCGAGCCACATCTATGTTATATTTCTTTACAGCTTTCTAATCGCTGTGTATTTTTCCTTTCTTATTTTTCCTTTTTCATTTGGTTAATCCTTGTTCTTCTGATTGCCCTGTTGGGGATCGGGTTCCTCCTGTGGACTCAGGAGAAGGGAGATCTGATCTCCGGTTCTGGGCTTGTGGGTTGCAAGTCCAGGGGTCCCTCCTGGTCTGGAGGAAGAGAGGTCTGCGACCTCTGGTTTGCTGGTGACGGGGAGTCACTGGTGGGTTCCCTCCTGGTCTGGAGGAAGAGAGACTTCGGTCTCTGGTTTCCAAGGGGTTGGGAGTCACTTGGGGTGTCCCTCCGGTCTGGAGGAAGAGGGGAGGCTGTTCCCCTAGTCAAGCTGTTTGGCAGCAAGTGTTTGCAGACTGAGTCTGCTGTGCTAGCGTTGCTAGTGGAATCCTCACTCCGGTTGGTAGTGAGGGGTGGATGTAGGTCTTGGTGACTGAACCACCTAAAAATCTTCTGTGCTGTGTGATTGGGCTTGTGCGCTTGTTCCTTATCTTCTACCCCCTTCACAGATTGCTTTATGCATTCTTATTTCTATCCGTGCTGAGAGTTGATTGCATTCTTCTGCTTCAGCTAGTTGCTTATTTAGGTGAACCTTGTTGGATTTTTGTGACTTCCCTAGTGTTTTGATGATGAGCATCACTATGTTAAATATTGTCATTTTTAATCAGATATCTTGAGTAATGTTATGCATTTGAAATTTCCATGATTAACAGGAAAACTGCCATGAGGTAATATGTTGCATGTCCATACTGTTGTTTTCATACTTCGTGTTGTTTGTGTTTACTACACTTCATGTTGTCCGTTTTGAACGTCGTTATTAAATCAATCGCGTGCTGAACACTACAGCACCTCGTGCTGCTTTCTGTGCCACCTCGTGTCGCTCCATCTGTGTCACCCCTATGTCTTCGAGTCTTATGTTCTGGCCAAGTCTATACAGCCTCATCTTTACCTTCGTTCCAAGCCAAAGTCTACACATTCGTTTCCTTGGGCAAAGTCTGTACATTGTTGCCTTGAAGACCATTTTAAGTCTATACATCTAGTTGAATGCAAAGTCTACACATCGCCTGACATCATATGAAGGCTGTACGTTGGAAGTGTCTTTCTTGCTTTGTGACCACACTTTGTGTCAGTTTCTGTGTTCGTCTTCGAGTTGGTTTCAGTCCGTGTCGTTTCGTGTCATCCTCGTCTTCGAGTCGTTCGTAAGTTCGAGCAATTTTGTATTCGAGTCGTTTTGTTTATGTCTTCGTATTGTTTCTGTGTTTGTGTCTTCGTGTTATTTTTTGTGCTTGTGTCTTCGTGTTATTTTTGTGTTTGAGTCTTCATGTTATTTCTGTGTTTGTGTCTTAGTGTTACTTTTATGTCTTCGTGTTGCCTCTTTCTATCTTCGTCCAGGTTTCCTCTGATCGCGTGTTTTACTACCGTTTTACTCCGTGTTATTTCCTTCTCACCTCGTGCTGTTCTCATCTGACTTCGTGTCGTTCCCTTTGTAGTGTTAGCTTTATTACTGTGTATCTCGTGTCGTTCTCTCTTTACCTCGTGCTGTTTTCATCTGACCTCGTGTCATTCTCTCTTTATTTCGTACTGTAGTAATCTTCTGTATCTCGTGTCGTTCTCAGAATAGTGCATCTCGTATTGCTACCACATACCTCGTGCAGTTTTAGTTTTTATGGCCCTGAGTTTTAATGGTTTTAATTTCTTTGCAGGAGAAGAAGAAGGTGGTCCGAGGAAGAATATTTCCCAGTGACTGTGCTGCACGTGATCCAATACTAAAGGAACCAATGCTATAAGGGCACGTGGCAAGAAGGTTCTGGATCGAGCGCGGGAAGCACACGCCTTGCATGCACCCTCCTGATCGCTTATAAAAGCACTGCCTCACCATCTACAAAAAGCGAGGAGCTCCGAGGTTACAGTAAAGAAATTTGAGTGAGAGCAGAAGAAAAAGAGCCTCCCTGAGAGACTAGAGTGTTCCAGTTGAGAGAGAAGAGAGAGCAGAAGAGTGATCAGAAGATGGGTATTGACTTATGGATCAAATCCGAAGTCTGCTGCTCAGTTTGAGCTACATTGTTTCCAGTTTCTAAAATTTGGCTTCCTTCTTTCTTGTTTTCATTTTTATCTATTTTTCTTTCTTGATTGAAAGTTCTCTGTGTTACCTCCTGGTGTTCAGGGGAAGAGAGAGATGTGTTCTCTCTGGTACACTTGCAACAGAGGTTGCAGTATTGTTCCCTCTCGTAGAAGAGGTGTTCCCTCTGGGCTCCAGAGGAAGAGAGACCTTGGGTCTCTGGTTCTAGTGACTGCAGATCACTAGTGTTCCCTCCGGTTGGAGGAAGAGGAAATTGGTTCCTGGTTTCTAGGGACTTGGCGTCCTTAGGGTTCCCTCCGGGTGTGGAGGAAGAGGGGAGGGTGTTCCCCTGGTGAAGCTGTGAATCAGCCGTTGTCGCAGACTGAGTCTGCTTTGCTAGCAGGTGCTAGTGAAAGCCTCACTTCGATTTGAAGTGAGGGGTGGACATAGGCAGACTGGAGGTCTGACCGAACCACCTTAAAAACCTCTGGGTACTCGTGTGATTGTCTGTGGTGACTTTGTGGTGTGCCTTCTATCCACTCGAGCTATTGTCCGCACTGCATTTTTGTGGGTTCAACTCTGAGATTGCTTGTTTTAAGTGAATCATTCTTCAGTAATTTTTAATCGGTTGAAAACAGTGATCTATTCATCCCCTCCCCTTCTAGATCACTTCATATTTCTTGTATCACTTGGTATCAGAGCGGGTATTTCCCAATATGTGGTCCAACGGCTAGGGAAACGGATCCGCTGGTCCTCGCAGCTACATTGCTGAAGGGCAGTCAATCGCCCGTCCCCCTTTCTTCGATGGTAATAACTATTTCTTTTGGAAGAACAGGATGGAAGTGTTCATCAGGGCCCAAAGCCACAAGCTCTGGAGAGTAATTACAGATGGTCCGTTCCAACTTCCACCGAACGAAGACATATGGACAGAGGAACAGGTTAAACTTTCCGCACTGAATTGGACAGCTCTTAGCATCATACAGTGCGCCGTCCACCCGGAAGAGTACTTGAGGATTTCAGCGTGCAAGACTGCAAAGAAAATGTGGGATGAATTGCAGTTAATTTATGAGGGCACATCTCAAGTGAAAGCTACCAAGATCAATATGCTTACAACTCAATATGAGTTGTTTAAGATGAAGCCAGAGGAGTCGATCACAGAAATGTATGCTAGATTGTCTGTGATCATCAATAGTCTGAGAGGATTTGGAAAGGAGATTCAGCAAGAAGACATTGTCAGGAAGATCCTTAGGTCCCTAACTCCCATCTGGGATACTAAGGTGACCGTCATAGAGGAATCTAGAGATTTATCCACCATGTCAGTAACCTAGCTGATTGGGTCTCTCATGACCCACGAAATGAACTTCAAACAAGGGAATGATGGACATGACAGAAAGGGAAAGAATGTTGCTCTAAAAGTCTCACGACATACTAAGAAGAGCAGCAGCAGCAGCAGCAGTGGTGGTAGCGGCGAAGACTTTGACGGATTCTCAGACCTGGACAAGGGCGAGCAGGCCATGCTCACCAGGCAATTCAGAAAGTTCTTAAGGACTAAAGGGAAATTCTACAGGAGAAAGAGATTCAATGCTGCAAGGAAGTCTCCTGAACGAGAACTTGAGAAGAACCGGTTTGTTAAGAAAGTTACATGCTACCCTTGTCAGAAACCTGGTCACATGAAAAGTGAATGTCCATAGCTACAAGCTAAGGCTCCTGGATACCAGAAGAAGATGGTGCACAAGAAGAAGAAAGCCATGCTGTGCACATGGAGCGACGAGGAGGAGGATCCAGAAGCCACCTCGTCCAGTGAAGGTGAAGAGAAGACGTGCCTCATGGCCAACCATGAGGAAGAGGTAACGAACTTATTTGAGAATTTTATTTTGGACGATTGGGAGGACGCCTATGGCGACCTGTTAGCTAAATATAATTTTCTAACCAAGGAGCACAGAATGCTTAAACAAAAGTTTCACTCTGTTTCTGAGGAACACTCTATTGCTGTTACGGACAACATGAAAATAAGGAGATGGCCATTGAGCTAGATCAGGCTAGAAGTGAGATCGAGAAGTTTAGAATGGAAAGAGAGGAAAATCTAGCTAGGATGAATGAGCTGAAGAGTAAAACTAAAGAGAGTAAAAAGGAGTTTAGACTGATTGCAGAAAAATATGAGGCGGTTAGAAAAGCTAATCGGGAACTCAGGACCAATGTAATGAACTTCAGAAGGAGATTGAGGACAAAGGAAAAATGCTAGAAAAATTTACAGAGGGGAGAAACAATCTAGATGCCCTTCTGGGGTCGAGGGTAAACTTCAATAGGGAGGGATTAGGATACAATCCCACAAGTAAAAAACCCTTTGAATTCAAAACTCTCACGTTCTGCCCCGCCAAGGGCAAAGAAAAACTGGAAACCCCATCCAGCTCCAAATATGTCTCTACATTGAAGGTTTCGACCAGCAAATCTATTCAATCCACTGGTCAGCAGGCTAAGTCAGGAAATCCTGAGACTAGAATTGTTCCTGTGCAACAGTTGTGGAACAAAGGTTTTCACAGGACCATTCCTATTGATGTCACTAGAAAGGTGAACAGCTTTGCTGAGAAAGTTCAGCATGCTAGTTATCAAGGAAAGCATGCAAACATGCACCACCTTCAGTACTATTTTCATTTGAATAAAAATGGTTACATGAATTATGCTCAGCACACACGAGGTTCCTCTAAGAGGCCAAACAATAATTTTTCTGTTCGGAAACAGCATAATTTTAATAGGAATGGGCTCATTCAACGCCCACTGAGAAATGCCAAGAAGGAAGAATCAATCCACATGAAACCACTGAAAAGAACAGTAAAATAAATGTGGGTTCCTAAGTGCTTTTTGCATAAATTGAAAATTATCTCTGGACCCAATTTGAATTGGGTCCCACATTACTCTGTCTAAACTCTCGCAGGTTAACCTGGCAGCTGAGCATAACAAGTGGTATCTTGACAGCGGCTGTAGCAGGCACATGACAGGAGACCGGTCCAAATTTAGTAAACTAAAAATGAAGTTTGGGGGCCTGGTCAAATTCGGTGGAAATAACAGAGGAAGAATAATTGGAATTGGTACAGTTGGTAAGTCCTCTACTAACTCCATTGAAGATGTGTATCTTGTAGAAGGACTTCAGCACAACTTGATAAGTATAAGTCAACTCTGCGACAAAGGACACAAGGTACTCTTTGACCACAATTCCTACACTGTCTTTGAGCTGAATTCTGATAACGTCATGTTCAAAGGTCATAGAGTAAACAACGTATACATCGTAGACCTGGATGATAATCCTGAAACTAACTTGTGTATGTCTGCTAACTCTGAACAGGTTGCTTTTGACTGGCATAGGCGTCTAGGCCATGCTAGTTTGTCTACAATGAATAAACTGTCTAAGCATAACCTAGTTAGAGGTTTGCCCAGAATAAGATTTCAGTTAGGGTCCAAGCTATGTGATGCTTGTGCACAAGGTAAACAGACTCGTGCAGTTTTTAAGTTGAGAACTGAGAGTCTTTCATGTAAACCGCTGCAGCACTTGCACATGGATCTCTTTGGTCCTACTCGCATACAAAGTTTGTCAGGTAAGAGATATGGATTAGTCATAGTTGATGACTTCACTAGATTTTCTTGGTTGTTTTGTTTAGCAAATAAAAATGATGCTTTTGTTCACTTTGAAGAACTTTTCAATAAAATCAAACTGCAAGGTGAACATAATATCATTACAATTCAGTCTGACCATGGAGGAGAGTTTGAGAACTCTTCATTTTCTGAATTTTGCTCAAGAGAGGGAGTGACTCACAAATTCTCTTCTCCCAAGACACCGGAGCAGAACGGAATTGTTGAGAGAAGAAACAGGTCAATAATTGAAATGGCCAGGACTATGCTGATTGAGAGTGGACTTCCAAGGAGATTTTGGGCTGAAGTTACGAATACTGCATGCTACATTCTAAATCGAGCCTTGGTAAGACCTACTCATAGGAAAACTCCTTATGAACTTCTCAAGGGTAAGCAGCCAAACATTTCTTACTTTAAAGTTTTTGGCTCCAAATGTTTTATTCACAATAATGGTAAAAATGGTTTGGACAAATTTGAAGCTAGAAGCTCTCCTGGAATTTTTCTCGGATATTCAGAAACCTCAAGGGCTTACAGAGTTTTCAATAAAGATGATCAAACTGTTGAAGAAACACCGCATGTAGTGTTTGATGAAAATGATTTCTCTAACAAAGTGATGAATGATGACAGGGAGCCATCTAATGAGGGAGATTTCTTGGAGAGAATTGAAGAAGAAGAGATGCAGCCAGCTGCTCAACCAGAAAACTCAAAACAAGAAGGAGCAGCTGAGGTAGGTGAACCCTCAGGTGAGATAATATTTCACAAAGACCACCCTAGTGAAAATGTCATAGGCAATTTGCATGATCCTCCTATGACAAGGTCTCATTTTAGAATTGTCCAAGAACAGGATTTAGCTGCATTGGTATCTCAGGTGGAACCCAAATCTGTGGAAGAAGCCTTAAAACATGATTCTTGGGTATCCGCCATGTGTGAGGAATTAAATCAATTTGAGAAAAATATTGTATGGGAACTAGTTCCCAGACCTGATAACACTCATGTCATTGGCACTAAATGGGTTTTCAAGAATAAAGTTGATGAGAATGGAGCTATTTCTAGAAACAAAGCAAGACTTGTAGCTCAAGGCTACAGTCAGGAATTTGGTGTGGATTTTGATGAATCCTATGCCCCAGTGGCTAGGATGGAAGCTATACGAATTCTACTTGCATTTGCATGCTCTAGGAACATTCGGCTACAACAGATGGATGTCAAAAGCGCATTCTTAAATGGGGTATTGAAGGAAGAGGTATATGTTGAACAACCTCCAGGTTTTAATTTCTCTGTTCAGCCTAACATGATTTTTAGGTTGAATAAAGCCCTCTATGGATTGAAGCAGGCTCCCCGAGCCTGGTATGAGAGACTTTCTGAATTCCTCTTGAGCAAGGGCTACACTCGAGGTAAGGTTGACCAAACCCTCTTCACCAAAAATCTCAGAAAGGATTTAATAGTGGTCCAGGTATATGTTGATGATATCATCTTCGGATCTAACAATTCAAAATTGTGTAAAGAATTTTCTGAATCTATGTCTCATGAATTTGAAATGAGTTTAGTTGGGGAACTAAAGTATTTTCTTGGGCTGCAGGTCAAACAAATGGAGGATGGTTGTTTCATAATCAAACCAAGTATACTCTGGAGATGCTGAAAAGGTTTGGAATGACCAACCTCAAGACTATCTCAACACTCATGGGCACCAACTCCTCACTGGATTCAGACGAAAAAGGTAAAGAGGTGGATGCTAAATTATATAAAGGTATGATCGGTTCACTCCTCTACTTAACAGCATCCAGGCCTGACATTCAATTTAGTGTAGGGATGTGTGCCAGATACCAGTCTAGGCCTACTGAATTGCATTTGGCAGCTGTAAAAAGAATCTTTAGATACTTATCTGCTACCCATGATCTAGGTCTTTGGTATCCTGCATCATGTAGTTTAGATCTCATTGCATATACAGATGCAGATTATGCAGGATGTAAATTGGACAGGAAAAGTACTAGTGGTCACTGCGAATTTTTAGGAGGGTGCCTAGTCTCTTGGGGATCCAAGAAACAACACTCTGTGGCTCTTTCTACTGCTGAAGCTGAGTATGTGGCAGCAGGGAGCTGTGGCACACATGTTATATGGATAAAACACCAGCTTCTGGATTACTCAGTTGAGCTAGGTTGCACTTCCATCTTTTGTGACAATACTAGTGCAATAAACATTGCAAAGAATCCTGTACTTCATTCTCGAACTAAACACATCAAAATCAGGCATCATTTTATTCGAGATGAAGTAGCTAGGAAGACCTTTGAGTTGATCCATGTTGGCACTAACTCACAAATTGCAGATATTTTCACTAAGCCACTGGATACTGAAAAATTTAGCACATTGCGCAGAGAATTAGGTATTTACAGGATTTCATGATTGAATAATTGATCTCTGAATAATCTGTCATGTGCTCTTATGCTTATCTATGCTCATTGTCTGTTGCTGAAAATAACCTCATTATGAGTGTTTGCTGATTCACTCGTATTGATTGATATCACTTTGTTTTCTTTGAGGTGTTTTGAGGTATGTCTTGGTTAAGTCTGAGTTGGAGTTAAGGTCTCAGAAGGAGCTAGATTAATAATAGGTGTCATGCTCTTTTGGCCAAATCTGAACATACTTTGAACGGACTTTTGCTGACCTTATAAGAGATTCAGTTTGAGTAGGTGTATAAAAGAAATTTTTGGATGTTTTATCCGTTAAGACTGTTCATCTAATTTCTTGTTGGAATTTCAACTGTTAGTCCCACTGAGATCAAAATCTGAATTCAAGAATATCTTCCTACACTGTAACTGACTTCTGATCTAGCCAGTACAGCATACCTACTTAGTCTAGTTAAGTCCGAAATGAGGTATATAGTGTTTTTGTCTGAAAAACTTTGGAGCTGGTGTATTGTTCTCAAACTGAATCAAGACTAATTTACAAAGTTTCAAGTGAAGTTTAATGAAAAAATTCATGAAAGAAGTTTTAACAACCTTGTTAACTGTTCATTGAGAAACTGGGACTTTCATCAATGAAGTGAAAGTATCCCATGTCATGAGATGGCAGTATAAATCAGGCTTAATTAGCTGTCTTGATCATACAGAGCTACGGTACATATCTGGTTAGTAACTGAGGTGTCTGGCCTCTGGTAAAGGTGTCACCTTAATGTCAACACCAATTAGAATACTATCTCTGTCCTCTTGTCAGAAGGGGTAATGTGGTCTTTCCACCAAGTAACTGGGGATTCCTGCCTCTAAACAAGGTGTCTCCCTAATGTCAAAGGTGTACTTGACAGATTTACCTTTGATCTTGACCATCTTTGAAAAATTTTCTCCCTCTTGGTATCAAGATCCTGTTCACTTGGCATTTAGGTCTTGGTTTGTTTGTTTTCAATACCACAGGTCTTTGTTTTCTTGACTTCCTTGCTTTATACTCTCTGAGTAAAGACTTACTCTGACCATACTGGTATCTTGTACCTTACTTGCTTAGAATCTGGTTCTGTGTATGGAGCGGATCTTCATTCACCATTTTGCACACAGTCTGACTAACTGATCCTCAAAATCCTCACATAAAATTAATGGCTTTCTTAATTGCCTAAACATCTCAATAACTTTCCTTTATCAGCCATACTCTTTCTTGCTTTCTCTCCACTGTCAACAATTTTCTTTTCGTGATATCTTCAGACCTGCCCCTAGTTTTGATGATGTCAAAGGGGGAGAGTGTCTTGCTTGTGCTTTGCTGAGGGGGAGCTCTTGGGAGTCGTCAGAGGAGGCGAGTGAGTTGTGTGTC
The DNA here is from genome assembly GCA_022559845.1 of Amorphophallus konjac. NCBI lineage: Eukaryota > Viridiplantae > Streptophyta > Magnoliopsida > Alismatales > Araceae > Amorphophallus > Amorphophallus konjac. The sequence continues at coordinate 264,061,014 of CM040121.1, forward strand.
TGCTTTGCTGAGGGGGAGCTCTTGGGAGTCGTCAGACGAGGCAAGTGTGTTCTGTGTCTGCATTGCTTATCTTCACAGCTTATCTTCATATAATCTCATTGCACTTCATCTCTGTTATTTAATATAGTGTTGCCATCATCAAAAAGGGGAAGATTGTTAGATGTTTGTGACTTCCCTAGTGTTTTGATGATGAGCATCACTATGTTAAATATTGTCATTTTTAATCAGATATCTTGAGTAATGTTATGCATTTGAAATTTCCATGATTAACAGGAAAATTGCCATGAGGTAGTACCTTGCATGTCCGTACTGTTGCTTTCTTACTTCGTGTTGTTTGTGTTTACTACACTTCGTGTTGTCCGTTTTGAACGTCGTTATTAAATCAATCGCGTGCTGAACACTGCAGCACCTCGTGCTGCTTTCTGTGCCACCTCGTGTCGCTCCATCTGTGTCACCCCTATGTCTTCGAGTCTTATGTTCTGGCCAAGTCTATACAGCCTCATCTTTACCTTCGTTCCAAGCCAAAGTCTACACATTCGTTTCCTTGGGCAAAGTCTGTACATTGTTGCCTTGAAGACCGTTCTAAGTCTATACATCCAGTTGAATGCAAAGTCTACACATCGCCTGACATCATATGAAGGCTGTACGTTGGAAGTGTCTTTCTTGCTTTGTGACCACACTTCGTGTCGGTTTCTGTGTTCGTCTTCGAGTTGGTTTCAGTCCGTGTCATTTCGTGTCGTCCTCATCTTCGAGTCGTTCGTAAGTTCGAGCAATTTTGTATTCGAGTCGTTTTGTTTATGTCTTCGTGTTGTTTCTGTGTTTGTGTCTTCGTGTTATCTTTTGTGCTTGTGTCTTCGTGTTATTTTTGTGTTTGAGTCTTCATGTTATTTCTGTGTTTGAGTCTTAGTGTTGCTTTTATGTCTTCGTGTTGCCTCTTTCTATCTTCGTCCAGGTTTCCTCTGATCGCGTGTTTTACTACCGTTTTACTCTGTGTTATTTCCTTCTCACCTCGTGCTGTTCTCATCTGACTTTGTGTCGTTCCCTTTGTAGTGTTAGCTTTATTACTGTGTATCTCGTGTCGTTCTCTCTTTACCTCGTGCTGTTTTCATCTGACCTCGTGTCATTCTCTCTTTATTTCGTACTGTAGTAATCTTGTGTATCTCGTGTCGTTCTCAGAATAGTGCATCTCGTATTGCTACCACATACCTCGTGTAGTTTTAGTTTTTGTGGCCCTGAGTTTTAATGGTTTTAATTTCTTTGCAGGAGAAGAAGAAGGTGGTCCGAGGAAGAATATTTCCCAGTGACTGTGCTGCACGTGATCCAATACTAAAGGAACCAATGCTATAAGGGCACGTGGCAAGAAGGTTCTGGATCGAGCGCGGGAAGCACACGCCTTGCATGCACCCTCCTGATCGCTTATAAAAGCACTGCCTCACCATCTACAAAAAGCGAGGAGCTCCGAGGTTACAGCAAAGAAATTTGAGTGAGAGCAGAAGAAAAAGAGCCTCCCTGAGAGACTAGAGTGTTCCAGTTGAGAGAGAAGAGAGAGCAGAAGAGTGATCAGAAGATGGGTATTGACTTATGGATCAAATCCGAAGTCTGCTGCTCAGTTTGAGCTACATTGTTTCCAGTTTCTGAAATTTGGCTTCCTTCTTTCTTATTTTCATTTTTATCTATTTTTCTTTCTTGATTGAAAGTTCTCTGTGTTACCTCCTGGTGTTCAGGGGAAGAGAGAGATGTGTTCTCTCTGGTACACTTGCAACAGAGGTTGCAGTATTGTTCCCTCTCGTAGAAGAGGTGTTCCCTCTGGGCTTCAGAGGAAGAGAGACCTTGGGTCTCTGGTTCTAGTGACTGCAGATCACTAGTGTTCCCTCCGGTTGGAGGAAGAGGAAATTGGTTCCTGGTTTCTAGGGACTTGGCGTCCTTAGGGTTCCCTCCGGGTGTGGAGGAAGAGGGGAGGGTGTTCCCCTGGTGAAGCTGTGAATCAGCCGTTGTCGCAGACTGAGTCTGCTTTGCTAGCAGGTGCTAGTGAAAGCCTCACTTCGATTTGAAGTGAGGGGTGGACGTAGGCAGACTGGAGGTCTGACCGAACCACCTTAAAAACCTCTGGGTACTCGTGTGATTGTCTGTGGTGACTTTGTGGTGTGCCTTCTATCCACTCGAGCTATTATCCGCACTGCGTTTTTGTGGGTTCAACTCTGAGATTGCTTGTTTTAAGTGAATCATTCTTCAGTAATTTTTAATCGGTTGAAAACAGTGATCTATTCATCCCCTCCCCTTCTAGATCACTTCATATTTCTTGTATCAAGCCTTATATATATTTGCTCATTGGTTTAAAAGAAAATTCAATTTTTTCTTCAGACTGTCTATCTTGCATTTGATAATGTTCTAGTCTTTTATTGAGCGAAAAGTTTTTAAGGGTGGGATTCATTCACCCCCCCTCTGAAACCTTGCACCGAACCTATCAGGACGTAGGTTGCGGGTTTGCAACCGAACCACCTTAAAAATCTTTGTGTTGTGGGTTGTGTACTTGTGTGATTGCTCTATATTCTTTATTCCCATTCACAGGTTGGTGTGTGCTCGCTTCATCGTTTGTAATCCGAGTTATTTCTATTACACTCTTAAGCATTGTGGTTTGTAATATTTTGTTTGCATATCTTTTATCTCTTGCTTCCACTCACATTCCCTTGGCTGCCTGCTGCACCCTTGCACACAGGCATCAGGGAGTAATCTCCAGCAAATGAGGATCACCTTGCGTGCACACACATGCACTTTGGTTCATCACCATAGCATATACTCCCGTTGACTTGGCGGGGCTCCAAGCAAATAGGGAATCATGTGAAAGGGCAAGGGAAGGAACATGTCAATGTTGGCAGAAGACGTGCTCAGCACAACTCTACTCAAAATCCCATGGGTAGTCAGATGCGTCGACACACACAGAAAGGCAGGTCGACACACTCAACAGCAGACAGAAGAAGAAGAAGTATGCCTCCTCGCTGCTTCCACTATGGTAAAATTGGCCACACAGTCCAAGACTGCTGGCATCTAAAGGGAAGGTATCAATTTCATTCCAGGAATGCTAACTTCCATGCTCACCCACAAAAGCCTAATGCACACCCACATGCACATAAGAAGGATGCTCAATCTTTTGTGCGTTGTTTCTATTGTGAGAAAAATGGGCATGAAATATATGACTGTCATACAATGAAGGAGGATGATTTGATTTCCCTGAATGAGATAAGTCATGCTGCAAGACATGGAACTAACCTACAAGGACCCAAGCAAGCTTGAGTACCTAAAGCTTTCAAATGAGACTTTTGGGTGCAGGGTGCCTTGGAGCTGAACCGAGGATGATCAGGTAAATAAACGCTCAAGGCACAGGTATGTAAATAAACTCTCTAATTTCTGTCATCTTGCATGTTTAGGCTTGTCATGTAAATATTGCATCATAAGTCTGCCTTGTGTCCATAAATACTGACAGCTGAAATTTGTTTTCTTGAAATGCTAAAACTTCCCCCATGGTGTGAGATGAACATCTAAGCTAGATTATTTGCTTACACCTGTTTGACCTCTGGTATATCAAATGGTGATGTGCAGAAAGGCAAGTTAAGCATGCCCGAAACTCTCACTATGCGTGAGCAGGGTCTCAGATCCGAACCTCCGCCCTGTACCAGAGATCAATTAATTCAGCTATGTAATCCATGAAAAATTTGTCATGCTGATAGAATTGAATTGATGATTCAGTTGTTGTTTAATCCTTTCTAGAATTTAATAGCCATGTGAACTTCTTGCTTAGCATTATTGATCATTGTTTTTGATGATGTCTTCCATGGCTGCACATATCCCAACTCATCACTCATGTGGATAAATAACATGCTGATTGTCTATCTTACCTTCCATGAGCATTCAACAAAGGGGGAGTCTAAGTGTGAGCACCTTGGTGTAGAAGTGCATTGCATATGTTTGAATCTGTATGTGATGTGGTCATTAAGTGTAATCTTGGAATTTCATGCACAATCATACATTTCATGATCAAGGGACCCAGCACCGCATGACTGGCATGTTTTACTCATACTCCCTTGCCATCTTGTTATGTCTAATTCACACACTTAGAACATTTGGAGAGAGGGAGTAAGTAGCATGTATCCATCAGCACATTAAAATATCCAGTCTGCATTACAGTTCAGAATGCATTTCAAATGATCCATGATTGCATCATTTTGTGATCTCATGCATTTCAATACACATCATGTTAAAAGGACACAAAAATGCATAATCAATTGGCAGCATCTCCAATGCATTGTGCATTCATTCATGTCAGAGGTTACACATTCCTTTGCCAACCAGTGCACAAATTCAGGGGAAGTCATCATCAAAATTCAGCATGCATCATTGCATATTTTTGTTGGCATTTGCATGGAATGCATCATCTTAGGGGGAGCATGTTCAACCTTGACAGGTCGACCTCTCAGTTTATGCACTGCATACCCTCAGGGGGAGTGTTCCATATTATATGTCACTGTGTACTCATTTGCACTCCCTGTTCAAATCATACCTATGCATAATAATGTTAATATCCCATGATTGTACCTCGGGCCTGAAATACTTCTGTTGTCCATGAAGTCTTCTAGATTGTCTGGAATATGCCATCTCTTGCTTGACTAGCTAACTAGTTCCATTGATTGCCTCGATCCTCTTGGAGGATCTTTTATCTGTTATTGAGTTTGCTAATCAGGGTAAATCTTTAAGAAGAATATTCTTTTATAGAGTTTTGTGACTACCTTGAACATGAAAGCTGTTGGTTTAAAATTAATGATTTCTCAAGCCTTATTGATTAATGGTCTTGAAAATGTTTGTGCTCCATCTTAATAGACTTAAACCATCTTTTCATGTTTTAACATGATATGCCTTCTTGAATCTGAAAGTTTATTTTAAGTACAAAGGCATCTTTGATTCAGAAACTTCAGTCTAGTATTATTTTTAAACAATTTGATTTTCTGGAATTCATAAAAGCTAAAATTGTCAGAGCAATGACATTGGTTCACTGAGAAATATGTCTCCTCATAAAAGAAATGAGGTAAGATAGGTCATGAGGTGCCATTGTTAACTCTGCTGTGATATAAAAGAAAAATCAAGGCAGAGCAATGGCAAAGTTGCTGAGAAATATGTCCCCTCATCAACAATATGAGGTTCGATATGTCATGAGGTGGGAATGCTATCTCTGTTCCATTTGTGGCATGACAGTCAGTCACACCAAGTACTTAGGGATACTGACGTCTAACCAACGTGTATCCTCAAGATACAAGGCATGACTAGACTTAATTGCTCATAAAAGTCCTCTTGTGCTCCACGATGATTATGAATGTGATAGCAAAAGATATAAGTAAGTCTACTGAAATTTTTGAATTCCATATGGGCTTCATGCTTGCTTAATCTCAATACTTTTCATAGTAACTCTCAAAGGAGCTAATTGAATTGAATGAGTAAGATAAGAGGAGGTTAACCTAGTTGTAGTATGAATTTCTGGTTCACTTCTATTAATATTGAATACAGATGTTTTTAAGCGATTTTATTAAGAAGTTCAGAATTCATTAAACTTAAACCAACCTTGCTATAAGGGCTGCTTCATTAAAATTTTATAACAGGAGATTCTAAAAATCCTATAACCCTGCATTTATGAACTTAGTTTCAGATTTAAGAACCTCCATCTCTTCTAGAGACATGCTCACTTTTGATGCTCCTTGATGCTTGCCTTCACTGGACAAATTCGCATAACTCATTCAGGCTGCCATGAATGCACCTTCATTCCCAACAAGTGGTATCTGACTTCATTGATGTCTCCTAACAATTGATATCATTGCCCTCTCATCAATTGGTAGCATGCCTTCAATACAATTGGATTCGGAATTCATGCACTTGGGTTGCCTGCTTTTCTCCTCTCCATGCATTGCACAAAGAATCTGAAATCCCTGAAAATCTAAAAACTAGAAAACCATTAAAAACTCAAAAAATCTGAAAATCAAATTTGGTTTATGGCTGCTACATCTCTAACGTCTGTCTATAATGACTCAATTCATGCTGCCTTTCATGCTCTGCCCCTGCCATGCCAAGGGACATAACCTTGTACTATAATTGCTCATCAACAAGTTATATCATGTCCTTGTCTGCACGGTCTTCTCTCTGCATAATACTTGCTTTACTTGTATTCACGAGGGAACCAACAAGAGAACCTTCAGGGACCCAACAATTATTAACATTAATCAGTGAACAACCATTGGCATGTAATTCCACATAATTTTTTTTGGAACACTGAGAAGGTATCTCAGGTTGCTGCACGTTTAATTACTCCCTACAGGTATGTACTTACTTTCACTCGGTACATCATGTGCTAATTAATCTCCTACTTTACTCTTTACCCTCCTAACTATGCCATATATTCTCTCTATTGTGTTATTTTGATGATGTCAAAGGGGGAGAGAATTATATGTGTCATTAACTAGGGTATGCATAAGGGGGAGAGTCTAGGGTATGCATAAGGGGGGGCATCTTGAATGCATAAAGTGGAGAGTCTTATATGGGGAGAGAATTTATATAAAAGTCTATAAAAGTCATTGTGCTTCAATTCATGATTTTAATTCTTTGCACCTTGACTCATAATGACTCATAGTTGCCACCATCAAAAAGGGGAAGAATGTTGGGAGAATGTTGGGCATGTGTGTAACATGCTTAATTCTATTATTTTGATGATGTCTGACTATGACTCATTGATAAGTCTGACCTGCTTTTGATAAACACATATTCATATATATCAGGTCATGACAACATAAGCAAGAAGATACATCTCTGTGCCATCACTGATAAGTGTAAGTAATCAAGAATGACACATAAAACGAGGCAATTGAATACACAGAAATCAAGGCAGATGATGCAAAAAGGAAGAAATTGAAAAGAGATAGCCAAGTGGAGTTCAACCTCTTATGCAACCTAATGAAAAGTCAAGGCAGACAAAACAATTGAGTAAGGGTGAAAAATAGCTTGTAAGAAAGACAGACAAAGAAGGTGTCAACAAGAGTCGACACCCAGAGTCGACACCTTTTTATCAAGGTTCTGTCTGGCGTCTGCAACACCCATAGTTTGGCAGACAAATAGCTCTCAAGGCCAACATATGCTCAAATAGCAGTGAAGAATAGCCATTCAACGGTGAAAGATAGCTCGATCGGGATGCAAATGAAGAAGCCCAAGCATTGTAGCATGCCGAGCACTGTAGCAGTCCGAGCTACCGAAGAAGAAGAAGCCCGAGCACTGTAGCAGTCCAAGCACTGTAGCAATCCGAGATGCTGGAGCAGTCCGACATATTGTAGCAGTCCAAGCTATATTGAAGAGGTCCGAGCTCATCTGAATATGGACGAGCTACTGTAGCAATCCGAGCAACTGTAGCAGTCCGAGCTGCTGTAGCAGTCCGAGCTATATTGAAGAGGTCCTAGCTCATTTGAAGACGGCCGAGCTACTGTAGGAATCCGAGCTATATTGAAGAGGTCCTAGCTCATCTGAAGATGGCTGAGCTACTGTAGCAGTCTGAGCTACTGTAGCAGTCCGAGCTACTGTAGCAGGGCCAAGTATCAAGGTCAGAGAAGAATCGGCATGCTCGGAAGAGATAGAAAATGAGTGCTCACTCGAGTGCTCAGAAAGGTCGGCTCGAGTGCTCACGCAAGTGTTCGAGTGCTCGGAGAGAACAATAGAAGTGCTCGCTCGAACTCAGGAGAGAGAATGGTTGTGTTGAGTTGGAAAGAGAAACACAGATTTTGAGGTCAAGAGGAAGTTCCCAGTTCTAACTATTGTCCCGGCCACCATCACCAAACCTGAACCATTCTTTTGGAGGCAGCTATGACAGAGCTCAAATCTGAGAAAAGACCTGAGCCAATAAGGAAGCAGACTGCAAGATTCTCTTCCATATGGGTCATTAAATGCTCATGATCTGGAGCAGAAGAAAAGCCTTTTATATTCCAGCCTAAGCCAAATCCTGCAGAATATCTTCTTCAAAGATAAGAAAAGATTTTGGAGGGAAACTATTCCTTTTCTTCTTCTCTACGGTGGGTCAAGTCATGCATTGTTGGATGGTCAGATGTTAAAGAAAATACTTTAGTTTGATGGAAGACTTCTTGGAGGGAAAAGCTCTTCTTCTCTATCATCTGACACCTTCTACCTTCGTTGGAACTAGTCAACTCTCAATAGTCAAAGGAAATACTTTATTAATTGAACTGGTCCGATGGAAGACTTTTTGGAGGGAAAACTTTCCACCACATCTCCTAGCAACTCTTCTATATATATATCAAGCTTCTACAAAAGAAGTTGCTGCTGCTGCCTTGGAAGAAACCCACGTCCCTGAGCATCCAAGAAGAAAACCTGTAAGAAAGAAAAGAAGGGAGTGAGAGCAGCCCAGTACCTCTCGACCTTAGTCCAGTGCTATAAAAGAAACGAGGTAAGAGTGAAGAGAAAAAGAAAGAAGGCTTGAGAGAGTGCAGCCCTGCAGTATACCTGAGCTTGAAGAAATAGATCTGAAACTTGTAGCTGCAGTCACCAGCTACTAGATCATCATCCAAAGCTTTAGCTAGTGTTTATGTTGGTTTATGTCAGCGTCTCCTTGGATTTGGTGTGTACCACGTGGGATATGGAACCCACGTGGGACCATCGGTGCTTGGTAGCCCAACCTGCCGCATGGATTATGGGGTCCAAGTGCAAAGCCCCTCATGTCCTCCCACAGCACGATAGTGTGGGGCTCTGCGCTGCCATAAGGAAATACGGTCTAACCTTGGCAACCAACTCAAGCTTTTAGCACAATTGTAGGGGCTTGATCCTGTAAACTGGTATCAGAGCGAGGTCGCGGGTTCAAATCCCAGGTGCCACTGGGGGGGAGATTGTTGGTTTATGCCAGTGTCTCCTTGGATTTGGTGTGTACCACATGGGGTATGGGACCCATGTGGGACCATCGGTGTAAGGCCCCAGAATTTTTATAAATTAGTTTTTGTATAATTAATTATTTTCTGGGAATTTTAAAAACCCAAAATGGATTAATAAGTAAATATTGGATTAAATAAATCATTGTAAGACCTAATTTATGTTAAGTAGTTAATCTAGCTTTCATAATTGAAACTCAATAGGTTAAAAGACCAAGCCCATTAAGTTTGGCCCATATTCTAGAAGGTTATTTAGCCAATCCACGAATTTTAAAGATAAATACTCTTTTATATAGATAATTAGAAGGATAAACGAATAAAAGAGTTTTAATAAATTGAAACTCTGTGCACGTTTGGTGTAACGGTCTTTCGGGCGACTGCTACAGACATGTAACGCACCAGTCCTGATGTGTTACACTCTGTAAATTCCGTGAAGTGAAGAACAAGCCAAAAGATTGGATTTTTGCTAGTTTATCTCTTAGGGATCGAGAGGGGAAAAGTAATAGAGGTGTTAAGGACTCTTAGAAGTTGATCTAATCTTTAACAAGGACTCTAGAATCGATCTAATCCTCAAACCCTAGCCAAAACCCTATAAATAGGACCTAGTTTTGAACTGAGCAACCCTTACTTTTGACTCGTGAAGAAACAAGGTAAGGAGTCATAATTTCGGGTAAGTTCTTTATAAGATTTTATTTATAATACATTAGACTAATAGCTCTGTAAATTTCATGCTAGGAGATCAACCAACCAAGGAGATTGAAGCTTCCAAAGTTACTGGTTCGACCATAGTAACCCAGGAATCTGAACGTAAGTCCCCTGAAGATCAAGAGATTAGGACGTCTAAACAAGGTAATTAGAGTTCGGTTATTTAGAACTTTTTGTTCACCTTAGTTTCATCTTCTTACCCTCAAAATTTTATGTCCTAAGGATAAGAGGTTGGAGAGCTAGAGCAGCGTGAAGTTGCTGAAAACTCACTGGAAAGGGAGAACTAGGGCACGTCTTTCAGACTCAAATTAGAAGTTTAAAGCCCAGTTAAGCAGTAGGTTATCTCATGATTGGCAAAAATATCTTGTTAGGGATAAAAGCCCTCTGATTGTGTTTGATTTCATGCATTATAGACTATGAACTTCATGTTTTAGTGGGTTCATGCATACATACATATCCTTAGCCCTAATCAAAGATATTATCTTGTCAATTCACTGCAACCTATGCATCTAGATGACCTTTACTTCGTTTTGTCATGATTGGGGTAGTTAAATCTTTTCAAAACATGACATGGTTTCAAATCATAGTCTTTTAATTTCGTTATACTATTAGCAGGGACTCTGACGCATCATACTTAAACGGTCACATAACTGTAACGACCTTACGAGAAGCAGTCACACCCTCTGTTGCATTTTAATTGCTCTGTTGTCTCTGACACACCATAACAGGAGCGTTACACTACTGTAACGGCCCCTCGATAAACCATCACAATCACTGTAACGCACCTACTCTAGACCGTCAGGATAACTGTAGACAGAATTGGAAAATAGTTAACTTAACTTATAAATAAGCCTAGTTATCTAAGTTTTGACATGATTTCATGTCTTTAAGATTATTTATTGATTCATGATAGAAATTTCATAATTTAGGTATCTTAAGTTATTTTAAGTTATGTTAATTTCATGTGCTAAAATTTTATAGTTTTGTATCTAAATCATGATTTTCCAAAGATGTATTGACTGAGTCTTATCATGATTTCTTATTGTTACACATCCTCTCTATCAATAGAGTCATTTCTTTAAGTACATGGCACATATTCCAGTATGTTGTCCATTAGTTTATACTTTGCATTATAGGAACATATTCTTGGACATGAGGACCTCTCTATTGGATATTCCATCCAATGGACTAGGAAATCTTGTTTCAAGACCTCTGTAATTCTCTGCGAGCCTAGGATTCCCACTAGGACGCCGAGTTGGTTGTACCATTAAAACCCAATTGATTAGAAAGCACTATCGATATTTTCTGGTTCTAGCAATGTAACGGACCTATACTGGACCGTCAGGAGCATCTAACGGCCCACTATACGACCGTCACATTTTACTGAGTCTATTCTATTATTCTGGATTCAAACCAATGTAACGGACCAATACTGGAGCGTCACATTAGTGTAACGGCCTAGTCTTTGACCATCACGTGAACGTAACGGCCGAGTACAAGACCGTCACAATGCTTGTGCTAGTTAACCCGAGGTTTGACCCAAGGGTTGATATTCTAAGGTTCCTAGATGGCTTGATAATGGTCTAGGACTTATCATATTGATCAAGAAACTTAATATATTGAATGGAAGTTAAATAAATGTACCGTTATGCGGCCGATTTGTTTCCATCAGCATAACATTATCTTAATTCATTCTTGATCTCTCATATTCTTAATTGAAGCATTCGTTCTTTGATAATTATTGTCATAAGCTTATTGATTAAACTTATTACATTCTTGGCTATACTTTATTGTTACACTCATGGAAGTAGCTTGATGTATACGTGAAGATGCAGTTCGGGCGCTGATTGTGTCCAAGGGCTCTATGCTAGTCCCCTCGACTGATTGACGGAAACATACTATTATAAACCATGGGGTATGATGCTACTGGCGTCACATTACGCTGGGAGTACTTTCTTTATAAATAAGTGAAATCCATGAGCACTCGTGAAAATCTAGTGAATTGCTACATGATTGATATTCTCGTGCGTAACCTTTATGGTTATGAAAGTGAAAAGTGAAAGTGCATTCTCGCTACATTCTTGTTCATGAAAGGCCATGCTACATTCTTGATCATACTTGTTACATTCTTGCTAGTTCATTCTTGCTCTCATTCTATCTTACATGATCATCTTGTTACTTTGATTTAATCGCATGATTCATCGCATTTGCATGATTTTACCTTATTTCTCTAGAGCTAAAATGCTAATTACTTAAATAGTGCTAATCATGTTGATGCGAAGATACCTACTGGGTAAGTGTGCTCATTACCTATTTTCATTCTTTTCAGGAAATGAAAGTGATTCGAATTCAGATTCGGGTTATACAAGTAGCGGGTCCGAGAGCGAATGAAAGTCATATCAAATGGAGAGTGAAGAGTTAGGAAGTCTACAATGTTAGATCGAGTCTCTGTAATTTTCCTATTTCTTGAGTCTAGTGGAATGGAAAATGATAAAAATGTTATTGTAAAAGAATATTTTGATCATTAATGAAATAAGTTGGAGTTTGATTAAAATAGTGTGCAATTGTATTTATGTGTGTGATTGTCTTGCGCTCTGATTATTCTTGCTTGCAAGAGGCTTACCATGCCGGCTGTTCACGATTCCCGAGCTAGTCTTCCGCTGTAATAAAGGCTCGGGGCATGACAGTTAAGTTGGTATCAGAGCCTAAGTCTCAGGACTTAGGAAGAAGAGTCATGTCATAGGATAAGTCCAAGGTTTAAGGACCCCGACCTATGAACTAAGGAAGAAATTTCCACACCCATATGAGAATTGGGTAGAGCCCGGGATGAGATAGTAATATAGAAATTATCTTAGGATAAATTTTCCCGACTCTAAATAACTAAAATGTCCATGATTCTCAGGTACCTTGATTCTCGATGGCTCATCGTATAAACTGGGACGAGATGCAGCGAACTGTTGCGGGACTTACTCAAGCCCTAAAAACAGTGGCCCAAGCCTGTGGAAGGGCTGGCGCGGGTAACTTGCATGACAATTTCTGAAGTTTAAATCCTCCATGATTCTCTGGATCTTCTAACCCGGATGAAGCGAAAAATTGGATCGACGAAATGAATCGAACATTCAATGTCATGCAATGCACCGACCAGGAGAAAGTGACTTGTCACGTTCCAACTCAACAAGGATGCTCGTACATGGTGGAAATCCATTCCGACGCCACCTGCAGATGCACCTCATACATGGGAGGGTTTTCTTGCACTTTTTCGAGCCAAGTACTTTTCCGAGCATGTAAAGGAGAGAAAAGCTATGAAATTTGCCTCCTTAAAATAAGGCGCGATGTCTGTGGCAGAATATGAATTACAATTCTCTCGACTAGCACCTTATGCTCCTCACTTGGTAAGCACGGATTTTTTGAAAGCTAACCGATTTATGGATGGTTTAAGACCCGGATTTATCCAACAACTTGGAACCCAGAATATCTGCACCTATACTGAGATGGTTCAAAGAGCGCATCTATGTGAAAGAACCATGGAGAAGGTGGAGAGGCTCCGAGCAGAGAGGTAAAGCCGAAAACATGATAGGCAAGAAGAGAAAGAAGTGGATGAGGATGAAAATCGTCACATTAAGAGGTTCCGTAATGGGAACGGTAATGGAAAAAGAAATGGAAAAAGAAATGGAAATGGAAATGGAAAGAACGAGAAAGTTAAAGAAGAGAAGGAGCAAGCTGTGGCACCTTGCTCATTTTGTGAAAAGTTTGGGCATTCGTCAGAACAATGTGAGAAGCGTCTCGGCGCTTGTCTCAAATGTGGAAGCCGGGAACATCGCTTGCCCCTATGTCCTCTCATCAACGGATAATCATCAAGGGATAACAACGGACGCGGGAAGCAAGGTCGATTAAATGCCATTCTAGACGAGGGAGGTGAGATGATTAAAGGTACCCTCTTAACCCATTCGCCTTACGTTAATTCTTAATACATTAAAATACGTACACTCTCCGTAAAAACTCATATATTGAATTTGGGGACCAAATTCTCTTAAGTGGGGGAGGGTGTAAGGCCCCAGAATTTTTATAAATTATTTTTGGTATAATTAATTATTTTTTGGGAATTTTAAAAACCCAAAATGGATTAATAAGTAAATATTGGATTAAATAAATCATTGTAAGACCTAATTTATGCTAAGTAGTTAATCTAGCTTTGATAATTGAAACCCAATAGGTTAAAAGACCAAGCCCATTAAGTTTGGCCCATATTCTAGAAGGTTATTTAGCCAATCCACGAATTTTAAAGATAAATACTCTTTTATATAGATAATTAGAAGGATAAACGAATAAAAGAGTTTTAATAAATTGAAACTCTGTGCACGTTTGGTGTAACGGTCTATCGAGCGACCGCTATAGACATGTAACGCACCAGTCCTGATGCGTTACACTCTGTAAATTCCGTGAAGTGAAGAACAAGCCAAAAGATTGAATTTTTTCTAGCATATCTGTTAGGGATTGAGATGGGAAGACTAATAGAGGTGTTAAGGACTCTTAGAAGTTGATCTAAGCTTTAACAAGGACTCTAGAATCGATCTAATCCTCAAACCGTAGCCAAAACCCTATAAATAGGACCTAGTTCTGAACTGAACAACCCTTACTTTTGGCTCGTGAAGAAACAAGGTAAGGAGTCACAATTTCGGGTAAGTTCTTTATAAGATTTTGTTTATAATACATTAGACTAATAGCTCTGTAAATTTCGTGCTAGGAGATCAACCAACCAAGGAGATTGAAGCTTCCAAAGTTACTGGTTCGACCATAGTAACCCAGGAATCTGAACGCAAGTCCCCTAAAGATCAAGAGATTAGGACGTCTAAACAAGGTAATTAGAGTTCGGTTATTTAGAACTTTTTGTTCACCTTAGTTTCATCTTCTTACCCTCAAAATTTTACGTCCTTAGGACAAGAGGTTGGAGAGCTAGAGCAGCGTGAAGTTGTTGGAAACTCACTGGAAAGGGAGAACTAGGGCACGTCTTTCATACTCAAATTATAAGTTTAAAGCCCAGTTAACCGGTAGGTTATCTCATGATTGGCAAAAATATCTTGTTAGGGATAAAAGCCCTCTGATTGTGTTTGATTTCATGCATTATAGACTATGAACTTCATGTTTTAGTGGGTTCTTGCATACATACATATCCTTAGTCCTAATCAAAGATCAAAGATATTATCTTGTCAATTCACTGCAACCTATGCATCTAGATGACCTTTACTTCGTTTTGTCATGATTGGGGTAGTTAAATCTTTTGAAAACATGACATGGTTTCAAATCATAGTCTTTTAATTTCTTTATACTGTTAGCAGGGACTCTGACGCATCATACTTAGACCGTCACAACACTGTAACGGCCTTACGATAAGCCGTCACACCCTCTGTTACATTTTAATTGCTCTGTTGTCCCGACGCACCATAACAGGAGCGTTACACTACTGTAACGCCCCCTCGATAAACCGTCACAATCACTGTAACGCACCTACTCTCGACCGTCAGGATAACTGTAGACAGAATTGGAAAATAGTTAACTTAACTTATAAATAAGCCTAGTTATCTAAGTTTTGACATGATTTCATGTCTTTAAGATTATTTATTGATTCATGATAGAAATTACATAATTTAGGTATCTTAAGTTATTTTAAGTTATGTTAATTTCATGTGCTAAAATTCTATAATTTTGTATCTAAATCATGATTTTCCAAAGATGTATTGACGGAGTTTTATCTTGATTTTCTATTGTTACACATCCTCTCTATCAATAGAGTCATTTCTTTAAGTACATGGCGCATATTCCGGTATGTTGTCCATTAGTTTACACTTTGCATTATAGGAACATATTCTTGGACATGAGGACCTCTCTATTGGATATTCCTTCTAATGGACTAGAAAATCTTATTTCAAGGCCTCCGTAATTCTCTGCGAGCCTGGGATTCCCACTAGGACACCGAGTTGGTTGTATCATTAAAACCCAATTTATTAAAAGCACTATCGATGTTTTCTGGTTCTAGCAATGTAACGGACCTATACTGGACCGTCAGGAGCATCTAACGGCCCACTATATGACCGTCACATTTTACTAAGTCTATTCTATTATTCTGGATTCAAACCAATGTAACGGCCCAATACTGGAGCGTCACATTAGTGTAACGGCCCAGTCTTTGACCGTCACGTGAACGTAACGGCCCAGTACAAGACCGTCACAATGCTTGAGCTAGTTAACCTGAGGTTTGACCCAAGGGTTGATATTCTAAGGTGCTTAGATGACTTGATAATGGTCTGAGACTTATCATATTGATCAAGAAACTTAATATAATGAATGGAAGTTAAAAAAATATACCATTATGCTGCCGATTTGTTTCCATCAGCATAACATTATCTTAATTCATTCTTGATCTCTCATATTCTTAATTGAAGCATTCGGTCTTTGATAATTGTTGTCGTAAGCTTATTGATTGAACTTATTACATTCTTGACCATACTTTATTGTTACACTCATGGAAGTAGCTTGATTTATACGTGAAGATGCAGTTCGGGCGCTGATTGTGTCCAAGGGCTCTGTGCTAGTCCCCTCGGTTGATTGCCGGAAACATACTATTAAAAATCTGGGGTATGATGCTACTGGTGTCGCATTGCGTTGGGAGTACTTTCTTTATAAATAAGTGAAATCCATGAGAACTCGTGAAAATATAGTGAATTGCTACAAGATTGATGTTCTCGTGCGTAACATTTATGGTTATGAAAGTGAAAGTGCATTCTCGTTACATTCTTATTCATGAAAGGTCATGCTACATTCTTGATCATACTTGTTACATTCTTGCTAGTTCATTCTTGCTCTCATTCTATCTTACATGATCATCTTGTTACTTTGGTTTAATCACATGATTCATCGCATTTGCATGATTTTACCTTATTTCTCTAGAGCTAAAATGTTAATTACTTAAATAGTGCTAATCATGTTGATGTGAAGATACCTACTGGGCAAGTGTGCTCATTACCTATTTTCATTCTTTTCAGGAAATGAAAGTGATTCGAATTCGGATTCGGGTTATACAAGTAGCGGGTCCGAGAGTGAATGAAAGTCATATCAAATGGAGAGTGAAGACTTAGGAAGTCTACAATTTTAGATCGAGTCTATGTAATTTTCCTATTTCTTGAGTCTAGTGGAATGGAAAATGATAAAAAGGTTATTGTAAAAGAATATTTTGATCATTAATGAAATAAGTTGGAGTTTGATTAAAATAGTGTGCAATTGCATTTATGTGTGTGATTGTCTTGCACTCTGATTATTCTTGCTTGCAAGAGGCTTACCATGCCGGCTGTTCACGATTCCCGAGCTAGTCTTTCGCTGTAATAAAGGCTCGGGGCGTGACAGTTAAGTTGGTATGAGAGCCTAAGTCTCAGGACTTAGGAAGAAGAGTCATGTCATAGGATAGGTCCATGGTTTAAGGACCCCTACCTATGAACTAAGGAAGAAATTTCCACACCCATGTGAGGATTGGGTAGAGCCCGGGATGAGATAGTTATATAGAAATTATCTTAGGATAAATCTTCCGGACTCTAAATAACAAAAATGTCCATGATTCTCAGGTACCTTGATTCTCGATGGCTTATCGTATAAACTGGGGCGAGATGCAGCAAACTGTTGCGGGACTTACTCAAGCCCTACAAACAATGGCCCAAGCTGGTGGAAGGGCTGGCGCGGGTAACTTGCACGGCAATTTCTAAAGTTTAAATCCTCCACGATTCTCTGGATCTTCTAACCTGGATGAAGTGGAAAATTGGATCGACGAAATGAATCAAATATTCGATGTCATGCAATGCACCGACCAGGAGAAAGTTCGACTTGCCACGTTCCAACTCAACAAGGATGCTCGTACATGGTGGAAATCCATTCCGACGCCACCTGCAGATGCACCTCATACATGGGAGAGTTTTCTTACACTTTTTTGAGCCAAGTACTTTTCCGAGCATGTAAAGGAGAGAAAAGCTATGGAATTTGCCTCCTTAAAATAAGGCGCGATGTCTGTGGCAGAATATGAATTACAATTCTCTTGACTAGCACCTTATGCTCCTCACTTTGTAAGCACGGATTTATTGAAAGCCAACCGATTTATGGATGGTTTAAGACCCGGATTTATCCAACAACTTGGAACCCAGAATATCTGCACCTATACTGAGATGGTTCAAAGAGCGCATCTATGTGAAAGAACCATGGAGAAGGTGGAGAGGCTCCGAGGAGAGAGGTCAAGCCGAAAACATGATAGGCAAGAAGAGAAAGAAGTGGATGAGGATGAAAATCGTCACATTAAGAGGTTTCGTAATGGGAACGGTAATGGAAAAAGAAATGGAAATGGAAATGGAAAGAACGAGAAAGTTAAAGAAGAGAAGGAGCAAGCTGTGGCACCTTGCTCATTTTGTGAAAAGTTTGGGCATTTGTCAGAACAATGTGGGAAGCGTCTCGGTGCTTGTCTCAAATGTGGAAGCCGGGAACATCGCTTGCCCCTATGTCCTCTCATCAACGGATAATCATCAAGGGATAACAACGGACGCGGGAAGCAAGGTCGATTAAATGCCATTCTAGACGAGGGAGGTGAGATGATTAAAGGTACTCTCTTAACCCATTCGCCTTACGTTAATTATTAATACATTAAAATACGTACACTCTCCGTAAAAACTCATATATTGAATTTGGGGACCAAATTCTCTTAAGTGGGGGAGGGTGTAAGGCCCCAGAATTTTTATAAATTATTTTTGGTATAATTAATTATTTTCTGGGAATTTTAAAAACCTAAAATGGATTAATAAGTAAATATTGGATTAAATAAATCATTGTAAGACCTAATTTATGTTAAGTAGTTAATCTAGCTTTGATAATTGAAACCCAATAGGTTAAAAGACCAAGCCCATTAAGTTTGGCCCATATTCTAGAAGGTTATTTACCCAATCCACGAATTTTAAAGATAAATACTCTTTTATATAGATAATTAGAAGGATAAACGAATAAAAGAATTTTAATAAATTGAAACTATGTACACGTTTGGTGTAACGGTCTATCGGGCGACCGCTACAGACATGTAACGCACCAGTCCTGATGCGTTACACTCTGTAAATTCCGTGAAGTGAAGAACAAGCCAAAAGATTAGATTTTTGCTAGCTTATCTCTTAGGGATCGAGATGGGAAGATTAATAGAGGTGTTAAGGTCTCTTAGAAGTTAATCTAAGCTTTAACAAGGACTCTAGAATCGATCTAATCCTCAAACCCTTGTCAAAACCCTATAAATAGGACCTAGTTCTGAACTTAGCAACATTTACTTTTGGCTCGTGAAGAAACAAGGTAAGGAGTCACAATTTTGGATAAGTTCTTTAAAAGATTTTGTTTATAATATATTAGACTAATAGCTCTCCAAATTTCATGCTAAGAGATCAACCAACCAAGGAGATTGAAGCTTCCAAAGTTGCTGGTTCGACCATAGTAACCGAGGAATCTGAACGCAAGTCCCATGAAGATCAAGAGATTAGGACGTCTAAACAAGGTAATTAGAGTTCGGTCATTTAGAACTTTTTGTTCACCTTAGTTTCATCTTCTTACCCTCAAAATTTTACGTCCTTAGGACAAGAGGTTGGAGAGCTAGAGCAGCGTGAAGTTGCTGGAAACTCACTGGAAAGGGAGAACTAGGGCACGTCTTTCAGACTCAAATTAGAAGTTTAAAACCCAGTTAAGAGATAGGTTATCTCATGATTGGCAAAAACATCTTGTTAGGGATAAAAGCCCTCTGATTGTGTTTGATTTCATGCATTATAGACTATGAACTTCATATTTTAGTGGGTTCATGCATACATACATATCCTTAGCCATAATCAAAGATCAAAGATATTATCTTGTCAGTTCACTGCAACCTATGCATCTAGATGACCTTTACTTCGTTTTGTCATGATTGGGGTAGTTAAATCTTTTCAAAACATGACATGGTTTCAAATCATAGTCTTTTAATTTCTTTATACTGTTAGCAGGGACTCTAACGCATCATACTTAGACCGTCACAACACTGTAACGGCCTTACGATATGCCGCCACACCCTCTGTTGTATTTTAATTGCTCTGTTGTCTCTGACGCACCATAACAGGAGCATTACACTACTGTAACGGCCCCTCGATAAACCGTCACAATCACTGTAACGCACCTACTCTAGACCGTCAGGATAACTGTAGACAGAATTGGAAAATAGTTAACTTAACTTATAAATAAGCCTAGTTATCTAAGTTTTGACCTGATTTCATGTCTTTAAGATTATTTATTGATTCATGATAGAAATTGCATAATTTAGGTATCTTAAGTTATTTTAAGTTATGTTAATTTCATGTGCTAAAATTTTATAGTTTTGTATCTAAATCATGATTTTCCAAAGATGTATTGACTAAGTTTTATCATGATTTCTTATTGTTACACATCCTCTCTATCAATAGAGTCCTTTCTTTAAGTACATGGCGCATATTCCGGTATGTTGTCCATTAGTTTACACTTTGCATTATAGGAACATATTCTTGGACATGAGAACCTCTTTATTGGATATTCCTTCCAATGGACTAGGAAATCTTGTTTCAAGGCCTCCGTAATTCTCTGCGAGCCTGGGATTCCCACTTGGACGCCGAGTTGGTTGTATCATTAAAACCCAATTGATTAGAAAGTACTATCTATGTTTTCTGGTTCTAGCAATGTAACGGACCTATACTGGACCGTCAGAAGCATCTAACGGCCCACTATACGACCGTCACATTTTACTGAGTCTATTCTATTATTCTGGATTCAAACCAATGTAACGGCCCAATACTGGAGCGTCACATTAGTGTAACGGCCCAGTTTTTGACCGTCACGTGAACGTAACAGCCCAGTACAAGACTGTCACAATGCTTGAGCTAGTTAACCCGAGGTTTGACCCGAGGGTTGATATTCTAAGGTTCCTAGATGACTTGATAATGGTCTGAGACTTATCATATTGATCAAGAAACTTAATATAATGAATGAAAGTTAAAGAAATGTACCGTTATGTTACCGATTTATTTCCATCAGCATAACATTGTCTTAATTCATTCTTGATCTCTCATATTCTTAATTGAAGCATTCATTCTTTGATAATTGTTGTCGTAAGCTTATTGATTGAACTTATTACATTCTTGGCTATACTTTATTGTTACACTCATGGAAGTAGCTTGATTTATACGTGAAGATGCAGTTCGGGCGCTGATTGTGTCCAAGGGCTCTATGCTAGTCCCCTCGGCTGATTGCCAGAAACATACTGTTATAAACCATGGGGTATGATGCTACTAGCGTCGCATTGCGTTGGGAGTACTTTCTTTATAAATAAGGGAAACCCATGAGCACTCGTGAAAATCTAGTGAATTGCTACATGATTGACGTTCTCGTGCGTAACCTTTATGGTTATGAAAGTGAAAGTGCATTCTCGTTACATTCTTGTTCATGAAAGGCCATGCTACATTCTTGATCATACGTGTTACATTCTTACTAGTTCATTCTTGCTCTCATTCTATCTTACATGATCATCTTGTTACTTTTGTTTAATCGCATGATTCATCGCATTTGCATGATTTTACCTTATTTCTCTAGAGCTAAAATGCTAATTACTTAAATAGTGTTAATCATGTTGATGCAAAGATACCTACTAGGAAAGTGTGCTCATTACCTATTTTCATTCTTTTCAGGAAATGAAAGTGATTTGAATTCGGATTCGGGTTATACAAGTAGCGGGTCCGAGAGCAAATGAAAGCCATATCAAATGGAGAGTGAAGACTTAGGAAGTCTACAATGTTAGATCGAGTCTATGTAATTTTCCTATTTCTTGAGTCTAGTGGAATGGAAAATGATAAAAAGGTTATTGTAAAAGAATATTTTGATCATTAATGAAATAAGTTGGAGTTTGACTAAAATAGTGTGCAATTGCATTTATGTATGTGATTGTCTTGCACTCTGATTATTCTTGCTTGCAAGAGGATTACCTTGTCAGCTGTTCACTATTCCCGAGCTAGTCTTCCGCTGTAATAAAGGCTCAGGACGTGATAATCGGTGCTTGGCAGCCCAACCCACTGCATGGATTATGGGGTCCATGTGCGAAGCCCCTCATGTCCGCCCACAGCACGATAGAGTGGGGCTCTGCGCTGCCATAAGGAAATACGGTCTAACCTTCGCTACCAGCTCGAGCTTTTAGCGCAATGGTAGGGGCTTGATCCTGTACTATTGGACCCTGGTTTTGACAATGACAATCTATGAGTCATGGTGAAATCAAAATGCATAATAATTATCTTTTGCATCATCATATTGCATTATAGCGCATGATCATTCTAAAGTTAGCTCATTCACACTTAGTTAATTAGCTTAGCATAGTCTATGCATAGTCATGTTTGCTCCGTACTAAGTCGATGCATATGTTCGCTAGGGTGCACCAAGTCCATGCATGTGTTGCATACTTAGCAAAATAAGCCAGTGCATTTAAGTCATGCAGTAGAGCAAAGTCGTTGCATTTTTAAGTCCAAAAGTCACAGTGTCATTACATTTTCTATCGTGGCTTTCATTAGATCTGTGCAACTCTTGGTCGTGAACGAATAGAAGTCGATGCATTCCGTGCTGCAGAGTTAATGAGTCGGTGCAACTTAGTGTTGCCCTTTAGATCAAGTCGGTGCAAACATTGGCACTGCATGATAGTAAGTCTGTCACGCCCCGACGCGGAATATCGGGACTGGTAGTAGAAACAATTAATAATAATATGTTGATTTACAGACATGCTATGCTAAAGCTAAAGGTCAACACAACACTATGAACAGAAACAACTCCATAACTAAATTACATTTAAAAGATCCACAATCCAAATATATCAACCTTTAAAATAACCCAAGAAGACTTCCAACATAACATTCACTTGACTTCAGTACATTATCTGACTCCAACATTACAAATCTATTATGACAAACTCTAAATCATGACTAGACACATCAGCTCTAGATGACTCTTCAGGTTCGTCCAACAGGTTCACTCCAGGGTCGTCACTCTTGCCCATCCCCATCGGTTTGTGAATCCTCATCTGAACTACCTGAAAGGGGGGAAAACAACTGGGTGAGCGAACGCTCAATAGGTAATACTAGGAAAGTTTAAGTAATTAACCAATTAATTGCATTTATAAGTGCGAAAAGAAAAGAACGAGACAAAATGACGATAAGACAAAGTAACATAATAAAAAGAAGGCGAGAGCATGAACATAATGTAACTGGAAATTGGCCAACAAGCAAGCATTTATCAAGTTAAGAAGATTCAAGTGAGGGATTATGGCGTAGACATCACGCTAGTCATGCACTCGGTGCAATGCCTCACCACGTCATTCAAACTCCCCGGGGCACAAGTACTTTTTGGGCGCTCCTCCCAAGACCAGACCGGGCCCTTATGATGCGTTGGCATTGATTTAATGGATCCGAGATCCCAAGTTATGTCTAGACATTAATCAAGCTAAATGGCCAATAATGTCAAGGTATAACTTACCTCAGAAACCCAAGGATAAGTCAAAGAGATACTTTGACCAGAAAGTTCAAATTATCAAGAACCGACAGGTCCTTGTATTCAAACACGAACAACCACGGAAATCATTTTCTGGAAGATACATGGTCCATATTGGGCCGCTCCAAGAAATGGACGGTCGTTAGTTGGACCGCGCTAAAGGGATTGGGCTGAAAGAAAAGCCTAATAGAAGCCAAAGATAAATGGACTACTATGGGCCGCTCAAGTTATAGGATGGTCACAAGTGTGCTTTTCAATAGATATAAATGGTCTACAATGGGCCATTCACGACAGGAAAGGTCTGAAGCCCACGATGACAGTAAGCTGTTTGGATTGGGCCGCTCAGTAACTGAACGATCCATTACGATCCGCGCTAAAGAATGAGCGGGCCGAGACTGTCCGTTCAATTATTGGGCCAAACTGGCGAACTAGAATCCACCCAAAGTGGGCTCCGGGCTGCCATAAGTGGGGCAAAACTAAACCAGGGTCTAACCCACTATCCACTGGTCAACCTATGGCTTATTGGGTCGATCAAATCATGATTTGGTCGAAGATGAAACGAGGTTAATCGACCAACAAGAAATGGCATTAGCCAAGAATGTACGGTTCATAATGGGCCGCCTATTGAGTTAAACGGCCCAAATCCGGCCGTTCAAGACTCAGTCAGTCCAAATTGAGCTGTGACTCACAACACAACAATTCAAGCGGTTTGATCACGTGAACATGTTCAGGTCTTGGTGGTACAACCTGCCCGGCATCCTAGTGGGAATCTCAGGCTCGCGGGGGCTTACGAAGGTCCCGTAATGAAGGTCATAGTCCGACGGAAAGAGTATCCGGCGGAGAGTCCCACCTATTACAAGTAATAGAGGCTTAGCAAATCATCGAAAACCAACTATAGCGGTCAGTCAATCCTACCGGAGTAGAACGACGGTTAAACAATCCTAATAACAATTTCAATTATCAATGGATCATAATTAAGATTAACTTCATTGGAAAAGATGAATCAAGATCAAGTGAGAATAACTAGCAAAATTTGCAAATGTTTACTTCCATAGATTCCAGTTTATTATGTGTGTTATTAACTTACCATTAGCCACTAATCTACTAAAATAAATCATGCTAAAATGAAAATACGCAGATTTGTATAGTTGGGCGGTTCGTTCAGAACTATCCCCATGCCTGGGCGGTCGCACGATAGGCCGTTCATGCCCTCTCAGGTCCGAAGGCCTACTGGGGATGGACGATCTATAGAGTGCCGCTGGGGAAGAAGAACGGTCTGTGACTGGCCGCCTGACGGTAGAGCGGTTATGGATCTGCCGCTCATTCCATGAAACATATCAGAGATGAAACACACAAGCAGTCAAGCATCGGCTGCCTATCTATGGTGGGCGGTCTATCGAGAGGCCGCACAATTCAGGGGGCTTCTGCTACCTTCGCCTTGCCCGCCTCCGGCGAGTCCGACTAGGGTTAGCTAAATAGTTAAATACACGATACATAGAGCATGAAATTTAGGGCTTTTACTATCAATAGAATGAGCACAAAAAGTTATACAAGATAGCATGATCAATTGAATGTTTAGTGCCTGAAATCCCTACTTAAATCGAGGTGGAACATAGTTAACCCTAATTACAACATGCTTGCACTAAAACAAAAATTCTCGTAGGATACTACATAAAATTTAGGGCTTTTTAGACTAAAAGAAAGAGGACAAGAGGACGAATCTAACGGTATATTATTAGCTAGGTTTAGTCTGCTAGAACCTACCGTAATCGAAGGACGAAGGAAGAAGAAAGGAAGCCAACGCGCTAGGTACCCAACGCCGGTGATCGCCGCGATTCTCCCATGATCGAGCTCCTCTCCGGCCGCCACAGCATCTAAACGATTCTAGGGTGGCTTAGGTTCATTTTTATAGGTTCAATGGTATCTAGAGGGTTCTAATCGTGGAGATAAGAGTCCACGCACTGCGGACGTGCGCGATTTGCGCAAGACCAAGCCAATCCGCCACTCCGCCGCCAAATTCCACTCCTAGGGTTAGGGTTTCGAAGAATAACCAGAGGGGAAATGATCTCTTAATCCTAACCTTTCATTTGCATTCGATTTTAGCTTATATGGTCGGGTATTGGGCTGTAATTTCGTGTTTTAAGGTCCGATTAGGCTGTGTGGATTTGGGCCTTAATCTACTAATTCGGCTTATTTAGAAATTTTATTTGGGCTGGTCTTAGAAGACAATTTTACTAAACATTTTATCCTCTACAAGATTCTAATTTTTCCATATTTTTATAAAATGGTCAAATTTTTCTTATGCTATTTCTTAAGGAATTTCTTATTAATTTTCTCAAATTTTTTTATTCATTAATATACCGGGGTGCTACACCCTCCCCCACTTAAAGAATTTGGTCCTCCAAATTCACTGCACTTACGAAAAATGGGGAGTGAAATAGCTCACCTAGAACAAGTCGGAATACTACTTCCGCATGGTATCTTCTGACTCCCATGTAACTTCTTCGGTTCCACGCGGACTCCACTGTACTTTAACCATAGGTATGGAACGATTCCTGAGTTGCTGCTGCTTACGATCCAAAATCTTGATAGGTCTTTCTTCATAAGTCAAATCCTCCTTCAGCTCCAAATTTGCATGTTGAATGACATGAGTGGGGTCATACACATATTTCTGCAACATAGACACATGGAAGACGTTGTGTACTCCTGATAACTGAGGTGGTAGTGCTAATCGGTAAGCAACCTCTCCCACTCTGTCCAGACTCTCGAATGGACCAACATATCTTGGACTCAGCTTGCCTTGAATACCAAACTTGTGAATCCCTCTCACAGGAGAAACCTTCAAAAACACATGCTCACCAACTTGAAATTTCAAGGCTCTCCTTCAGTTGTCATCATAGCTCTTATGTCTTGATTGTGGTACTTGCAACTGATCTCTGATAATACGAATATTCTTGGACGATTCAGAAATGAGGTCCGGTCCCAGCCATTGCTTCTCACCTACCTCCTCCCAACATAATGGAGATCGACAGCTTCTTCCATATAAAGCTTCAAACGGAGCCATCTGAATATTGAACTGATAACTATTGTTGTAGGCGAATTCAATCAAAGCCAAGTGATCACTTCAACAACCTCCAAAATCAATCATGCAGGCTCTAAGTATATCTTCCACTATCTGGTTGGTTCTTTCAGTTTACCCATCTGTTTGTGGATGAAAAGCGGTACTGAACTTCAGACGGGTACCTAGAGATTCTTGTAATCCTTTCCAAAAATGCGAAATGAACCTGGGGTCTCTATCAGACACAATGCTGACTGGAATACCATGAAGTCTTACAATTTTTTTCATATACAGAGCTGCCAAGATGTCAAATGTCCATTTAGACTTGAAGGATAAGAAATGAGCAGACTTTGTCAATTTGTCAACAATAACCCATATTGCATCAAATCCACTACGAGTCCTAGGTAGACCCATAATAAAATCCATATCAATACTCTCCCACTTCCATTGAGGTATATCAAGTGGTTTCAATTTCTCTACAGGTCTGAAATGCTCAGCCTTGACTTGCTGACATACCAAACATCTACTCACAAATTCTGTAATTTCCTTTTTCGTATTTGGCCACCAAAAAGATCTTTTCAAGTCCTTATACATCTTAGTACCTCCGGGATGAATAGTGTATCTGGATCTATGAGCTTCTTTGAGAATCTTATTCTTTATTTCAGCTACATCCGGTACACAGGTCCTTCCCTGAAACAACAGTCTGCCATCGTCAGCTACCATGAAATCAGGTATGTTACTCAAACTCTCCTTGATCTCTACCAACTCTGGGTCATTGTCTTGCAAGGACTTGATTTCTATCAAGAATTCTGGTTTAAGTTGAATATGAGCAATCGTAACCCGGTCCTTGCCAACATTGAGGTCCAAGCTAGCTAACTGCTCCAACAGTCTCCATTCTTGCAACATGAGATGCGACAACTTAGCTATTCACTTGCGGCTCAAGGCATCTGATAATACATTCCCCTTTCAATGATGATACTCTATGGAGAAGTCAAAGTCTTTTAAATACTCAAGCCATCTTCTCTGCCTCATATTGAGTTCCTTCTGAGAGAATAAATACTTCAGACTCTTATAGTCTGAGAACATTGTAAATGTCTCTCCATACAAGTAGTGCCTCCATATCTTCAAGGCGAACACTACTGCAGCTAATTCCAAATCATGAACATGATAGTTCTCTTCATGCTTCCTCAACTGCCTAGAAGAATAGACTATCACTTTCCCGTGCTGCATCAGTACACAACCTAGACCAATACCTGAAGCATCAATGTACACCACAAAACCTCCTTCTCCAGATGGTAAAGCCAAAATAGGGGCAGTAGTTAAACACTCCTTCAAGGTCTGAAAGCTTCTCTCGCAATCCTCGGACCAATCAAATTTGTTCTCCTTGCGGATTAATCTCGTTAAAGGCACCGTGATCCTGAAGAAATCCTTAATAAACCATCGGTAATAACCTGCTAGGCCTAGGAAACTTCTAACTTCAGTTACATTAGTAGGCCTATCCCAATTCTTCACTGCCTCTACATTTGAGGGGGCAACAGAAATACCTTATTTTGTAATAATATACCCTAGAAAGGACACCTCTTGCAACCAGAACTCACACTTACTAAACTTGGCGTATAGCTGATGGTCTCTCAATATTTGCAACGCCATCCTTAATTGCTCAGCGTGCTCCTCCTTACTCTTACAATAAATCAAGATATCATCAATAAACACCACGACCCACTGGTCAAGATAGGGCCGAAACACATTGTTCATCAACTGCATGAAAGCTGCGGGTGCATTCGTTAGTTCAAAAGGCATTACTACAAATTCAAAATGCCCATACCTGCTACGGAAGGCCGTCTTATAGATATCCTCTTCCTTAATCCGCAACTGATGGTATCCTGATCAAAGATCAATCTTAGAAAAATACTGAGCTCCTGCTATCTAATCAAATAATTTTTCAATCCTCGACAATGGATATTTGTTCTTGATAGTCAACTGGTTCAATTACCGATAATCGATGCACAACCTCATCGAACCATCCTTCTTCCTGACGATTAATACTGGGGCTCCCCACGGGGATGTACTTGGACGAATGAACCCCTTCTCAAGTAATTCCATTAACTGATGCTTTAATTCCCTCAGCTCTGCAGGGGACATACGATAAGGAGCTTTAGAAATAGGGGTCGGGCCAGGAATTAAATCAATAGAAAAGATAACCTCTCTCTCAGGTGGAAGTCCGGGCAATTCCTCATGAAAGACATCTAGAAAGTCTCGGACGACAGGAATGACCTTAATCTTGATCTTCTTCTCAGGGGTCACATAAACAAAGGCTAGAAAAGCCTGACATCCTTTCCTCATCAACTTATCAGCTCGAAGGACCGAAATAAGTGGCACAGACTTATGGTGCCTAACCCCTACAAAAGAAAGTCCAGGGTGTCTAGAAAAAAGACATAGAAGTAGAACTGCAATGAACATTGGCCTCATACTTAGACAACCAATCCGCTCCTAAAATTACATCATAATCCTTCATATCCATACAAACTAAATCAGCTGGCAAGTTCTGTTCATTAATCATAACCTTACTAGAAGGATAGAAATACTTAATTGATGAACTGGAACCAATAGGAGTTGAAATCTCTAACGGAGAATTCATCAAGACCGGCTTCACAGATAAAGACTTAGCAAATTTCTGAGAAATAAAAGAATGAGTGGCACCGGTATCAAAGAGAACAAATGCTGGCTTATCATGTATAATAAGAGTACCTTCAACGAGTCCACCCTCCTCGGTGGTTCCAGCATCATCATCTTGTAGGGCTTGGAGCTTGCCCTGCTGCTTCCTGTTTTCTTGTGACTTGGTCGGAGTAGCTTGATCTGACAAGAGGGGACACTCAGGAATACGATGGTCCCTACTACCATAGCATAGACAAGCACCCAGCTTGCGCCAGCACTCTTCCATCTTGTGACTTGGACGGTCACAATACTTGCACACGCCCTTAAATGGCACAATCGGGCCAGGCTTCTTGTCTTCATTCTTCGGCATCTTACCCTTCCACGAACTAGACCCGCCATTGGGCCTCTTCTTGCCATTGCCGGGTTTGATACTCCCAGAACTAGTAGGTTGTTCCTTCTTAACATTCTTTCCACGGAT
Source organism: Amorphophallus konjac (assembly GCA_022559845.1). Taxonomy (NCBI): domain Eukaryota; kingdom Viridiplantae; phylum Streptophyta; class Magnoliopsida; order Alismatales; family Araceae; genus Amorphophallus; species Amorphophallus konjac. The sequence goes on from CM040121.1 coordinate 264,090,448, forward strand.
TCTCTCTGTCATTTCTAAGGTGTCTTCCAAGACTTGAGCCTTCCTGACCATCTCCGCATAAGTTTGAATTTCCAATGGCGCTCACTGGTTGATATACTGCAACTTCAGCCCATTGAGAAAACGCTTAGCCTTCATCTTCTCTGTAGATATCAAGTGAGTGGCATAACGAGATAACTGAGAGAATTGAGCTTCATACTCCACTACAGATAGATTATGCTGTTTCAAAGCAGCAAACTCAGCTGCTTTCTTCTCTTGCACTCTATCAGAAAAATATTTGCTATTAAAGAGTTCCTCGAACTCCTTCCAGGAAACTTATCTATCTCCAAGGGTAGCCTTCACTGCATCCCACCATGTTCTTGCATCACGCTCCAGTTGGAAGGTCGTTAAAAGAACATGCTCTTGATCGTTACACTGCATCACTTCAAAGATCCTTTCCATCTCTTTTAGCCAGTGCTCAGCTTCATCGAGATCGGTCGAGCCTCCAAAATGTGGGGGATTCATCCCACGGAAGTTTCGGTGAAGATCGCCAGCTCCGTGGTTCGCTGCTCCTCCTTGGGCCACTTGCTGCAAGGCCCGAGTGAGTCCTTGAACCATTCGTTGCATATCTCGCCATTGCGCATGCTCTGTCGCCATTAGAACGTCCTACATGTAGAATCATTTTAGGGTCATTAAGAAGGAAATCTTAGAATTAGATCATTAACTCAACCCAAGTCTCTACCCAAATCTCACTAGGTTGGGTTCTTAGACTTATAACAAGGTTATAGGTCTTACGACATCACTTAGAATCCTAGAACTTAGAAAACCCAAGAATATTAGAAACCAAGGCTCTGATACCACCAAACTGTCACGCCCCGACGTGAAATATCGGGACTGGCAGTAGAAACAATTAATAATAATATGTTGATTTACAGACATGCTATGCTAAAGCTAAAGGTCAACACAACACTATGAACAGAAACAACTCCATAACTAAATAACATTTAAAAGATCCACAATCCAAATACATCACCCTTTAAAATAACCCAAGAAGACTTCCAACATAACATTCACTAGACTTCAGTACATTATCTGACTCCAACATTACAAATCTATTATGACACACTCTAACTCATGACTAGACACATCAACTCTAGATGACTCTTCAGGTTTGTCCAACAGGTTCGCTCCAGGGTCATCACTCTTGCCCATCCCCATCGGTTTGTGAATCCTCACCTGAACTACCTGAAAGGGAGGAAAACAACTGGGTGAGCGAACGCTCAGTAGGTAATAACAGGAAAGTTTAAGTAATTAAATAATTAATTGCATTTATAAGTGCAGAAAGAAAAGAACGAGATGAAATGACGATAAGACAAAATAACATAATAAAAAGAAGGCGAGAGCATGAACATAATGTAACTATAAATTGGCCAACAAGCAAGCATTTATCAAGTCAAGAAGATTCAAGTAAAAGATTATGCCGTAGACATCACGCAAGTCATGCACTCGGTGCAATGCCTCACCATGTCATTCAAACTCCCCGGGGCACAAGTACTTTTTGGGTGCTCCTCCCAGGACCAGACCGGGCCCTTATGATGCGTTGGCATTGATTTAATGGATCCGAGATCCCAAGTTATGTCTAGACATTAATCAAGATAAATGGCCAATAATGTCAAGGTATAACTTACCTCGGAAAACCCAAGGATAAGTCGAAAAGATACTTTGACAAGAAAGTTCAAATTATCAAGAACCAATAGGTCCTTGTATTCAAACACGAACAACCACGGAAATCATTTTCTGGAAGATACATGGTCCATATTGGGCCGCTCCAAGAAATGGACGATCGTTAGTTGGACCGCGCTAAAGGGATTGGGCTGAAAGAACAGCCTAATAGAAGCCAAAGATAAACGATCTACTATGGGCCGCTCAAGTTATAGGACGGTCACAAGTGTGCTTTTCAATAGATATGAACGGTCTACAATGGGCCATTCACGACAGGAAAGGTCTGAAGCCCACGATGATAGTAAGCGGTTTAGATTGGGCCGCTCAGTAACTGAACGGTCCATTACGATCCGCGCTAAAGAATGAGAGGGCCTAGACTGTCCGTTCAATTATTGGGCCTGACTGGCGAACTAGAATCCACCCAAAATGGGCTCCGGGCTGCCATAAGTGGGGCAGAACAGAACCAGGGTCCAGCCCACTATCCACTGGTCAACCTAGGGCTTATTGGGTTGATCAAATCATGATTTGGTCGAAGATGAAACAAGGTTAATCGACCAACAATAAATGGCATTAGCTAGGAATGCACGGTTCATAATGGGCCGCCTATTGAGTTAAACGGTCCAAATCCGACCGTTCAAGACTCAGTCGGTCCAAATTGAGCTGTGACTCACAACACAGCAATTCAAGCGGTTTGATCACGTGAACAGGTTCAGGTCTTGGTGGTACAACCTGCCCGACGTCCTAGTGGGAATCATAGGCTCGCGGGGGCTTACGGAGGTCTCGTAATGAAGGTCCTAGTCCGACGGAAGGAGTATCCGGCGGAGAGTCCCAACCCTTACAAGTAATAGAGGCTTAGCAAATCATCGGAAACCAAGTATAGCGGTCAGTCAATCCTACCGGAGTAGAATGACTGTTAAACAATCCTAATAAAAATTTCAATTATCAATGGATCATAATTAAGATTAACTTCATTGGAAAAGATGAATCAAGATCAAGTGAGAATAACTAGCAAAATTCGCAAATGTTTACTTCCATAGATTCCAGTTTATTATGTGTGTTACTAACTTACCATTAGCCATTAATCTGCTAAAATAAACCATGCTAAAATGAAAATAAGTAGTTCTGTATAGTTGGGCGGTTCGTTCAGAATCGTCTCCATGCCTCGGCGGTCACACGACAGGCTGTTCATGCCCTCTCAGGTCCGAAGGCCTGCTGGGGATGGACGGTCTGTGGAGTGCCGCTGGGGAAGAAGAATGGTCTATGACTGGCCGCCTGACGGTAGAGCGGTTAGGGATCTGCCGCTCATTCCACGAAACATATCGGAGATGAAACACACGAGCGGTCAAGCACCGGCCGCCTATCTATGGTGGGCGGTCGATCGAGAGGCCGCGCAATTCAGGGGGCTTCTGCTACCTTCACCTTGCCCGCCTCCGGCGAGTCCGGCTAGGGTTAGCTAAACAGTTAAATACACGATACATAGAGCATGAAATTTAGGGCTTTTACTATCAATAGAATGAGCATGAAAAGTTATACAAGATAGCATTATCAATTGAATGTTTAGTGCCTGAAATCCCCACTTAAATCGAGGTGGAACATAGTTAACCCTAATTACGACATGCTTGCACTGAAACTAAAAATTCTCGTATGATACTACATAAAATTTAGGGCTTTTTAGACTAAAAGAAAGAGGACAAGAGGACGAATCTAACGGTATATTATTAGCTTGGTTTGGGCTGCTAGAACCTACCATAATCGAAGGACGAAGGAAGAAGAAAGGAAGCCGACGCGCTAGGTACCCAACGCCGGTGATCGTCGCGATTCTCCCATGATCGAGCTCCTCTCCGGCCGCCACAGCATCTAAACGATTCTAGGGTGGATTAGGTTCATTTTTATAGGTTCAATGGTATCTAGAGGGTTCTAATCGTGGAGATAGCGTCCACGCACCGCGGACGTGCGCGATTCGCGCAAGACCGAGTCAATCCGCCACTCTGCCGCCAAATTCCACTCCTAGGGTTAGGGTTTCTGAGAATAATCAGAGGGGAAATGATCACTTAATTCTAGCCTTTCATTTGCATCCGGTTTTAGCTTAAATGGTCGGGTATTGGGCTCTAATTTCATGTTTTAAGGTCCGATTAGGCTAAGTGTGGATTTGGGCCTTAATCTGCTAATTCGGCTTATTTAGGAATTTTATTTGGGCTGGTCTTAGAAGATAATTTTACTAAACGTTTTAGCCTCTATAAGATTCTAATTTTTCCAGATTTTTATAAAATGGTCAAATTTTTACTTATCCTATTTCTTAAGGGCCTCTTTGTTTCTCGGTTAGGATAAGAATAAGCTACATGATGAGAGAGAAAATCGACTGGGGCCCACACCCCCCCTCACACACATCCGGTTGTTCGACCCCGGGCACCGTGTTCGACCCTTTGGGGTCGAACACGGTGTTTGCGTTCGAATAACAAAGAGGCCCTAAGGAATTTTTTTTAATTTTCTCTAATTTTTTTTATTCATTAATATACCGGCGTGCTACAAAGTCTATGCAATACTTCTTCTTGCATGATCACCTCGGTGCATGTCCTACTTACTTTCACATTAAGTCGGTGCATTGGTCATCTTGCATTCTCATACTCGATGCATTATCTGTTTACCGTCTCATTAAGTCGGTGCAATCTCTGTGGCTGCACGCGACCAAGTCATTGAAGTGTTTGACTGTGCATGAATCTATTCGGTGCATACTTTGCATATGCAAAATCGATCTTGGTGCTTCTCTCACTGCTGCATGCATACAAGTCTGTGTTATTCTCATCGATGCATGCGTATAAGTATGTGTATTCTTGTCTTGTGTCTCAACATGGTCTGTGCATGTCTGCTCGTATGTTAATCATGTCCATGCACATGATTTCTATGAGACCAAACTAAGTCCATGCATATGTATATTGAGTCTATGCACGATTACTTTGATGTCTCAATAAGTCTATACAATCTCCATAATTGTCTAACGATTATATGTCTTAACAGACTGACAGGTCAACTGCTCTTGTTTGTTAAGAAGGGCACGTGATCCAAGGCAGACCGTCCCCGACAGATGACTACCACATGGAAGCTGCAGTGTCTAGATTTGGACACGTGGCTGAGAGCCTTCTTGAAGCAATTGGGTGGGAGTGTTTCCTCCACACGCCCAATGCGTGAACACGTGAGTCTGAGACTGAAGTCATCTATAAACTTCCTTTTCTGAAGAGTTTCAGAAGTGTGAAGAAAAGAAGAGAGGAGCACACAAGGGAGATATCTGAGAAAGAAAGAGAAGAGAAATCAAAGAAATAAAGAGAAGATCATAGATAGAGAAAAAGAAGAAAGAGGAGCTCGTAAGATTGAGAGAAGAGTTGAAGGGAGAGTGAGATCGAGAGAAGAATCGTTGATGTTCTGTTCACTAGTACTTGCATCAAATCCAGGGCAGTTTGCTCCTGCGTGAGCGATATTCATCAAGTTTTATTATCAACTTTCAGTCGATGTATTCATCGTTCTTGTTTCTCATTTTCATCTTTATTCAAGTTGTGAGTCAGCAGAGCAAGCTGTGATACTCAGCGGGCAAAGTGATCACCTTGGATAGCAAGCTGTGATTCTCAGCGGGATAGCAAGCTGTGATGCTCAGCGAATGGCAAGCTGTGAGACCCAGCAGATGTAAGCCAAGCTGTAATGCTCAGCAGACGCAAGCTATAAGGCGCAGCGGTTCAAGCTGTTCGACAGTAGTAAGCCACACTCTGGTTTGAGTGTGGGGTGGACGTAGGTCTGTGGACCGAACCACCTAAAAATTTCTGATGTTGTGAGCTTGCTTGTGTTTCTATGTGAATGTGTTCCAAATCATCTTAATTGCTTCCGCTTGAATGATTTGCACAAATTGATTGGGGCACATACTCTTACAGATTAAGTGTTTGACCTGCATTCAAGCCATTTGTGTCTCACACATTTTTCAATTTGGCCAAAAAGCTTTAAAGATCCATTCACCCCCCTCTGCATCAACGTTTGTCTCAATATCTGCACCTATCACTTGGTATCAGAGCAGGTCACTGATTCATCAGATCCAATGATCTGCAGTGGATCCTGCTATTTTCGGTGCTTTGATTGATTGTGTAGAGTGTCTATATCTCGCTTATTTGCCATGGACTCTATACCTGAAGTTCCAATGTTTGACGGAATGTGTTTCTCTGATTGGCTTAGGCAGTTTAGGGAGTATGTGAACTCTGTCGATTCAAATTTGTTAGTCTTAATTGAACATGGTCCATATGATATTCCAGTGAAAAGATCTGACTAGAATATTGGTCATGAATTGATGAACGCTGAGAACAAAAAGGCCCTAGAGCTAGTGAAAGGGGCGATAAAAACTAATGTGATTACATGCATGTCTGAGTGTAGGAGCGCCAAGGAAGTGATGGACGAGTTGAATGTCAAATATGGTGAAGAGAACCTCAAGTGTCTTATGACAAGGGATCACTACAGTGATCAATCTGATGACTCTCCATCATAGGTAAATTCTGACTCAGAATAAAATTCATTGGATGAACTCATTGAGATGTATGATAATCTACTGGATAGTTATAAGGCTGATAAAAGGGAAATGAAAAAGATGAAAAAGAGCATGTTGTATGAAATAAGAGAGTTGAAGTGTGAAAATGCCAATTTAAAAGATAGTTTGAAAAGAAGTGAAAATTCATGCAAAAATTGTGAGTCTGTGGAAAATTTGAATAATGATCTTTTGTTTGAATTAAGGTTACTGGAACAACAAGTTGAACCTCTTAAAGAAGAGTTAGAAGATTTGAGGAATAGGAATTCTTAACTAGAGATGTATGATCAGAAACTAATTGAAAATCTGAAAGCTGTGAATCAAAATAATTTGATTGAAGAAAATAAAATGTTGAAAGAACAAAATAAAAAGTTAATGGTGCTGAATATTGTTGCTGTTGAAAGATGCTTAACTGTTGAGAGAGAGAAATGCACTGAAACTAAAATCAATAATGAAAAGGAACAAAAACTTTTGCATGAAATCCAAATTCTGAAAAATCTGAATGATGCCATGCAGAAGCAAATTGCCACCAGTGAAGAAGATCTAACAAACTCTGAAATGCATATCTCTTCACTCAAATCTGAAATTGTTGATTTGAATAAATCTCTGTCTAGTTTTGTTAAAGGTAAGGAAAATCTGGACAAGCTGTTGGGAAATAAAGTTAACATTCAGAAAGAAGGCCTAGGATACAGTCCAGAGAATAAGAGGAGTTTAAAAGAAAAAGAATAAATTATCTTTGTGAAAAGTTCAGATTGTGCGAGCTCTTCAAAAATTGTTTCACCTAAGAAGTTACAGAATTCTCACAAGCACATATCTGAGCAAGCGAAAAATTGCTGTGAAAAATCTCCTCATAGAAGTCAGTTTGAAAAGAAGAAGAATGTGCAGTGCTTTTATTGCAATAAAATAGGTCACATGAGGCATGAGTGTAAGTTACTTGAACTTGATAATCTAGCTGTTATTACTGCACAGAAAATTCTTGGCAGAAATCATGCTACGTTTAACAAGAAAATTAATTATTTCCATTATGGAAAGTTGGGTCATATTACAGCTCATTGCTGGCATGCCCAGAGAAAGAAAGTAAATTTAAAACCAGTGAATTTCTCTGCAAATAAAAATGTTTTTGGTAATAAAAACTTTGCATGCTTTGAATGTGGAAAAATTGGCCACCGTGCCTCTGAATGTTGGCATGTGAAAAGGAACAATAATCTTTATGACAGAAATAACTTAACGAATGTCCACCCACAAAAATTCCATGTTTATCCTATCAAGAAAAGTTTGAATGCTGCTATTCATTGTCATTATTGTGGGAGAATATGACACATCATGAATGACTTCCATGCTATGGAATTTGATGATAGAAAGGTTTGGAAATCCTGGAGTGCACCTGCTAGAGGTGTTACTCAACTGACAGGACCCAAGAGCTCTTGGGTCCTCAAATTTGCAAAGTGATTTTCACTTGCAGGTGTCCCTTGAAGAAGGAAATAAAGGGGTAATAAAATCAAGGCACATAAAGATTAGTTAATCCCACTCTCTTCCTGTGTTTATCTTGTCTTCTCTTCCATTAGTACTGCATGCATGATCAGATTGCTTATCTACTGTGATCAATGTCAATTCATCAATTCATGCTGTTAATTGATGCAATCTCGTGATGAATGCTCGATATCTGATCATATGTTACATAGTGAGTCTCACTCTGAAATTGCTCATGCTGAAAAATTTGTTTACACTCAATCTATCATGCTTATATCAGTTGCACACATCTGCATGTTTCTGAACTTTGCATATAGGTTCAATTTATCATGTGCATACATCTTGCTACATTATCATGTTCTTAAGAAAATAATTGTTGTATGATTAAAAATCACTACACCAAGTGAGGGGGAGTTCAGATAAACTGAGCCAATTGGTTTTCAGAGGTATATTCTTTTGAGAGAGAGAGCATAAGATTTGGTGTTTCACTAGCTGCTAAGCTTAAGGTGTCTGGACTAGCTGTGAGCTGATTATTCTTCTAGTGTAGTGTCACTGGTTTTGATACAGTGAGGTAGGTGCTAGCTTTTGGATGTTTAAGCACTTGAGAGGTTGTGCTGTGCATAAGTGGAGAGACAAATTGTGGTTTGTTTAAGAGTCAGTGAAATTGGGACTTTGAGTGGTTGGAAAACCCTTCCCAATCTTATCTCTGCTCTCGCCTGGCATTCTCTCTCTAACACCCCTGTCTATCTCTACTATTGTCTATCACTATCCTCTTTTCACTAGGATGACCGACTCTGTGATTCAGGGGGAGTAAATTTAAAATGGATCACCTTACCTGTTGTCAATTGATTGGCTATCAAAGATTGCTTTGAACTGAGAATAAGGTTGCTGACTTTTACTAAAATGTGATTCTCTATCTATAAGGATTAAATTAAAAGTGTAAATTGATTGCAATTATTCTTGAATAAATCTCAATGGTTTTGAAATCAACTAAAAGTTAGAAATGCTCAAAAGTTCTTCCAAAAATCTGAACATCACTAGTAATGAGCAAATCTGGTAAGAGACCTACGCTTATATGGCTCTTTTGCCATGATCTAAGAAAAATGAATAAAAGACCAGGGAATACGCCATAAAATGAAAAATCTAAGTTGGCAGAGCAATGACATTTCGTTTGAGAAACTGACTATCTATATCGACGAAATATAGAAGTTATGTCATGACAACGAATGTGTATCTCTGTTCATAAGAGTGAAGCATGATGGTATGCCTCACTGAGTAATCAGGGAATCCTGTGTCTAATCAACATGTTTCCTTGAGTAAAAAGATGAAGTATTACTAGACTGCTTGATTACAAAAATAAAAAGTGATTGGAAAAAATGGCTGACTCTGCGTTCTTTACAATAACCTTAGACGGGTATAAGTTCAATATAAGAGGGGTTTTAAATCAGATTTCTTGTGAAAATGTTTTATAAGATCTTTGGGTTAATGATTGAGCAAAATATTTCTTTAGATTATTTCAGCTCCATTTTTTTATTCAAAGAATGATCGCAAACTATTTCCGATTTTCAATATAATCCCGATAAACAGAATATCAAGAAAAAGTATAAAAAAGGCATTTTTATTTAAAGGAAGGGTATTCTGGGTATCCGTATTTTGAAATAGGGTAAAGTCGACAAGTGTTTTAAAAGAAAACCCTATTTACAGAGTCCTTCATTTCTCTTCCCTCCAGTATCGAAGCGTTCGTCTTCTGCCGTGAACTTTTCATTTTTGCTATCCATCCTAGTGTTCCTTTCTTCCACACCTCTCATTCAGCGTCTCCTTCACCATAACCACCATGTCCTCTCCAGCCGCCGAGAGCAAGGGAAAGAGGAAGATAGTGGTAGAACAGCCACCAGAAGTTGCTGAAGCAGTGGAAGCCGATACGTCATTGCCGACGGGAAAGAAGCAGAAGACAGCAAGGGGTCAAAGCAAAGGAAAAGAAAAGGTAGGACATAAAGAAAAAAAAAATTCTGTTGAAGCCTCAAGACAAGCTGAGATTACTTTGGAGGCTAGAAGGATTGCTTTTCCACGGTACATGGATTTACATGATTCAGAAATGATTGATAAATTTTCTGAGCTGGTTGAAATATTCAGTGTTCAAAATGGATTTGAACAGCATGAAGAGGAGACTCAACAAGAATTATCTCAGGCTCAACAAGGAACAGAGGAGGAACCCCGTACAGTTGTTGTTTTTGGAGCTCCATATACACCAGAAGACCAACCATCCACTCTCAAGAAGCTCCAGATTTCAGCTCTGCTGGACCTATCTTAGGACCAGTATTTGATGCATTATACACTGCTTTGTCAAGTCATATTGTGAACCAGTGTCTACAATTGCATGCAGTTATTGATAGACTTGATTCAAGGGTACTTCACTTGGAGCAGACAATGAATAGTCATTGGCAAAATTCATTGTCGACAAACATATTTCTGATAGAAGATTAAATGATTTCTTGAATTCACTAGTCTTAACTTGTCAGCAAGTAGCAGAATTGTTAGCACAAATTCGTCGCACTCAGGCTGAGTCTCACTTGAAGATTACTCAGAATCTTCTTCATTGTGTTGACATCAAGATTGAAATAGAGAAGTTGAGCTTTCAGACTACATTATTCAGACAAGAACAGTAAGCACTCTCCCAGAGAATAAATGATATTTCTGGTGAAGTCCGTGGAAGTATGATTCAAGTCAGAAATTCTTATGAGAAAATGGATCATGTCCAACATCTTGTGGAGAAATTAGCTGCAGAATTTAAAGATGTTGTAGCTTCTCTTGCAACCAGCTCCTCTACTCAACAGTCGTCTCAAGTTCACCATCTGATGCAAGAGTCATTTGACAACATACTCTCTCATCTCAAGCAGCTCCAAGAAGAGATTCAGAGCAATGACCAGAGAATGCTGACTAAGTTTGCTGAATTGAATATCAGAGTACAACAGATATCTGGATCTTTCCCTGAGGCTATTCCTCTCAGACGTAGCTCAAGTAGCACACCCTCTTCAGCTCGGGGTTGATCTAGAGGTGGCAACTCCAGCAAACCCAGTCAAGATAATCGATAACTGCTCTCCTACTCCTTTTGTTAATGACAAAGGGGTTAGAGTATGTTGGTGTCATGTGTCCAATGGGTGAATTACTTGGAGCTATACAAAGGCTATACAAAAAGGATACAAAGGCTATACAAAAAGGGGGAAGTCTGGAGTGCCGTGCAATACTGGTTATTATGCACAGAGGGAGATAGATTCTTACAGATGAGTATGAAGTCTTGATCAAAGGGGGAGCCTTGGAACTTTTGTATTCTCCTTTGGCTCTTTGCATAAAGAAGAATTCTCACTCTCACTGTAATGTGATAATTAATTATACAATGGTTTATTTTTTTCCTGAATACAAAAATGTTAGCATTACATTGCATTTGCCTTGTTGGCTTGAATGAACATATTTTGTGAGAAGAACTGATAATCTCATTTTCAGAATGATACATGACTCATAGTTGTCATCATCAAAAAGGGGGAGATTGTTGGACCCTGGTTTTGACAATGACAATCTATGAGTCATGGTGAAATCAAAATGCATAAAAATTGTCTTTTGCATCATCATATTGCATTATAGCACATGATCATTTTGAAGTTAGCTCATGCACACTTAGTTAATTAGCTTAGCGTAGTCTGTGCATAGTCATGTTTGCTCTGTACTAAGTCGATGCATAAGTTCACTAGGGTGCACCAAGTCCATGCATGTGTTGTATACTTAGCGAAATAAGCCTGTGCATTTAAGTCATGCAGTAGAGCTAAGTCGTTGCATTTTTAAGTCCAAAAGTCACAGTGTCATTGCATTTTCTATCGTGGCTTTCATTAGATCTGTACAACTCTTGGTCATGCACGAATAGAAGTCGATGCATTCCGTGCTGCAAAGTTATTGAGTCAGTGCAACTTAGTGTTGCCCTTTAGATCAAGTCGGTGCAAACATTGGCGCTGCACGATAGTAAGTCTGTGCAATACTTCTTCTTGCACGATCACCTCGGTGCCGGTCCTGCTTACTCTCACATTAAGTCGGTGCATTGGTCATCTTGCATTCTCATACTCGATGCATTATCTGTTTACTGTCTCATTAAGTCGGTGCAATCTCTGTGGCTGCACGCGACCAAGTCATTGAAGTGTTTGACTGTGCATGAATCTAGTCGGTGCATACTTTGCATATGCAAAACCGATCTCGGTGCTTCTCTCACTACTGCATGCATACAAGTCTGTGTTATTCTCATCGATGCGTGCGTATAAGTTGGTGTATTCTTGTCTTGTGTCTCAACATGGTCTGTGCATGTCTGCTCGTATGTTAATCATGTCCATGCACATGATTGCTATGAGACCAAACTAAGTTCGTGCATATGTATATTGAGTCTATGCATAATTACTTTGATGTCTTAGTAAGTCTATACAATCTCCATAATTGTCTAACGATTATATGTCTTAACAGACTGAGAGGTCAACTGCTCTTGCTTGTTAAGAAGGGCACGTGATCCAAGGCAGACCGTCCCCGACAGATGACTGCCACGTGGAAGCTGCAGTGTCCAGAATTGGACACGTGGCTGAGAGCCTTCTGGAAGCAATTGGGTGGGAGTGTTTCCTCCACACGCCCAATGCGTGAACACGTGATTCTGAGACTGAAGTCATATATAAACTTCCTTTTCTAAAGAGTTTCAGAAGTGTGAAGAAAAGAAGAGAGGAGCACACAAAGGAGATATCTGAGAAAGAAAGAGAAGAGAAATCAAAGAAACAAAGAGAAGATCAGAGACAGAGAAAAAGAAGAAAGAGGAGCTCGTAAGATTAAGAGAAGAGTTGAAGGGAGAGTGAGATCGAGAGAAGAATTGTTGATGTTCTGTTCACTGGTACTTGGATCAAATTCAGGCCAGTTTGCTCCTACGTGAGTGATATTCATCAGGTTTTATTATCAGCTTTCAGTCATTGTATTCATCGTTCTTGTTTCTCATTTTCATCTTTATTCAAGCTGTGAGTCAGCATAGCAAGCTGTGATGCTCAGCGGGCAAGGTGGTCACCTTGGACAGCAAGCTGTGATGCTCAGCGGGATAGCAAGCTGTGATGCTCAGCGGATGGCAAGCTGTGAGGCCCAACGGAAGTAAGCCAATCTGTAATGCTCAGCAGACGCAAGCTGTAAGGCGCAGCGGTTCAAGCTGTTTGATAGCAGTAAGCCACACTTTGGTTTGAGTGTGGGGTGGACGTAGGTCTACGGACCGAACCACCTAAAAATCTCTGGTGTTGTGAGCTTGCTTGTGTTTCTATGTGAATGTGTTCCAGATCATCTTGATTGCTTCCGCTTGAATGATTTGCACAAATTGATTGGGGCACATACTCTTGCAGATTAAGTGTTTGACCTGCATTCAAGCCATTTGTGTCTCACACGTTTTTCAATTTGGCCAAAAAGCTTTAAAGATCCATTCACCCCCCTCTGGATCAACGTTTGTCTCAATATCTACACCTATCACTTGGTATCAGAGCAGGTCACTGATTCATCAGATCCAACGATCTGCAGTGGATCCTGCTATTTTTGGTGCTTTGATTGATTGTGTAGAGTGTCTATATCTCGCTTATTTGCCATGGACTCTATACCTGAAGTTCCAATGTTTGACGGAATGTGTTTCTCTGATTGTCTTACGCAGTTTAGGTAGTATGTGAACTCTGTCGATTCAAATTTGTTAGTCTTAATTGAACATGGTCCATATGATATTCCAGTGAAAAGATCTGACTGGAATATTGGTCATGAATTGATGAACGCTGAGAATAGAAAGGCCCTGGAGCTAGTGAAAGGGGCGATAAAAACTAATGTGATTACATGCATGTATGAGTGTAGGAGTGCCAAGGAAGTGATGGACGAGTTGAATGTCAAATATGGTGATGAGAACCTCAAGTGTCTTATGACAAGGGATCACTGCAGTGATCAATCTGATGACTCTCCATCACAGGTAAATTCTGACTCAGAACAAAATTCATTGGATGAACTCATTGAGATGTATGATAATCTGCTGGATAGTTATAAGGCTGATAAAAGGGAAATGAAAAAGATGAAAAAGATCATGCTGTATGAAATAAGAGAGTTGAAGTGTGAAAACGCCAATCTAAAAGATAGTTTGAAAAGAAGTGAAAATTCATGCAAAAATTGTGAGTCTGTGAAAAATTTGAATAATGATCTTTTGTCTGAATTAAGGTTGCAGGAACAACAAGTTGAACCTCTTAAAGAAGAGTTAGAAGATTTGAGGAATAGGAATTCTGAACTAGAGCTGTCTAAATAGAAACTGATTGAAAATCTGAAAGCTATGAATCAAAATAATTTGATTGAAGAAAATAAAATGTTGAAAGAACAAAATAAAAGTTAATGGTACTGAATATTGTTGCTGCTGAAAGATGCTTAACTGTTGAGAGAGAGAAATGCACTGAAACTAAAATCAACAATGAAAAGGAACAAAAACTTTTGCATGAAATCCAAATTCTGAAAAATCTGAATGATGCCATGCAGAAGCAAATTGCCACCAGTGAAGAAGATCTAACACTCTGAAATGTAGATCTCTTCACTCAAATCTGAAATTGTTGATTTGAATAAATCTATGTCTAGTTTTGTTAAAGGTAAGGAAAATCTGGACAAGCTATTGTGAAACAAAGCTAACATTCAGAAAGAAGGCCTAGGATACAGTCCAGATAATAAGAGGAGTTTAAAAGAAAAAGAACAAATTATCTTTGTGAAAAGTTCAGATTGTGCGAGCTCTTCAAAAACTGTTTCACCTAAGAAGTTACATAATTCTCACAAGCACATATCTGAACAAGCGAAAAATTGCTGTGAAAAATCTCCTCATAGAAGTCAATTTGAAAAGAAGAAGAATGTGCAGTGCTTTTATTGCAATAAAATAGGTCATATGATGCATGAGTGTAAGTTACTTGAACTTGATAATCTAGTTGTTATTACTGCACAGAAAATTCCTGGTAGAAATCATGCTGCGTTTAACAAGAAAATTAATTGTTTCCCTTGTGGAAAGTTGGGTCATATTGCAGCTCATTGCTGGCATGCCCAGAGAAAGAAAGTAAATTTAAAACCAGTAAATTTCTCTACAAATAAAAATATTTTTGGTAAGAAAAACTTTGCATGCTTTGAATGTGGAAAAATTGGCCACCGCGCCTCTGAATGTTGGCATGTGAAAAGGAACAATAATCTTTATGACAGAAACAACTTAACGAATGTCTACCCACAAAAATTCCATGTTTATCCTGTCAAGAAAAGTTTGAATGCTGCTATTCATTGTCATTATTGTGGGAGAATAGGACACATCATGAATGACTTCCATGCTATGGAATTTGTTGACAAGAAGGTTTGGAAATCCTGTAGTGCACCTGCTAGAGGTGTTACTTAACTGACAGGACCCAAGAGCTCTTGGGTCCTCAAATTTGCAAACTGATTTTCACTTGCAGGTGTGCCTTGAAGAAGGAAATAAAGGGGTAATAAAATCAAGGCACACAAAGGTTAATTAATCCCACTCTCTTCCTGTGTTTATCTTGTCTTCTCTTCCATTTGTACTGCATGCATGATCAAATTACTTATCTACTGTGATCAATGTCAATTCATCAATTCATGCTGTTAATTGATGCAATCTCGTGATGAATGCTCGATATCTGATCATATGTTACATAGTGAGTCTCACTCTGAAATTGCTCATGCTGAAAATTTTGTTTACACTCAATCTATCATGCTTATATCAGTTGCACACATCTGCATGTTTCTGAACTTTGCATATAGGTTCAATTTATCATGTGCATTTATCTTGCTACATTGTCATGTTCTTAAGAAAATAATTGTTGTATGATTAAAAATCACTGCACCAAGTGAGGGGGAGTTCAAATAAACTGAGCCAGTTGGTTTTCAGAGGTATATTCTTTTGAGAGAGAGAGCATAAGATTTGGTGTTTCACTAGCTGCTGAGCTTAAGGTGTCTGGACTAGCTATGAGCTGATTATTCTTCTAGTGTAGTGTCACTGGTTTTGATACAGTGAGGTAGGTGCTAGCTTTTGGATGTTTAAGCACTTGAGAGGTTGTGTTGTGCATAAGTGGAGAGACAAATTGTGGTTTGTTTAAGAGTCAGTGAAATTGGGACTTTGAGTGGTTGGAAAACCCTTCCCAATCTTATCTTTGCTCTCGCCTGGCATTCTCTCTCTAACACCCCTGTCTATCTCTACTATTGTCTATCACTCTCCTCTTTTCACTAGGATGACCGACTCTGTGATTCAGGGGGAGTAAATTTAAAACGGATCACCTTACCTATTTTCAATTGATTGGCTATCAAAGATTGCTTTGAACTAAGAATAAGGTTGCTGACTTTTACTGAAATGTGATTCTCTATCTATAGGGATTAAATTAAAAGGGTAAATTGATTGCAATTATTCTTGAATAAATCTCAATGGTTTTGAAATCAACGAAAAGTTAGAAATGCTCAAAAGTTCTTCCAAAAATCTGAACATCACTAGTAATGAGTAAATCTAGTAAGAGACCTACGCTTATATGGCTCTTGTGCCACGATCTAAGAAAAATGAATAAAAGACCAGGGAATATGCCATAAAATAAAAAATCAAAGTTGGCAGAGCAATGACATTTCGTTTGAGAAACTGACTGTCTATATCGACGAAATATAGAAGCTATGTCATGACAACGAATGTGTATCTCTGTTCATAAGAGTGAAGCATGATGGTATACCTCACTGTGTAACCAGGGAATCCGGTGTCTAATCAACATGTTTCCTTGAGTAAAAAGGTGAAGTATTACTAGACTGCTCGATTACAAAAATAAAAAGTGATTGGTAAAATTGGTTGACTCTGCGTTCTTTGCAATAACCTTAGAAGGGTATAAGTTCAATATAAGAGGGGTTTTAAATCAGATTTCTTGTGAAATTGTTTTATAAGATCTTTGGGTTAATGATTGAGCAAAATATTTCTTTAGATTATTTCGGCTCCAATTTTTTATTCAAAGAATGATCACAAACTGTTTCTGGTTTTCAATATAATCCCGATAAACAGAATATCATGAAAAAGTATAAAGAAGGCATTTTTATTTAAAGGAAGGGCATTCTGGGTATCTGTATTTTGAAATAGGGTAAAGTCGACAAGTGTTTTAAAAGAAAACCCTATTTATAGAGTCCTTCATTTCTCTTCCCTCCAGTTTTGAAGCGTTCGTCTTCTGCCGTGAACTTTTTAGTTTTGATATCCATCCCAGTGTTCCTTTCTTCCACTCCTCTCATTCAGCGTCTCCTTCACCATAACCACCATGTCCTCTCCAGCCGCCGAGAGCAAGGGAAAGAGGAAGATAGTGGTAGAACAGCCACCAGAAGTTGCTGAAGTAGTGGAAGCCGATACGTCATTGCCGACAGGAAAGAAGCAGAAGACAGCAAGGGGTCAAAGCAAAGGAAAAGAAAAGGTAGGAGATAAAGAAAAAAATGTTTCTGTTGAAGCCTCAAGACAAGCTGGATTACTTTGGAGGCTGGAAGGATTGCTTTTCCACGGTACGTGGATTTCCATGATTCAGAAATGATTAATAAATTTTCTGAGCTGATTGAAATCTTCAGTGTTCAAAATGGATTTGAACAGCATGAAGAGGAGACTCAACAAGAATTATCTTAGGCTCAACAAGGAACAGAAGAGGAACCCCGTACAGTTGTTGTTTTTGGAGCTCCATATACACCAGAAGACCAACCATCCACCTCTCAGGTTGCTCCAGATTTCAGCTCTACTTGACCTATCTTAGGACCAGTATTTGATGCATTACACACTGCTTTGTCAAGTCAGATTGTGAACCAGAGTCTACAATTGCATGCAGCTATTGACAGACTTGATTCAAGGGTTCTTCACTTGGAGCAGATAATGAATAGTCATTGGCAAAAATTCATTGTCGACAAACATATGTCTGATAGAAGATTAAATGATTTCTTTAATTCACTAGTCTTAACTTGTCAGCAAGTAGCAGAATTGTTAGAACAAATTCATCGCACTCAGGTTGAGTCTCACTTGAAGATTACTCAGAATCTTCTTCATTGTGTTGACATCAAGATTGAAATAGAGAAGTTGAGTTTTCAAACTACATTATTCAGACAAGAACAGCAAGCACTCTCCCAAAGAATAAATGATATTTCTGGTGAAGTCCATGGAAGTATGATTCAAGTCAGAAATTCTTATGAGAAAATAGATCATGTCCAACATCCTGTGGAGAAATTAGCTGTAGAATTTAAAGATGTTGTAGCTTCTCTTGCAACCAGCTCCTCTACTCAACAGCCGTCTCAAGTTGACCATCTGATGCAAGAGTCATTTGACAACTTACTCTCTCATCTCGAGTAGCTCCAAGAAGAGATTCAGAGCAATGACCGGAGAATGCTGACTAAGTTTGCTGAACCGAATATCAGAGTACAACATATATCTGGATCTTTCCCTGAGGCTATTCCTCTCAGACATAGCTCAAGTAGCACACCATCTTCAGCTCGAGGTAGATCTAGAGGTGGCAACTCCAGCAGACCCAGTCAAGATAATCGATAACTGCTCTCCTACTCTTTTTTGTTGATGACAAAGGGGGAGAGTATGTTGGTGTCATGTGTCCAATGGCTGAATGACTTGGAGCTATACAAACGCTATACAAAAAGGATACAAAGGCTATACAAAAAGGGGGAGGTCTGGAGTGCCGTGCAATACTGGTTGTTATGCATAGAGGGAGATAGATTCTTACAGATGAGTATGAAGTCTTGATCAAAGGGGGAGCCTTGGACCTTTTGTATTCTCCTTTGGCTCTTTGGATAAGAAGAATTCTCACTCTCACTGTAATGTGATAATTAATTATACAATGGTTTATTTTTTTCCTGAACACAAAAATGTTAGCATTGCATTGCATTTACCTTGTTGGCTTGAATGAACATATTTTGTGAGAAGAACTAAAAATCTCATTTTCAGAATGATACATGACTCATAGTTGTCATCATCAAAAAGGGGGAGATTGTTGGACCCTGATTTTGACAATGACAATCTATGAGTCATGGTGAAATCAAAATGCATAAAAATTATCTTTTGCATCATCATATTGCATTATAGCGCATGATCATTCTGAAGTTAGCTCATGCACACTTAGTTAATTAGCTTAGCATAGTCTGTGCATAGTCATGTTTGCTCCGTACTAAGTCGATGCATATGTTCGCTAGGGTGCACCAAGTCCATGGATGTGTTGCATAGTTAGCGAAATAAGCATGTGCATTTAAGTCATGCAGTTGAGCTATATCGTTGCATTTTTAAGTCCAAAAGTCACATTGCCATTGCATTTTCTATCGTGGCTTTCATTAGATCTGTGCAACTCTTTGTCATGCACGAATAGAAGTCAATGCATTCTGTGCTGCAGAGTTATTGAGTCGGTGCAACTTAGTGTAGCCCTTTAGATCAAGTCGGTGCAAACATTGGCGCTACACGATAGTAAGTCTGTGCAATACTTCTTCTTGCACGATCACCTCGGTGCAGGTCCTACTTACTCTCACATTAAGTCGGTGCATTGGTCGTTTTGCATTCTCATACTCGATGCATTATCTATTTACCGTCTCATTAAGTCGGTGCGATCTCTGTGGCTACACGCGACCAAGTCATTGAAGTGTTTGACTGTGCATGAATCTAGTTGGTGCATACTTTGCATATGCAAAATCGATCTCGGTGCTTCTCTCACTACTGCAAGCATACAAGTCTGTGTTATTCTCATCGATGCATGCATATAAGTTGGTGTATTCGTGTCTTGTGTCTCAACATGGTCTGTGCATGTCTGCTCGTATGTTAATCATGTCCGTGCACATTATTTCTATGAGACCAAACTAAGTCCGTGCATATGTATATTGAGTCTATGCACGATTACTTTGATGTCTCAGTAAGTCTATACAATCTCCATAATTGTCTAACGATTATATGTCTTAACAGACTGACAGGTCAACTGCTCTTGTTTGTTAAGAAGGGCACGTGATCCAAGGTAGACCGTCCCCGATAGATGACTGCCACGTGGAAGCTGCAGTGTCGAGATTTGGACACGTGGCTGAGAGCCTTCTGGAAACAATTGGGCGGAAGTGTTTCCTCCACACGCCCAATGCGTGAACACGTGAGTCTGAGACTGAAGTCATATATAAACTTCATTTTCTGAAGAGTTTCAGAAGTGTGAAGAAAAGAAGAGAGGAGCACACAAAGGAGATATCTGAGAAAGAAAGAGAAGAGAAATCAATGAAACAAAGAGAAGATCAGAGACAGAGAAAAAGAAGAAAGAGGAGCTTGTAAGATTGAGAGAAGAGTTGAAGGGAGAGTGAGGATCGAGAGAAGAATCATTGATGTTCTGTTCACTGGTACTTGGATCAAATCCAGGCCAGTTTGCTCCTGCGTGAGTGATATTCATCGGGTTTTATTGTCAGCTTTCAGTCGATGTATTCATCGTTCTTGTTTCTCATTTTCATCTTTATTCAAGCTGTGAGTCAGCATAGCACGCTGTGATGCTCAGCGGGCAAGGTGGTCACCTTGGACAGCAAGCTGTGATGCTCAGTGGGATAGCAAGCTATGATGCTCAGCGGATGGCAAGCTGTGAGGCCCAGCGGATGTAAGCCAAGCTGTAATGCTCAGTAGACGCAAGCTGTAAGGCGCAGCTGTTCAAGCTGTTTGACAATAGTAAGCCACACTCTAGTTTGAGTGTGGGGTGGACGTAGGTCTGCAGACCGAACGACCTAAAAATCTCTGGTGTTGTGAGCTTGCTTGTGTTTCTGTGTGAATGCGTTCCAGATCATCTTAATTGCTTCCGCTTGAATGATTTGCACAAATTGATTGGGGCACATACTCTTGTAGATTAAGTGTTTGACCTGCATTCAAGCCATTTGTGTCTCACATGTTTTTCAATTTGGCCAAAAAGCTTTAAACATCCATTCACCCCCCTCTGGATCAACGTTTGTCTCAATATCTGCACCTATCAGTTTATTCTTCTTGTTCTTGTGATTTTCCCACTGCACTTGCAGTGAGTTTTATGTCATGTTTTTCGTTCATCTTGAACCGTCCCTACCGGTCTGTGTGTAGGAAGACAGACGGAGGTGTGCTCCGGTCTGTGGAGAACCGTCCCTATCGATTTTGTGTGTAGGAAGACAGACGGAGGGTTTTTCATTCTGTGGTTTTGGGGCGTGTCCCCGGTCAAACTGTGTGTCAGTAGGAAAGCCTCACCGGATTTGGTGAAGGGTGGACGTAGGTTGCGGGTTTGCAATCGAACCACTTTAAAAATCCTTGTGTTGTGGGTTGTGTACTTGTGTGATTACTCCATATTCTCTATTCCCATTCACAGGTTTGTGTGTGCTCCCTTCATCGTTTGTAATCCGAGTTATTTCCATTACACTCTTAAGCATTGTGGTTTGTAATATTTTGTTTGCACATCTTTTATCTCTTGCTTCCACTCACATTCCCTTGGTTGCATGCTGCACCCTTGCACACAGGCACCAGGGAGTAATCTCCAGCAAATGAGGATCACCTTGCCTGCACACACATGCACTTTCGTTGATCACCATAGCATACACTCCAGTTGACTTGGCGGGGCTCCAAGCAAACACTTTGTTCACGCATGTCAACTCGTGTAGTCTTTGGACCGCCATTTCCATTTAGGCCATTCCGTTTCATTCTGATGTGCATTGTGCTTAAGTGATTCATTTACTTTATAGGAGTGGTTTATGCTTTTGGGAGTCAAGTTTTAAATAGGCCAAAGTCATTAATTGGATCTATTCAACCCCCCCTTCTAGATCCGTTTGCATCGTACGGGACCCAACAAGTCGCGTCGTTGTATTAGTCGCGTCGTCCTTTAGAGTCCAAGGTCGTAACCAGTTCGAGTCAAGTCCCGTAGTCGTCCCGCATCAAAATGACCGGCCTCCATCGAATCGATCTCTGAATCCGACGATTATGAAACAATGGCCAGGCGGTCCCGTCCTTGACCAAGTTCAATAATGTTCTGCCATGTCACTACTGGCTGTACCGCGGAGGAGCCACTTGTCCCTGGCCTGGCCGCAGAAGAAGTTGTTGGAGCCATTGGCTATAATTGAAGTGGCAACAAGGTCAGAAGGAGAGATAATGCTGAAAGAAATTACTGATGAAATTTTGGCAAAGTCTCCCCTTAGCCGGGCGTGTCCGAGAAAAAAGGGGAACATGTCCACTAGCTAGGCCGGGACGGTCCCTAAAAACAGAGCCACAAGTGATAAACACCTGGGATGAATGGACAACGGGAGTGTTGGTTTCGAGGGCTAGCCTTCTAGGAACCTCCCGAAGCCATTTTTACTGAATGGGGAATAAACCCCTTTCGAATTTCAACTGGAGTGGGCCTCCCAGCCCATTACCGCTCCCACATCACCGGGCCCCAAGCCCGCGAACGGGACGATGGCGGCAGTCACCATCTCGGCCCGCCACCACCGTCGCTGACAATCGGAGATGGGGGGGCGGCCACTGAAACAAGAGAGAGGGGGAGAAGGTCTCGGCCGCTCGTCGCCTCCTCTACGACGATCGCTGTCGACAAAAGGGAGGGGAGGGGCAACCCTTCACCACGACGCCCTCGCCGGCCGTGAGGAAGAAGAAAGAAGACGGAGGGATGCCCACCGCTGTCACCGACAAGCTTGCTAGAGTGGGAGAAGGTGAGGATGCCCACCGAGAACCGCCGCGAAGGAACGCGCCGTCGAAAATGAGAGAGGAGGCGAGGAAGCCTCCACTGTGGTGGTGAAGATGAGGGGAGGGTGCGAAGGAAGAAGAAGGGTTTAAAACCCTCAAAGAATTTGAAGGGTTTTAAAGAAGAACGGAGAGGGTGAATTGGTGGGCACGCCACCGACTCAAGCTCAAGTTCGCCGCCGTCTTGATGGCCAAAGCACCACCGACTCGGCACATTAAAAGAGCCACCGCCTCAAGCCAAATGGCCACAGACTCGATGAGTTGAAACGCCACCGACTCGACACACTGAGGACGCCACCGACTCAAGATCATCATCGAATCAGTTTTCGAGACTCCACCGAATCAACTATAGTAGTCGGCCACCGACTCAGGCTTCGAGTCACCACCGACTCGCATCTCCGAGTTGCGTCACCGACTCGGGACGAAGTGGGCCCTACATGGTGAAGCTCGATAAAGCAAGTACATCCGCGGATCCCACTCAGCTCATCCTTTACCCACAACATCCGCAGCTGGGGGCATTTGTTGACACACAAAATATGATTGGACAATAATCACGTGCCCGAAAGAGTCAACCAAAAGTCAAAGGCTGGTTCACTCGGACCGCTGAAGCCTCAGGCCACCTTACAAGAAGTGTCGGGGACTCAACATTTCGTCATCTCGGGTCTACACATCTACCACAGCTCGTTTAAGGCCTATTGATGGTCAGAGCCAATGAAACTGGCATCAAGACGATCGTGTCGGATATACCCCTATACCCCGTCTGACTAGGATGAGAATGTAATAGGCGGCTCCCGCCTGATGAAGAAGCCTCTCCGAGATGAAGAAATGCCCCCGGTTCCTCAAAGAAGAGAGCCGAAGGCGATACCGGCGGAAAACCCGGGTTGCCCCATCAGGACACCCGGAATTGCGAAATGGTCTGTAAGCGACCAACGGATGACTCTGAAGGAGCAAAAAACCCCAGAACGGTGGCTCATTCAATGAAAATGCTTCGTGCAAGCATAGGGCGGCCTTGGAGGACTGATATTCTGCGTTAATAGCGCCACTAGGTGAAATTCTAAGATTCCCGTAAGATACACGAAGAACATCGGAATGATCCGAAAATAGCCTCGAAGATATACAAGCCTGGCAGAAATCCCCCCAAGGGTTACCCCTCCAGTGAAGAAGGTCTACGTACTCTCCGAGGGAAGGTGGCAACATAAATCGGTGTGCCGAAGGGCAAATCAGTGCAAATCCCGAGAAAACCGATACGGGTTCTGCATGTCTCAGAAATCTGTGGAAGCCCCAAATCAATGCTCCAAAACATATTTTGGGGCCACTGCACTAATTCGAAAGCTACTCCAGACGACAAGCTCTCACCGAGTTAATTTCGGGTAAAATGATGAAATTATGAAAATGCCCCTATAAGTGATTCGGTGGCGCCTTGATCATTGAGTCGGCAATGCTGAGAGTTGATCCGGTGGCGACTTTCGTGCTTGAGCTGGTGGCGTTGGAGCTCGAGTTGGTTGCCCCCGTGCGTGTTGAGGCGGCGACGCATTTGTACACGCGTTGAGTCGGTAGCGGCTCACCCATCCCGCCAGGGTTCCGATGCCCTGTTTTGGGCATTCGCCTATATAAAGGGCCCTTGGCCCTCAGAGAAGATGAAGAGGGAGTAGAAAAGAGAGAGCGGGCAACTAGAGGGGATCAAGGAGGAGAGTTTGACCGACAACGAAGATACACGAAGAGTGATCCAGGCAAAGAGAGAGAGTAGGAGAAGGTGGGTTCCCGCGTAGCGGTGGGGATTTATTTTCCTTTGTTCTGTATTCTTCGAGGAGGCTCTCTCCCTTTCTCCTCAGTCTTTTGTTCTCCCCAATCCCTTAACGCATGTAGCCCCCGTTCTTGTTCCCCTGCAATCGCGGGAGAGGGTGAATAAAAAGAGGGCTCCGGCCCCTTTGCTATGGCCTTGGCTTATTTCTTTTCTTCTTAGTTTGTTCTATAGCCTACCGTGGTTTTCATCGATTCTGCTTCAGGCTCTTCAATTTTCCCCCCGAGCGTGAGGAGGCCCTTTGGGCTAAATTGACGATTGATCCTGTGATCGCTCATTTTGAGGGTTATGTCATCCTTTCGTGTGATAATGGCTCATGGCCACGCCCCCAGTGGGTGACAATAAATCCCCCTCCCCAGGGGCTGTTCTTTTATCGATGGCATGATTTGGTCTACGAACATGAGTTTTGTTTGAGCGAATGGTGAATGAGAGACCGCTGAGTGCCCTTTCACTCGTCTCTGTGAGTTGTAAGGGTGCCAGTGCACTCTGATAGTCAATGTAACAGTCATCCACTACTTTCCTCCGGCGCTACCATATGCCCCTTTCAGTGTTCGATGATTTATCCCCAAGGGTCTTGCCCCCCTCACATCCTATCTCTGGTGACAGCGAGCACGAGTTGCCTGGGGCGACCATGACCACTTGCAGAGTGGAGCTCGCCTTGTGGCGAAACCGGACGATATGCGTTGTCTTCGCGATTATTGCTAATCGATAGGTGATTTCTTTGATTGTTTTTAATCGTCCATGCCGGGGGAGGGGTATAGCCACTTGCTCGTTTTGTTTAATTTCAACGAATTAATATCACTCCGGGTTCCAGGGGGTCTGTCGCCGCGTCACATGTTTCCCTGGAAGCCCTTTGCGTCGAGTGATCTAATGAAATCGCCATTCATATGGCTAACAATCAGAGACCCACTGCATCCCTAATCACCATGAGTCTTTCGTAGGTTAGCCCTCGAGACTCACATAGTGGTGATCCTGGGAGTTGAGGTAGTCCCCCGGACTCCCTAGCAATTTTTTTTGGGCTTGACACCGTCTCCAGTGTGTCTCTCTATTTGTTAATTGAACATCTCCCTATGCAGGGGAGATGCTGCCAAATTTGTTTCAGAAAAGATTATGATTTTCTTGAGGATTTTCGCCACTTCTGGAGATCATGGTGTTGTTATATCTGCTTAGTTTCGATGCTCAGAGGGCTTCGTATGCCAATGCCTGCCTTGTGCTCGAGTAAGAACCTCGCACAGGCAGAGCCGAAGAGAGCTGAATGGACAAGGGTAACTTGATTCGATCTGATTCAAGTAGCAGAGTAGCAATATCCGTCAAGGCCTTTCAAAATCAAATAACTAAATGAGTGAGAGCTCAATTGAGAGGGATTCGTGTGAGTCTTCTTTTAGCAAATCGCAAGCACTATCTAAAATGAAGGACCCCCTTTGATTCGGTGGCATCGCCACCGGCTCCTCCTGCCTGCTGACTTGATTCAGTGGCGACGCCACCGAATCAGCCCTCTCGCTTTTGATTCGGTGGCGTCGCCACCAAATCACCCGTAGCCGCGCCCTATCTGTGGTGACGCCACCGACTCGAGGTCCCTGCAGCGCCAAAGGCGCCGACTCAGCCCCTCTATGTGCCTATTTTGTTGAATCCCTATGAATAAATAACCAAACGTATTATATATATATGTATTTACATATAAAAATATATATATATATCCATATAAACATGCCAGTATCACATATGCTGCATGCATTTGGTACATAATTATTTCTAATCACCCATGTCATGAATACAGTGCTTGCTTGCATGTATGACCAAACTTCGGTATATAAAATGTCGTTCAACAGAAGGTCGGGTCCCGCCCGACTGAAAGTGTCGCTATGCGTGATGATGGTCTCCGGGCCTAAATTCTCCGCCTCGTACCGAAGTTCGGACGTAATAAACCTTAATTTCTCTTGCATGAATAAAAGAAAGCATAGAAGCCCACGTAGCTTCGTGTTTATTTCATTTTTCATATATCGTTATTATTCGGCCCCGAGTGGCGCTTATCTTGGCAATTAATCAAGGGTTTTTTATACAGAACGGGACGTAAACCTGGGACTCTAGCTCGTGGACGTCCCTATGCGAGGGAAACGTGAGATCGTGCGCGGTTGAGAAACCAGCAATGAGTCGGGTATCAACTTTTCCGCGTGTACTCGGATTGAGTCACGGGACGGGTTCCACTCACTCACTCTCACAGCGGTGATAAAATTGATATAACGAGCTACGTTCCTATCACTCTAGCAGCGGCATTCAAAAATATACGAGTCAAGTAAATGCCAAAAGAGGAGGGTGGCGAGTTTACCTCCACTCTCCGGGCGTGGGGAAGGCGATCCCGGCCAAGACTCGTACTCCCGGTACACAGTCATTAAATTATTACAGCAGTAATTTTATGGCCCACTCCACGTAGGAAGGTAAAGGACGACAAAAATAATCCGGGAATACCAAGCTTGGGTTGACGGGCAGCAATTTGGAACGCTCCCGGGCCGGAGACGAACTGCAGGTTCAGCTCGGTTTTACAGGTCCCGCGGGACAGTAGGCGGGTCCGGCTGCTGGGACGGCAGTGCCCAGGCGTCTCCTTGCTGCGGCGGCTTGCTGGGAGGCTGCTGATGGGTTTCCGAGTCATCTCCGGGAGCGGCGGTCGCTGAAGGTATCCCGACATATTTTATCGAGATTTACCGGTGGACTGATTTGCTGGCCTGTCCACAGACCTGAATTGCGCGCCTCCATGAAAAGAATTTCTGCGGCCAGATCCGGTGTCGGATCGACACAAAATTGAAACCGATGGATAGAGGACTCAAAGGGCTACAACATATAATTATTTCAGATCCATCCAATAGACGGATTAGAAATGAAAATGACTGTGGGTTGTAGTTTCTTTCTGGCTTGGAATTACAGACACGCAAGGAAGATCAAGAACTGCCTGAAAATGATATTTGACAGATAAAAAAACAATATATCAAGACTCCAAAAAAATTATGATGGAAGGGGCGTAAGTGAGGAATACGTATGATTTTTTTTGGGGATTTATGGAGATGTATAAGGGGGTGGGAAAAATAGAAGAACAAACTCCTATCCTGCAGATCTGCAAACTGGCAGACCGTTAGGGGTGGAACTACAATTATGGGAAAAATAACAAATGACCTCTGATTGGCACGAAAGTTAAAATGGAGACTCGGGATAACAAGAAGAACAAACAATCAAAATTGCAGCTCGATCAGATCTCCTGATGTGGAGATAAAAATCAGGCTTCAACCTTCTATCCGGATGTGGACAGAATTCTGACGCGGCGGCAGTGGCGGTGCGACGGCGGCGGTGGTGCTGAGCTTCACACTCGGAGAGGGGGAGGGGAGGAGGCTTCACACCTCAAGAATTTCGTAGAAATCCATCTGCAAGGGGGTGGGAAAGAGAGTGGGGCGCCCTTGGGCTCTTGGACCAATTTCTAAATTTCTTCTCATTAATTCTACCAAATGGAAAATAAAAGGGATATATAGAAATGTAAAAAAGACCAAACCTACCCCTAGATCTAGGGTTAGGGAGGGGTAAATAAGGGATAGCCTTTTCTTCCCCCATGCGGTCAAATGGCCACAATAAATAAAAATACAAACATGATTAAACTAATATTAAAGGGGGGCGCCCCCTTGACTTAACGGGTACACATTTTGAATTTTCATTTTTTTTGTCCCCCCTTTGTCCAAGTCCAATCTTAGACTTTGAACCAGCCCCACATGGGCCCTAGGACCTAAGTGGACCAATGGGAAAGAGGGTGGGGGACGCTGTTGGACCCACTGGCATATTACATAGAAACCTAAAGACTTTAAAGACTAACCCTTTGGCTTATAATGCCTTACAATTGTAAACCCAATTAGCCAAGGGTATAAATACAAACAAAAGGACACAAATATAAAAATAAAAGTTAGTGCTCGGTGTTGATTCCCATCAGTTTTCCTCCTCAAATGATGTAATTAACAGTATAGCCTTTACGGTATAGTGGACTTCCGGTCCCGACCCGAATCTCACATTCGTCTGACCACGTCAGAACGAGCGCACTATAATTTGTCACTCACGTGACTGGCACATCTACGCATTTAAATAGAATGTGTCACCACCGGGCGAGCATGCTTCTCGACCGGATGGGAGACCCCCGTCTTCTTCAACCGCTTCTTCTCGGCAGTCCGAGCCTTCAGTGAAGACATGAGCAGCCGCTCCCCTGGATCTTTGCACTTGGCCCCGTAACGCTCGGGAGCATCTCCCCGAGCAATTTGCTTGCCCCGGTCTCGCGCGCTGAAAGGGCCCCTAGAAGCTTGGGGTTCACTCGGAGCGAGCGTCTCCTCCAGATCGACGAGCTCCTGCTCCGACGGCTGTTCCCCATCGTCATTTCTCCGCCTAGAATTTGAACAGCGGAAGTCAGAACGTCAGAGGAGAGCCTACCTGCTCGGCCCGAAAGTAGCGACGCGGGACCTTAAGGTTCTTACCTTGAGATGGCAACGCCCGGGAGGGATAATCCTCCATATTGACCGTAGTCATCAACTCGGCGGTCGACCGGTGATTCTCTTGGAGAACCCTAATCTCCTCCTCTAGTTCCGAAGGAACCGTCGCCTGCTTCGGAGGGATAGATGGATGAATATTAACCGCCGTCGGGAATTCCCAGGGGGCGTCATCCATGGACGAACCCACCCAAAAAAATTGGGTCTTCCACCCCTTGTGAGAAGAATCTTTGGCCGAAAGGGACACGCAGGTCCTTCCCCTCCTCGCCTGGAGATAGAAGAAGCCCTTACCCGCGTGGGTCTGCTCCTTCAACTCAAAGAAAGAATTGAAAAGCTCCAATGAAGTGTGAAGCCCACACGAGCGGCAGAGAAAGATGAAAGAAAAGATAAAAGTATACGAGTTGGAGACCAACTAGATAGGAGCCAATTGGTAAAATTGAAGCAACCGCACGACAAAGGGGTGGAGAGGGAGGTGAAACCCACACTTCCAAGCCAAAAGGAAAGTACAGAAGAGGCCCGGACGATAGGACACGCTGGATTCATGAGAATGAGATGGAGAGAAAAAATACTTCCACGGCAGCCCATACCACTTTTCCATCCTCTTTACTTCGGCCTCGCCCAGCTCATTGCGCATGGGGTGCTCAGGCTGTGGCACCAAACTTTTCGTGCCTGGCCTGGCTTCGCGCGTCTCGGTCAAAGGATGTTGCTCCACCATGGAAGAAAGAGAGGAACTGGAAGAGGAGGAAAAGAGCACCGAATCAGACGATTCAGGAGGATGTGGAAGCAGGCAAATCGCCGCCGCCGTAATCTCCGCAAGCTCTGCAAAGGCCTCCGCAAGTCGCTGCTCTTCTTGATCACTCTTGCGGCGCATGAGACCTTCCGAAATACCGACGAGGTAGAAAATGAAAAACCCTAAACGAAGGCGGTTTGGAATGCAATCACGCGTAATATTTATCTCCCCCATGAACTTGGCGAGAAACGGCACGACATTCTAAACCCCAAGAAGGGAACTCCTCGCATCGGCTCAAAAGAGTCATCATTATGGGCATACTCCCAGGACAGTCGCATTAAGTGGCCACTGCAGGAGATAATTCTCCACCCAAACCGAGCCACCAACGTCATCCCCATAACTACTACTCATCCGAGTCCAATCTTGGCTCGGGAGTAGGAGGGAGATAAGTGGAGAGGGGGAAAATCTACCCCCCGAGAGCACGGCCCAACTAGGTCCAATTCGACCAAACGAGGCCCAGCTCCCCAAAGTGACAGCCCCATCTTGGGCCCACATTCGTCAAGCCCAAAACTCACTCGGAGCAGCGGTTCCTAGGCGGCCCTCAAGTCCAGAAGTCCAAGCGACAGATCGGTCGAGAGATCCCTTGTAGGGACCCGATACGGCCAACCCTAGCTATACGCTTATCACTCAGTATAAAACCCCGAACGAGCACCTCTAGCTCAGACCGACTGTCGAAAGCTCATCCGAGCGTCCGTTACGCATCCAGCAGGAGCAGGGAACTCCAAGGAATAAGGGAGAGCAAGAGTCCTTACGCCAGAAAGAGCCCACTACAAGGACGTAACCTCCCCGAAATTTCCTCAACTCCCTGGACTGTTACGTTAAATGGACTGCTATATAAACTGTAGGGAGACCCTCCGAGAAGGTAAGCAAGAATCCTGAGAGAAAACCACCACCCCTCTTGGTGGCGATTAATCTCGCGCCCTCCCTTTCTCCTACCATCTCTCTTCACACCCATGCTCTATCACACTTGCTGACTTAAGCATCGGAGGGTTTTCCCCAAGGATTCCGCCCTGGTCACCTCTGATTCGTTTCCTGCCTTGCAGTTCATACAGACGGGGTGACCGTGGTCAAAGATTCTCCCTGAATCTCACGGCTCAGGATCAGCGCGAGATGACGCCTCTTCAGCGCGGTTCTGCACTTTTTATTGTTCATCTACGATTTTTCACATTTCTTCTCTCCCAATTTTTACACTCTTCTGATCCTCATCTCCCTCTGCGTTCTTCATCAATCTTCTTCATCTTCTCAAGCTCTTCAACTCTATCTTCTTCCACATCCTCTAAATCTTTCTAGTTTTTAAGTTATTTTCATTCTTCTTAGTCTTTGTTTTTCTCTTGTTTTACTGTGTCTTCTTTTCCACCGTACCTCTCTCTTCATCTTTTTCTCTATGTTCACTCTCTTTCACAACACACTCACGCACACACATGTTTTAATTCTTCTTCCTCTCTTCTATCTATTTCTCCCTTCTCCATTATTCATCTAAACCTGTCACGCCCCAACGCGGAATATCGGGACGTACAGTTAGAAACTAGCTAGAGATAATATTAATATGCTAAACTAAACAATCGTACAGGTGCTATGGAAAGAAGTACTTCTATTGATCAAGAAAGACGCCAAGTTTTATTACAATAACCATCAATGCTTAAACACGATCAACCATAACTTCCAAACTGCTTCTAATACAATAACTGACTCCAAAAGGTAAATAAAGTGCTAACACAACACTAAGGAGTAACTAATGTAAACAACTATGCCAACTCGGCATCTACTAACAGGTACACTCAAGGGTATCACTCATGTCCCTCCCCTTCAGTATGCGCATCGTCACCTGAATAGCCTGGAAAGGGGGAAAACAACTATATGAGCTAACGCTCAGTAGATAATAACAGGCAAGTTTACATGATTAACCAATTAGTTACATTTTCAAATGCAATGACAAGAAAGGAAATAACTGACGAGATGATAAAACAGCGTAATATAAAATCTTGCAAGGTCAAGAAATATATGATGACAAGAATTAACAAGAATATCAAGTACAAGAATGTTCAATATGAAATTGAAATATAGAATTGGCCAACAAGCAAGTATGTTAAACATCAAGTCAAGCACGATAATGTAACAAGTATAACAAGAGATTTTCTGTCGTAGATGTCACGCTGATCATGCACTCGGTGCAATGCCTCACCATGTCATTACAAACTCCCATGGGCACAAGTACTTTTCGGGCGCTCTCCCCAGGACCAGACCGAGCCCTTATGATGCGTTGGCATTGATTTGTTGGATCCAAGATCCCAAGTTTTATCTAGACATTTAATCAAGTTTAATGGCCAATTAATCAGAGGAATTTCTGTCAAAAGTACGAGATTTAAGGACTAACATGTCCTAGGATTCATTAACTTAAAAACTCGGTATACGGTCACATCTGGGCCGTTTGACAGGACATACGGCTACTACTGGCCGCATTACAAGAGCTGGACCAAACTCAGTCCACGAGGTCAAGAATGAACGGTTGACAGTGTGCCGTTCAGGTAAGTAAGCAATACGTGACCTTAAGACACAATTACGATACTTATATGGACTACACTAGACCGTTCATGGAGACAAGCAGTCAACTATGGGCTGCTCATGTGCTGATTAGCCCAAGTCGATCCGTGACTTATAACTCAGCGATTTGATCACGAATTTCCAGGTTGTAGCCGGGTCATACGGGTCTCAAAATGGCGGATTCTAGCTCGCCGGATAGAGTGTCCGGGTAGAATCGTACTAAGGGACAACAATTTAGGCTTAATGGCCGTAATGCCATATAGATTGTTAGTGTGCTATTAGTCTATTCTACCGGGGTATAAGGGCTTTTAATTGATTTCCTAACAGCCATTTCAAAATACCTTGATTCATGAATTATTATAAATCTCAATTTCAAGAGATAAGTTAATTACAAGATGGTAACTCAAGATACTAGAACAAGCCAATAATGACAATAGACAGTAATACATGATAGCAATTGTAGCAACCCTAATAAATGAATAATTGAAATGAATTAAAACATATATATTACAGAAGTAATATATATAAAAGGAATAGGGTTAATTGGACGAAATAAAACAAATTAAAAAATAACGCCTCTTATTAGGGCGTTAATTCAAAAAGAAACGCCTCTATCAAAGGCGTTACTAAAGAAAGGACGCCCACACGTGCGGTCGTCAACTCACGCGACCAAATAGGCAAGTAAAAGAAACGCCTCTATCTTGGGCGTGTTTTAAAACACGAAACGCCCTTTTTCAAGGCGCTTTTTAAGAAACGCCCTTATGCAAGGCGTTAATTCAAGAATACACGCCCTGACCAAAGGCGTTAATTCAGTTCGTGACCCGATCGAACCCAGAACTTATCCAAGCAAAGATTAACCTAATCTAGTAAGTGTCTATTAGAGTAAGGACTCTATTAAGGATATATTACCCTCAATCAAACACTACTCTTGTTAGGACTTCAAAATCCTATAAATAACATGTTCGATCGAACCCTAAAACCCATTTGATCGAACGTCTGCTGCTAGGTACGTGAAGAACATATGTTCTTCTATTTTCTTCTTCTGTTCCTTTTTTATGAACGTAGCATGAGAAGAATTAATATTCTTCGTTTCCTCTCCAGGTTGACGGAAGAACGATTGTTCTTCTTCTATTAAGTTGCAGTTGAAGCTTCAAAGCCCTTTCATCTCCTTCATCCAGATCATAAGGTAGGATTTTCTCAAGCTACTGTAGCCCAAATGAAATTAATGCAATATATATATATATAAGCATGTCATGCATATGATTATTATGGTTTTCATGCGTTTTCTGAAATATTTTGAAAGAAACGCCCTTGATTAGGGCGCTAATTTAAAAGAAACGACCACGCAAGTGGTCGTCAATTTAATATTTGACGCCCTCTACGCAGGCGTTAATTTCATAAGAATCGCATGTGATTAATAATTGATCTGTTTAAAAATTACAATACATATGAAATATTGATTTTTAATATCTTGCATGACTCTGTGAATTCCTGTTAAATTTTACTGCCATGACATGTCTCCTGTCTCTCGAAATATTATTTATTAAAATATCGTAAATCCCTTGAAATTCACGACTTGGACAAAGTCGTTTTCCATATTCTAACGCCCCAGTACAAGGCGTGAACATTAAAAGTAACGCCCCTTTCTAGGGCGTGTATCTGTTAAAAAACTAAAATTCACATATTCTGTAAAGTGGAATTGGAAAGTAACGCCCCTTCCAAGGGCGCGTTTTTGAAAGTAACGCCCCTTCCAAGGGCGCGTTTTTGATAAATTTCTGAGAATAATTATATCCTGTCAAATATGTAAATGATGAGACGCCTGCCCCTGCAGTCGTCAACTTTTAAGAAACGCCCACAGTAAAGGCGTGTTTTGATAAATTAATGAAATAATGGAAATTCTGCAAATTGGCAATATATGTAAACGCCCTTCAGTTAGGCGTTAATTACTTGAGACACGACTTGACCTAAGTCGTTATTTTACTGTAAACTGATTTTTCCTCTGATTTGCTAACCGATGGTTTATATATTATACATATATATATATATCGGCACTATTCTCCACTCCGTGAGTATAGTCCCACGTTTCATGTTGATTTATCGATCACACTCAACTCTCATTGACATACAAGCTCTCCATTGGACATTCCGTTCCTTTGGACTAGCAAGTTAGTCATAGAGACCTCCGTAAGACTCCTCGTAGCCTTGGATTCCCTCAAGGCCGACTGAGCTGGTTGTACCCTAAAAACCCATTACACAGTTTTTGCCATGTCAATCTAAAGAAAACATGGTATACCGGCCCTTATGATTATACAAAGAGTATATCATAAGAAATTCTTGATGGGATGATGATATCATGCCATATCGTGTCATTCTTGTAAACCCCAATTCTATGATAAGAATGAGGGTATCTTGCTTGATCTAATGTTCATGTGGACCTCAATTCTATATAAAGAATGTCCATATTGATTTGTCATGGTACCTAAGTTAAGGGAACCATATTCTACCTAGTTTTATCGAACTCGTGATTATACCGTTATTATCGCCATTCTATGTCCTTTGTCATATTTTGGACTCTTTTCTATCAAAGTTGTCATACGTATCTACAAGCTTGATTATTGAAATTCTATATTGGCTATATAAACAAGAGTGGATGTCAAAACACATGATAAATGCCTGCGCATATAGGGCCCGATCTGGTCCTGGGAGGAGCACCCGAAAGTACTTGTGCCCATGGGAGTTAAAATGATAAGGTATCTGGCATTATACCGAGTACTTGACTTGCTTGATTGGACATTCCACACACATCTTGTACTTGAATCGTACTTGACTTTACATGAAATGCGTGGCCCGAAAAAGGGTAATTTACTTGCTTGAAACATGATAGCCAAAGTTCTTGACATGACTTGTTAAACGTGCTTGCTTGAATATCTTGAATAACTTGTATCTTGTTCATGAAAGTTCATCTTATTTCTTTGATATTACATTCTCTCTATCTTGTCGTTTCATGCGAGCATGCATAGCTTTATTGCATCCATGAAAATGTAATTACTTAAACCACTTGCTAGTACTTGAGATATAATTTCCTACTGAGCGTTCGCTCATCCCGTTTGTCCCTTTTTACTTTTCAGGTAAGTCCGACGACGATGGAAGTCAATCGGATGGGAATGGTCAAGAGTGAAAGTGATAGAGCTTCTACAAGTGTCGTCTAGTCTTTTCCATAGTTTCTTGAGTCAACTATGTATTCTTTTCCTTTTTATTTAACAGAGTATTGGATTTGTAATAGTCTATCCATTATGAAATAAAGGATTGGGTTATCTTGCTATTTTGCGCATCTCTGTCTTTGTGTCGAATACACGACCACTCTGATTGACATGATTGATATAGACACGTCGCGCATCTCCGGGTATCTTCCGCGCTCGGGGCGTGACAGCAATTTACTTTCAAAATTATCATTTTATTATATGGGTTTCTAATTAATCATTTGTGCGTTGAAGTGGAGATAGTAATCGGAATGGTTTATACACTTTGATTGAGTGCAGGAACCATTGTTCTTCAATTTTGGATTGAGGAACACCGGGCTTAATTTGAGATCATAGGGTTGCATGTATGGGTCATTGGTTCCTCAAAATATGGTTTTCAATTGGACTAGGCTTGAATGGGTCGATCCCCTCACGGTTCGGATCGATCCTCGGGCCGAAAATAGGTCTACCGGGTCTGTCAGCATATGGGTCGACCCATTGGGTCGACCCCTGGAAAACCAGGGGTCTGCCTGTGTGTGGGTCGACCCATGGGGTCGACCCCTTCACAGACAGACTGCTGTCTGCTGTTTGGGTCGACCCCTGGAAAACCAGGGGTCTGCCAGCGTGTGGGTCGACCCCTGGGGTCGACCCTCGTACGGACAGACTCCTGTTTGTGTATGGGTCGACCCAATGGGTCGACCCCTACGTTCGCAGATGCGAACGTGACTTCTGGAAACCCATGAATCTCACCCAATTGAGGTCTAATTGGACTGAGATCTTAACCCCATGCCCCTAGGTTCTTGATGGACATATTAGGGTCATACTACAAGGGTTTGGAACACTAAATTCACCGAAAAACCAATCGAAATCACAACCTATCTAGGAAGAACACTTAAAAAACCTAGTCTTAGCATGCTTCTAATCAAACACGAAATACTCTAAGCATGGTCTATAAAAATTGGGGCTTTCTACGTTAAATGATAGATAACATGCTGATGATTACAACCATGTAAATTAATTAGAGTTGGGTCTGTTATCATCTACCTGAATCGAAGAGAGATTTAGAAGTTAGACTGAAGAACGCCCGTTTGACAGCCCTTAACTATTTCCACGAGATCTCTCTCCACACCTAATAGAACTTGGGGCTTTTACTACCAATGGAAAGCTAACTAGGAGAGGAACAAAATGGTATATTTACTTGCATGTTTTGGCCAAGATTACCTACCTCAATCGAAGGAAGGAAGAGGGCCTAAGAAAAACCCGCGAACTCAGACACTCCTCCAATAAACGCGAGAGATCTCACTAGATCGGAATCCTCTGCGACCACCACTGCTCCCAAATGAAAATAGACACATAGGCCTTTCTTTTAATAGGATATACTCATTCTGGATCCTTCCAGGAAGGGAGAAATTGACCCATCAAGTGGCGTGTTCAAAATGCCGCCGAAATTGTTGACCTAACCCATGCTCGACCAAATGCTCCCCATACGATAAAAATTTCGTGGCATTGTGAGAGTAGAAATGATCCTCTCTTTAATACCTTTCATTTGCCCCTAGAATCACCTGATTTGGTTAAGAAATGAGCTCAAATTGAGGATTTTAATGTGGGGTTAACATTGAGCACGAATATGGTTAGGTAGGTGTGAAAATTTGACTAATCCCACTAATTCGGCCTAGTTAATAATTTTATTAGGGTTGGCCACAGAAGAAAAAATTGTTAAACATAATTGATTCTACAAGAATATTATTTTTATGGATTTTTATAAAATAGTCGAAATGTGACTTATTCTATGAATTAATTCCCATTAATTCAAATAAATTCATATAATTTCTAATTAAATTTCTAAAAGAATTTGGGGTAATACAAAACCCCTTTGGCAGAGATTCTTCCTTCGGTCCTCTCAGCGGCGTCTATCTCGACGGTGGGATGGTTCACTCAAAGGCTTGGCAAGGAGTCGGCGGCGATCTTCATCCAAATTCCTTGGCTTTATTTCATTCCCTCTTCTTTTTATTTTCATTATAAGTTGCAATTTAGAATTTTCATACACATTGTAATCTTTCCTTAAATTCATCTTTTGGCAATTGTATTTTTCTATTTTCTCTCTCTCTTTCTAATTTCTCTTCTTAACCCTCTCATCTTCTTTAGATAATTTTAATTTCAAGTAATTTTATTTTTCTTTTCAACCTCACTCAAAATTTAGATCTTTCAAATGTAGGGATTTTTCATCATACTTAATTGAAAATTTTCTACTCCGTAGGATCGACCCGTTCTTACCACTTTACTCTAATTCAAATCTTTTTAAGTGAGTGAGTATGGTTATTTTTGAGATTGTGGCATGTCTTTTCAACGATGAGTTAGTGGCTATCAATTTTTGGTGCCGTTGTCGGGGAAGAAAATAATTTTTGATTGTTAAAAATTCTTGTGTTTGATTTGTATATAATTTTACTAATTTTTCTATTTTTATTTTACAGAAAAAATGAGAAAAAAAAGAGAGGAAATTCGGACCTGAAATTCTCAAAAAATAAACTATCACAGGAAGCGTCGCTGAAAGCCTAAAACTGTCGTAGAAAGCAGAAAATCCAGAAAATTCAAGCATCGCTAAAGGTCAGTAAACATAGGAAAAGGTCCTGTTTTGAAAAACTCTTGAAAAATAACAAAAAAAATCAAAAAATTTCCTGAAAAATCTAAAAAATCAGAAAACTAGAAAACAACAAAAACCTGATTTTATGTCTTAATTTGCAGTAGTTTTGCATATTGTTTGATATTTTTAGTTCATAGTTTTCTTTTATTCATCTCTTCTTGAAAAAAAAATTCTGAAAAAAATTCAAAAAAAATAAAAAATAAAAAAAATTCATCATCATCATGATATCATATTGTTATGCTAGTTGCATTGCTTTCATGCATTGTGTATTTTAGTTGATTTCTTATTTACTTGTATTATCATTTGAAAAAAAATATTTTTCTCTTCTCTTCTATTTCCCCTTCTCAAGGGTAAGTTAGGCTTTTTTTTTAATAGAGAAACCTGACCTAGGGGTCAATGGGAGAGTGCACCCCTTACCAGAGGTAAGGAGAAAGCCACTCCACCATCAAACCACTAGGAGGCAAATTATATTCCCATTGATAAAGAATAAAAAATTACATCAATCTGATACTAGGTATGCCTAGTGAGTCCAGCCGAGTAGCACCTTTTATAATAGAAGGGAGCTCAATGTAAGAATAAAAAGAATTACATTTTGTGGTGCAAGCTAATGAAGCAAGTAAATCTGCTACTGTATTGCCTTCTCTGTAGATATGAGAGATAGAGTCATGCTGAGATATGATGCTCCAGATTTCCCTGACATAGCTGAGAATGGACCAAGGACAGTGAATTTCCTTTTTGATAATCCGGACAAGGGTGAGGGAGTCACATTCAATAAGTGCTGGCTTGGAATCAACAGTATGCAAATATTTAATGCCATCAAGAAGGGCACGGGCTTCAGCAATTAAGCTATTAGATTGTCCATAAAAATGAGAGAAGGCAAGGATGACCTTGCCTCTAGAATCCCTGATAATGCCGCCTCCTCCAGAATCTCTAGATAGTTTGAAAGCACCATCAGTGTTTAATTTTAGAAAGGGCCAAGGAGGACAGAGCCATTTCACAATCTTCAGCTGTTGTCTTCAATGGGATTGAGATTTGATTCCCAATTGTTCCAAAGTTTTCCTATTATTATTCTTTGGTTCCTTAAGAGCAGCAATCGAGCAAACCATCTTCACTTGGGAAGTAATATGGTGAATGATGTTGGGTTTTGAGATTGATTTATCATCATATTTGACAGAATTTCTAGCTCTCCAAATTTCCCACATTCCAAACCCAACAGATGCAAGATTGAAGAGAGCAAAAGCCGAACCTGGTTGCTAAGTATGGGTGAGAGAATTCAGAATGAATTCCCTAACAGTGTGGCCATCAAAATGTAGACATGTAGCTTTAAGAGCAGTCCAAATAGAAACTGCAATCTCACTATTAAGGAATAGATGGTTTAGGTCTTCCACATGAGGCACCATGCAGCAAGAACATTTAGAGCAGAGAACAACGCCCACTCTCTGAATATTATCATCACTCGGTAGACAGTTATTCATAATCTTCCATAAATGGACTGAGATTTTGATTGGAATCCAATTAGACCACAGTCGAGTCCAAGGAATATTAGTCTGGAGTTGATTATTTGCCAAAGATTTATAGGTCGAGGCTACTGAACACCGACCAGATGGAGAAAGACTCCATACTCCCAAGTCCATTTCCTGATTCAATTTCACTATTCTGATGGCTTGCTGGATACTATTGGGAAGCAATGCTTCTAGCAGGGCTGATTCTTTAGAAGATGGGTGCAGAAGAACATCTCTGACAGATGCTTTAGGATTTGGAATGAGGACATCAGAAACATAAGTATTTAAACAATGGTGGCCCAACCAGTTATCATGCCAAAAGTTGGTATTGAAGCCATCCCCAATAATAACCTTCTTATATTGGAGAATATTGTCTTTAGCCTTTAGCCAACTTCTTCTTGCAAATCCCTTCATGTTTTTAAAATGAGCATCTCGAATGTGGCATTGATGCATATACTTGGCTCTAAAATAAGATGCCCATATAGAATTGGTGTGGATTGCCTGCCACAGCATTTTAACTCGAAGAGCATTATCCATGATCCTAAGGGACATGATGCCAAGGCCACCCTTGGATATAGGCCTACACAATGCCTGCCAGGACTTCCAATGTCTCTTTTTGCCAAGAGGAGAAGACCCCCAAAAGAAATTTGCAAAGGCCTGCTCAATCAGATGGTGAATGCCAATATGCAATGGGGTGGAAGACAGGGAATAAATTGGCAAGGAAGACAAAACATGCCTTATGAGAACCAGTCTGGCACCTTGAGACAGTAGGTTCGCTTTCCACCCAGCAATACGCTTTTGTATAGAGTTGATAACCCCTGCAAAATATATCTTTTTAGTTCTGCAAATCACCAAAGGGATGCCAAGATATTTATGAGGAAAAGACAGTCTGGAAAATCCAGTGAGATTTTGAATTTGCTGTGCAACAGAGCAAGGCATCTTAGGGTGGATTAAAAATCCACTCTTGCTGACATTAATAAGTTGACCTGAAGCATGTTCATACGTATGAAGAAGTTTGAGTAAATTTCTGATTGAAGTTGAGGTGGCTTTACTGAAGATCAGAGTATCATCTGCAAGTAATAGATGAGATATATTTGGACATCTCTGAAAACCAGTGAACCATTCTACCCGGCCACTGCTGAAAGCTTCTCTTAGCGACCTGCTCAAAGCTTCCTCGGCAATAACAAATAAAGATGGAACAATCGGATCACCTTGACGGATACCTCTTGTAGATTTAAAAAAACTAGCAGTGTCCCCATTCAACAAAATAGAGAACCAGCAATTGTTAATCAATCTATCAATGAGATTAATGAAATTATTGCTGAACCCAAATCTGAACATAACTGTGTAGAGAAAGTCCCATTCTAATCTGTCATAGGCTTTAGCCATATCAAGTTTAAGCATAACATTTGAACCTCTGGTTTTTCTACCCAATTCAAGAGAGAGCTCCTGAGCAAGTGCAATATTCTCAATAATCTGTCTCCTCTTCACAAAGGCAGACTGCTCAAGAGAAATGATCTTGGGAAGAATTGGAGCCAGTCTTTTATTGAGGATAGAGGAGATGATCTTGTACAAGAAATTGCAAAGGCTTATCGGCCTATAGTCTGTAATATCCACTGCATTAGATTTTTTTGGTATAAGAGCAATCAGAGTGGACGTAACACTTCTTGGCAGAGGATTCCTGGACAAAAAAGCTTCTTGCACAGCACTGACAACCAGAGGAGCAATGATGTTCCATACCTTTTGGAAGAAAACTCCAGAAAAGCCATCAGGCCCAGGGGCACTATCAGCTGACAAACTAAAGACTGCATCATGAATTTCAATATCAGTAGGAATAGCACAAAGACAGTCATTTTCATGCTGGTTTACTAAGCTGGGAATGCAGTTCAAGAGATTATTCTCAATATGATGGTCTTGAGTGGAGAAGGCCTTCTGGAAATGGGAGATAGCTATTCTTTTCATATCCTCATGATCTGATGATAGACTGCCAGCAGGAGTCCTCAACTGAATAATTTTGTGCTTGCGTCTGTTGGCTAATGTAGACATGTGAAAAAAATTTGTGTTTCTGTCCCCCTCAAGAAGCCACCTAATCCCAGATTTTTGTCTCCAAAAACATTCTTGCTGTAGAAGTCTGTCAGATTGATTATTCTTAGCTTCTACTAAGGAAGCTAGATTGGCATCGGTAGGTTGCAGATCATAGTAATGCCCAGCTTGAAGAACAGCATCCTCGGCAGCAGTCAAATTTAAGTGAACATTGCCAAAGGTTTGTTTATTCCAAATCCGTAGCATCCTTCTCAATGATTGAAGCTTAAGATATAGGCAAGTCATGGGAGAAGAAGCAATAGGGCTAGATTGCCAGCATGCCTGGACATCCTCAAAAAAATGCTCATGCAATGTCCACATTTTCTGAAAGCAGAATATGCTAATTCTTCGATCCTGAGAAAGCAATTTTAACAAGAAGAGGGGCATGGTCAGATGCCTCCCTGGACAGATGCTCAATAGAGACTGGTAGAAGATTCAGCCAGGCTGCATTAAGGAGAACCCTATCCAACCGAGCCCAAATCCCTCTGCCTCCAGTCTGATTATTATGCCAAGTATATATAGAACCAGTGTAGCCACCATCAACTAAAGCACAGTCGAAGATACAGTTATTGAAATCTGTCATAGCAGAAAGGTTGGGGGAGTTACCACCAAGCTTCTCATCCACATTTAGAATGCAATTGAAATCACCTGCTACAATCCAAGGCCCATTATACTGAGAGTGGATATTAAATAAAGAAGCCCACATGTTTTGCCTCTCAATAGCATTGCATTTGGCATAGACAAAAGATGTTTGAAAACATGGTAGAACACCATTAGATTGAAGAAGTGTGATCTGCTGATCATCCCTACAAATAACAGAAAATTTCAGAGGGTCTTTCCAAAGAACCCAGATGTGAGCCAACCCATCAGTGTTAGCAGCAGCATTGTCCATTCCCAATCTTCTGCAGATACTGTCCAATCTGCTATTGTTTATTTTTGGTTCCAAAAGCACAATGCAGTAAATACTATGAGTCTTTATTAGGAATTTCACTCTGCCAATAGAGACATCATTCCCTATACCTCTGATATTCCAAATAATGAAATTCATAATGAATGTTTGATATCAGGAATATTACCCGTGGATCCTATCCTCAACATTGATCTGGTAGTAACCCCTGAACGCTCATTATGTAGTACTAGGACATTCTGAGAGTCTGCAAGATTGGCAATATCCAGTCTTCTAGTAATGGCCTCATCGGTCGGTGGAGCTTCATGATCTTGCAAGGCATTAACAACTGCAAGTTCAGGAGCAAACGCAATTGTGTCGTCCTGGACATTAATTTGGGTTGAAGGAAGTTCCAAAGGGGGGCGGACCAAAGCTTCGGAGTGAGCAGCCAGAGAAATTTCCTAGTGTCTATGCACGGAGGAAACATGAGCCAAAGCAGGGGGTTCCGGGGGAGGTAAGTCTGGCTCGCATCCAGTAGGTTGTCCCACAATAATAGTAGGTAAAGGCATCAGAGGATTATCCCCTCGCTGGCTATGAATAGGGGATTTAGCAGGATCCCCTAGATCTGGTAAAGGATGATCAGAAGAATTCACTAAAAAAGTCTCATTCAAGTCTGAA
This sequence comes from Amorphophallus konjac, assembly GCA_022559845.1. Lineage (NCBI taxonomy): Eukaryota > Viridiplantae > Streptophyta > Magnoliopsida > Alismatales > Araceae > Amorphophallus > Amorphophallus konjac. The sequence goes on from CM040121.1 coordinate 264,133,591, forward strand.
GACTGATTAGAGCATTCACCCAGGAGAGTACTCCTTGAACTAAGCAAAGCAGAACTATTGGGAGGAATGCAAACATCAGTAGCCCGGGTGGCGTTAATCAAGTTGTCTTCTGATTTATCCTTCTGATTGATTACAGGTTGCCAAATAGCCTTGCCTTTGATCTCTAAGCCATTTAAAGCCTGGGAAAAAGTAATTTGCTTGGGCTTCACATTTATAACCGAGTTCCTTGGACCTTTACAGTTTGCCACATTATGACCAATGCGAGAGCAAGTAGTACAATAAAAAGGAAGATCCAGGTACATAACGTCCTGCCAGGCACCACCTCCCGGGAAGCCAATCCAAACTCTCGAAGGGCGAGGTTTAGAAATGTCAAGCTCAATACAAACGCGAGCAGCATTCGTTTGGGATAGATTCAAAGTGGAATGATCTACTTTCAATACCTGACCAACATTACCAGCGATGGACCGAATCAAATGCTCAATGTAGAAGTTAACCGGGAGACCAGGAAAAGAAATCCATACCGGAAGAATTGGAGAATCAGCTGATGGTGAAAAATCCATAGTCCATTTGAAGAAACGGAAGAGCCGACCATGAACAAAGAGAGTCTCTTTAAGCAGAAGGGAGAGATAGTCTTCGTAGTTTCAGAACCTTAGAAGGAGATGTCTGTTGTCGAGAGCACTGATCATGTAGTCGTCCGTGAATCTGCATCTGCTTGACAAGTGAGCTCTGATATCAGAGAAAGGAGGCCTGCCCTGGGGGGTACGAGCTACCAAGGAAAATGAAAATGGGCAAAGTGATGCTGAAAACTCCTCCTGAGAGAAAAACACTGCTGGTTCCCTGTTATCAGTCTTCGCCGGAGCACGAACGGAACCCGGTACCATCGATGGGGCCATAGTAGGGGTGATGACTTCTGCAAAAGTTCTAGCGCCGGTAGACGAAGGAAAGTCGAAACCTGCTTGGAGAGTCGATGGACCCCGGAGATGGAAGGCTCTTTACACCCTTCTTAGAATTGGAAAGACCCTCCATTGAACACTCTATCTCTTTGGATTTGAATCTCCTTTTCCAAGACCTCCATAAGTCCCCACACCCGTGGATTCTCTTACGGATGCCGGGCAGGTTGTACCACGAAGTACCCCGAAGGTACACAACAAGAAAAAGTGATATTAGCGATGAAAATTTCAGACGAACTAATTTTTGTCACAAATCCGTCTATAAATTCAGACGGATGATTTCATCGCAAATTTCATCTGTATTTAGCACAGAATATTATCTGTCTGAATATCCATCTCAATTTGTGACGGCTATTCAGACGACAATTTTCACGTCTGAAATTGGCGACGGATATTCAGACGAATAAGATTACGTCTGAAATTTGAGACAGATATTCAGACGAACAATACTACGTCTGAAATTTGAGATGGAAATACGTTCCATCCGAAGTTCCGTCACAAAATTTTTTTTCTCCTCCCGTCACGATCGACACCCCCATTTCCCCCCCCACCTTCCCTCTCACTCTCACTCTTTCTCCTCTCCGTCGTCACCGTCGGAGCCGCCGTCGTCCTCCCTCCCTCTCGTCGTCACAGTCGCCGACCATCGTCCCTCTTATCATCGCTGCCGCCGCCGGCCTCCTCCCTCCCGCCCTCCTACTCACGGGAGAAGGGCCGGTGCCATGATCGATTATCGCCGGACTGCGCCATCACCGTCCTCGGCCACCATTCTCTCCGGTAAGTCCCCTCCCCCTCCCTCGTCGGCGCTAGTGCCGTTGTTCTTTTTTTTTAGGTTGGGCATTGTTGTGCCCCGGGCGTCTTTTGATGAAGTCTAAGTGTGCTGTTTTGTGTAACGTGCATCTCATATCCTTTGATGAATGTGTGTCATGTTGATTGGTTATATGGATGGTTTTTCATTGAGCTAAATGTGAAATGAGTACACACTTGAGCTCTTGTATTCTGCTATCAAAGAATCATGAGTTTAGTTTGCTTTGGACTGAATTTGCAATTTATGTGAGGTATGATTGAATTTAACTGAATTTGCAATTTATGTGAGATATGATTGAATTGAATTGAAAATGGTTTATCCATGCATGAATCAATATCTAAAAAGAGAGCTTGAATTTTAAATGGGTTGGAGGTGTTTGAATCATCTCTATATATGTTTGCAATACCAACTTATTAACATGGAGGTTAGATACAAGGAAGTTGATTCTTTCATGTGCTTTGCTTGAACTGTATCTGATATGTAAACTTATGATGAATATGGTTTGAAAAGCCCTGAAACACTCAAATGTGAAGTTCTATTTCAATATTTGAACATGCAGGTTCAAATTTGCCCTCAATTCATTTGGTCCATGGTAAGTCACAATTCTTGTATATAACCCATTGGATCCATGGTAAGAATTTAATTATCAAGTTCACTCATATTACTTTGAAAGGGGTTGATGCATATTTCATGTTTTTGGGCTTATACTGACTGCCTTACGCAGTTTTCCTTTTCCCCACTGCAAGTGTCGACCCCTGGGGTCGACACCTAGCTGCCTGGGGAGTGGTTCTTATGTTGGCAGAACCTTGTGTGAAAGGTGTCGACACCCATCACCTGGGTCCTTTTTTTTTTGCACGGATAGAACACCTGGATTTAGGTGTCGACACCAAGTGTCGATACCTACACCCTGGGTGTGTTTTTTTGTTAAGAGACAGAACTTGCTGAATTAGGTGTCGACACCAGGTGTCGACACCTGTACAGGCGCATCCGGAATAGGATTTCGGGTTTGTTTTCGGAACCCCCATTTGGGGATCCATTAGGCATGGGTTTTTACCACCTTACCCTTAGGGTTTCTACACTTCGTTGGGTGAGGTTTTGAGAGGGTTTTGTCAAGGGCTTTGTAGTCTTTTTGCACTTTCATTCTTTGGTATTTGTAGGCCACGTTCTTCATACGATGGACATCTTTTTGGCCAAAACTCTTTCATCCTTGCAGGAACGGAGGATAGGGCGTCGCACACCTGCTGGAGGAGGAAGAAGAAGCCATAGAGATCGCCTTCCACAAGCCCAAGCATCGATCTGGAGGCGGTTGCTGCTGTTCTCCACCGTCTACTGTCTTGGGCATTTGTTGCTACAAGACCGGCTGCTTCCACTTCGCGGTTTATCATTTCCAGTGGACCCTTCCATCCTATCTCTGAGATTTATTGAAGATCTAAAGGGAGATCTCTTGAGCTTTCATTTCCACATTTCTATTTGAGGATAGATCTGTATCTGAACTGGGCTTGTATTTCTTTATAGTTTTCTTTAATAGACGATCTCGGAGCGTCGTCTCTGTGTGTGTGGATTCTCATCATCGTGCGAGAACACGCGTGTGTGTGTGGGGCCGTTGTGCCCGTGTGTCTATTTTGCTGCCATCTTGCAGTGATTTTAGTGAAATCCTCTCGGATTGAGAGGGGTGGACGTAGGACGGCACTCGGGTGCGCCCGAACCACCTAAAAAATTCCTTGTGCTGTGGTTTGCTATTTGTGAGATTGTTGTTCCATCTTATCCGTTCTGATTTACGTGTGTGTTGCGGTGAGCTGAGAGTTCATTCAATCTATCAACGATTTACATTTTATCCGAGTGGTTCATCAAACTACGCTGGAGAGTTGTGAGAGCTTGCTTGTTTGCCACTCCATTAATTGATACTGCTCCATAACTAGAGTGCTTTATTAATTCATATTAACATCTCTGCACATCTATCAGGATAGTGTTTAGTGTTGCATCATCATCTCAGTATTTTAGTTTAAATTTAAAAAAAGGGGGCGCAACCAATTCACCCCCCTCTTGATTGCTTTCCTAATCGGGCCAACAATTGGTATCAGTGCCTCGGCTCTGTTTTATTTTGAAACCTCACAGTTTAGAGAGATCTGTTAGGAATGGCTAACAAGGGGTTGATACCCGAAGGGCATTCAATACACAGGCCTCCATACTTTTTTGGAAATAATTATAGTTATTGGAAAAATAGAATGATGGTATTTCTTCGTGCTCAAAGCCATGAAATATGGACCGTTGTTAGCAAGGGTCCACATACTTTGCCGGAAGATGAGGAGAAGTGGAATGAAGAACATGTTAAGAAGTCCATTGTGAATTTCAATGCTTTAAATATTATTCAATGTGCTATTCACCCAACTGAATATGCTCGTGTGTCTATGTGCAGGAGCGCAAAAGAAATGTGGGATAAGCTAAGGTTGATTTATGAAGGCACTTCGGAGGTCAAGGAGACGAAGGCCAATCTTCTTATCCGAGATTATGAGTTGTTTCACATGAAGGATGAAGAGACAATCTCCGAGCTGTGTGCACGTCTCATGGAGATAACAAATGGGTTGAAGTCACTCGGGAAAGAATTCAAGGACACTGATTTGGTAAGGAAGGTGTTGAGGTCGTTGTCACCTAGTTGGCACACCAAGGCTACCGTAATAGAAGATTCAAAGGATGTTTCTACACTCACTTTGAATGCTCTCATAGGGTCTTTAATAGCCTATGAGATAAATATCAAGAGGACGGAAGAGGACACCAAGAAGAAGAAGTCGATCGCATTGAAAGCAAACCCAGAGTCTATCTCAAGCCAGGAGGATTCCATGGACAATACGGATGATGAGGAGGTTGCCATGATTACAAGGAAGGTTAGACAGTTTCTGCGAGAAAGAAGAAAGTTTGGTGGAAAGTTCAGGAAAGGGAAGAGGCAGCCTAAGCAGAAGAATGAACCATCCAAAGCAGTTGAGATTATATGCTATGAGTGCAAGAAAATGGGGCACATAAGAGGTGAATGCCCTGAGCTGCAGAAGAAGGCCAAGAAGATCAAAGGCAAGAACCCAAGGGCCATGAAAGCTATATGGAGCGATGAGGATGAGCCTACGTCCGGGGAAGAAGAAGATATCGAGGAAATAGTCAAGAACTTGTGTCTTATGGTACAAAGTGATCAAGAGTTGGTAAATTCTGACTCTGAATTTATTACCAATGATCAATGGGAATTAGCTTATGAGGAATTGTATGAAAAATACAAAAAGATTAGAAATGAAAATAAAAATTTAAGAAATAAAATTCATGAAATCATTCATTCACCAAACTCTTGTGAAAAATGTAGTTTGTTTGAAATGCAAGTTCAAAAGCTCAAAAGTGTTAATGAATCTCTTGAATCAAAGTTGATCATGTTTGAAGATGAAATTTCATGCTTAGAGGTAGAAAAATAGAATGCATTCAAAATCAAAGAAGAAGTTCAAGAGAAGAATGAAATGTTGAAAAAGGAATTGGATGAAATGAATGTGAAAATAAATGAATGTGAGAGAGTCAAGGGAGAGTTGAAGAGTAAAACTGAATCAATTATCACAGAATTGAATGAATTGAAAAATGCTCATGAAAACATGTTAAAGGCAAAAGAAAACTAGATTGAGAAAAGCTCAAATCTTATCCATGGCAACAAAAATCAAGTTCATTACAAGGTCAAAAAGTCACAAAATCATGGAGAGTGTTCACACACACACACTAATCCACAAATTGTTCATTCTCGATTCCTCCCTACTTCTAGGAGTGTAAATAGAGGAAACAAGTTTGGTAAGAAAAGACCCACATGTTTTTACTGTGGGAGAGTAGGTCATTATATGTACATATGCCAGTTGATGAAGTTTGATGATGATTTATTTTTAAGAAAATACAGTGATACCATGATGAACGCTAACATCAAGGGACCCAAGCTTGCTTGGGTACCAAAATCAAAATGAGAAGTGTTAATTGTTCGTGTAGGTCTGCATGAAGGCGATGGAAAATAAATAGTACCTAGACAGCGGATGCTCCAGGCACATGACTGGAAATAAAGAACTTTTTGTAGACCTTGCAGAGAAAAATGGAGGAACGGTAATTTTTGGTGGACAAGACAGAGGTAAGAGAATTGGCATTAGGAGAATTGGTAAGGATCTCAAACACTGGATTAAGGATGTTTTTCTAGTCAAAGGGTTGAATCACAATTTGCTTAGCATTAGTCAACTTTGTGACAAAGGTCATAATGTTATTTTTGAATCTTCTCACTGTTCTATAATTGATGCAAACACACATGAAATTAAGTTCATAGGAATGAGAAGTAATAACACCTATCATGTTGATTTCAATGAAATTGTTTCTGAAAATATGTGTTTTGTTGCTAACAAAAATGATGATGTTTGTTTGTGGTATCGCCGTCTTGGGCATGCCAGTCTTAATGTCATCAGGAAATTGTAAAGAAATAACTTAGTTAGAGGTCTTCCATGTTTGAATTTCGAAACTTCAAAATTTTATGAAGCATGCAATAAAGGAAAACAAACCACAATTTCATTCAAATGCAAAAACATCGTTTCAACTGAAAAATCCCTACAATTGTTACACTTTGATTTGTTTGATCCCACCAGGACTCACAGTCTTGGAGGCAAACTATATGGCTTTGTGATTATTGATGATTTCTTTAGATATGCATGGGTATTGTTCTTAGCTAACAAAAATGATGCAATCAAGGAATTTGTTGATTTCTGTGTGAGAGTTCAGAATGAAAAAGGATATGCTATTCAGAAAATTTAGAGTGACCATAGAAAGGAGTTTGAAAATTCTGATTTTGATGAATTTTGTAGGATGTAAGGGTATGAGCACCAAATTTCAACACCTAGGACCCCGCAACAAAATGGAGTGGTCGAAAGGAAGAATAGAACGCTCGTGGAGATGGCGCGTACCATGTTGGCGGAAAATGGTCTTCCACGGTACTTATGGGCAGAAGTAGTAAACACTGCCTGCTATATCACCAATCGAGCTATGATAAGATCTATCCTTAAGAAAACTCATTACGAGCTGTATAAAGGTAAGAAACCCAGCATATCTCACTTTAAGCCATTTGGATCCATTTGTTACATACTGAATAATGGTAAGGATAACCTTGAAAATTTTGATGCTAAAAGTGATAAAGGGATTTTCCTCGCGTATTCCTTGACATCTAGAGCCTACCGAGTGTATAACTCTAGAACTCTTGCAATAGAAGAGAGTCCTCATGTTGTGATTGATGAATTTACTTTGAGAAAATCTTATGATGATCAACATTTTCTTGGCTCAAGTGAAGGTGAGATTGAGAAAGGAGAATCTAGCAAACAAGGTGAGGCAAAAGGTGAAGAAAAGGAAGAGGAGAAAGAATAAGAAGAGAAGCAAGTACAACCGACCCTTCCACACCAATGGACCACGCTTAAAGATCATCCCTTAGAGAATGTGATTGGTGGTGTGGATGAAGGGATAACAACCCGGGCTTCAATTAGGGAAGTTGAACTTCATGATAATTTAGCTTTACTTTCCAATATTGAACCTAAAACTTTAGATGATGCAATTAATGATAATTCTTGGGTTCTCGCCATGCAAGAAGAACTGCACCAATTCCAAAGGAATCGGGTGTGGTTCCTCGTGTCCCGGCCTGATAATCATCCCATAATCGGAACTAAGTGGGTTTTCCAAAATAAACTTAGTAAAGACGGGGTGGTTGTGAGGAATAAGGCAAGATTTATAAGGTAAGGGCTACTCTCAAGAATTTGACATTGATTTTGATGAATCTTTCGCTCCTGTGGCTAGATTAGAGGCGGTAAGAATTCTTCTTGCTTATGCATGTCACAGGAACATCAAGCTTTTCCAAATGGACGTGAAGAGTGCCTTCCTCAATGGAGTCATCAAGGAAGAAGTATACGTGGAGCAACCACCTGGCTTCGTGGATGAAAAATTTTCGGACCACGTCTTCAAATTGGATAAGGCACTATATGGGTTAAAACAAGCTCCTCGGGCATGGTATGATCGTTTAAGTTCATTTTTAATTGATAATGACTTCTAACGAGGTAATATATACCAAACATTATTTACAAAAACTTGTGATGAACATGTTTTAATTGTACAAGTTTATGTAGATGATATAATTTTTGGAGCCACGAATCCTAAAATGAATGATGAATTTGCCCAACTCATGCAGGGAGAATTCGAGATGAGCTTGATGGGCGAGTTAAACTTCTTGGGGCTTCAAATAAAGCAACTAGACGTAGAAATATTCATAAACCAGAAGAAGTACACCCAAGAAATTTTGAAAAAGTTCCAACTAGAAAATGCCAAGCCATTTGCTACACCAATGTCCACCTCACTTAAGTTAGAAGATGAGAAAGGTAATATCGTTGATCAGAAACTCTTTAGGGGTATGATAGGCTCATTGTTATATCTTACTGCTAGTAGGCCTGACATACATTTCAGCGTGTCTCTGTGCAAGATATCAATTTTGTCCCAGGGAATCTCATTTGTGGACCGTGAAAAGGATTTTCAGGTATTTGAAAGGTTCTATTGATCTTGATTTGTGGTTTCCTAGAAATAATTCATTTGGTTTGATTGCATATACTGATTCTGATTATGCTGGGTGTATAATGGATCGTAAGAGCACAAGCGGTTACTGCCAGTTTCTAGGGGGCTGCATGATTTCATGGGCCTCAAAGAAATAACATTGTGTGGCTTTATCAACTGCTGAAGCCGAATATGTGGCTGCAGGTAGTTGTGTGGCACAGGTACTCTAGATCCAACACCAATTGTTAGATTTTGGTATTTCTTTGAAAAAAAACCCCATCATGTGTGATAACACTTCTGCAATAAATCTGTACAAAAATCCTGTCCAACACTCTCGCATAGAGCACATAGAAGTTAGACACCACTTCATTAGAGATCATATTAATAAAGGTGATTTTGAATTGACTTTTATAGATACAAAACATCAACTTGCTGATATTTTTACAAAGCCTTTGAATTCTGATCAATTTTCTTTCATTAGAAGAGAATTAGGAGTGTGCAGATTAGATAGTTAGAATCTTTTGATTTGCTTTGTACATACTCTCTCAAAATTTCTAATAAAGCAATTGTGCATACTGGTTTACTTTCTTGCATATAAGGAGATTTTCTATTGCACTTACATTTCAATCTTTCCTCTTTGTGCATAACGCATGAATAACAATTGATCCTCGTTCATATCTTCATTCTCTTGCATCCGCATGTATATAACTACATATATTTTATACAAATGTGTGCTTGAATGCCATGATTATCCGGTATATCAAATACTGATTACAGAAGGTTGGATTATGTCCAGCTGGAAGCTTTCCCCATGCGTGAGGGTGGTCTTCAGACCTACGTTCTCCGCCACGTACCGGTAATCAACCTGCTTGAATACATTATCTCAATGCATGTTTGAGTGTAGATATTATATCACCCTTCTATTTGATTCCTCCTATGACCTTTTCCCTTGCTAAATAAAAATGCATTGGTTCAGACATGTTTGTTACATGGCACACATTAAGGGGGAGGTTCTTTTCATAACTGTGCATACATTTAGGGGGAGACATAACAATGATTAGACTAATTCATCTCTTACATTCAGTACAATCTCTCACATATATGCACTTTTGAGTTAAATGACTCTATCTTATAAGGTTTTCAGTTATTCCATTGAACACTTTTGAGGGCTCTTGATTCCCTACATAGAAATCACGTGTCTCGTGAGAAAAAAGCTGTCAGCCCCGCCAAAATTCTGAATAAGTGTGATTTGGCACCAAATAGTCGGGAATCCCCCCTGAAATAAAGGAGAAAACTCGGATCGAAAAGTGACAAATATCCACAATTCAAATAAGTGACGAAACTGAGTAACCAAAAAATGCCCTTGAAACAAAGGGCATGACTCGTGTCAAAAAGTTAGTCATCTTGTTCATAATAAAAAAAAATAGGGCTGTGCGAAGCTACCAAAAGTCGAGCATTGTGTATGAAAGTGTAGGGAGGAAAGGTTCTTGCTTGTGTTACTTCGAAAATCTGAAAATCCATATTGTTAGATTTCATTGCTCATTCTTCACATATATACTTAGGGAGTGATTGTGTGAATGTACATTTTGAATCAGTCATATTTCATGGTTAATACAGTACCATCTTTTAGTAAGCACATCCTTCTTAATATTGTTCATGCACATCATGCTCAAAATTGATTGTATGTTTCTTAACCCGTCCCGAATGGACTTGCTTGACTCTATATGTTATTATGCATGCATGTGTGCTTGAGTGATCATCTATTCCACTTCACATGCATTACACTGAGTTAACTATACAAATGAGGCATTAGATCTTATTTTCATTTTCTCCATCTTTTGCTTGATCTCCTATTTGACTTTGACAAAAAGGGGGAGACATAATTGGGTTTTGCATGATTGTGAATGGTGCAAAGCAAATGCATATGGTTGTTGAAAATGTGTTTTGACATTCATGGGTGATGGTTGTTTGCTCTCATTCATGCAAATTTTGTTGAAATACAAGGAGTTTTGTCTTCGTCAAAAAGGGGGAGATTGTTGTGCCCCAGGCGTGTTTTGACGAAGATAAAGTGTGACGAAGTCAAAGTGTGCTGTTTTGTGTAACGTGCATCTCATATCCTTTGATGAATGTGTGTCATGTTGATTGGTTATATGGATGGTTTTTCATTGAGCTGAATGTGAAATGAGTACACACTTGAGCTCTTGTATTCAGCTGTCAAAGAATCATTAGTTTAGTTTGCTTTGGACTGAATTTGCAATTTATGTGAGGTATGATTGAATTGAACTGAATTTGCAATTTATGTGAGATATGATTGAATTGAATTGAAAATGGCTTATCCATGTATGAATCAATATCTGGAAAGAGAGCTTGAATTTTAAATGGGTTGGAGGTGTTTGAATCATCTCTATATATGTTTGCAATACCAACTTATTAACATGGAGGTTAGATACAAGGAAGTTGATTCTTTCATGTGCTTTGCTTGAACTGTATCTGATATGTAAGCTTATGATGAATATGGTTTGAAAAGCCCTGAAACACTCAAATGTGAAGTTCTATTTCAATATATGAATATGCAGGTTCAAATTTGCCTTCAATTCATTTGGTCCATGGTAAGTCACAATTCTTGTATATAACCCATTGGATCATATTGTGCCCCTTAGGCACAAGCATATGATATTTTATTTTGATGATAGCAACACAGTGACAGTGACAGTGAGCCATTCATTGTGTTTAGTGTACATGCATTACTGCTAGTTACTGCGTATGCAAACACTTGGTCGATGCATTACATTCTGTCAGATATCAAGTCTATGTTGTGTCCCCTGTGGCTCTATGGTTTTGATGATGACAAATGTTATGTGGCTCTGTGGTTTTGATGATGACAAATGTTATGGGGTTCTGTGGTTTTGATGATGACAACTGTTATGGCTCATTATGTATTGATGATCTAATCCTGATGAAATATGAGGAACTGTCAGAACAGGTTTAAGGATGACTCACACTCATGAAGTCAACCTATGTCAAAGTCAAATCTTTGACAGGTACAGTCAATGCACAGTTAGATCAGGTAATGTTCTACCTAATCTCAGATCTGTGCATATGTTAATTTTTATGTCTATACAGTCTATACATTCATGCATAATCACTCTCAGGACAGTCTTTACAATGCATGCGTAGCAGACATCTTAAGTCTATACATTGCATGTGTTGCAGACGAGCATAGTCTACACATTGCATGTGTTGCACATTCACAATGTCTATACAACGCAATTGTCGCAGGCACAGCAAGTCTGTACACTACATTCCTCGCAGGCACAGCTGTTTCATGCATTCATATAGTCTACACATTACACGTGTTGCACATTCACATGGTCTATACATTGCATGTGTCGCAGATAGCATAGTCCATACATCGTAGTTCTCGCAGGCTAGCAAGTCTGTACACTGCATGGCTCGTAGGCTAGTAAGTCTATACACTGCGTGGCTCGCAGGGTAGCAAGTCTATACATTGCATGGCAAAGTTCAAAGTCAATACATTGCTGCATTGCTTGCATTTGTGAAGTCTATACATTGGCTGTTGTCTTGCAACATTAACCCAAGTCCATGTTGTGCCCCTGTGGTCTTGATGATTGGTTTTGATGATAGCAAACACTATAAGTCACCATATGCATGTGTGCATGAAAGACCTTGTTGATTCAGTTTAGCAGTCATTCATATGTTCAGTCTTTCAGATGCTCAGTCATCTTATCTGCTTACACTGTGAGTCATTGCATTTGATGCTCAGCCATTTTATCTGCTGCATAAAGCATGTTCAGTCATTTTATCTGCTGCATCTCTCTACTTATGGAAGTCTACACATTTCATAGCTGCAGCAACTTCAAGTCTAAACACCGCACAGCTTGCAAGACTTCAAGTCTGCACAATGCACAGCACGCGAGTCACCAAGTCTATACATTGCATAGACTGCAGGCATTCTAAGTCTGTACAGTGACTAGTGTCGCAACACTAAGTCTGTACAACGCACAACATGCAGTTGGGCCAAGTCTGTACATTCAAGCATCTCACGTTGCATCTCACCTTCATAGCAAGTCTGTACAGCCTTCAGTTGCATAACTCAAGTCTGTACATAGCTTGCAGGCAAGCATTCGAAGTCCATACACTGCTGTATGAACGCAAGTCTATACAGCCAGTGTCTGTGTTGCCTTGCATCTCAGCAAGTCTACACATCGGCTTCCAAGTCTGCACATTGTGCTCTGAAGTTGCATCAAGTCTAGACATTATCCTGTAGCAAGCACAGCCAAGTCTGTACATTCGTCAAGGGGCCAAGTCTATACATTGTGTCATTCACATCTTCAAGTCTGTACATTGCCCAATCTGCATCTCGCTAAGTCCATACATTGGACTGTAGCACGCATCTCTGATGTCTATACATTCTCACTCACATCCTCCAAGTCTGTACAGAGTTGTCTTTGCATTGTACGTGTTCTAAGTCTATACACTCTCATGTGCAATGTCTACACATTCAGTTGCTGTGTCTTGCTCAAGTCTGTACAGCCCTTTGGTTGTCAAGTCTATACATTGCTTTCGAATGAAGTCTGTACACTGGTCTTCACTTGAAGTCTGTACAGCGCCATGTTCATATTCTTCAAAGTCCATACATTACACTGTAGATACTCGAGGTGAAGTCTATACATCCATCAGTGAACTTCCAAGTCTATACATCCGTTTGCCTGATTTCATATTCAAAGTCTATACATTCGTTTCTAAGGCAAAGTCTATACATTCCCAGTCTTTACCTACATTCAGAACTCCAAGTCTATACACTGGTAAAGTCTGCACATTGTGCCTTGAAGCTGTTCAAGTCTATACATTGTCTTGAGCATTCAAAGTCTATACAACGCTGTTGAGTGGAAGTCTGTACAGCCGTTGGGTTGCCAAAGTCCATACATTATGAATCTCAAAGTCTGTACAAACTTTACCTTGTTCAAGTCTGTACATCGCCCCTTTGGTAAGACTATACATTGAAAGTCTATACACTCGATTGCCTTGTCTTGATCAAGTCTGTACAGAGCTTCCTTGTTCAAGTCTGTACATAGCTCAGTTGGCAAGTCTATACATTGGAAGTATATACATTCCTTTGCCTTGCATCGCTCATCAAGTCTGTACCGCTTTTCTCTTTGCATGTCTGTACATCGTCCATGAAGTCTGAACAACGAGCAAGTATGTACATCGCTCACTTGTCTTGGCAAGTCTACACATCGTTAAGTATATACTTTGTCCAGTGCATTGCATTCATCAGTCGTGAAGTCTATACATTGAGTTGAAGCATGTCTAAGTCCATACACTAGCTGCTGTTCTTCAGAGTCTGTACATTGCATACTTTGAAGTCTATACATTGGCTTTGAGCTGAAGTCTATACATTGCTTCAGGCTGAGCAAGTCTATACATTGCATGCTCATTCATTCAAGTCCATACTTTGTCCTGAAGCATGTACAAGTCTGTACATTGTCTGCCTGTCGATTGAAATGTCTATACATTGCTGTTTGCATTGTAAAGTCCATACATTGAACAATGTCTGCACATTGCATTACACTTCAGTAACTCTATACACTGCTTCAGCTCTGATTCATGAAGTCTATACATCGCTACAGCTTTGTCTTCACATAGTCTGTACAACGCAATTGTTCTTCTTCATGAAGTCTATACATTGCTTCGTCTTCACAAGTCTATACAGCGAAGTCTATACACTGCAATGCATATACTTAAACTGATAATGTGATTCTCTGTCTGACAGGCACCCTTTGTGAAGCCTAATGAAGGCACGTGATCCGAGGATAAGGGGAGTGCCCAGATGATGACACGTGTACTGACAGCCTGCTGGATGCTGCCACGTGGTCCGAATTCTTAGGGCTGGAAATGTGGAGAGCACACGTCCCAGTTGATGCTGCCATAAATAGAAGCCTTCCTCCATCTGAAGACTAATGAGAAGAATAGAAGAGGGCTGATCGAGACTGTGAGGGAAGAAGAAGTGAGGCAGAGAGCAGCAGAAGAAGAAAAAGAAGAAGAAGAGAAAAGAAGAGCTAGAGAGAGCCTACACGATCGAGTGTAAGAAAAAGAAATAGAAAAAGAGAAGGAGAAGAGAGAGAGAGTGAGAGTTCGTGGAGAGGAAGAAAGAAGTCTCGACTGAAGATCTATCTACTGGACCGTGGATCAAATCCAAGCCAGTCAGCTCCATGGGAGCCACATCTATGTTATCTTTCTTTACAGCTTTCTGATCACTGTGTATTTTTCCTTTCTTATTTTTCCTTTTTCATTTGGTTATCTTTGTTCTTCCGATTCTCTGATAGAGGTCGGGTCCCTCCTGGTCTGGAGGAAGAGAGGTCTGTGACCTCTGGTTTGCTGGTAACGGGGAGTCACTGGTTGGGTTCCCTCCGGGTTGGAGGAAGGGAGACTTGTCTCTGTTTCTGGTCTTGTGTGTTGCAAGTCCAGGTGTTCCCTCCTAGTCTGGAGGAAGAGAGACCTAGTCTCTGGTTCCAAGTGGATGGGAGTCACTTGGAGTGTCCCTCCGATTTGGAGGAAGAGGGGAGGCTGTTCCCCTGGTCAAGCTGTTTGGCAGCAAGTGTTCGCAGACTGAGTCTGCTGGTTCTAGCATTAGCTAGTGAAGCCTCACTCCGGTTTGGAGTGAGGGGTGGATGTAGGTCTTGCTGACCGAACCACCTAAAAATTATATGTGCAGTGGTTTGCCTTGTGCGTTAGCTCCGTATCTTCTACCACCCTTCACAGGTTGTCTGAGCTTTCATATTGCTATCTGTGCAGTAGGTTGTTTACCTTCTTCTGCTTCTGCTAGTTGATTGTCTAGGCGCGAGATAGATGTTTGTTCTTCGGTTCAAAAGAAATTCTGATTAGTTATCCAGTTTGTGTATCTTGTTCTAGTTAGTGTTCTTATTTTCATTGAGCGAAAAGTTTTTAAGGGTGAGATTCATTCACCCCCCCCCTCTGAATCTAGCGCACCGATCCTATCAATTGGTATCAGAGTGGTTTCTGACTTACAGATCCAACGATCTGCAGAGGATCCTGCTAGCGTTTTGGTGCATCATTGTCTTCTACATATTGTTTCACAAAATTGCCTGTTGATTTGTCTTCATGGCTCATCCACCGATTTTCAGTGGTACGGACTTTAATGTCTGGTTTAAAAACTTGCATATGTTTGTTACGACTACTGATCCAGATCTGTGGAAACTAATTTCACATGGTCCACATAGACTACCAAAAGATCAGTCCAAATGGACTAATAAGCATCGATCTATGTGTGCAGAAAATCAGAAGGCTTGGAATCTAATGAAGGTAGCTACTGACAAAGCTTTTCATTCATGTTTCCTTGATTGCAGATCTACAAGTGATATATTGGAGATGATGAAGAGAGCCGGGAAAGGAAATCAAACAAGCTGCATGATGGCTCGAGGAAGTGGACAAAGCAGCAATCAAGAAGAAGAACAGGATGATGAGGAGGTAAATCTCTTCGAGAATTTTTGTCTAGATAATTGGGAGAATGCATATGCTGAATTGTTAGAGTCACATGAGAGGTTAAGAAAATAGTATAAAAAATTGAAGAAGGGTACTGGGTTAGATAGTTCAAGTTCTCCATGTAAAATTTGTACTGAATTGAAAAATGTTCATGATGTTTGTATGTCTGATTTTCAAATACTGAAAAAAACAAGTTTCGTTGCTGAAAATTGAGAATCAAGATCATGTAAATGAGATATCTGAACTCAAAGAGAAACTCAGTTCAAATATTGATAATCAGACTCTTGTTAACTATCATGACCAGTATGAAAAATTGCTGAAAACTTTCGAAAGTGTGAACTCAGATTTAAACAAGCTAAAATCTGAAAATGACTCTCTTAGAAAATCTGTTAAAGAAAATGAAGAAAAATTAGAGAAACTTAAAAAGGATAACACATTGCTGATTGAAAAATCTAATGCCATAAAATCTGTAAACATGGAGTTGCAGAAAAACATTGAAAACTTGCAAAGGGAGTATGAAACTCCAAATAATCCAAAAGTATCTCAAGATGACCAGATTCTTCTTGATGAGTTAATTCAAAATGATACTTTGGTTAAAGAAAATGAGAAGTTAAAAGTGCTGAACTCCACTATGTCTGAGAGACTTCTAGCCTTAGAAAGAGGAAAAACTGTTTGCATTGAAGATTCTGATAAACTGAGCAATCTAGAACAAGAAGTTGAGAAATATAAAACTGCTAACAAAGTTTTGAATGAAGCTATGAATTGCAGTGAGCAAGAGATTGCCAGTTACGAGTTACACATTGCCTCTTTAGAAGATGAAATCCAAGACTTGAGGAACTCTCTGTCAAAGTTTGTTGATGGGCAGAAAAACCTAGACAAGCTACTAGGTATAAAAATTAACTCTAGGAAGGAAGGGCTGGGCTACAATAAGATCAACAAGAAAGAGCTTCAGAGCAAGTTCATAACATCATTTGTAAATGCCTCAAATGTAGTCACAACCTCTAAAGACAAACAACCCATTGTTCAGAAAATGCTGGGAACGAAGGTTAATTTTAAGAAAGAGGGACTGGATTACAATCCAGTTATGAGGAAGGTTGATGGAACCAACCTGAAAACTGTTTTTGTTAAATCTTCTGAACAGGAAAAGCCTTCTACCTCATCTCCACCTCAGTACAAGGCTAAGAAAATAGAAAAATAGGATAAAAATCAGAAAAGGACTGGAAAATAGAAAATAAATAAAAAGGGTTCATCAGTGCATGTTGATCACAGTCCTCACACACACTCACATGTATCTAAAAAGAAAATGATCTGTCATTACTGTCATAGATTTGGACATCTGATGCATGAGTGTAAATTGATGGAGAAGGATGATAGGAATGCTAGGAAATTTCATGATAAAAATCCTTCACCTCAGAAAAAGAAAACTGAATGCTTTCACTGTGGCAAATTTGGTCATAAGACATTTGAATGTTGGCACGCTAAGGGTAGAAAGTTTAATTCTGAAACTGTCAATCTCCCTGCAGACAGAAATGATTATTATAGGAACAAATTTGTTGTAAATAGAAAATATTCTGCTTGTTTCAATTGTGGCAAGATGGGCCACATTGCAGCTCATTGCTGGCATGTTAAGGGGAAGAAATTTCATTCTGAGTTTGTTAATTTCCATGACAACAAAAATGTTTTTGAAAGGAAAACTCTTGCATGTCTTGAGTGTGGTAAGGTAGGCCACAGAGCTAGAGATTGTTGGCATGCTCAGAAAAACTATGTTAACCCCTATGTTATCAAATTCTATGCCAGAAAATCTGTGAGTTTTTCATGTTATAACTGTGGTAAGCCAGGTCACAGGGCTGCAACCTGTTGGCTGGCAGGATATCAAAACCAAACTGGTTTTAGTAAACAGAATTTTTATTCTATTAACAAAAAAGTTCATGCATATGCACATAGAATTCATGCTAAAAAGAATGTGCATAAATCAGATCTGAAATCTGCTGCATCTCCCTATCATTGTGGTAAATCTGGACATTTAATGAATAATTGCTATTGGATGAAATCTGATGATCATCAAGCTAAAAAATTGTTTAGAACATCTGCAAAAGGTGTCACTGTCAAATCAGGACCCAAGACCTCTTGGGTACATGTTTGTGCAAAATAAACTTCGTTTTGCAGGTGTGCCTTGGGGCTGAGGAATAAAAAGGGGGAAAGAAACCAAGGCACTCAAAGAAAAACCCCTTCTGAATTTTTCAGGTAAACTCTCTGCATTTCCTGTTTTGAAATTCATTGCATATCTTATTTGATGTGTCTCATGCATATTTGTCATGCTTTACACACTAAGAGTATTCATGTCTCTCAATGCTCATATGAATTGTCTGTTTAGACATTGAAATGAGAATAAACTTGCAATATCTGAAAACCTGAACTGCATATGAATGTTGTTTGAAATCTATCTCTTGCATAGCTCACTGAAAATCTGGATTGCCTATAGGACTGCATGTTGAATTATCATGATTGACCACTATGGTATATAAATAGTAAGCTACCAAAAGGCAGGCAAATCTGTCTGGAGGTTCTTACTATGTGTGAGGTGGTCTTTTAGACCAAGTGCTCCGCCTAGTACCATGGGTCATTTTGCTTTGATAGGGTAGTCTGTATGTGCATGAATCACAAATCCATATGTTCAGCTTTCATGGCAAACATTGCATGTTTTCAGGGGTAGTTAATTGCATGTCTTTGCATACATGTAGTTAATAGCATTGCATTTCACTACATTGAAAAAGTCAAAAAGAGTGACAGAATGAATACATATTGTGAGGGGGAGTCAATGCATTGCATGTAGGTTGTCAAATGCATACACTTGTCAGAATTCATTGCATATCCTTCCTTATTGATTTTGTTGACAAACCTTGATCATATTCTGAAAACTTTGAGCCTCAAAATCTCTTCTATCATTTGGTATCAGAATTCCTTCAGTCATTCATGAAGATTTCAATGGGACTATTTCGATCATAAATCTGAAAACACTTGAACTAGGAATCTTCTATTATACGATTTTATGAATGTCTGAAATAATTCATGTGGTTTAAGTTTAATGTGTTCATGGAGTTTGTCTGTAATTCTCTTAAAAATATCTGAATCATGTTTAATAAACCTTAACCAACTATTTCATGATGTGCCTTGTAAAACCTTCTGAAATCTGCACTATTGAATACATGGCTTTAATTGGTTAAGTACATGAAATTATTATCGACTTGAAGCAAGTGAATTTGTCTGAACTGTCTAAAGGGTTAATTTCAGTCAGAGCAATGACTTTGGTCACTGAGAAACACATGTCCAAAGGACTGTGTCATGAGGTGCCATAGTTAACTCTGCTCAAGAATGATTATTAATCAGGCAGAGCAATGGCATGCACACTGAGAAATACAACTCACTCATCAAAGAAATGATTTGTAGTGTGTCATGATATGTAAATGCTACCTCTGTTCATATAAAGCATGACTGTTAGTCACACTAAGTGCTTAGGGATATTGGCCTCTAATCAAGGTATATCCTCTAGTTACAAAGTGTACACTGAACTAGAGTGCTCGTAAAATTAGTAGCATGAAAAAATTTGTTGAAAAAATTATAATATTTGAATATTGATGCAAAAATTAAATTGTTATAACCCTAGACAAAATCTCATGACTTCGTAATTGCTTGATCTCAATACTAGTGCATATATTTCTGAAAGAAGTCAATAGATTTGATTGTGTAAGAGAAATGGAGGATAATCAAGATAGAATTATGAGGGCTTGGTTCATTTTTATTAAACCTTGGTTCTAGATATCAATACATAATTTTATTGATAAACCTTGCATGCATCATGTTTAAACCATGCTGATCAACAAAATTCATTCATAAGCCCTTATAATGGAAGACTTTGAAAAATTATGTTTTGGATTTATGAGATTGATATCTCCTTGAAAATCTTGTTTTGAACTTCTTGTGTTTGAAACTCTTCTCCTCACTGTCCTTAGTTCATTGACCTGAACTTACCCTTGAATGCCACTGTGGTCTCCATCTCAACCACATCAATTGGGAGAAATGCAACAGATGCATATCAATTGGTATCTATTCAGGGGGAGCTTCCTCCACATATTGAATCATGTTCATATCAATTGTGACCCTGCATTCATATTCTTAGGGGGAGGTATTACATTTCTTGCTGCATCTGCATCTCTGCATTTATACCTCTGCATGACTGTTTTAAAAAAAAAACAAAAGAGGAGAAATTAATTTGAGTCATATTGCTCTTTGGGGAAGAATGTGCTTTCATGTAGTTAAAAGGAGAAATGTTCTTTCAATTGTTTCTTATCTGCTTATTTTTTTTCTCACTCAAACTAATGTCTTTTTGCTGAAGTCAAAGGGGGAGAATGTTTTGACTTGAGTCAGTGTGACTCATAGTGTTGCCATCATCAAAAAGGGGGAGATTGTTGTGCCCCTATGGTCTTGATGATTGGTTTTGATGATAGCAAACACTATAAGTCACCATATGCATGTGTGCATGAAAGACCTTGTTGATTCAGTTTAGCAGTCATTCACATGTTCAGTCTTTCAGATGCTCACTCATCATATCTGCTTACACTGTGAGTCATTGCATTTGATGCTCAACCATTTTATCTGCTGCATAAAGCATGTTCAGTCATTTTATCTGCTGCATCTCTCTGCTTGTGGAAGTCTACACATTGCATAGCTGCAGCAACTTTAAGTCTAAACACCGCACAGCTTGCAAGACTTCAAGTCTGCACAATGCATAGCACGCGAGTCACCAAGTCTATACATTGCATAGACTGCAGGCATTCTAAGTCTGTACAGTGCCTAGTGTCGCAACACTAAGTCTGTACAACGCACAACATGTAGTTGGGCCAAGTCTGTACATTCGAGCGTCTCACGTTGCATCTCACCTTCATAGCAAGTCTGTACAGCCTTCAGTTGCATAACTCAAGTCTGTACATCGCTTGCAGGTAGGCTTTCAAAGTCCATACACTGCTGTGTGAACGCAAGTCTATACAGCCAGTGTCTGTGTTGCCTTGCATCTCAGCAAGTCTACACATCGGCTTCCAAGTCTGCACATTGTGCTCTGAAGTTGCATCAAGTCTAGACATTGTCCTGTAGCAAGCACAGCCAAGTCTGTACATTCGTCAAGGGGCCAAGTCTATACATTGTGTCATTCACATCTTCAAGTCTGTACATTGCCCAGTCTGCATCTCGCAAAGTCCATACATTGGACTGTAGCACGCATCTCTGATGTCTATACATTCTCACTCACATCCTCCAAGTCTGTACAGAGTTGTCTTTGCATTGCACGTGTTCTAAGTCTATACACTCTCCTGTGCAATGTCTACACATTCAATTGCTGTGACTTGCTCAAGTCTGTACAGCCCTTTGGTTGTCAAGTCTATACATTACTTTCGAATGAAGTCAGTACACTGGTCTTCACTTGAAGTCTGCACAGCGCCATGTTCATATTCTTCAAAGTCCATACATTACACTGTAGATGCTCGAGGTGAAGTCTATACATCCATCAGTGAACTTCCAAGTCTATACATCCGTTTGCCTGATTTCATATTCAAAGTCTATACATTCATTTCTAAGGCAAAGTCTATACATTCCCAGTCTTTACCTACGTTCAGAACTCCAAGTCTATACACTGGTAAAGTCTGCACATTGTGCCTTGAAGCTGTTCAAGTCTATACATTGTCTCGAGCATTCAAAGTCTATACAACGCTGTTGAGTGGAAGACTGTACAACCGCTGGGTTGTCAAAGTCCATACATTGTGAATCTTAATGTCTGTACAAACTTTGCCTTGTTCAAGTCTGTACATTGCCCCTTTGGCAAGACTATACATTGAAAGTCTATACACTCGATTGCCTTGCCTTGATCAAGTCTGTACAGAGCTTCCTTGTTCAAGTCTGTACATCGCTCAGTTGGCAAGTCTATACATTGGAAGTATATACATTCCTTTGCCTTGCATCGCTCATCAAGTCTGTACAGCTTTTCTCTTTGCATGTCTGTACATCGTCCATGAAGTCTGAACAATGAGCAAGTATGTACATCGCTCACTTGTCTTGGCAAGTCTGCACATCGTTAAGTCTATACTTTGTCCAGTGCATTGCATTCATCAGTCGTAAAGTCTATACATTGAGTTGAAGCCTGTCTAAGTCCATACACTGGCTGCTGTTCTTCAGAGTCTGTACATTGCATACTTTGAAATCTATACATTTGCTTTGAGCTGAAGTCTATACATTGCTTCAGGCTGAGCAAGTCTATACATTGCATGCTCGTTCATTCAAGTCCATACTTTGTCCTGAAGCATGTACAAGTCTGTACATTGTCTGCCTGTCGATTGAAATGTATATACATTGCTGTTTGCATTGTAAAGTCCATACATTGAATAATGTCTGCACATTGCATTACACTTCAGCTACTCTATACACTGCTTCAGCTCTGATTCATGAAGTCTATACATCGCTACAGCTTTGTCTTCACATAGTCTGTACAATGCAATTGTTCTGCTTCATGAAGTCTATACATTGCTTCATCTTCACAAGTCTATACAGCGAAGTCTATACACTGTAATGCATATACTTAAACTGATAATGTGATTCTCTGTCTGACAGGCACCCTTCGTGAAGCCTAATGAAGGCACGTGATCCGAGGATAAGGGGAGTGCCCAGATGATGACACGTGTACTGACAGCCTGCTGGATGCTGCCACGTGGTCCGAATTCTTAGGGCTGAAAATGTGGAGAGCACACGTCCCAGTTGCTGCTGCCATAAATAGAAGCCTTCCTCCATCTGAAGACTAATGAGAAGAATAGAAGAGGGCCGAACGAGACTGTGAGGGAAGAAGAAGTGAGGCAGAGAGTAGCAGAAGAAGAAAAAGAAGAAGAAGAGAAAAGAAGAGCTAGAGAGAGCCTGCATGATCGAGTGTCAGAAAAAGAAAGAGAAAAAGAGAAGGAGAAGAGAGAGAGAGTGAGAGTTCGTGGAGAGGAAGAAAGAAGTCTCGACTGAAGATCTGTCTACTGGACCGTGGATCAAATCCAGGCCAGTCAGCTCCATGGGAGCCACATCTATGTTATCTTTCTTTATAGCTTTCTGATCGCTGTGTATTTTTCCTTTCTTATTTTTCCTTTCTTTTGTTATCTGTTCATCATTGTTCTTCCGACTCTCTGATTGAGGTCGGGTTCCTCCTGTGGACTCAGGAGAAGGGAGACATTGTGTCTCCGGTTGCAAGTGGCTGGGAGTCACTTGTTGGGATCCCTCCGGGTTGGAGGAAGGGAGACTTGTCTCCGGTTCTGGTCTTGTGGGTTGCAAGTCCAGGTGTTCCCTCCTGGTCTGGAGGAAGAGAGACCTAGTCTCTGGTTCCAAGTGGCTGGGAGTCACTTGGAGTGTCCCTCCGGTTTGGAGTAAGAGGGGAGGCTATTCTCCTGGTCAAGCTGTTTGGCAGCAAGTGTTCGCAGACTGAGTCTGTTAGTTCTAGCATTAGCTAGTGAAGGCTCACTCCGGTTGGGAGTGAGGGGTGGATGTAGGTCTGGAGGACCGAACCACCTAAAAATTATATGTGCAGTGGTTTGCCTTGTGCGTTAGCTCCATATCTTCTACCACCCTTCACAGGTTGCCTGAGCTTTCATATTGCTATCTGTACAGTAGGTTGTTTACCTTCTTCTGCTTCTGCTAGTTGATTGTCTAGGCACGAGATAGATGTTTGTTCTTCGGTTCAAAAGAAATTCTGATTAGTTATCCAGTTTGTGTATCTTGTTCTAGTTAGTGTTCTTGTTTTCATTGAGCGAAAAGTTTTTAAGGGTGGGAATCATTCACCCCCCCTTTGAATCCAGCGCACCGATCCTATCAGTCCATACATCGGTTGCAGCACTACACGCACACTCAAAGTCCATACACTGCATTGTGGCATGCACACTAGCAAGTCTGTACATTAGGTATCTTTACCTACGTTGCAACTCGCAAGTCTATGCACTGGTATATTTTACCTACGTTATATTCTCGCAAGTCTATACACTGGCATCTTTACCTACGTAGGACTTGCAAGTCTATACATCGTGCAGTCTGCACGTTGTGGGTAGCAAAGCCTGTACAACGGTGTGTCAGCAAGTCTGTACATTGCTCACCGTCTCACTGAGCGTCTCAAGTGGAAACCAAGTGTGTACACTACCATCTTGTAGCACAGCATGAGTCTATACACTGGACCGTCTCTCTTAGCGTCTTGTGCATGAGTCAAGTCTGTACAGCCTGTGTTTAGCAACATCAAGTCTGTACAACGCATAGCTGCACGCATGACTAAGTCTGTACACTGGCATCTTGCAGCGTTAGCACAAGTCTATACAGCATGTGTGCTTCATATTGCCAAGTCTATACAACGGCTTGCAGCACTCAAAGTCTATACACTGGCTGCAGCAGGCTTGCGCACACTAAGTCCATACATTGCACAAAGTCTGAACATTGGTATCTTTACCTATGTCTAAGTCTATACATTCTTATAGGCATTGTGCATTGTTCAAGGTGGAGTCTGTACATCGTTATGTTGTTCTTGTGCCGTAGCAAGTCTATACATTCCTTACGCTTGGCATTTGACGCCCACCAACAGTGGCGTCACTTGTGAAACAAATGTCTTGGTGTAAGGCGTCTTTCTGTTAAGCATGACTTCATCAACTCTATACATTGTCTGCTTGCATAACACAGAGTCTGTACATTCTTTCAGCATGATAATGCATTCACTTGCAATGTATATACTTTGTTGTCTGCAGCTGAACATGCATTTCACTCTAACTCTGTACATGCCATACATGAAGTCTATACATGCTGCTGCTTAGCATTCACTGAGTCTATACATGCTCATAGTCTGCATACGTGAAGTCTGTACATGCTTCAGTGTCACATTCACTAAGTCTGTACACGCTTCAGTCTCGCATACACGAACTCTGTACACGCCTTACAATGCCACAGTCCTGCATGCGTGAAGTATGTACAAGGCCAAAGCACTGCATATATGTAGTCTGTACATGGCATTGTTCTGCATTCACCAAGTCTATACAATGCCATAGCCACGCATTCATAAAGTCTGAACATTACATTGCTTCGCATTCATGAAGTCTGTACATCGCTTCTGCAGTGCCTTCATTAAGTCTGTACAAGGTTTTAACCTTATAATGATAACTCTGTTCGAATGTCTGACAGGGACACTTTGCAGAGACTGATGATTGGCACGTGATCCGAGGCTGGAAGGACTGACAGAATGGTGACGCGCGTACTGAAGCATGCTGAGATGCTTCCACGTGTTCAAGTCATTGGGCAGGAACTCAAATGCCACACACCCAATTCCTGCTGCTCTATATATATGAAGCTTCTTCCACCTGAAGAAGAGAGATCGAGAGACAGAGAGCTCTAGCAGAAGAGAGACAGAGAAATAGCAAGAGTAGAAGAAAAGGAGTAGAAGAGCAGAGCGCCTGCACGATCCAGGAGAAGAAGAAAGGGAGTGAAGAAGAGAAAGAGAAAGAAAGAGAGATAGAGTGAGAAAGAGAAAGAAAGAGAGACTGAGTGATCTGAAGAAGAAGAAAGGCAGAGAGAAGCTTCATTCTGAAGATCTATCTTCACTGGACCGTGGATCAAATCCAGGCCAGTCAGCTCATTCTGAGCCACATTGTGCTTCATCGTTTACAGCCTTCCGATTGCTGTTGTCTATGTTTTTTCTTTTCCATTTTACACCATTTCTTCAAGCTGTTAGTCAGCGGATGTAGTGGAGGATTCCACTGGACGGGTAAGCTGTAATCCCCAGCGGTTGCAGAGAAGGTTCTTCTCTGGACAGCAAGCTGTGTTGCTCAGCAGGTGAGGTGGATACCTCAGACAGCAAGCTGTGTTGCTCAGCGGTTGCAGAGGATCAGTTCCTCTGGTCGGCAAGCTATTAAGCCCAGTGAAGCTGTGTATCAGCGGTTGTAGGTAAGCTGTTATGCCCAACTGTTAAAGCTGTGAGTCAGCGGAATCCACACTCTGTTTGAGTGTGTGGTGGATGTAAATCTGCTGGACCGAACCACCTAAAAATCATTGTGCAGTGGTTTGATTTCATATTTGCTTCCGCTAGATGAATGTTTAGGCTCGATATGCTTTCACATGTTCATTGAGCTATTTGACTGCACATTTACTACTTGATTGAACACCTTATAATAGTTTAGATTCGGTAGATCTGAATCTATTTTTGCCTCAGCTTCTTTGAGTGTTCTAAGTTTTAGTCAGGAGGTAGTTTTAATTGGGCGAATTTTTTAAGGGGAGATTCATTCACCCCCCTCTGAATCCCTAGCATCGAACCCAACACTTGGTATCAGAGCGGGTTGCTGTTCATAGGATCTAACAATCCGCAGAAGATCCTGCATTTCTGGTTGGTGCATTGCAGAGTGGGTTTCTTGTGTTCTGTGTTTTGTTTCACCGAGTTAGTGTCTTGATTTGCTCTTTTAATTTCAGTGCATTTATCATCTCTCGATGGGTCATCCTCTTGTTTTTGATGGTTCTAACTTAAATAGTTGGCTAGGCGGCCTATGTGTTTACATAGACTCAGTTGATCCAAATCTGTGGAGTCTACTGTCTAAAGGCCCACACAAATTACCTCATGATGAGACCAAGTGGTCTAGAGAGGACAAAATAAAGAACTGTGATAATGTCATAGTTCTTAATATCATGAGAGCTGCTATTAATACTGACATATATCCTTTTGCGCTCAGGTGCACTTCTGGAAAGGAGATATATGACAGAGTGATCTCTGATCAACTGCATGAGGATCAATGCTTAATGGTCAACCGGGGAAATGATGATGAGGAAACCTCATCCAAGGTAAGCTCTGAATTAGAAGAGATTTTAATTGATGAATTATGGGATATAAATGAGGAACTTTCTAATAGATGTGAAAAATTGAAATCTGAAAACAAAAAGTTGAAAAAGAAATGTGATAAAATAAATTTGAAAGCTTCCTGTGAAAACTGTCCAAATCTGAAACAATCTTATGATGCATGTATGCTAGATGTTCAGAACCTTAAGAAACAAAATGATTCTCTAAAAATTGAAAAACAAACATGCTTGGACAAAATGTCAGAAATTGAGAATCAGCTGAATGATAAGAAAAATGAGCATTTAAAAGACATGCAAGAGTTGACTGAAACAAATTCTGTAATGGACAAACTAAAGCTTGAAAACATTAAGGGTCAAAAGGAAATTGAAGATCTCAAGGCTAGTTTGAATAAAGTCAGCAAGGAAACAATGCATATTTCTGCTCTAAGAGAATGAAATGAAGATCTTTATAATGAGAATGAATGGATGAAGAAACAAATTATCTTGTTTAAAGAAGATCACAGAAATTTACTTGCTGATAAAATCAAAGTGGAGGAAAGAGAAGATAAACTAATTGAAAAATTGGAGCTTATGTCAAGAAATGGAAAATGTAATGAAGGAGTCATGAAGCTATCTGAAGAGAACAAAGAACTGAGGGAACAAAACAAAAAATTGATGGTTTTAAATAATATTTTCTCACAGAGGTTTCTAACTATCGAAAAAGAGAAATCTGTCTTTAAGGAAGCTCAATCTCAAAAATTTGAGAAGGAAAACATTGAACTGAAAGCTGAAATTGAAAAATTAAAGTGTTTAAACACTGGCTTATCTGAAACACTTCTCACATTAAAAAAGGGAAAATTCACTTGTGATGGAGAATCACAAAGGGTGATCAGTCTAGAACAAGAAATTGAGAAGTACAAAACTGTAAACAAAGTTCTAAGCGAATGTGTAAATTGCAATGAACAGGAGATAGCCAGTTATGAGCTTCACATTGCTAGCTTGGAAAGTAAAATTCATAATCTGGAAAACTCAGTGTCCAAGTCTGCTAAAAATGATGGAAAGATAAAAGCTGTCATGAAAGATAAGAATGACAATTCAAGAAAGGGGATAAGTTGTAGTTCTGATGTTAAAGAAACTACTAAAAACCAGATATCCACTACTTTTGTGCAAAGCTCTGATATAGCTGGTACCTCAAGTCAATCCCCAAAATAAAATAAAAATAAGAAATCACCTTCAAAATCTATTTTTCAGTTCAAAGCCCAGAAAATTGAAAAGCAAACAAAACCTATTGAGAATAATCAGAAATTGAAAAGAAAGAGTCAAACAAAGAAGGCAAAGAATATTTCTGGTTATACCCTGAAATCTGTTAGCTCTGCTGAATCTGATGGGTCAATGCAAAATGCTCATGCCTCTTGTACTCATTCACATGCATCTAGGAATTCATCTGATAGAAACCATGCCCCTAAGAAATCTAATGCTTCTTGCTATGTGGTAAGCATGATCATTTCATGGATGCATGTTTCATCATGAAACAAGATGATAAACTGCATGCTAAATCTTCTGATCATCATGGGTACAAAAGAAACAAACTTAAGTTCAACCAGCACATCACATACTTCAATTGCAACAAGCCAGGTCATAAGGCTGTTGAGTGTTGGTCAGGGAATTACAGGAATAATTCTGGATCTAGAAGTAAGCATGTTAGGTGCTTCGAGTGTGGCAAGTATGGGCATGCAGTCAAGGACTGCTGGTATGCTCAGGGAAATCACTCTAATTCTAAATTTGTCAAATTCCCTGCAAACAGAAATGGTTTTGGTAGGAATAAATCTGTTTTTAAAGAAAAGATTCCTGCATGTTTTGAATGTGGAAAACTTGGCCACCATGCTTCTAAATGCTGGTGGGCAGGTAATAGTAAATCAAAGGTTCATGCAAGCAACAGAAACTTTCATGCTAAATCACATATGTTGCATGACTATAACAATGTTCACAAAAAGAATTCAAGGGTTGTTATATCATGTAGATATTGTCATAAATTTGGCCACTCCATGACCAATTGTCATCTGATGGACTTTGATGACAATATTGCTAATAAATTGTTTAGAACACCTGTTAGGGATAATACAGGACCCAAGGCTACTTGGGTTCCTGCAAGATCAAAATGATTATTTTGCTACAGATGTGCCTTAGAATGAATAAAGGGGGATTAATAAGCCAAGGCACTCAAGAATGAAACCCCCAGGATTGCACTATTCAGGTCAGTTCTGAAAAACTGTGTTTAAATTTCATCATCTGAAATTGTTGAAATGCTTGTCTGATTTCTGATGTCTTCTTCTTGTCTAGCTGATCAGTCTGCATTCCAGACTCAGCTACTGAATTTAATTCTGAACATATCTAATGCTCTTCTCACATATTTGTGCATGTACTTTATTCTGAGCTAATTAATGTGTTGCACTGAGGTTGAATGATTCATTTAAATGCATATAGACAATGCATGTGTCCATCAAGGAAGTCATTCAAAGCATATAGAACTGCTTTGCACTGCATCTCTTTGCATAACCCTGGTATATTAATGGTAAGTTACTAAAGGGTAGATGTAATCTATCTGGAGGTTCTTACTATGTGTGAGATGGTCCTTGAGACCAAGTTCTCCGTCAAGCACCAAGGGTCATGTCTTCATATAAAGCAGTGTACTGTATATCATAAAATCTGAAAAATCTGAAAATCCGAAATGAACTTGATGCATTTGGTAAACTCTCTCTCTGATTGAACAAGCATGAATTCTCCTTGAGCATATTTTAAAATCATGAGCAGTGCTTTAATTGCATTTCATGCACTTTGTCAGGGGGAGTTTGACTGATGTTGCATATGAAGAGTAGTGCAGTTGAAAAACCTAAAAAGAAATTTCATTGCATCTAGACAGGGGGAGCATTTAGAATTGGTGTTTTGATTGTCACATTTTGAACACCTCTTGTCTAGTAATTGATCAACTCTCATCTGATGTCATATTTCTCTCTCTTGAAAATAGATTCTGCCTTCTATTCGTTGAGTTGTTAAAGAAGAGTTTCCTTCAACTCTCTTCATGATACTACATGTCAGCTGATCTGTCTGAAATCCAGACTCAACTACTGTTTGCTGATAAACTCTCTTCTAATGCTCTTCTCTTGCTATTTGTTGCACTACTAGCTGACACTCATCTTTCACATACTTCTTAGCTGGTGTGACTGACTTAATTCTATTGTTAACTTGTTGGTCAGTTATTCTTTCGATTCGATCTGAGGAACACAAATTGCATGTCATACAATCTAGTCTGAATCATGTATAAATTTCTATCATATAGGTTTAAGAATAACCACTGAATCAGACTGATATAAGAATTATGTATTCTCAGATTTGTACTTAAATTTCTTGAAAATATCTAAATGATAAGATTTAATGAACTTTAACCACTTGTGTCATGAAAACCTTAGACTCTCTCATCTGATATCTGAAAATTGGAAATCAATGCTACTTTGGTAGAGATACATAGAGTGAGTACTGTGGTTAAACATTAACTTGAGAAATGTTGACTAATTGAAAAACTGTGAATTCAGAGCAATGACTTGGTCATTGAGAAACTGAGTTCTTCATCAATGAAATAAAGTAACTTATGTCATGAAGTGCCATAGTTATCTCTGGTAAAAATTTATTGAAAAACCTGACAGAGCAATGGCATATTTCTGTCAAGTAACTGGGGGTCTGGCCTCTGATCAAGGTGTCTCTTCACGTAAAAAGACATTTGTATTGCTAACTCTGGTCTCAATGTTGAGAGACAATGACAGTTATCACACTGAGTAACTGGGTCACTTCACCTAAGACGTGTTGTGCCTCATGTAAAAATGTGTTGATAAACTCAAATTGCACAGGTAAAGTAAAATGTGTTTCAAATAAAAATATTTTGCACAATCTGTCAATTCATGCTCCTGTAAAAAGTGTTTAATCTCAATACTAATCTGTGCAACTCTGAAAATAGTCATTGAGATCTTGTATGTAAGATGAAAATGATTAGTCATGGTTATTATCTAGTTATTTGGTTCACCTTTATTAAAATTTGACTTCAGATATGAGTGTAGACACGCCATTCTTGACGCCTCTTGAGAAAGTCTCATATTACTATACAACGCCCCGCAACGGCTTACGCATTCTGAATCACTCGAGTGCTTCCTTTTCTCGGGTCTTCTTCTACCTTTTTCGGCATCCGGAATCGTCTCGTCACGGCATTCGGACGGCATCAACACCAGTCGGACGCATCAAGAGGTTCCGGAATCAAGAAGGGGGTCTACCGGGCGGCCGCCGACGCCTGAGTTAAGGACCCGGGTGGGTCTTAATGGGGGCGTCCAGGCCCCTGGACGCCCCCATCTTTTTAATTTATTTTATTATTTTATTATTTTCTCAGGGCCCAAAAATAAATAAAAATATATATATTTTTTACTGGAGGCGTCCAGGCCCCTGGACGCCTCCATAAAAACTAATAATAATAAATATTAATTAAATGCCAGTTGGCATAAAAAAATAAAATAAATAAAAAATGCATATTAATGGAGGCGTCCAGGACCCTGGACGCCTCCATAAAAACAAATAAAAAAATTAAAATGCCAGCCCTGGTATAAAAGACAAAAAAAAATATATAAAAAAATAATATAATTTTGGAGGCGTCCAGGCCCCTGGACGCCTCCATCAACTTACTCACGGGCGCCGGCCACCGAACGACGGTTTGTCGTGTGTGAAAAAATCCAAATTATAGAGACGTCCAGCCAGCTGGACGCGCCCATTTCTGAATCACGAGGCGCCGCTCACAAAACCACGCGTTGTGCCAAACCGCGTGCGGCCGTCGTCGGTTTTCGGTGGACCTGCTTGAGGCGTCCGGGACCCTAGATGCCTCCACAAAAGTATTCTAAAATATATATATATAAAATAGAATAAAATATTATTTCGACCCTGATGGAGGTGTCCAGGGTCCTGGACGCCTCCACCCTCCGGAGCCCTATAAATAGAGGCCCACCCCCTCAGTTATGGGAGAGCTAAGCAGTGATCCGATAGGCTGCCGGAGCCCAGAGGCTACGGAGTCATTTTCTAACCCGTCGGGTCTTTTGTAGGTGGAGGTTCTGCCGGTTTCTCGGGTGCCCACGCTCGCGAGAGGAAGGTCGTCTTCATCCACCGCGCTTCCACGTCGTCCCCACGCCGCCGGAGCTCCGCCGGATTTCACCCTCGGCTCATCCAATAAGCCTTTTCTTCCCCTTCTTCTTCATAGTTCTTTACATTCATCATACTGCATCCTCTATCTCCCTTCACAAGGGCACCTCTTCTCTTATACTTCTTGCATCCATCATCTCATTTTTCTCCCACTCGAGTCCGAGAGGGGTTTAAAAGATAACACCAACCAGGTGTGTGTCTTGCCATCATTTCGTTACTTTTATCGCAAGGATTTGAATACTACACCTTCATCTTTCTAATCCACTTGTTACTTGTTTGTCGTTGTTTTGCAAGGGTAACCGAGGAAAGCCCTCTCCGTCGGCCGGCCGAAGGGAGAGGAAGAAGCAACCTGCCATCTCCCGCTCTCGAGGTAGGTGCGATCACTTTCTTATTTTGGGGTCTTTTGGCCCCTCGCGATCACATCTTGTCATCGAGGCCGCGGCGAGTCACTTCCCCAATGGCCGTTTAAATTTCTGTTTCCTATATTCTCTTTATATTTTGTTATATTCTGCTTATATCATCGAGGCCGCGGCGAGTCACTTCCCCAATGGCCGTTTAAATTTCTATTCCTATAATCTCTTTATGTTTTGTTATATTCTGCTTATATCATCGAGGCCGCGGCGAGTCACATCCCCAATGGCCGTTTAAATTTCCGTTCTTATATTCTCTTTATATTCTGTTATATTCTGCTCTTATCATCGAGGCCGCGGCGAGTCACTTCCCCAATGGCCGTTTAAATTCCCGCTCTTTGTATTCTCTTCATATTCTGTCATCTTATTATCTGCTCATATTCTCGAGGCCGCGGCGAGTCACTTCCCCAATGGCCGTTTCAATTCTTGTTATTTAATTTTTGCACCATTCCCGTCCCCCCGAGGCCGCGGCGAGTCACTTCCCGCTATGGCCGTTTAACCCCCATATTTTGCTATATCACACTTGTCCTGCTCACCCCGCCGGAGCAATCTCCCGTGGTGGCCCCTTCTCCCCCTTCTCTTATTTCTGTGTTGCAGCAAACAAAAACAAAACACAAAAAAGAAGGAGCCCGCGCGCGCTCCGCTTCCTCTTCCCTGCTCTTCCCCGAACCGCGTGACGTCGCTCACAATGAGTATTGAATTTAATTGACAAATTGGTATACATCATAACTAAATCAGGTTGGTCAAGTTGCAAATTCATAACCCTCTATGATAAGAGAGTCCTTTCATGTTAAAACTTATTGTAGTTATGCATGCTCTACAATCCCTCATGATCTACTTCATACCTTGGTATCAGTCCTTCTTGGTATCAGTTATCTGACCATACAAATGTGAGATGCTACTCCCATTATTACCTTGTTCACTTGCAGTCTTCTGAACTTCAGAATCCTTATGGTGATGGATTTCAGATTGATTCATTGGTTAACCAGAGTTCATTTCTGTTCTTCAAGAGAACTTCTGGGTCATGTGTAGTTAAGGGGAGAGTAGTCATACATTCATGTTGATAGGGGAAGTTTTAGCATTGCATAAAAGCTCCTATATCATCTCCTTCAACAGTCACTGATCATTCCATCCTTTTTGCTGTTGTCAAAGGGGGAGAAACTTTTGTGAGTCATCATTTGCATACATGGTGCATTACATGCTCATTATTTCTGAAAGAGCCATTCCATTGTGTATCTTCATATTCATCATGATGAATCTAAGGCAATGACTCATAATATTGCCATCATCAAAAAGGGGGAGATTGTTGTGTCCCCTGTGGCTCTGTGGTTTTGATGATGACAAATGTTATGTGGCTCTGTGGTTTTGATGATGACAAATGTTATGGGGTTCTGTGGTTTTGATGATGACAACTGTTATGGCTCATTATGTATTGATGATCTAATCCTGATGAAATATGCGGAACTGTCAGAACAGGTTTAAGGATGACTCACACTCATGAAGTCAACCTATGTCAAAGTCAAATCTCTGACAGGTACAGTCAATGCACAGTTAGATCAGGTAATGTTCTATCTAATCTCAGATCTGGGCATATGTTAATTTTTATGTCTATACAGTCTATACATTCCTGCATAATCACTCTCAGCACAGTCTTTACATTGCATGCATAGCAGACATCTTAAGTCTATACATTGCATGTGTTGCAGACGAGCATAGTCTACACATTGCATGTGTTGCACATTCACAATGTCTATACAACGCATTTGTCGCAGGCACAGTAAGTCTGTACACTGCATTCCTCGCAGGCACAGCTGTTTCATGCATTCATATAGTCTACACATTGCACGTGTTGCACATTCACATGGTCTATACATTGCATGTGTCGCAGATAGCATAGTCCATACATCGCAGTTCTCGCAGGCTAGCAAGTCTGTACACTGCATGGCTCGCAGGCTAGTAAGTCTATACACTACATGGCTCGTAGGGTAGCAAGTCTATACATTGCATGGCAAAGTTCAAAGTCAATACATTGCTGCATTGCTTGCATTTGTGAAGCCTATACATTGGCTGTTGTCTTGCAGCATTAACCCAAGTCCATACATCGGTTACAGCACTACACGCACACTTAAAGTCCATACACTGCATTGTGGCATGCACACTAGCAAGTCTGTACATTAGGTATCTTTACCTACGTTGCAACTTGCAAGTCTATACACTGGTATATTTTACCTACGTTATATTCTCGCAAGTCTATACACTGGCATCTTTACCTACGTAGGAGTTGCAAGTCTATACATCGTGCAGTCTGCACGTTGTGGGTAGCAAAGCCTGTACAACGGTGTGTCAGCAATTCTGTACATTGCTCACCGTCTCACTGAGCATCTCAAGTGGACACCAAGTGTGTACACTGCCATCTTGCAGCACAGCATAAGTCTATACACTGGACCGTCTCTCTTAGCGTCTTGTGCATGAGTCAAGTCTGTACAGCCTGTGTTCAGCAACATCAAGTCTGTACAACGCATAGCTGCACGCATGACTAAGTCTGTACACTGGCATCTTGCAGCGTTAGCACAAGTCTATACAGCATGTGTCACGCCCTGTACTCTATATCGTCGAGGTATTGTCCGCCTTGGCCTACTGGCCTCACAGTTTTATCCCTTTTTAACCTGACTATTTCTTTGATGTATAGTGCAGCTAGCACATCAATTGACCATCGACTTTTATTGGCAAGAAATGTGCCGATTTAGTTAATCGGTCAATGATAACCCAGATTCCATCATGTCCTCCTTTAGATTTAGACAAACCCATGATGAAGTCCATACCAATATCCTCCCACTTCCACTTAGGAATATCTAGAGGATGAAGTTTACCAGCAAGCTTTTGGTGTTCCGCCTTGACTTGTTGGCATGTGAGACAGCGTGATACATAGTCCGTTATTTCTCTTTTCATATTAGGCCACCAAAACTTCCTCTTTACATCTTGGTACATTTTGCTTGATCCTGGATGAATAGTGTACCTTGATCGGTGAGCTTCATCTAAGATCTTCTTCTTTAATTCCGGACAGTCGGGTATACAAGTTCTACCTTTGAATAATAATCTTCCATCAGAAGTTAGTTGAAAATCAGATTGTCCTTCTAATCTGCCTTTGATTTCCACTAATATAGGATCATCATCCTGAAGTGCTTGTATCTCAGATAATAAATCTGACTGTATGCTTACATGAGATAATGTGACAAATTTGGCTTCCTTGTCCAAGCTTATATTGAGCTCGGAGAATTGTTCTAGCAACCTCCATTCTTGTATCATACAATTGGCTATCATTGCTCTCGGCTTTTGACTAAGGGCATCAGCAACATAATTACCCTTTCCGGGATGGTATTGTATATTGAAGTCGAAGTCCTTGAGATATTCCAGCCAGCGTCTTTGTCTCATGTTTAGCTCCTTTTGTGAAAATAGATATTTGAGACTTTTGTGATCGGAGTATACAGTAAACTGCACTCCATATAAGTAGTGTCTCCATATCTTCAGTGCAAATACCACCGCGGCCAGTTCTAAGTCATGGACGGGGTAGGTTTCTTCGTGTTTCTTTAGTTGACGGGAAGAGTATGCTATGACCTTTCCTTGTTGCATTAGGACACATCCGAGGCCAATGCCAGAAGCATCTGTGTAGACCTCGAATTTCTCTCCTTCTACTGGTAGAGCTAACACCGGAGCTGTGGTGAGATGATCTTTGAGAGTTTGGAAACTTCTTTCACATTCCTCACTCCATTCATATCGGATCTCCTTGCGAGTTAACCTTGTAAGGGGCACGGCGATCTTGGAGAAGTCTTTGATGAATCGCCGATAATAGCCTGCAAGGCCTAAGAAACTTCTGATCTCGCTAGCATTGGTTGGTTTTTCCCAGTTTCTAACAGCTTCGACCTTTGACAGATCTACTGATAATCCATCTTTTGAAATCACATGTCCTAGAAAAGCCACTTCTTCAAGCTAGAATTCACACTTGCTGAGCTTTGCATATAATTGATTTGTCCGTAATATTTGTAAAGCAATCCTCAAATGTTCCTCATGCTCTTCCTTAGTCTTGGAATATATCAATATATCATCAATGAAGACTACTATGAATTGATCCAAGTAAGGCCTGAATATGCTATTCATTAACTGCATAAAGGCAGCAGGGGCATTTGTTAGTCCAAAAGGCATAACAACGAATTCATAATGGCCATACCTACTTCTGAATGCGGTCTTATGAATGTCATCATCTTTGATCCTTAACTGATGATATCCTGATCTGAGGTCGATCTGAGGTTAATCTTCGAAAAATATTTGGATCCAGAAATTTTATCAAATAATTCATCGATTCTCGGCAGTGGATACTTGTTCTTGATAGTGAGATGATTCAACTGTCGATAGTCGATGCATAGCCTCATGGATCCATCTTTCTTCTTTACAAACAGTACAGGTGCTCCCCACGGGGAAGTACTTGGTCT
This sequence comes from Amorphophallus konjac, assembly GCA_022559845.1. Lineage (NCBI taxonomy): Eukaryota > Viridiplantae > Streptophyta > Magnoliopsida > Alismatales > Araceae > Amorphophallus > Amorphophallus konjac. The sequence goes on from CM040121.1 coordinate 264,170,435, forward strand.
AATGAACCCTTTTCGAATTAGTTCCATTAATTGCTCTTTTAACTCCTTGAGTTCAGCAGGTGACATTCTATAAGGTGCCTTTGAAACCGGACCAACACCAGGGACTAAGTCGATGGTGAAGGCCACTTCTCTTTATGGGGGTAATCCTGGCAAATCTTCCGGAAACACGTCCGGAAATTCTTGCACCACTTGTATGTCTTCTAGCTTAGTTTCCTTTGTTTCCTTAACTGTGACAAATGCAAGGAAAGCTACACATCCCTTCGTGACGAGCTTGCTAGCTCGGAGGGCCGAAATAAGAGGGGAATTGCTCCGACTCTTGGGGCGAGTAAAGACTAATTCTGGAAAATCTTTGAAAGCAATTTGGCTATTGCGGCAATCAACCGTTGCCTGGTATTTGGATAACCAGTCCGCTCCCAGTATAACATCATACTCCTTTAGATCGAGGCATATGAGATCTATAGGTAAATTCCTACCTTGAACCATTACCTCACAGTTTTGGTAGTGATGAGTAATATCATTTTCACTTCCAAGAGGAGTAGTTAGAACTATTTTTATCCATTCTGGTTCTAACGGTAACGGGTCGGCAAACTTCTTAGAAATAATGGAATGCGATGCACCCGTATCAAATAAGACATAAGCACTTTTGGAACAAACTGTTAATGTACCTTCTACCAGTCCACCTTCTTCTTGCTCGGTCTCCTTTATTGCATGAAGTCGAGCGTTCTTTGTCACCGGGCGCTTACCGTCTCCGGCTTGGTCATTAAGTAACGGACAGTCGGGAATTCGATGTTCGCGGCTCCCACAACGGAGACATGCTCCTAATTTCCTCCAGCATTCTTCGGTCTTGTGACCAGCCTTGTCACAATGCTTGCATACTACGTTTGAAGGTGTAGTGGTGATAGAGAAGGGCTTGGTCTTCTTGAATTTCTGATCTTGAGAGGAAGAACCTCCATTACTAGGCCTTTTCTTGAAGTTATCAGCAGTAGCAGAGGCATGCAGATGAAGAACCTTGGCTCAGTTGATTGTTTTCTTCAACAGTCAACCTGGAGGCAGAAGAACGAAGAGATCATGCTTCGTATTAACTGGAGAGGAGGTAAAGGAGGAGAAGGGAAGAAGAAAGAAGACTTACCCGTTAGTCTTCTTAACCTGCAAGAATAGAAGAAACGAAGAATATTAATTCTTCACATACTACGTTCATAAGGAAAAGAAACAGAAGAAGAAGAAGAACATATGTTCTTCACGTACCTGTGCAGTTCGATCGTCCAAATAGGTTTAGGGTTCGGCTGTCAAGAGTCTTTATAGGATTTTGGGAAATCCTATTAGGGTTAGTGATTGTGTGGAAGTAATACTTCCATGATAGAGTCATTACCACCTTTTAACTCTTTCTAATACTTATCCATTACCCTGGATAAGCTCCCGTGTCGAACGGAACTCGAATGGAATTAACGACTTTGGTCAGGGCGTCGATTCCTGAATTGACGACCTGGTTCAAGTCGTTTCTTAAAAAGCGCCTGGTACGAGGGCGTTCTTTGTTTTAAAACACGCCCATATTTAGAGGCGTTACTTGGCCTTGCCCTGTTTGTCGGTTGAAATTGACGCCGTGAGGTGAGGGCGTCACTTCTTTAAGCACGCCTTAGCTAGAGGCGTTTATTATTAAATTAACGCCTTAATAAGAGGCGTTATTTGCATTTTGGTTTTATTCACCCCTTTAACCCTCTTCTTATTATCTGTATTACTTCTGTAATATATATATTTTAATTCATTTCAAATATTCATTTATCAGGGTTGCTACAGCATGTGTGCTTCATATTGCCAAGTCTATACAACGGCTTGCAGCACTCAAAGTCTATACACTGGCTGCAGCAGGCTCGCACACACTAAGTCCATACATTGCACAAAGTCTGAACATTGGTATCTTTACCTACGTCTAAGTCTATACATTCTTATAGGCATTGTGCATTGTTCAAGGCGGAGTCTGTACATCGTTATGTTGTTCTTGTGCCGTAGCAAGTCTATACATTCCTTACGCTTGGCATTTGACGCCCACCAACAGTGGCGTCACTTGTGAAACAAATGTCTTGGTGTAAGGCGTCTTTCTGTTAAGCATGACTTCATCAACTCTATACATTGTCTGCTTGCATAACACAGAGTCTGTACATTCTTTCAGCATGACAATGCATTCACTTGCAATGTATATACTTTGCTGTCTGCAGCTGAACATGCATTTCACTCTAACTCTGTACATGCCATACATGAAGTCTATACATGCTGATGCTTAGCCTTCACTGAGTCTATACATGCTCATAGTCTGCATACGTGAAGTCTGTACATGCTTCAGTGTCACATTCACTAAGTCTGTACACGCTTCAGTCTCGCATACACGAACTCTGTACACGCCTTACAATGCCACAGTCCTGCATGCGTGAAGTATGTACAAGGCCAAAGCACTGCATATATGTAGTCTGTACATGGCATTGTTCTGCATTCACCAAGTCTATACAATGCCATAGCCACGCATTCATAAAGTCTGAACATTACATTGCTTCGCATTCATGAAGTCTGTACATCGCTTCTGCAGTGCCTTCATTAAGTCTGTACAAGGTTTTAACCTTATACTGATAACTCTGTTCGAATGTCTGATAGGGACACTTTGCAGAGACTGATGATTGGCACGTGATCTGAGGTTGGAAGGACTGACAGAATGGTGACGCGTGTACTGAAGCATGCTGAGATGCTGCCACGTGTTCAAGTCATTGGGCGGGAACTCAAATGCCACACGCCCAATTCCTGCTGCTCTATATATATGAGGCTTCTTCCACCTGAAGAAGAGAGATCGAGAGACAGAGAGCTCTAGCAGAAGAGAGACAGAGAAATAGCAAGAGTAGAAGAGCAGAGCGCCTGCACGATCCAGGAGAAGAAGAAAGAGAGTGAAGAAGAGAAAGAGAAAGAAAGAGAGATAGAGTGAGAAAGAGAAAGAAAGAGAGACTGAGTGATCTGAAGAAGAAGAAAGGCAGAGATAAGCTTCGTTCTAAAGATCTGTCTTCACTGGACCGTGGATCAAATCCAGGCCAGTCAGCTCATTCTGAGCCACATTGTGCTTCATCGTTTACAGCCTTCCGATTGCTGTTGTCTATGTTTTTTCCTTTCCATTTTACACAATTTCTTCAAGCTGTTAGTCAGCGGATGCAGTGGAGGATTCCACTGGACGGGTAAGCTGTAATCCCCAGCGGTTGCAGAGAAGGTTCTTCTCTGGACAGCAAGCTGTGTTGCTCAGCAGGCGAGGTGGATACCTCGGACAGCAAGCTGTGCTGCTCAGCGGTTGCAGAGGATCTGTTCCTCTGGTCGGCAAGCTGTTAAGCCCAGCGAAGCTGTGTATCAGCGGTTGTAGGCAAGCTGTGATGCCCAGTTGTTCAAGCTGTGAGTCAGCGGAATTCACACTCGATTTGAGTGTGGGGTGGATGTAGGTCTGCTGGACCGAACCACCTAAAAATCATTGTGCAGTGGTTTGATTTCATATTTGCTTCCGCTAGATGAATGTTTAGGCTCGATATGCTTTCACATGTTCATTGAGCTATTTGACTGCACATTTACTACTTGATTGAACACCTTATAGTAGTTTAGATTTGGTAGATCTGAATATGTTTTTGCCTCACCTTCTTTGAGTGTTCTAAGTTTTAGTCAGGAGGTAGTTTTAATTGGGTGAATTTTTTAAGGGGAGATTCATTCACCCCCCTCTGAATCCCTAGCATCGAACCCAACAGTCTATACATCCATTGCTTCAGTTCAATATCTGCTATGTGCATACATTGCATCGGTCCATTGTAAGTCTATACATCATGTGCTTCTCGTATTTAAAGTATGTACAGCCCTTGCTTAGCAAGTCTGTACATCGTCCAGTTGCTCATGATGTCTTGGTTAAAGTCTATACATTCTTCTGGTGCATCATCTCAGCAAGTCTATACATTGGACTTGAGCATATAGGAAGTCTGTACATCATCCAGTGCATTGCATGCATCGTTCATGAAGTCTGTACATCGGACTTGTCTCCATCGGCTAAGTCTATACATCCCCGTTGGTTCATGCATCAATTAGCAAAGTCTGTACAGCCTCTTGCATTGCACTTAAAGTCTTTACACTGGCAAGTTTGTACATCGGCTTTTTCATGCATTCATCTCAAGTCAGTACATCCACCAGCTGAACTGAGCAAAGTCTATACATCCGATAGTTCAGCTCGAGGCTAAGTCTGTACAGCCAGTGCATATGTTAAGTCTATACATTGCATCTTTACCTACGTTCTGAACTGAGCAAGTCTATACACTCCTTATCTTCACCTACGTTCAATTCAGCAAGTCTGTACATTGGGCTATTACACAAAGTCTATACATCGCCAAGTCTGCACATGCAAGTAAAGTCTGTACAGCGTCTAGCGTCTTACCTTAAAGTCTATGCATCGGTCAGGCAAGTCTGTACATCGCATCGTCTCATGCAGTGTCTCATGCAAGTCTATACATTCTTGGCAGCTCAGCATCTCACTTAGCGTCTTATGCAAAGTATGTACATCGGTGAAGTCTGTGCATTGGGCGCCTCATTCGTAAAGTCTGTACATTGAGCGTCTCATGTTGCGTCTCATTCGTCAAGTCTATACAACGGCTTGTGTGCTTCATAACGCCAAGTCTATACAACGGCTTGTGTGCTTCATTTTATAAAGTCTATACATCCATTTGTAATGTTCATACTTTGGTTGATGCATTCTGCATTACACACTTCAAAACCTGTACATCATGGTCGCATGCATCTAAGTCCATACACTGCTTGGTGACCTGCATGTGGACTCATTATCATTGTGCATAGTTTGCTTGATCCATTCTGCATTACACAATGCAAAGTCCATACATTGCAAAGTCTACACACTGCATCGGTGAGCTGCATACACTGCATCAAGTCTATACAACGTCTGCACATTACATACTATAAAGTCTGTACAAGGTGTCGACATTAAACTGATAAGTTTCTCTCTGTCTGACAGGTACTGTTCGTGGAGCTTAATGAAGGCACGTGATCCGAGGTTGGCACTTGGCACGTGATCCGAGGCTAGAAGGGCTGACAGGATGCTGCCACGTAGACTAAGGCTTCTGGGCGGGAAATGTGGAAGACGCCCTATCTGCTTCCTACTGTTCTATATATATGAAGCCTCTTCCATAAGAAGGAGGCTAATCGACTGAAGCAGAGGAGAGCCTGCACGATTCAGTGAGAAAGAAAAGAGAAGCAGAAGAAGCAGAGAAGAAACGGAGAAAGAGAGAAGAAGCAGAAGAGAAAGAAATAGAGGAGAGACAGTGAGATCGAGAGAAGAGGAGAGCAGTCTGAAGATCATTCCTTACTAGACCGTGGATCAAATCCAGGCCAGTCAGCTCTATTGAGAGCCACATTGTGTTTCATCGCATACAGCTTACTGTTGCTGTTTGGTTCCTATTTTTGTTTTCTATTTTATACCTTTCTTCAAGCTGTTAGTCAGCATTTGCAGAGGTGCTGCCTCTGGACGGGTCAAGCTGTAATCCCCAGCGGTTGCAGTGGTGGATTCCACTGGACAGCAAGCTGTGTTGCTCAGCAGGCGAGGTGGATACCTCGGACAGCAAGTTGTGAGGCTCAGCGGTTTTTAGGCAAGCTGTGATGCCCAGCGATTCAAGCTGTGAGTCAGCAGTAATCCATACTCGGGTTGAGTGTGGGGTGGATGTAGGTCTGGAGGACCGAACCACCTAAAAACTCCTCTTGCATTGTGCTTTGATTTGTTTATTTCTGTCTTCGCTTGTTGAATGCATAGGGGCGATATGGCTTGATTGCACACCATGTGTTTGACTGTGGTATTGAGTGTCCTTGATATTGTTATTCCGCTATTGGTCATTGTCCTTCTGAAGAAGGAGAGATTTAATTAGCTCTTCAGGTTATCTAGTTTTGTCTAGTTAGCGAACTAGATTTTTAATTGGGCGAAATTTTTAAGGGGAGATTCATTCACCCCCCTCTGAATCTACGCACCGAACCTAACACTTGGTATCAGAGCAGGTGTCTGCACAGAGGGTCCAACGACCTGCAGATCCGATCCTGCTGTATTCGGTGCTATTTCGCTTCTGATATATTTCTTGTCGATTGTTTTGTGCGCTGTTATTTGCTATCTGTTGAAATGGCTCATCCGCCAATTTTCAAAGGTAATGATCTTGATCTATGGCTGAAGAACTTACATTGGTATGTTAGATCGACTGATCCTGAACTTTGGAAGGTAATGGTCCACGGTCCACACAAATTATCAAAAGATAAATCTAGATGGACCGATAAGGATAGATTGAAAGACTCTGTCAACTCTAGAGCATTAGAGTTAATGAAAGCATCACTTGACAAAGGTCTAATCTCATGTGTTTCTCTTGCAGGTCTGCCAAAGAGATTTTAGAGAAACTGAAGCTAGCCAGGAATCGCAACACATGTCTGATGGTGGACGATCATGGACAGTAAGAAGAAAATGAAGAGGAAGATGAAGATGAGGTACCTTCTGAATTTGATAATTATGATATGGATGATTGGATTGTAGCATATAATGATTTGCTTGATTATTGCCAAAAGTTGAAAAAATGAAATAAATCTCTAAAAAGGAAGTTGAATGTTAATTCTGGAGGTGAGGATATGGTAATTCTGAAGACAGAAAATGAGATATTCAGAAGACAACTAAAAGAGTTTGATTCTGCTACTTCAGATCTAGATCATTTGAAATCTGAGAAAGAAATGCTTATCAAACAAATTGGTTTACATAAAAAGAAAAATCAAGAGCTTGCTTGTGAAATTGCTGAACTAAAAGAAAAACTTAGCTTAATTGATGATGATCAGGCTCATGACAATAATGTAGTTCAGAATGAAAAATTGCTAAAAGATTTAGAGTGTGTTAGCTCTGAATTGAATGTTTTAAAATCTGAGAATGAGTCTTAGGAAACAGAGTTCAAAAGTCAATGCTGAAATCACATGTGAATCTGTTTGCAAGGATTGCTCATGTCTGAAAGAAGCTAACGAGAGTCTTCAATTTGATATTGAATGGTATAAGGATCAAGTTGCCTCACTAAGAAATGAGAATAATGAATTGCTCAATAAAAGTTTGAAAGATGAATAGAGAGAAGAAGCTCTTATAGAACAGCTAAGTTACATTACTAATGACGAAAATTCTGCTGAACAAATCCAAAATTTGAAATCTGAGAACAAAAGGATAAAGAAAAGGATTGAATAATGCAAATCTGAAGTCACTTGTGATATTTGTCCTACACTGAAACAGTCTTATGAGACATGCTTAATAGATGTTCAGAACTTTAAGGAACAAAATGGTTCTCTAAAATCTGAAATTGTTAAAGTTAAAAGGATAATGAAGATCTAAAGGCTAGTCTGAATAAAATCAACAAGGAAGCAATGCATATTTCTTCTGTAGAGTCAAGCTGTAACATGTGCTCAGTTCTGCGTGAACGCAATGAGGAACTCTATAGTGAAAATGAACGGCTCAATAAACAAATTGCTTCGTTCAAAGAGGATCACAAAAATCTGATTGCTGAGAAAATTAAAGTGGAAGAAAGACAAAAGGAACTGGTTGAGGAATTGAAACTGTTGTCTAGAAATGAAGAATGTGATGAAGAAATAAAGAATTTGCACGAGAAAATTAAAGAGCTAAATGAACAAAATAAGAAACTCGTGGGCTTAAACACTGTTGCATCTGAAAAATGGCTAATCATTGAGAAAGAGAATGCAGCTAAGAAAGAAATCCAATCTAAGAAGGAAGAAAAATTGAAACAGGAATTAGAAGTGGTCAAAAACCAGAATGATGCTATGCAGAGACAGATTCTCTTATGTGAAGAAGATTTGATAAATTCTGAACTCAAAATCTCCTCTTTGCAATCTGAAGTAAATGAACTTGTTCTCTCCATGCCTAAATCTGTCAAGGGAAAAGAGAAAATGAATGCTCCTTTATGTGATAAAGTTACTAAATCTAATGGAGAGGAAGGATGCAGTTCTCAAGTTGAAAAATTTGTTAAGAAAAACCTGAACACCACCTTTGTTCGCAGCTCTGACATTGCAAGCTGCTCTGAGCCTCCTAAAACATCTACATCTTCAATTTTTCAATTCAAGGCTCAGAAAAATGTAAAACAAACAAAAGCTGTGAACAAGGGTACACAATTGAACAAGAAAGGGAAGAAAAATAAGGTCAAAAATGTCCCTTCTTGTGCCTTAAAATCTGACAGCTCTGTGGTATCTGATGGATCAATGCATACTGCTCATAACTCACCTACTAATTCGTATGCATCTGATAAGAGTGTCTCATGCCATTACTGTGGCAAGGTAGGCCATGGAATGGATGATTGCAGAATATTGGCAAATGATGAGCATGCAAGTAAAGCAATGCACTCTAAGAATTCATCCATTAGAAACCATGCCCCCAGGAAATCTGATGCTTCATGCTATTACTGTGGTAGGTATGCTCACTTAATGAACGAGTGTTATGCTATGAAATTCGATGATAGGATGCGTGCTAGATACACTGCAAATCATCATGGGCGCAAAAGAAACAAACTCACGTCTAACCAGCACATCACTTGTTTCAATTGCAACAAGCCAGGTCATAAGGCTGTTGAGTGTTGGTCAGGGAATTATAGGAATAATTCTGGATCTAGAAGTAAGCATGTTAGGTGCTTTGAATGTGGAAAGTATGGCCATACAGTCAAGGATTGTTGGCATGTTCAGAAGAATTATGTTAACCCCCATGCTGTCAAATTCCCTGTAAAATAATTTGTGAAATTTGCATGTTTTGAATGTGGTAAGCAAGGCCACAAAGCTGCCAACTGTTGGCTGGCTGATTATGGAAAGGAAAATTTTCATGTTAATGAAAGAAACAATCATGCTCATACACATAATTTTCATACTCATGCGCATGCACATGGGCATCATGTTTCTGCTAATATGAATAATAAAAATAAAAATTCTGTGGCTTCATGTTATTATTGTGGAAAACTTGGACATTCTATATTTGATTATCTTCTGATGGAATATGATGACCATGTTGCTAAGAAATTATTTAGAACACCTGTCAGGACTAACGCATGACCCAAAGCTGGTTGGGTCCCTGCATGATCAAGTTGATTAACATGCTACAGGTGTGCCTTGGTATGAAAAAGAGGGGTAAATAAACCAAGGCACTCTAAAAGGAAAACCCCAGGATTCTACTCTTCAGGTCAGTTCTGAACACTATTTAAATTCAATCATCTGAAAATTGCTTGTTTGAGATGGTTGAGTATCCTATTGATCTGATTTGTGTTTAATTGAAACTTTCTGAAAATTTGAAATGAACTTGATGCATTTGATAGTTTCTCTCTCTGATTGAACAAGCATGAATTCTCCTTGAGCATAAATTTTAAAATCATGTGCAGTGCCGTTAAGGGGAGTTTGACTATTGCTTGTATTTGAAGAGTAGTGCATGTCATAAAATTTGAAAAACCTAAAAGGATTTTTCCATTGCATCTAGACGGGGGGAGCATTTCTGTTTGATTACTTTTTCACCTCTTGAACTCCTTCTGTCTAGTAATCTGATCCACTCTCTTGGCAAATATGAATTCACTGCTGTCTCCACTTGTGTAGCTGTTCTGTCTGTACTCCAGACTCAGCTTTTGACTTCTAAACTGAACTGTTCTAATGTTCAATCCTTGTCTCATCATGATAGCTTTCTGCTATTTTCTCAATAAAAATGCCTTGTTGACTCCACTGATTTGCTGCAATGTCAATGTTGATTCATCTGAATGAGGAAAGATTTTAGTCAGTGCACCCTAATCATAAATCAGAAATATTCTGAAAAAAAAAAGAATCTTCTATTATACTGGCTTAAGAATGTCTGATGAATCAAATTGATTTAAGACTAATGTATTCATTAAGTTTTGATCTAAAAGACTTGAAAGTATCTGAATCATTTGTTTAATAAATCTTAACCAACTATCTCATGAAATTTCATATAAAATCTTATGAAATCTTAAATTTTAAAAACCATGGCTCTCCTTGGTCAAGATACATGTAGTTGGTATTGTTCTTAAACTTTTCAAGTGATTTGAGAAATGTCTGTATAATCTGAAAATACTTGAAAGAAATCTTGGTCAGAGCAATGATTTTGGTCACAGAGAAACTGGGTTCTCTATCAAAGAAATAGAGCAAGCCCATGTCATGAAGTGCCATAGTTACCTCTCTTATAAAAAATGTTTGAAAATCTGGCAGAGCAATGGCAAGGTTGTGTTGAGTAACTGGGGATTCTGGCCTCTGATCAAGGTGTCTCCTCACGAAAAAAGACACTCCAAATTGCTAACTACGTTCTCTTTGAGAGGCAATTTGGTTGTCACACTGAGTAACTGGGTCACTTCACCTAAGACGTGTTGTGCCTCACGTAAAAAGGTGTTGACTTAACCAAACTTGCTCAAGAAATAAGTAGAAAATTCTGAAAAACTAAAGATAAGTTCAGACACATTTATCTCTGTTTAATCTCAATACTATCTTGTGTAACTTCCAAAGGAGTCATTGAATTGTAATTGAGTAAGATGGAGGGAGTTTAAACATGAATATCAGATGAGTTTTTGTTTGGTTCATTTCTATTAAAAGCTGTTTCAGATATGAGTATTGAATTTTCCTGATAAACTTTGGATTCATCATTCTTAAATCTTGATAGTAAGTTGAAGATCATTCATAATCTATTATAATTGAAGAGTCTGAAATCCGTTTATCAAGATTTATGAATTTGGTGTGCTGATAAAAATCCTTCTTCCTCATCCATTCATTGGCATCTGCATCTAATGCAATGTGCTTATAGATTGAGGTATTGCTTGATTATCCCTGTGCTTTTGTTGATATCTCCTTTCATCATAATTGGTTTCAGCCTTCAGAACTTTTCTGATCTCTATTCTCAAAGAGGGAGAAATAATTCAGGGGGAGTTATTCATTTAGGGGGGAATCTGCATGTATACTGCACCTTGCACTCTTGTTTTTCTTTCTTTTTGATCATGTCAAAGGGGGAGAAATTAAATTTGGTGACTCACTGTCACTTTGTTGCCATCATCAAAAAGGGGGAGAATGTTGTACCCCTTAGGCACAAGCATATGATATTTTATTTTGATGATAGCAACACAGTGACAGTGACAGTGACAGTGAGCCATTCATTGTGTTTAGTGTACATGCATTACTGCTAGTTACTGCGTATGCAAACACTTGGTCGATGCATTGCATTCTGTCAGATATCAAGTCTATACATCCATTGCTTCAGTTCAATATCTGTTATGTGCATACATTGCATCGGTGCATTGTAAGTCTATACATCGTGTGCTTCTCGTATTTAAAGTCTGTACAGCCCTTGCTTAGCAAGTCAGTACATCGTCCAGTTGCTCACGATGTCCTGGTTAAAGTCTGTACATTCTTAAGGTGCATCATCTCAGCAAGTCTATACATTGGACTTGAGCATATAGGAACTCTATACATCATCCAGTGCATTGCATGCATCGTTCATGAAGTCTGTACATCAGACTTGTCTCCATCGGCTAAGTCTATACATCCCCGTCGGTTCATGCATCAATTAGCAAAGTCTGTACAGCCTCTTGCATTGCACTTAAAGTCTTTACACTGGCAAGTTTGTACATCGGCTTTTTCATGCATTCATCTCAAGTCAGTACATCCACCAGCTGAACTGAGCAAAGTCTATACATCCGATAGTTCAGCTCGAGGCTAAGTCTGTACAGCCAGTGCATATGTTAAGTCTATACATTGCATCTTTACCTACGTTCTGAACTGAGCAAGTCTATACAGTCCTTATCTTCACCTACATTCAGTTCAGCAAGTCTGTACATTGGGCTATTACACAAAGTCTATACATCGCCAAGTCTGCACATGCAAGTAAAGTCTGTACAGCGTCTGGCGTCTTACCTTAAAGTCTATGCATCGGTCAGGCAAGTCTGTACATCGCATCGTCTCATGCAGTGTCTCATGCAAGTCTATACATTCTTGGCAGCTCAGCGTCTTACTTAGCATCTTATGCAAAGTATGTACATCGGTGAAGTCTATGCATCGGGCGCCTCATTCGTAAAGTATGTACATTGAGCGTCTTATGTTGCGTCTCATTCGTCAAGTCTATACAACGGCTTGTGCGCTTCATAACGCCAAGTCTATACAATGACTAGTGCGCTTCATTTTATAAAGTCTATACATCCATTTGTAATGTTCATACTTTGCTTGATGCATTATGCATTACACACTTCAAAGCCTGTACATCATGGTCGCATGCATCTAAGTCCATACACTGCTTGGTGACCTGCATGTGGACTAATTCTCATTGTGCATAGTTTGCTTGATGCATTCTGCATTACACATGTTAGGGTGCTAGGCCCGGATATAGAGGGGGGTGAACGTATCCCTCTAAAAATTATGGCATAATAAAGACTCTGAAGTTCGGATATGCGGAATAGGGACAATGAGCTTTTTGAGATAAGATAATAATCAACCAATTGATCAAACAGTTGGACTGCAACAATGCAGCCACCTGATCAAACTAGAAATGCAGACAGAACAGTGCAACCCAAACACACTTAGCAAAGTGCAATGCTCAAGGTTACTGCTGATAGGAACAATATAAACAATCCAAGATAACACAGCTAACCAGCATGCATAACCTGTGAATGGGAGGTAGGAGGCAAGGAGCGAACGCACAAAACAAACCACTGCACAGTAGATTTTTAGGTGGTTCGGTCCAGCAGACCTACATCCACCCCACACTCAACCCGAGTGTGGCTTCCACTAGCTCACGCTAGAAACAGCAGACTCAGTCTGCAACAGGTGCTGCCACACAGCTTGACCAGGGGAACAACCTCCCCTCTTCCTCCCAACCGGAGGGAACCACTAGTGACACCAGTCACTAGCAAACCAGAGATGCAAGTCTCTCTTCCTCCAGACCGGAGGGAACACCCCAAGTGACTCCCAGCCACTTGTAAACTAGAGACCAAAGTCTCTCTTCCTCCAGACCAGGAGGGAACACCTAGTCTTGCAACCACAAGACCAGAACTGGAGGATCAATCCTCCCTTCCTCTAAACCGGAGGGAACCAACCGGTGACTTCCAGTCACCAGCAAACCAGAAAACAAAGGAAAACAATAAACGAAAATAACTTCAGCAAACAGAAAGCTGAAAAAATGAAATGCACAACGTGGCTCTCAACGGAGCTGACTGGCCTGGATTTGATCCACGGTCCAGTAGACAGATCTTTAGGTAAGCTTGTCTTCCTCTTCTCTTCTCTTCTTCTTCTTCTCTTTCACTCTCTCGATCTCTGCTCCTCTATACTCTTCGGCTCACACTTCTATCTCTCTCTTTCTCTTCTTCTCCTTCTGCTCTTCTTCACTTTTTCTTCTTTTTCTTTTTCTGGATCGAAGGGATTTCTGCTCTTCAGGCTTCTTTTTTTCGATCGCCTTCATCTGAGGACGAAGGGTTCTATTTATAGCAGCAACAGCAGGTGGATAGGGCACAAAACGCGTGTGCCTCCCACGCTCGATCCAGAATCTTCCTGCCACGTGCCATTTTCGTATTTGTTCCTTTAGTATCGGATCATGTGCAGCTAGACACCGATGAATGTTCTTCCTCGGACCTGCAAAAAGATAAAAACCATTAACCTTGAGTGCCATAAGAACTAGAACTGCATGAGGTATGTGGACACGACAAGAGGTGCACTAAACAGAGAACGACACGAGATACAGTGGTGACAAAACAAACACTACTAAGAGAACGACACGAAGTAGAAAGAAAACAACACGAAGTAGAAGGAGAACAGCACAAAGTAGAAAAAGGACGACATGAAATAGACAAGATTACTACAGTACGAGACAGGGAGAGCATGACACGAGGTCAGATGAAAAAACAGCACGAAGTAAAACGAGAATGACACGAAGTGTCACTGTAACAACACGGAGACACGAATGCAAAAATAACACGAGGACACGAAGACAAAAACAACACGAAGACACGAAGTCAGACACGGCTATCACGACACGTGATGAAGCAGTGAAATTTAGAAGAGAAACGACTCGAGGAAATACAGTAATTGACACGAAGACACAACAAGGAACATGACACGAAGTTAGTGAGAGCAGCACGAGGTGAAACGACACGGGCTGACAACAACTCAAGGACGAAAAAATAGAAACCGACACGAAGTGTGGTTACAAAAATAAAAGGACACGAGGTATAGGAAGAACAACACGAACACGAAAATAACAAAGAATTGACACGGAGTGTGGTCAAGGCGAGAAGGACACGAAATTAAACAAGCAGACATAAAAGATAACACGAGATGAGCAACTAAAGGACAGAGAGAAGCGACACGAGGTTCACAGAGAAACGACTCGGAGTTCGTCAGAACTATTCGAGCTGCTTCAGAAACACGACACGAAGTTAAACAACCGAGACTAGGACTCGAAGACATAGAAGACAAGGATAGAACAACACGAAGTATTACCTCATACAAGTTTTCCTGTTAAGCATGGAAATCAACATGAAGTGTTGTAAGCTCAGACGACACGAGATCTTTTCGTGTTAGTGAGGGAAAACAACACGAAGACTCAAATACAGAAACAGCACGAAGATGATGTACAGTCTGATGTACAGACTTTGAAGAACAGTCTAATGTATAGATTTGCACGAGCGAGCTATAGTGCCAAAGTGTAGACTTCACGCTGTACAGACTTGGAAGACCACTGTTAAATGTGTAGACTTGTAGTTTAACATGAAAGAAGGCCAGTGTACAGACTTGCTGTCCTCACAGCTGACGACTCCAGTGTATAGACTTGGAGGCCTGAAGGCGATGTGAGTAACAGTCCAATGTATGGACTTCCATGAGACGCTCAATGTACAGACTTACTGCCAATCAATGTATAGACTCTGTAAATGCATATGAAAGCTTTATGCAGCAGATAACAGTCTGAAACTTCACTTGCAATGATTCACAATGTAAGCAAATAAACTGACTGAACATATGAAAGCCTGAATGAACATTTCAGCAAGATGACTCACAGTGACTCACATCAAACACCAATCATCAAAACCAAATCAATCATCAAAACAGAACATCAATGCATGGTGACTCACAATGACTAAGTCACATTAAAACCAATCATCACAAACCCCTAAAGCCAATCATCAAAACCACAAACCACAGGGGCCAGGGGCACAACAATCTCCCCCTTTTTGATGATGGAAACAATACACAACAATACACAGTGAGTCATTCTGATGATGCAGTACATTCTTATGAAAGTCATTCTGATGACTCAAACTATTCTCCCCCTTTGACTTCATCAAAAAGAAAATAGTTTGAGAAGTGAAGGCAAACTATCATGCAACGATTGAATAAAATTCTCCCCCTTTGGCAAAAATCTCCCCCTTTGATATCAGCAGAAGGAGATACCAAAATGCAAGAGCTCCCCCTAGAAATATGAATGCAAGAGCACAATGCTCCCCCTTTAAGAGTTTCTATGCAGCATGATGCATATGACATGGAAGCTCCCCCTCAATAAGTGGAATCTTATGAGATAGATGAGAAGGTGACCACAGGGGTAAACAAGGAGAAGTTCAGTTCAGTGAACCAATAACATGAGCAGAAGAAATTCTGCCAGATTTTTTTTTTTTTTTTAAGGAAGCTTCAATCCCAGAAAATTCAGTCAGATTTTCAAAGAGATCAATCTCATAAATCGAAAGCATAAGTTTTTCAAAGGCTTCTATCATAAGGGCTTATGAATGACATTTATTGAATAGCATGGTTTAAACATCATGTATGCAGAGTTTATCAATAAATTTCTGTATTGATATCTAAAACGATATTTTAATAAAAATGAACCAAGCCCTCATATTTATCTTGATTATCCTCCCTTTGTCTTACACAATCAAATCTATTGACTTCTTTCAGAATTACATGCACTAGTATTGAAGTCAAGCAATTATGAAGTCATATGATTTTGTCTAGGGTGGTAGCAATTTGATTTTAGCATCAATATTCAGATATTTCAATTTGTTCAACAATTTCCATGCTACAAATTTTACGAGCACTCTAGTTCAGTTCACACCTTGTAACTAGAGGATATACCTTGATCAGAGGCCAATATCCCAAAGCACTTAGTGTGACTAACTGTCATGCTATATTTGAACAGAGATAGCATTTACACATCATGACACACTACAACTCATTTTTTTTTCAATTTTTTTTTAATGAGTGAATTGTATTTCTCAGTGTGCATGCCATTGCTCTGCCTGATTTTCAATGAATTCTTAATCAGAGTTAACTAAGGCACCTCATGACACAGTCCTTAGGACTTGTGTTTCTCAGTGACCAATGTCATTGCTCTGACAGAAAACCCTTTAGACATTTCAAAGACATTCATTTGCTTCAAAACAATATTAGTCTCATGTACTTAACCAAATAAAGTCATGTATTCAAAAGTGCAGATTTCAGAGATTTTTCACAAGACACAGCATGAGACAAAAGGTTAAGGTTTATTAAACATGATTCAGATATGTTAAGAGATTTTGAAGTTAAACTCCATGAATACATTAAGCTTAAACCACATGAGTTATTTCAGTCATTCTTAAGAATGTATAATAGAAGATTTCTAGTTCAAGAGTTTTTCAGATTTATGATCGAGATAGCCCATTGAAATCTTCATGAAAGACTGATAGAATTCTGAAGCCAAATGATACCAATTGATAGGAGAATTATCGATTGTTAAGAGAGATTTTGAAGCACAAAGTTTTCAGAATATGATCAAGGTTTGTCAACAAAATCAATAAGAAAGGATAAGCTATGAATTCTGACAAATGTATGCATTTGACAACCTATATGCAATGCATTGACTCCCCCTTACAATATGCATTCAAACTCTCTTTTTGGCAAATATAAGGAGATGCAATGCACTATATGTATGCAGGGACATGCAAAGACTCAATCATTGAATGCTATGCAAGAATATGTAACTTACTCCCCCTGAAAACATGCAATGCTTGCACTGAAAACTGAACATATGATACCAAATGATATCGTGACTTGTGCACAATCAGACTGTCCTATCAGCAAAGTGACCTATGGTACTAGACGGAGCACTTGGTCTAAAAGACCACCTCACACATAGTAAGAACCTCCAGACAGACTTCCCTGCCTTTTGGTACCTTACCATTTATATACCATTGAGGTCATGCATGATAATTCAACATGCAGTCCTATATGCAATTCAGAATGCTCAGTGAGCTATTGCAATACACAAGTTTCAAGTCACACTCATAGGCAGTTCAGATTTTTTCAGAAAATTTGAAATACAATTTGTTTTCAGAGTCTATGCATAACACAATTATCAAGCAATTGCAATTAGCCTATGTATGCATCAGATACAGACAACCCTTCTTAATCTGATATTTGCACAGAACTCTCAGCAAATACATGATCAGAAAATAATGCACATGGCAAATGATGAATGCAAATGCAAAAACAGATTTAACTTGCTATGCATTAAAGCTAAAAATAAGAAGAACAGGAAGTTTACCTGAAGGGTTCAGTATGGGGTTTTCTTCTGGAGTGCCTTGGATCATTACCCCTTTTTATTTCAGTTCCAAGGCACACCTGCATAGCAATGTTATTTTGCACAAACAGGTACCCAAGAAGTCTTGGGTCTTGACATGACATTATTACTTCTAGCAGGTTTTCTCAATAGATTTTTAACTTGATAGCAAGGAGCAGCAGTTTTCAGATCTAATTTATGCACATTCTTATTAGCATGACTTCTATGTGCATACACATGAGATTTTCTGTTAACAGAATAAAAATTCTGTTTACCAAAACCGGTTTGGTTTTGATATCCTGCCAGCCAACAGGTTTCAGCCCTGTGACCTGGCTTCCCACAATGATGACATGTAAATTTCGCAACATGGAGTTTAGTAGGGTTATTTTGAACATGCCAACAATTTCCAGCTCTGTGGCCTGGCTTTCCACAGTTATAACATGAAGGTTTTGCAAATTGTCTTACAGGGAATTTAGCATGTTTGAGATTCACACTTCTACCCTAAATATGCCAACAGTCCTTGACTGTATGGCCATGATTTCTACAGTGAGAGCAATAAAAGGCATTCTTTTTAAAATTGAGTTCATTATTGCCATATCCCCCTTGGGCATGCCAACAGTCCTTGACTGTGTGGCCATACTTCCCACAGTGATAGCATGCAGAAGACTTTCTATTAATGGCAGGGAATTTAACAATTTTAGAATTGAATTTTCTACCCTGAGCATGCCAAAAATCAATGGCCCTGTGGCCATGCTTTCCACATTCAAAGCATGAAATAGAATTTCTTTTAAAAGAACCTGACCAGCATTCAGAGGCCTTGTGACCAATTTTGTTGCAATTAAAACATATAATGTGCTGGTTCTTGTTAAAGACATGCTGATTTGCAAGGTGTTTTGTATGATATGAACATGATTTTTCCTTACTACTTGCAAACCAACAATGAGCAGTAGTGTGTCCTACTTTATCATAATTAGAACATGTGACATTCTTTTTCTTGACCAGACACAGATTTTCTAGCATGCTTGTTGCCATCTTTTTCCATCACAAAACAGTTACTCATAAGATGTCCATACTTACCACAATAATGACATGAGCCATTTGATTTCTTTAAAACATGGCATTTATCTGATGAGTTTTTAGCATGCAGATTGTTCCTTTGAATTTTTGATGTTTTATGATTTTTATTTTGTTTTTCTATTTTCTTAGCCTTGTACTGAGGTGGAGATGAGATAGAAGGCTTTTCCTGTTAGAAGATTTGACAAAGACAGTTTTCAGGTTGGCTCCATCAACCTTCCTCATGACTGGACTGTAACCCAGTCCTTCCTTGTTAAAGTTAATCTTTGTTCCCAGTATTTTCTGAACAATGGGCTGTTTGTCTTTTGATGTAGTGGCTACATTTGAAGTATTTACAAAGGATGTCATTACTTTGTTCTGCAAAGCCTTCTTATTTAGATTATTGTAGCCCAAACCTTCCTTTTTGACATTGACTTTTACACCTAGCAGCTTGTCTAGGTTTTTCTGCCCATCAACAAATTTAGACAAGGAAACTTTCAAATCCTGAATTTCATTTTCAAGAGATGCAATGTGTATTTCATAACTAGCGATCTCTTGTTCACTACAATTGACAGCTTCATTCAAAACCTTGTTAGCTGTTTTGTATTCTTCAATTTCCTTTCTCAGCTCATCTACCTCTTCAGTCTCGTTTGTACAGATAGCTTTTCCTTTTTCCAATGTGAGAAGTCTTTCAGACATGGCACTGTTTAACAATTTTAATTTTTCAACTTCTTCTTTAAGCTTATCATTTTGAATTAACTCATTTATTAGAAGCTGATCTTCTGAGTTAATCATGCTTTCTCTCCTAGCTTCAAACTCCCTCAATTCCTTTTGTTGTTTTTCAAAATCTTTCTGTAAATCTATGTTTACAGATTTTATGGCATTAAATTTTCAATCAGCAAATCATTCTCTCGTTTAAGTTTCTCTAATTGTTCTTCATTTTCTTTAGAGAACTTTCTGAGAGAGTCATCTTCAGATTTTAGATTGTTCAGTTCAGAGTAAACACATTCAAGTTCCTTCTTCAGTTCTGCATTCTGGTTTTTATACATATGATTATCAGACAGACATGCATCATGAGATTGCTTCGTACTTGAACAATTTTTACATGGAGAGCTAGAACTATCTACCCGAGTACTCTTTTTCAACTTTTTATACTGTTTTCTTAACAGTTCATGAGATTCAAATAATTCAGCATATGCATTCTCCCAATCTTCTAGAGAGAAATTCTCGAAGAGATTTACCTCATCATCATCATCTTCTTCAGTTTGATTGCTGCCTTGATCGCTGGCACTTTGATTTCTTCTGTTGGCCATCATGCAGCTGTCCACATCTATCTCCTGAGTTCGCTTCAGTGTATCCAGAATATCTTTAGCAGAACTGCAGTCAAAGAAACATGAATGAAAAGCTCTATCAGTAGCTGCCTTCATTAGATTTATTGCTATCTGATTTTCTTCATGCATGGATTTGTGACTGTCAGTCCATTTGGACTTTTTCCTTGGTAGTTCATGAGGACCATGTGAAATTACTTTCCACAGGTCTGGATTCACAGATTTAACATAATTCTTCAAACCAGCGAACCATGCATCAAAATGCGTACCACTGAAGATCGGTGGATGGGCCATGAGAACACACAGATTAACGCAACAAGAATATTGATGCACTAAAAACAAATTAGCACCTAAGATTGCAAGATCGATCTGCAGGTCGCTGGACCTTGTAAGCAGACACCTGCTCTGATACCAACTGTTAGGGTGCTAGGCCCGGATACAGAGGGGGGTGAATGTATCCCTCTAAAAATTATGGCCTAAATTAAAGACTCTAAAGTTCGGATATGCGGAATAGGGACAATGAGCTTTCCGAGATAAGATAATAATCAACCAATTGATCAAACAGTTGGACTGCAACAATGCAGCCACCTGATCAAACTAGAAATGCAGACAGAACAGTGCAACCCAAACACACTTAGCAAAGTGCAATGCTCAAGGTTACTGCTGATAGGAACAATATAAACAATCCAAGATAACACAGCTAACCAGCATGCATAACCTGTGAATGGGAGGTAGGAGGCAAGGAGCGAACGCACAAAACAAACCACTGCACAGTAGATTTTTAGGTGGTTCGGTCCAGCAGACCTACATCCACCCCACACTCAACCCGAGTGTGGCTTCCACTAGCTCACGCTAGAAACAGCAGACTCAGTCTGCAACAGGTGCTGCCACACAGCTTGACCAGGGGAACAACCTCCCCTCTTCCTCCCAACCGGAGGGAACCACTAGTGACACCAGTCACTAGCAAACCAGAGACGCAAGTCTCTCTTCCTCCAGACCGGAGGGAACACCCCAAGTGACTCCCAGCCACTTGTAAACTAGAGACCAAAGTCTCTCTTCCTCCAGACCAGGAGGGAACACCTAGTCTTGCAACCACAAGACCAGAACTGGAGGATCAATCCTCCCTTCCTCCAAACCGGAGGGAACCAACCGGTGACTTCCAGTCACCAGCAAACCAGAAAACAAAGGAAAATAATAAATGAAAATAACTTCAGCAAACAGAAAGCTGAAAAAATGAAATGCACAATGTGGCTCTCAACGGAGCTGACTGGCCTGGATTTGATCCACGGTCCAGTAGACAGATCTTTAGGTAAGCTTTTCTTCCTCTTCTCTTCTCTTCTTCTTCTTCTCTTTCACTCTCTCGATCTCTGCTCCTCTATACTCTTCAGCTCACACTTCTATCTCTCTCTCTCTTCTTCTCCTTCTGCTCTTCTTCACTTTTTCTTCGTTTTCTTTTTCTGGATCGAAGGGATTTCTGCTCTTCAGGCTTCTTTTTTTCGATCGCCTTCATCTGAGGACGAAGGGTTCTATTTATAGCAGCAACAGCAGGTGGATAGGGCACAAAACGCGTGTGCCTCCCACGCTCGATCCAGAATCTTCCTGCCACGTGCCCTTTTCGTATTTGTTCCTTCAGTATCGGATCATGTGCAGCTAGACACCGATGAATGTTCTTCCTCGGACCTGCAAAAAGATAAAAACCATTAACCTTGAGTGCCATAAGAACTAGAACTGCATGAGGTATTTGGACACGACAAGAGGTGCACTAAACAGAGAACGACACGAGATATAGTGGTGACAAAACAAACACTACTAAGAGAACGACACGAAGTAGAAAGAAAACAATACGAAGTAGAAGGAGAACAGCACAAAGTAGAAAAAGGACGACACGAAGTAGACAAGATTACTACAGTACGAGACAGGGAGAGCATGACATGAGGTCAGATGAAAAAACAGCACGAAGTAAAACGAGAACGACACGAAGTGTCACTGTAACAACACGGAGACACGAATGCAAAAACAACACGAGGACACGAAGACAAAAACAACACGAAGACACGAAGTCAGACACGGCTATCATGACACGTGATGAAGCAGTGAAATTTAGAAGAGAAACGACTCGAGGAAATACAGTAATTGACACGAAGACACAACAAGGAACACGACACGAAGTTAGTGAGAGCAGCACGAGGTGAAACGACACGGGCTGACAACAACTCAAGGACGAAAAAATAGAAACCGACACGAAGTGTGGTTACAAAAATAAAAGGACACGAGGTATAGGAAGAACAACACGAACACGGAAATAACAAAGAATTGACACGGAGTGTGGTCAAGGCGAGAAGGACACGAAATTAAACAAGCAGACATAAAAGATAACACGAGATGAGCAACTAAAGGACAGAGAGAAGCGACACGAGGTTCACAGAGAAACGACTCGGAGTTCGTCAGAACTATTCGAGCTGCTTCAGAAACACGACACGAAGTTAAACAACCGAGACTAGGACTCGAAGACATAGAAGATAAGGATAGAACAACACGAAGTATTACCTCATACAAGTTTTCCTGTTAAGCATGGAAATCAACACGAAGTGTTGTAAGCTCAGACGACACGAGATCTTTTCGTGTTAGTGAGGGAAAACAACACGAAGACTCAAATACAGAAACAGCACGAAGATGATGTACAGTCTGATGTACAGACTTTGAAGAACAGTCTAATGTATAGATTTGCACGAGCGAGCTACAGTGCCAAAGTGTAGACTTCACGCTGTACAGACTTGGAAGACCACTGTTGAATGTGTAGACTTGTAGTTTAACATGAAAGAAGGCTAGTGTACAGACTTGCTGTCCTCACAGCTGACGACTCCAGTGTATAGACTTGGAGGCCTGAAGGCGATGTGAGTAACAGTCCAATGTATGGACTTCCATGAGACGCTCAATGTACAGACTTACTGCCAATCAATGTATAGACTCTGTAAATGCATATGAAAGCTTTATGCAGCAGATAACAGTCTGAAACTTCACTTGCAATGATTCACAGTGTAAGCAGATAAACTGACTGAACATATGAAAGTCTGAATGAACATTTCAGCAAGATGACTCACAGTGACTCACATCAAACACCAATCATCAAAACCAAATCAATCATCAAAACAGAACATCAATGCATGGTGACTCACAGTGACTAAGTCACATTAAAACCAATCATCACAAACCCCTAAAGCCAATCATCAAAACCACAAACCACAGGGGCCAGGGGCACAACAACACAATGCAAAGTCCATACATTGCAATGTCTACACACTGCATCGGTGAGCTGCATACACTGCATAAAGTCTATACAACGTATGCACATTACATACTATAAAGTCTGTACAAGGTGTCAACATTAAACTGATAAGTTTCTCTCTGTCTGATAGGTACTGTTCGTGGAGCTTAATGAAGGCACGTGATCCGAGATTGGCACCTGGCACGTGATCCAAGGCTGGAAGGGCTGACAGGATGTTGCCACGTGGACTAAGACTTCTGGGCGGGAAATGTGGAAGAAGCCCTATCTGTTTCCTACTGTTCTATATATATGAAGCCTCTTCCATCAGAAGGAGGCTAGTCGACTGAAGCAGAGGAGAGCCTGCACGATCCAGTGAGAAAGAAAAGAGAAGCAGAGAAGAAAAGGAGAAAGAGAGATGAAGTAGAAGAGAAAGAAATAGAGGAGAGACAGTGAGATCGAGAGAAGAGGAGAGCAGTCTGAAGATTAGTCCTTACTGGACCGTGGATCAAATCCAGGCCAGTCAGCTCTATTGAGAGCCACATTGTGTTTCATCGCATACAGCTTTCTGTTGCTGTTTGGTTCCTATTTTTGTTTTCTATTTTATACCTTTCTTCAAGCTGTTAGTCAGCGTTTGCAGAGGTGCTGCCTCTGGACGGGTCAAGCTGTAATCCCCAGTGGTTGCAGTGGTGGATTCCACTGGACAGCAAGCTGTGTTGCTCAGCGAGCGAGGTGGATACCTCGGACAGCAAGTTGTGAGGCTCAGCGGTTTGTAGGCAAGCTGTGATGCCCAGCGATTCAAGCTGTGAGTCAGCAGTAATCCATACTCGGGTTGAGTGTGGGGTGGATGTAGGTCTGAAGGACCGAACCACCTAAAAACTCCTCTTGCATTGTGCTTTGATTTGTTTATTTCTGTCTTCGCTAGTTGAATGCATAGGGGCGATATGGCTTGATTGCACACCATGTGTTTGACTGTGGTATTGAGTGTCCTTGATATTGTTATTCCGCTATTGGTCATTGTCCTTATGAAGAAGGAGAGATTTAATTAGCTCTTCAGGTTATCTAGTTTTGTCTAGTTAGCGAACTAGATTTTTAATTGGGCGAAATTTTTAAGGGGAGATTCATTCACCCCCCTCTGAATCTACGCACCGAACCTAACAGATCCATGGTAAGAAATTAATTATCAAGTTCACTCATATTACTTTGAAAGGGGTTGATGCATGTTTCTTGTTTTTGGGCTTATACTAACTACCTTACGTAGTTTTCCTTTTCCCCACTGCAAGTGTCGACCCCTGGGGTCGACACCTACCTGCCTGGGGAGTGGTTCTTATGTTGGCAGAACCTTGTGTGAAAGGTGTTGACACCTGGGGTTGACACCCATCACCTGGGTCCTTTTTTTGGGACAGACAGAACACCTGGATTTGGGTGTCGACACCTACACCCTGGGTGTATTTTTTTGTTAAGGGACAGAACTTGCTGAATTTGGTGTCGACACCAGGTGTCGACACTTGTACAGGCGCGTCCAGAATGGGATTTCTGGTTTGGTTTCAAAACCCCCATTTGGGGATCCATTAGGCATGGGTTTTTACCAACTCACCCTTAAGGTTTCTACACTTGGTTGGGTGAGGTTTTGAGAGGGTTTTGTCAAGGGCTTTGTAGTCTTTTTACACTTTCATTCCTTTGGTATTTGTTCTTCATACGATGGCTATCTTTTTGGGCTAAACTCTTTCATCCTTGCAGGAATGGAGGATAGGGCGTTGCACACCTGATGGAGGAGGAAGAAGAAGCCACAGAGATTGCCTTCCACGAACCCAAGCATCGATCTGGAGGTGGCTGCTGTTGTTCTCCACCGTCTGCTATCTTGGGCATTTGTTGCTACAAGACAGGCTGCTTCCACTTCGCGGTTTATCATTTCCAGTGCACCCTTCCATCCTATCTCTAAGATTTATTGAAGATCTAAAGGGGGATCTCTTGAGCTTTCATTTCCACATTTCTATTTGAGGATTGATCTATATCTGAACCGGGCTTATATTTATTTATAGTTTTCTTTAATAGATGATCTCAGAGTGGCATCTCCGTGTGCGTGGATTCTCATCGTCGTGCGAGAACACGCGTGTGTGTGTGCGCCGTTGTGCCCGTGTGTCAATTTTGCTGCCATCGAGTAGCGATTTTAGTGAAATCCTCTCGGGTTGAGAGGGGTGGACGTAGGACGGCACTCGGGTGCGTCCGAAGCACCTAAAAAATTTCTTGTACTATGGTTTGCTGTTTGTGAGATTATTGTTCCATCTTATTCATTCTGATTTACGTGTGTGTTGCGGTGAGCTGAGAGTTCATTCAATCTGTCAATGCTTTACATTTTATCCGAGTGGTTCACCAAACTATGCTGGAGAGTTGTGAGAGCTTGCTTGTTTGCCACTTCATTAATTGATATTGCTCCATAACTAGAGTGCTTTATTAATTCATATTAACATCTCTGCACATCTATCATGATAGTGTTTACTGTTGCATCTTCATCTCAATATTTTAGTTTTAATTTTAAAAAAAGGGGGCACAACCAATTCACCCCCCTCTTGATTGCTTTCCTAACCGGGCCAATAGGGATCATCAGAGGGGTTCCGGTGGGGGGGGGAGGGGGTTTAAGGAGGGTGGGGGGAAGGGGGAGGTCGTCGGTGGGAGGGGAGGGGGGGTTCATGGAGGGTGGGGGGGAGGTCGCCGGTGGGAGGGGATGTGGGTTTCAGGGAGGGTGGGGGGGAGGGGGGGCTCGGAGGGGGAGGGGGAGCTCGGCGATGGGAGGGGGTTCAGGGGGGAGGGGGAGCTCGGAGGGGGAGGGGGAGCTCGGAGGTGGGAGGCGGGTTCAGGGAGGGTGGGGGGGAGGGGGAGCTCATGGGAGGGGGAGTTCAGGGAGGGTGGGGGGAGGGGGAGCTCGTCGGTGGGAGGGGAAGGGGGGTTCTGGGAGGTCGTCGGAGGGGGAGGGTGGGAGGGGGGGTTCAGGGGGGGAAGCTCGATGGGAAGGGGGGTTCAGGGAGGGTGCGGTGGGATCGGCATGGCATCTGTGGAGCCGACCAAATGGAGGGCGGCTGGGGCGAACAGGTCAAGCCTGGACGGGGCCAACGGCGGTGGGCGGTCGGGGACGACAGCTGCAGTGACGGCCTATTTTTTACAAGAGATTTCCGACTTGTATTCAACTTAATCGGACAGTTTATTAATATTGGTGCTCTTTAAGTTATACCATTGATTTTCTTGTTGAGACTTTCACAGCGAGAACAATTTTTCTATCCAGCTATATTTGTTAGGCATTTTAATGAAGAAATATATTTCACCGGGTAGTATATATATATATATATATATATATAAGGCTGGATGAAGGCAATGGCCGAAGGAGAAGATTTCTTAGAGTCGCCTCTGGGAGGATTTGAGAATTAAATCTTTATTTTATTATTAAAATGTTAGATAATATTTTTATTAGAGCTCCACTATCAATAAGAGTGTCTATTAGGGATTTTTTTAAAAGAAATTTTAGAAATGTTCTATGTAGAGATGACTATAATTGGATGGCAACATAACTCTGCACATTAAATGGTGTGCATGTTCCACCCTTACCCCATATATAATCATGTGCAAATTGAAGTGTGGAAGGCTGAGAAAAACCCAAAAGGTTAAAGGATTGTTTAACATATGTACCCTTATAAACTTATATATTTAAATCCCGCATTTAGACGTTTTACTATTGGTATCCCTGATATATCTAAAATGTCTAAGATTATACCCATGTGGTTCTCATGCTGTTAACGATGGACGAATATGTTCGTGTGAATATGTCGTAGAAATTGTTAGGCCACCCACCTCATCCTCTCCTTGGTGGTGGCATCAGTGCGGTGAGAGATGCCCCCCTCTCACACCCAAGGTTCTCTGTCGCGACCCCCTTTGAGATTTGTCGCCTCTTTCCCTATCGTGAAGGGGGAGGACAAGGGAAGACAAGCGAGGCTGAGGCCCGTGGTGGGCACCATGGAGGGACAGCGTACGCGACAGTTGATGTTCCTCTGGCTGGAAGTCCTAAGCACACCCATGTGGCTCTCATGAGTGGCAACCACGGCACTGCCAAGTTGTGTATCTACTAACTCCACATCCCTACCACCGATGCTATTTGTGTAGGGGTACACTGCACAAGGGTCAACCCTTGCAGACCCGGGGGTCGACCCTTCCATGGCTATAGCCTTCAGCCTGTCTCCCCTTTTGGGCTTCGCATGCACAAGGCCAAGAAAAAAATAAAATTCACCTATTGCTGGGAAGGAGTCGACTCCCTCCTGGCTCCTTGCTGTCGCTTGGGCCGCTGCCTAGGGGGTGTCGACTCTGGAAGTCGACACCTTCCCATCCCACCCACCCCCCTTCGTTGTCTAGCCCGCTAACTGGGGGTGTCGACTCTGGGAGTCGACACCTCCCCAGCCGGTCCTACTGTTCTTTGCAGTGTGTCCCCTGCTGTTCTATACAGCGTGTCCATCCTTTAAAAAAAAGGAAAGGGGGGGAATAGAAAGAGAAATAAAGAAACACAAGGGCAATAAATGAACCAAGCCATGGCACATCCAAATTAGTCCATTTTTGGGTTCCCCTCTTTCTGCAGTTTGAACCCCCCCAAAAAAGAAACAGAACAGCCAAAAAAAAAGAAGGGGAAGAAGACTCGGAGGTTCCTCTGGGTTTGCACAAGCAGCAGAGAAGGGTGGAGGGCCCACCGGCCTCTCCCCCTTTCTCTCTGCGATGTGGTGGTCTTAATAGAAAAAAAAGAGAGCAGAACAAAAGAGAAAAAAAGAAAAGGGAATGGAGAAGCCTCGAAGGTCCCACCTCAGGGTTCTGTGTTGTGCAACCTGAACAGGAACAAAAGGGGACATCAACAAAATGGGGAAGAAGATGACCCAGAGGTCCCACCTCTGGGTTGTGCAATCAGCCTCTCCCATTGGCCTCCCCTCTCTGCTGTGTGTAAAATGAAAAAGAGAGAGAGAAGAGAAAGAGAGAAAGAAGAAAAAAAGAGGGAATCATAGAGGCACATCTCCAGGTCACGGGACCCTCTAGGCTACCCCTTCCCTGGGTCGGCAGACCCGAACTCATTTAAATGAGATCATTCACCTCAAAAAAAGGGACCCTCTAGGCTGCCCTCGCACTAAACAAACGAATCAACCATATAAATAGACGAATAAAATTATTTTTAAAAATTTAGTGCGTCCATAGTAACAGTCGACTTATAGCAATAGGTAAATACTCCAAAAATTCTGCTTGTGATTTCAAACTTTGTGGATTTTAATTACATATAATTATGTTTTTACATTTGATTTTAATAGAAATTTGATGTTGATCTGACTCAAAAATGTGGATTATTTAGCTTTGATGTTCTTCATTTGAATATTTTTATAAATTGGATGTTATTTAATTTGATGTACGCATAATGATAAGTGAGATGTTATTTACTTTTATGTTATATAAATACATGGGGTATTCCGTGTGAGCTGAGGTGCGTGGGTGCGATCTAACATTACACGCACCTCAGGAGAGCATGTTAAACCCGTGTCAATGAACCTTCCCATTCAAGACTTTGGGATTGATGTGTATGTTCTCATTTTTTATGAGAATGTATATATCTACCTCAAAGTCTTGAATTGTCCCGTTTGGACAGTATGTGAATGTTTGATCACACTTAGGCAGTCATTTACTATATGTGTTTGTATGGTTTGTTAAGAATTTCGGTTGCGTCTCCTCACTCTTCTCTGATATACCTTTATTGGTTTTAAGTGTTTTCTTAACCACTTACTTGTAAGTGTTTGTTGTACTCGGACTATTTCCTTAGTGAACTACCCAGAAATAAGGGTTCGGGAGTTTCCTCGAACACCTTCAAGGCATGGGCTACCCGGCCCCTCCGACAATCCAGTGGGCCCGACCAACGACCCCAACCCGTTAGCCGAGGTGAACGATGGCACCAGCAATCGATCGGGACCACTACCGACTCCTAAGTTGCGGACTTTGCCCGCATTCTACACGACCACCCGGGCCATCCCGGGGACACTCTGACTACAAGCCGCACCACATGGCACTCAATGAAAAGGCCGGGGGGCTACCCCGGGATGCCTTCCTTTTACCCTCCAAGGTCAAAGGGAGACCCAAATAGGTCAACCATAGGCTCAGGAGACCCGTAGTACGTGTGTACGGCTCACACACGTGTGTTCGGCATTCTGCCAAAAACCTTGTGGACGCACGTGTTTCAACCCTTCTACACCAATCCATGGGCCACCCCGTGATTCCGGTACACCAATTGGGTCCTATGACGACCCCCCAGCAAGTCGGGGCCACCCCCGACCCACAGACACGTGGCAACAAGCCACTGAACTTAGCTCTCGGGCCAACCCGAGGCTACCCAACCAACCCGTCGTGCAACATGGCACGTAGCACGAGGCAAGGCCCATCGGCCCAAGGTGCCTCCTTCCAGCCCCTACGGACCTCTACCCTTGGCCCTTAGCCAAATTCAATGTCCGTCGGCCACCTACGCAGCTCGTTCGGCAACCCGGGGTGTGTCAGGCATTCGCCCGAGCACCTTGCGAGCGGCCACTACCACTCAGAGAACGATGGCTCCCATGGGCCATTTCAACCTCCCGGAACTTTATATCCCCCATGGGGTATCCCTAGACGATGAAGGAAGACCCCCAGGGGCCAACCCTCGGGGTTACGGCTTTGCCCGGGGCCCGTGTGCCCCAGGGCATGGCCGTGCCCTGGGGGAGGGTGAACTCCCCAGGGGGGCGCACCCTCTTCCCAGCCTGGAGGCCCGACGGCCCTCCCCAATCCCTGTTTGTGCAAATGCGGTCCGAGGTTCGTGCAAAGCTCGTTCGTCATACCCGTACGTGGAAGAATTCGCGAAGACGAAGTCCCGGGAATACGTGGAGTCGCACACGTCAATCCCTCGGTTTACGCGCACAAGCAGCCAGTCAGCCAGTCCAAGCCCGTATCCTTTATCTTCTAGCATCCAAACGAGTCAAAGTGGGGCTAAAATTAACCAAAAAAAATCGGTTTTATAGAGGTGGGACCACTCCCCCTCTCTCTCCTCTACCAGGTCCGCCCAAACCCCCCTTGGGGAGGGGTTTAGGCAGACCAGCTTGGACCCCCAAGCTGGTCCGCCTAAACCCTTGTACAATAAAAAAAAGATTTTTAAACAAAAAAAGAGGACTTTGGTCCGCCTAAAACCCCCTTGGGAGGGGGTTTAGGCGGACCAGCTTGGACCCCCAAGCTGGTCCGCCTAAACCCCATCTCTCACACTCCCACACATACACAAAAAACACACATAAAAAATTCAAATAAAATAAAAATAAAAGCACTATTTGGGGGTTTACCCAGACCAAGTTGGACCCCCAACTTGGTCCGCCTAAACCCCACCCCCCGCCCCTCCAAACTTTTATAAATTGCCCCCTTACCAACAAGCATAGGGCAATAGGATGTATGAAGCAACGCACGGACACACAGTCGGACGAGTGATCTTCCCCGGCCTAATTGTCGCACCCTCAGACTCTTGAGGCTTTCGACAAGGGTCGGGAATGCGAGAAGACAAGTGCGCGCGTGGTTGGCTTGCTAGTCGGCTCACACACACCGAGGGTATGTCTCACGTACTCCCCTCATGCGGTGTCTAGCCGTCTCATGACACGTCCATCCCCGCCACGTGTAAGATGACCGTACCAATGGCAAATACGCCTGCACCCCGGGTCCGCCCGTGTACGTCGACTTACGACACTTACGACGGTGACGAAGGGTACCTCGTAACGACCGTGTCGGCCCTCGACGCGGAACCGCGTGCCCACCGTTCACCTGTCAACCAGTCGTCGGCCCCTCAGATTGACAAATCAAGTCTAGTCGGACCTTTGGCCCGAGAATTACAGTCCCGGGGCTGACCTTGACTCTCCAGCACGACAACACTCGCCGTCCGAGGCCCGTACCCTACCGCTCACCTTGAGCCGCGTCCGACCTCCGCCAGGCGCCAGCCCGTGTCCATTCTAGCCACCAAGGTAGTCGGACCCACACCAACTCCTCTGTAAAGAGTTCCAGTAAAACACGTGGACACCCGCTTTGTCACGTAATGACCCGGGGACCGACTCACGTGTCGGAAATGTCCCGCGGATTGCGCCCGTTGTACTTCGGCCACTCAGGCCCGCTTGTAACGCCCATGTGGTTCATCATAATACCAGTGAAACACATACACCCGTAATCGGGCCCCCAGTTTCGTACCCACACCACTCGACATTCGTGCCCGATACCCTAACCCCAATGAATACCCCCCAGTCTAACGCGTACTCCTAGCTGTTGAATACACCCGGCCCTCCACCCATGGCTTCAGACACATATACAGACTTTTCTTCAGCATGGAACGAAGGTATTCAGATTCAATCCGATGTAAATAAACATCAGTTGCTTGCGGCCGGTGGGGAAAGAATGTACACGATTCCCGCAATCGCCTACGCACTCGCACCCATGGAACCCCTTCTCTCCTCGTGTCTCCCGATAGCCTGAGCCCACGTGCCGCGCCCCGGTGGCGCTTCCCCAGTCAACCCTTGGTTCCATCAGTGATTGTCGAGAGATCGACTGGCACGCTCGCACCTTGTCCGGTTAACCTTTATCCCGACACTTACGTGCCATTCGACCCTTTCCGACTTTCCGTGAAAGGAGAGTGCCCGATACCGCCGTGAGAGGCATGCACCCGTAAGGAGGATACCCGAGATACATCAAACTCCTGTATTTTTCCTTCCCCGTTGTACTCCTTCCTTCACCCCGATTAATCGGCCTAAAAACCCACGCAACAGTGTTTAAGAAATTTTTAAAGTCAAAAAATATTTTTGGTATATAGGAGAAGTGTGGGGAGATGCTGTCGAAATTTTCAGCAAATCGTGCAACACATATAGTAAGTGATTGTGCGATCAAACCTTCATGGATGGGCTAAAAAGTGATAATCTAAATAATAGTCCTCTTCCAACTGCAAATGGTATACGGCGAACGATGTGAGGAAAGGGTCGGGTTTATTTTCAGGAGTAATGATGTCAAAGTTATTTGTGTATTAACATTTATTGGGTGCAGGTAAAATGTTGACAGATCGTTCATGGATGTATCGTAGAATAGTTGACCGAGTGGTGTCGGATGACTTTAATTATGGAGTTGAGAGTTTCATTCAATTTGCATTGGGGAATCCAAATACAGCAATAGACCGCGACGGTCACATTCGATGCCCTTGTTCAAGTTGTAGAAACTTGAGGTGCCGTTCACCATGGGATGTGCAACATCATTTGTACAACAAAGGGTTCTTGGATGGTTATACGTATTGGACGTGTCATGGTGAGAAATTCTTGAGGTATGAGCCCGACAATATTGCAGGCACAAGTGGGTATGTGGATATGGTTGTAGATGTTGCTAGTCCTAGTTTTAATGTTCATGAGGAACATGCATACATGGAAGAAGCGCCGAATAAGACAGCCGGAAGATTTTATCAACTACTTAGGGATGCTGATGAGTCACTATGGGATGGTTGTGAAAAGCATACTCAGTTGTCTACAGTGTCACAATTGTTGAACTTGAAATCTAAATTTCACATCAGTGAGACTTGTTTTGACCGTCTCCTCCTCTTGATCAAGAGTATGTTGCCTCGAGACGAGAAGTTGCCAGAAACTTTTTATCGTGCAAAAAAGATGGTCAATGAGCTAGGGCTTGGATATGTGAAAATAGATGCATGCCCGAATCATTGTATGTTATATTACAAAGACGATGCAGATAAAATATCATGTTCTATTTGTGGCCATGACAGATTCAAACCTAAGAGAGGGGTCAATTCAAAGCGAAAAGATGTACCTTACAAGGCATTGCGATACTTCCCTCTTGTGCATAGGCTGCAGCGGCTGTATATGTCCTCAAAGACAGCTCGACATATGACATGGCACACTGAAAGAGTACGACGTGCCGATGATATAATAAGTCATCCTACCGATGGTGAAGCTTGGACCCACTTCAGTCGTACTCATCTTGCTTTCTCAAAGGAGCCATGTAATGTTAGGCTGGGTTTATGCACAGATGGTTTTAATCCATTCGGTGGTTCAGTGGCATATTATTCTTGTTGGCCAGTGTTCATGACACTGTACAACCTTCCGCCGGACATGTGCATGAAGCGAGAAAATCTATTTTTATCCTTAGTAATTCCTGGTCCAAAAAGTCCAAGAAAAAATTTGGACATATATCTCAGGCTGTTGATTGATGAGCTCATTTTTTATGGACTGATGGAGTTGTAACTTATGATGCATGTAGGAAGCAAAATTTTATTATGAAGGCTGCACTGATGTGGACAATAAGTGACTTCCCTGCATATGGAATGCTATCTGGTTGGAGCACACATGGGATGTTAGCATGTCCATACTGTATGGAAGATACCAAATCATTTGTATTGAAACATAGTGGGAAAGCATGCTAGTTTGATTGTCATCGGCGGTTGCTACCAAGTGACCATCCTTTTCGAAGGTAAAAAGACTCGTTTAAAAAATATACTATTGAAATAGATGAAGCAGACTTGCAACGGGTGTTGGGTCGACATATGGCGACACGGGTGCAAAATTTACCTAATGTAGTACAATTATCTGGTAGCACACGACAACTCTCTAACTTTGGAAAGGATCACAATTGGAACAAGAAAAATATTTTTTGGGAATTACCTTATTGGTTAACTCTTCTTGTACGACACAATCTGGACGTCATGCATACCGAGAAGAATTTTTTTGATAATGTGTTCAATATGATCATGAATGTTAAAGGCAAAACAAAGGACAACGCCAAAGCGCGTATGAACTTAAAGATGCTTTGTAAACATCCAGAACTGGAACTACAGAACGTAAATGGAAAAACTGTGCAGCCTAAAGTAACTTACGTGCTTAATGATACACAGATCAAGGAAGTGTGCCAGTGGTTGAAACAGTTGAGATTCCCAGATGGATATGCATCCAACATAGCCCGTTGTGTGAATGTTAATGAGGGGAAAATATATGGTCTGAAAGGTCATGACTGTCATGTGTTCATGGAGAGGCTAGTGCCCATTGCATTTTGTGATTTGTTGTCAAAGCCTATATGGGGAGCACTGACCGAGCTGAGTCAGTTTTTCAAGATTTTATGTGCATCAAAACTTAGACTTCGGGATGTACAAACTATCGAAGAAAATATGGTCACAACCGTTTGTAAACTAGAGAAGATATTTCCTCCGGTATTCTTTGATTCAATGGAGCACCTGGTCATCCATTTGCCATACGAGGCTATTGTCGGAGGGCCAGTATAATTTTGATGGATGTATCCATTTAAGAGGTATGTGAGAATTTTGGTTAAGTTGCATGTCGTCCATGGTCGATACATGTCATTGCCATCTGACTTGTTGTTGTAGGTGCATGCATGAATTAAAAATGAAAGTTCGTAACAAGGCAAAGGTGGAGGGTTCGATTGTTGAGGCATATATTGTTGAAGAAAATTTGAACTTATGTTCCATGTACTTTGAGCCAGAGATTCTAACTCATCGTACTCGACCTCCACGTAATGATGATGGGGGGGTTGATGATTCGTCTGATCGGCTCTCTATATTTAAGCATCCTGGACATGCGTTCGGACGTTGCTCGACTCGCATGCTCGAAGATAGAGAGTTGTACACCGCTGAGATATATATTCTTATGAATTGTATCGAGATTGGACCTTATGTTGAGTAAGTTCTTAACTCACATTTCCAGCAAGTCCATAAGTTATTCATCCTTCTTCTGCAGTTCATTTAAAGGAGTAGTGTATTTATATTATAGATAATTTGATTCAGAATTAGCACAAAAATGTCCAAATATCCAAGACGTTAGAAGTTTTTTACCAAATGGCTGAGATATCGAGTTAGTGTTGATCGTTGAATATATATGTTTGTATTTACTTTTGTTGAGGTAATTGTTATTATTTTAACTACTCTAATTTACATATAGGTTGAACAAGGTCTCATTACTGATCAAAAAGTACAATAGATAAGTTATGGCCCCTCGAAAGTTGCACGTGCCTATCCAGGATATATTGTGAATGGATACAGATTTCATACGAGGGATTATGGAAGAAGTAAGTCTACGATGAACAGCGGCATATCTGTTAAGGGAAGTGTATACAATGAAGTGAAATTGGACTACAATGGTATTCTTGAGGAAGTCTTAGAACTTCAGTATTTGGGACGAGACAATCATGTATACCTATTTAAGTGTCATTGGTTTGATCCTAATTATATTCGACATGACACAACTTATGGGATTGTCGATGTCAAACATAGGTCTAAACTTAATACCTATGAACCATTCATTATAGCGGCACAAGCCTAGCAAGTGTATTATTCAAGCTATCCATCATCCAAGAATAAAGATTGGTGGGCAGTTTGCAGGGTTAAAGTAAAACTATTTCCCACTTATGTGTTAAATATGAGTGAAAATATCTCAGAGGTTGCCAGTGCTGAATATTTTCAATCAGATGAAGTTGGCGTTGTCGATTCCACGTATATTAATCTGGATGAATCTGATGAGCCACTGTCATTACGTAAGGGAGATGAAGTGGAAGAAGTCGATCCGACGGAGCTAAATTGACACGCCCCGAGCCTTTAATTACAGCGGAAGACTCGCTCGGGGAGTGCGAACAGCCGGCATGGTAAGCCTCTTGTATGCAAGAATCAATCAGAGCGCAAGACAATCACACAAGTAAATGCAATTGCACAAGATTTTAATCAAACTTCAACTTTATTTCATAAATGATCAATATTCAAGATGCAATCACTAATTTGATTTCCATTTTTACTAGACTCAGAAAATAGGAAAATTACATTGACTCAATCTAGACACTTTAACTTCCTAAGTCTTCACTCTCATCTTTATAACACTTTCACTCGCTTCCGGATCCACTACTAGTATAGCCCGAATCTGAATCCGAACTATTTCCATCTCCTGAAAAATATTGGAAAATAGGTCATGACCACACTTGTCCAGTAGGTATCTTCGCATCAACATGAAGGCACTATTTAAGTAATTATCATTTTTGCTCTAAAGAAATAAGGTAAAATCATGCGAATGCGAATCAATCATGCGATCAAATCAATAGAAACAAGATAACCATGTAAGATAGAATGATCAAGAATGAACTAGCAAGAATATAACAAGAACATGATATTGGCCTTCCATGATCAAGAATGTAACGAGATTGTACTAGCAGGCCACATATTCCTCACTTTAGCATCTTATACTTAAGAGCAAGTGCTTCGTGAATTTCTGTGGAATATCAAGCAAGAATGTCATGTCGTGCCGTGGATCTTCACTTATTTACAAAAATAGTACTCCCAGCGCAATGCGACGCCAGTAGCATCATAACCCATGGTTTATAAAATAGTATGTTTCCGGCAATCAGCCGAGGGGACTAGCATAGAGCCCTTGAACACAATCAGTGCTCGATCGCATCTTCAGTTATAAATTAAGCTACTTCCACGTAGTATAACAGTAACGTATGGCCAAGAATATAGCACTTCCAATAATTTCATGATAACTAAAATGAATGAATGCTTCAATTTTGAATATATGAGATCAAGAATGATATTTAAACTAAGTTATGCTTATAGAATAAATCGACAGCATAACGGTATTTTCCTTAACTTCCATTTCTTTTAGATCAATTTAAGCAATATGACAAGTTCTTAGATCAAGGTTTGTCTAGAATCATTGGAATATCAACCCTTGGTCAAACCTTGGGTTAACATAAACAAGCTATGTAATGGTCATTTTCTGGGCCGTTACATTATGTAACGCACCAGTAATGGGCCGTTAAAGTGATCCGAGTTCATAAAGATAAAAAAATAGACTCAGAGGAATGTGATGGTCTAGGCACTGGGCCGTTACATGAGCCTGACGGTCTAGTTCAAGGCCGTTAAATTTCAAGAATCAAAATCACGATAGAGTGTTCTAATTAATGGGCTTTCATTGGTACAACCAACTCGGCGTCCTAGTGGGAATCCCAGGCTCGCGGAGAATTACGGAGCCTTGAAACAATGATTTCCTAGTCCATTGGAAGGATTATCCAATAGAGAGGTCCTCATGTCCAAGATTGTATTCCTATAGTGCAAAGTGTGAACTAATGACAACATACCGGAATATGTGCCATGTACTTATAGAATTGACTCTATTGACAGAGAGAGATATGTATATTCAATGTGAACATCATGATAAAAACTCCGTCAATACAATGTTAAAAAGTCATGCTTTATAGTACAAAACTATAGAATTTGGTTTAACATAACTTAAGTAGAAGTGGTGACAAAACATGCAATACCTATCATGAATAATCAAATATCCTTAAAATCACATGCTTAGGTTTAAAACTTAGGTAACTAGGTTTTAACCATAATAAGATTGGCAGGTTGTATTCAGTCATAGGGTTGACAGAACACATGATATAACGGTCTGGAGATGGGGAGTCACAGTAAAAGTGACGGTCAGGACCCAGCCGTTACATGATTGTAACGCGTCTGTCCAAGCGCGTTAGAACCAACCGTGCAATTCCAATACCACAAAGTGGGTAACGGTCTGTTGTAGGGCCGTTACTTCAAAGTGACGGTCCTATGCTAGTGCGTTACAGTATCTGCTAACAGAAAATAATCATAGAAACTAAGAGATCAACTCACATCATGTCTTTTATCAAAACATGATGAGCTTCTAGTCATGTTAACGAAGTAAGGCCATCTACATGCATAGGTAATCAGGAATAGATGAATAGTCATGTTTTAATTCCTTAATTTGGCTAAGAGGTGCATGATGTGCATAGAACAAATAAAACATGAAATCAATGCTCTATAATGCATGAAATTCAATCAAACCAGAGGGCTTTTAGTCCTATCATGCTGTTTTTGTCGTTCATGAGATAACCTACCTCTTACTTAGACTGTAGTTTCTGAATTTGGTTGAGAACTCTGCCCTAGATCCCTTCCTTCTCTTGTGACTTTTTCAGCAACTTCTTTAGGCTCTAACTCCACGCCCTCTTGACCTAAAGATGTGAAATTCGGAGGGGAGTTAGTCTAAAGTATTATAAACAAATTATTCTGTAGAACTTACCTGAGATAATGACTCCTTACCTTGCTTCCTTACGCCCAAAAAGTAAGGGTCGCATAGTTCAGAACTATGCCCTATTTATAGAGTTTAGGCTAGGGTTTGAGGATTTAGATCGAGTTTAGAGTCCTTATTTCATCAAATCCTAATCTCTAAGAGTCCTTAGAGTCTTTACAATCCTTCCCAAGTCGATCCATAGTGGATAGGAACATCAAGTTCCAATCTTTTCATGAGTCCCTTCACTTACGGAACTAACAGGAATGTAACGGTCGAGTGCCCATGCGTTACATGGCTGTGGCGGTCTTACGATATACCGTTACAGTCATCGTAGCTTAGAGTTTCAATTTATGAAAACTCTTTTGTTAATTATCCAAATCATTATCTTATATTATTAGTATTTATCCTTAATATTCGTGGATAGGCTTAAATACCTTCTAGAATATGGGCCAAACCTAATGGTCTAGGTCCTAAACCCTTTTGGACTTCAATTAAGTGGGTTGGGTTAATTGATTAACACAATTTTGGCCTTATATTGATTATTTAGCCCAATTAATGCCAGAATATTATTTAAATAACTAGGAATTACTTTTATAAATTTTGGGGCTCTACATAAATATTGATGTTAGAGGGGAGGAGGAATTGGATGAAGAGGAAGAGTTCGAATCTGATGAGGCTACTATGGATGACGAAGATGATGATGAGTTAGATATATCATCAACATGAGGGAGGCATGTTTTGATAATTTAGTAAGATATTCTTACTTTTTTGCATAAATTTTAATAGCATTTATCTAGCCTTATATAATTGTAGATTAATATGTATTAATTATTTTGTTAGTAAAACAGAAATGGTCCGAGGAGGTCGTACTGGGAGTGGGAGGAGAGAGGGCAGTGACAGGGGCTCTACTCCCTCCTCTTTGGCATCTTCTTCGGGCACAGGTATATCTATTAAAATAGTTAGTTGGCCATACGTTTTAATTATTTACTAGCTTAAAAGAATTTTTTATAGGTCCAAGTGTCGACTCACGACCACTTGTACATGTGCCACCCCCACCACCTCCTGCTGCATGTGTGTATATTTTAATTTTTAGCAAAATATTCATTTTACTTATGAAAATTAATTCTTACAGGTCCCAGTGCCCTCCCACTAGTTGTACAGACACCACCCCCACCACGCCCCGCTGCAGGTATGTATATTTTAATTTTCAGCAAAATATCCGTTTTACTTATGAAAATTAATTCTTACAGGTCTCAATGCCCTCCCACTAGTTGTACAGACGCCATGCCCACCACCTCCCATTTAGGTATGTATATTTTAATTTTAAGCAAAATATTCATTTTACTTATGAAAATTAATTCTTACAGGTCCCAGTACTTTCCTAATTATGTATATTTTAAATTTCAACAAAATATCTATTTTACTTATGATATTTAATTCTTACAGTTCACAGTCCCCTCCCACCACGACCACATGCGCCACCCCCACCACCTCCCGCTGCAGGTATGTATATTTTAATTTTCAGCAAAATATTCGTTTTACTTATGAAAATTAATTCTTACAGGTCCCAGTGCTATCCTAATTATGTATATTTTAATTTTTAGTAAAATATCTATTTTACTTATGATATTTAATTCTTACAGTTCACAGTCCCCTCCCACCACGACCATATGCGCCACCCCCACCACCTCCCGCTGCAGGTATGTGTATTTTAATTTTAAGTAAAATATTCATTTTACTTATGAAAATTAATTCTTACAGGTCCCAGTGCCCTCCCACCACCTCCCACTTGTACAGGGCACATCCCCACCACTCAGCCACTTGACGGTGCCGGTAGTCGTCACGAGGGAGGCACGGCCCATGATGGACGTCGCCCGTGCTGGATCTCCGGGTAAATTTATAAGGTTATTACATTCAATATTTAGCGTTCAACTGTCTAATGTGAATATTTTGACATTTGCAATTGCAGTTCTAAATTTGAACCTTCCAATGTTGTCCGTCATTATATGGATCTAGTAATGGCACATGTGCCCGGGCCAGTATTATCTTTCAAAGAATTTCCGATCGGCGTCCGCGATTCATTGTTCCACATGTTCTTAGTAAGTAATTACATCATTTAATTAAAGTATTTTCCAAACTCAATTTACAACAATATACTAACTGTGAAACTTATTTTATTTACAGCGAACTTATCGATTCACGAGTGGAAATGACGCGATGCGCTGTCGTTCTGCCTGGGAGTCTGGGGTATAGACAAATTACCGAAAGAAAGTACATGCAGCTCATAAAATGGCTAAAAAAAAGGCTGGTGGGAGTGAAGACCGACAGCTGTGGAAGGAGCACCGCCCTCTATGGATGAGGAAGGAGGATTGGGACATAGCATGCGACATATTTGCCTCGCCCGAGTGGATAGAAAAGTCCCGAAAAGCCAAAACAAACAGGGCATCACAACCAGGTGCAAATTTACATACGGGTGGGTCCGTCTCTTTCGCAGCTCATAAATAAAAAATGGTAAGTAATGTTTCAATTTATCTTCTTACATTTTATTAATATATATGATGTTTTTTTACAATGAATTGTATAACATGCTGTGGAGCTTAATCGAGCTCCGTCGTTCCTCGAGGTGTTCGACAGAACACACAAAAAGAAGGGGACAGATCAATTTGTGAGTGAGAGAGCTCAGTCAATAGCGGTAAGTTTATCTACATATGTAATTACCGTTTATTTAAATCGGATTGATTCATATGAAATTGACTAGTTATTTTATTAAATTTTTAGGAAACATATAGGAGAGCTGTGACAGAGAAGTACGGGGGAGACGCGCAGTAGCTGGAGTTGGATCCGGCGGAATGGGTGGCAGCAGCTAGGCTACCGAAGAAGCGCCAGCTATATGGTTTTGGGGAGAGACCGGACTCTAGCGCGGTGATATCATCGTGTGCGAGTTCAGGCTCTGCCTAAACCAGTAGCAGTGCCTTTAGTATACCTCCACCTGCCCCAGTACTTCTGCCAGTGACGTCAAAGACATCGTTCGATCGGAGATCTCTGATTTGCAGCGGCAAATCCGAGAGGAGATGTCTAGCCAGTAGGAAACTATGTTGCAGGCAATCATTGGCCTCCTCTCCCAGGCGAGAATTCTCCCTCCTGGATCCACCACCATGGCACAAGCCCATCAGGTGAATGTTTATTATGTTTTTATTTTTACAGAATTACTCAATTATAATAATAATTAATTCAAACACTAACTTAGTTTAGAAGAATTCAGATAATTAGGGGTTCGGGGGTCAAAATTGTAAAATACTGACCTGATCGGTGCGTCGATCGTTCCAACAGGACTTATGAGGTAGAAGCGACTTGTGAGAGCTGACGGAATCTAAATCGGATATCATGTTTGAGCCCGGCGCTCAAATAACTAAGTGTCATTTCAAAACTAACTTAGTTTAGAAGAATTCAGATAATTAGGGGTTTAGGGTCGAAATTGTAAAATACTGGCCTGATCGGCATACTGATCGTTCCAACAGGACTTGAGAGGAAGAAGTGACTTGTGAGAGTTGATGAAATCCAAATCGGATATCCGGTTTTAGCCCAGCGCTCAAATAACTCAATTCAAAACTAAGTTAGTTTTCAAAACTAACTTACTTTAGAAGAATTCAGGAAATAAGCGATTTGGGGGTCCAAAATATAAAATACTGGCTTGATCGGCATGTCGATCGTTCCAGCAGGACTTGAGAGGTAAAAGTGACTTGTGAGAGCTGACGTAATCCAAATCGGATATCCGGTTTGAGCCCGGCGCTCAAATAACTCAATTCAAAACTAACTTACTTTAGAAGAAGTCAAAAAATTAGGGGTTAAGAGGTCAAAAATATAAAATACTATTCTGATAGGTGTGCCGGTCGTTCCAACACGACCTGGGAGATAGTCGTGAGTTGTGAGAGTTGACGGATTACAAATCGGATATCCGGTTTGAGCCCGGTGCTCAAATAACTAAGTTAGTTTTCAAAACTAACTTAGTTTAGAAGAATTCAGATAATTAGAGGTTCGGGGGGTCGAAATTGTAAAATACTGGCCTGATCGGCGTTCCGATCGTTCCAGCAGGACTTGGGAGGTAGAAGTGACTTGTAAGAGCTGACGGAATCCAAACCGGATATTCGATTTGAGCCCGACACTCAAATAACTAAGTGTCATTTTAAAACTAACTTAGTTTAGAAGAATTCAGAAAATTAAGGTTCGGGGGTCGAAATTGTAAAATACTGGCCTGATCGGCGTGCCGATCGTTTCAATAGGAGTTGGGAGGTTGAAGTAACTTGTGAGAGCTGACGGAATCCAAATCGGATATCCGGTTTGAGCCCGGCGCTCAAATAACTCAATTCAAAACTAAGTTAGTTTTCAAAACTAACTTACTTTAGAAGAATTCAAGAAATTCGGTTTTCGGGAGTCTAAAATATAAAATATTGGCCTGATCGGCGTGTCGATCGTTCCAACAGGACTTGGGAGGTAGAAGTGACTTGTGAGAGCTGACATAATCCAAATCGGATATCCGGTTTGAGCCCGGCGCTCAAATAACTCAATTCAAAACTAAGTTAGTTTTTAAAACTAACTTACTTTAGAAGAATTCAGAAAATTAGGAGTTCGGAGGTCCAAAATATAAAATACTAGTCTAATAGGCATGTCGATAGTGCCAACACGACCTGGGAGGTAGACGTGAGTTGTGAGAGCTGACAGATTCCAAATCGGATATCTAGTTTGAGCCCGGTGCTCAAATAACTAAGTTAGTTTTCAAAACTACCTTAGTTCAGAAGAATTCAGATAATTAGGGGTTCGGGGGTTGAAATTGTAAAATACTAGCCTGGTCGGCGTGTCGATCATTCCTGCAGGACTTGGGAGGTAGAACTGACTTGTGAGAGCTGACGAAATCCAAATCGGATATCCGGTTTGAGCCCGGCGCTCAAATAACTAAGTGTCATTTCAAAACTAACTTAGTTTAGAAGAATTCAGATAATTAGGGGTTCGGGGGTCGAAATTGTAACATACTGGCCTGATCGGCGTGTCGATCGTTCCAACAGGACTTGGGAGGTAGAAGTGACTTGTGAGAGCTGACGGAATCCAAATCAAATATCCGGTTTGAGCACGGCGCTCAAATAACTAAGTGTCATTTCAAAACTAACTTAGTTTAGAAGAATTCAGGAAATTAGGGGTTCGGGGGTCCAAAATATAAAATACTAGCCTGATCGACGTGTCGATCGTTTCAACAGGACTTGGGAGGTAGAAGTGACATGTGAGAGCTGACGTAATCCAAATCGGATATCCGGTTTGAGCCCGA
Source organism: Amorphophallus konjac (assembly GCA_022559845.1). Classification (NCBI taxonomy): domain Eukaryota; kingdom Viridiplantae; phylum Streptophyta; class Magnoliopsida; order Alismatales; family Araceae; genus Amorphophallus; species Amorphophallus konjac. The sequence goes on from CM040121.1 coordinate 264,214,149, forward strand.
CGCTCAAATAACTCAATTCAAAACTAAGTTACTTTTCAAAACTAACTTACTTTAGAAGAATTCTGAAAATTAGGGGTTCGGAGGTCCAAAATATAAAATACTAGTCTGATAGGCGTGTCGATCGTTCCAACACGACCTGGGAGGTAGACGTGAATTGTGAGAGCTGACGGATTCCAAATCGGATATCCGGTTTGAGCCTGGCACTCAAATAACTAAGTTAGTTTTCAAAACTAACTTAGTTTAGAAGAATTCAGATAATTAGGGGTTCGGGGGTCGAAATTGTAAAATACTGGCCTGATCGGCGTGTCGATCGTTCCAACAGGACTTGGGAGGTAGAAGTGACTTGTGAGAGCTGACGGAATCCAAATCAAATATCCGGTTTGAGCACGGCGCTCAAATAACTAAGTGTCATTTCAAAACTAACTTAGTTTAGAAGAATTCAGGAAATTAGGGGTTCGGGGGTCCAAAATATAAAATACTAGCCTGATCGACGTGTCGATCGTTTCAACATGACTTGGGAGGTAGAAGTGACATGTGAGAGCTGACGTAATCCAAATCGGATATCCGGTTTGAGCCCGACGCTCAAATAACTCAATTCAAAACTAAGTTACTTTTTAAAACTAACTTACTTTAGAAGAATTCTGAAAATTAGGGGTTCGGAGGTCCAAAATATAAAATACTAGTCTGATAGGCGTGTCGATCGTTCCAACATGACCTGGGAGGTAGACGTGAATTGTGAGAGCTGACGGATTCCAAATCGGATATCCGGTTTGAGCCCGGCGCTCAAATAACTAAGTTAGTTTTCAAAACTAACTTAGTTTAGAAGAATTCAGATAATTAGGGGTTCGGGGGTCGAAATTGTAAAATACTGGCCTGATCGGCATGCGGATCGTTCCAGTAGGACTTGGGAGGTAGATGTGACTTGTGAGAGCTGACGAAATCTAAATCGGATATCTGGTTTGAGCTCGGTGCTCAAATAACTAAGTGTCATTTCAAAACTAACTTAGTTTAGAAGAATTCAGATAATTAGGGGTTCGGGGGTCGAAATTGTAACATACTGGCCTGATCGGCGTGTCGATCGTTCCAACAGGAATTGGGAGGTTGAAGTGACTTGTGAGAGCTGACGGAATTCAAATCGGATATCCGGTTTAAGCCCGGTGCTCAAATAACTTTATTCAAAACTAAGGTAGTTTTCAAAACTAACTTACTTTAGAAGAATTCAGGAAATTAGGGGTTCGGGGGTCCAAAATATAAAATACTGTCCTGATCGGCGTGTTGATCGTTCCAGCAGGACTTGGGAGGTAGAAGTGACTTGTGAGAGCTGACGTAATCCAAATCGGATATCCGGTTTGAGCCCGGCGCTCAAATAACTCAATTCAAAACTAAGTTAGTTTTCAAAACTAACTTAGTTTAGAATAATTCAGAGAATTAGGGGTTCGGGCATCAAAATTGTAAAATACTGACCTGATCGACGTGCCGATCGTTCTAGCAGAACTTGAGAGGTAGAAGTGACTTGTGAGAGTTGACAAAATCTAAGTTGGATATCTTGTTTGAACCCGGTGCTCAAATAACTATGTTAGTTTTCAAAACTAACTTAGTTTAGAAGAATTCAGATAATTAGGGGTTCGGGGGTCCAATATATAAAATACTGGCCTGATCGACGTGTCGATCATTCCAGCAGGACTTGGGCGGTAGAAGTGACTTGTGAGAGCTGACGGAATCCAAATCGGATATTCGGTTTGAGCCCGGCGCTCAAATAACTCAATTCAAAAGAAGAATTCAGAAAATTAGGGGTTCGGGCATCAAAATTGTAAAATATTGACCTGATCGACGTGCCGATCGTTCTAGCAGAACTTGAGAGGTAGAAGTGACTTGTGAGAGTTGACAAAATCTAAGTTGGATATCTTGTTTGAACCCGGTGCTCAAATAACTATGTTAGTTTTCAAAACTAACTTAGTTTAGAAGAATTCAGATAATTAGGGGTTCGGGGGTCCAAAATATAAAATACTGCCCTGATCGACGTGTCGATCATTCCAGCAGGACTTGGGCGGTAGAAGTGACTTGTGAGAGCTGACGGAATCCAAATCGGATATCCGGTTTGAGCTCGGCGCTCAAATAACTAAGTGTCATTTCAAAACTAACTTAGTTTAGAAGAATTCAGATAATTAGGGGTTCGGGGGTCGAAATTGTAACATACTGGCCTGATCGGCGTGTCAATCATTCCAACAGGACTTGGGAGGTAGAAGTGACTTGTGAGAGTTGACGGAATCCAGATCGAATATCCGGTTTGAGCCCGGCGCTCAAATAACGCAATTCAAAACTAAGTTAGTTTTCAAAACTAACACACTTTAGAAGCATTCAGGAAATTAGGGGTTCGGGGGTCTGTGGACGCACTAAAATTCGCTCATCGCGTGGTTCGTTTATTTGGCTTTGCTTATTCGTTTATTAAGTGCGTGGGCGTGCCAGTCACAAAGTGACAATTTATTCGGGCTCCGAAGAGCCCATGGTGCGCTCGATCTGACTTCGTCAGACGATTGTGTGGTTCGTGTCGGGACCAGATCCCGTCGTGCCATGAAGGCCATGACGTCATTTGTTGGGACGCTAAAGGGTGATCTAGAGGGGGGTGAATAGATCAATCACCCGTTAAAAAATTACTGCAGCAGAATCAAATACGGAATGAAAACTTCTACTAAACAGATAGTGGGCACAATGCCAATGCCACCCAGAACAGATGAAGAACCGTCCTAAGCATACATCTACTGTGCGAAGATAGAAATATAGAAGCTAGGCAAACCACAAAACAATCACACAGTAGACAAAGGCTTTTAGGTGGTTCGGTCCTCCAGACCTACATCCACCCCACACTCAACCCGAGTGTGGCTTACTGCTGACTCACAGCTTGAACAGCTGGGCATCACAGCTTGCCTTACAACCGCTGGGCAACATAGCTTGCCGTCCGAGGAATCCTCCTCGCCCCGCTGAGCAACACAGCTTGCTGTCCAGTGGAATCCTCCACTGCAAACCGCTGGGCAATACAACTTAGCCGTCCAGAGGCAGCACCTCTGCAATCCGCTGACTAACAGCTTGAAGAAGATGTAAAATAGAAAACAGAAAATGGAAATAAACAGCAATCTGAAAGCTGTAAACAATGAAGCACGATGTGGCTCTTAAAGAGCTGGATGGCCTGGATTTGATCCACGGTCCATCAAGAACAGATCTCCCTCGATCTCACTCTCTCTCTTCTTCTTCTTCACACTCTGCTCGAGCTCTCTATCTCTTTCTCCTTCTTCTTTCTCTTCTTCTTCTTCACACTTCTTTCACTCTCTACTCTTCTCTTATTTTCTTCTGCTGGATCGTGGAAGCTCTCTCCCCTTTTTCTCTTATTCTTCTCTCAGCTTCTACTCCCTGGCTTCGATCACGATCAACCTCCATCTGAAGACGAAGACTCTATTATATACCAGCAGCAGCAGCAGCAGGGCGCGTGTGGCTTCCACAGTTCCCGCCCTAAGAATTCGGACCACGTGGCAGCATCCAGCAGGCTGTCAGTACACGTGTCCTCATCTGGGCACTCTCCTTATCCTCGGATCACGTGCCCAGCACCAGTACGCTCAGCAACTGGAGTTAGATGGCGTCAACCCACTTGCTCTAAGGAGTTGACGCAGCCTTCAGAGATACTTTATCAGCAAAGCTCAAGTCTGCTGCGTTGACGCTTCCAACCCGCAGTGTTGACGCATCAGAGTAATCCAGTAAGCTTCTTTCTTGATTGTTTGAACTACAGCGTCCACGCCACTTGATCAAGGCGTTGACGCATTGGTGTCCAGTGATCAATGTCTTCAGTATATAGGCGTGCTGCGTCGACGCTGCTAGCCCATAGCGTTGACGCAGTGGTGTTCCAGCAGCCAATACTTTAGCTTGTTTGCTTGCTGCGTGGACGCTACCAGGCCGTGGCGTTGACGCAGTGATGTGTTCCAGTAGCTAATACTTCTACTAGTATACTTGCTGCGTGGACGCTGTGGTCATTCTGCGTTAACCCTGCACACACAAAAATCTTATAATCATATCATTGAACAAGTGATTATTTAAATCATATAACACTGAGTGTATATATTCTGAAACAGCAAATGGGCAAGTATGTACATTGAGAGAGTGTATAGACTTGGAAGTCTTCTTGTGAGCTCAGTGTATATACTTTCCAATGTCTAGACTACAGGAGATGAAGACCAATGTGCAAACATGAGCTATGCAAGCTACAGTGTCGTTGTATGGACATGGGGTTCAGCTGAGGATGTATGGACTTGCAATGCAAACAACAATGTATAGACTTCATGTAAAAGCCCAATGTATAGACATTGAAATCGAAGACCAATGTGCAGACTTTGGATTTCACTGTGGATGTACAGACTCTGAGGAAATGAAACGAGTCAGTGTACAGACTTCAAATTGAAGACAGCTGCTGTATAGACTTTGAAGATGGAAGCCAGTGTACAGACTTTCCACCGACCAGTGTATGGACTTCAATAGTGAACGGCTGTACATACTTCATGTGAAAACCCAATGTGTAGACTTGAAGAATGTGAGACGATGGCTAAGACACTGCACAATCGGATGTATAGACTTTCGTTACTGTAGCAACGTGTAGACTTTGCCTTAGACGCTAAGTGAGACGCTCAATGTACACACTTCAAGTCCAGAGTATGGACATTGCCTTAGACTCTAAATGAAACGGACTTTAGCCAATGCAATGTATAGGCTTGAATGAAAGTCCAATGTATAGACTCTTAGCCATGAATAAATGCAATGCAGTCTGATGTGTAGACTATGCAACCGGCAGCCAATGTTCTGATGGGTCGACGCATCAGCAAGGGTGGGTCGACCCACTACAGTTCAGACTGTAGATACATGCAGAGACATGATATCTGACAGAATGCAATGCATATGTATAAAGAACAAATGCTATCAATGCTAAACATCATCATTCATGTTGCTATCATATGCAGAGTGCTCAGGAATAAGAATGCACAGAAATGCACTTTGTTTATTGCATTCATCAAAACACAATAACATTGCTATCATCAAAATACAATATCAAATGCACTCAAATGCACTCACTGTCTTGCTATCATCAAAACCAAATAACATTACTATCATCAAAGCAACATAGCACATGCTTGTGCCTAAGAGGCACAACATCATTTACATCTCCCGTACGAGGGAACACCCTTGATTAATTACCGAAATTAGGGGCCCTACGGCCGAAAGGACTGACACTAACTGTGCAAGAGAGAGGAGCAGGAACAAATCACATTAATATCCACATCGGGGTAAGGGCCACGGGCCATATTGGTCACTCATGGACCTTTTTCGTATTCGGACGAAGGTCCGTAGTAGAGACGCGGTGGAAGCCGGGATGAATCCGTTCAAATATCTGTCGAACGCGCGGCAATTTTAATAGTGGCTCGAAAGGGGTCCGGTCCTGAGGAATGGGTCCGGTCTGATCAGAATGTCGGCCCGATGCGAGGTCGGGTTGTGGCCGTATTGAGGTAATCCTCGCGACTTAGGCCTGACCTGCAGGGACGGCATTGTTATTCCCTTCCGCATCGGGTCACGGGAGAGACATGGCTGCAATGATAGATTTTATCGTCTCTTTATCTGGGCTTCCGATTATAGATATACATATGTATTTCCTTTTGCTTATTTCCCTTTTATGTATTTTTGTGAATGATTTTTTTTATTTTTTATATTATTATCATCATTATTATCTCACATTTTTATTTATTCCTTATATATATATAATCGGCTTTATTTATTTTATCATAATTTTTATTAATTTATTATTATTATTGTTACCATTATATACATATTATACATATATTTTTGGAGAGAGAGTGGGCCACTGGAGGGCCAAAAAAAAAGGGGGGGCTGAAGGGACGTGCCGACGAAGGGCGGCTAAGCTGGGCGTGCCGGTGAAAAACGCGAGCGGGTGTACCGCTGAAGGAGGGCAGGAGTGTACCGGGTAGGAGAGTTGATAGTATACTGGGTGGAGGGGTTGGGGTGTGCCGTGTTAGAGTGGCTGGGGAGTGCACCGGGCAAGGGCGGCTTAAGGCGTGCCGGTGAGGATGTCACAGGGTGCACTGGGTAGAGATTGGGCTAGGTCGCTGCAGACATGGGCTGGCAGCAGGTCGGTGCGAGTTCACCTTGGGGTCGATGCAACTGTAACTTGGGTCGATACAACTATTGCACGGGGTTGAAGAGAGGTCGAAGCAGCCTGCGGGCTGGAGTCGGTGTAGCTTTGAGCTGTGGAGGGGCAAAGTCGGTGCAGCCTACGGGCTGAGGTCGGTGCAGCCTTGGGCTGTGGAGGGGCAAAGTAGGTGCCGCCTACTTGCTGAAGTCGGTGCAACCTTGGGCTGTAGAGGGGCAAAGTCTGTACGGCCTGTGGGCTGAAGTCGGTGCAGCCTTGGGCTGTAAAGGGGCAAAGTCTGTATGGCCTACGGGCTGAAGTCGGTGCAGCCTTGAGCTGTAGGGGGGCAAAGTCTGTGCGGCCTGCGGGCTGAAGTCGGTGCAGCCTTGGGCTGTAGGGGGGCAAAGTCTGTACGGCATGCGGGCTGAAGTCGGTGCAGCCTTGGGCTGTAGAGGGGCAAAGTCTGTACGGCCTACGGGCTGAAGTCGGTGCAGCCTTGGGCTGTAGGGGGGCAAAGTCTATACGGCCTGCGAGCTGAAGTCGGTGCAGCTTTGGGCTGTAGGGGGGCAAAGTCTGTACGGCCTGCGGGCTGAAGTCGATGCAGTTGGGCTGTAGAAGGGCAAAGTCTGTACGGCCTGCAAGCTGAAGTCGATGCAGCCTTGGGCTGTAGAGGGGAAAAGTCTGTACGGCCTGTGGGCTGAAGTCGGTGCAGCTGGGCTATAGAAGGGCAAAGTATGTACGGCCTACGGGCTGAAGTCGGTGCAGCCTTGGGCTGTAGAGGGGCAAAGTCTGTACGGCCTGCGGGCTGAAGTCGGTGCAGCTGGGCTGTAGAAGGCAAAGTATGTACGGAGGCCAAGGTAAGTGCAATGCTTGGGCCATAAAAGGGTAGGGTCGGTGCAAAGTGCACCGAGGCAGACCCAAGGTCGGTGAAATATCCACCGACACAGGCTGGGAGGTGTGAAAGGGGGCTAGGAGTGTGCCGGCGAGGGCAGCCGGTAGCGTGCCGGCGAAGGCGGCATGGAGAGTGTCTGAGAAGGCAGCCAGGAAGGGTGTGCCGACGAAGGGTTGGCCGGGGGTGTACCGTTGAAGGGAGGAAGAGAGCGTGACGGGGATGGCAGCAAGGAAAAATGTGCCGACGAAAGGCTGGCCAGGGGTGTACCGTTGAAGGGCCCACTCCTCCTCCACTTCCTTTAAGGCTTTTCTTTTCTTCTTCTCTTTGGTTTTTATGCAGTTTTACACAAGTCTTTCCTCCCTCTCCTCTCAACCTGTTCTTTATAGATTGGGCGTTTAATCTACCAAGCAATCAATTAGATCCAATTCTTCTTATGTTATCCGTAGTGCCTTGTTCCGGTTGGAGTATTCTATCGCCGATCGTTCCATTCGTTCGTTATTTTCCTTTGCCCTTTAATATGTTGTTGTCCCATTTGTTTGTTGCATCTTTTCGCCTTTTTAATGTGTTATTATTCTCTAACAAAAATTCGACATCATCTCCCCTTGACCCGAGCGTAAGGGAGATAAAGGGAACGCGCCCACATGGAGTGGCGGAACCCGACAATTGGAGGTGGGCACCCGAAGGCGGCAACACCTTTGATAAAACCTCGAAAAATATGAAAGTAACGAGGGATAGGAAACCTCCCTGGGACTGGTCGGGGGTGTGTCGGGCTAGGGAGATCAAGGGTGTGCCGGTGAAGGCCGCTAGGGTCGTGCCGGGGAAGGCCGCCTTGGAGCGTGCCGACGAAGGTTGTCTAAGGCGTGCTGGGGAAGGCAGTCAAGGCCGTGTCGGCGAAGGGCTAACGGGGGGTGTACCGGCGACAGGGAGATTAGGCGTGCCGGCGAAGGGTTCAATGGGGGTGCCGCTGGGAGCTGGGGGCTGCATTGGGGTAGGAGTGGACCAATGGAGGGCTGAGCAAAGGGTGAAGGCTGAGGGTTAGCTAGGTGGGCAGGAGTTGAGGCAGGGAGGAAGGTCAAGAGGGATATTGGTAGCTGAGTGTCCAAGAGACGAAGGAGGGCCTCTCCATTCAAGCAAACGGGTGAAGTTGGGGACCAGAGAGGAGGTCATTGAGCTCGTGAGGCCAGGGATCGCACGGGGGGAACAACATTGGCATGGAGACTCCAAAGCACCGGAGGAGGGGAGAAAACGAACAATACACCATGCACATCAGCATAAACCAATGGAAGCAACAAGAAATCCCGGAAGGGTAATTTTTATTCACGAAGAGGAGTGACCACAACGGGCCACATACATTGCGAAGCACATACGTGTTGAAACTGCGACAGGGAAGGGGAAAAGATCATGCAAATGAAAGAAGAAGAAGGAAACGGGAGGAGTGTTGGGGCCCAACAGGGGTGACTACTCCCTGCCCTTCCCCCACTCCCTCCTCTACATCACAGCTCACTTTCCCTCTCTCACTCCCTCCCTTACTCTCTCTTCTGGGTGATCGTCGGAGGGGGGAGCCCTACGGCGCAGCTCCCTTCTTCTTCTTCTCTTCTTCCTCTTCTTCTCTTTCTCTTCTTCTCTTCCCTGTCCGCTGTCCTCCTCCCTGTGTATCGAAGGAGAGGGGTTTTTATATCCTCCATGACGGAAGCGTTCGAGCACGGTAGTCGGAGGCGGGAAGTGATGGGTCATGATGGGGTTTGACTTCCCCCATCCTTGGTGGCAGAGGAGTAGCCTGCGTGGCCCAACCTCCGGCCAACACCTCGGACAGCCTATTGCGCACCGAAGATCTGTAGGGCATGGGCGTAAGATCTCGTCTGCCGTGCATGCCGTCGAAATGCCTGAACGCTGTGCCGCTGGCAGGTTCAACAAGCGTGCCGCGGGAGGGCCAAAAGGGCATGCCGCTGGAAGGCACGGTAAGCGTGCCGCTGAAGAGCCCAAAGGGCATGCCGCTGAAGGGGCACAGAGTGCGTGCCGCTGAAGGGCTGCCCTGGGTGTGTCGCTGAAGGCCACTGAGAGTGTGCCGCTGAAGGGCCACCAGGGGCGTGCCGCTGAAGGGCTACAGGGGGCGTGCCACTGAACGGCCAGGAGGGCGTGCCGTTGAACGGCTGCCAGGGCGTGCCGCTGAAGACTAGGAGGGCTACGCCGCTGAAGGGCTGCGCTGCCGAAGGGCGTGCTACTGAAGAGCTCAAGGGTGTGCCACTAAACAGGACAGAGGGTGTGCCGCTGAAGGCCAGCGGGGTGTGCCGCTGAAGAGCTCAAGGGTGTGCCGCTGATGGGCTAGGAGGGCATGCCGTTGAACGGCTGCCAGTGCGTGTCGCTGAAGACCAGGAGGGCTGCGCCACTGAAGGGCTGTGCCGCCGAAGGGTGTGCCGCCGAAGAGCTCAAGGGTGTGCCGCTGAACAGGGCAGAGGGTGTGCCGCTGAAGGCCAGCGGGGTGTTCCGCTGAAGAGCTCAAGAGCGTGCCGCTGAAGGGCTAAATGGGCAGTTCTGAGCCCATTGTGAGCGCTGAGTTGTGGCCCGTTTGATTTTCTTCGAGGCCCACGGATTGTGGGGCTCCTGGGGGTTGATTCCTCTTCGCTGTTGTGACTCCGAGATAGCTTCACGGCAGTGTATATGTGTTCGGGGAGTCCAGATGGCCCTCTTCCATGTAGTTTCTTCAGTTGAAACTGTCGTTAATGTTGGACTAGTCGGGACATATGGGCGTGCAATTTTGCATATCCACAAATGCCCCCCACCCATGGGTAGCGCAGGCGAAGGATGAGCCGGGCGGTGCCCGTGGGTGTGCTGGTCTCCTCTTCTCTTCGTCGATGCCGACGGGGTGTCGGGAATTGACGTAGTCTGTTGGTCTCTTCTTCTCTTTATCAGTGCCGAGGGGGTGCCGGGAACTGAAGCAGTATGTTGGTCTCTTCGTCTCTTCATCAGTGCCGACGGGGTGCCGGGAACTGAAGCAGTATGTTGGTCTCTTTGTCTCTTCATCAGTGCCGACGGGGTGCCGGGAACTGAAGCAGTATGTTGGCCTCTTTGTCTCTTCATCAGTGCCGACGGGGTGCCGGGAACTGAAGCAGTATGTTGGTCTCTTTATCTCTTCGTCGGTGCCGACGGGGTGTCGGGAACTGACGTAGTCTGTTGGTCTCTTCTTCTCTTTATCAGTGCCGACGGGGTGTCGGGAACTGAAGCAGTATGTTGGTCTCTTTGTCTCTTTATCAGTGCCGACGGGGTGCCAGGAACTGAAGGAGTATGTTGGTCTCTTTGTCTCTTCATCAGTGCCGATGGGGTGCCGGGAACTGAAGGAGTATGTTGGTCTCTTTAACTCTTCATCAGTGCCGACTGGGTGCTGGGAACTGAAGCAGTATATTGGTCTCTTTGTCTCTTCATTAGTGCCGACGGGGTGCCGGGAACTGAAGGAGTATGTTGGTCTCTTTGTCTCTTTATCAGTGCCGACGGGGTGCCGGGAACTGAAGCAATATGTTTGTCTCTTTCTTTTTCTCTTTTCTCTCTTTTTTTTTTCCTTAAACCACATTATCGGCATAGGCGCCCTTTCGGGTTTTCGCCAGCACTAGCCCCCTCTTGCTTTTGCCCACGCGCCCCCTCGGGTTTTCACGTGGCGGGGTACCTTATTTTGCCTGCAGCGCCCTTTGCGGGTTTTCGCCGCAGCTGGGTTGTTGCCATTTTTGCCCTCGCCCCCGTGTAGGGACAAGTCTGGCGGGGCACCTCTATTTTAAGCCCCTTTCTCTTTTTTCTCTTTTTTTCTTTTTTTTTGACGAGTGGATAATATGTGTTTGTTGGCTAGGGCCCGAAGCCCTGCGCCGAAAGATAAGGTTCATTCGTCGGCAAGAGGATAATGCCAACGCAATAGGGGATTTTCTGCCGATTTAGACGTAAGGTCCGTCACGGCAATATTGTGTGAGAACAGGTGGTGGCTAAAGCATGAAGCCTTGCACCGGAAAGGGGCTTATTCACTGGCAAGGGATTAATGCCAACGCAAGGATGGAGACTTTACCGATTCGGGCGTAAGGCCCACAATGGTGATTTTGCATGAGAGAAGGTGGCTAGGGCACGAAGTCTTGCGCCAGAAAAAAGACTCATTTGCCGGCAAGGAACTAATGCCAATGCAAAGGTGGAGTCATCTTTGTCTGTGCGGATGACCGTCGACACCTAGGGGCGTGCGGACGGGACATACCCACAGAGACATCTATCATCGTGCATTATTTACGTACACCTCCACATGTATGTGCGCATATGCACGCATATATGTATACATATTTATATTTATTTATTATCATTGTTATTTCTCTCCCCCATTTTCCCTTTTTTGTTCCCCCTTTTTTTCTTTTTTTTCTCTTTTCTTTTTTTGTCAAAATTCCTCCCCCATCTCTCTCTCTCTCTATTTTTTCTCCCATTTTTTCCTTCTCCCTCTCTCTCTTTTTTCTCTTTTTATAACCTCATATAAAAAGGGCGGGGTGGCTCGAACGGGCCACCCCCCTTTTCGAATTCCCTTTCTTCCCTCTCTCTTTCTCTCTCTTCGGTGGCCGAACGGGCGAGACACCCCCCGTCCTCCTTCTTCTTCCTCTTCTCCATCCTCTCTGACGCCGGGCGTCAACTCCGCCACCGTCGTCATCGTCGTCGTGAGGAGACGGCCGCGAAGGGCCTCCCCCCTCTCCTCTTCTCTCTTCCTCTCTTACTCTCCCTCCAATCTTCTCCCTCACCCTCTTCGCCGTCCACGGGGGGGGGGGGGGGGGGGGGGGTCAGTGGACCCTAGGCTTCCCACCCCTCTCTTCCTCTCTCCCTCTCCTTCTTTCCCTCTACTCTTCCTCTTCCTCCCTCTTCTTTGACTCCGTGGGAGGGCCACAAAGTGGCCGCAGGCCGGAGGCGCCAGTCGTGCCTGCGAGGGGGACGCCGGGCGCGCCGGGCAAGCGGGGGCCCTAGCCTGCCGCTAAGGGACCCAAGGGGGCGTGCCGGGAAGCATTGTGCGGGTGTGCCGACGACCGTGGCGATGGGTGTGCCGGGTGGGCTCCTCCAGGGTGTGTGTCGGGCTAGGGCTGCTGGGAGGGAGCGTGAGGGGCAACCGTGGTGTGCCGGTGAGGAGGCTTATGGGTGTGCCAGGCAAGGGCACACAAGGGTGTGCCGGGTGGATGTCCCAATAGGCGTATCGGGGAAGGCTGCAGGAGCGTGCCGAGGAATAGTGAATAGGGCGTGCCGGTGAAGGCAAGCACCGAGCGTGCCGAGGAAGCCCTATTGGAGAGGAGTGTGTCGGGGAAGACCGTGCTGGCGTGCCGGTGAAGGCCCGTATAGGTGTACCGGCGAGGGGGAGCTCCGGGTGTGCCGGGGAAGGCTACCGTAAGCGTGCCGGCGAGGGACGCTCCGAAGCGTGCCGGGGAAGGGAGGACTTCTTTGAACGGAGGACTTCTGGTGTTGTCCCTCGGGGCCCACCGTGACTTTGTTGGGGCCGTCACTCCTTGTGGACGTGCACCCGTGTTTTCTCTTACGCCTTTAACCTAGGGGAAACTCTGCCGAAATTTCGTCAGAAATTGGCAGCGTCTTATTCACTTCACTTATAGTAGCGCCCCTTTATAGTTTTCATTTCTCTTTGCCCGTGGCTTGTTCTGATCCTTTGTTTGTTCGTGATTTTGCAGACAAATGGCTGCCCCAAGCGGTTCCTCTGTTCATGCTGCTGCCAGTGCCGACTTCGTTCCTCCGCCTCAGGTGCCAGCCGTCACGTGGCGTAATGTAGAAGACCTGGACAGGGAACATGCAGAAATAGCGGCATAGGCTGAGTCCTAGGGTTCTGAGGCCGAGACAATGGACTATCATCGGCTCTCCCGGGTTGAGAATCGCTTCACCTTCGACCGGATCGGCAAATATCGGAAGGACTTGCCGAAGGATAAGCATCTCATCCGATTTTTGAAGTACTTCTGCTCCCAGGAGAGGCGGGAGCTACGAGCTGTGCGGGAGGTCGAGCGAGTGATCCTGCAGGCTCGTGATAGTTTATTGTACAGTGTCCCTAGGAGCATCCTGATGTATTTGGTGGGGGAGGCCCGAGAGTGGAAGCCTGTCCTGGGGATCAAAGGAGTGCTACCAGCCGAGGACAGATTGGTGCGAGCACCCCAATTCACTCCGGCAAAATGGGACATGTCCGCGGGGCGGGTGCAAGGCGAGCCGCCTCGCTTTGGTTTGTTCTTGGCTCCCTTGAAATGGGGCTACAAGGAGGAGCCCTTCACACTAGATTACCTGGCCGTCCGATTCAAGTACGAGTTGGCGCTAGGCTGGTTCAGGGAGCTGAAGCTCCAGGATGCTCATACCTTCAGGGAAGGGGTAGTAGAATTCACCGAGTACGTGCTATTCAACTACGCCCCATTACTGGTCCGGGCTGGCATCTACCACAGCGTCTACGCCTCTCGCTACGTCTATCCCATCTCCAAGGGTCTTTGCTGCGGCATGATAGAAGTAATCAGTGCAGAGACCAATACTTTCTATACGGCGGAAGGTGAGACTTCACTTGATTTGTGGAGCCTCAGCCAGCTCAGGGGCTTGCCCATTGACGGGGAGCCCTATGAAGAAGTATGTCTCCCAGATCTGATCAAAGACGAATGTAATGGGGATGGCTATTATTCCCGTGGCTATTCATATCGGTATCTCATAAAAGTATACCGGGAACTGTACCAGCTGGCGCACGGCGGGAGGCAGCCTCCCCATGGGGACCGAAAGAGGGTGCGCCTCACCCTGTGGCTGCAATATTTTTATGATGGGCTGAAGCAGTATGAGGAGTTTCCATGCGTCGGCACCGCCGTTGCTCGCAAGAAGCGTGCCAAGCCCAAGACTGATGTGAAGATCCCTTCCAGAGGACACCGGAGTGGCCCCAATCCGATGGGGGTTGACCCGTTAACACACTGCGCCGCGTACCTGACATATTGGCTGTGCTCATTTGCCATGCCATATGGGGATGAGACAGTCATTCCACCAGACGCCATCTACCCGGCCTGTCAACTGGCGTGGGGAATCAAGCTATCCTTGTGCCCGGCCACTCTTTACCTGATATACAAGGCGCTGGGGGACCTCAGCACTCATCGATTCCCGATGCAAGCTCGGTATGTGTGCCCGCTGCATTTCTTCAATGCCTGGGTCTGCTCGTTGTTTTCGGAATTCGCCCCGCGTGCCCTTCAGGACTGGGGGCTAGTGCCGAGGATGTTGGAGTTCGCCAGCGCGGAACCAGGCTCCACTTTCTAGCGGCTATACGATATTCAGGGCCGGCTGACGATGGTTCCGCGGGACGCGGCTGGCACCATCCACTTCTGGACGTTGGCCGCACATTCTAGCCCTCTAGTGAATAATAAGAGGAAATGCAGGGATAATCAGGTGGAGAAGTACGTCCATCCAATCAGCCAGAAGAACGTGGTCCGCCCATTGCTGGAACCCAAGCTCACGGACTGGGCATTATCCATTCGCCCGAGCGTGCTGGCGTTCAGGAAGGGGGACAATTTGCTACTGGAACCATACTACCCCTTCCGATTCGGCCGCAATTTCGGATATGATCAGCATATCCCTGTATATCATGCACAGTTCGGCCTACCTTCACGAAGTCTCCGAGGGAGTTCGACTGCTGAGCATGCCATAAGCTGGTGGGACTTCTTCCATCGGACAGATTCTGCGGCTTTCAGGGTACCAGCCCCCGGCCGTATTCCCCGGGTGACCCCAGAGTACATAAAGTGGTGGAATGCCCGGACGGCCTTTTATCGATTGCACAAGACCGGTTGCTGGGACGGGGCAGAGAGAAAATTTTTGAGCAAGCAGTCGGTGCCTGTACTCGATATTGACCCGGAGCATCTCCTCCAGCTCAAGAACAGGCAGGAGAACGAGGTGGTGGCATATCTGGTAGCTCGCCGGGAGGCTCGGGAAGCGAGGCCGACACCAAAGGTAGAGCTACCCCCGGTGGCCAAGGATGACTTCAAGAAAACTTTGAGGGACCTCTGCCGAATCGGGAGCGACCGCCTGGAGCTTATTAATTATCCGCTGCCCATGGAGGAGGAGGGGACTCCCGCAAAGAGCTGGCATCCGGAGAGGGACCCGATCTACCCATACCGCACATTCATGAGGCGGGAGGAGAGGAAGCCTGAAAATTACAAGGACACCACATGGCTATATGTCCTTCTCCGGGTGAACGGGCTGAAGATCGAGGACCAGACGGCCGCCATCCTGGGCAAGCACCTGCAGGTCTCATATTATTACGCCGACGGGTGGGGCATGGACCACTTCAATCTTTTCTGCCACCTCTCGTCGAAGAAGCATGCGGACCTGGCTGCCCTCACTGATCGTTGCCAGAAGATCGAGGACGTGTGCTGGCTAGTCTGGGAGGCGGCGCGTCGGGACAAGGAGCCGTCCCTGAGCTACTGGCCGATAACACTTCGGCTGTATACTGGCCCCCATGGTATGTGATCTTCCCTCTTCCTTTTGTTCTCCTCCACCATCGTTATGACCTTTGCAGGGTATCAGATGCTAATCATATATATGTTTCTGATAGACCACCCCGACAGCGTGCAAATGGTGACGTACCGAAACTTTCTTCGACTCTTCCAGAAGCCCGCCTATTTTGACGCTGCGTTGCCGGCCCCGACCACGACCCCTTTGCCCAAGGCAGCGAAGAGGCCCCGGGCTAAATCACCTATGAAAAAGGTGGTGGATGATGCCAAGGTGGCCAAGCAGTGGGACGCGAAGCGGCAAAAAATAGAGGCCGTTAAGGCTTCGGCGACTGCTCCTTCGGCGCCCAGAATTCCATCTTTCGAGGAGTTTGAAGTCGCCCAGACCAAACCAAGTCAGCCTACCGGTTAGAACTTCCAGCCATCAGTGTCCTTTCAAGGTCTATTTCCATTCTGAGGCAAGGCCTCGACACCTAAATGTCTCTTCCCCTTTTTGTCTCAGCTACTGTGGAAGAGCCTACACCCACGCCCCTTCCTGACGTGGAGGAACCGACTCCCGCGCCCGTCCCTGAAGTGGAAGGGCAAGCACCCACGCGCACTCCCAGCGTAGGAGAGGCCATGGTTGTAGCAGGGGAGGCGTCGGCGCCGACTCCGACTCCCCCTCTACATGTCAAGGAGAGATCCCGGGGGAGGTCACCCGTTAAGAAAGCGTTGGCCGCTGCCAAAGCGGCTAGGCGGCAAGAGGCGAAGCGAAGGCGGGCCGAGACCTCCCTAGCTCCAATGACCGTCTCTTCGATGGCTCCCATTCTATCCTTCGAGGAGTTCGAGGTTACCCGGGCTGAACCGAGCCGCCCCTCCGGTGAGACTTGTTGACCGCGGACACTCCCTGGGATTTATTTGCCTCCCGGGGGTAGGGCTTTCATGCATACATAACATGCACACTTTTCCTTTTCAGCCGGCATGGAGGAGCCGGCACCTGCACCGGTCCCGAGCGAGAGCGAGGCTGCAGCTCCTAGGGCACCATCCCCTGTCGAGGAGGCCCCTGAGCCGTCTCGTGATGTAGAAGCCGGAGGGGGTATCCACCTTTGTCCGGCTCTGGTGTGATCCACCCTTTCTTTATGTAGCAGGGGTTGACGTGGCAACTATCGGGCCACCAGGGCCTCGCTTGCATCTCCCGGCAATGCGCATGTACACGAGGAAGAGGTTGAAGTCCGGCGCACTACCCTCGCCCAGCCCGCGCGAGGACGCGTCGATCATTGACCTCGAAGCGAAGGCCCCTTTGCCAGTGAGGGGAGAACCCATGGCGGTCGAGTCTTCGTCAAGTGAAGAGGTAGATTATGACTACTCTTCCGACGAAGTGGCTCTTGGCGAGGGCACTCCTGAGGTACCTGGGCCTCCCAAGCCGATCTTTAAGGCCTCCTCACTTGCTAGCTCTCTGAGCCTAATGGAGGAGGCTGCTGTAAGTGTGAGCTTGTTCGCACAGGACCTCCCTCGTGATCATCCAGCGAATTTCCTCATGTCATCCCTTGATTTTCAGGAACCAACCGAGCCGGAGGCTGTGGAGGGAGCTGCTCCAGCCTCGCCGGTCGACCGCTCGGCGGGAGCCGATGCGGGCCTGGGCAAGCTAGCCCTTTTGTTCGAGGCCCTTCAGCAGGAGTCGGCCGTAGAGGCTTCCAGTGCTCCTGGGCCGGCGGGCGAGCCTTTGGAGGAGGGGGAGATCGCGCCCGAAGGCAACATCGTCCCGGTGGTCGAGGTAAGTACGTGGGCCTTATGACTATTCCCCGCCTTTTGATCCCACAAGACTCGTCGCCAGTGGCGAGTGGCTAACTCTGCTCCACATGGTTAGGTAACGCCGACGCCGGGGAAGACGTCTGCCCGTGTCCGGAAGGCCATCGCTAAACGGAGGCCGATTATTGGTCCGATAGTAGTGGAGGGGCCAGCTTCGGTCCTGGGCCCAAGGGCGGAGAGCCTGGCAGCGCTCGTGCAAGCGGGAGGCAGACCCCGGCTGGTGGTTCCTCTTCTGCCTTTTCCGAGGATCCCGGCCTAGATGGAAGACCCGCTCTTGAAGAAGATATTCGCGGGACTGCCCGAACACCTGGAAGGATCCCAGGCGCGGGAAAGAGGTTTATCGGTGATGGCTTCGGGCCCGGATTTGCTCGAAGCCCCTCCTTCGGCTACAGCAGCGGCACCTGCATCGCCGTCCAGGGAGATGGCGGCGACACCAAGTGATTCGGCGGTGACCTTATCCATTCCCCTGGCGGTGACCCGCCAAGGGACTTCTATCGAGCTACGCCGGCCAGGAGACTTGACTCTTGCTCTTCCATCTTCTTCGGTCGCAGTGGACGCTAATTTTTGGGCCGAGGTAGACAGCTCTGTAGATTTTGTCCCTCTAACTATGCCCTCGGTCAGCCATACCTCGTCAGGCGCATCAGTCCGATAGATGTTGGTGACATTGCGGACAATGCTCTTCACCGATCTTTCCTTGTCATATTGGGAGGTGCAGAGTATACTGACGCAGTTGACCGGGGCACTGCAAGTGTTGGGCTGCCCACTCGAGGAATGGTCGCGGCGGGTTTTATTGCTGCTGAAGTACGTTAAGCGTCGCGAGTTCCTCGAGACTCAAGCTCCAGGCGAGCGCGCTGCTCTCGATGCCCAGGCAGACGAATATTTGCAAATTCTGGAGGCACGGCGCGACGATGAAGAGCAGCACGGGAAGGCCATGGAGGAAGGCTAGGGCGATGTTTGCTCCCTCAGGAACCGGATCACGAAGCTGGAGGGCTACCTTGCCGCCGCTAGGTCCGACCTTGCCCGAGCTGAGGAGGTAGTCGAGAAGGAAGGCGAGGCACTTGCCGTCGCCCAGGCCGAGATGGCGTCCGTGGAGACCGAGCTTGCCCGACTCGAAGAACGGAGGGGCCGACTGCGCAACATGACAAACTTTCCTTACGTCCGAATCCTCCCTCTTGAAGACATCTTCAGGGGCGTCGATTGAGCGTGGCACCCCTGAGCTCCCCTCTTTTTTTTATTCTTTTTGAAATGTAACACAGGGGTATGCCCCGAAGCACATGTCATTTAATCCCTTTCGAATGAAACAGAACATTTACAATTTCCCATGTCCTTTTAGTGTGCGTGACATTCGCTCTAGGGGGATTTCTCTTTTTTTCTTTTTCTTCTTCCTCTGCTCTCCTTTCTTTCTCTTCTTCCTCTTTATCATTTTTTTGTCGGCACACACCGGTAGAGTGTAAGTCCTTGCGGTAGTCCGCTCTCGGGGAACCGGGTAGGGATCCGTGTGGGGCACAGGAGAGTGCTCGCCCTCCCAGGGGGAGAACGAGGGGACCACTCCACCATGCCAAACGGGTGGACCACCGGTCTCTCCCAGTGTCAGAACTGCGCACTGGCCTTAGGCGGAGGAGATTTGGCCTCTTGTCGCTCGGAGGGGTGGCGAACGGAAATTTGCCTAACCAACGACCCGGATGGGAGGTCCAAACCAAAGGGAATATTCACCGCCCGGAGAAGTGTGGACGCACTTTTTATTCGATCGAAAATCACTGGCGATTGGGTTATTGGTCTATTGAGTGCGTGGGCGTGCCAGTCACTGGAATGACAATTTGTTCGGGCTCCGAAGAGCCCATCGTGCGCTCGATCTGACTTCGTCATACGATTGTGTGGTTCGTGTCGGGACCAGATCCCGTCATGCCATAAAGGTCACGACGTCATTTACAACCCCCATACGAGGGAACACCCTTGATTAATTACCGAAATTAGGGGACCTGCGGCCGAAAGAAATAATACTAATTGCGCGAGAAAGGGACAGGAATAAATCACACTAAAGTCCGCATCAGGATACGAGCCATTAGCCATGTTGGTCACTCGTGGACCCTTTTCATATTCAGACATGGGTCTGTGATAGAAACGCGACGGAAACCGGGGTGGACCCGTTCAAATGTCTGCCGAATGCACGGCAATTTTTAGTAACGGCTCGGAAGGGATCCGGGGCGAGAAACGAATCCGATCTGATTGGAATGTCGGCCCAAGACTAGGTCGGGGCCTGGCCACGTCAGGATAATTCCCAAGACCCGGGCCCGGCCTGAGAGGGCGACATTATTGTTCCTTCAGCATCGGGTCACGGGAGAGACGGAGCTGCAACATAGAATTATTAATACCTTATATTATTTTATCATTGTTGTTCTTGTTACTCCATTGCTTATTCCTCTTTCCGTATCTGTTCCGGGTGATTTCCCTCATCTTGCTCATTGTCATTATTACCCTTTTTATTATCATTATTATTATTGTCACCTATTTCATTCATCATCCTTTTTTTTTATGAATCTGTTCAGGTTTATTTATTCACCATGCTTTTTATTAGCTTGTTAGTTCTGCCATTATATGCCCATATACATACAAATATATATATATATATATTCTTGTATTATTATTTTTTTTTGGGAGAGTTGACCCTTGGCGGGTTGAAGGGGGGTGTACCGCTGAAGAAATGATGCGGGACGAGACACGGACACGACAAGCTCGCGATCGTCCCTTAACGAGGGAAGCGTCGGACGTGCGCGGTTGAGAAACCGGCAAGAGCTAGGGTGGTCAGCTCTCTCTTTCGTGCCCGAATCGGGTCACGGGACGGTAACGCTCTCTCTCGCAGCAGCGGTGATATAAATAGAAAGCGAGCTAATTACCCTATCATGCTCTCTAGCAGCGGCATAAACAAGCATATATGAAATTAAGCAAAATGCCAAGTAAGGGAGCGAATGCGATACCTCTACGCGCTCGGCGTGGGGAAGACGGGCCCGGCCGAAAACTCGTACTCCCGGGAAACTTAACACACAATAATTACAGCAATGGGAACATGCCCACTCCACGCAGGGAGGTAAAGGGCTATACAAATGGGCCCGGGAGGACCAAATTCGGGTTGACGGGCAGCTTCGGGTGTTGATTCGGCTACACGCGTGTTCACGACCGTGGGGACCCACGTGCTGTCCGGAGGGGCCGTGTGGGACCCGGTGGTACCGCTGTAGTGGAGACACTTGGAGACGCGCGCCCCGGGCTGGCGGCACGCTGGTTCACCGGCCGGAGGCCGGGCGGCTCCGTTCGGCACCGGTCTGAAAATCGATCGGAAATCTGTCGGTTCTGTATTTCAGCGCGTGCTCCGGCGAGAACGGTCGCTGCGATCAGCACCGGTGTCGGAATGCGACGAGATTAGAGCCGTTGGAAATCTGCTTCGAAGTACTACAATCTAGTGGCCTTAAAAAAAATTCACCAGATTTTTACTTTGTATTGGCGAATTTTATATGCTGCTGTTGTATAGTAACCGAAGACTCAGATCTGCAGACAACTTCCCTGTTGATTGCCTTTGACCGTGAAGTAGATGTCCGACTTTAAAGATGTGTTCTTCATCAAGGTTGTAGGAAATTGAACAAGGAAACCAGGACTATTTTTGGATTTGGATTTGGAGGTGGTGGTGATTAGTTATGATTTTTGAAGTGGAGGGTGGTCGGATCTGGGATCTGACTAAAAACACTGTATCAGAGGAAGAACACGAATTTCTAAAAATATCTAGAAGGCTGATAAAAACTTAAGAAAATGTGTGGAGGTAAAGGGTGATGGACAGAACTCCCAGTAAAACTGGGAGGGCTTGGATAAATCAAAAAGATGGTCGGAGGGGGAGAACGCAGAGGTTCTGTCACTGTAGATAGAAACCTGGTAGATCTGGGATGACAGGTTGGACGAAAATGTAAAAATACTAAAAGATGGAATTTTGGCGTGAAACTTTAGGTGGATCTTGGGATGCAAGGGCTGAACACACCATAAAAAATTCAGATCAATCCATGCTCGTGGCTGAGACAGATAATTCATTGAAGCTGCTGTGGTCGGATGAAGATAGAACTGCAGAGGCGGCTCGATGGCGGCACGAACGGCGGCGGTGGCGGCACAGACGATCACCGGAGGTTGAGAGGAGATGAAAGAAGATAGAATACACTCTAGATCTGGGGTTGGGGATGGAAGAACAGCAGGGGAAGAGAGAGGGGCGCACCAAGCTTCAAACAACTCAACAATTTTCTGATTTTTTCCATTGAATTTCATATGAAAATACAACGTTATATATGACTCCAACCAAATCAATTGTGCACCCTAGGATCTAGGGAAGGGGATTGAAGGGCTGGGATGCAATGTGAATCAACACACTTAATACATATTTTAATCTAACTTGACCATTTCTATTCAAACTTAGACTAATTACATTCCAACTCCACCTAAACCACACCTAACAAGCCTAATAAGGCCAAAAGAGAGGGCGCCCCCCTTCATGGGCCAAGGGCCATTCATGGGCCAAGAGCCACCCAATATATCATGCTAGTCATGGGCCATTCCCACTTAGATGGCCCATGGGAGAGTGGAACCCAATTTGGGCCTTAAGTGCCTTAATGACCCATTTAAAACCAAATGACCCAATATGAAGTAGCACCCTTAAGTGGACCTAAACCATGATACATAGTAATGGACTCTTCCTAGAAATGTGGCCCAATGGCTTAATTAAACCTTACAAAGAGAGCCCAAATGAAAGAAATCAAAATTACACACTTTCAAGCCAATACAACCCATACTAGACACCTATACAAGCCAATACATACAATACAACCCATAAGCTCTTGATGTCCTCATCAATTCTCCCCGGGTGGGAGGAACTTGATCCCGTCGAGTCGGGGTATGGATGCTCGAGTGCTCTGGAAGATCCGTCACCGTGCCAAGTAACGCGGGTATGTCTCACTCCAAGTGATCGTCACCTGCTCATTCCATATATACTCGATATGCGCGAACTGCTATGGGCAAATGGTGGACACTCCGGGTGGGGCACTCTCAAAAGGGAAGGAAGCAGCTCGAAGACTCACTAGGAATCACCGCTGAGTCCCTGTAGGTGACTAGATCCGGGTATAGATATAGAACCGCTCCCATACTCATCGAGTAAGTCGACTCGCTTCACCCTCATAAGGGACTGACATCGACGAGCTTGCACAAGACACATGCAGACAAACAAACTACACACACGTATGCAAACCACATAGATAAAAACACACGGACTCACCTATGACCCTAGACACACCTAATGTTAGTCCGACCCGGACATGGGTGACGGCGGACCAGGACACCCGAATATGTGCCATGCATGCATGTTGGGCAACTGGGAATGGATGGCATGGGGAACACCTATACGTCGGGTGTGGTTATGCGTGGATGGTCTTTTGAATGTGGGTGACTCGGGTGGTTTAGAAGGGCCGGGTGTAGGTGGGTCGGGATTGGTGGATGTAGATGGACCATCCCAAGGGGAAGGGGCATAAAAGTGGGCTTCCTTGAAGAAGGGGAGTACGGGTGGTAACTCGGGAAGCCTAATAGTGAAGGGGTCAAAAGGGTCAAAGAAGGTATGACCCCTTGTGGTGGGTTCCCACAAGTCACGGTCCCACATGTAGAAGGTTTGAAGATGTGGGTAGTCACCTTCTTGAATTGTAACGGGTGGGACGGAGATCGTAGGCAAGAAGTATGATTCCTCCCTCGGACAAAAGGGTATGAATTCGGGCTCGTCCGGTAAGGGGAGGAGTAAGAGGACCTCCGTGGTGACACAACCCACGGTGCACTTGGAGGTAATGGATCCTAAGGCCGGATGGGTGAAGGTAAGACTAACGGGTTGGTCAAAGCCTCGGGCCAATAGGTGCGTCAACTTCCAATGTGAATCTAATCCCATGATAAGATCGTCCAACGTATCAACATGGTGACTAGATCGAAATGTGGTATGAAATGAGTTGACCGGCACTAAAGGTAAGGTGGGGTCCATGGATGGAAAGGGATGTGGGACCGAGCCTTCCTTGAGCCATCTAAGAAGTGGCTCGGCTATATATAGCGTACCCGTTAGAAACACGGGAGGCTCGGGATGGGGTGACCCCAAGTTTGACGGCTCCGGAGGAAGATCAGAAGTGGATAGCAATGGAGCATCCACGGGTGGTGAAGGAGCACGTGTCCTTTCCGACCAATCCGAAATCAGTTTATCGAACTCCTCGAAGGGGGCACGGGTTGGAGGGGGTGGCAATGGAGCCCTCGTGGAGGTGTCCACCTCGTGGAGAAGGGGCCCGTGGGGTGGCTCCAAGAACATCCGATCTACCCCAGTGGAAAATCGATCTAGGTTAATACTAACCCGATCTAGGCTCGTATTCAACCCCTTAAATGCTCCCATAATGGCTCGGAACATTCCGGCCACTTCATCACCACTATGGACTCAGGGCGTGGCCATGGTGGCCAAGATGGGTTGGGTCCCCTAGGATTGGATATGCAAGGCCATTTTTTTTTGTTTTTGTTTTATAAGCAAACTAATGCAAGCGCCTAGACATGACTTAAAATGCGATGCAAGTTGGAATGTGACTCGACTATGCAAGTTTGGAATGCATGCACACTAAGGACCCTAGACGTAAACCAAGACTCGGTACATGACGGAGATAAGCGATCCGAAGATCACTCGCGCAAGTGTGCGGCCTTCCCGATAGGAGTAGCCTAACGTTCGGACAACATCTTTTGAGATACCGAGTAAAGGGATGCAAATGCAACCTAGACTGACTTAGACAATGACTTAAATGACACTCTTTTTTTTAATTTTGGACATCCTAGACTCAACCTGGCTCTGATACCAAATTGATGCGGGACGAGACACGGACACGACAGGCTCGCGATCGTCCCTTAACGAGGGAAGCGTCGGACGTGCGCGGTTGAGAAACCGGCAAGAGCTAGGGTGGTCGGCTCTCTCTTTCGTGCCCGGATCGGGTCACGGGACGGTAACGCTCTCTCTCGCAGCAGCGGTGATATAAATAGAAAGCGAGCTAATTACCCTATCATGCTCTCTAGCAGCGGCATAAACAAGCATATATGAAATTAAGCAAAATGCCAAGTAAGGGAGCGAATGTGATACCTCCACGCGCTCGGCGTGGGGAAGACGGACCCGGCCAAAAACTCGTACTCCCGGGAAACTTAACACACAATAATTACAGCAATGGCAACATGCCCACTCCACGCAGGGAGGTAAAGGGCTATACAAATGGGCCCGGGAGGATCGAATTTGGGTTGACGGGCAGCTTCGGGTGTTGATTCGGCTACACGCGTGTTCACGACCGTGGGGCCCACGTGCTGTCCGGAGGGGCCGTGTGGGACCCGGTGGTACCGCTGTAGTGGAGACACTTGGAGACGCGCTCCCCGGGCTGGCGGCACGCTGGTTCGCCGGCCGGAGGCCGGGCAGCTCCGTTCGGCACCGGTCGGAAAACCGATCGAAAATCTGCCGGTTCTGTATTTCAGCGCGCGCTCCGGCGAGAACGGTCCCTGTGATCAGCACTGGTGTCAGAATGTGACGAGATCAGAGCCGTTGGAAAGCTGCTTTGAAGTACTACAATCTAGTGGCCTTCAAAAAAATTCACCAGATTTTTACTTTGTGTTGGCGAATTTTATATGCTGCTGTTGTACAGTAACTGAAGACTCAGATCTGCAGACAACTTCCCTGTTGATTGCCTTTGACCGTGAAGTAGATGTCCGACTTTAAAGATGTGTTCTTCATCAAGGTTGTAGGAAATTGAACAAGGAAACCAAGACTATTTTTGGATTTGGATTTGGAGGTGGTGGTGATTAGTTATGATTTTTGAAGTGGAGGGTGGTCGGATCTGGGATCTGACTAAAAACACTGTATCAGAGGAAGAACACGAATTTCTAAAAATATCTAGAAGGCTGATAAAAACTTAAGAAAATGTTTGGAGGTAGAGGGTGATGGAAAAAACTCCCAGTAAAATTGGAAGGGCTTGGATAAATCAAAAAGATGGTCGGAGGGGGAGAACGCAAAGGTTCTGTCACTGTAGATAGAAACCTGGTAGATCTGGGATGACAGGTTGGACGAAAATGTAAAAATACTAAAAGATGGAATTTTGGCGTGAAACTTTAGGTAGATCTTGGGATGCAAGGGCTGAACACACCATAAAAAATTCAGATCAATCTATGCTCGTGGCTGAGACAAATAATTCGTTGAAGCTGCTGTGGTCGGATGAAGACAGAACTGCAGAGGCGGCTCGATGGCGGCACGAACGGCGGCGGCGGCAGCACAGACGATCACCAGAGGCTGAGAGGAGATGAAAGAAGATAGAATACACTCTAGATCTGGGGTTGGGGATGGAAGAACATCAGGGGAAGAGAGAGGGGCGCACCAAGCTTCAAACAACTCAACAATTTTATAATTTTTTCCATTGAATTTTATATGAAAATACAAGGTTATATATGACTCCAACCAAATCAATTGTGTACCCTAGGATCTAGGGAAGGGGATTGAAGGGCTGGGATGCAATGTGAATCAACACACTTAATACATATTTTAATCTAACTTGACCATTTCTATTTAAACTTAGACTAATTCCATTCCAACTCCACCTAAACCACACCTAACAAGCCTAATAAGGCCAAAAGAGAGGGCGCCCCCCTTCATGGGCCAAGGGCCATTCATGGGCCAAGAGCCACCCAATATATCATGCTAGTCATGGGCCATTCCCACTTAGATGGCCCATGGGAGAGTGGAACCCAATTTGGGCCTTAAGTGCCTTAATGACCCATTTAAAACCAAATGACCCAATATGAAGTAGCACCCTTAAGTGGACCTAAACCATGATACCTAGTAATAGACTCTTCCTAGAAATGTGGCCCAATGGCTTAATTAAACCTTACAAAGAGAGCCCAAATGAAAGAAATTAAAATTACACACTTTCAAGCCAATACAACCCATACTACACACCTATACAAGCCAATACATACAATACAACCCATAAGCTCTTGATGTCCTCATCAAGAAAGGTGGGCAGAAAAGTGTGCCGGCGAAGGGCTGCAGATGTGTGCCGTTGAAGGACTTAAGGAGGGTGCCGCTGAAGGGCTGAAGGAGGTGTACCGCTGGGGCGATGGCTGGAGAGTGTATCGGCGAAGGAGGGGGATAACATAAAGTCTGTACATTCGTCAGCCCAAAGTCTATGCATTGTCTATTCAACCAGCACACAAAGTCTATACGTCCTTCATTTCAAAGTCTGTACATTGTCTATTCGCTGCAGTTCAAAGTCTATACATTGGCCATTGGCTGCAATTCAAAGTCTATACATTGGTCATTGGCTGCAGTTCAAAGTCTTGCAGCTCAAATTCTATACATTGGCCATTGGCTGCAGTTCAAAGTCTATACATTGGCCATTGGCTGCAGTTCAAAGTCTATACATTGGCCAGCCCAAAGTCTATACGTTGTCTATTGGCTGTGGCTCGAAGTCTATACATTGGCAACCAGCACACAAAGTCTATACATCCTTCAGCTCAAAGTCTATACGTTGTTCATTGGCTGCAGCTCAAAGTCTATACATTGGTCAGGCCAAAGTCTGTACATTATTCATTGGCTGCAGTTCAAAGTCTACACATTGGCCAGCTCAAAGTCTATACATTATCCCTTGGCTGCAGTTCACAGTCGGTACATTGGTCAGCCCAAAGTCTGTACGTTGGCCAACTCAAAGTCTATACATTGCAGTTCAAAGTCTGTAAATTGCAGTTCAGAGTCCATGCATTGGCCAGCGCAAAGCCTGTACGTTGGCCAGCCCAAAGTCTGCACGTTGGCCAACTCAAAGTCTATACATTGTTTATTGGCTGCAGCTCAAAGTCCATACATTGCAGCTCAAAGTCTATACATTGGCCAGCCCAAAGTCTGTACGTTGGCCAGCCCAAAGTTTATACGTTGGCCAGCTCAAAGTCTGTACGTCGGCCAACTCAAAGTCTATACATTGTTCATTGGCTGCAGCTCAAAGTCCATACATTGCAGCTCAAAGTCTATACATTGGCCAGCCCAAACTCTGTACGTTGGCCTGCCCAAAGTCTATACGTTGGCCAGCTCAAAGTCTGTACGTCGGCCAACTCAAAGTCTATACTGGTGCGGACACCCGAGCAGTTGAGCGACGCGACACGCCGAGCCACCGGTACCGCACACGGAGCACGACTCGAGCCACCTCAGCGTCCATCTGGCTCGGAGACAGCCTGGAGACTCCGCCTTGAGCCTCCCCATTTATCATATTTAGTTAAACTTTATTTGTGTGTAATTTATGTTTATTTCATTGTATTCGGTTTGCTATTTTGATTGTAAGAGGGGCTTATGTACAATTTGGACCCCGTGGGCCCCACAGGCCCCCCAGGCCCCATCCCATTGAGCCACCTCAGCCTAGGGTCCCATGTGGGGTCAGTCAACCTTCCACATGGAGGCTTCTAGAAGGGTGGGCCAAGTGGGGGACAAGTGGCTTGGAAAGTCCACATTTTGGCCACCCACCCCACCTACCAAGTCAAGCCCACTCCCCTTGGTCCAAGGGCCGCCCCCCTCCCCTTATTTTTTTGTGTGTGTGTCACATGTCATCCCAGCCCTTCATCTCCCACCCCTAGATCCTACGGTTGTGGATGGATGTGAGATGTAACCTATTTAAGCTTGTATTTTCCATTTTGGAATAATTAATGCCATTTGAATCAAACAAATTCCAAGAGTAAGGGCTGGTGCGCCCCCCTCCTCTCTCCTCCCTCTCCCCCTTGAAGCTGTGAAGGCTTCCATTCTGAGGTGTGACGCCTCGTGTATCGGTTCCGACGATTGCCGCCGCCGCCACGAGCCGCCACCGCACCGTCATCGCCATCAACGGAGTTCTGCCTGCGCAGTACCACAGCAGCTTGTTCAAAATTCACAGGTCTTCCCCGAGCTCATTTGGCTACCAAATTTGGAGGAGTTGTTCCTGGGATGTTCCTCTCCACCCACAAAAATCAGGCCAGCATTCAGATCACGTTTCCTATTTTTTGATTTTCGTCCACTCTTCCATTTCGGTTCTGCCCGAGTTCTGTCCAGGTTCACCTCCGCCCTGAGTTTCATGTCTTAGATCCACTTTTTGATTTTTTTTAGTTCGCCCAATTTTACCGGTGGTTCCATCCATCCACCCCTTCATCCAAAATTGTTCTCAATTTTTGATTCATCCATTTCATATTTTCTAAAAATCGTTCTCAAAACCATCTACAGTTATATCCACCTGTTCCCAAATCCGACCACCAGTCACCCCAAAAATCATAATAAATCGCAGCCACCTCCAAATCAAATTCTAAAAATAGTCCCCATTCCGTGGTTTTAGTACCTACAACTTTTAAGATGAGCTCAAAGTCTGAATCCAAATGTACGTAGGCGGTCAACGGCCATTTATAGGAAACTGATATGCTGATCTGAGATTTCGGGAGCTGTGGAGCAGAGAATTGAAAAATAGTTAAAGCCTAGGTCCGTGCAGGTTCAGAAGAGTCCACTGACATTAGATTGAAGGATTTCGAATCCTCTTTCCAACGGCGCGGGTTTCGTCGCATTCCGGTGAAGGGGCTGATCCCAGCGGCCGTTTTCGCCGGAGCGCGCGCTGCTGAAACAGCAACATCAGCTCGTGGACAGCACTCTCTCCACTTGGGAACCGGGGCACCCGGCCTCTGGTGAGTGTCGCCGGCTGACCGTCGTCCAGGGAAGCGTGCTGCCAGGAGTCCCCATTACAGTGGGACCCACCCCGCCAGACCCGAAGGACAGGATAGCGTGTGGGCCCCATGGCCCATTGATTTCGCCGTCCGGAAGGCACGAGAATGCGAAGTTCGGCGCGTCGAGATGACATCAAGATGCTGCCCGTCAACCTGATTTGCGTGATCCCCGGGCCCCACATGTGACCTTTTACCTCCCTGCGTGGAGTGGGTCGAATCTCTTTGTACCGCTGTGAATTATGTTAACCGGGGGTCCGTAAGTCAGCCGGGGTGTCTTCGCCACGCCGGGTGCGTGGAGGTAAATGTCTTAACTCCTTGGCGTTACATTGCTTAGCTAGTATACGGTCTTAGGCCGCTGCCGAGAGTGTAGGCACTAGCCCGTGTGTCCATGTCACCGCTGTGAGAGTGAGAGTGACCCGTCCCGCGACTCGATCCGAGTCCGGAAGTTGAGTCGGACTACCCTTGACCTCCGCCGGTTCCTTAACTGCGCACGCTCCGCGCTTTCCCTCGCTTGGGACGACGAGTGAGCTTCCACTTCTGTTAGCGACGTTTCACCACTAGGAGCTCGTAGTGTCGGGCTTAGTGTCTCCCTGGTGTGTGTTGCTGGTCGCGTCCACATCTAGAGTCTGAGGTCCACCCCACGTAGAGTCGCCTCCCGTGTCCGTCCCGCATCATATACATTGTTTAGCTCAAAGTCTATACATTGTCCCTTGGCTGCAGTTCAAAGTCTGTACATTGGCCAGCTCAAAGTCGAGATGACATCAAGATGCTGCCCGTCAACCTGATTTGCGTGATCCCCGGGCCCCACATGTGACCTTTTACCTCCCTGCGTGGAGTGGGTCGAATCTCTTTGTACCGCTGTGAATTATGTTAACCGGGGGTCCGTAAGTCAGCCGGGGTGTCTTCGCCACGCCGGGTGCGTGGAGGTAAAGGTCTTAACTCCTTGGCGTTACATTGCTTAGCTAGTATACGGTCTTAGGCCACTGCCGAGAGTGTAGGTACTAGCCCGTGTGTCCATGTCACCGCTGTGAGAGTGAGAGTGACCCGTCCCGCGACTTGATCCGAGTCCGGAAGTTGAGTCGGACTACCCTTGACCTCCGCCGGTTCCTTAACCACGCACGGTCCGCGCTTTCCCTTGCTTGGGACGACGAGTGAGCTTTCACTTCTATTAGCGACGTTTCGCCACTAGGAGCTCGTAGTGTCGGGCTTAGTGTCTCCCTGGTGTGTGTTGCTGGTCGCGTCCACATCTAGAGTCTGAGGTCCACCCCACGTAGAGTCGCCTCCCGTGTCCGTCCCACATCAGTTTGGTATCAGAGCGAGTCGAGTCTAGGGTAGTCGTTGCATATGTCTTGCATTGTATAAGTCGAGTCTAGGATCATCATTTCAAAACAACAAAAAAAAGGTGTTTTCAAATTGCATTTCACCCAATAGCTCGGTATATTAAAAGGCGTTGCCCGAACATTAGGTTATGCCTATCGGGAGGGTAGCGTACTTGCACGAGTGATCTTCGGATCGCTTGCATCCACCTCGTACCAGATATTGGTTAGGTCTAGGTGCATCATCTAGTGAGTGTTTGCATTAGTCGGTGTCTTCTAGGTCGTGTGTCTTTGCATGCCCACCCGTCGAGGTACCCAATACTCGCCACCACCACCTATGGCGGATTCCCAGGCCCGTAGCTCCGATGAGTCCTCGACGGCCGAGATGTTCTGAGCCATCATGGATCGTCTTGACACGCGTATGGATGGTCTTAGTACGCGTATGGATGGCATAGGAACGCGTCTAGAAGGGCGGATGAAAGCCCTCGCGGATCGGGCCGAGAGTTCGGATCAGTCCATCCAGGGCTTAGTTGGGAGGATCGCTGTCCTAGAAAGGGGCCCAGTAGCGGCGCAACCCGCCCCGACGAACGGCCAACAAGAGCCAGTGAAGCAACCCGCTGTGCCAAGGGCTCAGGTGGAGGATGTCGGGAGGCAACAGGCGCCTATAGTGGATGATTATGCCTCCGACAATGATTAGGGGGGTAACGGTCGTCGTCATCAACGACGGAATCGTGATGACAAGGATGACGACCGCATTCTTAGGGGTGTGCGTGCGGACCCTCCCACTTTTAGCAGGTCCTTGGACCCTAGGGTGTATCTAGATTGGGAGGGCGGCATGGACCGGTAATTCGAGTGGTTTGAGATGACGGACCATCGAAGAGTCCGATACGCGAAGATGAAGCTGCAAGGGCAGGCCCAAACTTATTGGATCAATGTGGAGAGCCTGCTCAATCAGCGACGTCAACCCCAAATCGGTACTTGGGATGATATGAAAATCAAATTGAGGGAGAAATACCTTCCCGCCTCATATCGCCAATGTCTTATAGACAAGTGGCAAAGCATCTCCCAAGGGAACCGATCTGTGACCGAGTACACCGCCGAGTTCGATGAGTATTACTTACGGTGTGGGGTCACGGAGGAGAGCACCATGACTATATCCCGCTTTCGAAGAGATTTGCGGCCCAATTATCAATATGAACTCTTTCACCGCAATGCAACCACTTTGGAGCAGGCATATCAGATCGCTCTCGAATTGGAGCAGTTCGAGGCCGAGTTCGAGTCACCCCATCGGTTGGGCTCCTTCCCCATTCGTAGTGTCGAGCCCCGTGGCTCATCTGGCACGTATCCGAGGGCCCCCATGACTCGACGTCAGAAGCCCGCTCGCCCCGAGCCCTTTGCTCCTAGGCCCCGTCCTCCACCCCCGAGGGACCTTCCTCGTCCCCAGCATCTTACGGCCCCACCCACAGCCTGTCCACCGGCACCCGCACCTCCTGCACGTCCTTTGTTGCCTACACCTCCTATCCGTCGGGAGGATAAAGGTAAAGGACCTATGATTGGGGAGCCTAGTGGATCACGGCAGCAGTGTTATCGCTGCAATGGGTTTGGCCATTTCGCCAACCAGTGTCCACATTGGGGACACACCGGCCGAGGATACCACCCCTACGGGCCTCGAGTTAGTCAGCTATGAGGTAGATGAAGAGCTAGCTAACGAGCACTATGAGATGGGAGGTGACGCCCAGGATGCCCAGCATTCGGACGATACCCACGTGGGGATCGTCAGATGTATCCTCACCCAACCGTAGGTCAGTGATGACTGGCGTCAGACTACTATTCTTCATGTATTCTGTAGGCTGGGAAAGCAAATTTACAAGGTGGTCATCGATAGCGGGAGTTGTATCAATGCAATCTCCATGAACGCTGTCGCCCGTCTTGGTCTCACACCCGTAGACCATCCTTGTCCCTATCAGGTATCATGGGTGGATACCACTTCCATCTCGGTTAGGCTACGGTGCTTGGTCCCGCTGCAGCTCCACTCCTACCGTGATGAGATCTGGTGTGATGTTCTCCCCATGGAGGTGGGTAGTATCATTCTTGGTAGGCCGTGGTTATTTGACCGGGATGCCACGCTCCATGGCCGGTCGAACACCTGTACCTTCGACCACGCTGGCCAGCGGGTCACCCTCCAACCCGTTCGGCCCAGGAGCCCATCAGTCAGGGGTCCTACTGGCCCTAGTACTCCGAAGCCTTCCGTTCCCGGGCCTAGTACCCCATCCCTACCTCGGGCTATGACCGTTACCTCTGGCCCAGGAGAGCCCTCGACGAGGAGATTGATGATGATTAGCTCCCGGGAAATGGAGCAGGAGCTTAGTCAGGGTTGTCCGGTGTTTGCCATTACGGTCCGAGAGGTGGAGCGGGACTCTGAGGGTGAGCTCCCACCCGAGGTTGTTCCCATTCTGCAGGAGTATGCTGATGTCTTTCCCGATGAGCTTCCCGAGGGACTCCCACCTACGCGGGATATTCAGCATGCCATCGACCTTGTTCCGGGATCTTCCTTGCCCAACCTTCCACATTATCGCATGAGTCCCACGGAGCATGCCGAGCTTAAACAGTAGGTCGATGAGTTAGTGCAGAGAGGGTCTGTTCGGGACAGTATGAGTCCATGTGCTGTACCCGCATTACTCGCCCCAAAGAAGGATGGCACGTGGAGAATGTGCATTGATAGTCGTGCCATCAACAAAATCACCGTGAAGTACAGGTTCCCTATTCCCCGCCTTGATGACATGCTGGACATGATGGCAGGTGCCACTATCTTTTCGAAGATCGATCTTAAGAGTGGCTACCATCAGGTGAGGATTAGGCCAGGTGATGAGTGGAAGACCGCATTTAAGACCAAGGACGGTCTATATGAGTGGTTGGTCATACCTTTTGGGTTGACCAATGCCCCTTGCACTTTCATGCGGCTCATGACGCAGGTCCTTCGACCTTTCATTGGAGTGTTTGTAGTGGTGTATTTTGATGATATCCTTATCTATAGCCGCACCACCGGGGACCACTTAGACCACCTTCGGCAGGTCTGTCTACTTCTTCGGCGAGAGTAGCTGTTTGCGAACCCACAGAAGTGTGCCTTCATGACACCTCAGCTTACCTTCTTGGGTTTCATTGTGTCTAGTACTGGGGTCTCCGCCGACCCGGAGAAGGTCCGGGCCATTGTTGAGTGGCCGGAACCCCGTACGATTCATGATGTCCGCAGCTTTCATGGCCTTGCGACGTTCTACCGTCGCTTCATCCGTGGATTTAGCTCTGTCACCGCCCCGATCACGGATTGCATCCGGAAGGGCACATTTGTATGGACGAAGGCCGCATCTGCCGCCTTCAAGGACATCAAGGAGCGCATGACCCAGACACCTATCCTTCGATTGCCTGATTTCTCGAAGGTGTTTGAGGTCTCTTGTGATGCGTCGGGTGTTGGGATTGGAGGAGTTTTGAGTCAGGAGTCCCACCCGATCGCATATTTCAGCGAGAAGCTGAATGACGCGAAACTGCGATATTCCACGTATGATAAAGAATTCTACGTAGTTGTTCAGGCTCTTAGGCATTGGAGACACTATCTTTTACATCAGGAGTTTGTCCTATACTCCGACCACGAGGCATTGAGGTACCTCCATTCGCAAAAGAAGCTTAACTCGTGTCACAGTCGTTGGGTCGAGTATCTCCAGCAGTTCACCTTTGTGCTGAAACATAAGGCTGGAGTGGAGAACAAGGTGGCTGATGCCTTGAGTCGGCGGGCATGTTTGCTTACCACCATGAGTGCCGAGGTCATAGGGTTAGAGAAGATGAAGGAGGCCTATGTTGATTGTCCTGACTTCGGTCAGATTTTTACCACCCTCCAGGCCGGACCCTCGAGAGACCTTGATGAGTGTGTGCTTCAGGAGGGTTACCTCTTTCGAGGTAGCAGGCTATGTGTTCCCCGAACTTCGGTTCGAGATTTCTTAGTATGGGAACTACATGCGGGAGGTCTAGCTGGCCACTTTGGTCGGAACAAGACTATCGAGGTAGTATAGCATCGATTTTATTGGCCGAGCTTGAAGCGTGATGTTGCTAACATCGTGGCTCAGTGCTGTACATGTGCTTCGGCCAAGATGAAGAAGCAAAGCTCGGGCCTTTATACGCCTCTCCCCGTGCCGGATGCCCCGTGGCAGGATGTCAGCATGGACTTTATTTTGGGATTGCCACGTACCTCCAGGAAGCATGATTCGGTCTATGTGGTGGTTGACCATTTCTCGAAGATGGCCCTCTTTATTACTTGCTCAAAGACGTCGGATGCTTCTAGGGTAGCCCGCCTTTTCCTTACGCATGTGGTGTGCAAGTTCGGGTTGCCTCGCACTATAGTGTCTGACCGTGATGTTAGATTCACTTCCAATTTTTGGAAGACACTATGGCATATGATGGGTACTCACCTCAAGTTTTCTACTACATATCATCCCCAGACAGATGGCTAGACCAAGGTAGTCAATAGGAGTCTGGGAGATCTTTTGAGGTGTCTAGTCAGGGATCACATTGGGGATTGGGATCTCATTTTACCCATGGCTGAGTTTGCATACAATGATTCGGTGAATAGGTCTACCGGCGTGAGTCCATTTGAGATTGTCACAGGTCGTAGGCCTAAGAAACCCGTTGACCTTGTCCCCATGCCTATCCATGCTAGAGTGTCGGAGTCGGCCGAGTCGTTTGCTAGGCATGTTAGGAGTTTGCATGATGACATCCGTCGTCACATTGAGGCCAGCAATGCACGGTAGAACGTGTTAGCCGATGCCCACCGACACCACCGAGAGTTCCACGAGGGCGAATACGTCATGATCAGGGTAAGACCTGAACGGTTTCCCTCTGGAACCGTTAAGAAGTTGTAAGCTCGCGGAGCCGGTCCCTTTAGAGTGTTGAAACGTGTTGGATCCAATGCGTATGTTGTGGACCTGCCCGAGGAATATGGTATAAGCTCTACCTTCAATGTATCGGATCTTGTTGCATATAGGGACCCAACGGTGATCCCTAGTGAGCCTTTTGAGCCATCTCCTCCCCTTGAGAGTGATCCCACACCTGAGTGTCCACTTCCACCTCCAGCCCCTTTTTCACGGTAGCGTGAGCATATAGATCGTATACTGGATGAGCAAGTGACAGTTACCAGGAGTGGATCTTACCCGCGCTACCTAGTGCGATGGAGAGGACGGCCTGCTACTGAGGACACATGGATCACACATGGCGAGTTGCAGCGGATCGATCTGGACCTTCTGGAGCGATACAGGAGCGATGCAGACCCTTACTCGACAGGGTCGAGTTTCTCTCACCCGGGGAGAATTGGTGCGGACACCCGAGCAGTTGAGCGGCGCGACACGCCGAGCCACCGGTACCGCACACGGAGCACGACTCGAGCCACCTCAGCGTCCATCTGGCTCGGAGACAGCCTGGAGACTCCGCCTTGAGCCTCCCCATTTATCATATTTAGTTAAACTTTATTTGTGTGTAATTTGTATTTATTTCATTGTATTCGATTTGCTATTTTGATTGTAAGAGGGGCTTATGTACAATTTGGACCCCGTGGGCCCCACGGGACCCCCAGGCCCCATCCCATTGAGCCACCTCAGCCTAGGGTCCCATGTGGGGTCAGTCAACCTTCCACATGAAGGCTTCTAGAAGGGTGGGCCAAGTGGGGGACAAGTGGCTTGGAAAGTCCACATTTTGGCCACCCACCCCACCTACCAAGTCGAGCCCACTCCCCTTGGTCCAAGGGCCGCCCCCCTCCCCTTATTTTTTATTTATTTTTTTGTGTGTGTGTCATATGCCATCCCAGCCCTTCATCTCCCACCCCTAGATCCTACGGTTGTGGATGGATGTGAGATATAACCTTTTTAAGCTTGTATTTTCCATTTTGGAAGAATTAATGCCATTTGAATCAAACAAATTCCAAGAGCAAGGGCTGGTGCACCCCCCTCCTCTCTCCTCCCTCTCCCCCTTGAAGCTGTGAAGGCTTCCATTCTGAGGTGTGACGCCTCGTGTATCGGTTCCGACGATCGCCGCCGCCGCCACGAGCCGCCACCGCACCGCCATCGCCATCAACGGAGTTCTGCCTGCGCAGTACCATAGCAGCTTGTTCGAAATTCAAAGGTCTTCCCCGAGCTCATTTGGCTTCCAAATTTGGAGGAGTTGTTCCTGGGATGTTCCTCTCCACCAACACAAATCAGGCCAGCATTCAGATCACGTTTCCTATTTTTTGATTTTCGTCCACTCTTCCATTTCGGTTCTGCCCGAGTTCTGTCCAGGTTCACCTCCACCATGAGTTTCATATCTTAGATCCACTTTTTGATTTTTTTTAGTTCTCCCAATTTTACTGGGGGTTCCATCCATCCACCCCTTCATCCACAATTTTTCTCAATTTTTGATTCACCCATTTCATATTTTCTAAAAATCGTTCTCAAACCCATCTACAATTCTGTCCACCTGTTCCCAGATCCGACCATCAGTCACCCCAAAAATCCTAACAAATCGTAGCCACCTCCAAATCAAATTATAAAAATAGTCCCAGTTCCATGGTGTGATTACCTACCACTTTTAAGATGAGCTCAAAGTCTGAATCCAAATGTACGTAGGCGGTCAACGGCCATTTATAGGAAACTGATATGCTGATCTAAGATTTCGGGAGCTGTGGAGCAGAGAATTGAAAAATAGTTAAAGCCCAGGTCCGCGTAGGTTCAGAAAAGTCCACTGACCCTAGATTGAAGGCTTTCGAATTCTGTTTCCAACGGCGCTGGTTTCGTCGCATTCCGGCAACGGGGCTGATCGCAGCGGCCGTTTTCGCCGGAGCGCGCGCTGCTAAAACCGCAACATCAGCTCTTGGACAGCACTCTCTCCACTTGGGAACCGGGGCACCCGGCCTCCGGTGAGTGTCGCCGGCTGACCGCCGTCCAGGGAAGTGTGCTGCCAGGAGTCCCCATTACAGTGGGACCCACCCCGCCAAACCCGGAGGACAGGAGAGCGTGTGGGTCCCACGGCCCATTGATTTCGCCGTCCGGAAGGCACGAGAACGCGGAGTTCGGCGCGTCAAGACGACATCAAGATGCTGCCCGTCAACCTGATTTGCATGATCCCCGGGCCCCACATGTGACCTTTTACCTCCCTGCGTGGAGTGGGTCGAATCTCTTTGTACCGCTGTGAATTATGTTAACCGGGGGTCCGTAAGTCAGCCGGGGTGTCTTCGCCACGCCGGGTGCGTGGAGGTAAATGTCTTAACTCCTTGGCGTTACATTGCTTAGCTAGTATACGGTCTTAGGCCGCTGCCGAGAGTGTAGGCACTAGCCCGTGTGTCCATGTCACCGCTGTGAGAGTGAGAGTGACCCGTCCCGCGACTCGATCCGAGTCCGGAAGTTGAGTCGGACTACCCTTGACCTCCGCCGGTTCCTTAACTGCGCACGCTCCGCGCTTTCCCTCGCTTGGGACGACGAGTGAGCTTCCACTTCTGTTAGCGACGTTTCACCACTAGGAGCTCGTAGTGTCGGGCTTAGTGTCTCCCTGGTGTGTGTTGCTGGTCGCGTCCACATCTAGAGTCTGAGGTCCACCCCACGTAGAGTCGCCTCCCGTGTCCGTCCCGCATCATATACATTGTTTAGCTCAAAGTCTATACATTGTCCCTTGGCTGCAGTTCAAAGTCTGTACATTGGCCAGCCCAAAGTCTGTACGTTGACCAACTCCAAGTCTATACATTGTTCATTGACTGTAGCTCAAAGTCTATACATTGCAGCTCAAAGTCTATACATTGTCCCTTAAAGTCTGTACATTGGGTTCCACTTCGGAGAGTGAGAAGAGTGTGTCGTTGAAGGGTTGATAGGGTGTGCCGCTGGAGGGCTGATAGGGTGTACCGGCGAGGAGAAGAATGAGACGGTGGAGGAGTGTGCCAGTGAGGAGCCAAGAAGGTGTGCCGTTGAAGGGCTGATAGGGTGTGCCGCTGTAGGGCTGATAGGGTGTGCCGCTGGAGGGCTGATAGGGTGTGCCGGCGAAGGCTGGAACGGATGTGCCAATGAAGGTCCACTCCTCTGTTACTTATTTTTAAGGCTTTTCTTTTCTTCTTTTCTTTGAGTTTTGCGTAGTTTCATACAAATCTTCCCTCCTTCTTGCAATCTGTTGTTGTTCTATTCGTTTGATGGTTTTGTTGTCTTTTGATATGTATTTCTTATCCCATTCGTTTGTTGCATCCTTTTGCCCTTTTTATGTGTTGTCATTTTCTAACAAAAATTCGGCAGCATCTCCCCTTGGCCCGAGCGTAAGGGAGATAAGGGAACGCGCCCACATGGAGTGGCGGAACCCGACAACTGGAGGTGGGCGCCCGAGGGCGGCAACACCTTGATAAAACCTCAGAAAACACGGAGAAAACAACGAGCCAGAGACCTCCAAGACTGGACAGGGTGGGCTGGGAGTTAGTCAAGGCGTACCGACCAAGGACAAGCACAGGGTGCTTGAGGGGTGTACCGGGCTAGGGAGAGGCTAGGCGTGCCGCTGAGGCACTAAGGGGGAGGTGTACCGCTGGGGGGGCTACTGTGGGTGTGCCGGCCAAGGTGCCGGAAGGGTGTGCCGCTGGGGGCATATGGAGGGGTTATGTGATGCGGGACGGACACGGGAGACGACACTATATGGTGCCACCCTCGGACTCTAGATGAAGACACGACCAGCAACATACACCAGGGAGACACTAAGCCCGACACTACGAGCTCCTTGTGGCGAAACGTCGCTAACAGAAGTGGAAGCTCACTCGTCGTCCCAAGCGAGGGAAAGCGCAGACCGTGCGCGGTTAAGGAACCGGCGGAGGTCAAGGGTAGTCCGACTCAACTTCCGGACTCGGATCGAGTCACGGGACGGGTCACTCTCACTCTCACAGCGGTGACATGGACACACGGGCTAGTACCTACACTCTCGGCAGCGGCCTAAGACCGTATACTAGCTAAACAATGTACCGCCAAGGAGTTAAGACCTTTACCTCCACGCACCCGGCGTGGTGAAGGCAACCCCGGCCGAATCACGGACTCCCGGTTACACAATATCACAGCAATACAAAGATTTGACCAACTCCACGCAGGGAGGTAAAAGGTCACATGTGGAGCCCGGGAATCACACAACTCGGGTTGACGGGAAGCATCTTGATGTCGCCCGGCGGTGCCGAACTCCGCGTTTTCGTGCTTTCCGAACGGCGGGTTCTGTGGGCCCGCGGGGCCCACGGATGGCGCTGTCCTCCGGATCTGCGGGGGTGGGACCCACTATGATGGGGACCCCTAGTGGCGCGCCTCCATGGACGGCGATCGGCCGGGAACACCGATCGGGGGTCGATCGGTCCCGATTCCCAAGTCTTGAAGTTGCTGCCCACGGAGTTTGGTTGCTGTTTTCAGGCGCGCGCTCCGGCGAAAACGGCCGTTGCGGTCAGCCCCGTCGCCGGAATGCGACAAAACCAGCGCCGTTGGAAAGAGGATTCAAAATCCTTCAATCTAGGGCCAGTGGACTCTTCTGAACCTGGGCGGACGTGGGCTTTAACAATTTTCCAATCCTTTGCTCCACAGCTCCCGAAATATCAGATCAGCACATCAGTTTCCTGTAAATGGCCGTTGACCGCCTACTTAAATTTGGATTCCGTCTTCGAGCTCTTCTTCAAAGTTGTAGGGTATCAAACCATGAAACTGGGAATATTTTTTGAATTTGATTTGGAGGTGGTAGTGATTTACTATGAATTGTGGGGTGACTGGTGGTCGGATCTGGGAACAGGAGGATAGAACTGTAGATGGGACTGAGAACGATTTTTAGAAAATATGAGATTGGTGAAAAAAAAATTAAGAAAAATTGTGGATGAAGGGGTCGATGAATGGAACCCCCATTAAAATTGGGCGAACCAACATAACTCAAAAAGTGGACCTAAGACATGAAACTCAGGGCGGGGATGAATCTGGACAGAACTCTGGCAGAACCGAAATGGAAGAGTGGACGAAAATCAAAAAATATGAAACGAGATCTGAATGGCAAACCAAAATTTGTGGGATGTGCTTGACACCTCTGGAACATCCACTAAAATCCCCAGATCTATCTGAGCTCGGGGCTGAGACATGAAATTCGTGGAAGCTTCTTTGGTACTGCGCGGGCAGAACTCCGTTGATGGTGATGGCGGTGCGGTGGCGGCTCGTGGCGGCGGCGGCGATCGTCGGAACTGATACACGAGGCGTCACACCTCAGAATGGAAGCCTTCACAGCTTCAAGGGGGAGAGGGAGGAGAGAGGAGGGGGGCGCACCAGCCCTTGCTCTTGAATTTGTTTGAATCAAATGGCATTAATTCTAAAAAATGGGAAATTATAAGTATTTATGTGTTACATCTCACATCCATTGTCCACCGTTGGATCTAGGGGATGGGAATGGGTGGCCTGGATTGAGTGTGACACACACACACAAAATACATTAAAATATTTAAGGGGGGGCGGCCCTTGGACCAAGGAGGTGGAAGGTGGACTTGGTAGGTAGGGTGGGTGGCCAACTTGGACTTTCCAAGCCACTTGTCCCCCCACTTGGCCCACCTATCTAGAAGCCTCCATTTGACATGTTGACTGACCCCACATGGGGCCCTTGGCTGAGGTGGCTCAATTGGATGGGGCCTGGGGGGCCCACGGGGTCCAAATTGCACATAAGCCCCTCATACAATCAAAATAGCAAACCGAATACAATGAAATAAACATAAATTACACACACATAAAGGCTAACTAAATATGATAAATGGGGAGGCTCAAGGCGGAGTCTCCAGGCTGTCTCCGAGCCAGATGGATGCTGAGGTGGCTCGAGTCGTGCTCCGTGTGCGGTACCGGTGGCTCGGCGTGTCGCGCCGCTCAACTGCTCGGGTGTCCGCACCAATTCTCCCCGGGTGGGAGAAACTCGACCCCGTCGAGTAAGGGTCTGCATCGCTCCTGTATCGCTCCAGAAGGTCCGGATCGATCTGCTGCAACTCGCCATGTGTGATCCATGTGTCCTCAGTAGCGGGCCGTCCTCTCCATCGCACTAGATAGCGCGGGTAAGATCCACTCCTGGTAACTGTCACTTGCTCGTCCAGTATACGATCTATATGCTCACGCTGCCGTGAAAAAGGGGCTGGAGGTGGAAGTGGACACTCAGGTGTGGGATCACTCTCAAGGGGAGGGGATGGCTCAAAAGGCTCACTAGGGATCACCGCTGGGTCCCTATATGCAACAAGATCCGATACATTGAAGGTAGAGCTTATACCATATTCCTCGGGCAGGTCCACAACATACGCATTGGATCCAACGCGTTTCAACACTCTAAAGGGACCGGCTCCGCGAGCTTGCAACTTCTTAACGGTTCCAGAGGGAAACCGTTCAGGTCTTACCCTGATCATGACGTATTCGCCCTCGTGAAACTCTCGGTGGTGTCGGTGGGCATCGGCTAACTCCTTATACCGTGCATTGCTAGCCTCAATGTAACGACGGATGTCGTCATGCAAACTCCTAACATGCCTAGCAAACGACTCGGCTGACTCCGACACTCTAGCATGGATAGGCATGGGGACAAGGTCAACGGGTTTCCTAGGCCTATGACCTGTGACAATCTCAAATGGACTCATGCCGGTAGACCTATTCACCGAATCATTGTATGCAAACTCAGCCATGGGTAAAATGAGATCCCAATCCCCAATGCGGTCCTTAACTAGACACCTCAAAAGATCTCCCAGACTTCTATTGACCACCTCGGTCTGGCCGTCTGTCTGGGGATGATATGCAGTGGAAAACTTGAGATGAGTACCCATCATATGCCATAGTGTCTCCCAAAAGTAGGAAGTGAATCTAACATCACGGTCAGACACTATAGTGCGAGGCAACCCGAACTTGCACACCACATGCGTAAGAAAAAGGCGGGCTACCCTCGAAGCATCCGAAGTCTTCGAGCAAGGAATAAAGAGGGCCATCTTCGAGAAACGGTCAACCACCACATAGACCGAATCATGCTTCCTGGAGGTACGTGGCAATCTCAAAACAATGTCCATACTAACATCCTGCCACGGGGCATCAGGCACGAGAAGAGGCGTATAAAGGCCCGAGCTTTGCTTCTTCATCTTGGCCGTAGCACATGTACGGCACTGAGCCACGATGTTAGCAACATCGCGCTTCAAACTCGGCCAATAAAATCGATGCTCCACTGCCTCAATAGTCTTGTTCTGACCAAAGTGGCCGGCTAGACCTCCCGCATGTAGTTCCCACACTAAGAAATCTCGTACCGAAGTTCGGGGAACACATAGCCTGCTACCTCGAAAGAGGTAACCCTCCTGAAGCATATAATCATCATGATCTCTCGAGGGCCCGGCCTGGAGAGTGGCAAAAATCTGACCGAAGTCAGGACAGTCAACATAGGCCTCCTTCATCTTCTCTAGCCCTATGACCTCGGCACTCATGGTGGTAAGCAAACATGCTCGCCGACTCAAGGCATCAGCCACCTTGTTCTCCACTCCAGCCGTATGTTTCAGCACAAAGGTGAACTGTTGGAGATACTCGACCCAACGACTATGACGCGAGTTAAGCTTCTTTTGCGAATGGAGGTACCTCAATGCCTCATGGTCGGAGTATAGGACAAACCCCTGATGTAAAAGATAGTGCCTCCAATGCCTAAGAGCCTGAACAACTGCATAGAATTCTTTATCATACGTGGAATATCGCAGTTTCGCGTCATTCAGCTTCTCGCTGAAATATGCGATCGGGTGGGACTCCTGACTCAAAACTCCTCCAATCCCAACACCCGACGCATCACAAGAGACCTCAAACACCTTCGAGAAATCAGGCAGTCGAAGGATAGGTGTCTGGGTCATGCGCTCCTTGATGTCCTTGAAGGCGGCAGATGCGGCCTTCGTCCATACAAATGTGCCCTTCCGGATGCAATCTGTGATCGGGGCGGTGACGGAGCTAAATCCGTGGATGAAGCGACGGTAGAACGTCGCAAGGCCATGAAAGCTGCGGACATCATGAACCGTACGGGGTTCCGACCACTCAACAATGGCCCGGACCTTCTCCGGATCGGCGGAGACCCCAGTACTTGACACGATAAAACCCAAGAAGGTAAGTTGAGGTGTCATGAAGGCACACTTCTGTGGGTTCGCAAACAGCAGCTCTCGCCGAAGAAGTAGACAGACCTGCCGAAGGTGGTCTAAGTGGTCCCCTGTGGTGCGGCTATAGACAAGGATATCATCAAAATACACCACTACAAAGACTCCAATGAAAGGTCGAAGGACCTGAGTCATGAGCCGCATGAAAGTGCTAGGGGCATTGGTCAACCCAAAAGGTATGACCAACCACTCATATAGACCGTCCTTGGTCTTGAAAGCGGTCTTCCACTCATCACCTGGCCTAATCCTCACCTGATGGTAGCCACTCTTAAGATCGATCTTCGAGAGATAGTGGCACCTGCCATCATGTCTAGCATGTCATCCAGACGGGGAATAGGGAACCTGTACTTCACGGTGATTTTCTTGATGGCACGACTATCAATGCATATTCTCCACGTGCCATCCTTCTTCGGGGCGAGTAATGCGGGTACAGCACATGGACTCATGCTGTCCCGAACAGACCCTCTCTGCACT
Source organism: Amorphophallus konjac (assembly GCA_022559845.1). NCBI lineage: Eukaryota > Viridiplantae > Streptophyta > Magnoliopsida > Alismatales > Araceae > Amorphophallus > Amorphophallus konjac. The sequence continues at coordinate 264,258,211 of CM040121.1, forward strand.
AACTCATCGACCTGCCGTTTAAGCTCGGCATGCTCCGTGGGACTCATGCGATAATGTGGAAGGTTGGGCAAGGAAGAGCCCGGAACAAGGTCGATGGCATGCTGAATATCCCGCATAGGTGGGAGTCCCTCGGGAAGCTCATCGGGAAAGACATCAGCATACTCCTGCAGAATAGGAACAACCTCGGGTGGGAGCTCACCCTCGGCGTCCCGCTCCACCTCTCGGACCGTAATGGCAAACACCGGACAGCCCTGACTAAGCTCCTACTCCATTTCCCGGGAGCTAATCATCATCAATCTCCTCGTCGAGGGCTCTCCTGGGCCAGAGGTAACGGTCATAGTCCGAGCTGGGGATGGGGTACTGGGCCCGGGTACGGAAGGCTTTGGAGTACTAGGACCAGTAGGACCCCTGACTGATGGGCTCCTGGGCCGAACGGGGTGGAGGGTGACCCGCTGGCCATCGTGGTCGAAGGTACAGGTGTTCGACCGGCCATGGAGCGTGGCATCCCGGTCAAATAACCACGGCCTACCAAGAATGATACTGCCCACTTCCATGGGGAGGACATCACACCAGATCTCGTCACGGTAGGAGTGGAGCTGCAGCGGGACCAAGCACCGCAGCCTGACCGAAATGGAAGTGGTATATACCCATGATACCTGATAGGGACAAGGATGGTCTACGGGTGTGAGACCAAGACGAGCGACAGCATTCATGGAGATTGCATTGATACAACTCCCGCTATCGATGACCACCTTGCAAATTTGCTTTCCCAGCCTACAGAATACCTGAAGGATAGTGGTCCGACGCCAGTCATCACTGACCTGTGGCTGGGTGAGGATACATCTGACGACCCCCACGTGGGTATCGTCCGACTGCTGGACATCCTGGGCCTCACCTCCCATCTCATAGTACTCGTCAGCTAACTCTTCATCTGCCTCATAGCTGACTAACTCGAGGCCCGTAGGGGTGGTATCCTCGGCCTGTGTGTCCCAAATGTGAAGAGATGGGTGGGTGGGACACTGGTTGGCGAAATAGCCAAACCCATTGCAGCGATAACACTGCTGCCGTGATCCACTACGCTCCCCAATCATAGGTCCTTTACCTTTATCCTCCCGACGGATAGGAGGCGTAGGCAACAAAGGACGTGCAGGAGGTGCGGGTGCCGGTGGACGGGCTATGGGTGGGGCCGTAAGATGCTGGGGACGAGGAAGGTCCCTCGGGGGTGGAGGACGAGGCCTAGGAGCAAAGGGATCGGGGCGAGCGGGCTCCTGAGGTCGTGCCATAGGGGCCCTCGGATACGTGCCAGATGAGCCATGGGACTCGACACTACGAAGGAGAATGGAGCCCAACCGATGGGGTGACTCAAACTCGGCCTCAAACTGCTCCAATTCGAGAGCAATCTGATATGCCTGCTCCAAAGTGGTGGCATTGTGGCGAAAGAGTTCATATTGATAATTGGGGCGTAAACCTCTCCGAAAGCGGGATATCGTCATGGTGCTCTCCTCCGTGACCCCGCACCGCAAATAATACTCATCGAACTCGGCGGTGTACTCGGTCACGGATCGGTTCCCTTGGGAGATGCTTTGCCACTTGTCTATGAGACGTTGGCGATATGAGGCGGGAAGGTACTTCTCCCTCAACTTGGTTTTCATATCATCCCAAGTACCGATCTGGGGTTGACGTCGCTGGTTGAGCAGGCTCTCCACATTGATCCAATAAGTTTGAGCCTGCCCTTGCAGCTTCATCTTAGCGTATCGGACTCTCCGGTGGTCCGTCATCTCAAACCACTCGAAGTATCGGTCCATGCCGGCCTCCCAATCTAAATACACCCGAGGGTCCAAGGACCCGCTAAAAGTGGGAGGGTCCGCACGCACACCCCTAAGAATGCGGTCGTCATCCTCGTCATCACGATTCCATCAGACGACGACCGTTACCCCCTTGGTCATTATCAGATGCATAATCATCCACCACATGCACCTGTTGAACCCCAACATTCTCCACTTGAGCCCTTGGCACAGCGGGTTGCTGCACCGGCTCTTGTTGGCCATTCGTCGGCGCGGGTTGCGCCGCTACTGGGCCCCTCTCTAGGATGGCAATCCTCCCAACTAAGCCCTGAATGGACTGATCCGAACTCTCGGCCCGATCCTCGAGGGCTTTCATCCGCCCTTCTAGACGCGTTTCTATGCCATCCATACGCGTACTAAGGCCATCCATACGTGTGTCAAGACGTTCCATAATGGCTCGGAACATCTCGGCCGTCGAGGACTCATCGGAGCTACGGGCCCGGGAATCCGCCATAGGTGGTGGTGGCGAGTATTGGGTACCTCGACGGGTGGGCATGCAACTGACACACGACCTAGAAGACACCGACTAATGTAAACACACACTAAATGATGCACTTAGACTTAACCAATAGCCGGTACGAGGCGGAGATAAGCGATCCGAAGATCACTCGCGCAAGTGTGTGGCCCTCCCGTTAGGCGTAACCCAACGTTCGGACAACACCTTTTGATATACCGGGTAAAGGGTGCAAATGCAAGTTAAAACACTCTTTTTTTTTTTTGAAAATGATGATCCTAGACTTGACTTAGACCATGATGCATGTAAGACATATGCAAAGACTACCCTAGACTCGACTCGGTCTGATACCAAACTGATGCGGGACGGACACGGGAGACGACACTATATGGTGCCACCCTCGGACTCTAGATGAAGACACGACCAGCAACATACACCAGGAAGACACTAAGCCCGACACTACGAGCTCCTTGTGGCGAAACGTCGCTAACAGAAGTGGAAGCTCACTCGTCGTCCCAAGCGAGGGAAAGAGCAGACCGTGCACGGTTAAGGAACCGGCGGAGGTCAAGGGTAGTCCGACTCAACTTCCGGACTCGGATCGAGTCACGGGACGGGTCACCCTCACTCTGTGGACACACGGGCTAGTACCTACACTCTCGGCAGCGGCCTAAGACCGTATAGTAGCTAAGCAATGTACCGCCAAGGAGTTAAGACCTTTACCTCCACGCACCCGGCGTGGCGAAGGCAACCCCGGTCGAATCATGGACTCCCGGTTAAACAATATCACAGCAATATAAAGATTTGACCCACTCCACGCAGGGAGGTAAAAGGTCACATGTGGAGCCCGGGAATCACGCAACTCGGGTTGACGGGCAGCATCTTGATGTCGCCCGGCGGTGCCGAACTCCGCATTTTCGTGCTTTCCGAACGGCTGGTTCTGCGGGCCCGCGGGGCCCACGGATGGCGCTGTCCTCCGGATCTGCGGGGGTGGGACCCACTATGATGGGGACCCCTGGTGGCGCGCCTCCACGGATGGCGGTCGGCCGGGAACACCGATCGGGGGTCGATCGGTCCCGATTCCAAAGTCTTGAAGTTGCTGCCCACGGAGTTTGGTTGCTGTTTTTAGACGCGCGCTCCGGCGAAAACGGCCGCTGCGGTCAGCCCCGTCACCGGAATGCGACGAAACCAGCGCCGTTGGAAAGAGGATTCAAAATCCTTCAATCTAGGGCTAGTGGACTCTTCTGAACCTGGGCGGACCTAGGCTTTAACAATTTTCCAATCCTCTGCTCCACAGCTCCCGAAATATCAGATCAGCACATCAGTTTCCTGTAAATGGCCATTGACCGCCTACTTAAAGTTGGATTCAGTATTCGAGCTCTTCTTCAAAGTTGTAGGGTATCAAACCACGGAACTGGTACTATTTTTGGGATTTGATTTGGAGGTGGTGGTGATGTACTATGAATTTTGGGGTGACTGGTGGTCGGATCTGAGAACAGGAGGACAGAACTGTAGAGGGGACTAAGAACGATTTTTAGAAAATATGAGATTGGTGAATGAAAAATTCAGAAAAATTGTGGATGAAGGGGTGGATGAATGGAACCCCCATTAAAATTGGGCGAACCAACAAAACTCAAAAAGTGGACTTAAAATATGAAACTCAGGGCGGGGATGAATCTGGACAGAACTCTGGCAGAACCGAAATGGAAGAGTGGACGAAAATCAAAAAATATGAAACGAGATCTGAATGGCAAACCAAAATTTGTGGGATGTCCTTGACACCTCTGGAACATCCACTAAAATCCCCAGATCTATCTGAGCTCGGGGCGGAGACATGAAATTCGTGGAAGCTTCCGTGGTACTGCACGGGCAGAACTCCGTTGATGGCGATGGCGGTGCGGTGGTGGCTCGTGGCGGCGGCGGCGATCGTCGGAACCGATACACGAGGCATCACACCTCAGAATGGAAGCCTTCACAGCTTCAAGGGAGAGAGGGAGGAGAGAGGAGGGGGGCGCACGAGCCCTTGCTCTTGAATTTGTTTGAATCAAATGGCATTAATTCTAAAAAATGGGAAATTACAAGTATTTATGTGTTACATCTCACATCCATTGTCCACCGTTGGATCTAGGGGATGGGAATGGGTGGACTGGATTGAGTGTGACACACACACACAAAATACATTAAAATATTTAAGGGGGGGGCGGCCCTTGGACCAAGGAGGTGGAAGGTGGACTTGGTAGGTAGGGTGGGTGGCCAACTTGGACTTTCCAAGCCACTTGTCCCCCCACTTGGCCCACCTATCTAGAAGCCTCCATTTGACATGTTGACTGACCCCACATGGGGCCCTTGGCTGAGGTGGCTCAATTGGATGGGGCCTGGGGGGCCCACGGGGTCCAAATTGCACATAAGCCCCTCTTACAATCAAAATAGCAAACCGAATACAACGAAATAAACATAAATTACACACACATAAAGGCTAACTAAATATGATAAATGGGGAGGCTCAAGGCGGAGTCTCCAGGCTGTCTCTGAGCCAGATGGACGCTGAGGTGGCTCGAGTCGTGCTCCGTGTGAGGTACCGGTGGCTCGGCGTGTCGCGCCGCTCAACTGCTCTGGTGTCCGCACCATTATGTGTATGCCGGCTAGGAGGGCCAAAGGGTGTGCTGGTCAAGGAGCCATGGGTGCACCGGGCTGGGGTATTGGGTTTGGCAGGCTTCAAAGGAAACTTGGCAGGACGGGGAAAGTTCAAAAAGGGACTTTAAGGCAGAGGCATGGGTACACAGAGGAGAGAAGAAGGGCATCTCCCTTTGGGATATGAGCAAATATGAGGGCCAGAGGCTCTACGGGGGGACCACAACAGGAGGAGAAGATCGGTGTAAAAAACTGTAGCCGCCGAAGGGGAAGAAGGAGAAGACCAAACGCACATAGTGATTCAAACCAACGGAGACAAAAAAAAAAGGAAACCCAAAGAGGGGTAGTTTTCATTCATGACGAGGAAAGTGCCATAACCAGCCGTATACATTACAGAACATGCCCGAGCTAAGGCTATAGGCAAGGAAGAAAACCAGAGAACGCGACTACGGAGTGGGGAAAAACAAAGAATAAAAGATGAGGAGGTGTTGGAGATCGAAGCAGGGACGATCATCCACTGCTCTTTCCCCCACCTTCCCCTACTACATCGAGCCCTCTCTCTCTCTTACTCTCTCTTCTCGTTGCTTGGGTGGCTGTTGGAAGACTCCACGCCGGAGCCCTCTCCCTTTTCTTCTCTCTTCTTCTTCTTCTCATCTGCAACTCTCTATTCGTCTCTGCCTCTGGGTCTCTTCTCCGTCTGTCCGTCTGTCCTCCTTCTCTGGAATGGGAGGGGATTTATACTCTCAGCAGCGGGAGCCCTCGAGCACGGCAGTCGGAGGCGGGAAGCGGCCGGTCATGATGGGGTTTGACTTCCCCGTCCTGGCTGTCAGGGGAGTAGCCTGCGTGGCCCAACCATTGGTTGACACCTCGGACAGCTCACTGCACGCCAAGGATATGTAGGGCATGGGCTTCATGTCGTTCGGCCGTTGAAACGCCTTCATGCTGTACCGCTGGCGGGCTCAAGGAGCATGCCACAGGAGGGCCAAAAGGGCATGCCACGGCAGCACCCAATGGGTGTGCCGCTGAAGGCCCAGATGGGTGTGCCGCTGGAGCCTTGGGACCGTGTCGCTGAAGCCCAGGGCGGGTGTGCCGCTGGGCGGCCTGGAGGGCGTGCCGCTGGGCGCCTGGGGGGCGTGCCGCTGGAGGCACCCTGGGGGTGTGCCACTGGGGCTCCCCAGGGGGTGTGCCGCTGGAGGCACCCTGGGGGTGTGCCGCTGGAGGCACCCTAGGGGTGTGCCGCTGGGGCTCCCCAGGGGGTATGCCGCTGGAGGCACCCTGGGGGTGTGCCGCTGGGGCTCCCTAGGGGGTGTGCCGCTGGGGCTGACTAGAGCCCATTTTGAGCACAAGTTATGGTTAGTTTGATTTTCTTCGGGGGCCACGGATTGTGAGCTTCCCGGGGGTTGGTTTCTCTTTGCTGTCGTGACTCCGGGGACGGCTTCGCGGCAGTGTGCATATTTGGGGAGTCCGGATGACCAGTCTCTCCGGGGCTTCTTCACTTGGTGCCGTTGTTAGTGCTGGGCCGAGTAGGATATCTGGATGTGCAATTTTTGGTGTCCACAAATGCCCCCCACCCACAGGTAGCGCGGGCGAAGGATGAGCCGGGCGGTGCTTGCAGGTGTACTGGTCTCTTTTTCTCTTTGTCGGCGCCGACCGGGTGTCGGGAGCTGACGTGACTTGTTCGTCTCCTCTTCTCATTGCTAATGCCGGCGGGATGCCGGGCATTGGCCCAGTTTATTGACCTCTTTGTCTCTTCGTCAATGCCGACGGGGTGTCATGAGCTGACATGGCTTATCGAACTCGTCGCCTCTTTGTCAGTGCCGACAGGGTGTCGGGAGCTGACATGGCTTATTGAACTCGTCGTCTCTTTGTCAGCGCTGACGGAGTGTTGGGAGCTGACCTGGTTTGTTGATCCCTTTGTCCCTTCGTCAGTGCCGACAGGGCGTCGGGAGCTGACCTGCTTCGTTGGTCTCTTTGTCAGTGCCGACAGGGTGTCGGGAGCTGACCTGGTTTGTTATCTCTTTGTCTCTTCGTCAGTGCCAACGGGGTGTCGGGGGTTGATCTGGCTTGTTGTCTCTTGGTCTCTTTGTCAGTGCTGACAGGGTGTCGAGAGCTGACCTGGTTTATTGTCTCTTGGTCTCTTCGTCAGTGCCGACAGGGTGTCGGGAGCTGACCTGGTTTGTTGTCTCTTAGTCTCTTCATCAGTGCCGATAGGGTGTCGGGAGCTGACCTAGTTTGTTGTCTCTTGGTCTCTTCGTCAGTGCCGACAGGGTGTCGGGAGCTGACCTGGTTTGTTGTCTCTTGGTCTCTTCGTCAGTGCCGACAGGGTGTCGAGAGCTGACCTGGTTTGTTGATCTCTTGGTCTCTTCGTCAGTGCCGATGGGGTGTCGGGAGCTGACCTGGTTTGTTGTCTCTTGGTCTCTTCGTCAGTGCCGACAGGGTGTCGAGAGCTGACCTGGTTTGTTGATCTCTTGGTCTCTTCGTCAGGGCCGACGGGGTGTCGAGAGCTGACCTGGTTTGTTGTCTCTTGGTCTCTTCGTCAGTGCCGATAGGGTGTCGAGAGCTGACCTGGTTTGTTGTCTCTTGGTCTCTTCGTCAGTGTCGACAGGGTGTCGAGAGCTGACCTGGTTTGTTGATCTCTTGGTCTCTTCATCAGGGCCGACGGGGTGTCGGGAGTTGACCTGGTTTGTTGTCTCTTGGTCTCTTCGTCAGTGCCGATAGGGTGTCGGGAGCTGACCCGGTTTGTTGTCTCTTCTTTTCTTTTCCTCTTTTCTCTCTCTTTTTTTTTTGAACCACATTACCGATACAAGTGCCCTTTCGGGTTTTCACCGGTACCGGCCCCCTCTTGCTTTTGCCTACGCGCCATCTCGGGTTTTCACGCGGCGGGGTACCCGATTTTGCCTGTGGCGCCCTTTCGGGTTTTCGCCACAGTCGGGTTGTTGCCATTTTTACCCTTGTTCCCATGTAGGGGCAAGTCCGGCGGGGTATCTCTATTTTCAACCCCATTTTCTTTTCTTTCTTTTTTTGACGAGCGAGTGATACGCGAGTGTCGCCTAGGGCACGAAGCCTTGCGCTAGAAGGTAAGGCTCATTCGTTGGCAAGAAGGAAATGCCAGCGCAACGGGAGAATTCGTGCCGTTTCGGACGTAGGGTCCGTAATGGCAATATTGTATGGAGTGGGTGTCTAGGGCACGGGGCCTTGCGCGAGAAAGGGGTTCATTCGCTGGCAAGGGACGAGTGCCAGCGCAAGGATAGAGGTTCTGCCGATCCGGGCGTAAGGCCCGTGACGGTGATTTTGTATGATGGGAGGTGGCTGGGGCGCGCGCTAGAGGGGGACTTATTCATTGGCAAGGGACTAATGCCAGTGCAAGGATAAAGCCTTCTGTTGCCTGTGCGGATGCCCGTCGACACCTAGGGACGTGCGGACGGGACATACCTACGGATGCATCTACCATCGTGCATTATTTACGTACGCCTCCGCGGGTATGTGCGCATGTGTACGTATATACGTATATACATAGATATATTTATATTTATTTAGTATTTTTATTATTATTATTATTACCTTTGTCGAAACTCCTTCCTCCCCTTTTTTTTCCTTTTTATTTTCTCTCCCCCCTTTTTTCTTCTTCTTTTTTTTCTCTTCTTTCGTTTTCCCCCCTTCTTTGTTTACTCTTCCTTTTTTTTTATTTTCCCCTTCTCCTTTTCTATTCATTTTTTTCTTTTTTTCTTCTTTTTTTTCTCTTCTCCCTTTTTTATCCATTTTCCCTCCTCCTTTTTTTTTCTTTTGTATTATATATTTTTTTGCTTTCTTTTCCCCCTTTTTGCTTCTTCTTCTTCTTCTTTTAACGCCCCTATAAAAGGGGCGGGGGTGGCATGCTCGAGCCACCCCCTCTCACTTTCGAACTCCCTCCCTCCCTTTTCTCTTTCTTCCACGGCAGGCGAGCGCCCCCTCCCCTTCCTTCTTCTTCTTCGTCTTCAGACGTGACCGGCCACCGTCGTTGCCGTCTTCTCCGTCACCGGGGTGAGCAGGCCGCCGCGGACGGCTCCTCTCTTTTTCTTCCTCTTTCTTCTCATCTCATCCCCCTGCCCGCTCTTCTCCTATTCTTCCCCCCCTCCCCTTTCTCTCTCTCTTTCTCTTCATTCCTCCCCTTCTCTCGTTCCTCTCTTCTCCTCCTTATCTTCCCCCTCTTTCCTGGGGCCATGGAAGGCGGGGGTATCGCCGGTGGTGCCCGGAGGATGCTGTCGGAGCGTGCCGGGGAAGAGGGACCCCAACCGTGCCGGTAGAGAGCAGCATAGATGTGCCGGCGGGGGGAACCTTCGAGCGTGCCGGTGAGGCGGTGTATCGGGGAGGCTGCGCCATGAGTGTGTCGGGCAGGGGCTCAGGGTAGTGTACCGGCGAGGGGGGTGTTACGGGGTGTGCCGGGGAAGCACCCCGGGGGTGTGCCGGCGAAGGAGGCGCCGGGGCGTGCCGGCGAAAGCCACTTAGGGTGTGCCGACGAAGCAGTCAGAGATAGTGTCGGGGAAGGGCATTCGAAGGCGTGTCGGCGAAGGCCGCTCCAAGGGCGTGCCGGGGAAAGGCCTTCCCATAGGCGTGCCGGCGAAGGCCCCAGAGGGCGTACCGGCGAAGGGCCGCCAGGGGCGTGCCGGGGAAGGCCTGCGGGCTGTGCCGGCAAGGGGCTTTGGGCAGTGCACTGGCAGGGGAGAAGGAGGACTCTTCTTCAAGCTGAGGACTTCTGGTGTTGCCTTTCGGGGCCCACCATGACTTGTTGGGGCCGTCACTCCTTGTGGACGTGCACCCGTGTTTTCCCTTACGCCTCTGGCCTAGGGGAAACTCTGCCGAAATTTCATCAGAAATTGGCAGTGTCTTATTCATTTTACTTGTAGTAGAGCCTCTTTACAGTTTTCACTTCCCTTTGCCCGTGGCTTATTCTGATCTTCTGTCTGTCGTATCTTTGCAGATAAATGGTTGTTCCAAGTGGTTCTACTGCTCCTGCTGCCGCTATCGGTGCTGACCTTGTTCCCCAGGCTCCAGTGCCAGTCGTCACATGCCTCAACGTGGAGGAGCTGGACAGGGAGCATGTTGAAATAGCCGTGCTAGCCGAGTCCTCGGGTTTCGAGGGTGAGACAATGGACTATAATCTGCTCTCTCGGGTTGAGAACCGCCTCACCTTCGACCGGACCGGCGAATATCGGAGGGACTTCCCGAAGGATAAGCATCTCATCCGGTTCTTGAAGTACTTCCGCTCCCAGGAGAGGCGGGAGCTACGAGCTGTGCGGGAGGTTGAGCAAGTGATTCTGCAAGCACGTGACAGTTTGTTGTATAGCGTCCCGAGGAGCATCCCGATGTATCTGGTGGGGGAGGCCCGGGAGTGGAAGCCTGTCCTGGGGATCCAGGAGGTGTTGCCGGCTGAAGACAGATTGGTGCGAGCACCCCAATTCATCCCGGCGAAATGGGATATGTCCGCCGGGCGGGTGCAAGGTGAGCCACCTCGCTTTGGTCTGTTCTTGGCTCCCTTGAAGTGGGGCTACAGGGAGGAGCCGTTTATCCTGGACTACCTGGCCATCAGGTTCAAGTACGAGCTATCGCTAGGCTGGTTCGGGGAGCTGAAGCTTCAGGATGCACACAGCTTCCGAGAAGGGGCAGTAGAGTTCACCGAGTATGTGCTATTCAACTACGCCCCATTGCTGGTCCGAGCCGGTATATATATCACAGCGTTTACGCCTCCCACTATGGCTACCCCATCTCTAAGGGCCTCTGCTGTGGCATGATAGAGGTGTTCAGCGCTGAGACCAACACTTTTTACACGGCAGAAGGTGAAACTTCACTGGACCTGTGGAGCCTCAGCCAGCTGAGCGGCTTGCCCATCTACGGGGAGCCTTATGAAGAAGTATGCCTCCCCGACTTGATCAAAGATGAAACCAATGGGGATGGCTACTACTCTCTCGGGTATTCTTAACGGTATCTCATGAAGGCGTACCGGGAGTTATATCAGCTGGCGCACGGTGGCAGGCAGCCTCCTCGCGGGGATCAGAAGAGGGTCCGCCTGACTCTGTGGTTGCAGTATTTTTACGATGGACTGAAGCAATATGCGGAGTTTCCATGCATCGGCACCGCTGTTGTTCGCAAGAAGTGTGCCAAGCCCAAGACCGATGTGAAGATTCCTTCCAGGGGGTGCCGAAGTGGGCCCAATCCGATGGGGGTCGACCCGTTGACGCACTGCGCCACCTATCTGACATATTGGCTATGCTCATTTGCCATGCCATACGGGGATGAGACAGTCATTCGACCGGACGCCATTTATCCGGCCTGTCAGCTGGCGTGGGGAGTCAAGCTTTCCTTGTGCCCGGCCACTCTCTGCCTCATATATAAGGCGCTGGGGGACATCAGCACTTATCAATTCCCGAGACAAGCCCGGTACGTGTGCCCATTGCATTTCTTCAATGCGTGGGTCTGCTCGCTTTTCCCCGAGTTCGCCCCGCGAGCTCTTTAGGACTGGGGGCTGGTGCCGAGGATGCTGGAGTTTGCCAGCGCGGAGCCAAGGTCGACCTCCCAACGGCTATATGATATTCGGGGCCGGTTGACAATGGTTCCCCGGGACGCGGCTGGCACCATTCACTTCTGGACGCTGGCCACACATTCCAGCCCTTTGGTGAACAATAAGAGGGAGTGCAAAGACGATCAGGTGGAGAAGTATATCCACCCGATCAGTCAAGAAACTATGGTCTGGCCACTGCTGGAGCCCGAGCTCAGGGACTGGGCGTTATCCATCCGCCTGAGCGTGCTGGCGTTCAGGAAGGGGGACGATGTGCTGCTGGAGCCATATTACCCTTTCCGGTTTGGCCAAAACTTCAAATATGATCAGCATATCCTTGTCTATCATGCACAGTTCGGCCTGCCTTCACGAAATCAACAGGGCAGTTCAGTCGCCGAGCATGCCAGGAGCTGGTGGGATTTCTTCCATCGGGCAGACTCTGCTACCTTCAGAGTGCCAGCCCCTGGTCGCATCCCCCGGGTGACTCCGGAGTATATAAAATGGTGGAACGCCCGGACGGCCTTCTATCGGCTGCACAAGACCGACTGCTGGGACGGGGCCGAGAGGAAATTCCTGAGCAGACAGCTGGTACCGGTAATTGATATTGAGCCGAAGCATCTCCTTCGTCTCAAGAACAGGCAGGAGAAGGAGGTGGTGGCATATCTGGCCGCCCGTCGCGAAGCTCGGGAAGCGAGGCCAACACCGAAGGTGGAGCTACCCCCGGTGGCGAGGGATAACTACAAGAAGACCCTGAGGGACCTTTGCCGGATAGGGAGTGACCGTCTGGAGCTCATTAATTATCCGCTCCCCATGGAGGAGGAGGGCACCCCCGCAAAGAGCTGGCGTCCAGAGAGGGACCCGATCTGCCCATACCGCACGTTTATGAGGCGGGAGGAGAGGACGCCCGAGAATTATAAGGACACCACATGGCTGTATGTCTTGCTGCGGGTGAATGGGCGGAAGATTGAGGATCAGACGGCCGCCATCCTGAGCAAGTGCCTGTACGTCCCATACTATTATGCCGACGGGTGGGGCATGGACCACTTTAATCTTTTCTGCCACCTCTCTTCGAAGAAGCATGCAGATCTGGCTGCCCTTACAGACCGGTGCCAGAAGGTCGAGGACGTATGCCGGCTGGTCCGAGAGGCGGCGCATCGGGACAAGGAGACGTCCCTGAGCTACTGGCCGATAACACTTCGGTTGTACACCGGTCCTCACGGTATTTAACCTTTCCACCTCTTTTATTCTCATTGCTGCGACCTTAGCAGGTTATCGGATGCTAATCATATGCGTGTGTCTATTTTGACAGACCATCCCGACAGCGTGCAAATGGTGACGTACCGGAACTTCCTTCGGCTCGTCCAGAAGCCAGCCTATTTTGAGACGGCACTGCCAGCTTCGACTACGGCTCCCCTGCCCAAGGCTGCGAAGAGGTCCCGGGCCAAATCGCCTGTGAAGAAGGCTATAGATGCTGCTAAAGCAGTGATGCGGGACGGACAAGGGAGACGACACTATTAGGTGCCACCCTCAGACGCTAGATGAAGACGCGACCAACAGCACACACCAGGGAGACACTAAGCCCGACACTACGAGCTCCTAGTGGCAAAACGTCGCTAACAGAAGTGGAAGCTCACTCGTCGTCCCAAGCGAGGGAAAGCGCAGACCGTGCACGGTTAAGGAACCGGCGGAGGTCAAGGGTAGTCCGACTCAACTTCCGGACTCGGATCGAGTCACGGGACGGGTCACTCTCACTCTCACAGCGGTGACATGGACACACGGGCTAGTACCTACACTCTCGGCAGTGGCAAAAGACCGTATACTAGCTAAGCAAATGAACGCCAAGAGGTTCGGACCATTACCTCCACGCACCCGGCGTGGCGAAGACAACCCCGGCCGAATTACGGATCCCCGGTTAAACAATTTTACAACAGTACAATGATTTGACCCACTCCATGCAGGGAGGTAAAAGGTCACATGTGGAGCCCGGGAATCACGCAACTCGGGTTGACGGGCAGCATCTTGATGTCGCCCGGTGGTGCCGAACTCCGCGTTTTCGTGCTTTCCGAACGGCGGGTTCTGCGGGCCCGCGGGGCCCACGGACGGCGCTGTCCTCCGGATCTGCGGGGGTGGGACCCACTATAATGGGGACCCCTGGTGGCGCGCCTCCACGGACGGCGGTCGGCCGGGAACACCGATCGGGGGTCGATCGGCCCCGATTCCCAATTGTTGAACTAGCTGCCCACGGATTTTGATTTCTGTTTTCCGGCGCGTGCTCCGGCAGAAACGGCCGCTGCGATCAATCCCGACGTCGGATCGGGACGCATAAGCTATCGTTGGAAATTTCTCTTCAAATTCTTCAATCTAGACCTAGAGAGATCTGCTGGATCTGGTCGGATCAGAACTTTAATAAATTTACAAGTCCCTGTTGTACAGTAACCGAAACCTCAGATTTGCATGGTACTTGTCTGAGAACCACCATTGACCGCCTCGTAAACCTCCGATTAAGCTCTTGAGCTCTTCTTCAAAGTTGTAGGGGATCAAACCACGGAACTGGGACTATTTTTGGAATTTGATTTGGAGGTGATGGTGATTTAATATGATTTTTGGGATGACTGGTGGTCGGATCTGGGAACAGGGGGACATAACTGTAGCTGGGACTGAGAACGATTTTTAGAAAATATGAAATGGATGAATCAAAAATTGAGAAAAATTGTGGATGAAGGGGTGGATGGGTGAAACCTCCATTAAAATTGGGCGAACCAAAATAAATCAAAAAGTAGACCTAAGATATGAAACGCAGGGTGGGGATGAATCTGGATAGAACTCTGGCAGAACTGAAATGGAAGAGTGGACGAAAATCAAAAAATATGAAACGGGATCTGAATGGCAAACCAAAATTTGTGGGATGTCCTTGACAACTCTGGAACATCCACTAAAATTCCCAGATCTATCTAAGCTCGGGGCTAAGACAGGAAATTCGTGGAAGCCTCTGTGGTACTGCACGGGCAGAACTCCGTTGATGGCGAAGGCGGGGCGGTGGCGGCTCGTGGCGGCGGCGGCGATCGTCGGAACTGATACACGAGGTGTCACACCTTAGAATGGAAGCCTTCACAGCTTCAAGGGGGAGAGGGAGGAGAGAGGAGGGAGGCGCACCAGCCCTTGCTCTTGGAAATACTTTGATTCAAATGGCATTAATTCATGAAAATGGGAAAATACAAGTATTTATGTGTTACATCTCACATCTATCCACAACCATTGGATCTAGGGGATGGGAATGGAGGGTTGGGATGGAGTGTGACACATCACACAAAAATTATAAAAAACTAAGGGGAGGGGGGCGGCCCTTGGACTAGGATGTAGCATGTGGACTTGGTAGGTGGGGGTGGGTAGCCTACTTAGACTTTTCAAGACATTTGTCCCCCATGTGTCATTTTACCAGTCAAACTTCTAGATGCCTCCATTTGGCAGGTTGACTGACCCCACGTGGGATCCTAGGCTGAGGTGGCCCAATGGGATGGGGCCTGGGGGGCCCGTGGGGTCCACGGGGTCCAATTACACATAAGCCCCTATTACAATCAAAATGGCAAACCGAATGCAATGAAATAAACACAAATTACACACATATAAAGTCTAACTAAATATAATAAATGGGGAGACTCAGGGCGGTGTCTCCAGGCTGTCTCCGAGCCAGATGGACGCCGAGGTGGCTCATGTCGTACTCCGCGTGTGGTACCGGTGGCTCGGCATATCGTGCCGATCAACTGCTCGGGTGTCCGCACCAATTCTCCCCGGGTGGGAGAAACTCGACCCTGTCGAGTAAGAATCTGCATCACTCCTGTATCGCTCCAAAAGGTCCGGATCAATCCGCTGCAACTCGCCATGTGTGATCCATGTGTCCTCAGTAGCGGGCCGTCCTCTCCATCGCACTAGGTAGCGCGGGTAAGATCCACTCCTGGTAACTGTCACTTGCTCGTCCAGTATACGGTATATATGCTCACGCTGCCGTGAAAAAGGGGCTGGAGGTGGAAGTGGACACTCAGGTGTGGGATCACTCTCAAGGGGAGGAGATGGCTCAAAAGGCTCACTAGGGATCACCGCTGGGTCCCTATATGCAACAAGATCTGATACATTGAAGGTAGAGCTTATACCATATTCCTCGGGCAGGTCCACAACATACGCATTGGATCCAACGCGTTTCAACACTCTAAAGGGACCGGCTCCGCGAGCTTGCAACTTCTTAACAGTTCCAGAGGGAAATCGTTCAGGTCTTACCCTGATCATGACGTATTCGCCCTCGTGGAACTCTCGGTGGTGTCGGTGGGCATCGGCTAACTCCTTGTACCGTGCATTGCTGGCCTCAATGTGACGACAGATGTCGTCATGCAAACTCCTAACATGCCTAGCAAACGACTCGGCCGACTCCGACACTCTAGCATGGATAGGCATGGGGACAAGGTCAACGGGTTTCCTAGGCCTACGACCTGTGACAATCTCAAACGGACTCATGCTGGTAGACCTATTCACCAAATCATTATATGCAAACTCAGCCATGGGTAGAATGAGATCCCAATCCCCAATGCGGTCCTTAACTAGACACCTCAAAAGATCTCCCAGACTCCTATTGACCACCTCGGTCTGACCGTCTGTCTGGGGATGATATGCAGTGGAAAACTTGAGGTGAGTACCCATCATATGCCATAGTGTCTTCCAAAAGTAGGAAGTGAATCTAACATCACGGTCAGACACTATAGTGCGAGGCAACCCGAACTTGCACACCACATGCGTAAGAAAAAGGCGGGCTACCCTCGAAGCATCCGAAGTCTTCGAGCAAGGAATAAAGAGGGCCATCTTCGAGAAACGGTCAACCACCACATAGACCGAATCATGCTTCCTGGAGGTACGTGGCAATCCCAAAACAAAGTCCATACTAACATCCTGCCACGGGGCATCAGGCACGGGGAGAGGCGTATAAAGGCCCGAGCTTTGCTTCTTCATCTTGGCCGTAGCACATGTACGGCACTGAGCCACGATGTTAGCAACATCGCGCTTCAAGCTCGGCCAATAAAATCGATGCTCCACTGCCTCAATAGTCTTGTTCCGACCAAAGTGGCCGGCTAGACCTCCCGCATGTAATTCCCACACTAAGAAATCTCGAACCGAAGTTTGGGGAACACATAGCCTGCTACCTCGAAAGAGGTAACCCTCCTGAAGCACATACTCATCAAGATCTCTCGAGGGTCCGGCCTGGAGGGTGGTAAAAATCTGACCGAAGTCAGGACAATCAACATAGGCCTCCTTCATCTTCTCTAACCCTATGACCTCGGCACTCATGGTGGTAAGCAAACATGCTCGCCGACTCAAGGCATCAGCCACCTTGTTCTCCACTCCAGCCTTATGTTTCAGCACAAAGGTGAACTGCTGGAGATACTCGACCCAACGACTATGACGCGAGTTAAGCTTCTTTTGCAAATGGAGGTACCTCAAAGCTTCGTGGTCGGAGTATAGGACAAACTCCTGATGTAAAAGATAGTGCCTCCAATGCCTAAGAGCCTGAACAACTGCGTAGAATTCTTTATCATATGTGGAATATCGCAGTTTCGCGTCATTCAGCTTCTCGCTGAAATATGCGATCGGGTGGGATTCCTGACTCAAAACTCCTCCAATTCCCACGCCCGACGCATCACAAGAGACCTCAAACACCTTCGAGAAATCAGGCAGTCGAAGGATAGGTGTCTGGGTCATGCGCTCCTTGATGTCCTTGAAGGCGGCAGATGCGGCCTTCGTCCATACAAATGTGCCCTTACGGATGTAATCCGTGATCGGGGCGGTGACGGAGCTAAATCTGCGGATGAAGCGATGGTAGAACGTCGCAAGGCCATGAAAGCTGCGGACATCATGAACCGTACGGGGTTCCGGCCACTCAACAATGGCCCGGACCTTCTCCGGATCGGCGGAGACCCCAGTACTAGACACAATGAAACCCAAGAAGGTAAGCTGAGATGTCATGAAGGCACACTTCTGTGGGTTCGCAACCAACTGTTCTCGCCGAAGAAGTAGAGAGACCTGCCGAAGGTGGTCTAAGTGGTCCTCTGTGGTGCTGCTATAGATAAGGATATCATCAAAATACACCACTACAAGGACTCCAATGAAAGGTCGAAGGACCTGAGTCATGAGCCGCATGAAAGTGCTAGGGGCATTGGTCAACCCAAAAGGCATGACCAACCACTCATATAGACCGTCCTTGGTCTTAAAGGCAGTCTTCCACTCATCACCTGGCCTAATCCTCACTTGATGATAGCCACTCTTAAGATCGATCTTCGATAAGATAGTGGCTCCTGCCATCATGTCTAGCATGTCATCCAGGCGGGGAATAGGGAACATGTACTTCACGGTGATTTTGTTGATGGCACGACTATCAATGCACATTCTCCACGTGCCATCCTTCTTCGGGGCGAGTAAGGCGGGTACAGCACATGGACTCATGCTGTCCCGAACAGACCCTCTCTGCACTAACTCATCGACCTGCCGTTTAAGCTCGGCATGCTCCGTGGGGCTCATTCGATAATGAGGAAGGTTAGGCAAAGAAGAGCCCGGAACAAGGTCGATGGCATGCTGAATATCCCGCATAGGTGGGAGTCCCTCGGGAAGCTCATCGGGGAATACATCAGCATACTCCTGCAGAATGGGAACAACCTAGGGTGGGAGCTCACCCTCGGAGTCCCGCTCTACCTCTCGGACCGTAATGGCAAACACCGGACAGCCCTGACTAAGCTCCTGCTCCATCTCCCGGGAGCTAATGATCATCAATCTCCTCGTCGAGGGCTCTCCTGGGCCAGAGGCAACGGTCATAGCCCGAGCTGGGGATGGGGTACTAGGCCCGGGAACGGAAGGGTTTCGAGTACTAGGGCCAGTAGGACCCCTGACTGATGGACTTCTGGGCCGAACGGGTTTGAGGGTGACCCGTTGGCCAACGTGGTCGAAGGTACAAGTGTTCGACCTGCCATGGAGCGTGGCATCCCGGTTGAATAACCACGGCCTACCGAGAATGATACTGCCCACTTCCATGGGTAGAACATCACACCAGATCTCGTCACGGTAGGAGTGGAGCTGCAGCGGGACCAAGCACCGCAGCCTGACCAAAATGGAAGTGGTATCCACCCATGATACCTGATAGGGGCAAGGGTGGTCTACGGGTGTGAGACCAAGACGAGCGACAACGTTCGTGGAGATTGCATTGATACAACTCCCGCTATCGATGACCACCTTGCAAATTTGCTTTCCCAGCCCACAGAATACATGAAGGATAGTGGTCCGACGCCAGTCATCACTGACCTGTGGCTGGGTGAGGATACATCCGACGACCCCCACGTGGGTATCGTCTGACTGCTGGGCATCCTGGGCCTCACCTCCCATCTCATAGTACTCGTCAGCTAACTCTTCATCTGCCTCATAGCTGACTAACTCGAGGCCCGTAGGGGTGGTATCCCCGGCCTGTGTGTCCCCAATGTGAAGAGATGGGCAGGTGGGACACTGGTTGGCGAAGTGGCCAAACCCATTGCAGCGATAACACTGCTGCCGTGATCCACTAGGCTCCCCAATCATAGGTCCTTTACCTTTATCCTCCTGACGGATAGGAGGTGTAGGCAACAAAGGACGTGCGGGAGGTGCGGGTGCCGGTGGACGGGCTGTGGGTGGAGCCGTAAGATGCTGGGGACGAGGAAGGTCCCTCGGGGGTGGAGGACGAGGCCTAGGAGCAAACGGCTCGAGACGAGCGGACTCCTGAGGTCGAGCCATGGGGGCCCTCGGATACGTGCCAGATGAGCCACGGGGCTCGACACTGCGAAGGGGAAAAGAGCCCAATCGATGGGGTGACTCGAACTCGGCCTCGAACTGCTCCAATTCGAGAGTAATCTGATATGTCTGCTCCAAAGTGGTTGCATTGCGGCGAAAGAGTTCATATTGATAATTGGGCCGGAAACCTCTTCGAAAGCAGGATATAGTCATGGTGCTCTCCTCCGTGACCCCGCACCGCAAGTAATACTCATCGAACTCGGCGGTGTACTCTGTCACAAATCGGTTCCCTTGGGAGATGCTTTGCCACTTGTCTATAAGACGTTGGCGATATGAGGCAGGAAGGTATTTCTCCCTCAATTTGAGTTTCATATCATCCCAAGTACCGATTTGGGGTTGACGTCGCTGGTTGAGCAGGCTCTCCACATTGATCCAATAAGTTTGGGCCAGCCCTTGCAGCTTCATCTTTGCGTATCGGACTCTTCGATGGTCCATCATCTCAAACCACTCGAAGTACCGGTCCATGCCGGCCTCCCAATCTAAATACACCCTAGGGTCCAAGGACCCGCTAAAAGTGGGAGGGTCCGCACGCACGCCCCTAAGAATGTGGTCGTCATCCTCGTCATCACGATTCCGTTGTTGATGACGACGACCGTTACCCCCTTGATCATTATCAGATGCATAATCATCCACCACCTGCACCTGTTGAACCCCAACATTCTCCGCCTGAGCCCTTGGCACAGCAGGCTGCTGAACCGGCTCCCGTTGGCCGTTCGTCGGCGCGGGTTGCACCGCTACTGGGCCCCTCTCTAGGACGGCAATCCTCCCAACAAGGCCTTGAATGCACTGCTCCGAAACCCCGGCCCGATCCTCGAGGACCTTCATCCGCCCTTCTAGCGTCCCTATGCCATCCATACGCGTACTAAGACCATCCATACGCGTGTCTAAACGATCCATGATGGCCCGGAACATCTCGGCCGTGGAAGACTCATCGGAACTACGGGCTCGGGACTCCGCCATAGGTGGTGGTGGCGAGTACTGGGTGCTTCGACGGGTGGGCATGCAACTGACACACGACCTAGAAGACACCGAAGAATGCAAACACACACTAAATGATGCACTTAGACCTAAACCAATATCCGGTACGGGGCGGAGTTAATCGATCCGAAGATCACTCCCGCAAGTGTGCGACCTCCCGATAGGCGTAGCCTAACGTTCGGACAACACCTTTTAAGATACCGAATAAAGGGTGCAAATGTAATTTAAAACACACTTTTTTTTTGTTGTTGTTTTGAAAATAAGGATGATCCTAGACTCGACTTAGACCATGATGCATGACTTATGCAACGACTACCCTAGACTCGACTGCTCTGATACCAAACTGATGCGGGACGGACACGGGAGATGACACTATTAGGTGCCACCCTCAGACGCTAGATGAAGACGCGACCAGCAGCACACACCAGGGAGACACTAAGCCCGACACTAACAGAAGTGAAAGCTCACTCGTCGTACCAAGCGAGGGAAAGCGCGGACCGTGCGCGGTTAAGGAACTGGCGGAGGTCAAGGGTAGTCCGACTCAACTTCCGGACTCGGATCGAGTCACGGGACGGGTCACTCTCACTCTCACAGCGGTGACATAGACACACGGGCTAGTACCTACACTCTCGGCAGCGGTAAAAGACCGTATACTAGCTAAGCAAATGAACGCCAAGAGGTTCGGACCATTACCTCCACGCACCCGGCGTGGCGAAGACAACCCCGGCCGAATTACGGATCCCCGGTTAAACAATTTTACAACAGTACAATGATTTGACCCACTCCACGCATGGAGGTAAAAGGTCACATGTGGAGCCCGGGAATCACGCAACTCGGGTTGACGGGCAGCATCTTGATGTCGCCCGGCGGTGCCGAACTCCGCGTTTTCGTGCTTTCCGAACGGCGAGTTCTGCGGGCCCGCGGGGCCCACGGACGGCGCTGTCCTCCGGATCTGCGGGGGTGGGGCCCACTATGATGGGGACCCCTGGTGGCGTGCCTCCAAGGACGGCGGTCGGCCGGGAACACCGATCGGGGGTCGATCGGCCCCGATTCCCAATTGTTGAACTAGCTGCCCACGGATTTTGATTTCTGTTTTCCGGCGCGCGCTCCGGCGGAAACAGCCGCTGCGATCAATCCCGACGTCGGATCGGGACGCATAAGCTATCGTTGGAAATCTCTCTTCAAATTCTTCAATCTAGACCTAGAGAGATCTACTGGATCTGGTCGGATCAGAACTTTAATAAATTTACAAGTCCCTGTTGTACAGTAACTGAAACCTCAGATTTGCATGATACTTGTCTGAGAACCACCATTGACCGCCTCGTAAACCTCCGATTAAGCTCTTGAGCTCTTCTTCAAAGTTGTAGGGGATCAAACCACGGAACGGGGACTATTTTTGGAATTTGATTTGGAGGTGATAGTGATTTAATATGATTTTTGGGATGACTGGTGGTCGGATCTGGGAACAGGGGGACAGAACTGTAGCTGGGACTGAGAACGATTTTTAGAAAATATGAAATGGACGAATCAAAAAATGAGAAAAATTGTGGATGAAGGGGTGGATGGGTGAAACCTCCAGTAAAATTGGGCGAACCAAAATAAATCAAAAAGTAGACCTAAGATATGAAACGCAGCGCGGGGATGAATCTGCATAGAACTCTGGCAGAACTGAAATGGAAGAGTGGACGAAAATCAAAAAATATGAAACGGGATCTGAATGGCAAACCAAAATTTGTGGGATGTCCTTGACACCTCTGGAACATCCACTAAAATTTCCAGATCTATCTAAGCTCGGGGCTGAGACAGGAAATTTGTGGAAGCCTCTAAGGTACTACGCGGGTAGAACTCCGTTGATGGCGAAGGCGGGGCAGTGGCGGCTCGTGGCGGTGGCGGCGATCGTCGGAACTGATACATGAGGCGTCACACCTCAAAATGGAAGCCTTCACAGCTTCAAGGGGGAGAGGGAGGAGAGAGGAGGGGGGCGCACCAGCCCTTGCTCTTGGAAATACTTTGATTCAATGGCATTAATTCATGAAAATGGGAAAATACAAGTATTTATGTGTTACATCTCACATCTATCCACAACCATTGGATCTAGGGGATGGGAATGGAGGGTTGGGATGGAGTGTGACACATCACACAAAAATTATAAAAAACTAAGGGGAGGGGGCGGCCCTTGGACTAGGATGTAGCATGTGGACTTGGTAGGCGGGGGTGGGTAGCCTACTTAGACTTTTCAAGCCATTTGTCCCCCATGTGTCATTTTACCAGTCAAACATCTAGATGCCTCCATTTGGCATGTTGACTGACCCCACGTGGGACCCTAGGCTGAGGTGGCCCAATGGGATGGGGCCTGGGGGGGCCCGTGGGGCCCACGGGGTCCAAATTACACATAAGCCCCTATTACAATCAAAATGGCAAACCGAATGCAATGAAATAAACACAAATTACACACATATAAAGTCTAACTAAATATAATAAATGGGGAGACTCAGGGCAGTGTCTCCAGGCTGTCTCCGAACCAGATGGACGCCGAGGTGGCTCGTGTCGTACTCCGCGTGCGGTACCGGTTGTAGATCGGATTAAAAATCCACACTTAAACAAAAAAAATGATAAGAATAAGCAATAAAAATAACAATAAAATAGCACGAGGTGCTAAAAAGATGTTGTGATCGCCAGAGACACGAGGGTCTCAAAGAGGAGATTGATATGGGGAGATGATCGTAAAATACCTCAAAAGATGCGGGGGATGTGAGTGCTTTCTTTCCCTTCAAATCGGCCGGCCGATGAAGAGAGTTCTTACTTTTATTACCCTTGCAAAAAAAAGACAAACACCAATAAAGAAATTGCATTAGATATGTGGTGAGTGTAGCATCAAATCCTAAATAAAGATGAGCATGAAATCATGGTGAAGAACACACCTTAAGGGTGGTTGCCCTTAAACCCCTATGCAAAGAGGGTGGGAGATGTGATGAATGCGTGCAAAATAGAATAAGGGGAAAGAGTGCAAGAGCTGCACTAAAGGGGAAATGCTCAACGTGGTTGAGATGAAGAGTTGACAGAATAAAGATGATGTAGCATGCATGAACTAATGCAATAAAAATAAGAATAATAAAAACAAAGCATGAGCCTGTGCTTCGAAGCTTTGATATTCAATAGGGAGAAGCCTTCAGTGGGATAAAGACATGAGCATGTGAAGCCCTCCTTCGGCCAGAAACAACAGCGCCTGCAAGCACAAAACAAGAAAAGGAAAAACAAACAGAGAAGAAAGGGAAAGGGAAATACGTGAGAGGAAGAGGGGGAATCGAAAAGGAGGGATCCGAAGAAGAGGAGTCCAACCGATTAACAGAACCAATGGCTCTATTAAATAGGATAGAAAAGGAGATAAGAATGGAAGAGTCAAAATAGGGGAGGATTAAGCTGGGCAAGAGCCCAAACGAAGCAGGAGTCTCTCTGGGAAAGGCTGCGTTCGCTCGGAGCACAAACGTGAAACACGACCTGGTTCAAGGCGTCAATTGTTGAATTGACGACCTGTCAGAGGGCATTTCTTAAAAACACGCCCTGCACAAGGGCGTTTATTTCAAAACCAATTTTAGAAATAAAAACTCCCCATATTTGAAAAATGTAAAACACGCCTCAATCAAAGCCACTTTTAAAAACGCGCCCCTGGGAAGGGCGTCAATTTCAAGTCTTGAAAACGGGGAAGTCGGTCAAACAGCAAGAATTGACGCCCTCAGCTCTGGGCGTCCTTCTTCAAAGAAACGCCCCAGATCAGGTCGTGTTTTGTTAAAAACACGCCCTTACCCAGGTCATGAATTTAAAAAATGAGATAAATGCCCCAAAAATCCAGAAAAATAGGAAAAAGGAGGAAATGAGGGAAAAAATAAGAGAAATTCAAGAAAAGTGGGAAAAACCACTCAAACAAGTTAATTTGAGGGTCAAATGGGGCATTACACAGCAATATGAGAAATACTCAAAGTAATGTCAATTTTGGCGTGTCTACAGCTGCCCTGCCTTGGCGTCTGCTTTGCAAGGGAGCGTAGCAAATTGAAAAGTAGATGCCAAGGTGTGATGAGACACGCAATCAACATCACTTGATGAGAATCAAATCAAAAGCACGAGATGAAGCAAATCTCGGGAAATCCAACGAAATCAACAATGTTTGGATAAAATGGGGAGATGTGCAGGCGGTGCACGAAGGAGAATGATCACTTCCAGCGCGGTGGAAGTACCTCAGGTCACAAACCTGTAGGTTTCACCATTGGGGAGCGGTTACCAGTCAGTGGACGTGCTGTAGCCAAGGTGGATCAAAGGAAAGGATTGAAATAAGATGATAAAAAATATAGGATTAGATGCTTTCGAGAAAATAACCCAAAACAGCGACAAAACGCACTGAAGACACAATTCGGCATGAAATATCTCATATTGAAGATCAAGATCAATTCAACTCTCAACATCAGCTTATCAGAATGATTTTTCAACAATTGATTCAAAGTCCTACATGAATGCATGCTGGGTTTAAAGGGAAAATAACAAATGAAGATATAATGTAATCAAGGATAATATTGTTAAACTGTCAAGACTGGGTCAAGAAACTAATTCTGCGAGCCGATACTAAGCCGAAGTCCGTTTATCCACGCACCAACTCACAAAAAGGGAACCATCGTCCCCAGCCTTGGACGACTCAACGGCCTATCCGTGTGACTAAGACTCCTCTGGAATCATCATTGTTTTTGATGAAGGGGAACTCAAATCCCAGATTTACCAAAGCCACAAGGTCCTTGATATAATCTAGTAGCGTATGTAACATATAGTATAATGCATATAGGAGATGGTGATATCAATAAGCATGGGAACTGAGAAATGAGCTGCAAGCACTGTGGGACTTTGATGATGATGCCCAGTCGGCGGGACCAAGAGCTTCTTATCCTGCGCTCAAAAATTCATTAGCCAAGATATAAAAAGATAACAAACAATGAATAAGGCATTTAATCATAGCATGCATAGCATGAATCAAAGCAACCAATCATAGCATATATCATGAACAACATAAGTCAAATCATGGCATAGCAAAGCATCATTATTTGTTGTTTGTCATGAGGATGACAATCTGGCTAATCAAGATTTGGAGTTGAATGATCAGATCTGATAATGCCCATCGGCGGAGTAATCAGATGAAACGAGCAGGAGTTGATTGAAAGATTTGGAGATGAATAATCATGAGATATGATAATCAGAATGATGATAATCAGAATGATATAGGGAGATGATGCCCCTGGGTGGCATGTCATGAGAATATTGGGAAGAATCAATAGATTGATAGCAATAAGTGGAGATAGGACTCATCCCGTGCTTTTGGTCTCTGCAAAGCTGTTCCTGCAAAACACCATCAGAAAATACAATACAATTTTTTTTGGATTTTGAAATATGCAAATTTTTATGAGTTTTGAAAAAGATATTCAAATTTTTATGAATTTTATCAATATGCAAATTTTTGTGAAGTTTTGTAAAAGATATTCAATTTTTTTGTGAATTTTTGATAGAAATATCTGATTTTGTTTGATTTTTGCAATATTCAATTTTTTTTTAATTTTGGTTTAGACATAGCTAATGCAACATCCAATGGTGTTTCAAACCACTGACTAGGGGTCCTCGTTCCTTCCCCTTTTGCTTAAAACTGCCCAAAGCCGGGCGTGCATTGAAAGTGGCGTCCTATAACCGACTGCCTATGGTCAACGGTGCCCCTACCAAGGCCATACCCGAGAAACATTCGGTCTTGGAGGGAGAAGAGAAGAATAATTGGAGATAAGCTTTATACAGGATGGGAGATATCAAGACTTGAATTCCTTCCAAGGTGTTAACCCTCAAAGAGGTAGTCTGTTGCGCCGGGGCTTTGTGCCTTTGATTTTTAGACCCTTGACATGCATACGACCAGGGTTTTCCCTGCGGGGACTTTGCCACTCTTGTCATGCCATAATTCATAATTTTGCTTTTATCAAAATTTTGACTTGATTTTCATAATAGCCCTTTTGGCGAGATGTATATCATGAAAACTCATATTGATTTTGGGTCAAGACTGCCCCTATTTGAGACTCCTCTCGTATTAGGGATTACCAAGGTTGGTCATCTCATCCGTCAACCTCTTGCCCCTGCATTCGGCCGAGTGAAGAAGAGAAAAGACTTTCAAGTATACTCATGGCATGGCCAAAGTAGCAACGGTGTCTAACCAAAGGAGCCGGCTAAGGACGCCGTGAAGTGTGTGGAATGCCCAGCTAAGGGTTTCTCTTAACAAGCGGGGAGAGAATATTGAATTCCCAGCGCGGGTTTTTATTAACCAGAGGTGCTGCAAAAAAGAAGCCTAAAGACTCTTTTGAGAATGATTTCATTAAACAAAAGCTTAAGATAAAGGTTTAAAACACCACTGTTAAGAAGCACTTGATTTTGAAAATCATGCGTGAAGTAATGAGAAAATGATATCATAAAAATGCGTACTTACGCCAATATGTTACCTTGCAACCTTTGTAGAAGCAGCTGTCAGAGGCGAGGTTGATCATCATGGGATTATCCTCTTAGGCAGATAAAGGATTGGAAGCAAAGGATTGAAAGCGGCTTAACAAGAAGGAGTGGTGCTCAAACCAGACTCAGACGAATAAGGAGAAAAGGAAAAGAGGCGAGGGCTAGAACTCCCTCACTAAGGCGCGGAGACCCTGATCACATGGAACAGTCTACAGAAGAAGTGAAGAATTAGAAGGATGAGTGAGGACTAAAGCCTCGGAAGCAATGGGAGAATGGGCAGATGCCCAAGGCAGTGGATGTGGAAGAAGTTGGGTCGGACCCAGAATTAGGAGGAATTAGAAGAAGAAATTGGTAGATAGAAAGAGGCGGATCCGGAGGGTCCGGAGGTGGTGGAGGAGAATCATGAGCAGAAGAAGAATCTGGAGGCTCCGGAGGGATAACGAAAGAAGGGACGCGATGCCCTGGGAAGAAATAGGGAAAAAGATGATGGAAAAGGAAGAAAAAAATGAAGGATGTGATGTTCTGAAATATTAGAAAGATGAATCGGAAAAAAGATGGAGGGTCCGGAGGTTCCGGAGGAAGAAAATGCCGAGGGACGCGATGCCCTGGAAGAAGATAGAAAGAATAAGATAGAGAATCCGGAGGTTCCGGGGGAATGAAATCAGGAAGGAGAAGGTGGAAAGGGGCGTTGTGCCCGAGGGAAAAGTCCGGAGGTTCCGGAGGAAGCAAATGGAAAGGGACGCGATGCCCGAGGGGAAAGTCCGAAGGTTCCGGAGGAAGAAGATGAAAAGGGGCGCGATGCCCGAGGGAAAAGTCTGGAGGTTCCAGAGGAAGCAAATGGAAAGGGGCGCGATGCCCAAGGGGAAAGTCCGAAGGTTCCGGAGGAAGAAGATGAAAAGGGGCGCGATGCCCGAGGAAAAAGTCCGGAGGTTCCGGAGGAATAGAATCAGAAAGGGCGAGATGCCCAAAGAGGAGGGATAAAATTCCTGGAGGTTCCAGGGAGATAGCAGGAAAAGGGACGCGATGCCCCAGGGATAGTGGATAAAAAGATGAAGATGAATAAGATGGGAAGTGTGGAATATCCGGAGGTGCCGAAAGGCGGGGAAGATACGGGTTTGGAAACCCGGGAAGCAGGAGGTGCAAATGTGTGCAAATATAATGCAATGGATGCAATGAATGCATGAATGCAACAGAATGCATGAAATGCAAAGAATATAAAGAATATGAAGGATGTGAGGAATTAGAAGGGTGAGAGGATGAAATCCTCCTCCTAACCCTGGGAATGGCCCATGGAAAAGATGTGATAGACAAGAAGGTGGATGAAATAGCGGAAGGCCTTTCGGCACCAAGATAACTGCCCCTCCACGGCAGTGAAAGAATATAGCCAATTGGCCCAATAAAAGGAGCTTCAATAAGTGGCAACCCCCTTTGAAGGCAAAGATCAACAATGTGAGGGAGTTGGAGAGTTGGAACGGGAAGCATCGTGTTGCCATTTGAATGTGGTATATATGGAATGTTGAGCAAAATGGGCATTCGCCCCTTGTAAGGAATAATAAATTCAGAATTCGAAAGTAGGAACAAGGGGTGCCCTGCCCGGCCCTTAGACGACATCAACGCCCGACATTCTCCTCTGAGCAAGGGCAGCGGCTTAGCCTCTTCAATCGTGCTCGGCACAATAACCCGGATTGGCATCCGGCAAATGAATTCATGTATCTTGAACGGCATAGCCACAGCCAAATCCTTGCTGCCCGGCTCTTGATCATCTTCGGCACCTGTGTTTGTAGAAGGCCCCCTTTTCCGAGTAGTAGAGGGAGGTGAAGCGGAGGCGAAAGGCTCCATGAATAGTGATGGTGTAATAGAAGGCGTTGGAGAAAGGATAAGTGGAGGTTCAAACACGTCGAGTTTCTCCCTCTGCTCGGAAGCAGTTGGGATTGGCTCGAGTGCAAAAAGGGGTGGATCCTGCTCAGGATTAGCCATGGGTAAAGGAGAAAGGTTAATTGGGGGAATAGGTAAAATGGGTTTTGGGTTTAAAGGGATAATGGAGGATTGAGGTGGTGGTAATGGGATGTTAATTGGGGAAGGTTCAATGGTGGATTCAATGGAGGCCGGTGGTGTGGCGGTTAATGGCTTAATAGGTAGAGGTTTAATGGAAGACTCGGTGGAGGCTGGTGTTGTGAAGGTTAATGGTATAACTGGTGGGAGTGTAATTAGTGGAGGTTTAGTGGAAGCGGTGTTAGGGATAGGAGGAGACTCAAGGGGTGTCGGTGTGGGTGATTGGAGTATCGACCCATCATCGTAACACCAATTAGTCTCATAAACAGGGGTTGGATCGGGGACGGTGACTTCGTCCTGAGCAGGGGGTTCATCAAATGATAATGGAGGGTGTGGAAAGCGAAGGAAACTCGGAAGGGGTGCCCGTGGAGCTTCATCATCATCGTATACTACCTCGGATTCTTCGAATGCCGGCTCTTGCTCACTTGAACCGCCGACGCCGTAATCATCCCTCCTGTCTTTCCATTCTCTCTCCATCTTTGTAATCTCGTCCAAAGCGGCATGGAGGGTATAGACTGGAGTAGGAGGAGCCGTGACCCTCTTTATTTGTTCCTCCATCAAAGTAATCTTATCAAGCAGAGATTGTTGGAGGGGTGTGACTTGAACAGCCGAGGGTTGGCAGGGCCTTGAAGGAGGAGGAGCCGCATAAAAAGGCCGTGGAGGTGGATTAATGGGCCGACCCGTAGAAAAACCCGGTTGGGCCGGATTGCAATGAATACATGGGCCTTGGGGCCGTGAGGGAGGAGGAATAGAAGGAGGCGGGTGATGGGCCACCCGAGTAGGATGAACAGGAGGAGATGGGTAATGGGCTACCCGATCAGGATTGGAAGGAGGAGGTGGGTGATGGGCCACCCGTGTAGAATTGGAAGGAGAAGGTGTGATGGGCCACCCGTATAGAATTGGAAGGAGGTGGGTGATGGGCCACCCATATAAAATTGGAAGGAGGGAGAGATGCATGAGATGTACCCTCAACGGCAGCCTTAAGGGCTTGGATCTGTTGAGGGGTAAGATGATCTAATGCATGAATGATCTGGGAGACCTTCTCATCATTGGGACGAGAGGATCCCGAGGAAGTAGTGGCCCGAAATTGAGTTGAAGGACCATTGGATTGGACATTGCCCATGGGTCGGGCATGACCATAAGAATGAGGGCGTGGCCCTTTGAAAGTATGGTGAGAATTTTGATGAACATGTTGAAATTGAGGGGAATAGGATGTGCTAGGTTGATCACCCTCATGAATTGAATTAAACATGTTGTTTTTCTTATCATGGTAAGCCATTATGCAACCCAAATAATGTGCAAACAATTTGCAAAGAAACACACAAGTTGGAATGGTTACCTTGATTTTTATTTGTTTAAACCTTGGTGAATTAATGAATTTTTATCAAAGTTTTGAATGATTCACACAAGGGGAAACCTAGTTTCAAATGTGATTTAACTCCAATGCCAACTAGGAACACTTTCTCACCACGTATAGGCCAACTAACTCGGGACTTCACAAGGGTACAACCTGCCCGACGTCCGTGAGGGAATCCACGGGTGCGGGGACTTACGGAGGCTTGAAAAAAGGGATTTCCAGTCCAAAGAGACGGAATGCTCAATGGAGGGTCGTCCCGATTCCAAGAGGGTGTGTGGATCCTAATGAAGAGGAAGGGGGGCCCAAATCAATGCAAAGAATGAATGCAACAGGGGAAATCAGGCCAACCACAATAATATGATCAATCAACAAAGATAAGCATGAAATATCATGAAAACTCACCCACGGGAAGGGTTCTGGAAACCCACAGTAAAGACACGCCCTGGCAGGGGGCGTTAATTAACAAAAGACACAACAGTGTGACTGTCGTGACTCAAAGCAAGGTGCCAGGGGCAGTAAAAAAACACGCCTTAGGGTGAGGCGCTATAAGGGGAAAGGACGCCCTTGACCGAGGGCGTCAAATCAAAAGAAACGCCTTTCTGAGGGGCGCTAATCAATAAAGAACCGCCCTGGCGCGAGGCGTTACCAAATAAAAGACGCCCTGGAGAGGGGCGTGAATTCACAAACAAGCAGGGTAATCACCACAACATAATCAATCAATGAATATGAGCATGGCATGAATCATGATGAAAAATCACGCGAGGAAGGGTTCTACAAACCCACAGTAAAAACACGCCCTGAAAGGGGGCGCTATCCAGAAAAGAAACGACAGTGTTACTGTCGTGAATCACTGTATGGGCCCACACAAGCAAGGTAAAAACGCGCCCTGGTATGGGGCGCTACAAATCAAATGGACGCCTCTGGTCGAGGGCGTCAACTCTCAGGGGTACGCACGACCGAATGAATAAAACGCCTTAGTGTGAGGCGTTATAATATAAAAAGGTGCCCTGGAGAAGGGCGTGAATTCACAGACAGCAATATAAAGCAGGAAAACCCTGAAATATGCTGGAAAACGCCCTGTCAGAGGGCGTAAAATATGAATAAGGCGCCCTGGGTTAGGGCGTTAAATCAAGAAAAACGCCTCTTCCAGCGGCGTGAATTCACTTTCTCTAGAAAAACTTCACGGCCAGCAGTATTAACACTCAATCACACAATCATGGCAATCAATAGAATAAGCATGCTCATCAAGAATTTTAAATAAGTGGAAATTTTAAAGAAGAATCAACAAACCGACCGATCACTTAGGGGAGGGTGCAAAGCACAATGGAGGGTGCCCGAGGGGCACAAAAGGGAGACGCACCGAGGGTGCAAATAAGGGAGATGGCACACGCGGGTGCCTAAGGGGAAAGGGGTAATAAAAGAAGAACACAAAGGTGTCCCACCGTGATCGCCAATTTGTAGATCGGATTAAAAATCCACACTTAAACAAAAAAATGATAAGAATAAGTAATAAAAATAACAATAAAATAGCACGAGGTGCTAAAAGGAGGTTGTGATCGCCAGAGACACGAGGGTCTCAAAGAGGAGATTGATATGGGGAGATGATCGCAAAATACCTCAAAAGATGCGGGGGATGTGAGTGCTTCCTTTCCCTTCAAATCAGCCGGCCGATGAAGAGAGTTCTTACTTTTATTACCCTTGCAAAAAAAAGACAAACACCAATAAAGAAATTGCATTAGATATGTGGTGAGTGTAGCATCAAATCCTAAATAAAGATGAGCATGAAATCATGGTGAAGAACACACCTTAAGGGTGGTTGCCCTTAAACCCCTATGCAAAGAGGGTGGGAGATGTGATGAATGCGTGCAAAATAGAATAAGGGGAAAGAGTGCAAGAGCTGCACTAAAGGGGAAATGCTCAACGTGGTTGAGATGAAGAGTTGACAGAATAAAGATGATGTAGCATGCATGAACTAATGCAATAAAAATAAGAATAATAAAAACAAAGCATGAGCCTGTGCTTCGAAGCTTTGATATTCAATAGGGAGAAGCCTTCAGTGGGATAAAGACATGAGCATGTGAAGCCCTCCTTCGGCCAGAAACAACAGCGCCTGCAAGCACAAAACAAGAAAAGGAAAAACAAACAGAGAAGAAAGGGAAAGGGAAATACGTGAGAGGAAGAGGGGGAATCGAAAAGGAGGGATCCGAAGAAGAGGAGTCCAACCGATTAATAGAACCAATGGCTCTATTAAATAGGATAGAAAAGGAGATAAGAAGGGAAGAGTCAAAATAGGGGAGGATTAAGCTGGGCAAGAGCCCAAACGAAGCAGGAGTCTCTCTGGGAAAGCCTGCGTTCGCTCGGAGCACAAACGTGAAACACGACCTGGTTCAGGGCGTCAATTGTTGAATTGACGACCTGTCAGAGGGCGTTTCTTAAAAACACGCCCTGCACAAGGGCGTTTATTTCAAAACCAATTTTAGAAATAAAAACTCCCCATATTTGAAAAATGTAAAACACGCCTCAATCAAAGCCACTTTTAAAAACGCGCCCCTGGGAAGGGCGTCAATTTCAAGTCTTGAAAACGGGGAAGTCGGTCAAACAGCAAGAATTGACGCCCTCAGCTCTGGGCGTCCTTCCTCAAAGAAACGCCCCAGATCAGGTCGTGTTTTGTTAAAAACACGCCCTTACCCAGGTCATGAATTTAAAAAATGAGATAAATGCCCCAAAAATCCAGAAAAATAGGAAAAAGGAGGAAATGAGGGAAAAAATAAGAGAAATTCAAGAAAAGTGGGAAAAACCACTCAAACAAGCTAATTTGAGGGTCAAATGGGGCATTACACAGCAATATGAGAAATACTCAAAGTAATGTCAATTTTGGCGTGTCTACACCGGTGGCTCGGCGTATCGTGCCGATCAACTGCTCGGGTGTCCGCACCAATTCTCCCCAAGCAGTGGGACGCGAAGCGGCGAAAAACCGAGGCGGCTAAGGCTTCGACGACCGCTCCTCTGGCGTCATGAGTTCAGTCTTTTGAGGAGTTTGAGGTCGCCCGGACCGAGCCGAGCCAACCTTCCGGTTAGCCTCTCCAATCATCAGTGTACCTTAAGGTTTTACTTTCATTTTGAGGCAAGGTTTTGACACCTGAATGTCTCTTTTTGTCTAAGTCTCTGTGGAAGAGCCCGCGCCCATGCCCATTCCTGACGTGGAGGAGCCAGTTCCTGCGCCCGTCCCCGATATGGGTGAAGCTGCGGCCGTGGCAGGGGCGACCTCGGCGCCAACTCTGACTCCCCCACCACAAGCCAAGGGGAGGTCCCGGGCCAAGTCGCCCGTTAAGAAGGCGTTGGCGGCCGCCAAAGTGGCTAGGCGGCAGGAGGCAAAGCGAAGGAGGGCAGAGGCTCTCCCTGACTTCGGCGACCGTCTCTCCGGTGGCTCCCGTTTTATCCTTCGAGGGGTTTGAAGTCGCCCGAACTGGGCCGAGTCACGACGCTGGTGAGGTTCACCAGCCGCCGCCGTCCTTTGGGATTTATTTGCCTCCCGTGGCGGGCCTTGTATGTGCCTCTAACAATTGCATTTCTTTCTTTCAGGTGGTCCGGAGGAGCCGGCACCTGTGCTGACCCCGGGCAAGGGCAGGGCTACGGCCTCTGGGAGGGTATTACCCATTGAGGAAGCCCGTGTGCCGCCCCGTGCTGTAGAAACTGAAGGGGGTACTTGTCTTTGTCCATTTAATTGACTTCTTCCATTCTTTGGAAGCCCATTGGCTTTAATATGACTCGCCTTTTTCCTTTATGCGACAGGCGATGAAGCGGAAGCCATTGGGCTATTGGGCCGCCTACATCTCCCGGCGACGCACATGTATGTGAGGAAGAGGTTGAAATCTGGGGTTCCAGCCTCGCCCCACCCTTAGGAGGATGCGCCAGTCATCGACCTCGAAGCGGAGGTCCCTTTGCCGGCAAGGGAGGAACACGTAGCGATTGGTTCGTCATCGGGCGAAGAGGTAGACTATGACTACTCCTCCGATGAAGCGGCCCCCGGCGAGGGCGTGTTTAAGACGTCTGAGCCGCCCGAGCCGATCTTCAAGGCCCCTTCACTTGCTAGCTCTCTAAGCCTAATGGAGGAGGCTGCCGTAAGTGTAAGCTCATTCACACAGGGCTCCTTCTGTGGTCGCCCACTGACTTCATTCTTATTATGCCCGAATTTTCAGGAATCAATCGAATCGGAGGCTGTGGAGGAAGCTGCTCTAGCTGTGCCGGTCGACCGCCCGGCGAGAGCTGATGCTGGCCTGGGCAAGCTGGCCCTTTTAGTCGAAGCCCTTCAGCAGGAGCCAGCTGTGGAGATCTCAAGTGCTCGCGGAACGGTGGACGAGCCTCTGGAGGAGGGGGAGATTGCGCCTGAAGGCAGCATCGTCCCGGTGGCCGAGGTAAGCACGTGGGCCTTATGGTTCTTCCCCGCCTTTCGATCTTGTCTAATTCATTCCAGATAGCGGATGGCTAACTCTGCTTCCCATGATTAGGTAATGCCGACGCTAGGGGAGACGTCTAGCCGTGTCCGGAAGGCTGTCGCCAAACGGAGGCCGAGCATTGGTCCGATAGCGGTGGAGGGGCTGGTTCCGGTCTCAGACCCGGGGGTGGAGAGCCTCGCCATATTTGTGCAAGCGGGCGGCATACCCCGGCTGATGGTTCCACTTCCGCCTCTCCTGAAGCTTCCGTACTAGGTAGAGGACCCGCTCTTGAAGAGGATATTTGTGGGACTCCGTGCGTATCTGGAGGGGTCCCAGGCGCAGGAGAGAGGCCGACCAACGATGGCTTCGGGCCCGGCTTTGCTCGAAGCCCCTCCTTTGCCTGTAGCAGCGGCACCTGCGTCCCCGTTCGGGGAGACGGCAGCGACGCCCAGTGATTCGGCGATGGCCTTATCCACTCCCCTGGCGATGACCCGCCAGGGGTCTTCCGTCGAGCTGCACCGGCCCGGGGACTTGGCCCTTGCTCTTCCATCTTCTTCAATCACCATGGACGCTAATCTGTGGGCCGAAGTGGACAGCTCTGTAGATTTCGTCCCTCCGGCTGTGCCCTCGGTCAGTCACACCTCGTCAGGCGCACCGGTCCGACAGATGTTGGTAACACTGCGGACAATGCTCTTCGCCGATCTTTCTTTGTCATACCGGGAGGTGCAGAGTATAGTGACACAGCTGACTGGGGCACTGCAAGTGTTGGGCTGCCCACTAGGGGAATGGTCGCGGCGGGTCTTGTTGCTGCTGAAGTATGTCAGGCGTCGCGAGTTTCTCGAGACCCAGGCTCCCGACGAATGCGCCGCCCTCGATGCCCAGGCAGACGAGTATTTACAGACCTTGGGAGGCACGGCGCCATGATGAAGAGTGCCATGGGAAGGCTCTCGGGGAAGACCAGAGCAATGTTCACTCACTTAAGAGCCGAATTGTGAAACTGGAGAGCTACCTTGCCGTAGCTAGGTCTGACCTTGCCGAAGCCGAAAGAGCGGTCGAGACAGAAGGCGAGGCTCTCGCCGTTGCCCAGGTCGAGACGGCGTCCGTGGAGGCGGAGCTCGCTCGAATCGAAGAACGGAGGGGCCGCTTACGCGACATGACAAACTTCCCTTGCGTCGGAATCCTCCCTCTCGAGGACATCTTCAGGGGCATTGACTGAGCGTCGCTCCCTTGCTCCTTTCTCTTCTCTTCCTCTTTCCTTTTTTGAGATGTAATCCAGGGGTATGCCCCGAAGCACATGTAGTTTAACCTTTCTTAAATAGAACAGAGCATTTACTACCTTGCAAGCCCTTTCAGTGTGCATTCATCCCAGGGGGAATTTCTTTTCTCCTCCCTTCTCTTTTGTGTATACTATCTTCTTCTTCCTCCTTCCTGCTTTTTACTGTGACAAAACACATTGGCAGGGTGTAAATCTTTGTGGTGATTCGCTCCGGGAGAACCAGGCAGGAACCCATGTCAGGGCACGGGAGAGTGCTCACCCTCCCAGGGGGAGGACGAGGGAACCACTCCACCATACCGAATGGGCGACTCACTGGTCCCGCCATAGTGTTGGAACCGCCCACTGGCCTCAGGCGGGGAACCTTGGTCAGAGACCGGGTTCCTCGTTGCTCAGAGGGGACGGGGAGAAGAGTTTGTTTAGTCAATGACCTGGACGGGAGATCCAAGCCAAAGGGGTACTCACCGCCCGGGGAGGATGGAGAGAAGAGTTTGTTTAGTCAATGACCTGGACGGGAGGTCTACGCCAAAGGGGTACTCACCGCCCGGGGGGGACGGAGAGAAGAGTTTGTTTAGTCAATGGCCTGGACGGGAGGTCCAAGCCAAAGGGGTACTCACCGCCCGGGGAGGACGGAGAGAAGAGTTTATCTAGTCAATGGCCTGGACAGGAGGTCCAAGCCAAAGGGGTACTCACCGCCCGGGGAGGACGGTGAGAAGAGTTTGTTTAGTCATTGACCTGGACGGCAGGTCCACGCCAAAGGGGTACTCACCGCCCGAGGAGGACAGAGAGAAGAGTTTGTTTAGTCAATGACCGGGACGGGAGGCCCGAGCCAAAGGGGTACTCACCGCCCGGGGAGGACGGAGAGAAGAGTTTGTTTAGTCAATGGCCTGGACAGGAGGTCCAAGCCAAAGAGGTACTCACCGCCTGGGGAGGACGGAGAGAAGACTTTGTTTAGTCGATGGCCTGGACGGGAGGTCCAAGCCAAAGGGGTACTCACCGCCCGGGGAGGACGGAGAGAAGAGTTTGTTTAGTTTTTAGTATCTTTGCCGATACGGGGTGATGACTGGAAATGGGGGGCGTTCCCCCTTCTTCTTGGCTCTTGTTCTTCCCTTGCTCTTTTCTCTTCTTCTTTCTTTTCTTTTCCTCTTCTTCTCTTTTCCTCTCTTTTTTTTTTCTTTCTTCTCTTTTTTTTCTTTTTTCCCTTTTTTTTTACTTTCCTCTTCCCTTTTTTTTCCTTTTTTTTTCTTCTCTTTTTGAAAACATGCATAGGGATCAAGTTGTTCGGGCATCAATCACGCAAATCCGCCCAAAATAGGGCGGAGAATAATATTATTGATTGAATGGGGGTACTGGAGCGTGGTACAGTCTCAAGTGCTTTCCATTAAGAGGCGGGAATTGAACTTCCCCGCGGTGGTTGACAATTACATAGGCTCCGCCTTCGTAGACTTTTTGGACTACGTGGGGTCCGAGCCAGTTCTCATTTAGTTTGCCTTTGGGGTTGGCGGCCATAACGTCTCTTCTCTTGACCATGACAAGGTCGCCCTTCTTGAATTCGCGTCCCTTGACGAGCCTGTCAAAGGCGCACGCTATTCGGGCCTGGTAGACCTGGATGTTCTGTTGGGCCTGAAGCCGCTTCCCTTCCAGACTGGAAAGTTCTTCGAGCCTTCGCTCGACGTTGGTCTGCCCTTCAAGGACAAGCCCATGCTGAATGGTGACCCTGAGGGAGGGTATCTCCAATTCAACGGGGACGATTGCCTCCGAGCCGTATACGAGAGAAAAGGGCGAGCAACCTGTTGGGGTCTTGTATACGGTTCGATACGCCCATAGAGTCTCGTACATCCTCTCTTCCCAGTCCCTTTTGTTAGAGCTAACAATCTTGGCCAGGAGGGTGCAGAGTGTCTTATTAAAAGCTTCGGCCAACCCATTAGCCTGTGGATTGTAAAGAGTCGATGTCCTCTAATCAATTTTATATTTTTCTGGCAGCCGGTAGACCTTCTGGTTGCGGAAGTGGCTGCCGTTGTCTGACACAATCCGGTCGGGCATGCCAAACCGGAATATAATGTTGCGGCGAACAAACCTGACCACGATCTCTCCAGTGACCTCCCGTAAGGCGACAGCCTCTGCCCAACGGGAGAAGTAGTCGATTGCCGCCAAAATGTACTTGCAACCTGTGGAAGATGCAGGTAAGGGACCCACGATGTCTGTTCCCCACTGGGCAAACGGCCAACTATGCGCCGTTGGGTGCAATTGCACGGGGGGCCTTCTGGGTATGGTGGCTTGCTCCTGACATTTCTGACATGACTTAGCATATTTGCAGCAGTCGTCGAACATTGCAGGCCAATAATAGCCGAGCTTCTTTATTTCAATCTTCATTTTCGGTCCCGCCTGGTGTGCGCCAGCTGTCCCGGCATGGACCTCCTTCATGACCCTCCAGGCGTCTTCAATGGACAAGCATCGGAGAAGTAATTTCTGCTTGGCGTCGGCCACCGTTCGGAATAATATTCCGTTTCAGAGCTCATAAGAGTCCTTAATTCTGATTAGCTTGATCTTCTCTTCTCTCTGCTTGGGCAGTTGCTGGTATTTGAACCACTGCATCAGGGGGTCTCTCCAGTCAGGTAGGCCGACGGCTTCTGCTGTAGTGACTTCTAGCTCTTCTTCTGGTTCTTCTTCTATCATACTGGGCATTTGGCGCTGATTTATTACTAGGATATTGAAAGACCCATCTGGAGGCACTGCCAGTGAGCTTGCCAATTTTGTCAAGGCGTCGGCTTGTGCATTCTCCCCTCTGGCGACATGGCCTATCTCGAGGAGGTAGAACCGCTCCATGAGCCCCTTTGCCTTAGTGTGATAAGGGAGCAACTCAGGTTTCCGGACGTCGAACTGCCCTTGGACCTACTTGACGACCAGCAACGAGTCGCCGAATACTTGGAGCATTTTGATCTCCATTTGGAGGGCCACCTGGAGGCCGATGATCAGAGCTTCATACTCTGCTTCATTATTTGTGTAGGGCTTGCTAATGCAGCAGGAAGTGTGCAGCACTTCTCCGTCTGGCGATTTGAGGACGATGCCGGCTCCGACCCGTACCTTGACGCGTCCGGACGGGGTCGCTTCTGTTCTCGAGGCCCCGTCAAAGTATAGCTGCCAGATAGCTTGTTGGACATGATCCACCTCCAGTGTCTCATCCTCGGGTAGCTCTGTGGCCAACGGGGAGTCTTCAGGCACAGGGTGTGCTGCGAAGAAATCCGCGATGGCTTGTCCCTTAACGGCCTTCTGCGGCACGTAGGTGATGTCAAACTCCATGAGCAGCACGGCCCACTTGCCAAGGCGCCCCTTCGGGACTGGCTGGGAGAGAATATGCTTGATGGGGTCAGCACTGGATATTAAACTTACTTCATGGGACAGCATGTAGTGCCTCAACTTCTTGACTGCGAAGACCAAGGCAAGGCAGACTTTCTCAATCGGGGTGTACTTGGCCTCTGCTCCCACCAATCTCCGGCTGAGGTAGTAGAGAGCCTGCTCCTTTTCCTCATCATTATTCTGGGCGAGCATTGCCCCCAGTGAATATTCGGTGGCCTCTATGTAGAGAATAAGCGGTCTGCCTTTGACAGGTGCCCCCAGGACTGGCGGGGTCTTCAGGTACTCCTTTAGCTGGTCGAACGCGTGTTGGCATTCGTGACCCCAGCTAAAGGGTGCATTCTTCATCATCAGTCTGTGAAAAGGTTGGCAACGCCCCGACAGGTTGGAAATGAACCTGCGGATGTAAGCTAAACGGCCCTGTAGGGACCTTAGCTCTCCCAGACTCTTCGGAGGGGGCAACTCCTAAATGGCTTTTATCTTGAAGGGGTCAATCTCGATCCCTATGTGCCGGACAATAAAGCCGAGGAACTTTCCGCTGGACACGCCGAAGACGCACTTCATGGGATTCATTTTCAGCCCGTACAGCTGGAGCCTTTGCAAGACGACCCTGAGGTCACTCAGATGCTCATCTCTCTTCTTAGTCTTGACAACCAGGTCGTCGATGTAGCATTCGACCTTGCTATACAGCAGCTCGTCGAAGATCTTGGTCATCGCCCGCTGATATGTAGCACCGGCATTCTTGAGGCCGAAGGGCATCCTATTGTAGTGGAATATCCCCTTGGGTGATCTGAAGGCTGTGTGAATCCGGTCGTGGTCAGCTATCCAAATTTGGTTATAGCCGGACGATCTGTCCATAAAAGACAGGGCCTCGTGGCCAGTGGTTGCATCAATAATCACTTCGGTGATAGGCACCGGGAAGTCATCTTTTGGGTAGGCTTTATTCAGGTCACGGAAATCCACGTAAATCCTGATCTGTCCATTCTTCTTCTTCACCGGTACGATGTTGGCCAACCAAGTAGTGTACTGGTTTTCCGCCACGAAGCCGACGTCTATGAGCTTGTCGACCTCCTTGCAGATCTGGCTGATCAATTCCGGCCTCATACACCGGGGAGACTGCTTCACTGGTTCCACCTTGGGATTAATGGCCAAAATGTGCTGAGTCACTTCGGGGCTGAGCCCAGGCATTTCTTTGTAGTTCCAGGCAAAGTAATCCCGGAATTCTTGCAGCAGCTTTGTGTATTGCTCTCTCTCCTGTGGGGGCATAAGAGCACTCAGAAAGGTCGGCCTGGGGTCACCTTCTGTGCCGAGGTCGATCTCAATCAATTCGTCGACGATGGCCTGGCCGCCATTTTCAATCTCCGGTGGGGCTGGCGACAAATCGACGAAGTCTTGGTCTTCATTACCCTCGAGCTCGAGGACGCCATCCCCCTCTTCTTGTTCCTCGTGACTGGGCGTGGAGGCTTCATTCACCGCGCACTCCTCCTGGACTATAGCCGCCGGGTCCGCTGGTGCAGAAAGGCACAGGGCCACCTCGGGGTCTTCTGTGTACTCATCATAGACAACTCCGGCGGGGGCCGGGTCAGCCGCATCTTCAGGCGCCTGGTACTGGATGGACACTGTATAGGCTCCTCTTCTGGGGCTGTCCGCCACGTGGGGGCGTGGCGGGGCTACTACATAGTCTCCCATTCTGAGCTCGTCCCTGTGAATGAGGTCTTGAGCAATGTCTTTGAAGACATAGCAGTCTTCGATGGCGTGGCCCAGTATCTGGTGGTAGGGACAAAACAGTGGGTCCCCGCTTCTTCGGGTGTCCTGCGGCCTCTTGGACCCTGGGAGGGAGACCTTGCCGTAATGGCAGGCCCTGTCAAAGATACCCCGAGTCTTCTCTCTTGGGAAGGAGTAGGGCTTCTGCAGCTTCTCTTGGAGCGTCAGGCCTCGCCTGGCTGGCGGCCCGGTTAGTGGGCTTGCCGTATCTCTTGTTTCCCTTCTTGACCGGACGGAGACGTAAGGGCTAGTGTCTCGGGGCCGAGACATATGGCCACCCCACGGGCAGAAAGAACCTTGGACCAGGTCGGTCACTAACGAGGTCAACTCAGCCAACCGTGCTTTTAACACCCCGATCTCCTGTTGCTGCCTATGGTACAAGGCGTACATGACGGGGTCGTATCGAGGAGAATCTGGAGCCTGGCCCATGCTACTGCTTCTTGCTTCGCCAGTAGGCCAGAGTGAGGGCGTCTCAGTAGTGTGCCCCTTCGAGGTTAGTCCCTCGGAGAAAGAGGAGGTCTTCCCCATGCAGCAACGGCGGAGAGGGTTCCAAAGGAACACTTCTTCATCTTGCACCTCCTCAGTCGGGGGCCTAAAATATACACCTTGGTGGGCTTCCCGTGAATTTGCAGCTTCCGCGGCGTCATCGCCGGACAAGGCCGAAACTGATATTACATCAGTTTCGTAATAATCTTCTAGTGAAAAGCCCAGACCAGGGTGCTTGGTGATTTGCAGCAACCGCCGATCCAGGTTTGGTGGGTTTCACATTCTTTCAAACATTTCCTTCCGGCTGGAGGGTTGATAGGGGAGAATCTTTTACTTTCTGACCACCCCGGCTGCCTGGTCAGTCATGTGGGGAAGTCCCGCAATGGGGACGTGCGGGTCATGCAACTCGTCAGGGAACCGGCAATCATCGTTTTCCCTGACCGGTTTTTCCCCGGCAACATAAAAGATAGTGGGTGGCCCCTCCGGGTTAGGCACTTCAAAAATTCTTTGCTGCTCGGCTACTTGACATTCAATTCCTGTAATAGGCTTGACGATCCCTAGCGGGACTCTGACATCCTCCAGCAGGTCTTCTAGGCAAGGCGTCCCCGGTGTAGAATAGATGGAGAGAGGAGCTGCCTTGAATGTCCCCCCTTCTTGTGCAATGAATGGTACATGTGGGGGAGC
Source organism: Amorphophallus konjac (assembly GCA_022559845.1). Classification (NCBI taxonomy): domain Eukaryota; kingdom Viridiplantae; phylum Streptophyta; class Magnoliopsida; order Alismatales; family Araceae; genus Amorphophallus; species Amorphophallus konjac. Next base: position 264,300,420 of record CM040121.1, read on the forward strand.
CACATAATCTGGGGGCGGCGGAGGAAACCAACCGCCCGACTCCACTTTCTTCTTTCCCTTGTCTTGGGCGGCTTGGGGAGTTTGCTTCGCCTTTTCTAAGTACAGATTGGCGTCTGACAAATGACACTCGAACACCTCGAACGGGTGGAGGTCGGCGAAGATCCTGACTTCCTTCCCCTCGCAAGGGTGTTTAATGCATTGGTGCAGGGTGGAGGGCACCACTCTATTCTGGTGTAACCAGGGCCGTCCCAGCAACGCCTTGTAGGAAGTGTTGGAGTTGATGACATGGAACTGGACCTTGGTGGTGAAATCATCAAAAGTCAAGTTGAATTCTGCAACCCCTATGGGCACCTCACATTTCTGGTTAAAACCAGCAATCTTGACATTTTTGACCTCAACCAGGTGTACGTCAAAGTAGTGCTTTTGGTATACCCGGTAAGGGAGTATATTCACTGCTGCCCCTGGGTCGATCAGGACCCTGTTGATAGGCTGGCCGTTCAACCACCCTTTCATGTAGAGGGGTCTGTTATGACTGCAGGTGGGCAGGAGCATGTCATCTTCTGTGAAAGCCACGGCCACCTCAGGTGAGGTTTCTGCCAGGCAAGCTTCAAGGTGTGCTGGCGTCTGGAGTGCGGCAATGATGGCTTGCCGTGTTTCTTCGTCCAAAGACAACATCTCCCATACAGTAAATCGGGTCGGGATCTTCTTGAGGTGTCTGACTATTCGGTCGGCAGCCCGCACCTTGAGTAATTTCATCTCTTCGACCTTGCCGCGCCTGCCCCCACCTTGAGACTGGGGTGTCAGATCAGGGGATGCCTGCTTTGTGGGTTCTGTTGTAGCCTGTTGAGCCCGTGGGGCCTGCTGGGCTTCCTCCATTTCTTGCATGAATTCGGCGAGGTTTGGGATGCCGTTGAATTCTTCTTCTGGCTGAGGAGGAGTTGCCGCCGGTAGAGCTTGGGAACTGTTTGCTTCTCCGGTCGAAGGGGACCCCTGGGAGCGCGCCTGCCCCCCTGCTCGGGCTAACAGGAATTCGCGAATGAAGGGGTGCCTCAGCTCCTGGCCCCTCCGGGATAGAGACCCGACGGAGGAGGAATCTCGGTGCCTCGGACCTCGTGGTCGGGGACCTGGTATGGTTATTCTCCCTTGAGCATGATGTTGAGGTTATCCTGAGGAGGGCACCCCCACTTCCTTCCCGACCTGGTGGCGTGTTGGGAAGTGGACACTTCAGCTTGGTTCACCTCCGTCGGCTCATGGGGTGGCTCTTATTCTTTTTCTTCCAGGGAGAGGGCAGTGTCGAATAGCGCCGAGAGGGTGTTGCAGGCGATGACGACCTCCTTTTTCTTCTTGCTCCTGGGTCTCCTCTTCTTCTTCTTCTTTCCTGCTGCAGCCAGTGGCTGCTCTTGGGGAAGCTCACCCCATAGGGGAGGCTCTTTCTCTGCTTCAACTTCTGTTCCTGGAGCTAGTTCGAGTGATTCGAACTCCTCCCAGGGGACATACTCTTTCAGCTCCACGGGCTGGATTTCGGGCTGTTCATAATCTTCGAGCCCATCAATAATAGCCTGGAGCCGTTCGACCGCCGGGCTGGTCTTCTTATGCATCCGCATCAGGACGCAACTCTTTTTGTTGTGAGTGGGCCACCTCATGACCAGCCGAGGGGCCGTGTCGTGGCAAACCGGGCTCGCCGGGGGTGGTGCAGGCAGGGGTGTCACATCCCTCAGATGAACTCCTGGGGTGGGCCGAGGGACACGCGCTCTTCTATTCTTCCTGGGCGCAGTCTGCCAACCCCGCTGGTCTTGAGCCGGGACCATGATAAAAGTCTCATAAGTGGCGCGGGCGCAAGCCTTCGCCCACTCCTCAGGCAGCTCCTGGTATAACGAGACCATATTGACGGTGGAGGTTATGCTGGGCAACTCATGCGGTTGCGGGGGGTCTACCTTATGCTCTCCCATGTCCAGCTCCCCGTTCCTGATTAAGGACTCAATAACATCCTTGAAGACATAGCAGTCCTCAATGGTATGCCCAAGCATCCGGTGGTACAGGCAGAAGCGCGGGTCGTCTTTCTTCTTCAGGTCTCCGGGCCTCTTCGGCTCTGGCAGTGTGATTTTATTGTAACCGGTTGCCCACTCAAACAGGAGCTTTGACTTGTCTCTGGAGAAGGAATATAGCTTGTTTCTCATCTTCTCCCTCAGTGAGGGGCCCTCCCGCCGTTCTGTGGTTCTGGGCGGGGGAAGGTTGGCAGCCTCCTTCGCTTTCTCCTTCTGTTTCTCAAAGGCCTGGAAATCTAGTGTGTGCACCTCAGGGGGAGCTGACTTCTTCTCGGCCTGCCTGGCTCTCTGGCTTGACATGGTCGGAGTGGAGGAATATCGGGCTAGAAATGCCTCAATCTCTGCTACCACATTGTTCAGGCGGTCAAATGTCTTGACTTCGGTGCCAATCATCCTTTCCAGGATTTCTTTCTTCAGGTTCTGCTTGCAGATCTGCATCGCATCCTCCTGGTGCGGGGGACGCCTGCACCTCATGCTGAGGTTCCTCCATCTTTTGATGTAGTCAAGGGCCGACTCATCATTCTTCTGCCTTGTGGCGTAAAGTTCCACCACAGTGACTTCCCGTTCAGCAACGTAGAATATTTCTTTGAACTTCTTTTGCATGTCGGGCCAGTCAGCGAAAGACCCGGGTGGCAAGCTGGAGTACCACTCAAAGGCAAGCCCGGTAAGTGTTGAGCCGAAAAACTTCAGGAGGTAGGCCTCATCAGCAGCCAAATCTCCCATGACGTTCACATAATAAGCAGTGTGCTCCCTGGGAGACCCTTGCCCATTGAACTTTTTGAACTTCGGTGGCTTGGTGACACCAACCGGCAGCTTCTTTGCGGCATAGTGAGCCGGGTAGGGCACCCGGTAGACGTCGAATGGCGTCTGATCCCCATCGCCTCTCTCTACCAATTTCATGTCTATCATTTGTTCAAGCATCAATCGGCTGACTGCTGCTGGGTCGACCGGGCTCGGATAGAAATGAGCGGGCTGCGCACTCGGGGTGGCCAACACGGTCGCCTGGGGGGCCATGGGGGACCCTTGGGAAAGTAAAGCCTGTGGCGGGGCCGGTGCCGTGTAATGTGCCTGCTGCGGGGTCGCACCACCGAGAGGGTTGAGGGTTGTTGGAAGAGCTACTTCTGAAGATTGCCCCCTGTCCCTGGGTGCCTCGGGTAGAACCTCGGTCTGCCAAGACATCGGGGGCTGTGTGTTCCGCTCATTCAGTTGCTTTTTTAGTGACTCAATTTCTTGCTGGAACCGTTGTATCATGAGCAGCATCGCCGGGTCAGCTGTGGGGAGACTGGGTAGGCCCCTTGTTTCTTTGGCCGGGGCGTCCTCGGATGATGTAGAGGGTCCGCCGCTTGTGTCGCCGGTGGTGACCACATTGGCCGTGAGGGCCGCAAGGGGTTCTTCAGGGAAGGTCCCTTCGGCGCCTGTCTGTGCCATGTTGCCTGCTGCTCTCCCTCTTCTAGTGAGGGGCCCCGGCCTGGCGGCGAGCCTGGCCATTTCTTCAGGATCGGTAGGCAAGGCCCCATACCGACCGTAAACTCCTGCCACATTGCAGGTGAAGGTTCTCCAGCTCTTGTTTCTTTTCATCACCATCCTGGATGATCTCCCTGGGAACACCAGCCTGTCGAAGACCGACCGTCGGGGCGGCGCTTCCTCTCGGACAGGGGACTGGCGCGACTCCTCCGAGCGATTCCTCAACTCTGCACTGGGTGTGGGTCGGGCTCCTTCTTCCTGGAAAGCGGAGGCCACTACCCCCAACAGTCTTTGGCGACCCAAGGGAGTGCTACCTGGGCCCCGGAGGTAGTTTCTCATGGCCTGCTCGATCCCTTCCCACTCCTGGTCGGGGAGAGCAGCCTGTGGTTGCGTGTCAATGACAGCGGCAGGAGGAGAGTAGGCCCTGAGTGCCGGGCGGGCAGCATTGTGTCGGCACCCACGGCGACGGCGGTGGGCATTCTCGGACAGCACCGGCATGACGGGTGCTGGTTAGCGGGTTGGGGTCGTCAGTTCGACCCTTTCATTTCTTCGGGCCCTCCTCGGGCGGAAAGTGCTAGGTCCCGCCTGGGCGGGTGCGGTGGGCTGGGCCTCCTTGGGGACCCAAACTTGTTTTAGTTTGGCCGGCCTGTGAGCCGGAGCATTCTTCGGTGCTACGGCAGGGACTGGGAGTGTCGCCTTCTCTTTCAGCTTCTCCAGCCCCTGGAAAGAATTTCAGACTGGGACAGTCGGGACGACGCGGTCCGGTGTCACCTGGGACCTTTGCCCGTCCAGGCGGACTCGGAGGGTCCCGACGGCCATAGATTTCTCGGAGTTAGACATGCGGCGCCCCGAGACGGCGCCGATATTGTTCCTCCGGAGCATTCTCCGGTGAGACGCCGATCCTTGGTGGGACGGGCCAGCAGTCTAGTGCACATGGTGCACGTTGCAGCTCAGCGTCGTTGTCGAGACGCCGTTGTTGTTCTTGGCCACAGCTCGGCCGATAACAGCTTCAGTGGCCCCCGGAGCGGGAGCGTTGGTCTAGGACTCGTCAGGTGCTTTCACATTGAGGATGTTGACAAAGGCCACCCCCAAGAAGTTGGGGAAGCCCACGGTGGGAGGGAAACTCCCGAAGTTGAGGGGGACTGCCAAGTAGCCGTCTCGAACATGATTCTCAACGACCTGAGGGCCGCAAGTGACAGCCATCGTCGGCACCATGATGCGATTCTCCTGCATTTGAGAAAGTAGCGCAATTAGTGTTACAAGAAGGGGGCCGCAAGGCCCCTAATTCCGGCAAAGAGATGAAGGGTGGATCGATCCCACCGGGCGTGCCAGACTTATGGATGCACTTTTTATTTGATCGAAAATCGCTGGCGATTTGGTTATTGGTCTATTGAGTGCGTAGGCGTGCCAGTCACCGGAATGACAATTTGTTCGGGCTCCGAAGAGCCCATGGTGCGCTCGATCTGACTTCGTCAGATGATTGTGTGGTTCGTGTCGGGACCAGATCCCGTCATGCCATAAAGGTCACGACGTCATTTACATCCCCCATACGAGGGAACACCCTTGATTAATTGCCGAAATTAGGGGCCCTGCGGCCGAAAGAAATAATACTAACTGCGCGAGAAAGGGATAGGAACAAATCACACTAAAGTCCGCATCAGGATACTAGCCATTAGCCATGTCGGTCACTCGTGGACCCTTTTCATATTCAGACACGGGTCCGTGATAGAAACGCGATGGAAATCGGGGTGGACCCGTTCAAATGTCTGCCGAATGCACGGCAATTTTTAGTAACGGCTCGGAAGGGATCCGGGGTGAGAAACGAATCCGGTCTGATTGGAATGTCGGCCCAAGACTAGGTCGGGGCCTGGCCACGTCAGGATAATTCCCAAGACCCGGGCCCGGCCTGAGAGGGCGGCATTATTGTTCCTTCAGCATCGGGTCACGGGAGAGACGGGGCTGCAACATAGAATTATTAATACCGTATATTGTTTTATCATTGTTGTTCGTGTTACTCCATTGCTTATTCTCTTTCCGTATCTGTTCCGGGTGATTTCCCTCATCTTGCTCATTGTCATTATTACCCTTTTTATTATCATTATTATTATTGTCACCTATTTCATTCATCATCCTTTTTTTTTATGAATCTGTTCAGGTTTATTTATTCACCATGATTTTTATTAGCTTGTTAGTTCTGCCATTATATGCCCATATATATATATATATATATATATATATATATATTCATGTATTATTATTTTTTTGGGGGAGAGTTGACCCTCGGCGGGTTGAAGGGGGGGTGAAGGGGGGGGTGTACCGCTGAAGAACGGTGGGCAGAAAAGTGTTCCGGCAAAGGGCTGGAGATGTGTGCCGTTGAAGGACTTAAGGAGGGTGCCGCTGAAGGGCTGAAAGAGGTGTACCGCTGGGGCGATGACTGGAGAGTGTATCGGCGAAGGAGGGGGATAACATAAAGTCTGTACATTCGTTAGCCCAAAGTCTATGTATTGTCTATTCAACCAGCACACAAAGTCTATACGTCCTTCATTTCAAAGTCTGTACATTATCTATTCGCTGCAACTCAAAGTCTATACATTGGCCATTGGCTGCAGTTCAAAGTCTATACATTGGCCATTGGCTGCAGTTCAAAGTCTATACATTGGCCAGCCCAAAGTCTATACGTTGTCTATTGGCTGTGGCTCGAAGTCTATACATTGGCAACCAGCACACAAAGTCTATACATCCTTCAGCTCAAAGTCTGTACGTTGTTCATTGGCTGCAGCTCAAAGTCTATACATTGGCCAGGCCAAAGTCTATACATTATTCATTGGCTGTAGCTCAAAGTCTACACATTGGCCAGATCAAAGTCTATACATTGTCCCTTGGCTACAGTTCACAGTCGGTACATTGGCCAGCCCAAAGTCTGTACGTTGGCCAACTCAAAGTCTATACATTGCAGTTCAAAGTCTGTAAATTGCAGTTCAGAGTCCATGCATTGGCTAGCGCAAAGCCTGTACGTTGGCCAGCCCAAAGTCTACACGTTGGCCAACTCAAAGTCTATACATTATTTATTGGCTGCAGCTCAAAGTCCATACATTACAGCTCAAAGTCTATACATTGGCCAGCCCAAAGTCTATACGTTGGCCAGCTCAAAGTCTGTACGTCGGCCAACTCAAAGTCTATACATTGTTCATTGGCTGCAGCTCAAAGTCCATACATTGCAGCTCAAAGTCTATACATTGGCCAGTCCAAAGTCTGTACGTTGGCCAGCCCAAAGTCTATACGTTGGCCAGCTCAAAGTCTGTACGTCGGACAACTCAAAGTTTATACATTGTTTAGCTCAAAGTCTATACATTGTCCCTTGGCTGCAGTTCAAAGTCTGTACATTGGCCAGCCCAAAGTCTGTACGTTGGCCAACTCCAAGTCTATACATTATTCATTGGCTGCAGCTCAAAGTCTATACATTGCAGCTCAAAGTCTATACATTGTCCCTTAAAGTCTGTACAATGGGTTCCACTTCGGAGAGTGAGAAGAGTGTGCCGCTGAAGGGCTGAGAAGGTGTGTCGTTGAAGGGTTGATAGGGTGTGCCGCTGGAGGGCTGATAGGGTGTACCGGCGAGGAGAAGAATGAGACGGTGGAGGAGTGTGCCAGTGAGGAGTCAAGAAGGTGTGCCGTTGAAGGGCTGATAGGGTGTGCCGCTGGAGGGCTGATAGGGTGTACCGGCGAAGGCTGGAACGGACGTGCCGATGAAGGTCCACTCCTCTGTTACTTGTTTTAAGGCTTTTCTTTTCTTCTTTTCTTTGAGTTTTACGTAGTTTCATACAAATCTTCCCTCCTTCTTGCAATCTGTTGTTGTTCTATTCGTTTGATGGTTTTGTTGTCTTTTGATATGTATTTCTTATCCCATTCGTTTGTTGCATCCTTTTGCCCTTTTTATGTGTTGTTATTTTCTAACAAAAATTCGGCAGCATCTCCCCTTGGCCCGAGCGTAAGAAAGATAAGGGAACACGCCCACTTGGAGTGGCGGAACCCGACAACTGGAGGTGGGCATATGGAGGGGTTATGTGTATGCCGGCTAGGAGGGCCAAAGGGTGTGCTGGTCAAGGAGCCATGGGTGCACTGGGCTGGGGTATTGGGTTTGGCAGGCTTCAAAGGAAACTTGGCAGGACGGGGAAAGTTCAAAAAGGGACTTTAAGGCAGAGGCATGGGTATATAGAGGAGAGAAGAAGGGCATCTCCCTTTGGGCATATGAGCAAATATGAGGGCCAGAGGCTCTACGGGGGGACCACGACAGGAGGAGAAGATCGGTGTAAAAAACTGTAGCCGCCGAAGGGGAAGAAGGAGATGACCAAACGCACATAGTGATTCAAACCAACGGAGATAAAAAAAAAGGAATCCCAAAGAGGGGTAGTTTTCATTCATGACGAGGAAAGTGCCATAACCGGCCGTATACATTATAGAACATGCCCAAGCTAAGGCTATAGGCAAGGAAGAAAACCAGAGAATGCGACTATGGAGTGGGGAAAAATAAAGAACAAAAGAGGTGGAGGTGTTAGAGATCGAAGCAGGGACGATCATCCACTACTCTTTCCCCCACCTTCCCCTGCTACATCGAGCCCTCTCTCTCTCTCTTACTCTCTCTTCTCGTTGCTTGGGTGGCTGTTGGCAGACTCCACGCCGGAGCCCTCTCCCTTTTCTTCTCTCTTCTTCTTCTTCTCGTCTGCAACTCTCTATTCGTCTCTGCCTCTGGGTCTCTTCTCCGTCTGTCCGTCTGTCCTCCTTCTCCGTAATGGGAGGGGATTTATACTCTCAACAGCGGGAGCCCTCGAGCACGGTACTCGGAGGCGGGAAGCGGCTGGTCATGATGGGGTTTGACTTCCCCGTCCTGGTTGTCAGGGGAGTAGCCTGCGTGGCCCAACCGTTGGTTGACACCTCGGACAGCTCACTGCGCGCCAAGGATATGTAGGGCATGGGCTTCACGTCGTTCGGCCGTTGAAACACCTTCACGCTGTACCGCTGGCGGGCTCAAGGAGCGTGCCGCAGGAGGGCCAAAAGGGCGTGCCCGGGAGCACCCAATGGGCGTGCCGCTGAAGGCCCAGATGGGCGTGCCGCTGGAGTCCTGGGATCGTGCCGCTGAAGCCCAGGGCGGGTGTTCCGTTGGGCGGCCTGGAGGGCGTGCCGTTGGGCGCCTGGGGGGCATGCCGCTGGAGGCACCCTCGGGGTGTGCCGCTGGGGCTCCCCAGGGGGGGTGCCGCTGGAGGCACCCTGGGGGTGTGCCGCTGAGGCTCCCCAGGGGGTGTGCCGCTGGAGGCACCCTGGGGGTGTGCCACTGGAGGCACCCTGCGGGTGTGCCGCTGGGGCTCCCCAGGGGGTGTGCCGCTGGAGGCACCCTGGGGGTGTGCAGCTGGGGCTCCCTAGGGGGTGTGCCGCTGGGGCTGACTTGAGCCCGTTTTGAGCACGAGTTATGGTTCATTTGATTTTCTTCGGGGGCCACGGATTGTGAGCTTCCCGGGGGTTGGTTTCTCTTTGCTGTCGTGACTCCGGGGACGGCTTCGCGGCAGTGTGCATATTTGGGGAGTCCGGATGACCAGTCCCTCTGGGGCTTCTTCACTTGGTGCCGTTGTTAGTGCTGGGCCGAGTAGGATATCTGGATGTGTAATTTTTGGTGTCCACAAGAAGACGGAGAGAAGGGTTTGTTTAGTCAATGGCCTGGACGGGAGGTCCAAGCCAAAGGAATACCCACCGCCCGGGGGGACGGAGAGAAGAGTTTGTCTAGTCAATGGCCTGGACGGGTGGTCCAAGTCAAAGGGATACCCACCGCCCGGGGAGGATGGAGAGAAGAGTTTGTTTAATTTTTGGTATCCCTGCTGATACGGGGCGATGGTTCGAAATGGGGGGAAGCCGTCTCCCCCCTTTTCCGTTTCCTTTTTTCTTCTTCTTCTTTTTTCTTCTTTCTCTTCTCTTCTTCCTTTTTCTCTCTTTTTTTTCTTCTTCCTTTTTCTCTCTTTTTTTTCTCTTTCTTCTTCCTTTTCCTCTCTTTTTTTCTCTTTCTTCTTCCTTTTCCCCTCTTTTTTTTCCTCTCCTTTTTTTTCTTTTCCTTTTCTCCCTTTTTTTCCTCTTTTTCTCTCTTTTTTTCTTTCTTCTCTTCCCTGCTCCCATTCTTTTTTTCTTATCTCCTTTTTTTTCTTTTTTTTCTTCTCTTTTTTTTTCTTTTTTTTGTTCCTTTTTGAGAATGTGAATAACGATCAAGTCATTCGAACAGCAATCATGCAAATTCACCCAAGATAGGGCGAAGGATTATCTTATTGATTGAATGGGGGTGCTGGAGAGTGGTACAACCTCAAGTGTCTCCCATTAAGAGGCGGGAATTGAACCTCCCTGCGGTGGTTGACAATTACATAAGCTCCACCCTCGTAGACTTTTTGGACTACGTAAGGTCCGAGCCAATTTTCATTCAGCTTACCCTTAGGGTTGGCGGCCATGACATCTTTTCTCTTGACCATGACAAGGTCGCCTCTCTTGAATTCGCGTTCCTTGACAAGCTTGTCAAAGGTACGCGCTATTAGGGCCTGGTAGACCTGAATGTTCTGTGGGGCCTGAAGTCACTTTCCTTCCAAACTAGAGAGCTCTTCGAGTCTTCGATCGACGTTGGTCTGCCCTTCCTAGACAAGCCCGTGCTGGATGGCGACCCTGAGGGAGGGTACCTCCAATTCGACGCGGACAATTGCCTCCGAGCCGTATACTAGATAGAAAGGCGAGCAGCCCGTTGGGGTCTTGTATACGGTCCAGTATGCCCACAGCGCCTCATACATTTTCTCTTCCCAGTCCCTTTTGTTAGAACTAACAATCTTGGCCAGGAGAGTGCAGAGTATTTTATTAAAGGCTTCGGCCAGCCCATTAGCCTGGGGATTGTAAGGAGTCGATGTCCTCCAGTCAATTTTGTACTTTTCCACCAGCCGGTAGACCTTTTGGTTGCGGAAGTGGCTGCCGTTGTCTGAGACAATCCGGTCGGGGGTGCCAAACCGGAATATGATGTTACGGCGGATAAATCTGGCCATGATCTCTCTGGTAACCTCTCTTAGGGAGACGGCCTCTACCCAACGGGAGAAATAATCAGTTGCCGCCAAAATGTATTTACAGCCGGCGGATGACACGGGTAAGGGACCCATGACGTCTATTCCCCATTGGGCAAATGGCCAACTGGGCACCGTTGGATGCAGCTGCACGGGCGACCTTCTAGGTATGGTGGCATGCTCCTGACACTTCTGACACGACTTAGCATATTTGGAACAGTCGTCGAACATTGCTGGCCAATAGTAGCCAAGCTTCTTTATTTCGACCTTCATCTTCGGTCCTGCCTGGTGTGCACCAGCTGTCCCGGCATGGACTTCCTTCATGACCCTCCAGGCTTCTTCAGTGGACAGGCATCGGAGGAGTAATTTCTATCTGGCGTCGGCCACAATCCGGAATAATATTCCGTTTCGGAGCTCATAAGAGTCCTTGGTTCTCATCAGCTTGATCTTTTCTTCTCTTTACTTGGGCAGTTGCTGGTATCTGAACCACTGCATCATAGGCTCCCTCCAGTCAGGTAGGCCGATGGCTTCTGCTGTGGCAACTTCTAGCTCCTCTTCTTCTGGTTCTTCTTCTATCATGCTGGGCACTTGGCGTTGATTTATCATTTGGATGTTGAGTAACCCATCTGGCGGCACTAGGGCATCGGCCTGTGCATTATCTCCTCTGGTGACATGGCCTATTTCAAGGAGATAGAACCGCTCCATGAGAACCTTTGCCTTAGTATAGTAAGGGAGCAGCTCGGGCTTCCGGACATCAAACTGCCCTTGGACTTGCTTGACGACCAGCAGTGAGTCGCCGAATACTTGAAGCATTTTGATCTCCATTTGGAGGGCCACCTGGAGGCCGATGATCAGAGCTTCATACTCCGCTTCATTATTTGTGCAGGGCTTGCTGATGCAGCAGGAAGTGTGCACTACCTCCCCCTCCGGGGATTTGAGGACGATGCCGGCTCCGGCCCATACCTTGGTGCGCCCGGACGGGGTCGCTTCTGTTCTCGAGGCCCCGTCAAAGTGTAGTTGCCAAATAGCTTGTTGAATCTGGTCCACCTCCAGTGTTTCATCTCGGGCAACTCAGTGGCCAGCGGGGAGTCTTCGGGCACGGGATGTGCTGCGAAGAAGTCCGCGACGGCTTGCCCCTTAACGGCCTTCTGCGGCACGTAGGTGATGTCGAACTCCATGAGTAGCACGGCCCATTTGCCAAGACGCCCCTTCGGGACCGGCTGGGAGAGGATGTGCTTGATGGGATCGGCTCTGGATATCAGATTCACCTCGTGAGACAACATATAGTGCCTCAGCTTCTTGACTGCGAAGACCAAGGCAAGGCAAATCTTCTCAATTGGGGTGTATTTGGCCTCTGCTCCCACCAACCTTCGGCTGAGATAGTAGAGAGCCTGCTCCTTCCCTTCCTCATTATTCAGGGCAAGCATTGCCCCCAGTGAATATTCGGTAGCCGCTATATAAAGAATAAGCGATCTACCTTTGACGGGTGCCCCCAGGACTGGCGGGGTCTTCAGGTATTCTTTTAGTTGGTCGAACGTATGCTGGCATTCGGGACCCCAGCTAAATGGTGTATTCTTCATCATCAGCTTGTGAAAGGGTTGGCAGCGCCCCGACAAGTTAGAGATAAACCTGCGGATGTAGGCTAACCGACCTTGCAGAGACCTCAGCTCCCCCAGGCTCTTCGGAGGACGCAGTTCCTGGATGGCTTTTATCTTGAAGGGGTCAATCTCGACTCCTCTGTGCCGGACAATGAAGCCGAGGAACTTCCCGCTGGAAATGCCAAAGGCGCACTTCATGGGGTTCATCTTCAGCCCGTACTGCCGGAGCCTCTGGAAGACGACCCTAAGATCATTCAAATGATCGCCCCTTTCCTTGGTCTTGACGACCAAATCATCAATGTAGCATTCAACTTTGCTATACAGCAGCTCGTCGAATATCTTGGTCATCGCCCGCTGATACGTGGCGCCGGCATTCTTGAGGCCGAAGGGCATCCTCTTGTACTGGAATATCCCCTTGGGCAACCTGAAGGCTGTGTGATTCTGGTTGTGGTCAGCTATCCAGATTTGATTGTAGCCGCATGATCCGTCCATAAAAGATAGGGCCTCGTGACCAGTGGTCGCGTCGATCATTACTTCAGTGATGGGCACCGGGAAGTCATCTTTCGGGCAGGCTTTGTTCAGGTCGCGGAAATCCACGCAAATCCTGATCTGCCCGTTCTTCTTCTTCACCGGCATGATGTTAGCCATCCAAGTAGTGTATTGATTTTCTGCCACGAAGCCGACATCTATGAGCTTGGCAACCTCCTTGCAGATCTGGTTGATCAATTTCGGCCTCATACGCCGTGGAGACTGCTTTACTGGCTCCATCTTGAAGTCAATGGCCAGAGTGTGCTGAGTCACTTCAGGGCTGAGTCCCGGCATCTCTTTGTAGTTCCAGGCAAAGCAATCCCGGAATTCTTGCAGTAGCTTCACATATTGTTCCCTCTCTTGTAGGGGTGTAAGAGCACTCAGAAAGGTCGGCCTGGGGTCGCTTTCTGTGCCGAGGTTGATCTCAACCAGTTCGTCGACGGTGGCCTGGCCGCCATTTTCAATCTCCGGCGGGGCCGACGACAAATCAACAAAGCCTTGATCTTCATGGTCCTCGAGCTCGAGGACGCCATCCTCTTCTTCTTGTCCCTCGTGGTTTGATGTGGAGGCTGCGTTCACCTCGCATCCCTCCTGGGCCATGGCCTGTGGGTCTGCAGGGATCCCTGGCGTAGAAAGGCCCAGGGTCACCTCGGGGCCTTCTGTGTACTCGTCATAGACAACCTCGGCACGGGCCGAGGCAGCCGCATCTTCAGGGGCCTGGTTCTGGATAGCTATCGTATAGGCCCCCCTTCTGGGGCTGCCCGTCACGTGGGGGCGCGGCGGGGCAACTACATAGTCTCCCATCCTGAGCTCATCTTTGTCAATGAGGTCTTGAGCAATGTCTTTGAAGACATAGCAGTCTTCAATGGCGTGACCCAGTATCTGGTGATAGGGACAAAATAGTGGGTCCCCATTTCTTCGGGCATCCTGCGGCCTCTTGGACCTCGGGAGGGAGACCTTGCCGTAATGGCAGGCCCAATCGAAGATACCCCGAGTCTTCTCTCTTGGGAAGGAGTATGGCTTCTGCAGCTTCTCCTGAAGGGTCAGGCCTCGCATGGCTGCCACCCGGTTGAAGGGCTCGCCGTATCCCTTGCTTCCTTCCTCGACCAGAAGGAGGTGTCAGGACTGGTGTCTCGGGGCCGAGACGCGTTGCCACCCCGCGTACGGAGGGAGCCCTAGATCAGGTCGGCCACTAGCGAGGTTTACTCAGCCAGCCGTGCCTTTAACATCTCGATCTCCCGTTGCTACCTATGGTATAAGGCATACATGACGGGGTCGTATCGAGGGGAATCCGGAGCATGGCCCATGCTACTGCTCCGTGCTTCGCCAACAGGCCGGGGCGAAGGTGCCCCGGTGGTGTGACCCTTCGAGGTCAACCCCTCGGGGAAGGAGGAAGTCTTCCCCATGTAGCTACGGCGGGGAGGGTTCCAGAGGAACTGTAGCACCCCGTATAATATATATATATATATATATATATATATATATATTAATAATATTTCAAAAAAAATATATTAGATAAACTCTAGAGGAAGCTTAAGTAAGAAGTTGGAACACGAAGTTACCATATGTAAAGATTATTCACTTAACAAGTGGCTTCCTAGGGTAGTTGGTTAAGTAGCTTGCCTTTCAACCCAATGACCATGGTTCAAATCTTAGCATCTACTATTTACCTTTTGTGCCAATTAATTATACATTATAGGCTAGCAACGTACAGACTTGGTAAATAGGCTAGCAACAGCAATGTATAGACTTTGCACAAATGGCCAATGTATAGACTTTGTGATGGAAGCCAAAGTATAGACTTTGAGAGGATGTACAGACTTTGTGATAGAATCCAATGTATAGACTTTGATGTACAGACTTTGTGATGGAAGCCAATGTATAGACTTTGAGAGGATATGGAAGCCGGTGTATAGACTTTGAGAGGGAGAGGATGTACAGACTTGTGAAGCCAATGTATAGATTTCACAAATGGCCAATGTATAGATTTGGAGTTGCCAATGTATAGACTTGGAGTTGCAGCAATGTATAGACTTGAGCTGCAACGTATAGACTTCGAGGAAGCCAATGTATAGACTTCACAAATGGCCAATGTATAGACTTGAGCTGCAGTTGCAGCAATGTATAGACTTTGCACAAATGGCCAATGTATAGACTTCAGGTGCAATGTATAGACTTTGTGATGGAAGCCAATGTATAGACTTTGAGAGGATGTACAGACTTTGTGATAGAAGCCAATGTATAGACTTTGATGTACAGACTTTGTGATGGAAGCCAATGTATAGACTTTGAGAGGATATGGAAGACAACGTATAGACCTTGAGAGGAAGTACAGACTTTGAGTTGATGAATGTCATAAAATGACGCCCCTTATAATGGCATCAATTGTAAAATGGACGACCGTATTGATAGGCGTCCATTTATAAATTAAAGACAAGCATTAAGACATCATTTGTTCTTTAAACATATGGGCCATAGATCGTACATAAAAAGATTCCTTAAACCACTAAAAGAATTGAGGCCCCTCACTAGGACGTCAATTGTAAAATTGAAGACCGTTTTCCCGGGCGTCAATTTCAAATTAAAGACATGCATAGAGGCGTCAATTTTAACAAAACAAAATCATGTGCGTGGGGCAGCAGTGTCTAACAAATGACGCCCTCTGTAAGGACGTCATTATCCTTAATAATTGCCCAATAATGCACCCAACAAAATGACGCCCTCATGCAAGGCGTCATTTATTAAATGGACGCCCCTTCTCCCGGGCGTCATTTTCACACATGCTTCTAGAATGTCTAGACACGAACGACTCTTTCGAGCTGGCAGGGACAAATCCCACTCAGCCTGACCCATAAGACATTGTCTAATGTCTTGTGATTCCCTATATCAAATGGCATCCGTAGCACTGTGAGAAGGCTACTGCTGTGCTGCAGAAGCTCTGCCTCCCGTGCTGCTGAAGCTTTGCCTCCCCTACTACTGGGATCCTGCTGCAGGTCTAATCGGTATCACACGTCAAAAGTAGGTCTTCTCAAATCCCTGCCTAACTAGTAGGTAATAGGATAACTGGAGCATGTTTAGAGATTGATAAATTGGTAAACCATGCAATATATATATATAAATATACCATGTCTGTGTTACATATGTTAGGTAAGACCATCATAATACCATGTTTCACATCTATCAATATCAGTTATCATGATTTTTTTTATATCAGTTATCATGATTTTATGCCTATTACATTCGTTATTTTATCATATAGTTATCTTAGTAATTCTGCTAATCAAAAACAAATGACGTCCCTTCACAGGGCGTCAATTGTAAATCACGCCCCTGACAAGGGCGTCAATTGAAAATCTGAAGACTGTATACACAGTCTTCAATTTAAACCTGAAATGAAATCTGCATTAATTATAATCTTGCTGGAATTAGCGCCCCGGACAAGGGCGCCAATTCAACAAATGAACATTGTTTTGACAGTCGTCGATTACATTATTATATAATAGTAATTATAATTCAATTAAAATCAGATTGAAATTAACGTCCTAGACAGGGGCGTCAATTTTAAAATTGAAGGCTGTTTCCATAGTCGTCAATTACATGATTATAACAGAAATTAGTTCAATTTAAAAATCTGTCTGAAATTAACGTCCCAGAGATGGGCGTCAATTCAATAATTTAAGACTGTTTTCCCAGTCGTCAAATGAAGATCTGATTGTAATTAGCACCCTACACCGGGGCGTCAATTCATAAATTAAAGGGTAATCCGACAGTCGTCAATTTTGTTCCTGAAATTTCCATCTTCGCAGCAAAATCCGAATCACTGTAATTAGCGTCCCTGACTAGGGCGTCAATTATAGAATTAAAGACTGTATTCACAGTCGTCAATTGAATTCTAGAAAGTTTGATAATTGTTAATCCCGAACAATCTTGTAATTAAAAACAGCGCCTCTGACCAGGGCGCCAATTTAAGAATTGAAGGCTTCCTGAGGGACGTCAATTCTATTTTCAAATTTTAATCAAATAAATAGCCCCTGTGATTAACGCCCCAAGACAGGGCGCCAATTTACGAATTGACGATGTCTAGGACGCCGTTAATTAAATAATGACATGCTAGGGGGCGCCAATTTCAAAAAGCTTGTATAAATAAAAAAAAATCAGATTTTTGAAAGAATTGCAAACCATAAGATGATAACTCAGTAATTTCAATCTATGACCCTGATCTGTCTCGAGAA
This sequence comes from Amorphophallus konjac, assembly GCA_022559845.1. Lineage (NCBI taxonomy): Eukaryota > Viridiplantae > Streptophyta > Magnoliopsida > Alismatales > Araceae > Amorphophallus > Amorphophallus konjac. The sequence goes on from CM040121.1 coordinate 264,317,357, forward strand.
TTGAGAAGAATGATAAATCTTAACCCCTTCGTTGACAAATTTGGGAATTCCATCCCACGAAAAGTCTACTCATGTAGTCAATCCTTGAATCTCTTAAACTACCATTTGGGAGTGTAGGAACTAAGTGCCATGCGGGGCAAAGTGCTACGTTGTGGGAGCCACCTCTTGAGGCCGTACGGCGCAAAGTGCTACACGACGGGAACCACCTCTTGAGCCTGTAGGGGCCACCTCTAGAATCCTCCATAACCAAATGACTAGTTAATCTAGTCTGTAATACTACGTTTCTAGATTCTTGAAATTCCATATTGGCTATAAATAAGAGTGGATGTCAAAGGTAATACATGAAATGCTGTGCATATAGGGCCCGGTCTGGTCCTGGGGGGAGCACCCGAAGGTACTTGTACCCATGGGAGTTTATTGACCACGGTGTTTAGCATTGCACCGGAGTACTTGCTTGACTTGAGACACTCCACCACTACTCTCTCTCTCTTTACTTGTTTGACTTGCGTGGCCCGGAACGGGTGATACTTGACTTGTGGCCCGAGAAAAGAGCAAAATAATTACATGATAATAGCCAATTCTACTGATGCGTACTTGACAAGACTTGCTTGAATTGAATCTATACTTGATATACTTGTACATGAGTTCTTTCTCGTACCTGCGTTCATACTTGTACATGAATCCCTGCTTATCTGAAGTGGCATTTACATCTGTAAATTCTTGAAATACAGTTTGTGAATACTTGAAATTCTTGTTATACTCTCTTTATATAGTTCTTATTCATCATGTCTAGATTTACCTATATACCTGATTTTGCTATACGTATCCCATGCATAGCCATACTGAATGTACATGCAAAAATTGTAATTAACGTAAAGATTGCTCGTATTTGAGATGTAATTCCTACTGAGCGATTCGCTCATCAAGTTACTTCCTGAAATTTTCAGGTGATTCGGATAGCGACCAGAATGGGGTGGACATTGAGTGAAGAGTGCTAGAACGCCAGTCACCGTCATTAGCTAGTCACGTCTTTTGAATTTAATTGAGTCTTAAATTGTAACTTAGTATGTCGTTTAATTGTCTAAACCGTATTGAGGCACTTAGCCTAGAATTGTCATGGACTATCTTTATTTCATTTGATTAATCAAATAAACGTCACTTGGACTATTGGAATGTATTAGATTTTAGTTAATTGCGCACTCCGAAAACTTTGTATATCAAAAATTATATCGCTCTAATGACACGATCTATATAGACCCGTCACGCATCCAAGTATCTTCCGCGCTCGGGGCGTGATAGGAACACTTCTTCGTCTTGCGCCTCCTCAGTCAAAGGCATGGAACATTCATCTTGACGGACTTCCCGCGAGTTTGCGGCTTCAGCGGGGTCCTCGCCGAACAAGGCCAAAACCGATATAACATCAGTTTCGTAATAATCTTCTGGTGAAAAGCCCAGGCCGGGGTGCTTGGTAATTTGCAGCATCCGCCGATCCAGGTTTGTTGGGTTCCACATCCTTTTCGAACATTTCCTTCCGGCTGGAGGGTTGGTAAGGAGGAATCTTCTACTTTCTGACCAGCCCGACGGCCCGGTCGGTCATGTGAGGAAGTCCCGCGATGGGGACGTGTGGGTCATGCAATTCGTCAGGGAATCGGCAATCATCATCTTCCCTGACTGGCTTTTCTCCGTCAACATAGAAGATAGTGGGTGGCCCCGTAGGGTTAGGCACCTCAAAAATTCTCAGCGGCTGCTTGACAATCAATTTCTGTTACGGGCTTGATGATCCCCGGCGGGACTCTGACATCCTCCAGCATGTCTTCGAGGCAAGGCGCCCGCGGTGTAGGATAGATGGCGAGAGGAGCTGCCTTGAATACCCCTCCTTGTTGTGTGATGCATGGTACATGAGGGGGAGCCATATAGCCTGGGGTGGTGGAGGGAACCAGCCGCTCGACTCAACCTTCCTCTTTCCCTTGTCTTGGGCGGCTTGGGGAGCTTGCTTCGCCTTCTCTAAGTATAGATTGGCATCTGACAAATGACACTCGAACACCTCGAACGGGTGGAGATCAGCAAAGATTCTGACTTCCTTCCCCTCACAAGGGTACTTAATGCATTGGTGCAGGGTGGAAGGCACCACTCTATTCTGGTGTAACCAAGGCCGTCCAAGCAACGCCTTGTAAGAAGTGTTGGAGTTGATGACGTGGAACTGGACCTTGGTGGTGAAATAATCAAAGGTCAAGTTGAATTCTGCGACCCCCATAGGCACCTCGCACTTCTTGTTAAAACTAGCAATCATGACATTCTTGACCTCCACCAGGTGTACGTCAAAGTAGTGCTTTTGGTACACCCGGTAGGGGAGTATATTTACTGCCGCCCCTGGGTCAATCAGGACCCTGTTGATAGGCTGTCCATTCAGCTACCCTTTCATGTAGAGGGGTCTATTATGACTGCAGGTGGGCAGGAGCATGTCATCCTCTGTGAAAGCCACAGCCACTTCGGGTGATATTTCAGCCAGACAGGCTTCAAGGTGTGCTGGTGTCTGGAGTGCGGCAATGATGGCTTGCCGTGTTTCTTCAGCCAAAGACAGCATCTCCCACACGGTAAATCGGGCTGGGATCTTCTTGAGGTGTCTGACTATTCGATCGGCAGCCCGCACCTTGAGCAACTTCATCTCTTCGGCCTTGCCACGCCTGCCCCCACCTTGGAGCTGGGGTGCTGGGTCAGAGGATGCCTCCTTTGCGGGTTCTGACGCATCGTGTTGAGCCTGTGGGGCCTGTGGGGTTTCCTCCCTTTCTTTCATGAATTCGGCAAGGTTTGGGACGCCGTCAAATTCCTCCTCTGGCTGAGGGAGGGTCACCGGTGGCGGAGCTTGGGGACTGCCTGCTTCTTTGGTCGAAGGAGACCCTTGGGAGCGTGCCTGCCTCTCTACTCGGGCTAATAGGAATTTGGCGAACGAAGGGGTGCCCCCGTTTTTGGATTCTTCGGGATAAAGACCCGACGGAGGAGGGATCTCGGTGCCTCGAACCTTGGGCTCGGGGGCTTGATATGGCTGCTCTCTCCTGAGCATGATGTTGAGATTATCCTGGGAAGGGTGCCCCCATTTCCTTCCCGACCTGGTGGCGTGATGGGAAGTGGATGCTTCAGCCTGGTCCACCTCTGTCGGCTCATGGGGTGGCTCTTCCTCTTTTTCTTCCAGGGAGAGGGCGGTGTCGAACAACGCCGAGAGGGTGTTGGAGGCAACGACGACCTCCTTTTTCTTCTTGTTCCTGGGTCTTCTCTTCTTCTTTTTCTCTCCTGCTGTAGCCGATAGCCACTCTTGGGGAAGTTCACCCCTCAGGGAAGGCTCTTTCTGTGCCTCAGCTTCCGCTCCTAGAGCCAGCTCGAGTGACTCGAAGTCCTCCCAGAGAACATATTCTTTCAGCTCCACTGGATGGATTTCGGGCTGTTCATAATCTTCGAGCCCATCAATAATAGCCTGGAGTCTTTCAACTGTCGGGCTGGTCTCCTTGTGCATCCGCATTGGGATGTGCTTCTTTTTATTGTAGGTGGGCCGCCTCATGACTAGTCGGGGGGCCGCGTCATGCCAGACTGAGTTCACCGGAGGCGGTGCTGACCGGGGTGTCACACCCCTCACATGAACTTCTAGCGTGGGCCGAGGGACCCGTCCCCTTCCATTCTTCCAGGGTACGGTCTGCCAACCCCCTTGGTCTTGAGTCGGGGCCGTAACAAAAGTTTCATAGGCGGCGCGGGTGCTGGCCTCCGCCCACTCTTCAGGCAACTCCTGGTATAACGAGACCATGTTGGCGGTGGAGGTTATGCTGGGCAACTCATGCGACTGCGGGGGGTCTACTTTATGCTCCCCCATGTCCAGCTCCCCGTTCTTGATTAAGGCCTCAATGACGTCTTTGAAGACGTAGCAGTCCTCAACAGTGTGATCGAGCATCCGGTGGTACAGGCAGAAGCGTGGGTCATCTTTCTTCTTCAGGTCACCGGGCTTCTTCGGTTCTGGCAACGTGATTTTGTTGTAGCTAGTCGCCCACTCGAACAGGAGCCGGGACTTGTCTCGAGAGAAGGAATATAGCTTGTTTCTCATCTTCTCCCTCAGTGAGGGGCCTTCCTGTCGTTCTGTAGTTCAGGGCGGGGGAGGGTTGGCAGCTCCTTTGGCTTTTTTCTTCTGTTTCTCAAAGGCCTGGAAATCCAGTGTATGCACCTCAGGGGGAGCTGGCTTCTTCTCGGCCTGCTTGGATCTCTGGCTTGACATGGCCGGAGTGGAGGAATATCGGGCCAGAAATGCTTCAATCTCGGCCACTATATTGTTCAAGCGGACGAATGTCTTGACCTCAGTGACGATCATTCTCTCCAGGATTTCTTTTTTTTAATTCTGTTTGCAGATCTGCGCTGCGTCCTCCTGATGCGGGGGACGCCTGCACCTCATGCTGAGGTTTCTCCACCTTTGAATGTAGTCGAGAGCCGACTCATCATTCCTCTGTCTTGTGGAATAGAGTTCTGCCACAGTGACCTCCCACTCGGCAACGTAGAACCTTTCTTTGAACTTCTTTTGCATGTCGAGCCAATCAGCAACAGACCCGGGCGGTAGGCTGGAGTACCACTCAAAGGCAAGCCCAGTGAGTGTCGAGTCGAAAAACTTCAGGAGGTAGGCCTCATCGGCGGCCAGGTCTCCCATAGCGTTCACGTAATAGGCAACGTGCTCCCTGGGAGACCCCTGCCCATTAAACTTTTCAAGTTTCGGTGGCTTGGTGACGCCAACCGGCAGCTTCTTCGAGGCATAATGGGCCGGATAGGGCACCCGGTAGACGTCGAATGGCATCTGATCCCCATCGCTCCTCTCCGCCAGCTTCATGTCTATCATCTGTTCAAGCATCAACCGGCTGACTGCTGTCGGGTCGACCAGATTTGGATAGAAATGGGCGGGCTGCGCGCTCGGGGCAGTTAGCACAGTCGCCTGGGGAGCCATGGGGGACCCTTGGGAAGGCGGGGCCGGTGATGTGTACTGTGCCTGTTGCGGGGGTATGCCCCCAGGGAAGCTGGGAGTTGCTGGGGAGGTCGCAGCTTGCAGAGTTGCTTCTGAAGACTGCCTGTTGCCCGCGAGTGCTTCGAGCGGAACCTCGGTCTGTCCGGACGTCGAGGCTTGTGCGTTCCGCTCATTTAGTTGCTTTTTTAGCAACTCAATCTCTTGCTGGAACTGTTGCATCATGTACAACATTGCCGGGTCGGTTGTGGGGAGATTGGGCATGCCCCATGTCTCCTCGGCCGGGGCGTCCTCGGATGATGTGGAGGGTCCGCCGCTCGTGTCACCGATGGTGACTACATTGACCGCGGAAGCCACAGGAGGTTCTTCGTAAAAAGTTTCTTCAGCGCCTGTCCGTGCCGCTTCGCCTGCCGCCCTTCCCCTTTTAGTGAGACGCCCCGATCTGGCGGCGAGCCTGACCACTTCTTCAGGATCGGTGGGTAGGGCCCCATACCGACCCAGAACTCCTGCCATATTGCAGGTGAAGACTCTCCAGTCTCTGTTTCTTTTCGTCATTCTCCAGGATGACGTTCCTGGGAACACCAACCTGTCAAGGACCGATCGTCGGGGTGGCGCTTCCTCCCGAAGAAGGGACTAACGCGGCTCCTCTGACCGATTTCTTGACTCTGCACTAGGTACAGGTCGGGCTTCTTCTTCTTCTTGAAAGGTAGAGGCCATTGCCCCCAGCAGTCGCTGGCGACCCAAAGGAGTACTACCTGGGCCCCGGAGGTAGTTTCTCATGGCCTGCTCGATCCCTTCCCACTCCTGGTCGGGGAGAGTGGCCGGTGGTTGTGTGCCGATGGTAGTGACAGGCGGGGAGTAAACCCTGGGCGCCGGGCGGGCAGCCTGGTGTCGGTGCCTACGGCGCCGGCGGCCGGCGCCTTCGGGCTGCGTCGGCATGGCAGGTGCTGGTTGGTGAGTCGGGGTCATCACCTCGACCCTCTCATCTCTTCGGGCCCTCCTCGGGCGGAAAGTGCTAGGCCCCAGCTGGGCGGGTACAGTGGGCCGGGCCTCCTTGGGGACCCAGATTTGCTTTAATTTGGCCGATCTGTGAGCCGGTGAAGTCTTTCGTGACGCGGCCAGAACAGCGGGCGTCACCTTCTCCTTCAGCTTCTCCAGCCCCTGGAAAGAGTTCCGGACTGGGATAGTCGGGACGACGCGGTCCGGTGTCACCTGGGACCTCCGCCCGTCCAAGCGAACTCGGAGGGTCCCGACGGTCATGGATTTCCCAGAGTTAGACACGCGGCGCCCCGAGACGACGTCAGTATTATTCCTCCGGAGCCTCCTCTGGTGAGATGCCGATCCTTGGTGGGACGGACCGGCAGTTTGGTGCACGTGGTGCACGTTGCAGGCTAGCGTCGTTGTAGGGATGCCATTGTTGTCCTCGGCCACAGCTCGTCCGGTAGCAGCTTCAGTGGCCCCCCAGGTGGGAGCGTTGGTCGGGGCTCCTCAGGCGCTTTCACGTCGAGTATGTTGACCAAGGCCACCCCCAAGAAGCTGGGGAAGCCCACCGTGGGAGGGAAGCTCCCGAAGTTGAGGGGGACTGCCAGGTAGCCGTCCCGAACTTGGTTGCCGACGACCTGAGGGCCGCAAGTAACCTCCAATGTTGGCACCATAATGTGATTTTCCTGCATTCGCACAAGTAGCGCAATTAGTTTTACAAGAAGGGGGCCGCAGGGCCCCTAATTCCGGCAAAGAGATGAAGGGTGGATTGGTCCCACCGGGCGTGCCAGACTTGTGGACGCACTAAAATTCGCTCATCGCGTGGTTCGTTTATTTGGCTTTGCTTATTCGTTTATTAAGTGCGTGGGCGTGTCAGTCACAAAGTGACAATTTATTCGGGCTCCGAAGAGCCCATGGTGCGCTCGATCTGACTTTGTCAGACGATTGTGTGGTTCGTGTCAGGACCAGATCCTGTCGTTCCATGAAGGCCACGACGTCATTTACATCTCCCGTACGAGAGAACACCCTTGATTAATTACCGAAATTAGGGGCCCTACGGCCGAAAGGACTGACACTAACTGAGCAAGAGAGAGGAGCAGGAACAAATCACATTAATATCCACATCGGGGTAAGGGCCACGGGCCATATTGGTCACTCGTGGACCTTTTTCGTATTCGGACGAAGGTCCGTAGTAGAGACGCGGTGGAAGCCGGGATGAATCCGTTCAAATGTCTGCCGAACGCGCGGCAATTTTAATAGTGGCTCGAAAGGGGTCTGGTCCTGAGGAATGGGTCCGGTCTGATCAGAATGTCAGCCCGATGCGAGGTCGGGTCGTGGCCGTATTGAGGTAATCCTCGCGACTTAGGCCCGACCTGCAGGGGCGGCATTGTTATTCCCTTCCGCACCGGGTCACGGGAGAGACGGGGCTGCAATGATAGATTTTATCGTCTCTTTATCTGGGCTTCCGATTATATATATACATATGTATTTCCTTTTGCTTATTTCCCTTTTATGTATTTTTGTGAATGATTTTTTTTATTTTTTTTATATTATTATCATCATTATTATCTCACATTTTTGTTTATTACTTATATATATTCAGCTTTATTTATTTTATCGTGATTTTTATTAATTTATTATTATTATTGTTACCATTATATACATATTATATATATATTTCTGGAGAGAGAGTTGGCCACTGGAGGGCCAAAAAAAAGGGGGGGCTGAAGGGACGTGCCGGTGAAGGGCGGCTAAGCTGGGCGTGCCGGTGAAGAACACGAGCGGGTGTGCCGCTGAAGGAGGGCAGGAGTGTACCGGGTAGGAGAGTTGATAGTATACTGGGTGGAGGGGTTGGGGTGCGCCGTTTTAGAGCGACTGGGGAGTGCACCGGGCAAGGGCGGCAGAAGGCGTGCCGGCGAGGATGTCACAGGGTGCGCTGGGTAGAGATTGGGCTAGGTCGGTGCAGACCTGGGCTGGCAGTAGGTCGGTGCGAGTTCACCTTGGGGTCGATGCAACTGTAACTGGGGTCGATACAACTATTGCACGGGGTTGAAGAGAGGTCGGAGTAGCCTGCGGGCTGGAGTCGGTGCAGCTTTGAGCAGTGGAGGGGCAAAGTCGGTGCCGCCTACGGGCTGAAGTCGGTGCAGCCTTAGGCTGTAGAGGGGCAAAGTCTGTACGGCCTGCAGGCTGAAGTCGGTGCAGCCTTGGGCTATAGGGGGGCAAAGTCTGTGCGGCCTGCGGGCTGAAGTCGGTGCAGCCTTGGGCTGTAGGGGGCAAAGTATGTACGGCATGCGGGCTGAAGTCGGTGCAGCCTTGGGCTGTAAGGGGGCAAAGTCTGTACGGCCTGCGGGCTGAAGTCGGTGCAGCTGGGCTATAGAAGGGCAAAGTATGTACGGCCTGCGGGCTGAAGTCGGTGCAGCCTTGGGCTGTAGAGAGGCAAAGTCTATACGGCCTGCGGGCTGAAGTCAGTGCAGCCTTGGACTGTAGAGGGGCAAAGTCTGTACGGCCTGCGGGCTGAAGTCGGTGTAGCTGGGCTGTAGAAGGGCAAAGTCTGTACGGAGGCCAAGGTAAGTGCAATGCTTGGGCCATAAAGGGGTAGGGTCGGTGCAATGTGCACCGAGGCAGACCCAAGGTCGGTGCAATATGCGCCGACACAGGCTGGGAGGTCTGAAAGGGGGCTAGGAGTGTGCCGGCGAGGGCAGCCGATAGCGTGCCAGCGAAGGCGGCGTGGAGCGTGTCGGAGAATGCAGCAAGGAAGGGTGTGCCGGCGAAGGGTTGGCCCGGGGCGTACCGTTGAAGGGAGGAAGAGAGCGTGCCGGGGAAGGCAACAAGGAAAAATGTGTCGGCGAAAGGCTGCCGAGGGGCGTACCGTTGAAGGGCCCACTCCTCCTCCACTTCCTTTAAGGCTTTTCTTCTCTTCTTCTCTTTGGTTTTTATGCAGTTTTACACAAGTCTTTGCTCCCTCTCCTCTCAACCTGTTCTTTATAGATTGGGCATTTAATCTACCAAGCACTCAATTAGATCCAATTCTTCTTATGTTATCCGTAGTGCCTTGTTCCGGTTGGAGTATTCTATCGCCGATCGTTCCATTCGTTCGTCATTTTCCTTTGCCCTTTAATATGTTTTTGTCCCAATTGTTTGTTGCATCTTTTTGCCTCTTTAATGTGTTATTATTCTCTAACAAAAACTCGAGAGCATCTCCCCTTGACCCGAGCGTAAGGGAGATAAAGGGAACGCGCCCACATGGAGTGGCAGAACCCGACAATTGGAGGTGGGCACCCGAAGGCGGCAACACCTTTGATAAAACCTCGAAAAATCCGAAAGTAACGAGGGATAGGAAACCTCCCGGGGACTGGTTGGGGGTGTGTCGGGCTAGGGAGATCAAGGGTGTGCAGGTGAAGGCCGCTAGGGCCGTGCCGGGGAAGGCCGCCTTGGAGCGTGCCGATGAAGGCTGTCTAAGGCGTGCTGGGGAAGGCAGTCAAGGCCGTGCCGGTGAAGGGCTAACGGGGGGTGTACCGGCGACAGGGAGATTAGGCGTGCCGGCGAAGGGTTCAATGGGGGTGCCGCTGGGAGCTGGGGGCTGCATTGGGGTAGAAGTGGACCAATGGAGGGCTGAGCAAAGGGTGAAGGCTGAGGGTTAGCTAGGTGGGCTGGAGTTGAGGCAGGGAGGAAGGCCAAGAGGGATTTGGTAGCTGAGTGTCCAACAGACGAAGGAGGGCCTCTCCATTCAAGCAAACGGGTGAAGTTGGGGACCAGAGAGGAGGGCATTGAGCTCGTAAGGCCAGGGATCGCACGGGGGGAACAACATCGGCATGGAGACTCCAAAGCACCGGAGGAGGGGAGAAAACGAATAATACACCATGCACATCGGCATAAACCAACGGAAGCAACAAGAAATCCCGGAAGGGTGATTTTTATTCACGAAGAGGAGTGACCACAACGGGCCACATACATTGCGAAGCACATACGTCCTGAAACTGCGACAGGGAAGGGGAAAAGGTCATGCAAATGAAAGAAGAAGAAGGAAACGGGAGGAGTGTTGGGGCCGAACAGGGGTGACTACTCCCTGCCCTTCCCCCACTCCCTCCTCTACATCACAGCTCACTTTCCCTCTCTCACTCCCTCCCTTACTCTCTCTATTGGGTGATCATCGGAGGGGGGAGCCCTACGGCGGAGCTCCCTTCTTCTTCTTCTCTTCCCTGTCCGATGTCCTCCTCCCTGTGTACCGAAGGAGAGGGGTTTTTATATCCTCCACGGCGGAAGTGTTCGAGCACGGTAGTCGGAGGTGGGAAGTGATGGGTCATGATGGGGTTTGACATTGCCCGTCCTTGGTGGCAGAGGAGTAGCCTGTGTGGCCCAACCTCCGGCCGACACCTCGGATAGCCTATTGTGCGCCGAAGATCTGTAGGGCATGGGCGTAAGATCTCGTCTGCCGGGCGTGCCGTCGAAATGCCTGAACGCTGTGCCGCTGGCGGGTTCAACAAGCTTGCCGAGAGAGGGCCAAAATGGCATGCCGCTGGAAGGCACGGCAAGCGTGCCGCTGAAGAGCCCAAAGGGTGTGCCGCTGGAGGGGCACAGAGTGCGTGCCGCTGAAGGGCTACCCTGGGTGTGCCGCTGAAGGCCACTGAGGGTGTGCCGCTGAAGGGCCACCAGGGGCGTGCTGCTGAAGGGCTGCAGGGGGGCGTGCCGCTGAACGGCCAGGAGGGCGTGCCGTTGAACGGCTGCCAGGGCGTGCCGCTGAAGACCAGGAGGGCTGCGCCGCTAAAGGGCTGTGCCGCCGAAGGGCGTGCGGCTGAAGAGCTCAAGGGCGTGCCGCTGAACAGGGCAGAGGGTGTGCCGCTGAAGGCCAGCGGGGTGTGCCGCTGATGAGCTCAAGGGCGTGCCGCTGAAGGGCCAGGTGGGCGTGCCGCTGAAGACCAGGAGGGCTGCGCCGCTGAAGGGTTGTGCCGCAGAAGGGCGTGCTGCTGAAGAGCTCAAGGGCGTGCCGCTGAATAGGGCAGAGGGTGTGCCGCTGAAGGCCAGCGGGGTGTGCCGCTGAAGAGCTCAAGGGCGTGCTGCTGAAGGGCTAAATGGGCAGTTCTGAGCCCGTTGTGAGCGCTGAGTTTTGGCCCGTTTGATTTTCTTCGAGGCCCACGGATTGTGGGGCTCCAGGGGGTTGATTCCTCTTCGCTGTCGTGACTCCGGAGATAGCTTCACGGTAGTGTATATGTGTTCGAGGAGTCCTGATGGCCCTCTTCCACGTAGTTTCTTCAGTTGAAGCTGTCGTTAATGTTGGACTAGTCGGGACATACGGGCGTGCAATTTTGCATGTCCACAGGGTCCAAAATATAAAATACTAGCATGATCGGTGTGTCGATCATTTCAACAGGACTTGGGAGGTAGAAGTTACTTGTGAGAGCTGATGTAATCTAAATCGGATATCCGGTTTGAGCCCGGCGCTCAAATAACTCAATTCAAAACTAAGTTACTTTTCAAAACTAACTTACTTTAGAAGAATTCAGAAAATTAGGGGTTCGGAGGTCCAAAATATAAAATACTAGTCTGATAGGCGTGCCGATCATTCCAACACGACCTGGGAGGTAGACGTGAGTTGTGAGAGCTGACGGATTCCAAATCGGATATCTGGTTTGAGCCCTACGCTCAAATAACTAAGTTAGTTTTCAAAACTAACTTAGTTTAGAAGAATTCAGATAATTAGGGGTTCGGGGGTCCAAAATGTAAAATACTGGCCTGATCGGCGTGCCGATCATTCCAGTAGGACTTGGGAGGTAGAAGTGACTTGTGAGAGCTGACAGAATCTAAATTGGATATCGAGTTTGAGCCCGACGGTCAAATAACTAAGTTAGTTTTCAATACTAACATAGTTTCGAAGAATTCAGAAAATTCGGAGTTCGGGGGTCTAAAATATAAAATACTGGCCTGATCGGCGTGCCGATCGTTCCAACACGACCTGGGAGATAAAAGTGACTTGTGAGAACTAGCGGAATCCAAATTGGATACCCGGTTTGGGGCCGACGCTCAAAAGTTCATTTTGTAAATGCACTTAGTTTAAAATTAAAGAAGTCGAGTTCGGGGGTCTAAAATCTGAAATACCAGTCTAATCGGTGTGCCGATCGTTCTAACACGACCTGGGAGATAAAAGTGACTTGTGAGAATTGGCGGAATCTAAATTGGATACCCGGTTTGGGCCCAGCGCTCAAAAGTGTATTCTCTAAATGTAATTAATTTAAAAGACAGATAACTAGTGGTTGGGGGGTCTAAAATCTGAAATACTTATCTGATCGACATGCCGATCATTCCAACACGACCTGGGAGATGAAAGTGACTTATGAGAACTGACGGAATCCAAATCGGATATCTGGTTTGGGCCCGACGCTCAAAAGTGTGTTATCTAAATGTAATTATTTTAAATGATAGATAACTAGGGATTGGGGGGTCTAAAATCTGAACTACATGTCTAATCAACATGTCGATCGTTCCAACACGACCTGGGAGGTAAAACTGACTTGTGAGCACTGGCAGAATCCAAATCGGATACTCGATTTGGGCCCGGGGCTCAAAAGTACATTTTGTAAATGCACTTAGTTAAAAATTAAAGAAGTTGGGTTCGGAGATCTAAAATCTGAAATACCGGTCTGATCGACGTGCCGATTGTTCTAAAACGACCTGCGAGATCAAAGTGACTTGTCAGAACTTACGGATTTCAATTCGGATACCCGGTTTGACCTCGGCGCTCAGAATTACATTCTCTAAATATAATTAATTTAAAATACTGATGAGAGCTAGGTTAGTTGGGGTCTATAAAATCTATGCAGTTATCGATTTGATATTATATTTGATTTGAATTTATGCAATCTAATAAAATATTTAATTTATGTTTGCACTAATTTTTTTATCTATGAATGAATCTTATTATTTTTTTAATGTAGGAGGATCCTTCTGCAAGCGGCGACAGATGAGATAAGCAAGGTGGGGAGGATGAGGATGTGGAAGATGTGGAGGATATTTTTTGAGTTTCTTATGTGTTTTGTTTTCTATACGTTGATTTTATTGTGATATTTGATGTATTTTTAATTAAATAGGTTTTTTAATAAATTTTTATAATTTTAAAAAAGTTAATAAAAGTATTTCAGATGGACTTTGCGACGCATCCGTCTGTAGTTTGTGACAGAAATAGAGACGAGCCTATGCCCGTCTAAAACTCATGTTTTTATATAAAATTTAAAAAAAGTTTCAGATGAATTTTATGACGGATCCATCAGAAATTTGCGACGGAAAAAGCGGTGTACTTTTTCCGTCTGAAATTGCACATGTGAAGTTTGCAACAGAACTAAGGATGGAATAATTCTGTCTGAAATTTTAGACGGACTTTGGGACTCCATTTCAGACGGACTGTTTACGACGGAATTTTAGATGAAATTTCGGAGGGAATTTTATCTATCTGAAATTTGTGACTAGAAATATAAGACGGCCATATTCCGTCCCAAATCCGTCTGTAATCCGTCTCAAAAGGTATTTTCGACGGAATTTACGACGGAATCTGGCCGTCGCAAACTCCGCCTTTTCTTGTAGTAGTAGATTGCCCTTAGAAGGTTTCACATAAAAAAAGAAAGAGTTTTGGAATTTATTACTATTTTAGAAAATTGGTGTCTAGGCTAGAGGTTAAGTGGCAAATGTCTAACGGGTTTGTGGTTATTTAATTAGGTCCCTACGAAAATAGGGGGAGCCTCCCACAACCTCACCTCTTAGCTGGCTGGTGGACCAATTTGGTAGTGAGTGCCAATTCTTCTTTTCAAAAAAAAAAATCATCATTTTTTTACATACATAATTCATATAGTTATTGTTGCATTTGCATTATTTTGAGAAAAAAATTTAAAAATTTAAAAAATAAATAATCTTTCTTTGGGCCCTTTTGTATTGCATGCGAGGTAGGAGATCTCTACACCCATATTTGATAGGACCCATTGAAGACATAGAGAGGTTAGTGCATTCTAGAAATCATCCACAACCTAACCTCATGGAGGACCAACACCCACAATAAGCTCCCAAACAGATGACAGACTATTTCATGCCTTACTAGTACCAACCATCCTTCTATGTCCAAGCACCCCAGAACCAGGCGATTCAGTATGAGATCAAGTCTAGTACCATCCAAATGTTGCCATCTTTCCACAGCAATACCAATGAAGATCCTTATAAACATCTTGATGAGTTCCTCCAGATTTGCTCAATTGTGAAAATCTAAAATTTTTCAGATGATTCTCTCAAGTTGACACTCTTTCCTTTTTCCCTCAAAGACAAGGTCAAATATTGGTTAGGCACTTTGGGTAAATCAATTGATACTTGGGCTGAAATGCAAATGGAGATTTTGATGAAATTCTATCCCATAGGGCGAACCAATACCATAAGGAGAGCGATAACTAGATTCACACAATACCCTAGAGAACAAATCCATGAGGCGTGGGATAGATTGAGAGATTTGCTAAGGAATTTCCCCCATCATGGATTATCAAGATGGTAAATTGTATAGGCATTCTATGAGAGTTTGACAGAGAATTATAGACAGATGGTAGATGCTTCATATGGGGGAGCATTCATGAGTAAGAGCGAGGATGAGGCTTACGATTTATTTGAAATGCTTAGTGAAAATTCCATCAGTCATGCCTCGCTATCATCTTATGAGAGAATGATTGGGTCATCTAAGAGGGCAAGGCTGTATGAAGGTAAGAACCAAGGAGAGTGTGAGAATAGGATGGATATAAATTTCTTAACTCAGAAATTAAACAAAATGAATTTGTTGGCGCAGAAGATGGAAAAGATTGATTTGGTAGCCCAGAAGTTAGATCAGTTGTTATCTAGGCAGGAACCTTCTTTCTCTTCTGCTCCTCAACCTCAACCATTCTCAGCTCCCAGTATGAAGAAATATGTGCTCTTTGTTCTAGCCCTAATCACGCTGTCACTGATTGCCCCACTACGGCCCAGCTTGCCCCATTCATCTAAGAACAGATCTTCGCTGCTCAGGATGTCTCCAAACATGCTTATGATCCTTATTCTAACACCTATAATCCAGGTTGGAGAAATCATCCCAATTTTTCTTGGAAATCTCAGTAAGGTCCATCTATCCAATCCAATCCTTCAGTTCAGAAACAATCTTTTCCAACTTCCAGTCAGTCCCATCAAAATCACTCTTATCCTTCTCCGTTTCAGCAGCAATTCCAATAACCTCCATTCCATCAAGCTCAGGCCCCGTATCACCAAGCTCAATTTTCTCAGGGCCAGTTTCATCAGTATCCTCCACACCGCTTTCAACCTCAAGTTCCTTATCAACCTCCTCCTCCTCAACCCTCTCAGTCCAATTTCGATGATAAATTTGACCAACTTCGGCAACTCATTCTTTCTCAATAACAATCCATTGCTAAGTTAGAGGGTCAAATAGGGCAATTGACTGCTAGCAATATGAGGAGAGATGTAGGTCAGCTTTCTAGCCAACCTGTGACTAATCCTAAGAACCAACCTCCAGGCTTCCACCAAAGAGCTCCTCTTCTTCCTTAACCAACCCAACCTTAGCGTCCTCCTCCTATGGGCCCTTAATTTGAGAACGCCAATGCTATATCTACACTTAGGAGCGGGAAGATTTTAGATGACCCTTATCAGGATAGGGGAGTTGGTAGCAGTTCGGGTCAAGAAGCTCACATGGAAAGTGATAGTGAGGATGATGAGCCGGTGACTGTGCAAGAGAAGAAGAAGCCGGAGGATGGGGAGAAGAAGCTGGATAAAGGAAAAGTAAAGGTCGATGAAGAAGGTCCCCAAGAGTATGTTCCTAAGATCCCTTTTCCCGATGCTCTAAAATCGAAGGCTCAAAAGAAAAAGGCGGTCCGCCAAGAAGAGCTAGTGGAATTATTTAAACAAGTGAATATCAATATTCCACTTTTAGACGCGATCAAACATGTGCCGACATATGTAAAGTTTTTGAAAGAGTTGTACACTCTAAAAAGGGAACCCAAGGTGATAACTCAAAAGATCTGCCTATCTGAAGATGTTAGTGCTGTCATGATGAACCATTTACCTATGAAGTTGAAAGACCCCGGAGCTCCTCTAATTTCATGTGACATAGGTGGAGTTACATTTGATAAAGCATTGCTAGACCTTAGAGCCAGTGTAAATTTGTTGCCCACCTTTATATATGAGCTATTTGATCTGGGGGAGTTGAAGCCCACATCAATAATCCTTCAACTAGCGGATCCGTCCGTGAAGACTCCGAGGCGTCTATTAGAAGATGTGATTATGAAAGTACATGAATGCTATTTCCCGGTGGATTTCTTAATCTTGGATATGGCCTCGTCTCAGGAATTAAAGCACACTCCAATTATTTTGGGATGACCATTTATAGCTACGGCGAAGGCCAATATAAACTGTGCCACGGGAATGATGGATATTTCTTTCAGAGGTGAAAAGGTTTCTTTAAATGTGTTCAAGGCATCCCAGTACCTGGACCATGAAGAGGAATGTAACGTCATTGATGTCATTGAGGAATTGATTGAAGAAAGTCCGGAAGTCAAAGAGGAATGTCTAGAAGAGGGTAGCATGCTGCAGGATTCTCTATTCTCTTCCGCACCCTACTCTAGGATAGAGCAACTCCCTCCATTTCAAGCTGAACATGTTCTTCCATCTTTGGATCAGCCGCCCATTCTGGAATTGAAGCCTCTGCCGGATTCTTTAAAGTATGCTTATATAGGTTCTGACCACACTCTGCCCGTGATCATTGCTTCCAACCTCACTGTTGCTCAGGAATCCCAACTTTTAGACATCCTTCAAGAGCACAAGGGGGCGATAGGTTGGTCAGTGGCGGATTTGAAGGGTATTAGTCCGGATGTGTGTATGCATTACATTTACTTGGAGGACAATGCCAAGCCGAGCAGAGAGATGTATCGTCGGCTGAATCCAAGCATGAATGAGATAGTAAAGAAAGAAGTTGTCAAATAGTTGGATGCTGGGATCATATATCCCATTTCTGATAGCAAGTGGGTCAGCCCAACTCAAGTTGTTCCCAAGAAGTCAGGGCTGACAGTTGTGACAAATGAAAAAGGAGAAGAAGTGCCTACACGATTGCAAACAGGGTGGAGAGTCTGCATTGACTACTGAAAATTAAATTCAGTTACAAAGAAAGATCACTTCCCACTCCCGTTTATAAATCAAATTTTGGAGAAACTGGCTGGTCAAAAGTATTTTTGCTTTTTGGATGGCTACTCCGGGTATAATCAGGTTGTAATTTACCCGGAAGATCAGGAAAAGATGACGTTCACGTGTCCGTATGGCACGTTTGCTTTCAGAAGAATGCCATTTGGGCTTCAGCGATGCATGATGTCTATCTTTTCTGAAATAGTGGGTGAATTTTTGGAAGTCTTTATGGATGATTTCTCAGTGTTCGGGGCTTCTTTTGAAAATTGCTTAGAAAATCAGACTCAAGTGTTGAAGAGGTGCATTACATCAAATCTTGTGTTGAGTTGGGAGAAAAGACATTTTATGGTAAGAGAAGGAATAGTTTTAGGCCATGTTATTTCATAGAGTGGAATAGAGGTTGATAAGGCCAAGGTTGATTTGATTTCTAATCTTCCTCCTCCGTCTTCTATCAAACAAATTCGATCCTTCCTTGGTCAAGCTGGATTCTATCGCAGATTCATCCAAAACTTCTCTACCATTGCTCGTCCTCTCACACAATTGCTAGCCAAGGACACTCCTTTCAATCTTGATGATTCCTATCTTGGGGCGTTTAATTCTTTGAAAGTGGCCCTCACTCAAACTCTGATTCTTCAATCTCCAAATTGGTCGCTTCCTTTTGAAATCATGTGTGATGCTTTAGATTACATTGTTGGAGCTGTCCTGGGGCAGAGAGTCGATAAGAAGTATGTGGTGATCTACTATGCGAGCCGCACCCTCGCCGATGCACAATTGAACTACACTACCACGGAGAAAGAATTGCTTGTTGTTATTTTTGCCCTTGAGAAATTTTGATCATATCTGTTAGGGGAAAAAGTCATTGTTTATTCCGGTCACTCGGCTTTAAAATTTCTGCTTTCCAAGAAGGACGCCAAACTTCGTCTCATTCGGTGGATTCTGTTGCTACAAGAGTTTGATTTAGAAATCAGAGACAAGAAGGGGTTGGAGAATGTTGTTGATGATCACTTGTCTAGGATTGTGATTCCTGAAAGTGCTCATATGTTCGATTCCTTCCTCGATGAGCAAATTCTTTCCCTCTCTCACACCTCAACCCCCTAGTACGCTCACATAGTCAATTACCTGGCGGTAGGACAGATTCCGGGAGGGTGGTCTAGGTAGGAGAAGGATCGATTCTTTTCGAAGGTTAAGTACTCCTTTTGGGAGGACCCAGAGCTGTTTCACATGGGTCCAGATCAAATAATAAGAAGATGTTGCTGGGTCCCATGGAGTGCAATCAGATCTAGAAGGGGGGGTTGAATAGATCCTATGACAAACTTTGCCCAATTAAAAACTCTTAGAAACAAACAGCACAAACCACTCCTATAATGCAAATAACATATTTAGACACAATGCACAGTGGAATAAAATAGGTATGGTTTAGATGGAGACAGGAAGGCACAAGGCACATGCTGCAAAGAACCATCGACGTACTTAAGTTACCAAGTCAATACATCTAAGTGAGTAGGTAGACGAGGCTATGCGAGACGTCGATGCATCAAGTAGTGATGCAAACGACTCTACTCAGAACAGGACAATCGAGAAGGTAGCATGACCAAAAGCACACTTAACGGAATATAGATATACCAGCTTTAGTGTAAATACATTAGAGATCAGCCAAGGGTGTGAGCGAGTGTGAACGAGGTTGAACACCCTTGACCTGAGTATACTTCCTAATACCTGAGTGCAAGAATGCAGCAGGTAGCAAGGGAAGTGCAAGAGGCTGGAAAACCAATTAGTATTAGGATAAAACAAATAGTGCGGATCTGAAGGTAAGAGTGTGCGATGGAAAAGCCAATATTGCATACGTTAAAGGAAGCACACGGACCTGTGAATGGGAGGTAGAGGAGATGGATCAATCACACAAACATACACCCCAATAAATAGGATATTTAAGGTGGTTCGGTTGTAAGCCCACAACCTACATCCATACCTCACCAAACCCGGTGAGGCTTTCCGGCTGACACACGGCTTGCTCCGGTGAGCAACACAGTATACTATCCGCTGACTAATTGCTTGCCAATCACCCAGAGGAACAGATCCTCTCTTCCTCTGAAACCGCAAAGGGAACCCGATCCCTAAACAGAGGATTAAACGATCAAGATGAAAAGTTGATAGACGAACTGAAACAAAAGAAAGGAAATACTGCAAGTGCAGTGGAGAAACAATAGTGACAATGTAGACACCAACTGAAGGAATAGATCAAGACATGAGAGCTGGTGGTTGCAGTTACAAAATTAGATCTAGGGATCTCTTTCTTCAAAATACTGGTAGACTACAGGGCTGCTCTCTCTATCTCTCAGGGCTTCTCATCTTTTCTTCTTCTCTAGTAATGCTGGATTAAGTCAGACAAGCAATAAGGCTGCTCTCACGCTTCTACGGGATCTTCTTGGTAGATAGTCTAGAGCGTGGCACTTGTGGACGGTGGCAACAGCAGCAGTATGGGAAGCTAGATATTATACATATATACAGCGTGCCACGCGGTCACTTGGTGAGGAACCTTTTCCCGCCAAGTGCTTTCTTTACTTAGAAGAAGATGCTCTGCAAGATTTGGCTTGAGCTGACTTTGTTTAGGTACAAGGATGGGACGGTGGCAGAATGTGTAAAGAGGTAGAGCAGATTTCATTTTGATCAGTTCCAGATCTTCACATTAAATCCCTTTCAGACAAGTGGTCTTCTCATTCTGCTTGAAGTGTACTTTTCTGCGAACAATGGCTGGTTGGACATCCCATTGGTCGACATCAGGATGATGGCAGACTGCAGAGTGTCCTATTTCCAACAGTAGATAGTTTGGACAGGCAGTCAGATAAGACTTACATCGTGGCAGACAAAAGTGGCTCTTCCAGCTGGATTTCTAACAAAACCATCTCCAAAAGGTAGACAAATGAGTGATAAGATGGTAGAGCAAGGTTCAGACCTCGGAACATGGTTCAGACTCCAAAATCCTTAATTTTAATGATTTGCGGTTCCTTTTTCTCTCTCTGGATGGCCCACTAATCTGACAGTTTATTGGCTTGAGGATTTCTGGAAGAACAAGGGTTTGTCGACACTTTCCTAGCAGTGTGTCGAGACATCCCTTTGAAAGCTTTAAAGATAGCTTCTACCGGTTACAAACACGTTCTAGTTGAACGTTGATGTGTCGACGCTTTACACTCAGTGTGTCGGGACATTTAGTGAGTGTCTTGAAGATCCATGGCTGATGTGTCGAGACAACACTAAAAGGTGTCGGGACGTGTGAGTCATGTGCAGAGTTGTTGCAAGAAGGTGTCGAGACAGAAGCGCCCTGTGCAGAGATTATCACCCGAATGTGTCGACACTTTTCACTCAGTGTGTCGAGACATTGATGAATCCATATGCTTAGTCAGAACGGCTTCAGCTTGAATTCTTCTGGATGTGTCGAGATATGGGTTAGATGTGTCGAGACACCACAAGAGAGTTTCTTCTGTATTTGTTCGAAGGAAGCATTGCAAAGACCTTCATCATCGTGCTTATACTTTGTCTTCATGTGTGCACGGACCTTCTAGTGTTGAAGACCTTGATTTATCACATAGAGAATGTGCACAGACCTGGTTATCTGCTGGCCAGAGGTTGCACAAACCTTGGTCTTCATAAGTGCTCAGACCTTAGTTCATAGGAATAGAACCTGCACCGACCTTGATCTTCGTAAGTGCTTAGACCTTGGTTCATAGGAATAGAAACCTACACCGACCTTGTCTTGAGCTAGCCAGAGGTTGCACCGACCTTGATTGAGCTAGCACCGACCTAATGCACATACTAGCACTGACCTTGTTGAGAAAACCTGCACCGACCTGGTCTTATGTTAGCGGCAAGACTTGCACCGACCTGGTCTTGCACTGAGGCAGGACATGCACCGACCTTGGTTCGTGCGAGTCTAGGTTGTGCACCGAACTTGTATGTTACGCTGACGAAGCATGCACTAACCTTGTAGCAGATGTTCACTGACTTTACTGTACTTTAGAAAAGGATTGCATCGACCTTACTTGCAGATATGTACGGACTTGGTTTGTTGCATGCGTGTAGACCTTGCAAGGTATGAGAGAAATTTGCACCGACCTGATGTTGCCAGAAGATGCACCAACCTTGCATGCATGTGAGCAGTGCTGTGCACTGACCTTATCTGCATGGATTCCTGAGAAACCATTTGCCTTGTGTTGCATGTGCCTTGGTTTTTGTGCAACCATGAATCTTGAATTCTGCCTTGATTCTTGTGTAGCCACATGCCTCGTTTTCTGTGCCTTCCTTAATTTCTTTCTTTCTTTGTTGCCAAAGCTGGCTTGTCCTGAAATGCACGAATGTTGACATTTATCAAATGCAGGTCAAACATATTAACGAGTCATAGTCAGACATCATCAAAACAATAGAATTAAAGTATGTTACATACATGCCCAATATTCTCCCCCTTTTTGATGATGGCAACTATGAGTCATTAAGAATACATTGTAAGTCAAGGTGCCATGAAATGTAATCATGAATTTGAAGCACAAAGACTTTCAATGACATTTTCTTCCTAGATAATTCTCTCCCCTTTATGCAAATGATCAAGTCTCTCCCCCTTATGCATGCCCTAGTTAATGACACATATAATCTCTCCCCCTTTGACATCATAAAAAAAATACAAGAGAGAGTATATATGGCATAATTAGGAAGGTGGGAGTAAGGGAGATTATTGTGGATTCTAAGAAATCCACTTAGAACAATTATCAAAAATAATTAAAGAATAATGCATATAAGCATGCACGAGGTGCGAAAAGGAGTTTGTGATCGTCAGAGACGCGAGGCCTCAAAATATAATAATGAAAGTATAGGAGGGATCGCGAAAAATACCTTGAAAGCGCGGGGATTGTAAGTGCTCCTTTCTCTTCAAATCGGCCGGCCGATGAAGTGAGTTTCTCTTTCTTGATTACCCTTGCAAGACAAAAACAAACACCAAAAGAATATATAATTAGAACATGGTGAGTGTAGCATCAATTCTTAATAAAAATATGAGCATGAAAATATGATGAAGAACACACCTTAAGGGTGGTGGCCCTTAAACCCCTATGCAAAAAGGGTGTGGAAATATATGAATGTATGAAGATGCAAATATATGAATAAGGGAAAGAGTGCAAGAGTGGCACTTACGGGAGATACTCAACGTGGTTGAGTTTAAAAAAATAAACATGTATGAACATGCATGCATATGAATGAACCGATGATGATAAAACAAAAGGAAGAATAGATAAAAGGAAGAAGGGCCTGTGCTGCTTCTTTGGCTTTGATTAATCGTTTGGGAGAAAGTTTTCCAAAGGATGAAGTTTAACCGTAAAGAGCCCCCCCTCCCTAGCCGATGCAGCAGCTTCCTGTGAAGAAAGAAAAGACGAAGAAACAGAAAGAAGAAGAAAACAGAAAAGAAAAAAACACAGAAGAACGGAGCGGAGAGGAAAGAAGAATTCGAATCCAACCCCTTAACAGAGCTGCAGAAGCTCTATTAATAGGATTGAATCAAAGATAGAAGGATGAGAACGGGCAAGAGCCCAAGGAGGGAAGGATAAGAATGGGCAAAGTGACCAAACAAAGCAGGGACTCTCTGGGAAAGGCTGCGTTCGTTTAGAACCCGAAAGGTGAAACACGACCTGAACAAGGGCGTCAATTCAAGAATTGACGACCTGCAAGAGAGCGTCTCTTAAAAACACGCCTAAGACCAAGGCGTTAATTTCCTGAAATCTTGTGAAAGACGTCTGAAAAAGAGACGTGATAAATAGTCAAAAGAAAAGACGACCGATTCAAGGTCGTTAAATCAAAATATTCAAAATAGGGCCAGTTTTCATTTCTCAATATTATTTTCCCATTTTTTAGGTGGAGGTGCATCTCATTGTGCTGATTCCAATGACTATTTTTGCGTATTTTTCTGGCACCCGGAAGTCCACCAAATCACCTCTCGAAGAGGGTGAAAAAATATTAATAAAATTCAATTGAAATTGACGCCCTTCCCCTACGTCGTTTCTTCAATTTTTTTTTGATTTTTATTTTATTTAAAATAAAGGTAACGTCCTATTCTTGGTCGTTAATTCTAAAAAAATTCTGAAAAAACTTCAGAAAATTTTAGAAAAATAGGAATTTGAGAGAAATGGACGCCCTCATTATATGTCGTTAATTTTCTTTTATTTTATTTTAATTTTCTTAAAAAGAAATGACGCCCTTCTTTAAGTCATTAATTCCAAAAAATTCATAAAAATACCCATAAAATCCAAAAAATGGGGAAAAAATCCCAGAAAATTCAAAAAAATAGAGAAAAATAAGAACAGAGATAAACAAGCGAGAAATCCAAGAAAAGTGGGAAAAACCACTCAAACAAAGCTAATTTAATGGTCAAATCGGGGCATTACAAGGTAATATGAGATGTACTCATATTAACGTCAATTTTGGCGTGTCTACAGCTGCCCTGCCTTGGCGTCTGCTTTGCAAGGGAGCAGAGCAAACTGAAAAGTAGATGCCAAGGTGTGATGAGACACGCAATCAACATCACTTGATGAGAATGAAATCAAAAGCTCGAGATGAAGCAATCTCGGGAAGTTCAATGAAATCAACGATGTTTGAATAAAAGAGGGAGTGTGCACACGGGCACGAAGGAGATAAAGAATGATCAACTTCCAGCGCGGTGGAAGTACCCCAGGTCACAAACCTGTAGGTTTCACCATTGGGGAGCGGCTACCAGCCAATGTGGACGTGCTGCAGCCAAGGTGGATCAAAGGGAAAGGATTAAAACAAGATGATAGAAATCCAAACAATAGCTTTCGAGAAAATGACCCAAAACAGCGACAAAACGAACTGAAGACACAATTCGGCATGGAATATCTCATATCTTGGAAATAGGATCAAATTTAACCCTCAAAATCAGCTTATCAGAGTGATTTTCCAAAGTTGATTCAAAATCCTACATGAATGCATGCTGGGTTTAAAGGGAAAAATTAAATCAAATGAAAATATAAGATAATCAAGGATAATATTGTTAAACTGTCCAGACTGAGTCAAGAAACCCATTCTGCGAGCTGATACTAAGCCGAAGCCCGTTTATCCACGCACCAACTCATAAAAGGGAACCATCGTCCCCAATCTTGGACGGCTCAACGGCCTATCCGTATAACTAAGACTCCTCTGGAATCATCATTATTTTTGATGAAGGGGAACTCAAATTCCAGATTTACCAAAGCCACAAGGTCCTTGATATAATCTAGTAGCGTATGTAACATATAGTAGAATGCATACAGGGAGAGATGGTGATAGCAATGAGCATATGGGGAACTGAGATGAAATAATGTGCAAACACCGTGGGGCTTGGATGTTGATGATGCCCAGTCAGTGGAACCAAGAGCTTCTTCCTGCGCTCAAAGATTCATCAGCCAAGATATAAAAGATAACAAGCAATGAATAAGGCATTTAAGCATAGTCATCAAAGCATGAATCAAAGCATCAATCAACCATTATGAGTTGAATCATGATATTACAAAGCATCATTATTTGTTATTTCGTCATGAGGATGACAATCTTGGCTAATCAAGATGTAGAGTTGAATGATCAGAATGATATAATGCCCAGTGGCAGAATTGATCAAGAGAAATTAGCAGGAGTTGATTGAAAGATCTGGAGATGAATAATCAGGATGATAATCAGGAGATATGATAATGAGAATGATATAGGGAGATGATAATCAAAAAAATGCCCAGGGTGACATGTCATGAGAATATCGGGAGAAATTAATAGATTGATAGCAATGAGTGGAGATAGGACTTATCCCGTGCTCTTGATCCTTGCAAAGTTGTTCCTGCAAAACACCATCAGAAAATACAATGCATTTTTTTTATTTTTGAAATATGCAAATTTTTATGAGTTTTGGAAAAGATATTCAATTTTTTATGAATTTTTAGAAAATATTTCAAATTTTTATGGATTTTGGACAAGAAATATTCAGTTTTTTGTTTGAATTTTGGTTAGACATTGCTAAAGCAGCATCAAAGGGTGTTTTAAACCACTGGCTAGGGGTCCTCGTTCATTCCCCTTTCGCTAAAAACTACCCAAAGCCAGGCGTGCATTGAAGGGTGGCGCCCTATAACTGTGCCCTTGATTAATGGTGCTCCTACCAAGGCCATACCTGAGAAACATTCGGTCTTGGAGGGAGAAGAGAAGAACAATTGTGACAAGCTTTATACAGGATGGGAGATGTCAGGACTTGAATTCCTTCCAAGGTGTTTCCCCTCAAAGAGGTAGTCTGTTGCGCTGGGGCTTTTGTGCCTTTGATTTTTAGACCCTTGACATGCATACGACCAGGGTTTTCCCTGCGGGGACTTTGCCTCTCTTGACATGCCATAATTCACAATTTTGTTTTTATCAAAATTTTGACTTGATTTTCATAATAGCCCTTTTGGCGAGATGTATATCATGAAAACTCATATGAAAACTCATATTGATTTTGGGTCAAGACTGCCCCTATTTGAGACTCCTCTCGTATTGGGGAGTACCGAGGTTGGTCATCTCATCCGTCAACCTCTTGCCCCTGCATTCGGCCGAGTAAAGAAGAGAAAAGACTTTCAGATATACTCATAGCATGGCCAAAGTAGCAACTGTGTTTTATCCAAAGGAGCCGGCTAAAGGGCGCCGTGAAGTGTGTGCGGTGCCCAGCTAAGGGTCGCTCTTAACAAGCGGGGAAAGAATGTTGAATTCCCAGCGCGGGGTTCTTTTATCCAAAGGTGCTGCATAGCAAGCCTAAAGACTTTTTTTGATGAGATTTAATTAAACAAAAGCTTAAGATAAAGGTTTAAAACACCACTTTTAATCTTGTTAAGAAGCACTTGATTTTGAAAATCATGCATGAAGTAATGAGAAAATGATATCATTAAATGAGTACTTACGCCAATATGTTACCTTGCGACCTTTGTAGAAGCAGCTACCAGAGACGAGGTTGATCATCGTGGGATAGTCCTCTTTGGCAGTCAAAAGGATTGGAAGCAAAGGACTGAAAGTGGCTTAACAAGAAGGAGTGATGCCAAGACCAGACTCAGACGAATAAGGAGAAAAGGAAGAGAGGCGAGGGCTAGAACTCCCTTACTAAGGTGCGGAGACCCTGATCACATGAAAGGTCTACAGAAGAAGCGGAGAATTAGAAGAAGGAGTGAGGACTAAAGCCTCGAAAGTAGTGAGAGAATGGGCAGATGCCCAAGGCAGTGGATGTGGAAGAAGTTGGGTCGGACCCAGGATGAATTATGAGGAGAAATTGGTAGATGGAAAGAGGCAGATCCAGAGGGTATGAGCGGAAGAAGAATCAGGAGGCTCCGGAGGGGAAGAATCTCGAGGGACGCGATGCCCTGGGAAGAAATATGTAAAAAGATGGTGAAAAAGGAAGAAGAGGACAAAGGATGTGATATCCTGGAGGAGTAGGAAGATGAGACGGAGGAAAGATGGAGGGTCCGGAGGTTTCGGAGGAATAGAATGCCGAGGGACGCGATGCCCTGGGAGAAAAGAAAATCCGGAGGTTCCGGAGGAATAAGACAGAAAGGGGCGCGATGCCCAACGGATAAAGAGAGGGGTGAAAGATCCGGAGGTTCCGGAGGAAGCAGATACCGAGGGACGTGATGCCCTGGGAGAATCAGTAAGAAGCCCATAAGATCCGGACTTGAGGGTGTGTAGGGGTGCGATGCCCAAAGAGCAAGATCCGGAGGTTCCGGAGGAATAAGGTGGAAAGGGGCGCGATGCCCTGGGAGAAAGTCCGGAGGTTCCGGAAGAATAAGGTGGAAAGGGGCGCGATGCCCTGGGAGAAAGTCCGGAGGTTCCGGAAGAATAAGGTGGAAAGGGGCGCGATGCCCTGGGAGAAAGTGAGAGAAATCCGGAGGGTCCGGATACAAGAGCTGAAAAGGGACGTAATGCCCTGAGAAGAGATTGGGGAGGGGGCAACGCCCGAGCAATGTAAGGGGACCTACAGATCCCGAGGATGAAGATGAATAAGATGGGAAATTCGGAATATCCGGAGGTGCCGGAAGGCGGGGAAGATACGAGTTTGGAAACCCGGGAATCAGGAGGTGTATGTAAAATGATGGATGCGATGAATGCAGTGAATGCGCGAATGCAACAAAATGCGTGAGATGCAAAGAAGATGGAGAATGTGAAGGGTGAGAGGACGAGATCCTCCTCCTAACCCCGGGAATGGCCCATGAAGAAAAAGTGATAGAAATGGATGCATAGAAGGTGGAACAAATAAGGGACGGCCCCTTAGCACTAAGATAACTGCCCCTCCACGGCAGTGAAAGTGTATAATCAAACGGCCCAATGGAAGAAGCTTCAATAATAAATGACACCCCCCTTGGAAGGCAAGGATCAATAATGTAAGGGAGTTGGAAAGTTGATACAGGAAGCATTGCCATGCCCATTAATTGTGGTGTATAAGAAGTGTTGAACAAAATGGGCATTCGCCCCTTGTATGGAGGAATGGAATCAAGATTTGGAAGATGGAACAAAGGGTGCCCTGCCCAGCCCTTGGATGGCATCAACGCTTGGCATTCTCTGAGCAATGGCAGTGACCTGGCCCCTTCAATCGTTCCTGGCACAATAACCCGGATTGGCATTCGGCAGACGAACTCTTGCATCTTGAATGGCACGGCAGTGGCCAAATTCTTCTTCTGCGGCTCTTGCTCATCTTCGGCACACGTACTTATAGCAGCGCTCCCCTTCCGAGTAGTAAAGGGAGGTGAGGCGGAGGCGGAAGGCCTTGTGGATGGTGGAGGTATAATGGAAAGTGTTGGTAAATGGGTGAATGGAGGCGGAGGTTCAAACACGTCGAGTTTCTCCCTTTGCTCGGAAGCAGTCGGGGTTGGCTCGAGTGCAAAAAAGGGTGGATCCTGCTCAGGATTAACCATAGGTAATGGTAAAGGGTTAAGTGGTGGAGTAGGTAAAGTAGGTTTTAGGGTTAAAGGGATAATGGAAGGTTGAATTGGGGAAGGTTCAATGGTAGGCTCGGTGGAGGCTAAAGGCTCAATATGTGGAGGTTTTATAGTGGAAGGCTTGGGGGAGGCTGGTGTTGTGAAGGTTGATGGCATAGTGGATGGAGGTGTAATTAGTGGAGGTTTAATGGGTGACGGTTTGGTGCGGAGGAAATGCCGAACAGGGCGAACAATGTTAGGAGTGGGAGGAGACTCAAAATGCGCCGGCGCGGGTGATTGGAGTATCGACCCGTCGTCGTAACACCAAGAAGTCTCGGAAATGGGGGGTGAATTGGGAAAGGTGGCTTCATCCTGAGCAGGAGGTTCATCAAATGATAGTGGGGGAAGCGGGAAACGAAGGAAACTCGGAAGGGGTGCCTGCGGAGCTTCATCATCGTATACCGCTTCAAGTTCTTCAATTGCCGGCTCGCGCTCGCTTGAAATGCCAATGCCATAGTCATCTCTCCTATCCTTCCATTCTTTCTCCATCTTAGTAATATCGTCCAAAGCGGCATGGAGAGGATTGACCGGAGTAGGAGGAGCCATGACCCTCCTTAATTGTTCCTCCATCAAAGTGACTTTGTCAATAAGAGATTATTGGAGGAGTGTGACTTGAACAACTGAGGGTTGGCAGAGCCTTGAAGGAAGGGTGGCATGAAAATGCCGTGGAGGGGAGTTAATGGGCCGACCCATAGAAGAACCTGGATGAGCCGGATTGCAAGAAATAAATGGGCCTTGGGGCCGTGGTGGAGGAGGAATAGAAGGAGGCAGATGTCGGACCACCCGAGGAGGATTGTGATTGGAAGAGGATGGGTAATGAGCTACCCGATTAGGAACATGAGTAGGAGAGGGAGGTGGGTGATGGGCCACCCGTGTAGGATTGAAAGGAGGATGAGAAGAATGCGATGAATGAGATGTACCCTCAACAGCGGCCTTAAAGGCTTGGATCTGTTGAGGGGTGAGATGATCTAATGCATGAATGATTTGGGAGACCTTCTCATCATCGGGAAGAGACGGTCCCGAGGGGATAGTGGCTCGCGCTTGAGGTGAGGGACCATGGGATTGGACACTGCCCATGGGTCGGGCATGGCCATAAGAATGAGGATGCGGTCCCTTGAAAATATGGTGAGAATAATGTCGAACATGTTGAGATTGAGGAGAATAAGACGTGCACGGTTGTGCATCCTCATGAATTGAATTAAACATGTCGGTTTTCTTACCATGGTAAGCCATTATACAAGCAAAGTTCAAGCAATATAATTTGTAAAAACACACAAGTTGGAATGTTGATTTGAACTTTGGTGGATTAATGACTTTTGCAAATAGATATGCTCACTCAAGGGGCGAACCTAGTTTCAAATGAGGTTTAACTTTTGTGCCAACTAGAAACCCTCTCTCACCATGCATAGGCCAACTAAACCCGGGGAACTTCAAAGGTACAACCTACCCAGCGTCCGTGAGGGAATCCACGGGTGCGGGGACTTATGGAGGCTTGGTTTAGAAATTTCCAGTCCAAAGAGACGGAGTGCTCAATGGAGGGTCGTTCCTTCACCAAGGGGTGTGTGTAGCTCCTAAAGATGTGAGGAGAGGAGGTCTCCCAAACCAATATGAATGAATGAATGCAATACGTGCACGGAGATAAGCAAATCACCAATAGAGCCAAATAATCAATATAAATCAATGAAGCACGAATAAATCACAGGAAAGAGACGACCTGTGGAAGGTCGCTACTAATAAAAACGCGCCCTGGTGTGGGGTGCTATCCATAAAAAGGACGCCTGCTCCAGAGGGCGTCAAATGCAAGTGGTGCACATGCAATCAAAACAAAATGCGCCTGCGCCAGAGGCGCTACTCAATAAAAAGACGCCCTCACAGAAGGCGTCAAACGTGTAAACGACGCCCTAGGGCAAGGCGTGACATAAAAAGGCGCCCTCGTGGAGGGCGTTAATTCTCCTGTCCCAGAAACCCTCCAGCGGCCAGAAATATGAAACATCAATACACTCACAATCACATGGCAATCAATAAAACGATAACATGCTCATCAATTTTTATTTTTAAGAGGATAAATGGAATTTTTAAAAAAACTCTAACAAACTAGCCAATCACTAGTGGGGAGGGTGCTACGTGGAGCACGAAGGGAGGCGCACCGTGGGTGCAAAAAGGGAGATGGCACACGTGGGTGCCTAAGGGAAAGGGTAATAAAAAAGAAGAACACAAGGTGTCCCACCGTGATCGCCAATTTGTGGATTCTAAGAAATCCACTTAGAACAATTATCAAAAATAATTAAAGAATAATGCATATAAGCATGCACGAGGTGCGAAAAGGAGTTTGTGATCGCCAGAGACGCGAGGCCTCAAAATATAATAATGAAAGTATAGGAGGGATCGCGAAAAATACCTTGAAAGCGCGGGGATTGTGAGTGCTCCTTTCTCTTCAAATCGGCCGGCCGATGAAGTGAGTTTCTCTTTCTTGATTACCCTTGCAAGATAAAGACAAACACCAAAAGAATATGGAATTAGAACATGGTGAGTGTAGCATCAATTCTTAATAAAAATATGAGTATGAAAATATGATGAAGAACACACCTTAAGGGTGGTGGCCCTTAAACCCCTATGCAAAAAGGGTGTGGAAATATATGAATGTATGAAGATGCAAATATATGAATAAGGGAAAGAGTGCAAGAGTGGCACTTACGGGAGATACTCAACGTGGTTGAGTTTAAAAAAATAAACATGTATGAACATGCATGCATATGAATGAACCGATGATGATAAAACAAAAGGAAGAATAGATAAAAGGAAGAAGGGCCTGTGCTGCTTCTTTGGCTTTGATTAATCGTTTGGGAGAAAGTCTTCCAAAGGATGAAGTTTAACCGTAAAGAGCCCCCCCTCCCTAGCCGATGCAGCAGCTTCCTGTGAAGAAAGAAAAGACGAAGAAACAAAAAGAAGAAGAAAACAGAAAAGAAAAAAACACAGAAGAACGGAGGGGAGAGGAAAGAAGAATTCGAATCCAACCCCTTAACAGAGCTGCAGAAGCTCTATTAATAGGATTGAATCAAAGATAGAAGGATGAGAACGGGCAAGAGCCCAAGGAGGGAAGGATAAGAATGGGCAAGGTGACCAAACGAAGCAGGGACTCTCTGGGAAAGGCTGCGTCCGTTTAGAACCCGAAAGGTGAAACACGACCTGAACAAGGGCGTCAATTCAAGAATTGACGACCTACAAGAGAGCGTCTCTTAAAAACACGCTTAAGACCAAGGCGTTAATTTCCTGAAATCTTGGGAAAGACGTCTGAAAAAGAGGCGTGATAAATAGTCAAAAGAAAAGACGACCGATTCAAGGTCGTTAAATCAAAATATTCAAAATAGGGTCAGTTTTCATTTCTCAATATTATTTTCCCATGTTTTAGGTGGAGGTGCATCTCATTGTGCTGATCTCAATGACTATTTTTACGTATTTTTCTGACACCCGGAAGTCCACCAAATCACCTCTCGAAGAGGGTGAAAAAATATTAATAAAATAATCAATTGAAATTGACGCCCTTCCCCTACTTCGTTTCTTCAATTTTTTTTGATTTTTATTTTATTTAAAATAAAGGTAACGTCCTATTCTTGGTCGTTAATTCCAAAAAATTCCGAAAAAACTTCAGAAAATTTTAGAAAAATAGGAATTTTAGAGAAATGGACGCCCTCATTATATGTCGTTAATTTTCTTTTATTTTATTTTAATTTTCTTAAAAAGAAATGACGCCCTTCTTTAAGTCGTTAATTTCAAAAAATTCATAAAAATGCCCAGAAAAATCTAAAAAAATGGGGAAAAAGCCCAGAAAATCCAGGAAAATAGGAAAAAATAAGAAAAGAGAGAAACAAGCGAGAAATCCAAGAAAAGTTGGAAAAATCACTCAAACAAAGCTAATTTAAGGGTCAAATCGTTGCATTACAAGGTAATATGAGATGTACTCATAGTAACGTCAATTTTGGCATGTCTACAATTATTAGTACAAAATGTACAATAGAAAAATAAGTATTTACCTGGCGGGTACAACTAAGTGCAGTCACCCTGAGACATCTTCTCAGAAATTGATGTGGAAATACATACCAATGGTTGTACACTTATTGTGCCAACTGTTGAGTCCTCGAGGTGATGTATGGTCTCCCGCAAATGAAAGTAGGACAAAAGTGATGCAGAGAGAAGATCACGCAAATGAGGAGTTGATACCACTTGTTAGTGAGTGATGATCAATGTTCAGTAAGCAAGTGATACCAATTGTTAATGGCAACATAATGATAGCAAGACAACCTGACTGAGCCATGAGAGACAAATGTATGCATAACATTTAATCATGGCAATATGGTGCAGTACAAGAGACATAGAGCAACCATGTACAAGAGTAGATCTGTTGTGATCCAAGTTGATGTAGGAAGATTAACAGTTATAAACGCAACAAGGACTCAATCATGCAGGAAGATTAATCATGCACCATGATCAAGTTCTGAGAATAATACAGCAGCCACACAACAGACTTGGTTTTCTAATTTTTCATATGTTTAGGCTTTTCTATGCAATGCATGAAGAATGCAGACCACCCATATATGTGCAGACTCAAGCTAGTTGCATCGAGAGCATAGAGTAGAGATATCCTGATATACATGAATAGGAGGGCAATGATACTATTTGTATACTGAGGGTAAATGTCAAGGGACATCAAAAGATAGTTTGTCTTTACAAGAGATGGAGGTTCTTAAATCTAAAATCAAGTTCATAAATGTAGAGTTATAGATGTTTCAGAATTTTCAGTTATAGAACCCGAATGAACTAGCCCTTACACTTAGATTGGTTTAATGTTAATGAATCCTGGCCTACTCAGTAGAATCACATGAAAACACTTGTATTCAAGTTTGATAGAGATGAACCAAAAATTCATATCAAAGACAGATTAACCTCCTCTTATCTTACTCATTCAATTCCATTGGCTCCTTTGAGAGATACTCTAAAAAGTATTGAGATTAAACAAGCATGAAGACTAAGTGGAATTTTAGAATTTCAATAGATGTGCATTTAGCTTTTGCAATCTCAACCATAATATTCATTGAGTACTGGAGAAGTTTTTATGAGTATTTAAGTCAAGTGCATGCCTCATATCCGTAAGGACACACGTTGTTTAGACGCAAGTATCCCTAGGAAATTGGTAAGACTGACTGTCATACTTTAAATAGAACAGAGATAGCATTGTCACCTCATGGCATATCGTACCACACATTCTTGATGAGGAGACATGTTTCTCAGTAACTTTGCCATTGCTCTGCCTCATGATATACCTTATAGCACAACAGAGTTAACAAGGGCACTTCATGACATGTCTCATCTCAATTCATTTATGAGGAGACATATTTCTCAGTGAGCCAATGTCATTGCTATGACGATTTTTGCCATTAGGAATCCCACAACATCAGATTGTTTTAAAACAATACTTAGATAGAAGTTTCTCAATCATAAAAGCCTTTGCACTTAAAATTAACTTTCAGATTTCAAAAGGTATAACTGATCAACAACATGAGAAACTGGTTTAAGTCTATTAAGCCCGAAAATAAATATTTTCAAGACGTTTAGACTTCAAGACACAAGAAATAATTAACGTTAAACCAAAATCATTTATGTTCGAGGCATTCACAAATCTCTATAAAAGAAGATTCTTCTTGAAGATTTACTCTGATAATCAATCTTAATAACAGATAGAGAATCCTCCGAGAAGTTCAGGACATTTGAATCTCAAGTTGAACCATAAAAGGATTTTAGCAATATGGTGCAGTGTCTTGGTATAATCATAGAGTGTTGTATGAGTGGAAGGCGAGAATAGATGATGAACACTCCCCCTGAGGTTATGGATTGAGCTCAGATTGGTATGAATGAGATTTATTCAATCATGTGCAAGGAAGTGATGACATTTACCTTGGATGGTGTCGACACTTGCTGTCATGGTGTCGACATACTGCGCTCAGACAGAGAGCAGTTAACAAACTGAACAAGCAGAGTGTTTGACTATAAAAGTTTTGAGGTCAACATAAAAGAATTTTCAAGGATTTTCAAGAGATGAACATGCTCCCACTAAACATGTGCATGAGTTTACAATAGAATATGCAACCTATGACTAGAGTGAACACATGATGCATCAAAAATGATACCACTGTTGGGTCCCTTTTAACATGGTTTGTATTGGCATGAATGAGACCACAATATGATGCAATCATGGATGATGTGCAATGCATTTTGAATAGTAATGCAGACTGAATGCTTCAGTGTGCATATGCATGCATGCTACCTACTCCCTCTGTTGGATGCTCTCGAGAAAAATAAGCTCCCCCTGAGAAGATGCAATCCATGCGAGGATATCAGCGAGATGAGAGATGTTGAATACTGAATTTAAAGTTGACTTCCTATGACTACATGGATGGGTTGGCTATGATGTGTGAAGCCTATGACCTATATGAATGCTCAACACAGAGAAGATGCTGCGCATGATTAAGCATTTTTGAGTCTCCTTATCATGATGTGCTCTGAGGTACATGAGCTCACAAAATGATGCAAGCATACATTATCTACAATAAATTCTGAACTGAATGCAAAATAATGTGGCCCAATGCTAAACTCCTCCTTTAAACAATTCTATCATGAGTAGATGAGTTGAAAATACAGCCATGGTATACATCATCAAAATAATAATCAACAATGCTAAGGAAGAAGTTCTCATGGCGGTTATGAGGTGGCAGAACATATCGACCAACAACTCATCATTATAGCAATTCCATCAGCATGACAAATTTTTTATGGATTGAGCAGCTGAGATAATTAATCTATGGTACAAGGCGGAGGTTTGGATCTGAGATCCTGCTCACGCATAGTGAGAGCTCCGGGCAAACTTGACTTGCCTTTCTACTCTTCATTATTTGATATACCAGAGGTCAAGCATTGTTGGGTCCCTTGATCATGAAATGCATGATGTGGCATGAAATTTCAAGTTGATGCTCAAGGACCACAACACATCCATATGCAATGACTACGATGCAAGCTTATCATGCAAGGATTGAACACATAAACATTATTTACATACATGTGCCTTGAGCATTTATTCTTTTGACCATCCATTGTTCAGCTCCAAGGCACCTTACATTCAAAATTCTCATTTGAAATTTTTAGGTACCCAAGCTTGCTTGGGTCCTTGATGGTTAGCAGCAGTTCCAGCAATTGATCTTCTTTTCTTTGCTGCCTTATGGTCACCCACTCTCATCCAGGGACAATAATTGGATGTATGTTCATATTCACCACAATAGAAGCAACGCATAGTGTATTTACCGTTTCTTCTGTGCACATATGCATGGTTCCATTGCGAGTGAGCATGTATACTGTCATGTTGATTATGAGAGTAGCTCCTACCTCTCAGTTGTCAGCATTCCTGGATTGTGTGGCCAATCTTTCCACAGTGGTAGCAGCAAGGAGGGTGATTTTTGTTGAAAGCCATGGGGAGTGTCGACCTGTCCAAATGGAGGTGTCAACTCTTCTGATTCCCCATGCGGTTCTGTGCAGAGTTCTGCTGCATACGTCCTCTGCCAGAGTTGACCTATCTTTTGCCCTTGATTTCAGCAGCAATTCTTGAATCCTTTCCTGCTCTTAGTTCATCATTATTCAAGGTGAGACAGTCATGTACAGTGTGACCAAGCATGCCACAATGAAAGTAATAAACATTCTTTTTATGAGAGGCATGGTAGTCATCATGGCTTTTCCTGTTGTGCATGTCAAGACTAGCAGACTGGGGTTTCTATTTTTGCATGAGAGCCTTCTCTTTCTACTTACCAATTCGTTTTTAGTTTTTCTGAGCAGTATGCGGTATTGGGAGGTGGTAAGAAGTGCCGGCTTCATTCTTACCCTTGACTGGAGTGATGTAGGCCTTGCTTCCGAAGAATCGTTGGTTTTCGGGTTTGTAACCCAAATCTCCCTCATGATGACTTACTCTTGTTTCCAAGAGTCTGTTCATACTTTTCTTATCCTGCATACACTTAGACAGAGAGTCATTTATATCTTTGATTTCATTCTCCAATGAGGAGACATGCAGCTCGGTTTCAGCGAAGTCCTCCTCACACATAGCCAATTGCTCATTGAGCATAGCATTAACCCCCTTGTAATTTTCAATCTCCATTTGAAGTTCATTCAGTTTTTCAGAACTGTCATGGGCAATACCCTTGCCCTTCTCATAAATGGACAGTTTTTCAAGCAACATGTCATTTTGATCTTTTACCATTTTTATTTCTTCAATCAACCTTGTATCAGGGATTAGCTTGTCCGACATGGTTTGTTCATTACATATTGATTTAGGTTGATTTTGAAGTTGTCTTATGATTTCTTCCAACCTAGTGATTTCAGCTTGAAGGATTCTATTTTCATCTGTTAGGCATGTAATGGTTTGCTTATTCACATCCAAGTTAGAGGTAAGAGTGTCATTTAGCTCTTCAAAAGTTCAACAATTGTTACAAAAAGGACTTTCATTCTGACGGATTGGTTGGATTTTAAGGTTTCGAACAGTCTCTTCCAACCTTATGATTTCTTCTTGAAGGATTCTCATTTCATCGTTTAGACACACGATGGTTTGTTTGTTTAGATCCAAGTCAAAGGCAAGATTATTGTTGAGCTCTTCAAGGTTGGAACAATTTTCACAAGCACGACTCTTACCTTGACTATTTTTCTTCAAATCCTTTTTCAATCTTTTGTTTTCAAATTGTATCTTTTTGTACTGCTCGATCAACTCATCATATGCACCCATGAGCTCTTCAAAAGTAAAGTCTTCATAATCAGAGCTTACCTGAGATGAGGATGGATTGCTTGACTGCTCTGATCGGTCAGCCATAAGGCATTGATGCTCTTGATCTTTTTTCTCATGGATGTTCATCAACACCTCCAGAACTTGCTTAGCTGTGCTGCAGGTAGACACAAGATCAAGTAATCTGTCATCAACCGAAGCTTTGATTAAATTGAGTGCAGCAAGGTTATTGTCATGTTTGGTCTTAAGTTCAACTGACCATACATTTGAGTCTGATGGCAGCTCATTTGGACCAATATATATAAGGTTCCACAATTGTGGATCTGTGAGTTTGACATAGATGTACATTCCTCTCAGCCATATAGAAAAATCTGAACCATCAAAAATAGGTGGAGAACCCTTCGAAGCATGTGTAGCAGATGAAGCTATTTTCTCAAAATGCACTGGGATCTTTCCCTGTAGATCGTAGGATCTAGGAATAGCAGAGCTAGGCTCTGATACCAATTGTTGGGTCCCACGGAGTGCAATCGAATCTAAAAGGGGGGTTGAATAGATCCTATGACAAACTTTGCCCAATTAAAAACTCTTAGAAACAAACAGCACAAACCACTCCTATTGTAGCACCCAGAAAATTTAAATATGGAATAAATAAAAACAACTATAAATATTAGTTATAAAAGAAAATTATGTTAATTAAAAATTTTCGATAAAGGAAAAGTGGTAATTAGCTGAAAGGAATAATGGGCCTTAATGATAACTATTAGGCTTTTAATATATATATATATATATATATATATATATATATATATATATATATATATATATATATATATATATACAAACACAAAAACATATTATTAGGCCTGTGAGCCTAATCCAAAATATCCCTAAACTAAATGGGCTTGGATGCATATATAAACATGCATGGGCTGAGGATATATATATATATATATATATACACATGGGCTCAATAAACAACACCCTTACAATCCTATATGAGAAGGCCAAATAAAAGTATAAGCAAACCCTTTTATTATTTGAACACATATAAGAACCCATACACATAAAGGTTCACCCATCAATTAACTTCTCCTTTAATTCACATACTGAGCCCAAACCCATGCACGTACTGATACCCTAAAACCATTGTATACTCATAAGGCCTTAAACCCACACCCGTTATAGCCTGTAGAGCCCCTACGAGGACAACTCCATTTAATGGACAAGCCTCTTATATATATGTAAGTGGCCTTATACTACTAAGCCAAAGGCCCACTACCTGATGGCCAAACCCATTCGAGACACCCAATCCATGATGACTCTCGAACGTGGCTTGCATGGGGTTAGCTTTTAAGGTTTCAACGTTAAATCATGGTAGGCGGCGGTGGGATTAGAAGGGACGTAGAACCCATGGCAAGCTCTTAAAAACCTTTCCCTTTATCCCTCTATTTCCCCTTCTAGGGTTGCATCTTCTATAAAACAAACCCACCATCGAATGGGCTAGAAGTTGCTGATGCTGCTGCCGCTCGAAGGGTGTTGCTGCCGGCGTCCTCTTCATCCTGTTGTGGCCTGCAAAGTGGAGAGACTTCTTCCTCTTCATCCCTTCTTCCTCTGCTGCGGTGGCCGAGTGATGGTGCTTTGCTGCTATTGTTGTCGCTGCAGAAGAAGTCAGGCTTCTTCCCATCTCCTTCCTCTACTACTTCTTCTTCCTTATCCCAGTTAAAGTAACGTGAAAGGTAGACAATCTCCCAAGCAAAATTATAAAACAATTAGCATGCTAGATGTATATTTTTAAAACATGTATATATTCTCATGAAATTTCTTTTCTATGGAACTATATATCTAAAAATCGGATATTTCATGCTACTAAAATTCTCATAATTTTCCTTAAAATTTTCATATATTTATATGAGTATTAACTAGTAGTATAAACTAGTTAATTAATTTAAGAGGTTTAAAATAGTTATACGGCGAATTGAGAATTATACTGTAGCGGTCAGTTATAGACTTTCACTTTGTTAATCCTTTCCATGGGCGTCTGAGTGTCCGTTGCTCATGAAAATTTATGGGCATACTAGTGGGATGGAGACCGAGGTAGTGAGGGTGGTGCCACCATTTTCCGTGTCTCTTATCTCAAGATCTCCCATCTCTCAATGAAAAATTATTTTGAACACCCGGTTAAGTAGAGTTTTTCGAGCCCGTCATTTCGATAAATCATATGCGCGATTCCGACGTGGTTACGTCAAGGAACGGGAGGATTTAAGAAGTTGACAAGTTCGCTATTTAAATCACGTCCAATCCAACCCAACCGTCGCTCAATCATTTTAATATATATATATATATATATATATATATATATATATATATATATATATATATATATAAAACTCTTAACTATATCCTTGAAAATCTATATCTACTAAACTATGTAGCATAAAATTATAAAAATTATACATTTGGAGTCCTTGAATTTTTATCCTAATTATCATATATTTTATTTTCAAAATTTTTTATTAAATAGTGTGTGTCCTTTTAAAGGGATATTCTTTTCTAAACTTATTATTATAAAATGACGTCTTTAAAAAAAGACGTAAATTTTTGTTTAATTAAAAACAAGAGAAATTAACGTCCACCTATATGGACGCTCTATTCTGGGAAATAAATTTATCAATTTTGGATAAAATGAAATGAACTAACGAGCGACTTCCATGATAGACGCCAATTTAATTAGCGTCTGCCAGGAAGGACGCCAATTTTCTGACTGCTTGATTTCCCCGAGTTTCCAACCCTTAACCATGGGTTCCATTGGCACTGTCATCTCAATCCGTAGATGAGGTCCCTGTTTTGGTTTATACTATTTACCCTTAACTCTCCGTGATGTTTGAGCTCTCCGCAGAACATTCCGTTCCTTCAGACCAGCGATTACATCATAGAGACCTCCGTAAGTCTACGCTAGCCTTGGATTCCCTCAAGGCAGCCGAGCAGGCTGTACCATAAAAACCCTTTACACCGTGTTACAGTCATGTCCCTCTGAAGAAAACATGACACCCGGCCCTCATAGAACGCTGTTATGGCGATTCTGTGAGAG
Source organism: Amorphophallus konjac (assembly GCA_022559845.1). NCBI lineage: Eukaryota > Viridiplantae > Streptophyta > Magnoliopsida > Alismatales > Araceae > Amorphophallus > Amorphophallus konjac. The sequence continues at coordinate 264,357,400 of CM040121.1, forward strand.
ATCTGTCTCTATCTGACTTATAAGGTGCTAATTTGCTTAGCGACTACATTGGTTATCGTCGTTTTCTGTCGTGAGCATGTTGAAGGGGTGACCTTATTGGCGGGTGCTTAGTGTAAAAGCAACCGTATTGTGGAGGCACCAATTCTTCAATGCTTTGTTCAGAGAATGAGTGACCACCACTGTGGGCGCGACTTCCTAAATATACGGTGCTCTGACGAGACGCCAATCTCCCAGATTTCTTGAATTATCTCAATTTTTATGTGTCATCATATTAGACTTGTCGAGGTCTATCTTGAATCTCTGTTCAATGAAATCTACCCTATTGTTCGTACATGCTTGATCCTTGAAATTCTTGACCATTAATATGGAATTAGTCTAGACAAAATGTCAGGGGCTATGGGTCCCAATAAAATGACATTTTAAATGCTACGGGTCCTGATCTGACCCTATTGGGCCAGGCAGAGTCCAAGCGTTTACCGGTATACGATGATCGAGTGCTGGCATTCACCACCTATAGTTGTCTATAACTTATTTCCATGAGGGGTGGTCATATCTTCGTGATTTCCCCTTAGCGCATTGGCCAATCCTATGTACTGCTAGATGTGCAAAAGCTCACGTGATAGTGATGATCGGGAGCAATTGCCATCATAGTACACCCTTCCACAACTTATTGTTCATCATGATAAGATCATGAATTACCTTATTAGAGGGGCTATCATATTATCGTGACTTCCCCTTAGTGTCTTGGCAAACTCTATATAGTGCTAGTAGAAGTGATTGACTTACTTCTATATTATTCATCGTGAATGTTCTTGAACTACCTTAATGTTAGTACTCGTTATCTTGCCACAATAGTTCGTGATATGTTTATCTAGTTGATCTCATATCTCTTGATTGTCCTTATAGTTCTTATTTTTATCTGGCGCCGTTATAACTCTTGATTTCTTATACTTTGCATGACTTGCATGAGCATGTTAACATGTAATTCACTTAAAGTTTGCTTGGAGCTTGAGATATTAAGTCCTACTGAGCGTTCGCTCACCCTACGTATTCCAATGTTTTTCAGGTGATGACCTTAGTGATGACAAGACCGAACATGATGGGCAAGGGCAAGAGTGATGAGTACTCCGACATCTAGATGAACTATCTAGTTTGGTTATCTTGCGTCTTATGTCTCATTATAATTTTCCTTTATTGAGTCTTTCTTTTATTTGGGTCCAAATTTGTAATAAACTTATATTTGAAATAAAATTTTTTATTTTTATCTAAATTGCGTTTTGTGGAAATGACTATTCTCTGATTAACTCGACTGTTTAACTACCACGTTCCGAGCAAACAACACGTTCCGCTGCTATCGGTTCGGGACGTGACACCTATAATGCAAATAACATATTTAGACACTGGAGAGGGAGATTTCTGTAGCCCACCCAAAGAGCAGCCCAACAAGACCCAACAGGGTCCAACGAGGCAAGCTCACCTGAGTGACAGCCCACAGGGCCCACTCAGGAAAGAAAAGCCCAATGAACAAACACTCGAGGAACCAACTCTCCCCGGCGGCCCCTAGGCTCGGAGGGCCCGAGTGATGGTCAGGTCATAAGGAAGGTCCGGCCCAAGCCGTTTTCCCGCCCGGGAGAGACAGGCATTCGCCGACCTATCCGACCCCTCTTTCGCCGAGCTATGCTCATCGCCCGGACAGGACTGGCGTTTCAGAAGCTCGGCCAGACCAGATATCATCCGTTCGTGATGCCGTTAAGAGTCCCCAACGGACAGGGGAATCAAGAAGCCGCCGGACTTCGAGGCGATAACGTTCCCACGATAAGGCCATGAAAGCCCACGTTGAGGACATAACTCCCGCCGGAGACCCCTTAGCTTGCAGGACTCCTGAAGGCGGCACACTATTTAAACCAGGGATACCCTCCGATGGAAAGAGAGCCATTAAGGTACTCATACACCCAAACTCCTGAGCAATCCGCTTCACCCTCTGGTGGAGAGGAATCTCGCGCACTAGTTTTTCTCCTCCCCATTATTGCTTCCACCACAGCTCTACTGACTTAGCCATCGGAGGGTTTTTCCCCAGGGAAACCCCCTGGGCCCTCTGATACGTTTCCCTGTCTTGCAGTTCATCTTCTAGTGATCTACAGCCTGCTCAGGATACAGCGTGAGATTTCACCTCTTCATCTGGCGCCGTCTGTGGGAAACGCACGAAGAGCCAAGATGGTGAGAAGAAGCTCAGGGAGGAGATCCGTCGTCGAGAAGGGTAAGGCCGTGGTGGCGGCAGGAGATGGCCCCTCTAGGGCCTCACAGAACCCTCCCTCCAATGCCAGCGTCCCCACCAACGAGCCGCCGCCCCCTCCGACGGCGACAGGGGCACCCCCCAACGGCGGCGACGAGGTCTTCTAGGCCCTCAATAAGAAGCTTGACGTCCTCGTGGAGCTCATGAGGGCCCAGGCGGCAAGGGATGCCAGGTCACGCGCCCCGTCCGGGAGCCCCCCCCGTCGAAGTGCGCCCCAGCATACCGCTGGGGGCTGCTTCACCCTCCGCGGTCAGCAGCTCATCCGCAACAACGTAGGAGGGCCCTCGCAAGCTCCGCCCCCGGAGCAAGAGGCTTCCTCCACGCCCAGAAAAGGGAAACAGGGGGCGAGGCCTCCACGCCCGAGCGTTGGCGTTCCTGAGGATCGCCACGACGCTCCCCCCAGTCCCACGGCACGACCGCAGCCGGAACTATCCCTCCGACTGAGGGATTTTGAAAGACATTTTGTAGAGCAAGAGCGCGCCCTCCGCGCCCTGCAGAAAACCTCTTTCCAGGAGGATGAGGAGAAATCCCCTTTCTCCGAATACATCTTGAAGGCAGAGGTGTCTCCCAGAACCTCCATTCCGACCTTCAAGCTCTATGATGGCCAGGGTGACCCAGCCGACCACTACGACAGCTTCGACGCCCTGGTGACTCTGCATGGAACACCGGATCCTATCAAATGCCGAGCCTTTGTGGCCACCCTGGTCCAAGGCGCTCAGGCATGGTTCCGGGCCCTCGCCCCTGGGTCCATCCGGGACTTCAGGCAATTCGGGCGAGTCTTCAAGGAGAGCTTCGCCGGAAGCGCCCCCCCAAGGTCAGTAGCGGAGCTCCTGGCCCTCAAACAGGCGCAAGGGGAAAGGCTCCGGGCTTATGTCCACCGATTTAAATCGGAAGCCCTCAGAATTCCCCGCCTGGATGTGGCCTCGGCCATGACCGCTCTGACCAGGGGCACCCGGGACGAGAATCTCCGCCGCGAACTGATCCTCCACCCTCCCTCGACCCTTGCCGAGCTAGTGACTCTGGCACTGCGCCACGCCGAGTGCGAGGAAGTACTCAGCGCCTGCCAAGACACAACCGGCTCGGGTCGGGAGGGGGACAAGAAGCGAACCTCCGAGCCAAATCCTGGCTCGGGCAAGAAGCGCTATCGGGAAGGGGAGCGCAAACGGAAGTATGAGCGGTACACCCCGTTGACCGCGCCAGTCTACGAGATCTATGAAGACATCAAAGACTCGGGACTCCTCCGCCGGCCCAAACCAATGAGATCGAAGAACCGCAAGCGCGACAGGCACTGCCTGTTCCACGGCGACCACGGGCACCACACCGACGACTGTCACCAGCTCCAGGACGAGATCGAGCGTCTCATCCATCAGGGGCACCTGGCCCGGTTCGCAGCCGGGCGCAAAGAAGACCGAGACACCGCCGAGGAGATCGACAACACCCCCCGAGGGGTCCACATCAACGTCATCTCCGGAGGAACGGCATCGGGCGGCGACACCAGCCGAGGAAGGAAGCGTCATGCCGAGCGGGCCAGTCATGTCACGCCCCGAGCGCGGAAGATACCCGGAGATACGCGACGTGTCTATATCAATCATGTCAATCAGAGTGGTCGTGTATTCGACACAAAGACAGAGATGCGCAAAATAGCAAGATAACCCAATCCTTTATTTCATAATGGATAGACTATTACAAATCCAATACTCTGTTAAATAAAAAGGAAAAGAATACATATTTGACTCAAGAAACTATAGAAAAGACTAGACGACACTTGTAGAAGCTCTATCACTTTCACTCTTGACCATTCCCATCCGATTGACTTCCATCGTCATCGGACTTACCTGAAAAGTAAAAAGGGACAAACGGGATGAGCGAACGCTCAGTAGGAAATTATATCTCAAGTACTAGCAAGTGGTTTAAGTAATTACATTTTCATGGATGCAATAAAGCTATGCATGCTCGCATGAAACGACAAGATAGAGAGAATGTAATATCAAAGAAATAAGATGAACTTTCATGAACAAGATACAAGTTATTCAAGATATTCAAGCAAGTACCATTATCGAGTCATGTCAAGAACTTTGGCTATCATGTATCAAGCAAGTAAATTACCCTTTTTCGGGCCACGCATTTCATGTAAAGTCAAGTACGATTCAAGTACAAGATGTGTGTGGAATGTCCAATCAAGCAAGTCAAGTACTCGGTATAATGCCAGATACCTTATCATTTTAACTCCCATGGGCACAAGTACTTTCGGGTGCTCCTCCCAGGACCAGATCGGGCCCTATATGCGCAGGCATTTATCATGTGTTTTGACATCCACTCTTGTTTATATAGCCAATATAGAATTTCAATAATCAAGCTTGTAGATACGTATGACAACTTTGATAGAATAGAGTCCAAAATATGACAAAGGACATAGAATGGCGATAATAACGGTATAATCACGATGTCGGTAAAACTAGGTAGATTATGGTTCCTTTAACTTAGGTACCATGACAAATCAATATGGACATTCTTTATATAGAATTGAGGTCCACATGAACAGTATATCAAAGGTAAGATACCCTCATTCTTATCATAGAATTGAGGTTTACAAGAACGACATGATATGGCATGATATCATCATCCCATTAAGAATTTCTTATGATATACTCTTTGTATAATCATAAGGGCCGGTATACCATGTTTTCTTTAGATTGACATGGCAAAAACTGTGTAATGGGTTTTTAGGGTACAACCAGCTCAGTCGGCCTTGAGGGAATCCAAGGCTACGAGGAGTCTTACGGAGGTCTCTATGACTAACTCGCTAGTCCAAAGGAACGGAATGTCCAATGGAGAGCTTGTATGTCAATGAGAGTTGAGTGTGATCGATAAATCAACATGAAAACATGGGACTATACTCACGGAGTGGAGAATAGTGCCTATTTATATATATTATGATATATATAAAACCATCGGTTAGCAAATCAGATGAAAATCAGTTTATAGTAAAATAACGACTTAGGTCAAGTCGTGTCTCAAGTAATTAACGCCTAACTGAAGGGCGTTTACATATATTGCCAATTTGCAGAATTTCCATTATTTCATTAATTTATCAAAAACACGCCTTTCCTGGGGGCGTTTCTTAAAAGTTGACGACTGCAGGGGCAGGCGTCTCATCATTTACATATTCGACAGGATATAATTATTCTCAGAAATTTATCAAAAACGCGCCCTTGGAAGGGGCGTTACTTTCTAATTCCATTTTTACAGAATATGTGAATTTCAGGTTTTTAACAGATACACGCCCTAGGAAGGGGCGTTACTTTTAATATTCACGCCTTGTACTGGGGCGTTAGAATATGGAAAACGACTTTGTCCAAGTCGTGAATTTCAAGGGATTTATGATATTTTAATAAATAATATTTCGAGAGACAGGAGACATGTCATGGCAGTAAAATTTAACAGGAATTCACAGAGTCATGCAAGATATTAAAAATCAATATTTCATATGTATTGTAACTTTTAAACAGGATCAATTATTAATCATATGCGATTCTTATGAAATTAACGCCTGCGTAGAGGGCGTCAAATATTAAATTGACGACCACTAGTATGGTCGTTTCTTTTAAATTAGCGCCCTAATCAAGGGCGTTTCTTTCAAAATATTTCAGAAAACGCGTGAAAACTATAATAATCATATGCATGACATGCTTATATATATATATATATATATATCTTGCATTAATTTCATTTGGGCTACAGTAACTTGAGAAAACCTACCTTTAATGGTTGATTTGGTTTAATCGAAGGGACGAAGAATCCCGCTGGTAGTAGTAAGAAGAGAAGGTGATTGTATTTGATGAGGATGATGAAGATATTGATCTTCTGTCTTCAGGAACTTCACCCAACAATCGATCTGTAAGGAAAAGAAAAGAAGATGAGGAAGATGGGGACATAACCGTAGTTAGGAAAAGTTTTAGAAGAACCTTACCTATGTTCTTCACAGCGTGTGCTCTCTCTTCAACCTGTAAGAAGAGAAGGAGATGAAGAACGTTAGTTCTTCATACACTCCAAACAGAAAGAAAGGAATAAGAAGAACAGTTCTGTTCTTCACTTACCGTGGCAGAGGCTTGAATCAAATAGGTTTAGGGTTTGCTCGATCAAGACTATTTATAGGATTTTGGACGTCCTGTTAAGGTTAGTGTTCTAGTAGAAGCAATGCTTCCAATATAGAGTCCTTGCCCTATTAAATACTTACTGGATTAACATAATCCTTCCCTGGATAAGCTCCCGTGTCGAACGGAACTCGAATGGAATTAACGCCTTTGGTCAGGGCGTGTATTCTTGAATTAACGCCTCGCATAAGGGCGTTTCTTAAAAAGCGCCTTGAAAAAGGGCGTTTCGTGTTTTAAAACACGCCCAAGATAGAGGCGTTTCTTTTACTTACCCATTTGGTCGCGTGAGAACTGACGACCGTAGGTGTGGGCGTCCTTTCTTTATTCACGCCATTGGTAGAGGCGTTTCTTTATAAATTAACGCCTTAATAAGAGGCGTTATTTTTAATTTTGTTTTATTTCATCCAATTAACCCAATTCCTTTTATATATTACTTCAGTAATATATATGTTTTAATTCATTTCAATTATTCATTTATTAGGGTTGCTACACCCTCCCCCACTTAAAAGAATTTGGTCCCCAAATTCAATATATATATAATTATACACGCGGAGAGTGTAGGACATATACCTCTTATAATAACTCGGGAAATCGTTTCTTCATAGATTCCTCGGTCTCCCATGTCGCTTCGCGTTCAGGATTCTTATTCCATTGCACCTTGAGCATGGGAATAACCTTATTCCTTAGAGCTCGTATTTCTCGATCTAATATCTTCAAGGGCCTCTGTTCATATGTGAGATCTTTCTGGATCACCAGATCTCCATGCTCAATAATATGTGACGGATCGTGCACATACTTCTTCAACATAGATATGTGAAATACATTGTGTACCTCGGACAACTGAGGAGGCAACGCGATGCGATAAGCAACCTCGCCAACTCTTTCGAGTACCTCAAATGGTCCGATGAATCTTGGCGTAAGCTTGCCCTTAACACCAAATCTTCGTATGCCACGTCCAGGGGATATTTTAAGAAATACATGATCTCCAACCTGGAATTCAAGATCTCTTCTCCTGGTATCAGCATAAGCCTTTTGCCTTGTCTGAGCAACTTGTAATCTTTCTCTGATTACCTGTATCTTCTCAGTTGTATCCCTTACCATGTCTGGACCTAATAGTTGTTCCTCTCCAACTTCGTTCCAACATATGGGAGATCGACAACTCCTTCCGTATAAGGCTTCGAAAGGTGCCATTTGGATACTAGCTTGGTAGCTATTATTATATGCAAATTCAACTAAAGGTAAGTGGTCATGCCAGCTTCCTCCAAAGTCAATAATGCATGCTCTCAGCATATCTTCAACAACTTGATTAGTTCGCTCAGTCTGACCATCCGTTTGTGGGTGAAAAGCAGTACTAAAGTTGAGCCTTGTCCCCAACGAATGTTGTAATCCCTTCCAAAAATGAGAAGTAAAACGGGGATCTCTATCAGACACGATTGAGACAGGAATTCCATGTATCCTGACTATTTCTTTAATGTATAGTGCAGCTAGCACATCAATCGACCATCGGCTTTTGATTGGCAAGAAATGTGCCGATTTAGTCAATCGATCAATGATAACCCAGATTCCATCATGTCCTCCTTTAGATTTAGACAAACCCATGATGAAGTCCATACCAATATCCTCCCATTTCCACTTAGGAATATCTAGAGGATGTAGTTTTCCCGCAGGCTTTTGGTGTTCCGCCTTGACCTGTTGGCATGTGAGACAGCGTGATACATAGTCCGCTATTTCTCTTTTCATATTGGGCCACCAAAAGTTCCTCTTTACATCTTGGTACATTTTAGTTGATCCAGGATGAATAGTGTATCTTGACCTGTGAGCTTCATCTAAGATCTTCTTCTTTAATTCCGGACAATCGGGTATACAAGTTCTATCTTTGAACGATAATCTTCCATCAGAAGTTAGTTGAAAATCAGATTGTCCTTCTAATCTGCCTTTGATTTCTATTAACATAGGATCATCATCCTGAAGTGTTCGTATCTCAGATAACAAATCTGACTGTATGCTTACATGGGATAGTGTGACCAATTTGGATTCCGTGTCCAAGCTTATATTGAGCTCGGAGAATTGTTCAAGTAACCTCCATTCTTGTATCATACAATTTGCTATCTTTGCTCTCGGCTTTCGACTAAGGGCATCAGCCACATAATTACCCTTTCCGGGATGGTATTGTATACTGAAGTCGAAGTCCTTGAGATATTCTAGCCAACGTCTTTGTCTCATGTTCAGCTCCTTTTGTGAAAATAGATATTTGAGACTTTTGTGATCGGAGTATACAGTAAACTGTACCCCATAGAGATAGTGTCTCCATATCTTTAGGGCAAATACTACCGCGGCCAATTCCAAGTCATGGACGGGGTAATTCTCCTCATGCTTCTTCAGTTGACGAGAAGAATATGCTATGACCTTCCCATGTTGCATTAGAACGCATCCGAGGCCAATGCCAGAAGCATCAGTGTAGACCTCGAATTTCTCTCCTTCAATTGGTAGGGCTAAGACTGGAGCTGTGGTGAGATGATCCTTGAGAGTTTGGAAACTGCTTTCACATTCCTCACTCCATTCATATCGGATCTCCTTACGAGTTAATCTTGTAAGTGGTACGGCGATCTTAGAGAAATCTTTGATAAATCGCCGATAATAGCCTGCAAGACCTAAGAAACTTCTGATCTCGCTTGCATTAGTGGGTCTCTCCCAGTTTCTCACAGCTTCAACTTTTGACGGATCCACAGATAAACCGTCCTTGGATATGACATGTCCGAGAAAAGCCACTTCTTCAAGCCAGAACTCGCATTTGCTGAGTTTAGCATATAATTGATTTGTCCTCAAGACTTGCAATGCAATCCTCAAATGCTCTTCATGTTCTTCCTTAGTCTTAGAATATATCAATATATCATCGATGAAGACTACTATGAATTGATCCAAGTAAGGCCTGAATATGCTATTCATTAACTGCATAAAGGCAACAGGGGCATTTGTTAGTCCAAAAGGCATAACAACAAATTTGTAATGGCCATACCTGCTTCTGAATGCGGTCTTGTGAATGTCATCATCCTTGATCCTTAATTGATGATATCCCGACCGGAGATCAATCTTGGAGAAATATTTGGATCCTGAAATCTGATCAAACAATTCATCGATTCTCGGCAGTGGATACTTGTTCTTGATAGTAAGATGATTCAACTGTCGATAGTCAATACACAATCTCATGGATCCATCCTTCTTCTTTACAAATAAGACTGGTGCTCCCCACGGGGAAGTACTTGGTCTAATAAACCCCTTTCGGATTAGTTCCATCAACTGCTCCTTCAACTCCTTGAGTTCAGCAGGGGACATTCTATATGGTGCCTTTGAAACCGGACCAGCACCAGGGACTAAGTCGATGGTAAAGGCCACATCTCTTTGCGGGGGTAATCCCGGCAATTCTTCCGGAAATACGTCTGGGAATTCTCGTACTACTTGAACGTCTTCTATCTTGGTTTCCTTAGCTTCTTTATTAGTGACAAAAGCAAGGAAGGATACACATCCTTTCCTGACGAGCTTGCTTGCTCGAAGAGCCGAAATAAGAGGGGATTTGCTTCGACTCTTAGGACTAGTATAAGTCAGTTCCGGAAATTCCTTGAAAACAATCTTGCTATCACGGCAATCAACCGTTGCCTGGTATTTGGATAACCAATCTGCTCCTAGTATAACATCATATCCTTTTAGATCTAAGCAGATAAGATCAATAGGAAAATTCTTTCCTCGAACCAATACCTCACAATTTTGGTAATGATGTGTGATATCCGTCTCGTTTCCGAGAGGAGTAGACAATATTATCTTCATCCATTCTGGTTCTAGAGGTAATGGGTCAGCAAACTTCTTGGAAATAATGGAATGCGATGCACCCGTATCAAATAAGACATGTGCATATTTGGAACAAATTTTTAATGTACCTTCCACCAATCCGCCTTCTTCTTCTGGTTCGGTCTCTTGGATTGCATGAAGACGCGCGTTCCTTGTCACTGGGCGTTTACCCTCACCGTCTTGGTCATTCATTAATGGACAATCGGGAATCCGATGTTCACGACTCCCACAACGGAGACATGCTCCTAGTTTCCTCCAGCATTCTTCTGTTTTGTGACCAGCCTTGTCACAATGCTTGCATACTACGTTTGAAGGGGTAGTGGTGATAGAGAAAGGCTTGGATTTCTTGAACTTCTGATCTTGAGAGGAAGAACCTCCATTATTGGGCCTCTTCTTAAAGTTGGGTTTAAAAGAACCCGAACTTGTGACTTGCTCCTTTTTGTCTTTCCCACGGATCCTATCAGATAGTTCCGTGGCATCTTCAAGCAACTGAGCTCGGCGCACTATTTCAGTATAAACTTGAATATCCAGAGGCGCCAGTTGAGTAATGTAGTGGGGCCTAAGCCCATTAAGAAATCTACGGGCTTTCATCTTTTCCGTGCCAATTAAATGCTTAGCATATCTAGACAGTCTAGAGAACTGTGCTTCATAATCAGCCACCGATAAAGATCTTTGCTTTAATGCGGCAAATTCGGCGGCCTTCTTTTCCTGGACCCTATCAGAGAAATATTTGGCGTTGAAATATTCAACGAATTCACCCCATGTAACTTGAGTTGGGTCAATAGTAGCTTCAATCGACTCCCACCAGCATCTAGCATCCTTTTCTAACTGGAAAGTAGCTAATAAGACTTTGTCCTGATCCGTGCATTGCATAACACGGAATATACGTTCAATCTCCCGAACCCAATGCTCGGCATCGTCTGGATCGGTCGATCCCATGAACTTCGGGGGATTCATATTCTTGAATGCTTGGTGTAAGCTTCCAGCTCGTGGAGCACCACCTTGTGCTACCTGTTGTAGCACTTGGGTCATCCCTTGAAGGGTACGCTGCATGTTGCGCCATTGAGCACGTTCGGCAGCCATTATCCTACAATTACAATAGCTATGTTAGTATTATGTCACTATAATCTTATAAAGGACTCATTGATCATTTAACCCTTGGTTCTACCCACTCTCACTTGGTTAAGGGTTTTGAAACCTATCCTTGGACTTGGGTTTCCTAGGAATTGAATACCTTAGGCTCTGATACCACAAAGACTGTCACGCCCCGAGCGCGGAAGATACCCGGAGATACGCGACGTGTCTATATCAATCATGTCAATCAGAGTGGTCGTGTATTCGACACAAAGACAGAGATGCGCAAAATAGCAAGATAACCCAATCCTTTATTTCATAATGGATAGACTATTACAAATCCAATACTCTGTTAAATAAAAAGGAAAAGAATACATATTTGACTCAAGAAACTATAGAAAAGACTAGACGACACTTGTAGAAGCTCTATCACTTTCACTCTTGACCATTCCCATCCGATTGACTTCCATCGTCGTCGGACTTACCTGAAAAGTAAAAAGGGACAAACGGGATGAGCGAACGCTCAGTAGGAAATTATATCTCAAGTACTAGCAAGTGGTTTAAGTAATTACATTTTCATGGATGCAATAAAGCTATGCATGCTCGCATGAAACGACAAGATAGAGAGAATGTAATATCAAAGAAATAAGATGAACTTTCATGAACAAGATACAAGTTATTCAAGATATTCAAGCAAGTACCATTATCGAGTCATGTCAAGAACTTTGGCTATCATGTATCAAGCAAGTAAATTACCCTTTTTCGGGCCACGCATTTCATGTAAAGTCAAGTACGATTCAAGTACAAGATGTGTGTGGAATGTCCAATCAAGCAAGTCAAGTACTCGGTATAATGCCAGATACCTTATCATTTTAACTCCCATGGGCACAAGTACTTTCGGGTGCTCCTCCCAGGACCAGATCGGGCCCTATATGCGCAGGCATTTATCATGTGTTTTGACATCCACTCTTGTTTATATAGCCAATATAGAATTTCAATAATCAAGCTTGTAGATACGTATGACAACTTTGATAGAATAGAGTCCAAAATATGACAAAGGACATAGAATGGCGATAATAACGGTATAATCACGATGTCGGTAAAACTAGGTAGATTATGGTTCCTTTAACTTAGGTACCATGACAAATCAATATGGACATTCTTTATATAGAATTGAGGTCCACATGAACAGTATATCAAAGGTAAGATACCCTCATTCTTATCATAGAATTGAGGTTTACAAGAACGACATGATATGGCATGATATCATCATCCCATTAAGAATTTCTTATGATATACTCTTTGTATAATCATAAGGGCCGGTATACCATGTTTTCTTTAGATTGACATGGCAAAAACTGTGTAATGGGTTTTTAGGGTACAACCAGCTCAGTCGGCCTTGAGGGAATCCAAGGCTACGAGGAGTCTTACGGAGGTCTCTATGACTAACTCGCTAGTCCAAAGGAACGGAATGTCCAATGGAGAGCTTGTATGTCAATGAGAGTTGAGTGTGATCGATAAATCAACATGAAAACATGGGACTATACTCACGGAGTGGAGAATAGTGCCTATTTATATATATTATGATATATATAAAACCATCGGTTAGCAAATCAGATGAAAATCAGTTTATAGTAAAATAACGACTTAGGTCAAGTCGTGTCTCAAGTAATTAACGCCTAACTGAAGGGCGTTTACATATATTGCCAATTTGCAGAATTTCCATTATTTCATTAATTTATCAAAAACACGCCTTTCCTGGGGGCGTTTCTTAAAAGTTGACGACTGCAGGGGCAGGCGTCTCATCATTTACATATTCGACAGGATATAATTATTCTCAGAAATTTATCAAAAACGCGCCCTTGGAAGGGGCGTTACTTTCTAATTCCATTTTTACAGAATATGTGAATTTCAGGTTTTTAACAGATACACGCCCTAGGAAGGGGCGTTACTTTTAATATTCACGCCTTGTACTCGGGCGTTAGAATATGGAAAACGACTTTGTCCAAGTCGTGAATTTCAAGGGATTTACGATATTTTAATAAATAATATTTCGAGAGACAGGAGACATGTCATGGCAGTAAAATTTAACAGGAATTCACAGAGTCATGCAAGATATTAAAAATCAATATTTCATATGTATTGTAACTTTTAAACAGGATCAATTATTAATCATATGCGATTCTTATGAAATTAACGCCTACGTAGAGGGCGTCAAATATTAAATTGACGACCACTAGTATGGTCGTTTCTTTTAAATTAGCGCCCTAATCAAGGGCGTTTCTTTCAAAATATTTCAGAAAACGCGTGAAAACTATAATAATCATATGCATGACATGCTTATATATATATATATATATCTTGCATTAATTTCATTTGGGCTACAGTAACTTGAGAAAACCTACCTTTAATGGTTGATTTGGTTTAATCGAAGGGACGAAGAATCCCGCTGGTAGTAGTAAGAAGAGAAGGTGATTGTATTTGATGAGGATGATGAAGATATTGATCTTCTGTCTTCAGGAACTTCACCCAACAATCCATCTGTAAGGAAAAGAAAAGAAGATGAGGAAGATGGGGACATAACCGTAGTTAGGAAAAGTTTTAGAAGAACCTTACCTATGTTCTTCACAGCGTGTGCTCTCTCTTCAACCTGTAAGAAGAGAAGGAGATGAAGAACGTTAGTTCTTCATACACTCCAAACAGAAAGAAAGGAATAAGAAGAACAGTTCTGTTCTTCACTTACCGTGGCAGAGGCTTGAATCAAATAGGTTTAGGGTTTGCTCGATCAAGACTATTTATAGGATTTTGGACGTCCTGTTAAGGTTAGTGTTCTAGTAGAAGCAATGCTTCCAATATAGAGTCCTTGCCCTATTAAATACTTACTGGATTAACATAATCCTTCCCTGGATAAGCTCCCGTGTCGAACGGAACTCGAATGGAATTAACGCCTTTGGTCAGGGCGTGTATTCTTGAATTAACGCCTCGCATAAGGGCGTTTCTTAAAAAGCGCCTTGAAAAAGGGCGTTTCGTGTTTTAAAACACGCCCAAGATAGAGGCGTTTCTTTTACTTACCCATTTGGTCGCGTGAGAACTAACGACCGTAGGTGTGGGCGTCCTTTCTTTATTCACGCCATTGGTAGAGGCGTTTCTTTATAAATTAACGCCTTAATAAGAGGCGTTATTTTTAATTTTGTTTTATTTCATCCAATTAACCCTATTCCTTTTATATATTACTTCAGTAATATATATGTTTTAATTCATTTCAATTATTCATTTATTAGGGTTGCTACAAGTCAGGTCTTAGAACCCTCCAGCGGCCCGCCGAGGGAGCCCCAGGTCATAGCCTTCTCCGACCAAGACCTGGAAGGGCTGAACACCCCGCATGATGATGCCCTCGTTATCTCGGCCACAATAAACCATTGTAACGTAGATAGAAATCTGGTTGACAATGGGAGCGCCCCCGATGTATTATCTTATGACTGTTTCCTCAAGATGGGGGAAGACCCATCCAGGCTCCGCCCGATCCGAACACCCCTTTGCGGGTTTAACGGCCTGGCCACCTACCCCGAGGGAGCCCTAAGCCTGCCGGTCACCATCGGCACCCCACCCAAAACCGTTACGGTCATGGCGGACTTCATAGTGATCATGGGTATGATAGCGTACAACGCCATTTTCGGCTGGAAAATTCTCAGCCGAATAAAGGCCGTACCATCTACCTATCACCAGAAAATGAAGTTTCCCACCAAAAACGGGTTGGGGGAAGTCCGAGGTAACCAGGCCACGGCTAGAAGGCGCTACAATATCTCGGTGGAAGCCTCAAGGCCGGACGGGGGGGATAAGGGCCCCAAGGGAATCGAAGGGAAGACCGTAACCGCCGAGCCCGGTGGCGAATTGCTAACGGTATTCCTAAACGATGACCCGACCCTCGGAGTAAGGATCGGAGCCGACCTACCACCCAAGGAACAGCAGCAATACAAGAAATTTCTTTCTGAGTACATTCAGGTCTTCGCTTGGTTCGATGATCAACTCCCTGGCATACCAGAGAAGACCGTGATGCACAAGCTCTGCCTCGACCCCACCATGAGGCCCGTACAGCAACGGAGAAGGAAGCATGCGCCCGGGAAGCAGGCGATCATCAAGGCGCAGGTCACCAAGGGACAAGAGACTGGCCTCTTCAGACCAGTCATGTACCCTACGTGGCTAGCCAATGTCGTCCTGGTGCCAAAAACCACATGCAAATGGCGAATGTGCGTGGACTTCACCGATCTGAATAAGGCTACCCCCAAGGACTGCTATCCGCTACCGAGCATCGGCCAATTGGTTGATTCAACCTCGGGCAACGAGATACTCAGTTTCCTGGATGCCTATTCGGGTTATCACCAGATCAGAATGAATCCAGAAGACGTCGAGAAGATCGCCTTCATCACCGACTGCGGCGTGTACTGCTACACCCGGATGCCCTTCGGGTTGAAGAACGCCAGAGCCACATATCAGCGACTGGTAAATCACATGTTCGAGGGACAGCTAGGTCGGAACGTCGAGGCTTACATTGACGACATGCTCGTCAAGACCCCCAAGGCCCAAGACCACTTCACCGACCTTGCCGAAACCTTCGGCACGCTCCTGAAGTACAACATGAAGCTCAACCCCGCCAAGTGCGCCTTTGGAGTAAAATCCGGGAAGTTCCTGGGTTTCCTGGTCACTCAGCGCGGGATCGAAGCCAACCCCGACAAAGTCCAGGCCATCTTGGACATGCGCCCACCCACGTGCGTGAAAGACGTTCAGCGTCTGGCAGGGCGTGTCGCCGCTCTCAGCCGCTTCCTGTCCCGTGCGGCCGAACAATGCTTGCCCTACTTCAAACTGATGAGGGGACCCAAGCTAGCATCTGCTACGTTCGCATGGGATGAGGAGTGCCAAACAGCGTTCGCCGAGCTTAAGAAGTTCCTGGCTTCGCCACCGGTGCTCTCCAAGCCCGTCCCAGGCGAAGTCTTGTTGCTCTACATCTCGGCGACGCCATCCACGGTCAGCTCGGTCCTAGTCAGAAATGACTCGGGAATCGAAAGACCGGTCTACTACACCAGCAAGGTGCTCAATGAGGCCGAACGGAGGTACCCCGTAACCGAGAAACTCGTGCTAGCGTTGGTTACCTCCGCAAGGTGCCTCCGACCCTACTTCCAGGGGCACCCCATCACCGTGCTAACCGGCGAGCCGTTGAAGAAGATTTTGGCCCACCCCGAGGCCTCAGGGCGACTCGTCAAATGGGCCATTAAGCTCGGGGACTACGACATCTCGTACCGGCCACGATCAGCAATCAAAGGCCAAGCGCTCGCCGACTTCATTGCCGAAAGCACCATCCCCGCCGAGGACAGGCCTCCGACCACGACCGGGCCAACCTGGGAACTGTTCGTCGACGGATCGTCCAATTCGGCGGGCAGCGGTGCGGGGATCCTCCTGAGGTCCCCCGAAGGGATAGAGCTACAGTACGCCTTGAAATTCAACTTTCAGGCATCCAACAATGCTTCCGAGTACGAGGCCCTTATCTCGGGAGCACGCATGGCCCGACGGTTGGGGGTCGAGCGAGTCAGGATCCACACCGACTCTCAACTAGTCGCAGGTCAGGTCAACAGTGAGTATGAAGCTCGGGAGGCACCCATGATCAAATACCTTCAGTTGGTCCGGAGCCTGGCCCAACAGTTCGAGGAATTTGGGGTAGTCCGGATAGCTCGGGAGCAAAACTCTCGGGCGGACGCCCTCTCTCGATTGGCCTCCTCCCTAGACCCAGAAGGTACACGATCGGTCCTCCTAGAAGAGCTAGAGCGCCCGAGCATCGACACGGAGCTCCTCGCTGTTGACTCGGCCACTCCAAGTGACTGGCGCTCCCCCTACCTGTCCTGGCTACAAGACTCCCAAGAGCCCTCCGACCCTCGAGAGGCCCGCCGAATGAAGTATCAAGCTCGGCGCTTCGTCGTCCTCGACAACACTCTCTACCGAAGATCGTTCTCCGGTCCCCTCCTGAAGTGCCTCGGTCCCGACGAAGCAAGCCGAGCCATCCAAGAGATTCATGGAGGCCTGTGCGGAGCGCACTCAGAGGCAAGGTCGCTGGCCAAAATCCTGTTACGACAGGGGTACTAGTGGCCCACCCTGCAGCGCGACTGCTCGGCCTATGTTCAACAATGCGACCGATGCCAGCGGTTCGACCACTTGGTCCATCGGCCGGCCACGGAACTTGTCACCCTAGCCGAGCCTTACCCTTTCGCTCGGTGGGGAATCGATATCCTTGGGCCATTCCCGACGGCCCAGTCCCAGAAGAAGTTATTCATCGTCGCCATCGACTACTTCACCAAGTGGATCGAGGCCGAGGCTACGGCAAGGATCACCGAGACAGTCGTTTGGGGCTTTGTTTGGAAATCGATCATTTGTCGCTTCGGCATCCCCCGAGTGATAGTAAGCGATAACGGCCGGCAATTCGACTCTCGGTATTTTTGAGACAGATGCGCCGACCTAAATATCCGCAACCACTTCACTTCGGTCGCCCACCCTCAGGCCAATGGGCTGGTTGAAAATGCCAACAAGACTATCTTGAAAGGCATAAAAACCAGACTCGGCAAGGCTAAGGGTAGCTGGCTCGAGGAATTGCCTAGCGTACTGTGGTCGCACCGAACAACCCCTAGGACGGCAACCGGTGAAAGCCCTTTTCAGTTGGTATATGGCACCGAAGCCGTCGTTCCATTGGAGATTGCCAATCCGTCTCTCCGAGTGATCAGCTTCTCACTCGAGGCAAATGGGCAAAAATTGCTCGAGAACCTCGACCTGGCAGACGAACTCTGAGAGATCGCGAACGTCCGAGCAAAGGAATACCAGTGTCGCCTCACTCGATACTACAACGCCAAGGTCCGAGATAGACGTTTCCAACCGGGGGACTTCGTCCTCAGAAAGGCCAAAGCCTCTCGACCACTAGAGGCGGCGGGCAAGCTATCCCCCAACTGGGAAGGCCCCTACCGAGTGGTCGAGACGCTCGGAAAAGGTGCGTACAGGTTAGCGACAATGGAAGGGGAACCTATTCCTCGGACATGGAACGCAGCCGCACTACGCAAATTCTATTTTTGAAATTGTACAGCAAGATGGACGGAATAAATCCCTTTTCTTTTCATTCCAAACCATTGGTACATCAGATAGACAAATGCCAGTACATCACATAGCAAAAAGCAAAAATCCATCTAACACCGCTTCGAGGGGTCATCGCTCGACTGACTCGGTCTTGATCTCCTCGCGTCCAGCCACTGACTCTGCCTCGTGCGGAAACTGGCTCGGACAAAAGGTGGTCGACCCAGTTGGCTCGAGTGGCCCGTGACAAAAGTGACAGAGGGACTGCAGAAGGGAGGCCACCTTTAAACGTTGAGGAAAGCTACCTCCCAAGTTGGCAACAACCAGGAAAAAGGAGCGCCGTGAAGGCCTCCCCTCTTCCAATCTGCCAACTCCTTGGAAGGAAGGAGAGAGCAAGCAGCCCCCGAAGAGTGAAAGAAATGAAGAGCAGAAGAGGGAAAAAGAGGCTGCTGGGAGAGGTTAGGAGGGAGCTAGAGTCGCCTCCTCCCCTCACACGGAGGGGAGTGGCGGCAGGCTTCCCTGATGCCCCCATCCATCCTCGGCCTCGGCGCCCGCCCGGAAGCCACGCCGGAACAGAGAAAGGGTAAGAACCATGCCTTCACACGTCGAAGCCCTCTCCAGATCCACGCAGCGACCGTCGGACCCGCCTCGTGCACGCGCGGCGACCGTGGGATCCGTTCAACATTACAAGACAACAGGAGCCCACCGCTCCCCGTCGTCGGCGGCGTCATCCTCCGAAGGATCCTCCATGCTCCGAATGCAAGGGCACAACGCAGAGTGAAGAGGAAGGAGTGAGGGAAGACTGTTAGAGAAAATCCCAAGCAGTAAAGAGGAAAGGGCGCCTTTCGGTCCTTCTTATAGGCCAAAGGAGGCTACACGCCTTAAATGACCCCCCCCCTCGGAAACACGCCAAAGGATTTCTCCCCTGAACAGTCACCTCCAACTCCTCGTTTCCCGCCCTAGCGGGATTCACGAAGCGGCCTGACATTCAAAGCATGAGGGAACGGAAGGACGCCCCGTCAGAAGCCTACCAAAACAGCGTCCGAAAACCACGCAGGACATATCGGCACCTCCCAACTACTCAAGATTCGCCAACCAAATCACGGCAAGGATGGTACTCAAACAGAGCAAGTCATTTATTATCACACCAAAAGGAAACCCTCTAAAAAGAGGAAAGAGAGACAAAAGGGAAAGAGGCAAAATACATCAGGCCTCGGGCCCACTTTGACGTTCGAGAATGGTGGAAGGAGACGCGTCACCCCCGGCGCCTTCGGTGACAGCCGGCTCGGACACTGACCTCGCCTGTGCGAGAACTGTCTCGGTCGTGAGCCCTCCCGAAACGCCCGGAGCCAGTGACCCCGATGGAGGCGACCCCTCCGAATCTTCCCCGACCGACGAGGAGGAGCTAGAAACCGACTCATCCGAGTCATAACACTGGCCAAAGGGGAACTCGATCGCGGAGTTTTGCTCGTCGGCGTAGTTTACCGCCCGGAGATAGCCCTGCTTGAACCCCTTTCGAGCGCCCCAGCATAGTGCTACCTCCTAATAGGGTAGGGCGGCTTCCACCAGGTCGGCCGAGTAAGCATCCGAGCTCCTGTAACGCTCGATTGCCTCCGCCTCGATCTGCCCCGCCCTTCCGACGAGCTCGACCCGAGCCCGCTCCGCCTCGGCCGCACGCTCCTCTGCCCGGGCCCGGTCCACCTCAGCCTCAGCTCGGAGACGCTCCGCCACCTCTGCCCGATCTAGCAGCTCGGCGTGTTCGAGCTCCCAACGATTGTCTAGCTCGAGGCGACGCAGACGCTCCTCCTCCAGGGATCGGCTTGTCCTCTCGAGAGACTCTCGGGTCTTGGCGAGCTGTTCGGTCAGCACCCCGGCCTCCAGTCGGCTCGCCCGCGCCACCTCCCGGAACGCGGAGAACTCCTGCCGGAGCCCCTCACGCTCCCCCTTGAGTCGGGCCAGTTTCCTCTCGCAGCCCCCAAGGGTCCAGGCAAGGTTCGACCGCTCCTCCTCTGTCCGGGCGTGCGCCTCCGCCATCAAAGCCGCCGACCGAGCTATGACCAGGCCGCCCTCCATCATGACATCAAGGATCCCAGGGGGGGTATTGCGCTTTTCTCCCCCCTTCGTCCTTGCGGCAATCGACCGGCAGACCCGATACAGGTCGCCCGTAATGCCGAGCCTTTCTAAGGGCTCCGGCAGAGGGGACCGCTCCGCCCGGAGCACCCCGCCAGAATACTCCGCTCGAGCGACGGAACCAACCGCCTCGCGCGCCACGGTCGGTTGGGGTTGCGACGCCTCCCCGGGCGAACCCCCAACCTCGATCGGCGCCGCGGGACCGACCGCACCGGGAGCTCCAAGCACCTGGGGCTGCAACGCCCTAGCGGGCAAACCCCCAGCCGTGCCTGTCTCGGCCCGCACCTCGCCGACCGGGACATCTCCGCCTCCGGTCGATCCCCCGGCCTCGGCGTCAGCTACTTCAACATCGGCCCCCTCTACCCCCGTGGGGGGGAGAGCCGACCTATCGCCACCCTCTGAAGGGCCCCCAGTCTCCTCGGCCCCCTCTCGCCTGGCAGGTGGGGGAGCTGGCCCCGAGGGGTCGGCCCCATCTTGCCCCCGAGAGGGGAGCGCCGCCGAGCCGGAGTCGCCCCCGGCGGTAGGAGGAAGACCTGCCTTCTTGGCCCGTTTCTTGGCCTTTGCGGCCTCCCGCAACTTTCCCGCCGTGGGATCCTTGCGTTTCGTACCAGTTGGTCGTGAAGACCCCTGCCACCCCCTTGCCCTTGTCTCGGGCTTGGGCGCGACTCGCAGAAGCATCTGGTTCATCGGCCGCCGAGTCATCTCCCAGATCAATGACCTCAGCAGCTTCCTCCAGAGGTTCCCGCCTAACTTCTGCCACAAAGGGAGAAGACCCGGTCAGGAGAAAGAAAGTAACTACCATCCCAGGAGAAGAACCTCGAGAGCGGTACCTGTCGACGTCAACCGCGTAAGCAAACATAGTTCGATGTTCTCCGGCGTCACCAGCTCCTCGGTCGACTGGCGGTTACCCAGCAGACGAGCGGCCTGCCGCTCCACGTGGGGAGGGAACTCCTCCTGGCGAGGGGGAAGATTCGGATGAAAATTGGGCGAGACCAGGCATCTCCAAAACTCGTCTGTCACCTCCACCTTCACCCAGAAGAATTGGGTCTTCCACCCCTTGTGCGAGGAGTCCTTCCCTGCGAGGGAGATGCAACTCCTGTTCCTCCTCACCTGGATGAAGTAGAAGCCCTTCCCCGCCGACGGGTGCGCTTTCAACTCGAAAAAATAGTGAAAGAGGTCCAAGGAAGGAAAAATGTCGTGCTGACGACAGAGAATCCGAAAGGCGGAAAGAAGGAGATATGAGTTGGCCACCAACTGAATAGGCGCCAACCGAAAAAACTCGAGAAGCTTGAGTACAAAAGGCTCGAAGGGAAGGCGGAACCCACTCTTCCAAGCCAGGAGAAAAGTGCAAATGTGCCCCGTACGACTGTCCAGGCTCGTCTCATACGGGGCGGCGGCAGCGAAGCTGTACCTGAGAGGCAAGCGAAAGCGATGCTCCAGCTTCCTCACCTCGGCCTCCCCCAACTCACTGGCCCGATCTCCAAAGGTAGATCCGCCATCGAGCTGGAAGATGATCCCTCGCGCGAGCCCGAAGACTCCGGGGGGGAAGGAAGTTGCCGGACCGCCTCCGCGGTTATCCTCGCCAACTCCTCAAACGCCGCCGCAAGACTTTGCGTCTCCACTATGCCCTCACGGCGCATCAAGGAGCCCCAGAAGTAAAGAAACTAAGGAAAGCCTAAACCCTGCGAAGCCTAGAACGATGAACAGTGCCCAACGCCTATAAAACCCTGGAGAAAGGCGGCGCGTCGTTCCGTGCTCCGAGAAAAGGGGGGCCCCTTCGTTTCAAATCCGTCAGGATCATCATTACGGGCCCAGGCGACCACTACATGTGGCTCCATAACGCCAACAGAATTCCACCCACCTAAGCCATGCCGGTCCAAAGCCTCAAAAGCTACTCGATCGAGCCTCCATGGCTCGGGAGTAGGAGGGGGACAAGTGGAGAGGGGGATTTCTGTAGCCCACCCAAAGAGCAGCCCAACAAGACCCAACAGGGTCCAACGAGGCAAGCTCACCTGAGTGACAGCCCACAAGGCCCACTCATGAAAGAAAAGCCCAATGAACAAACACTCGAGGAACCAACTCTCCCCGGCGGCCCCTAGGCTCGGAGGGCCCGAGTGATGGTCAGGTCATAAGGAAGGTCCGGCCCAAGCCGTTTTCCCGCCCGGGAGAGACAGGCATTCGCCGACCTATCCGACCCCTCTTTCGCCGAGCTATGCTCATCGCCCGGACAGGACTGGCATTTCAGAAGCTCAGCCAGACCAGATATCATCCGTTCGTGCTGCCGTTAAGAGTCCCCAACGGACAGGGGAATCAAGAAGCCACCGGACTTCGAGGCGATAACGTTCCCACGATAAGGCCATGAAAGCCCACATTAAGGACGTAACTCCCGCCGGAGACCCCTCAGCTTGCAGGACTCCTGAAGGCGGCACACTATTTAAACCAAGGATACCCTCCGATGGAAAGAGAGCCATTAAGGTACTCATACACCCAAACTCCTGAGCAATCCGCTTCACCCTCTAGTGGAGAGGAATCTCGCGCACTAGTTTTTCTCCTCCTCATTATTGCTTCCACCACAGCTCTACTGACTTAGCCATCGGAGGGTTTTTCCCCAGGGAAACCCCCTGGGCCCTCTGATACGTTTCCCTGTCTTGCAGTTCATCTTCTGGTGATCTACAGCCTGCTCAGGATACTGCGCGAGATTTCGCCTCTTCAGACACAATGCACAGCGGAATAAAATAGGTATGGTTTAGATGGAGACAGGAAGGCACAAGGCACATGCTGCAAAGAACCATCGACGTACTTAAGTTACCAAGTCAATACATCCAAGTGAGCAGGTAGACGAGGCTATGCGAGGAGTCGATGCATCAAGTAGTGATGCCAACGACTCTACTCAGAACAGAACAATCGAGAAGGCAGCAAGACCAAAAGCACACTTAACGGAATATAGATATACCAACTTTAGTGTGAATACATTAGAGATCAGCCAAGGGTGTGAGCGAGTGTGAACGAGGTTGTACACCCTTGGCCTGAGTATACTTCCTAATACCTGAGTGCAAGAATGCAGCAGGTAGCAAGGGAAGTGTAAGAGACTGGAAAACCAATTAGTATTAGGATAAAACAAATAGTACGGATCTGAAGGTAAGAGTGTGCGATGGAAAAGCCAATATTGCATACGTTAAAGGAAGCACACGGACCTATGAATGGGAGGTAGAGGAGATGGATCAATCACACAAACATACACCCCAATACACAGGATATTTAAGGTGGTTTGGTTGTAAGACCACAACCTACATCCACCCCTCACCAAACCCGGTGAGGCTTTCTGGCTGACACACATCTTGCTCCGCTGAGCAACACAGCTTACTTTCACGGCTGAGCAACACAGCTTGCTATCCGCTGACTAAATGCTTGCCAATCACCCAGAGGAACAGATCCTCTCTTCCTCTGAAACCGCAAAGGGAACCCGATCCCTAAACAGAGGATCAGACGATCAAGATGAAAGGTTTATAGACGAACTGAAACAAAACAAAGGAAATACTGCAAGTGCAGTGGAGAAACAATAGTGACAATGTAGACACTAGCTGAAGGAATAGATCAAGACATGAGAGCTGGTGGTTGCAGCTACAAAATTAGATCCAGGGATCTATTTCTTCAAAATACAGGCAGACTGCAGGGCGGCTCTCTCTATCTCTCAGGGCTTCTCGTCTTTTCTTCTTCTCTAGTAATGCTGGACTAAGTCAGACAAGCACTAAGGCTACTCTAACGCTTCTACGGGATCTTCTTGGTAGATAGTCTAGAGCGTGGCACTTGTGGACGATGGCAGCAGCAGTAGTATGGGAAGCTAGATGTTATACATATATACAGCATGCCACGCGGTCACTTGGTGAGGAACCTTTTCCCGCCAAGTTTTCCTGCCAAGTGCTTTCTTTACTTAGAAGAAGATGCTCTGCAAGATTTGGCTTGAGCTGACTTTGTTTAGGTACAAGGATGGGATGGTGGCAGACTGTGTAGAGAGGTAGAGCAAATTCCCTTTTGATCAGTTCCAGATCTTCACATTAAATCCCTTTCAGACAAGTGGTCTTCTCATTCTACTTGAAGTGTACTTTTCTGCGAACAATGGCTGGTTGGACATCCCATTGGTCGACAGCAGGATGATGGCAAACTGCAGAGTGTCCTATTTCCAGCAGTAGACAGTTTGGACAGGCAATCAGATAAGACTTACATCGTGACAGACAGAAGTGGCTCTTCCAGTTGGATTTGTCACGCCCCGAGCCTTTTACTATAGTGGAAGACTAGCTCGAGGAACGCGAACAGCCGACATGGTAAGCCTCTTGCAAGCAAGAACGATCAGAGCGCAAGACAATCACACATAAGATGCAATTGCACAATAGTTTAATCAAACTCTCAACTTTATTTCATTAATAATCAAAATATCCAAATACAATGACTTTTCAACCTTTACTAACCTATCAGACTCAAGGAAAAAGGAAATTACAAAGACTCGATCTAAACATTATTGACTTTCCTAAGTCTTCACTCTCAGTTTGATATGACTTTTACTCGCTCTCGGACCCGCTACTTGTATAACTCGAATCCGAATTCGTATCACTTCTAT
Organism: Amorphophallus konjac; assembly: GCA_022559845.1. NCBI lineage: Eukaryota > Viridiplantae > Streptophyta > Magnoliopsida > Alismatales > Araceae > Amorphophallus > Amorphophallus konjac. Next base: position 264,382,613 of record CM040121.1, read on the forward strand.
CTCCTGAAAAGATTGGAAAATAGGTAATGAACACACTTTCCTAGTAGGTATCCTTGCATCAACATGATTAGCAATATTTAAGTAATTAGTTTTTTAGCTCTAAAGAAATAAGGTAAAATCATGCGAATGCGATTAAACCAAAGTAACACGATGATCATGTAAGATAGAATGAGCAAGCATGAATGTAACAAGAATATGATATGGCCTTTCGTGAACAAGAATGTACTAGAAAGTCATGTATCAATCAAGAATGTACTCTTCACTTAGTAGCAAGTACTTCGTGAATTTTTGTGGAATAACATGTAACAAGCTAGAAAGTCATGTACGTGTCGTAGATTTTCACTTTACGAGTCGTGGATCTTCACTTATTTATCGAGAAAGTACTCCCAACGTAATGCGACGCCAGTAGCATCATATCCCATGGTTTATAATAGTATGTTTCCGACAATCAGTCGAGGGGACTAGCATAGAGCCCTTGAACACAATCAGTGCTCGGTGTGCATCTTCAAGTATAAATCAAGCTACTTCCACGCATGTAAACAATATGGCCAAGCATGTACAATTTCAACGATAGGTTCAAGATAAAGTAATCCATCATAGGAATGCTTCTATTTGAATTAAAGAATTTCAATGAACATATTAAAACTAGGTTATGCCATGAAAATAAATCGACAGCATAACGGTTCATTTCTTAACTTTCATAATTTAAGATTAAGTATCTTGAACAATATGACAAGTCTTAGACCATCACTAATATATCTAGGAACTTTGGAATATCAACCCTTGGGTCAAACCTCGAGTTAAATCACTCAAGAACTGTGACGGTCAATTAATGGGCTGTTACATGAACGTGACGGTCTATAATTGGGCCGTTAGATCAGGCTGAATCCAGAAGAATAAATTCGACGCAGTAAATGTGACGGTTGTATACTAGACCGTTAGATGGGCCTGACGGTCGAGTAATATGTCGTTACATAGTCAAAACCAGAAAACAACAATAGCACTTTCTAAATAATTGGGCTTTAAAGGTATAACAAACTCGGCGTCCTAGTGAGAATCCCAGGCTCGCGGAGAATTACGGAGGCCTTGAAACCAGATTTCCTAGTCCATTGGAAGGAATATCCAATAGAGAAGTCCTCAAGTCCAAGAGTATGTTCCTATGTGCAAAGTGTGAACTAATGGTCATATACCGGAATATATGCCATGCACTTAGGGAAATTGACTCTATAGACGGAAAGAATGTGTACAATGTAAAACCATGATAAAACTCCGTCAATACATCAGTTAAAATCATGTTTTAATACAAAACTATAGAGTTTTAGCAATGAAATTAACATGTACTTTAAAATAACTAAAGTGCTTTAAACATACATGAATCAATTTATAAACTCAAAGTTATGAAAAATAGGTCAAACTTAGATAACTAGGCTTATTCATAAGTAAATTTGACTATTTTTAACTCTGTCTCGGGTTGACAGAACATAGTTGTTCTGACGGTCGAACATGGGCGCGTCGCAGGGCTGTGACGGTTTATCGTGCAGCCGTTAAAGTGTTGTAACGCTCCGGTTATGGTCCGTCAGAGATAACATAGTAGCTTAAGTATAACAGGGAGTGTGACGGCTTATCGTAAGGCTGTTACGTCCCTCTGAGAGTCTAACTAAAGGCCGTTAGAGTCCTGTTGACAGGAAAGTAAGAAGATAAAAGACTATGCCTTGAAACATGTCATGCTTTGAAAAGACTTAACTAATCTAGTCATGATAAAACGAAGTATAGTCCATCTAGATGCATAGGTTGCAGTGAATGAATAAGAGAATATCTTTTATCTTCATTTAAGGCTAAAGACATGCATGTATGTATAGACTTACTAAACATGAAATTCAAAGTCTATGATGCATGGAATCAATCAAAACCAGAGGGCTTTTATCCCTAGCATGATATTCTTGCCATTCATGAGATGACCTACCTCTTTACTGGGCTTTCAACTTCTAATTTGGGACTGCAAGACACGCCCTAGTTCTTTCCTTCCTATGATTTTTAAGCAACTTCACATCGCTCTAACTTCTCAATCTCTTGACCTAAGGACGTGAAATTTTGAGGGTAAGAAGGTGAAACTAAGGGGAACAGAAAGTTCTAAAGACACTTAGGCTAATTACCTCGTTTTGGTGCTCTAATCTCCTGATCTTCAGCAGACTTTCGCTCAGATTCCTGGGTTGCTATAGTCAAACCAGTAACTTTGGAAGCTTCAAACTTCTTGTGTAGTTGATCTCCTAGCACGAAATTTTGAGGAAGATTAGTCCTATGTATAAGGAATAAAAAGTTCTAAAGAACTTACCCGAAATACTATCTCCTTACCTTAGTTCCACGCGAGCCAATGTAAGGGTCGCGCAGGTCAAAACTAGGGTCTATTTATAGGGTTTTGCTAGGGTTTTGTAGATTAGACCGATTCTAAAGTTCTTGTTAAGGCTTAGATCGACTTCTGAGAGTCTTTAACACATTTACTAGTCCTCCCATCTCTATCCCAAAGTGATAAACTAGTAAAAATCTAATCTTTTTGCTTGTTCTTCCATTCACGGAACTGATAGAGTGTGACGGTTGTGTATTAGCGCGTTACATGACTGTGGCGGTCGCACGATAGACCGCTACATCCACCGTTCGCAGAATTCAACTTAATTCAAACTCTTTAATTATTTTATCCACATAATTATCTAATAAAATGATATTTATCCTTAAAATTCGTGAATAAGCTAAATAACCTTCTAGAATATGGGCCAAACTTAATGGGCTTAATCTTTAAACCTTTTGGGTTTTATTTATCAAAGTTGGACTAATATTTTAACATAATTGGGCTTTATAATCAGGTTAAGCTTTATAAAATCTTAATAAATTCTAGAAAATTCTTAAAATAATTAAAAAATTATTTATATAAATTTTGGGGCACTATAGGATTTCTGATAAAACCATCTCTAAAAGGTAGACAAATGAGTGATAAGATGGTAGAGCAAGGGTTAGACCTCGGAACGTGGTTCAGACCCCAAAATCCTTAATTTTAATGATTTGCGGTTCCTTTTTCTCTCTCTAGATGGCTCACTGATCTGACAGTTTATTGGCTTGAGGATTTCTGGAAGAACAAGGGTGTGTCGACACTTTCCTAGCAGTGTGTCGAGACATCCCTTTGAAAGCTTTGAAGATAGCTTCTGCCGGTTTCAAACACGTTCTGGTTGAACGTTGATGTGTCGACGCTTTACACTAAGTGTGTCGGGACATTTAGTGAGTGTCTTGAAGATCCATGGCTGATGTGTCGAGACAACACTAAGATGTGTCGGGACGTGTGAGTCATGTGCAGAGTTGTTGCAAGAAGGTGTTGAGACTGAAGCGCCTTGTGCAGAGATTATCACCCGAATGTGTCGACACTTTTCACTCAGTGTGTCGAGACATTGATGAATCTATATGCTTAGTCAGAACGGCTTCAACTTGAATTCTTCTAGATGTGTCGAGACATGGGTTAGATGTGTCGAGACACCACAAGAGAGTTTCTTCTGTATTTGTTCGAAGGAAGCATTGTAAAGACCTTCATCATCGTGCTTATACTTTGTCTTCATGTGTGCACGGACCTTCTAGTGTTGAAGACCTTGATTTATCACATAGAGAATGTGCACAGACCTGGTTATCTGCTGGCCAGAGGTTGCACGGACCTTGGTCTTCATAAGTGCTCAGACCTTAGTTCACAGGAATAGAACCTGCACCGACATTGATCTTCATAAGTGCTTAGACCTTGGTTCATAAAAATAGAAACCTGCACCGACCTTGTCTTGAGCTAGCCAGAGGTTGCACCGACCTTGATTGAGCTAGCACCGACCTAATGCACATACTGGCACTGACCTTGCTGAGAAAACCTGCACCAACCTGGTCTTGTGTTGACGGCAAGACTTGCACCGACCTAGTCTTGCACTGAGGCAGGACATGCACCGACCTTGGTTCGTACAAGTCTAGGTTGTGCACCGAACTTGTATGTTACGTTGACGAAGCATGCACTAACCTTGTAGCAAATGTTCACTGACCTTACTGTACTTTAGAAAAGGATTGCACCGACCTTACTTGTAGATGTGTACGGACTTGGTTTGTTGCATGCGTATAGGCCTTGTAAGGTATGAGAGAAATGTGCACCGACCTAATGTTGCCAGAAGATGCACCGACCTTGCATGCATGTGAGCAGTGATGTGCACTGACCTTATCTGCATGGATTCCTGAGAAACCATTTGCCTTGTGTTGCCTGTGCCTTGGTTTTTATGCAACCATGAATCTTGAATTCTCCCTTGATTCTTGTGTAGCCACATGCCTCATTTTCTGTGCCTTACTTAATTTCTTTCTTTCATTGTTGCCAAAGCTGGCTTGTCCTGAAATGCACGAATGTTGACATTTATCAAATGCAGGTCAAACATATTAATGAGTCATAGTCAGACATCATCAAAATAATAGAATTAAAGCATGTTACATACATGCCCAACAGATGTGTCCCCGAGGAGGAGCAACAATCTGTTTTAATCTTTTGTCATATCCTTGCTTGTGGGAGACACTTTTCTGGAAAGAAAACTACGGCTAAAGTATTACAAAGTGGATTTTATTGGCCCACATTGTTTAAGGATGCTTATGCATTTTCAAAAATATATTTGAGGTGTCAAGGAGCGGGTAACAATTTAAAAAGAGATGATGCCGCTCAGTCCCATTCTGGTAGTAGAAATTTTTGATGTTTGGGGGATAGACATTATGTGACCATTTCCACCTTCATTTGGCAATGAATATGTTTTGATGGCGGTGGAATATGTTTCGAAATGGATTGAAGCTGTTGCTACTAGGACCAATGATCATAAGGTGGTGATGAAGTTTATAAAGAAGAACATCTTTTCTAGATTTGGTTGTCCTAGAGCTATCATTAGTGATGGGGGTTCTCACTTCACGAATTTTCAATTCCAAGATTTGCTTCACAAATATGGCATTACTCATAAGCTTGCTACCCCCTATCATCCCCAAACCAGTGGCCAGGTTGAAGTATCCAATAGGGAGATAAAGAACATTTTGCATAAGACAGTTAGGCCGGATAGGAAAGACTGATCCGAGAGACTAGACGATGCATTATGGGCCTATAAAATTACATTTAAGACTCCCATTGTCATGTCCCCATACCGCCTCATTTTTGAAAAAGCCCGCCACTTACCGGTAGAGCTGGAACATAGAGCATATTAGGCCATTAAACAAGTCAATTTTGATCTTACTCAAGCTGGGTCCCAAAGAGCTCTACAACTTAATGAACTGGAGGAATTACGTAATGAAGATTACGAAAATTCTAAGATTTATAAAGCTAAAACTAAGACATTTCACGATAAGCATATTCACATGAAAACTTTTTCTGTTAATCAAAATGTTTGACTTTTTAACTCAAGGCTACGCTTGTTCCCTGGTAAGCTCAAATCCAGATGGGATGGACCATTTGTTGTCGTTAAAACTTTTGACCATGGTGCTGTCAAAATTTGAATCCTAAAAATGGTCACATTTTCACTATCAACGGTCAAAGATTGAAACCTTATTTGGAAAATGATCAGTTGTAAAAAGAATCCATTGTTCTAAGTGATCTGGAATAAAATCTTCGTGAGCTTTCATGCGTCTGACTGAAGACGGAAAACTTAGCGCTTCTGAGAGGCAACCCAAGGTTCTTTGTTATTTGATGCTTTGTTTTTAGTTTATTTTTCAGTAGACAAGCCAAGAAGAAGAAGCTGTCGCCATTATTCTAAACCCGCACGCCAGGTTGTATCATTCCATCTCAATAATATTTCTTTGTACATTGTTCTATTACTTTCTATTACATATGCCATTGAGGACAATGTCATTCAAGTTGGGGGGGAGAGAAAATTTCATGATGCATATAGTACAACCTGATAGGAGTTCTGTCTTGCATATCATCATTGCATGAAACAAAAAAATGAAATCTCCAATTAAGTTTTCTTGATTCATGCTTGAATTGAAAGTGATTCTAGAATAGAAAAGACTAGAGAGAAGGATGAAGGAAAACTTATTTCAATCTAGCCATAGAATATTGATATAAGAATCGCTTTAAAGTTCATGTGCACTTTAGAAAAGAAAAGTCACTCTGCATGCTAATGAAACAAGCAGGACAAGCCTTCTGCTATTTTAGGTATTGCACCTGAGACTCTACACTTCTTGAAGAAGAGATCTTTTAAAATCTTTCTGCCAAGTTATCTATTAAATAAGTGCAAATGGCACAAAAGAAAAAGAAAAAAAAGAAGAAAATGGAAAAAAGAAGGAAGAGAGAACACCATGAAAAATGCCCCTAGTCTTAGTAGCCGGGCCTACTATACTTCACCTAGGACGTGTTGAGGTTCGCGTCAAACGGAAAAGGGAACCGTGATCTGTGTAACTGGGCATGCTTCTCCTAAGGTAAGAGTCGAGGTTCATGTTAAACAGTGAAGGGTAGTGCAGGATCATGTGTGTAGAAAAATAAAAGAGCCCCAAGGGACAAAGAAATAAGGCAGACAAAAAGTTAGTGTGCTTAATGCTCTGAGTTAGGAGGTTCATGGTTGAAAGGCGCTTGTTTGGAATAGCACATGGGGGATGTAATTGTCTATACTGTAGATTTAGTATTACACATGCACAATTGCTATTGAACTTTGATTTGTATTCTTGATCATGTACTTTAATTTCCAATCTAAGGTTGGTGTGCATTAATGATTCTGGATTCCTAATCTTTGGTTGATTTTGTGAAGGAAAAGTTGGATATGAAAGTATGGACTTTGTAAACTCTTGTTGGTCCTAAATTTTAATTTATTTGCATTACTAAGGGACTAGCAATGAGTAAGTTGGGGAGCGTGATAAGTGCTATATTTTGTATCATAACTTGCATCACATTTATCATTTTTGAGCATTAAATGAATAAAGTTGTGCAACATGAGCAGTTAATTTCATTCTCACAAGTAATTTGAGTCTGTATGCATTTTATCATCTTTGTAAGTCAAAATGACCATGTGAGAAATATTGAATAATTTGTAAAATTATTTGAAATCTATTTTTAGATGAAATATGTTGATTATTAGAATTTTTTGAATTTTCAGGAAATATCGACCGGTGGATCAGACGCCATTTCTGAAGCATTTTTTATGGAAAAAAAGAAAAGCTAGAAACTAAGAAGAATTAGCGACCGTTGAAGCAGGCGTAATTTCTTTGGAAAAGAATGTGCGACCGTTCAAGCAGCCGCTCATTCAATTATATAAAAAATCAGAAGAAAATGAAGAAAATTGGAACAAGAATTAGCGACTGTTTGCATAGTCACTAATTACTTGATTTATGAAAAAAGAAGAAAATATCAAAATAAGGAAACAAGAATGGGCGACCATTATGGAAGACGTTATTTAAATTTGCGCCCACAAGGTTGGATGCCATTTCTTTTGCAAGAAGAAACGGAAACGGGAAGGTCTCTTTGAAACAATCTTACTATCATCATCGTTATCCTTCCATGTTTTGATCAAGGGAGAGTCTATCCATGGCAAGAGCCCTAATTTGAGCAATCAACTATCGCTGCAAAATCGGATCTGAAGACATCAATCGTGAAGGTTTTCTGTGCCCTATAAAAGGTTTTTTTTTAACTCCAGTCAATACCTGAGAGACAAGACGACCGGAGTGATCAACCCTAAGAGAATAGGGAAGGAGCGCTCCAACGCCCCCATATATAAGCAAAAGAAGGTTACAAAAGGTGACTAGGGATGGAGTGAGGGGCAGCCTATCATCAAGACGATATGGCCCTTTGACAACAGTGGGGAGCTCCTCCCAAGATGACCAAAAGGAAATAGATGACAAGTAACAACCAAGGCCGGCTAGCATGTCCGCAACTTGGTTGGCCTCCCGGTAGACATGAGCAATAGATGCATGGAGCGACCTAGCCAAGAAGTCCACTTGCCACATAACGACAGTCAGCCGCCAAGGGCAAGAGAACATGCGAGTGGCAATGTGCGCAAGCACGAGGGAATCTGTTTCCACCGTGACTAAGCGGATACCACGTTCCTTACAGCAAAGGAGCCCATCTCGGGTGCCCTATAAAAGGTTGCCCGAGAGCCACCAGAGGGGGATCTTTGGCCTTTTACATGCTTTCTTGTTCATCTTTTCAATTCACTTTCTTCTACAAAGTTCTTTATTTTTAAGTTTTCTGCAATTTCTTCCTCTTCCTCCAATTCTCCTCCATTTTCAACTTATTCTCTGATTTTTAAAGCACGGTTTTGCACTTTTTACTATTCATCTACGATTTTTCATAGTTCTTCTCTCCCAGTTTTTACACTCTTCTGATCCCCATCTCCCTCTTTGTTCTTCATCAATCTTCTTCATCTTCTCAAGCTCTTCAACTCTCTCTTCTTTCACATCCTCTAAATCTCTCTAGTTTTTAAGTTATTTTCTTTCTTCTTAGTCTCTATTTTTCTCTTTTTTTATTGTGTCTACTTTTCCACCGTACCTCTATCTTCAGCTTTTTCTCTCTGTTCACTCTCTTTCATAACACACTCACGCACACACATGTTTTAATTCTTCCTCCTCTCTTCTATCTATTTCTCCCTTCTCCATTATTCATCTAAACCCCTTTGGCAGAGATTCTTCCTTCGGTCCTCTCGACTGTGTCTATCTCCACGGCGGGACGGTTCACTCAAAGGCTTGGCAAGGAGTTGGCGGCGCTCTTCATCCAAATTTCTTGGTTTTATTTCCTTCCCTCTTCTTTTTATTTTCATTACAAGTTGTAATTTAGAATTTTCATACACATTGTGATCTTTCCTCTTAACAATTACATTCATCTTATGGCAATTGTATTTTTCTATTTCCTCTCTCTCTTTCCAATTTCTCTTCTTGACCCACTCATCTTCTTTAGATAATTTTAATTTCAAGAAATTTTATTTTTCTTTTCAATCTCACTCAAAATTCGGATCTTTCAAATATAGGGATTTTCCATCATGCTTAATTGAAATTTTTCTTCTCCGTGGGATCGACCCGTTCTTACCACTTTACTCTAATTCAAATCTTTTTAAGTGAGCGAATGCGGTTATTTTTGAGATTGTGGCACGGCTTTTCAACGATGAGTTAGTGGCTATCACCCTATCTTTATTACTAGTGCGACCAAAACAACGGAGAGAAAACCAGCTATACCATTACCCTCGTAGCCACGCCATTGCTGTCAGTCCGGCCAAGCATGGTCTCCTCACCATGTACCAACTTCGAGGGTGCATTCAATAGATCATTGCCAGGCAAGTCTACAATCTTCATACTATCCTTGCACATGTGCTCCGTCTTCCTAAACATATCAACACACATGAACATCATAAAGTTTGATTCAACTCATTCTATTAAACAAAGTGAGGGCCTGTTTGGATGGGCTGCGCAAGATTTCAAATTACTGAAAATCCCTGCAATAGTACCAGTCTGACAATAAAGGGATTTGTGTAGGGTTTGCCCAATTGCATATGGGCGGTCTTCAGGCATTTGAAGCGTTACGGTCTTCAGAAAGGGTTAACACCTTGAAAATATCGGTTATGCCCATCATCGCTTTACCCACTACCCTTTTTCACTTTCACCTTTCCCCTCCTTTATTCCCAGGTAACACCTGCAGCGATCCCTTCCCTGCATACTCCCCTGTCACCAACGATGCTCTTCTGAGGCCGTGGATGCTCCCCTGAGACTGCATGTGTTCCCCTAAAGGGTTGACATATGCTTTGCCTTGAACCCTGGTCATGCATGTTCTCCTGAGACATCAAATGTTCTCCTGAGGCCGTGCATGCTCGCCGGAGACTACATGTGCTTCACCAAAGGGTTGACATAAAATTACCTTGAACCCTTGACTGCATGCTCCCCTTTCACCAAAGATGCTCTCTTGAGGCCGTGGATGCTCCCCTGAGACTGCATGTGCTCCCCTAAAGGGTTGACATATACTTTGCCCTGAACCCCTGGTCATGCATGCTCCCCTGAGACATCAAATGCTCTCCTGAGGCCATGGATGGTCCTCAGAGACTGCATGTGCTCCCCTTGATCGTTGACATCAAATTGCCTGGAACCCGGTTGTAATGCCCCGAGTTTTTCAGACACTTTTCGGATCTGGATCCGTGGGTTTCGAATCAGTTTTGGGGGTCCCAGAACGTGTTTCGTGATTTACACATGTTTTCCCTAACGAACCTATGGAACCCTATGTAGGGCAAACCGTTGCGTTCTCCTACTCCGAGACAATACTAGTGCGTCTGACATGTTCCGAGGATCAAGGAAATATATTTTTTTATTTTTTCATACTTTTTAGAAAATCCAGATTTTCTATAAATACCCCTCCTTTTCTTTTTCTTTTTCTCTTCTTCTTCTTTCTTCTTCTTTCTCCCCAGTGAGCGTCGATCGTAACCCCCTTTCTTTCTCTCTCCTCTTCCGACGACGACCGCGTCGTGCTCCCCTCCGGCTGCAGATGGCGGTGAGACGACGACGTGGCGGCGACGGCGGCGGCTAGGCGATCATGGTGGCGTGCGGTTCGTGGGAGCTCGTGGGAGATCGAGGGTTTCAAGCAAGGTTTTTGAAGATCGGCGGCGATCCGTCGCATTTTGGGTGACCCCGAGGTAGGGTGACGGATCCTTAGCTCATTTACCATCTTCCCCATGATTTCTAGGCCGAGAGGAGGTCAAGAGGTGTTCATTTGAGCCGGGGAAGGGAAAACCATGCTTTGGGGTTTAAGCGCCGGATCTAGAGATTCACCGCGTTATTTGGTGGTTTGTGGGCATCAAATGGTGCCATGGGGCATGGGGAAGGGTTCCCCTTTTGTTTCCCCTCACCTGGGGGTGAATGGGGCGTGGAATGGCATTTTTTTGACATTCCCGCCGTTCTCGATTTTCCGGAATGGAAGTCGCCGTTCCTGGGACCGTTTCTTGCTAGAAGCGGCCCCAGAGACACCGTTTCCTGGCGCCCAGTGACGGTTGGGCCTAGCGGTCACCCGATAGACCGCTAAAGCCAAGTGGCGGCCTATCGGCCAATCACTTTCCCCGTGGGCCAGCGTGGCCTTCGAGGCATTTTTGACAGTTGGCTTTTGACCGTTGGAGATTTTTGGGACCAAGCAGTCGCGGGGGCGACTGCTTACTCCCACCTGGCGGTCCCAGAGAGGACCGCTTCTTGTCCCAAACGGTCGTGAGACAACCGTTTCCCCCTTCCCAGCCCCATGGCTAGCGGTCCCCATGAGACCGTTTATGCCTGTAAGCGGCCCAGGAGGATACCGTTTTTCCCCTGATGAGCCTTGCGGTCCAGAGAGGACTGTTTCCTCTTTGTGGCGATCTAGCACTAGACCGTTTTTGCCTAGAAGCAGTCTAGAGTGGACCGCTACCTGTATTTTGTCCAACCGGAGTTTGTTTCTTGCCGATTCAAATCTCGGGCGAGTGGACCTCGATCCCTGTGTTGACCTACGGTCCGACTGGTGCTAGGCGCCTTATGGGGACTGTACGTGGGTGCCGTGGGGACCCCGGGAGTGGCGCGATTCGGCTCACGTCACCGTGAGTTGGTGTCGGTATGAGGAGCGGTCCTTGTACTTTGCCCGGTTTAGACGTTGTTTTCCGCTAGCTAGAGAGTCTGCTCTTTCAGCGACCCACCACTAGTCGTAGCCTTCCGACACGAGAGTGGTCCCACTAGAGAGTGGTGGCGAGGCTACCCCGAGAAACGATTTTTAGATTGGTTACCGTAGGGCCCCACGTCTTGTATCCAGAGTTCGGCTGAGGGGAAAACCAGTCAGAGGGCCTAACCTAGGACGCATGATTTGTGTGTGCACACGTGGTCGGGGGCGGTGGACATGCACTGACGAGCGCGACCCCAGCCAGTCCTTGTTTTGTGGTTACATGTACGGGTCCCCGTTCCGCCAGGGTGCAATGAGGGAGACACCTGAGGCGCGGTCTAAGACGCTAGGGGACGCATCCGGCCTTGCTTCTAGTGGGCGGTACTCCTATCTTTGTCATGTAGCGACTCTTGATGTTCTGTCAGGTTGTCTCAATTTTCGTGCCGTGTGGTCGGTACTAGACGTAGCTGAGCTTTTCCATTTATTTACTCTTGTTGCTCCATAATCTACGTCTCAGTAGTGTTCTCTCTATAGCTACCTCCCGCGTAGTTTCTCGTTTTGCGAGGTAGGGGTCCGGGTGATTCCTACTGAGCCTTTTTGTTGTGAGGCTCATTCCCTACGTTTTTCCGTGGTTTCAGGGGAGCGCTCCAGAGGCTCCACGTGGTTCTAGTGCCTAGGGTTAGTTACCAGTTGCCAGTTGCCAGAGCCGGTGTATGTCCCGTGTAGTTGTACTTTTCTTTCTGGACTATACTAGTTGTGGACTACTATTATATGTTAGACTGTTGTTATATTATAGACCATGTAATTTGTTTAATGTTATTTATTATTTCCTGCTTATTCATATTGATTGTGTAGTTTTGCAATTATTTTAGATTCTTGTGTATTTCCACACCATCCCTTTAACCCTTCCGACTCTTCGGGCTCATGGGTGACAGTTTGAGATTTGGGTTATCGGGCCTTCCCGGTGTTCGGATCTCGGGTCGTTACAGTTGGTATCAGAGCAGCGGTGGTGGATATATATAAGAATCATAAATAATTATAGTGGTCCACTAGTACACAATGATGATGTATAGTCGGCACTGGCTTAGGGCATCGTATGTTTTATTGATTTTGCCATTTTCCGTGACTTCTATCTTTTACAACAGGTGAGTATGGCGCCAAGGCGGAGGCCACGCTCTCAGCAGGGACAGTTGACAGAGGAGCAGGAGGAGCAGAGCAGAGTGCCACCAGTTGCCACTGAGGCAGGGGATACAGCGAGAGTTCCGGGGGCAGAGGATTTCTTTCGGAGTATGTTTCAGTTTATGACTCAGTAGTTCGACGGAGATGCTGGTGAGGGCTCATCGTCTAGGGGTGGGCCTAGCCGTGCAGTGAGGGACTTTTTACAGTTCCATCCACCCTACTATGGCGGCCAGCCAGACCCAGATGTGGCCCGAGATTGGCTTGATGAGATGGAGAGAGTGTTCAGTTCCATGAACGGCGCTGAGGAGGATAGGGTGATGTTGGCTTGTAAACAGTTGCAGGGTTCGGCTCGAGCTTGGTGGTCTTCAGAGTGGAAGACGTCCTTTCAGTCGCGTTCCCTTCAGCAGGTCGCGTGGAAGGACTTTGTTAGGGTCTTCGAGCGTACTTACTGCCCATCCTATGTTGGTACGCAGAAGATGCGCTAGTTTCTAAAGCTGGTTCAAGGCGACATGTCAGTGTTGCAGTACAGGGCTCGGTTTGTTGAGTTAGGCCGTTATGCTCCCCATATCAGGGAGAATGAGGGGCTGAAGACCGAGCAGTTCATCCAGGGTTTGAGGCAGGATCTGACGCACCTCTTGATGGCGAATGCTGCCACTGATTTGGAGACGTCTTCCCATGTGGCGGCATCATTGGAGCTGGATATGCAAAAGATCCGAGGACAGGTTGGCCAGGGGCAGTCCCAGTCAGGCCACAGCCAGCAGACGGCTACCCAGCAGCAGAGCACCTTTCAGCACGCTACGGGTAGTTCGGGAACATCGGCGTCGGCGATGTCAGCGGTAGGATTTGCATCTTTTGGCTCGAAGGTCAAGAAGTTCTTCAAGAGAGGTTTTGGTAAGAAGTGCAAGGAGGGCAGAGATCAGAGGTAGGCGTCTGTAGGTAGTGTTCAGCAGCCGATTCCTTATCAGCGTCAGGGATCAGTTGGTGGTTCGCGGGGGTCGTGTCCCCGGTGCGGTGATTCTCACCCGCTCAGGCAGTGCACGGCGCCAGTGATTTGTTTCAGATGTGACCAGGCAGGGCATATGGCACGTGACTATCCTTTGAGGCCGCAACAGCAGCAGTAGTACCCTCAACAGCTGCAGCAACAGCGCCAATAGCAGGGGCAGTATCGGCCACTATCCCGGTCAGTGAGTGTGGGCAGCCAGAGGTCTCGGGGCAAGATTACACACATGACCATGCCAGAGGCAGAGTCGTCACAGCTTATGGAAGGTACTGTTATGATTTTCAGTTGCGCAGCTCAGGTTTTGTTTGATTCTGGCACGTCGTATTTGTTTATTTCGGAGGATTGCGCGCTGAGTATTGAGGAGCCGATAACCCAGATGTCCTGTGATTTGGCGGTGGAGCTGCCTACTGGTGATTTTATGATCACCCCGTATTGTTTTGAGAAGGTGCCTGTGTGGGTGGAAGGGCGGAGCTTGCCGGCCAGGCTTTATGTGTTGCCACTTCAGGACTTTGATGTGATTTTGGGCATGGATTGGCTCGAGGCCCATCATGCCTTAGTGGATTGCGGCTCAAAGAAGGTTTATTTCCGGCAACTTCGAGGACCCACCTTCTATTTCGAAGGTATCCAGTCTTCCTCTTCCCACTTTCTTATTTCGGCTATTAGGGCTCGTCGTTGGCTCAATGCGGGTTGTCAGGGTTTTCTCGCTTCTGTGGTCATGGTGGACCAGTCGGAGCCGGATGTGAAGGACATTCCGGTAGTCTGCGAGTTCCCCGATGTTTTTCCTGAGGATTTACCTGGCTTACCTCCCCAGCAGGAGATCAATTTTGTTATCAAGGTTGTGCCTGGTATGGGGCCTTTGCCGAAGGCTCCTTACTGTATGGCTCCCGCTGAGCTGAGAGAATTGAGGGCGCAGTTGCAGGAGTTGCTGACCAAGGGGTACATTCGTCCAAGTTTTTCCCCTTGGGGTGCGCCAGTATTGTTTGTGAATAAGAAGGATGGTAGTCTGAGGTTGTGTATTGATTACCGGCAGCTGAGTGAGGTGACCATTAAGAACAAGTATATGTTGCCACAGATTGATGACTTGTTCGATCAGCTTCAGTCTGCTCGAGTGTTCTCGCAGATTGATTTGCGGTCCGGTTACTATCAGCTACAGATTTGTGAGTCTGATATGGAGAAGTCTACGTTCTGCACGAGGTATGGGCATTATGAGTTTTTGGTGATGCCGTTTGGGCTCACCAATGCCCCCGCAACATTCATGGATTTGATGCATAGCGTGTTTCGTCCCTACTTGGATCAGTTTGTGGTCGTGTTCGTGGACGACATCCTTATTTATTCGCAGTCTGCAGAGGACCATGTGTACCATTTGAGGGTTATGTTGCAGACCTTGCGAGATCACCAGTTGTATGCGAAGCTTAGCAAGTGCGAGTTCTGGCTTCGTGAGGTGAACTTTTTGGGGCACGTGATTTCTGGTGATAGTATTTCCATGGATCCAGCCAAGGTTGAGGCATTGATGCAGTGGCCGAGGCTGGGGTCTGTGATGGAGATTCAGAGTTTCTTGTGGCTTGCAGGCTATTATAGGATGTTCATCCAGGATTTTGCTCGTATTGCAGCCCTGATAACTAGGCTTAAGAGGAAGGATGTGCCATTTGTCTGGACTGATGAGTGTGAGCAGAGCTTTATGGAGCTGAAGAGGTTGCTCACCTCAGCACCGGTGTTGGTGTTGCCTTCTGGATCAGGAGGTTTTGTATTGTGTACATATGCTTCTAGGATTGGGTTGGCTGTCGTGCTGATACAGCACGGTAGAGTTATGGCGTATGCATCACAGCAGTTGAAGCCACACGAGGAGAACTATCCTACCCATGACCTTGAGTTGCTTGCTGTAATCTTTGCATTGAAGATTTCAGGGCATTATATGTACGGCGAGAAGTTTGAGGTGTTCACTGACCATCAGAGTTTTAGGTATGTGTTCACTCAGAGGGACCTTAACCTCAGTCAGAGGAGATGGATGGAGTATATGAAGGATTATGTCACACCCCGAGCGCAGAAGATACCCGAGGTCGTGGCCAGCTTAAATAGAACAATTCAATCAGAGCAGTCTACATATATTTTTTTTGACAAAAGATAGAGTGCGCAATTTATCTAAATCATAACCAAGAATTTATTTCCAATATGATACTAATGTCCAAGGTGACAATTATCCAAATAACCAAAAAGGTGGAAATTCTAATCCATGACATTCCTTATTCGAGTCTAACTACTAGGCTACAAGCCTTAACAAGCTTCAGTCAACTAAACTGATATAACTAAAAATACATAAAAAGGACTCAAGAAAATCAAAAGACACGACTAGCTGGCAGTAGATGATCAGTGACTCTAGCACTCTTCACTCGGTCTCATTCCTATTTAGGTGGATGTCGCTATCCGAATTACCTGAAAATGTTAGGAAGCAACTAAATGAGTGAATCGCTCAGTAGGAATTACATCTCAAGTTCGAGCAGTCTTTAAGTGATTTACATGTTATATGTAATGCAAGTATAATAATGTACGATGAACAAGTACAAAAATCAGGTATACGGGTATATCTATGCATGATAAACAAGTAAGAAGTCAAGAACTGTATAGAGAGAGTATCGCATGATTTCAAGTATTTGACAAGCAGTAAATCAAAAACTTTATAGATGTAGATGCCACTTTTCAAGCAAGCAAGAACTCATGTACAAGTATGTAAGAGTCATGTTCAAGCAAGTAAAAGTTTGTGTTCAAGCAAGTAATATCAAGTACGTGTCAATGGAATTGGCTATTTCAATCAAGCAAGTACTTCGCCCTTTTTCGGGCCACGCAAGTCAAGTATCGCCCGTTCCAGACCACGCAAGTCAAGTCAAGCAAGTAGAGAGAGAGAGTAAGTGTGGAGTGTCTGAAGTCAAGCAAGTCAAGCAAGTACTTCGGTGCAATGCCAAACATCGTGGTCAATAAACTCTCATGGGCACAAGTACCTTCGGGTGCTCCTCCCAGGACCAGACCGGGCCCTATCTGCACAGCATTTCATGTATTTCTTTTGACATCCACTCTCATTTATAGCCAATATAGAATTTCAAGGGTTGTCATTGTAAGAGTATAAGGTAGATTCCAGGAATAGAGTTCAAAGGCATATATGATGCAGGAACATGTACTAGGGTTATATCGGTACGAATCACGAGATAAATCAGGAATCAGAATGAAGATTGGCAGCTAACTGAATTGGCGTCTGGGGGTTGGCCCCACTTTCAATCAATTGGCGACTGGGGGTTACCCAGTCTTTCATGAAATTGGCGTCTGAGGGTCAGGGTATGTTTCAGTCAATTGGCGCATGGGGATTAGCCCCTCTTTCAAGCAATTGGCATCTGGGGGTTGGCCAGTTTTTCAAAATTTTCCATTTTTCAGAAAATATATATATATATGGAATTGGCAGTCTCTCTGAGGGGTCTTCATTTAATTGAAGTCACCTCAGGGTGTCACTAATTGAAGAATTGAAGTCTTCCCGGGGTGTCACCATTCAATGAATTGAAGTCTTCCCGGGTGTCACTATTCAATGAATTGAAGTCTTCTTGGGTGTCACTATTCAATGAATTGAAGTCTTCCCAGGTGACTTCATTTAATTGAAGTCTCCTCGGGGTGACTTCATTTGAAGAATTGACGTCATGGCTTGGGACACTAATTGAATTTAGGTGATTTACACCGGGCAGGTACATTCTGTGACTCAAAATACTATTCATACCCTAAAAGTTTCTCGAAAATAGGAAGCAAGGATATGAATTGGTAGAGAAAATTCTCAGGAGTTCAGAATCATGCTCATACAAAATTGTTGGGTTTTAGTTCCAGAGATATAAAATTTCTAATGTGATGTTTATTTTTTTCTAAAAATGGAATTGGCGCCTCCTCATGGTGTCTTCATTTAATTGAAGTCTCCTGGGGTGTCGCTAATTGATGTAAAGGGTTTTGATAATTGGCACGCCTCTGCAATGTCTTCAATTAATTGAAGTCACTGCAGAGAGTCACCAATTGAGCCGTTTTCAAGTGAGTCATGCTTCGCATCAGAGAGGTACATTTTGAGATACAAGTTACTGTTCATATTTTCAGAGTTTCTCCGAATCGGGAATTAAGGACATGGACAGGTAGAGAAAAATATCAGGATCCCAGAAATATATTCATGCAAGAATTTTATGGCTTAGTTCAATATATATAGATTTTTTGAATGTGTTGATTAATAACTTCTGGAAATTTCTGGAAATTGAATTGACGACACTTCATGGTGTCTTCAAATAAATGGCACCCTGGCTTGGGGCGCCTCTTCAGGAAATGGCGCCATGGCTGGGGGCGCTATTCACCTGAGGGCTGGACTTTCTGGGTTTTTAAAATATGTATGTATCTATTGTAACAGAGGTTATATACTAGGGCTAAAACATGATTATTTGAGGTTGTAAAAACTAGTATGATAGGATATGTTCAAATCCAGTAAAATCAGTATAACAGACTATGTAACAAACATGGAAAAACTGATGTAACAAGCTATAGTTGGTTTAAGTAAAACCCGTGTAACATGCTATATAGTATGTTATACTTAAAACCCGTGTAACATGCTATAGGAGCAGGCTGCATGGCATGACATACGGAGTATACTAGCATGTTGTATTGTCCTATTTTAGCTACGGGTTGTACTAGATCTTGAGAAAACCTACCTTTTTGGTGTGATTACGTGGTACAGATGAAAGAATAAGAAATCCAAGGATGAAGCCACACGTTCTCCGCCGCGGTAAAGCTCCAGCAGCATGACGTAGAGTGTAAGAAGGACGCTCCTTCACATCTTTCGAGGGAAAGAAGGGAAATATTCCCTTCTGTAAGCAGCACTAATGATGGCAATAGCCTCTGCCAGTGCTACGGAGGGAATCAGTTATAGGAAATCTAGTTGCCAACGCAAAGCATTGGTTTACTGCCTTGCGGATCCGGTTGGGGAACAAGATCCTAGACATGGTGCTTTGCCAGCCAAATGAGGTTGTTCGTGCCTCAACCTTCTAGAAGCATTTTGGAAATGACGTCCTGGTAAAGGGTCGCCCATTCATTGGGTGATCCTATTCATGTAAAAGATGCCTCTGCATGAGGTCGTCCATTCTTCATGGCTTTAGACAAAAATGCAACCTTCATGTGTTGGCCTTCATGGTGTATATATATATATATATTAATACTATAGTGGGATGGTGGCCCCAAGGTTCAATGACGACTTGTATAAGGGCTTTCTTTTGGGTGAATGGCGCCTTGGCAAAGGGGAGTCCATTCATTTGGTTTTTGGGAACGCACAGCCCCTTCACGTGCATATAATAATGGTGTTGGATGAGGGCCCCAGAAGATAAATGGCACCTCTCCAAAGGGGCTTCAATTTGGTGAATGGCGCCCTGGTAAATGGGCGTCCATTCCCTTTGTGTTGGAAAAGTAACCCCACTTACGTACTACCCATGTGTTGGCATAAAGTGATGTTGGCTTATACATTTATATAATAGTCCTCATAAGGTTTGGTTCTTTATACAAGGCCTTCATGTAGGATTCTTTAGGAAGAAGTTTAATTTCTCTATTGCTTTATTGGGGGTGCTACACCCTCCCCCACTTAAAAGAATTTGGTCCTCAAATTCAACTGTATATGCGGAGATAAGAAGGGTGCAAAGTACTTACAGACTAGAGTAACTCCGAAAATCTTCTTTTCATAGACTCCTCAGTTTCCCATGTAGCTTCTTGTTCTAAGCATCGATTCCATTGGATTTTCACTATAGGGATCGTCTTATTCCTTAGAACTCGAACTTCTCGGTCGAGGATCTTCATTGGCTTTTGCTCGTAGGTAAGATCCTTCTGTATCACTAAGTCATTGTGGTCAATGACATGGAAAGGATCGTGCACGTATTTCTTCAGCATAGAAACATGGAATACGTTGTGCACTTCTGATAGTTGTGAAGGTAAGGTAATACGGTAAGTCACCTCGCCTACTCTTTCCAGCACTTCGAATGGACCAATAAACCTTGGTATAAGCTTGCCCTTAACACCGAATCTTCTAATACCTCGACCGGGAGATACCTTGAGAAAAACATGATCTCCGACTTGAAATTCTTGATTTCTTCTTCGGTTGTCAGCATAAGATTTCTGCCAGGACTGTGCTATCTTTAACCTTTCTCTAATGAGGTGTATCTTCTCGATAGAATCTCTTACCATATCAGGGCCTAGAATTTGCTTTTCACCTACTTCATCCCAGCATATTGGAGATCGGCAACTCCTGCCATACAGTGCCTCAAAAGGTGCCATCTGGATACTGGCTTGATATCTATTATCATATGCAAACTCGGCTAGGGGTAAGTGGTCGTGCCAACTTCCGCCAAAGTCTATAATACATGCCCTTAACATGTCTTCAACAACTTGATTCGTCCTTTCCGTCTGTCCATCTGTCTAGGGATGGAATGCAATGCTGAAGTTGAATTTCATCCCCAGAGAGTGTTGTAGACTTTTCCAGAAATGAGAGGTAAAGCGTGGGTCTCGGTCGGATACGATTGACATGGGAACTCCATGCAATCTAACTGTCTCTTTGATATACAAGGGAGTAAGGACATCAACCGACCATCGGCTCTTGATAGGTAAGAAATGGGACGATTTAGTTAGGCAATCGATGATTACCCAAATTCCATTATGTCTGCTCCTAGATTTGGACAAGCCCATGATAAAATCCATGCCGATATCTTCCCATTTCCACTTGGGAATATTTAGTGGATGTAATTTTTCAGCGGGTTTCTGATGTTCTGCCTTCACTTGTTGGCATGTCAGGCAACGAAACACGAAGTCTGCTACCTCCCTTTTCATATTAGGCCACCAGAAAGTTCATTTTAAGTCTTGGTACATCTTAGTGGCTCCAGGGTGGATCGTATACCTCGATCGATGAGCTTCTTCAAGAATCTTCTTCTTCAATTCGGGACAGTCGGGCACACATATCTGTTCATGAAATAGTAATCTACCATCAGGTGCCAACTTGAAATCAAGTCTCTCGTCCAGCTTGCTTTTTATCTCCACTAGTGCGGGATCTTCTTCTTGAAGCTTCTTAATTTCAGGTAGCAAATCTGGATGTAGACTCATATGAGATAGAATAATACACATGTTCTTCTCATCTGTGCTGATATCAAGCTCAGAGAATTTCTCTAGCAACTTCCATTCTTGTATCATAAAGTTGGCCAAAATTGCTCTTGACTTTCGACTAAGGGCATCAGCTACGGAATTACCCTTACCAGGATGGTATTGTATAGTGAAGTCGAAATCCTTGAGATATTTGAGCCAACACCTTTGCCGCATGTTTAGCTCCTTTTGGGAGAATAAATACTTGAGACTTTTGTGATCGAAGTATACAGTGAATTATTCTCCGTAGAGATAGTGTCTCCAGATCTTCAAGGCAAACACCACTGTGGCCAGCTCTAAGTCATGCACCGGGTAGTTCTCTTCATGTTTCTTCAATTGTCGAGAAGAGTATGCAATGACTCTTCCATTTTACATCAATACACATCCGAGGCCAATACCAAAAGCATCGGTATATACCTCGTATTTCTTTCCTTCAATTGGTAATGATAAGACTGGAGCAGTGGTCAAGAGATCCTTCAAAGCTTGGAAACTCTTTTCACAGTCTTCATTCCACTCATAAGGCACTTCCTTACGGGTTAACCGGGTGAGAGGAATAGCAGTCTTGGAGAAGTCCTTGATAAAACGCCGGTAGTAACCAGCTAGACCCAAGAAGCTTCGAATCTCCGTTGTATTTGTTGGTCGCTCCCAATTCTTCACGGCTTCGACCTTTGATGGGTCCATGGAAATTTCGTTCTTCAAAGTTATATGGTTCAAGAAGGATGCTTCCTCAAGCCAAAACTTGCACTTGCTAAATTTGGCATATAATTTGTTTTCTTTCAATATCTGCAACGCCATCCTGAGATGTTCTTCATGGTCATCTTCAGCCTTTGAAAAAATCAAAATATCATCGATAAAGACCACAATAAATTGGTCTAAGTAGGGCCTGAATATGCTGTTCACTAACAGCATAAAAGTCGTGGGGGCATTCGTTAGTCCGAAAGACAGAACAGTAAATTCGTAATGCCCATACCTGCTTCGAAATGCAGTTTTATGAATGTCTTCTTCTTCGATCTTCAGTTGGTGATAACCAGAATAAAGATCAATCTTGGAGAAATATGTAGCTCCAGATACTTGTTCTTGATTGTAAGGTGACTTAGCTGTCGATAATCAATGCATAGTCTCATCGATCGGACCTTCTTTTTGACGAACAGCATGGGTGCTCCCCATAGGGAAGTACTTGGCCTGATGAAACCCGTTTTCAACAATTCCATTAGCTGCACTTTTAGCTCTTTCAGCTCAGCAGGGGATATTGTGTACGGTGCCTTGGAAACAGGACCAGCACCAGGGACAAGGTCGATCGTGAACGACACTTCCCTTTCCGGGGGTAAGCCGGGCAATTCTTCTGGAAAAACGTCAGGAAAATCCCGAATTACACGGATGTCTTCAAGTTTAATCTCCTCGTCTTCCGTGGCAATCACGAATGCTATGAAAGCCATACATCCTTTACTCGTAAGTTTACTAGCTCGGAGGGTCGATATAAGAGGTGATCTATTCCGAGGGCTATTTTAAACCAGCTCGGGATAATCCACAAAGGTTACTTTGCCGTTCCGACAATCTACAATTGCTTGGTATGTGGATAGCCTGTTATGTTAGATGGACGCAGTCTATCTCCACGAAGTGTGGATCTAGAGGGGGGTGAATAGATCTATTGCCTAATTTAAAACGCAGTTGAACTATAATGCGGAATTTAAAACAAACAACTGTTGAATGATAGAAAGAATACTATGAAGAGTGTCGACACAAGCAACCACACAGCAGATCACAAGCAATCTCACAAACACAAGACACCCAATATTTTTAGGTGGTTCGGTCAGAGACCTACGTCCACCCCACACTCAACCGAGTATGGCTTACTGCTGCGCAGTACAGCTTGCGTCTGCTGGGCACTACAGCTTGGCCTACAAACCGCTAAGCAACACAGCTTGCTGTCCGAGACAAGTCTCGCCTGCTGAGGATTACAGCTTCACCTGTCCAGTGGAGACCTCCACTGCAACCGCTGGGGTTTACAGCTTACCCGTCCAGAGGCAGTACCTCTGCTAACAGCTGACTCACAGCTTGAAGAAATAATTTCAGAAATAAAAGACAGAAGCAAACGAAAATAGAAAACCCAACTGGGAATGTAGCTCGGAATGAGCAAAGCTCAGCTCTGGTATCTGAACCAAGAGTCTGAGTAACAATCAGAAAAGCTCTCAAACAAAACTCTCTCAATCTCACTCTCTCAACACATCTCTCTCAATCTTCTCTTCTCTCTTTTTCTTCTTCTCTGTTTTTCTTCTCTCTGTGGATCGATGGCTCTCTACTGCTTCAGACTTTTACTCTCTCTGTATATACTTTGCCACTCTTCGATCTGCCTTCATCCGAAGAAGAAGACTCATATATATACCAGCAGCAGATTGGATAAGGGCGTGTGGCTTCCACATTTTCCGCCCAAAGAATTCTCCAGATCCGAGGAAATTTCATCCACATGGCAGCATCCTGGATGGGCTGCTTCCACGTGTCACCATCTGAGCACCTCGTCCTCCTTGGATCACGAGCCATGTCATCAATCTCAGCCAGGAGTCCCTGTCAGACAGAGGATCGAATTATCAGTTTAAGTATAAACCCTGTACAGACTTTGTAGAGTGTAATGCATTGTATAGACTTCACTGTATAGACTTTGTGAACTCGAATGCAGTGTATAGACTTTGTGAATGCGTTGCTATGGCATTGTACAGACTATGTGAATACAGTGCTATGGCCTGTATAGACTCTACGCATGCAGGGCTTATGCCATGTTCAGACTTTGTGAATACAATGCTATGCAATGTATAGACTCTGTATATGCAGAGCTAAGGCATGTGCAGACTTCCCATATGAAGGCAACCGCTGTACAGACTTGCTGAAGTGTAATGCAATGTGCAGACTTTGAAGAACATTCAGCAGCCAATGTATAGACTTAGGCAATGTAAAGACTTGCCAGTGTATGGACTTGATGAGCATTCAGCAATGTGCAGACTTCAATACATGAAGAAGCAATGTGTAGACTTAGATAGACACAACGTGCAACAATGAATAGACTTTGAAACACTAGATGCACGATGTACAGACTTCAGCTAACATGATGCATAATGTGCAGACTTGAATGCTGTGCGATGTACAGACTTCATGAATGATGCATGCAATGCACTGGACGATGTATGGACTTAGCCGATGCAGACTAGTCCGATGTACATACTTGCTCGTTGTTCAGACATCATGAGCGATGTACAGACTTGTCAAGAGAAAGACTGTACAGACTTGAGCAAAGTAAAGCAGTTGAATGTATAGACTTCACGATGTGTAGACTTGCCAAAGACAACTGGACGATGTACATACTTGAGCGAAGCAAAGTCTGTACAGACTTGAAAGATCACAATGTATAGACTTTGGCAAGAGAATGGCTGTACAGACTTCAACTCAGCTGCGATGTACAGACTTGCACAGTTCTAGGATGTATAGACTTTATGTGAAAGCCCAATGTACAGACTTCACCTCGAGCAAGCTACAGTGCAGTGTATGGACTTTGAATGAATGATGCATGACGATGTACAGACTTTACTAATGTATGGACTTAGCTTATGCATGCTACAGTCCAATGTATGGACTTTGAATGACAGTGCAAGCACTGTATAGACTTTGAGCACAGACACCACAATGCAATGTATAGACTTGCTAGTTATGTGAGCTGCAGTGTATGGACTTTGCCCAATGCATAAGACGCTAAGTGAGACGGACAGTGTATAGACTTGTGTTCTGGGTGAGTCGACGCATCTAAGAAGGGGGTCGACCCACTTCTGTCCAGACTATGCTGAGTGTGAAGACTTGTGTGTGTGTGCAGTGTGTAGACTTGTGAAAATGCATAGAACACACATATAATCTGATAAAACAATTTCATCAAAACATAAACAGTTGCCAATCAATCAAAACAAGGTGTTGCCAATGAAATAAAGCAATTGTCAACATCATCAACACAAAGGAGTCACAACAATCTCCCCCTTTTTGATGATGGCAACCCCATATCATGTAAAAGAGCAACAACCTGTCATTCAGATGAATTTTTGATGAAAGATATTTTGTTATTCAGATTGTCATGCAGATGCTATGAATGCATGCTACGAAATAAAGACTAACTCCCTGCTCACAAGATCTCCCCCTTTGCCATAACATGATTCATACACTCCCCCTGGAATGAATTCAGAATTCATCAAACAGACAATATTCTCCCCCTTTGCCATCAACAAAGAGGAGGGAAAGTGATTACAAGGGAAGGAACAAGAGAGATCATCTGACTGGCATTCTGAACAAGTAGTTCAGGAATAAGCATTCTAAAGCACAGAGTCTTCAGTCATATGAATTTAGAAACTACTTTCAGATAGAATTCTGGTTTAAAGACTATAAAATTTTGAGTTCATGCACTACAATCATTGGATTAGTTTTCTGTGCATGATAAAATAATAAACCAGAATCACATTTGCAAGAGAGATTCAGTTTCAAAATATCTTACTTTCATAGACTCAAAAAAAATGTTAAGAGTTACCAGGTCATGTATTGAAATTAAACAAGTTGACATCCATGAAATTTCTTTTGAAGGAATAGCATTTTCAATATTAGTTCATTAAGGGCATTCAGGTGCCATTTGTCTTTTTGCGTAAGGGTATACGTTTATCAGACGCCAATACCCCTAGATACTCAACATGATGGACCATTCTGCCATGATCAAATTCAATGGAACTGATTTACACCTTTTTATGTGAGGGTACACGTTTATTAGACGCCAGTTACCCCCAGGTACTCAGTGAAACCACCTTACTGTTTTGATCATTTTATGCAGAGATAACTGATACACCTCATGACTTAAGTATTGTCCATTTCTTTGATGGATCACTTAGTTTCTTAGTATTTTACCAGTCATTGCTCTGCCAATGTTATTTTTAATTAATTTCAATGTTTTTCAATATCTTGCTTAGCTGTCCTTTATTTGTTTCAGAATGACTTGTTTAAGAACAATACACATATTTAGCTTCTCTAA
The DNA here is from genome assembly GCA_022559845.1 of Amorphophallus konjac. NCBI lineage: Eukaryota > Viridiplantae > Streptophyta > Magnoliopsida > Alismatales > Araceae > Amorphophallus > Amorphophallus konjac. Next base: position 264,408,623 of record CM040121.1, read on the forward strand.
CATGATTTCAGATGAGTTTTCAGATTTCAGATATGATTAGCTTTGTCTGACATGAAATAAGATAAGGGTTGAAAGCTTTATCAATTTTCAGCTTTCTTATGTACTGATTGTAATCTTTAAACTCCAAAAATTATAAAATTCAAACCATTAAGTCAGTCTATAAGCAATTAAAATTCTTATAAGAGAAGAAGTCTGTTTTCTATTGCTTAGGAATCAGAACTGACTAACAGATTTCCATATTGTCAGACTTAATCATTCAGAGTCAAAGGATGAATGAACAGGGTCGATGCTGGGAGTTCAAGGCGTCCACGCATCAGTTGAAGAGGCAACAATATAAAACACTGAGATAATATCAGTGCATCGACTCCACGCTATTGCAGCGTCAACTCATCAGAATAAGGAGCAGAGGCATTCACAGATCTAGTTCACTGTGTCAACGCCACAGTAGAGCAGCGTCGACGCAGCAATTAAAAAAGGCAGAGTTAATGGTTCATTGGAATACCCCAGTGCGTCAACGCTACAGCGTGATAGCGTCGACGCAGCAGTTCACCCTGAATTTCTGACAAGACTCCCCCTGTCTATATGCATGCAGTTTTGCAAATGAATGACAAGAATTAAATGAGAGAGAGCTTCGACATAGGTCATGGATGAATGATATGCAATGAAAACTATGTCATAAAAAATTATGAATGATATGCATGTGGTTTTAGACACATTCATGACTAAATGATATGCAGTGATGATTATGAGTGTAAAAAAAATATGAGTGACATGCATGATTATGAGTCTGTTGTTACATTCAACATTCACATATTTTATTCAAGCCATCAGAGAATTTATTCATTATGCTGAAATTTACACAAGCTAAGTTCTCTTCTAAGAAATTTAAACCTTTCATTCCCAAGAGGCTTAGTAAAGATATCAGTAATTTATTTTTCAGTTTCAATGAAGTTCATTTCAATTTCTTTTTTATTTACAACATCTCTAAGAAAATGGTGTTTTATCTCTATATGCTTAGTCCTAGAATGATGAACAGGATTTTTAGCAAGGCATATAGCACTAGTATTATCACACAAGATTGGAATACATTCCAATTTTATATGATAATCATCTAGTTGGTGCTTGATCCAAAGTACTTGGGCAGCACAATTACCTGCTGCAACATATTCAGCCTCAGCTGTAGACAAGGCTACAGTGTGTTGCTTCTTAGATGCCCAAGATACTAGACAGCCACCAAGGAATTGACAATAGCCACTAGTACTTTTTCTATCTACTCGACACCCAGCATAGTCTGCATCAGTGTAGGCTAGAAGTTCTAACTCACACTTAGTAGGATACCATAGACCTAGCTCTTGGGTGCCTAGTAAATACCTAATCCTTTTCATAGCCTTAAGATGTGTTTCTTTAGGACTAGCCTAAAATCTAGAGCATAAACACATTGAAAATTGAATGCCAGGCCTAGATGCTGTAAGATATAGAAGAGATCCGATCATACCTCTATATAGCCGTTGGTCCACTGGTTTACCTTGAGGATCTTCATCCAAACTGGTTGAGGTACCCATTGGAGCAGCTATTTCCTTGAGGTTGTCCATTTTGTACTTCTTCAATAGATCCCTTATGTACTTGGACTGAGAGATGAAAGTACCATCCTTTGATTGTGTAACCTGCAGTCTAAGAAATAGTTTGAGCTCACCCATTGAGCTCATTTCAAACTCATTAGTCATAATTTGAGAGCATTCCTCACACAATTTGGGGTTAGTTGACCCAAAGACAATGTCATCCATATAAATTTGAATGATAAGAATATCTGAATGACTCACCTTGGTGAACAATATTTGATCAACTACACCTCTTGTGAAGTTCTTTTCAGTGAGGAATTTGCTCAACCTGTCATACCAAGCTCTAGGAGCTTGCTTTAAACCATAGAGAGCCTTTTTGAGTTTATAGACATGATTAGGGAAATCTAAGCATTCAAATCTAGGAGGCTGTCTTACATAGACATCCTCACTGATTTCCCCATTCAGAAATGCAGATTTTACATCCATCTGCTGAAGATTTATTGTCACGCCCCGAACAAGGCGGAAATATCGGGACGTATAGTTAGGGACACGCTGGCAAGAGAGGGAACTAAATCTAAAATGATACACAAGTACTACAAGATGGAAAGGAAATGCTAAATGATCAATAACAAACCACAACTGATACAATAACCTCAAGTTCATCTTAATACAACTGGAATAATCAACCACTAAAACTCAATAACATGACTGAGACTAAAAGCTCTCCAAAACACAACTAAAGAAAGATAACACACTACTAACATACTAGAACTGATACACTCAAGACATCACTCCTGCCCTTCCCCGTCGGTAAGCGCGTCACCTGAGAAGCCTGGAAAGGGGGAAACAACGGGGGGTGAGCTAACGCTCAGTAGGAAATAACAGACATGTATAAGTGATTAACAGTTTAATTACATTTTCAAAATGTCATGCTACAAATGATAATGCAATAAACAACGGTAATAACAAGATCTTGCAAGGTCAAGAAATATAATGAATAGAATAGTAAGACAAGAATTTACTACAGGAGATAACGATAAAAAGTTGGCCATATCAAGACAATTCAAGTCATGTCAAGCACGTATGTAATTTCATTTCCACGTCCAAGTAATAAGCAAGTAAAGTAACCACAAGTAGAGTATAGAACAGTGAAGAGTGGAAAGTGAAAGTAGTATAAGTAATGTAGAGAGTAGTGAGAGTAGTGAGTAGTGGACAGTCCTAGATTTAACACATGTCAAGTACTGGTGCCAAATGCCACACCTAGTCATTCACCTCCCCGGGGGTACACGTAGTGTTCGGGCGCTCTTCCCAGGACCAGACCGAGCCCTTAATTGTTTGCCAGGCATTGATTTCTTTGGATCAAAGATCCCACGAATCTAGACTTCCACAGTTTATGGCCAGAATTCCAAGGTTTAAACTAAGTAGCAATAACAACTTCACGTAGGAAAGAGATTCATTTCCAGAATTTCAAGGTAAGTATAATCATCAAGGAGATCGAAACCAAGTCACAACAAGAGTTAATCGTGCTGCGCTACTGTAAAACAGCAGCAATCAATCAAGCTAATCAACATATTAATCCTAATCACCAAGTTAAGATATCATGATTAACCATTATCATTTGCATTAAGACAATTGCCAATAAGCTGATTCAAGATGATAAGGCAAAGAACAACTCCCACAGGAGTGAAATAGAATGCATTAACAGAGATTTAGTTACACCATTAACCACTAATTATGTGGGTTTCTATTTAATCTTGTATGCATTGAAATGAAGATGATAAACGGTGTGTTTTTACACTAAGTTTGCATGTATGGACCAATGTTAATTGAAACTAAAAAGGATACATGAATAGGTCATTAGTTCCTCAAAAATGTAGTTTTCAATGTGATTAGGTTGAATGGATTGATTCCCCAATGATCCGGATTGATCCCCGGGTCAAAAACATCATTAATAGGGTCATACAGGGCATGCGTCGACCCATTGGGTCGACCCCTGGCATTCCAGGAGCCTTCCTGGGTGTGGGTCGACCCATTGGGTCGACCCTTCAAAAAAAAAGCTTCATGGGTCGACCCATTGGGTCGACCCCCTTCACTGGGTGCATGGGTCGACCCCATGGGTCGACCCCTGCACTTCCAGAAGCGACGGTTGATTCCGTAAACCATGAAAACTCAATGATTTGGGGTCTAAATGAGTTGGGATTTTAACCAAATGCTCTAGGGTTCTTAATATACATAGTAAGGTCATAAAACAAGAGATTGAAACAAGAAATTTGCTGAAAACTCAATCGAATCACAACCTATTTATGATGAATACATGAAGAACCTAGTTCTTGACATGCGTCTACTAAAACGTAAATTTCTCTCAATATACACAACGGAATTTGGGACTTTTTATATCAAAAGAAAGCTAACTTAATGATGAATCCAACCATATACTATAAGCCATATGTGGATCAAGTTATCTAATCCAAAAATAGCCCGAAAATCAAGCTTCTACTTGAAGAACATAATATACATCAAATTCTAGACATGCTCTTACTAAAAATCAAAATTCACGATGCATGCTTAATGGAATTTGGGGCTTTCTACGTTAAATGAAAGATAATAATATGCTTATTACTTCATGTAAGTTAATTAGAGTTGGTTGTTAGATCCTACCTCAAATCGGAGAGAGAAAACTCAAACCCTAGGATGAAGAACACTTGGACAGCACCTCACAAAAAGCTCGATTTCTCCACAGACACCTAATGAAAATTGGGGCTTTTGCCACCAATGGATAGAGCTCGATGAGAGGAATAATTTGCTATACTCATGATCAAGATTTGGTTGAGAATTCCTACCTCAATCGATGGATCAAAGAAGGATGAAGGGAAGCCAACGGCCTGCTGACCCACCTCCACAAATCGAACTAGATCTCTCCAGATCCGAAATTTCAGCGAACCCCACAGCAGCCAAATGAAAGAAGACTCATAGGGCTTCATTTTGATAGCTCATAGAGCTTCTGGAGCCTTCTGAATTGGGAGTATTCGCTGCTGCAAGCTACGTGTTTAGAAACGGCGCCGAAATCCTTGACTTGACCAAACTATGTCGGCAGCACGTTTTGGGACTAAGTTTACCTCAAATTGATTGAGGGTAAATGTTCCTTTATGTAATACCTTTCATTTGCCTCTGGAATCACCCCATTTGGTTGAGAAACAAGCTCGAATTTGATGTTCAAAGTTTGGGTGAATAGTGAATACGAATTTGGGTTAGGTGGATTGTAAGTCAGGCTTAATCCACTGATTAGGCCTAGATAATGATTTAATTAGGCTTACTCCAAGAAGACAAAAGTGTTAGTCGAAGTATATATTATTTAATTACTATTTTTATGAATTTTTCTATGGTAGATAAAATTCCACTTCTACTATTCCGTAATTAATTAAATATTAAGTTCGGAAGACTTAGTTCGCTAATTCGGCTTAATAAACGATTTTATTAGGCTTAATTGTAGAAGATAAAGTTGATAAACAAAATTAATTCTACAAGATGTGATTTTTGGGGATTTTTATAAAATAGTAAAAAAATGACTTATTATATTAATTAATTAATTAATCTAATTAATTTGGATAATTCTCATTAATTCGAATAACTTCAAATAAATTTCAAATAATTACAAATAACTTTCTAAATAAATTTCTAAAGAATTTGGGGTCTTACACCCTCCCCTACTTAAAGGAATTTGGTCCTCCAAATTCACTGCACTAAAACTGAGAGTAGAAAAAGATAACTCACCTAGAATAGATCGGGATACCGCTTTCGCATAGTCTTTTCAGACTCCCATGTAGCTTCTTCGGTCCCACGCCGACTCCACTGAATCTTGACCATCGGTATCGAACGATTCCGGAGTTGCTGATGCTTCCGGTCCAGAATCTTGACAGGTCTTTCCTCATAGGTCAAATCTTCCTTCAGTTCAAAATCCACCTGCTGAATGATATGAGTGGGATCGTACACATATTTCCGTAACATAGACACATGGAAAACGTTGTGTACGCCAGACAATTGCGGTGGTAAAGCCAGTCTGTATGCCACCTCTCCCACTCTATCTAGAATCTCGAATGGACCAATGTACCTCGGACTCAGCTTGCCATGAATGCCAAATCTTCGGATCCCTCTCGTCGGAGAGACCTTTAAGAACACATGCTCTCCAACCTGAAATTCCAATGCCCTTCTCCTGTTGTCGGCATAACTCTTCTGTCTTGACTGGGTTACTTGTAACCGGTCTCGGATAACACGGATGTTCTGTGATGATTCTGAAATAAGATCTGGTCCAAGCCACTGTTTCACACCTACCTCGTCCCAACACAACGGGGAACGACAACTTCTACCATATAGTGCTTCAAAAGGAGCCATCTGAATACTAGACTGATAGCTGTTATTGTAGGCGAATTCAATTAATGCCAAATGCTCACTCCAATTACCACTGAAATCAATCATGCAAGCTCGCAGCATATCTTCCACTATCTGATTGGTTCTTTCAGTCTGTCCATCTGTCTGTGGATGAAAAGCAGTACTGAAATTCAGACGAGTACCCAAAGACTCTTGCAGTCCCTTCCAGAAATGTGAAGTAAATCTGGGGTCTCGATCAGATACTATATTCACTGGGATACCATGCAATCTCACCACTTCCTTTATATACAAGGCAGCCAATACATCAATCGTCCACTTGGACTTAATTGGTAAGAAATGAGCCGACTTTGTCAAACGATCAACAATCACCCATATCGCATCAAATCCACCACGAGTCCTAGGTAGACCCATAATGAAATCCATGCCAATGCTTTCCCACTTCCATTGGGGTATGTCGAGTGGTTTCAATTTCCCTACTGGTCTGAAATGTTCGGCCTTAACTTGCTGACATACCAAACATCTGCTCACAAAATCTGCAACTTCTCTTTTCATATTCGGCCACCAAAAGGACCTTTTCAAATCTCGGTACATCTTAGTGCCTCCAGGATGAATGGTATATCTGGATCTATGGGCTTCCTCAAGAATTTTGTTCTTTATTGTAGCCTCATCCGGAACACAAGTTCTGCCTTTAAATAATAATCTACCATCATCGGCCAACATGAAGTCAGGTCTGCTGCTCAAGCTTCCCTTGATCTCTACCAACTCGGGGTCATTATCTTGCAAGGACTTGATCTCTATCAATAATTCAGGCTTAAGTTGGATCTGAGCAATCATGACCCGATCATTGTCAATATTGAGATCCAGACTAGATAATTGTTCCAACAACCTCCGTTCTTGTAACATGAGACTTGACAATCTAGCTACCGGCTTCCGGCTTAATGCATCTGCCACGACATTACCTTTGCCAGGATGATACTCAATCGAGAAGTCGAAGTCTTTCAAGTACTCCAACCATCTCCGCTGCCTCATGTTGAGTTCCTTTTGAGAAAATAAGTACTTCAAACTCTTATGATCTGAAAACACTGTAAAGGTTTCTCCATACAAGTAATGCCTCCAAATCTTCAAAGCAAACACGACTGCAGCAAGTTCCAAATCATGAACAGGATAATTATCTTCGTGCTTCCTCAACTGCCTAGAGGAATAGGCAATCACCTTCCCATGCTGCATGAGTACACAGCCTAAGCCAATACCTGAAGCATCAGTATCAACAACAAATCCTCCTTCACTAGAAGGTAAAGCCAAAACAGGTGCAGTAGTCAAACACTCCTTCAGAGTCTGAAAGCTTCGCTGACAATCATCTGACCAATCAAACTTATTCTCCTTGCGGGTTAATCTTGTCATAGGTACTGCAATCTTGGAGAAATCTTGAATAAATCTTCGGTAATAGCCTGCCAGGCCTATGAAACTTCTAACTTCAGTTGCACTAGTAGGCTGCTCCCAATTCTTCACTGCCTCAATCTTCGAAGGATCAACAGAAATACCTTCCTTGGTGATAATATGTCCGAGAAAGGACACTTCTTGCAGCCAGAACTCACACTTACTGAACTTAGCATATAGTTGATGATCTCTCAACAGTTGCAATGCCATTCTCAGATGCTCAGCATGCTCCTCCTCATTCTTAGAATAAATCAGGATGTCATCAATAAATACCACGACCCACTGATCAAGATAGGGCCGAAATGCATTGTTCATCAACTGCATGAAAGCTGCTGGAGCATTCGTTAGACCAAAAGGCATAACGACAAATTCAAAATGACCATACCTGCTGCGGAAAGCTGTTTTATAAATATCCTCTTCCTTAATCCGCAACTGGTGATATCCAGATCGAAGATCGATCTTAGAGAAATATTGAGCTCCCGCTATCTGGTCAAATAACTCGTCAATCCTCGGCAAGGGATATTTGTTCTTGACAGTCTGCTGGTTTATTTGCCGATAATCAATGCACAACCTCATCGAACCATCTTTCTTCCTGACGAACAACACAAGGGCTCCCCACGGAGAAGTACTAGGACGAATAAAACCCTTCTCAAGTAATTCCATCAGTTGCTGCTTCAGTTCCCTCAGTTCCGCAGGAGACATACGATAAGGAGCCTTAGAAATAGGAGCTGTGCCAGGAATAAGATCAATAGAAAAGATAACTTCCCGCTCAGGCGGAAGTCCTGGTAGTTCCTCTGGAAAGACATCAGGAAAATCTTGGACAACAGGAATGTCCTTGATCTCAATCTGCTGCTCAAGGGTTGCACAAACAAAGGCTAGAAAAGCCTCACACCCATGCCTCAAAAGCTTATCAGCTCGAAGAGCCGAGATGAGCGGTACGGAGTTATGGTGCTTGACTCCCGTAAAAGATAAACCAGAATGTTCAGTAAAAGTCACTGAGCTAGAACTACAGTGAACATTGGCCTCATACTTGGCCAACCAATCTGCTCCTAGGATTACATCATAATCCTTCATATCCATGCAGACCAAATCTGCTGGAAAGTTCTGTTCACCAATCATAACCTTACTAGAAGGATAGAAATACTGGATTGTTGATCTAGTGCCAATAGGGGTTGAAATCTCTAACGGAGTATTCATCAAAACAGGTTCCACAACTAATGACTTAGCAAACCTCCGTGAAATAAAAGAATGTGTTGCACCAGTATCAAAGAGAGCAAATGCGGGCTTATCGAATATAGTAAGGGTACCTTCGACGAGTCCGCCATCATCAGAAATCCCAGTTTCATCTTCATGTAAAGCTTGAAGCTTGCCTTGTGGTTTCTTGAAGACTAGAGGTTTTGCCGGTGTAGCTTGCTCCGATATGAGAGGACAATTGGGGATACGGTGCTCCTTGCTTCCGCATCGCAAACAGGCGCCTAGCTTGCGCCAGCACTCCTCTATCTTGTGACCCGGACGATCACAATAGTTGCACACGCCCTTGAATGGAACAATAGGGCCAGGCTTCTTGTCTTCATGCCTCGGTATCTTGCCCTTCCATGATCCGGACCCGCTCCACGAACCAGGTCCACTAACAGGCCTCTTCTTGGCATACCCGGGTTTGACACTCCCGGAACCCGTAGGTAATTCTTTCTTGGTGCCTTTCCCACGGATTCTCTCCGTCATCTCAAGAGTATCCTCCAGAACTTGCGCTTTCCTTACCATCTCGGAATAAGTGGAAATCTCCATCGGTGCCAATTGGTTGATATAATGAAGCTTCAAACCATTGAGAAAGCGCTTCGCCTTCATCTTCTCAGTGGAAATGAGATGTGTAGCATATCGAGAAAGCCGTGCAAATTGAGCCTCATACTCTGCCATGGACAAACCTCGCTGTTTCAAGGCCGCGAACTCTGCCGCTTTCTTCTCTTGCACTCTATCAGAAAAATACTTGCTGTTGAAGAATTCTTCGAACTCTTCCCACATAACTTGCCGATCACCGAGAGTTACCTTGATAGAATCCCACCAAGTACGTGCATCATGTTCCAATTGAAATGTGGACAAAAGGACACGCTCCTGGTTGGTGCATTGCATAACTTCACAGATTCTCCCCATGTCATCTAGCCAGTGCTCGGCTTGGTCAGGGTCAGTCGAACCAGCGAATCTAGGCGGGTTCATTCCGCGGAAGTTCCGGTATAGATCACCGGTGCCATGCTGTGCCGCTCCTGCCTGAGCTACTTGCTGAAGGGCCTGAGTAAGGCCTTGAACCGTACGCTGCAGGTTCCTCCATTCAGCACGATCAGCTGCCATCTACACGAGAAATAGGTTACCTAGGTTCAATAAGATAGATAAAGCACGATTAAGGAACGAACTTAACCCAAGTTCTACCCATTCTTACCAGGTCAGGTCCTAGACTTTTACAAGGTTAGGGATCTAATGTACCTAGACACGACCAAAAACTCGGTACCTGGCGGAGGTAATCGGTCCGAAGACCACTCGCGCAAGTGTGCGACCTTCCCGATAGGCGTAGCCTAACGTTCGGACAACACCTTTTGATATACCGATTATTGGGATGCAATGCAAGAAAATCTAAAACTTAGGAAACCTAGGAATGTGAAACCTAGGCTCTGATACCAACTAAACTGTCACGCCCCGAACAAGGCGGAAATATCGGGACGTATAGTTAGGGACACGCTGGCAAGAGAGGGAACTAAATCTAAAATGATACACAAGTACTACAAGATGGAAAGGAAATGCTAAATGATCAATAACAAACCACAACTGATATAATAACCTCAAGTTCATCTTAATACAACTGGAATAATCAACCACTAAAACTCAATAACATGACTGAGACTAAAAGCTCTCCAAAACACAACTAAAGAAAGATAACACACTACTAACACACTAGAACTGATACACTCAAGACATCACTCCTGCCCTTCCCCGTCGGTAAGCGCGTCACCTGAGAAGCCTGGAAAGGGGGAAACAACGGGGGGTGAGCTAACGCTCAGTAGGAAATAACAGATATGTATAAGTGATTAACAGTTTAATTACATTTTCAAAATGTCATGCTACAAATGATAATGCAATAAACAACGGTAATAACAAGATCTTGCAAGGTCAAGAACTATAATGAATAGAATAGTAAGACAAGAATTTACTACAGGAGATAACGATAAAAAGTTGGCCATATCAAGACAATTCAAGTCATGTCAAGCACGTATGTAATTTCATTTCCACATCCAAGTAATAAGCAAGTAAAGTAACCACAAGTAGAGTATAGAACAGTGAAGAGTGGAAAGTGAAAAGTAGTAGAAAGTAATGTAGAGAGTAGTGGAGAGAGTAGTGAGTAGTGGACAGTCCTAGATTTAACACATGTCAAGTACTGGTGCCAAATGCCACACCTAGTCATTCACCTCCCCGGGGGTACACGTAGTGTTCGGGCGCTCTTCCCAGGACCAGACCGAGCCCTTAATTGTTTGCCAGGCATTGATTTCTTTGGATCAAAGATCCCACGAATCTAGACTTCCACAGTTTATGGCCAGAATTCCAAGGTTTAAACTAAGTAGCAATAACAACTTCACGTAGGAAAGAGATTCATTTCCAGAATTTCAAGGTAAGTATAATCATCAAGGAGATCGAAACCAAGTCACAACAAGAGTTAATCGTGTTGCGCTACTGTAAAACAGCAGCAATCAATCAAGCTAATCAACATATTAATCCTAATCACCAAGTTAAGATATCATGATTAACCATTATCATTTGCATTAAGACAATTGCCAATAAGCTGATTCAAGATGATAAGGCAAAGAACAACTCCCACAGGAGTGAAATAGAATGCATTAACAGAGATTTAGTTACACCATTAACCACTAATTATGTGGGTTTCTATTTAATCTTGTATGCATTGAAATGAAGATGATAAACGGTGTGTTTTTACACTAAGTTTGCATGTATGGACCAATGTTAATTGAAACTAAAAAGGGTACATGAATAGGTCATTAGTTCCTCAAAAATGTAGTTTTCAATGTGATTAGGTTGAATGGATTGATTCCCCAATGATCCGGATTGATCCCCGAGTCAAAAACATCATTAATGGGGTCATACAGGGCATGGGTCGACCCCTGGCATTCCAGGAGCCTTCCTGGGTGTGGGTCGACCCATTGGGTCGACCCCTCAAAAAAAAAGCTTCATGGGTCGACCCATTGGGTCGACCCCCTTCACTGGGTGCATGGGTCGACCCCTGCACTTCCAGAAGCGACGGTTGATTCCGTAAACCATGAAAACTCAATGATTTGGGGTCTAAATGAGTTGGGATTTTAACCAAATGCTCTAGGGTTCTTAATATACATACTAAGGTCATAAAACAAGAGATTGAAACAAGAAATTTTCTGAAAACTCAATCGAATCACAACCTATTTATGATGAATACATGAAGAACCTAGTTCTTGACATGCGTCTACTAAAACGTAAATTTCTCTCAATATACACAACGGAATTTGGGGCTTTTTATATCAAAAGAAAGCTAACTTAATGATGAATCCAACCATATACTATAAGCCATATGTGGAACAAGTTATCTAATCCAAAAATAGCCCGAAAATCAAGCTTCTACTTGAAGAACATAATATACATCAAATTCTAGACATGCTCTTACTAAAAATCGAAATTCACGATGCATGCTTAATGGAATTTGGGGCTTTCTACGTTAAATGAAAGATAATAACATGCTTATTACTTCATGTAAGTTAATTAGAGTTTGGTTGTTAGATCCTACCTCAAATCGGAGAGAGAAAACTCAAACCCTAGGATGAAGAACACTTGGACAGCACCTCACAAAAAGCTCGATTTCTCCACGGACACCTAATGAAAATTGGGGCTTTTGCCACCAATGGATAGAGCTCGATGAGAGGAACAATTTGCTATACTCATGATCAAGATTTGGTTGAGAATTCCTACCTCAATCGATGGATCAAAGAAGGATGAAGGGAAGCCAACGGCCTGCTGACCCACCTCCACAAATCGAACTAGATCTCTCCAGATCCGAAATTTCAGCGAACCCCACAGCAGCCAAATGAAAGAAGACTCGTAGGGCTTCATTTTGATAGCTCATAGAGCTTCTGGAGCCTTCTGAATTGGGAGTATTCGCTGCTGCAAGCTACGTGTTTAGAAACGGCGCCGAAATCCTTGACTTGACCAAACTATGTCGGCAGCACATTTTGGGACTAAGTTTACCTCAAATTGATTGAGGGTAAATGTTCCTTTATGTAATACCTTTCATTTACCTCTGGAATCACCCCATTTGGTTGAGAAACAAGCTCGAATTTGATGTTCAAAGTTTGGGTGAATAGTGAATACGAATTTGGGTTAGGTGGGTTGTAAGTCAGGCTTAATCCACTGATTAGGCCTAGATAATGATTTAATTAGGCTTACTCCAAGAAGACAAAAGTGTTAGTCGAAGCATATATTATTTAATTACTATTTTTATGAATTTTTATATGGTAGATAAAATTCCACTTCTACTATTCCGTAATTAATTAAATATTAAGTTCGGAAGACTTAGTTCGCTAATTCGGCTTAATAAACGATTTTATTAGGCTTAATTGTAGAAGACAAAGTTGATAAACAAAATTAATTCTACAAGATGTGATTTTTGGGGATTTTTAGAAAATTGTAGAAAAATAACTTATTCTATTAATTAATTAATTAATCTAATTAATTTGGATAATTCTCATTAATTCGAATAACTTCAAATAAATTCCAAATAATTACAAATAACTTTCTAAATAAATTTTTAAAGAATTTGGGGTCTTACATTTATTCCTAGGGAACATGCATGAGCCAATAATATTCTGATTGCTTCTAACCTGGCTATAGGGGCAAAAGACTCTTCAAAGTCTATTCCAAATTCCTGATTATACCCCTGAGCTACAAGTCTGGCCTTATTTTTAATGACATTTCCTGATCCATTAGTTTTATTTCTGAACACCCATTTAGTCCCTATGACTGTTTCATGATCAGGAGATGGAACCAAATGCCACGCCTTATTCCTGTCAAATTGATTGAGCTCCTCATGCATGGCATTAATCCAATGCACATCTTTGAGAGCACAGTCAATGGATTTGGGTTCTACATTTGAAACAAACGTATATGCATTCAATTCATTTTGAATTCTTAAGTGACCTCTAGTCCTAGGGGGGTCATGCAGATTGCCAATTACATTATCTACAGGATGATCTTTTAGATATCTAATGTTAACAATTTCATCACCATGAGTTTCATTTACCTCCCCCTGAACTGTAGGCTCTTCTTCATTAAGCTCTTCATTTCCTTCCTCATCCTCGGATTTGTCTGCAGGATTTCCTTCCTTCAAAATATCACCATTGTCTTCATTCCTGCATTGACCAACATTAGTCTTTAATAAGGATTCATCAAAAACTATATGTGGAGATTCTTCAACAGTTTTGGAATTCAGATTATACACTTATATGCTCGGGTGTTTTCATAATAACCAAGAAATATTCCTGGTTCACCTTTAGGTTCAAATTTATCAAGGTCTCTTTTATCATTTATATGAATGAAACATTTGCAACCAAAAACCTTGAAATGAGCAATAGACGGTTTCTTACCCTTTAAGATCTCATATGGTGTTTTCTGAGTAGAAGGTCTTACCATGGCTCTGTTAATTACATAACAGGCAGTATTTACTGCTTCAGCCCAAAACTTCCTTGGTAGACCACCTTCAACCAAGAATGTACGACCCATCTCCACTAGGGTTCTGTTCCTTCTTTCCACAACTCCATTCTGCTCAGGTGTCCTAGGTGAGGAGAACCTGTGATTAATTCTATTTGACCTGCAGAATTCATCAAACTGTGAGTTTTCAAACTCACCTCCATGATCAGTCAAAATATTTTCAATTTTTGATTTATTTTAACATGGAACTTCTGAAATTCTGAGAATGCATCAATTTTGTGTGATAAGAAATATACCCAAGTATACCTAGAGAAGTCATCTACCATGACAAACCCATACTTCCTCCCTGATAAGCTGACAGACCTGGTTGGCCTAAAAAGGTCCATGTGTATCAGCTCATAGGGTTTAGAAGATAGATTTTCTGTTCTAGATTTAAATGACTTTCTAGTTAACTTTGATTGAGTGCATGCATCACAGATTTTATTTTCTTTCTTAAAGGAAACTTCAGGAAGTCCTCTAACCATACTATGCTTATTCAGTTTATGCAAAACAGTGTAACTAGCATGGCCTAACCTACGATGCCATAAAAATGCTAAGTCCTCTCTACTAGCAGTAAGGCATAAGTTAGAATGTTGAATATCATCTAAATCTATCATGTAAGTGTTATTTATCCTCTTACCAGAAAATTTAACAGTTTCAGAATCAGGTTCAAAAACTTTGCAACATTGAGAATCAAAAAGTACTTTGCATCCTTTATCACATAGTTGGCTGATGCTAAGTAAGTTATAAGCTAATCCTTCAACCAGTATGACATCTTCAATACAGCAGGTGGTACACTTACCTACCTTACCTGATCCGACAATTCTACCTTTTGTGTTGCTACCAAAGGTGACAAGGCCTCCAAGCTTCTCTGTCAGCATGCAGAACTTGGCCTTATCTCCTGTCATATGCCTGGAGCAGCCGCTATCCAAGTACCACAAGTTGTTCTTGGCTGCCAGGCATACCTGCATACACAATTAGGTAGAGAAGTTTGGAACCCAAGACTGATTGGGCTCCAGAACAGATGAAGTAGAAGCAAAGTAAGAAAGCAGACTTTTCGGAATCCACATTTGTTTAAATGAATTCTGTTCAGTGGATTTTTCAAATTTCTTTCTGTTATTGTTCCTTTTCTTCTTGTTGTTTGCACCAGCATGATTGTTGACAGTGTTGTTACTTCTGTGCCAGTGCCTTGGCTAGGGTGCATTCATGAAATTGTGGCCATAGTAGTTCCTGGGTTGGCTGAAAAAAATCAGATTCCTAGGTGTCAAATTGCCATACCCATCAACCCAATTTCTAGTGTAAGGTCTATAAGCCTGTGTACCCTGATATGCAAGACCTATAAACCTTCCTTGAGTCCTAGTCCATCCTGACCTATTTGGATAGGTTGACTGTGCAAAGAAGTGGGACTGGGCTCTAGGTTGGTAGAAATGTTTGGGTTGAGCTCTAACAACATTCTGCCTCCCCTGCACCTTGGACCCTGCTGACCTATTCATAGGTGTGTATTGGGTCTTCTTCAGAGGTGGTGGTGATGGTGGAGACTTGGTGACCTTAACATGAGGTTTATAAGACTATTTAGGTTGACCCCTAACCTGAGATTGAGCTTTGGATTTTGCATGGATGTGCTAGCTCTACTAGGCTCACTCAGTTTTTGTTTGCCCTTCTCCTCAGCACTGGGCTTTTTCAGATTAGCAGTTTTGTTCATTGAAATGTTTAAATTCATGCTAATTAGAGGTCCTTTCTCTTTTTGTGCAACAAATGAAATAATTTTCATTCCAAAGGTTTTTGTTGCACTAGAATTAAATCCAAGGCCCTCTTTTCTGAAGTTGACCTTTGACCCTAACAAAGTATTTAGGTTATCTGAACCTTGGGTCATTTTCTCAATAATCTTAAGCTTGTCCTCATTATCCTTTTGAATATCTTCAATGGATTTCTTAAGTTCTGTATTCACACTTAGGACAGCTTGATATTTTTCATTCACTATTTTTATCTCACTCTCACATTTCTGAATTTTCAATTTCAGTTCATCAGTTTCTTTTTCTAACCTCTCATTTTCTTCTTTAGAGGCTTTTGACTCATTCTTGATTTCTTCTAATTCAGAACATGTGAGTTTCAGTTTTTCATTCTCAGATTCTAGACATGCAATTTTATCAGTTAGAGTTGTATCATTTTGCATGGAGTTAATCTTCCTTCTTAAATGTCTGTTTTCCTTCCTAATATCATCAGCTCTATCAGCTATGTCGTGGTAGGCATCTACCCAATCAGCAATAGTGAAATTTTCAAATCTAGTGATTACCTCATCTGAGTCCTCCTCTCTGTCTTTAGAACTTGTTGCCATAAGGCAAATGGGCTTCTCAGATTCGGCTTCACTGTCAGAAGTATTGCTCAGGGAGCCTTCATCTTCATCACTCCAGGTGCAAACCATAGCTCTCCCTTTCGTGTTCTTCTTCTTTGACTTGTCCTTGTATTTCTGATTCTATGGACAGTCAGCTTTCATATGGCCTGCCTTCCTGCATTGATAACAAGTATTAGATTCAATTTTCTTTGCAGGGTTATGTTTATACCTTTTATCCCTTCGGCCGCAACTATACTTCTTTTGGTTGAATCGTCCTACTCCTTTCTTGAGGAACCGCCTAAACTCTCTGGTCATCATTGCCATCTCAGTACGAGTTATATCTTCTTCATTCAGGCTCTCCTCGGATGATGAACTGCTAGAGCTTGATCTGCTGGACTTGCTGGATTTGCTGGCACCAGCTTTCACAGCGATTGGCTTCTTCTTCCTCTCAGCTTCTTCTATCCTTGGCATATTAATCTCATATTCCATCAGCGAGCCAATTAGCTCATCAGCCCTCGTATTTCGCAAATCCCTTGACTCCTCCATCACTATAGCTTTAGTATGCCAAGCATGAGTCAGGGAGCGTAATATCTTCCTCACTACATCGTATTCTGTCTGAGCCTTCCCGAGACCTCTAAGACCATTAGTAATGGTTGTCAATCGAGCATACATCTCCTTGATGGTCTCGTTGGGCTTCATCTTGAAGGCTTCATATTCGGACACAAGGAAATTGGCCTTCGTCTCTCTAACTTGAGAAGTCCCTTCATGAATGACTTCCAATGCATCCCACATCTCCTTAGCTGAACTGCAGGCTGATACGCGGGAGAATTCTGTAGGGTGCAGAAAGCATTGAATGGCGTTTATTGCACTCTAATTTAGTGCAGACCTCCTGATCTCCTCCTTGGTCCAGACTTCCTCATTAGGGGACAGCTCATAAGGTCCCTTGCTAACTACCTTCCAGATCTCGTAATCCTTAGCCCTCAAAAATACTTGCATACGATTCTTCCAGTATGCATAGTTAGATCCATCGAAGAATGGGGGCTTTGTGGTTGACTGTCCTTCAGCTATCATCCCTCGAGCATCCATCTTTGCCTTTCCTCTTAGGGCGATGAGTCCCTGTAGAAGAGTATGACTCTGATACCAAGTGTTATGTTAGATGGACGCAGTCTATCTCCACGAAGTGTGGATCTAGAGGGGGGTGAATAGATCTATTGCCTAATTTAAAACGCAGTTGAACTATAATGCGGAATTTAAAACAAACAACTGTTGAATGATAGAAAGAATACTATGAAGAGTGTCGACACATGCAACCACACAGCAGATCACAAGCAATCTCACAAACACAAGACACCCAATATTTTTAGGTGGTTCGGTCAGAGACCTACGTCCACCCCACACTCAACCGAGTATGGCTTACTGCTGCGCAGTACAGCTTGCGTCTGCTGGGCACTACAGCTTGGCCTACAAACCGCTAAGCAACACAGCTTGCTGTCCGAGACAAGTCTCGCCTGCTGAGGATTACAGCTTCACCTGTCCAGTGGAGACCTCCACTGCAACCGCTGGGGTTTACAGCTTACCCGTCCAGAGGCAGCACCTCTGCTAACAGCTGACTCACAGCTTGAAGAAATAATTTCGGAAATAAAAGACAGAAGCAAACGAAAATAGAAAACCCAACTGGGAATGTAGCTCGGAATGAGCAAAGCTCAGCTCTGGTATCTGAACCAAGAGTCTGAGTAACAATCAGAAAAGCTCTCAAATAAAACTCTCTCAATCTCACTCTCTCAACACATCTCTCTCAATCTTCTCTTCTCTCTTTTTCTTCTTCTTTGTTTTTCTTCTCTCTGTGGATCGGTGGCTCTCTGCTGCTTCAGACTTTTACTCTCTCTGTATATACTTTGCCACTCTTCGATCTGCCTTGATCCGAAGAAGAAGACTCATATATATACCAGCAGCAGATTGGATAAGGGCGTGTGGCCTCTACATTTCCCGCCCAAAGAATTCTCCAGATCCTAGGAAATTTCATCCACATGGCAGCATCCTGGATGGGCTGCTTCCATGTGTCACCATCTGAGCACCTCACCCTCCTTGGATCACGAGCCATGTCATCAATCTCAGCCAGGAGTCCCTGTCAGACAGAGGATCGAATTATCAGTTTAAGTATAAACCCTGTATAGACTTTGTAGAGTGTAATGCATTGTATAGACTTCACTGTATAGACTTTGTGAACTCGAATGCAGTGTATAGACTTTGTGAATGCGTTACTATGGCATTGTACAGACTATGTGAATACAGTGCTATGGCCTGTACAGACTCTACGCATGAAGGGCTTATGCCATGTTCAGACTTTGTGAATACAATACTATGCAATGTATAGACTCTGTATATGCAGAGCTAAGGCATGTGCAGACTTCCCATATGAAGGCAACCGCTATACAGACTTGCTGAAGTGTAATGCAATGTGCAGACTTTGAAGAACATTCAGCAGCCAATGTATAGACTTAGGCAATGTAAAGACTTGCCAGTGTATGGACTTGATGAGCATTCAGCAATGTGCAGACTTCAATACATGAAGAAGCAATGTGTAGACTTAGACAGACACAACGTGCAACAATGCATAGACTTTGAAACACTAGATGCACGATGTACAGACTTCAACTAACATGATGCACAATGTGCAGACTTGAATGATGTGCGATGTACAGACTTCATGAATGATGCATGCAATGCACTAGACGATGTATGGACTTAGCCGATGCAGACTAGTCCGATGTACATACTTGCTCGTTGTTCAGACATCATGAGCGATGTACAGACTTGCCAAGAGAAAGACTGTACAGACTTGAGCAAAGCAAAGCAGTTGAATGTATAGACTTCACGATGTGTAGACTTGCCAAAGACAACTGGACGATGTACAGACTTGAGCGAAGCAAAGTCTGTACAGACTTGAAAGATCACAATGTATAGACTTTGGCAAGGGAATGGCTGTACAGACTTCAACTCAGCTACGATGTACAGACTTTGACAAAGCAGCGATGTACAGACTTGCACAGTTCTAGGATGTATAGACTTTATGTGAAAGCCCAATGTACAGACTTCACCTCGAGCAAGCTACAGTGCAGTGTATGGACTTTGAATGAATGATGCATGACGTTGTACAGACTTTACTAATGTATGGACTTAGCTTATGCATGTTACAGTCCAATGTATGGACTTTGAATGACAGTGCAAGCACTGTATAGACTTTGAGCACAGACACCACAATGCAATGTATAGACTTGCTAGTTATGTGAGCTGCAGTGTATGGACTTTGCCCAATGCATAAGACGCTA
Organism: Amorphophallus konjac; assembly: GCA_022559845.1. NCBI lineage: Eukaryota > Viridiplantae > Streptophyta > Magnoliopsida > Alismatales > Araceae > Amorphophallus > Amorphophallus konjac. The sequence continues at coordinate 264,428,434 of CM040121.1, forward strand.
AGTGAGACGGACAGTGTATAGACTTGTGTTCTGGGTGAGTCGACGCATCTAAGAAGGGGGTCGACCCACTTCTGTCCAGACTATGCTGAGTGTGAAGACTTGTGTGTGTGTGTAGTGTGTAGACTTGTGAAAATGCATAGAACACACAGACAATCTGATAAAACAATTTCATCAAAACATAAACAGTTGCCAATCAATCAAAACAAGGTGTTTCCAATGAAATAAAGTAATTGTCAACATCATCAACACAAAGGAGTCACAACATAGCCAATCAGCACCTAGTATGACATCATTGTAGATTCTAAGAAATCCACTTAGAATAATTAAAAGGAAAAAGAAATGAATAGAAGAAATGTGGAAAAGAGGGAGAAAAGGGGAGCATGCGAGGATGCTAAGGGGAATGTGATCGCCAGAGACGCGAGGGCCTCAAAGGATATAACAAATAATCAATGGAGGGATCGCGATATAAATACCTTAAATGTGGGGGAGATTGTGAGTGCACCTTCTCTTTCTATCGGCCGGCCGATGAAGAGAGTTTTCCTTGATTGATTACCCTTGCAAAATTAACAAACACCAATAAACAAACATGGATTAGAAACCAAGATGTGTAGCATCAAATCCAAATGTAAATATGGACATAGAAAGCATGGATATGAACACACCTTATTGGTGTTTGGCTTTTAAACCCCTATGCAAAAGGGTATGGGAGATATGATGAATGATATGCAAATAGGGAGGTGTGCAAGTGTTGCACTAAGAAGATCTCAACATGGAGATAAAAAGAAATAAAAGGGAGAGATGGAATAATGATGCATGCAATTAACTAAAGAAAAATAAGAGATAGGAGGGGGAAAGCTTAGTGGTTTCTCCAATTGGCTTCAAGATCTTCAATAGAGGAAGAAGAGGATGTAGAATTCCATGGATGTAGAGGCTCCAAATCTTCAATAGAGGAAGAAGAACTCTGTGGATGTAGAGGTTTCAAATCTTCAATAGAGGAAGAAGAACTCCGTGGATGAAGCTTTTAGGTGCATGGGAGTCTTCCTCCTTGAGCCTTTGGTCCGGCAGCACCTCCCCTTGAATTGATCTTTATCTCTTAACACAAGGGAGAGAGGAGTCCTATTTATAGGGTTGAAATTCGGAATTAATTCTAAGGGAAATTAGGAAAACATGTTTTAGTGGGATTTGGAATGAGATAAACATTAGGCAAGACCTTGGAAAGTCATAGGAACCCTTTCCCAAGTGGAAAAAGAGATTAAATGAGGAAAGGAAGTGAAATTCGGAATTAAATCAAGAGAAAATAAGAAAACATGTTTTAGTTGGAATTTGGAAGAGATAAACATTAGGCAAGTGTCCCTTCAACCTTGGAAAGTCATAGGAACCCTTTCCCAAGTGGAAAAGGAGGTTAAATGAGGAAAGAAGGGAAATTCGGAATTAATTTCATAAAAAATTAGAAAACTTAGTTTTGGTAGGATGGAAAGGGGGATCCTTCCTCCAAGTGTCCTTTCAATATTAGGAAGCCATAGGAACTCTTTCCCAAGTGAAAAAGGAGTGTAAGTGAGGAAAAGAAGGGGTGCTTCTGGAGTTCGGAATTGAACAAGAATTGACGACCGAACAGACGGTCGCTAATTAAAGAAATGACGCCCCCTGACGGGGCGTTACTTAAATGACGCCCGGGTCCCTTCCCCCATTTGATTTAAGGCCCGAAAAAATGGAGAAATGGCTCAGAAAATCTGGAGAAAAATGGAAAAACATGTGGAAAGCTTGGGGAAGTTGGATATTCAATAAAAAGGAGAAAAATCACTCAAATAAGTCGATTTGAGGGTCAAATGGGGCATCACAGTGCGATAGGAGATATGCTCAAAATGATGTCAATTTTAGTGTGTCTACAGCTGCCCCGCCTTGACATCTGCTTTGCAAGGGAGTGACACGGAATGAAATAGAATAGAATGAAGTGAAGCAACATGGAATGGAATGGAATGGAATGGAATGAAGTGAGAGCGAACTGAAAAGTAGATGCCAAGGTGTGATGAGACACGCAATCAACATCACTTGATGAGAATGAAATCAAAAGCTCGAGATGAAGTAAATCTCGGGAAATCCAACGAAATCAACAATGTTTGGATAAAAGGGGAGATGTGCACGCGGTGCACGAAGGGGATAAAATAAAATGATCAACTTCCAGCGCGGTGGGAGTACCCCAGGTCACAAACCTGTAGATTTCACCATTGGGGAGCGGTTACCAGCCAATGTGGACGTGCTGCAGCCAAGGTGGATCAAGGGAAATGATTGAAAAAAATAAGATGATAAAAATCCAAACAAGGAGTTCTCGAGAAAAGACCCAAAACAGCGATAAAACGAACTGAGGATCCAATTCGGCAATGAAAATCTCATATCGAGAAAGATTAAGATCAATTCAACTCTCAATATCAGCTTATCAGAATGATTTTCCAACATTAATTCAAAGTCCTACATGAATGCATGCTGGGCTAAAGGGAAAAAAACAAATGAAAATATAATATAATCAAGGATAATATTGTTAAACTGCCCAGACTGGGTCAAGAAACCAATTCTGCGAGCTGATACTAAGCCGAAGCCCGTTTATCCACGCACCAACTCGTAAAAAGGGAACCATCGTCCCCAGTCTTGGACGGCTCAACGGCCTATCCGTGTGACTAAGACTTCTCTGGAATCATCATTGTTTTTGATGAAGGGGAACTCAAATCCCAGATTTACCAAAGCCACAAGGTCCTTGATATAATCTAGTAACATATGTAACATATAGTAGAATACATACAGGGAGATGGTGATATCAATAAGCATGGGAACTGAGAAATGAGCTGCAAGCACCGTGGGACTTTGATGATGAAGCCCAGTCGGCGGGACCAAGAGCTTCTTATCCTGCGCTCAAAAATTCATTAGCCAAGATATAAAAGATAACAAACAATGAAGAAGGCATTTAAGCATAGCAATCATCAAAGCATCAATTATAGCATGTATATGGCATGAATAGCATAAGTCAAATCATAGCATTGTTTGTTATTTTATCATGAGGAGATAATCTGGCTAATCAAGATTTGGAGATGAATGATCAAGATTTGATATAATGCCCATCGGCGGAGTGATCAGATGAAATTAGCAGAAGTTGATTAAAAAAGATTTGGAGATGAATAATCATGAGATATGATAATCAGAATGATATAGGGAGATGATAATCAAAAAATGCCCCTGGTGGCATGTCAAGAAAATATCGGGAAAGAATCAATAGATTGATAGCAATAAGTAGAGAGAGGACCCATCCCGTGCTTTTGGTCTCTGCAAAGTTGTTCCTGCAAAACACCATCAGAAAATACAATGCAAATTTTTGGATTTTGGAAATATGCAAATTTTTATGAGTTTTGAAAAATATATGAATTTTTATGTGGATTTTGAAAATATTTTGATTTTTTATGAATTTTTGAAAATATTCAATTTTTGTTGGATTTTGATCAGGAAATATTCAATTTTTGTTTGATTTTGGCTTAGACATTGTTAATGCAGCATCAAAGGGTGTTTTGAACCACTGGCTAAGGGTCCTTGTTCCTTCCCTTTTCGCCAAAAACGGTCCAAAGCTGGACATGCATTGAAAGTGGCATCCTATAACCGACCGTCTTTGATCAACGGTGCCCCTACCAAGGCCATACCCGAGAAACATTCGGTCTTGGAGGGAGAAGAGAAGAATAATTGAGATAAGCTTTATGCAGGATGGGAGATATCGGGACTTGAATTCCTTCCAAGGTGTTCCCTTCAAAGAGGTAGTCTGTTGTGCCGGGGCTTTGTGCCTTTAATTTTTAGACCCTTGACATGCATACGACCAGGGTTTTCCCTGTGGGGACTTTGCCACTCTTGACATGCCATAATTCATACTTTTGCTTTTATCGAAATTTTGACTTGATTTTCATAATAGCCCTTTTGGCGAAATGTATATCATGAAAACTCATATTGATTTTGGGTCAAGACTGCCCCTATTTGAGACTCCTCTCGTATTGGGGATTACCTAGGTTGGTCATCTCATCCGTCAACCTCTTGCCCCTGCATGCGACCGAGTAAAGAAGAGAAAAGACTTTCAGATATACTCATGGCATGGCCAAAGTAGCAACGGTGTCTAACCAAAGAGCCGGCTAAGGACGCCGTGAAGTGTGTGCTGGTGCCCAGCTAAGGGTTGCTCTTAACAAGCGGGGAGAGAATATTGAATTCCCAGCGTGGGTTTTTGTTAACCAGAGGTGCTGCAAAAAAACAAACCTAAAGGACTCTTTTGAGAATGATTTCAATTAAACAAAAGCTTAAGATAAAGGTTTAAAACACCACTCTTAATCTCGTTAAGAAGCACTTGATTTTGAAAATCATGCGTGAAGTAATGAGAAAATGATATCATTAAAATGCGTACTTACGTCAATATGTTACCTTGCAACCTTTGTAGAAGTAGCTGTCAGAGGCGAGGTTGATCATCATGGGATTTGTCCTCTTTGGCAGTCAAAAGGATTGGAAGCAAAGGATTTTGGGAGTGGCTTAACAAGAATGAGTGGTGCTCAAACCAGACTCAGATGAATAAGGAGAAAAGGAAAAGAGGCGAGGGCTAGAACTCCCTCACTAAGGCGCGGAGACCCTGATCACATGGAACAGTCTACAGAAGAAGCGGAAAATCAAGAAGAGGGGTGAGGACTAAAGCCTCGGAAGCAATGGGAGAAAGGGCAGATGCCCAAGGCAGTGGATGTGGAAGAAGTTGGGTCAGACCCAGAATTAGGAGGAATCAGAAGAAGAAATTGGTAGATGGAAAGAGGTGGATCCGGAGGGTCCGGAGGCAGAGGAGGAGAATCATGATAGGAGGAATCCGGAGGCTCCGGAGGAATATTGAAAGAAGGGATGCGATGCCCTGGGGAGAAATAGGGAAAAAGATGATGGAAAAGGAAGAAGAAAATGAAGGATGTGATGTCCCGGAGGAGTAGAAAGATGAATCGGAAGAAAGATGGAGGGTCCGGAGGTTCCGGGGAAATGAAATCAGGAGGGTCACGATGCCCTGGAAGATGATAGAGAGAATAAGACGGAGAATTCGGAGGTTCCGGAGGAAGCAAATGGAAAGGGGCACGATGCTCGGGGAAAAGATGGAGACAATCAGGTGGAGAATCCGGAGGATCCGGAGGTTCCGGAGGAAGAATATAGAAAGGGGCACGATACCCAAGAGAGAGGAATGAAGGAGGATCAGGAGGAAAATCTGGAGGTTCCGAAGGTAGCAAATGAGAAGGGGCGCGATGCCTAAGGGGAAAATCTGGAGGTTCCGGAGGAGGAAGGTGGAAAGGGGCGCGATGCCCGAGAGAAAGGTCCGGAGGTTCCGGAGGAGGAGAATGGAAAGGGACGCGATGCCCGAGGGGAAAGTCCGGAGGTTCTGGAGGAAGAAGATGAAAAGGGGCGCGATGCCCGAGGGGAAAGTCCGGAGGTTCCGGAGGAGGAAAGTGGAAAGGGGCGCGATGCCCGAGAGAAAGGTCCGGAGGTTCCGGAGGAGGAGAATGGAAAGGGGCGCGATGCCCGAGGGGAAAGTCCGGAGGTTCCGGAGGAAGAAGATGAAAAGGGGCACGATGCCCAAAGAGGAGGGATAAAATTCCTGGAGGTTCCAGGGAGATAGCAGGAAAAGGGACGCGATGCCCCAGGGATAGTGGATAAAAAGGTGAAGATGAATAAGATGGGAAGTGCGGAATATCCAGAGGTGCCAGAAGGCGGGGAAGATACGGGTTTGGAAACCCGGGAAGCAGGAGGTGCAAATGCATGCAATGGGATGGATGCGATGAATGCAATGAATGCGCGAATGCAATGAGATGCAAAGAATATGGAGAATATGAAGGGCGAGAGGACGAGATCCTCCTCCTAACCCTGGGAATGGCCCATGGAAAAGATGTGATAGACAAGAAGGTGGATGAAATAGCGGAAGGCCTTTCGGCACCAAGATAACTGCCCCTCCACGGCAGTGAAAGAATACAGCCAAATGGCCTAATGGATGAAATACAAGCCCATGACGAAGCTTCAATAGTAAACGACAACTCCCTTGGAGGGTGAAAAGTAATGGTGTGAGGGACTTGGAAAGTAGGGCTCAGAAGCATCATGTTGCCCAGGGGTTCAAGATTTGGAAGTTGGAACAGAGGGAGCCCTGCCCGGCCCTTACACAGCATCAGTGCTTGGCATGTCGGCGACTTGGCCTCTTCAATCTTGCCTGGCACAATAACCCGGATTGGCATCCGGCAAATGAACTCTTGCATTTTGAATAGCGCGGCCATGGCCAAATTCTTCTTTCGCAGCTCTTGATCATCCTCGGCACAAGTGTTTGTAGAAGCACTCCCCTTCCGAGTAGTAAAGGGAGGTGAGGCGGAGGCGGAAGGCTTTGTGGATAATGGAGGTTTAGTGGAAGGGGTAATGGGAGGTGTAGTGGAAAGTGTTGGAGGAAGGATAAACGGAGACGAAGGTTCAAACACGTTGAGCTTCTCCCTTTGCTCGGAAGCAGTCGAGGTTTGCTCGAGTGCAAAAAAGGGTGAATCTTGCTCAGGATTAGCCATGGGTAAAGGTGAAGGGTTATGTGGTGGAATAGGTAAGGTGGGTTGAGGCGGTGGTAATGGGAGGTTAATTGGGGAAGGTTCAATGGTGGACTCAATGGAGGCCGATGGCGTGGAGGTTGATATAACAGGTGGAGGTGTAACTGGTGGAGGTTTAAGGGAAGGCTCAGGGAAAGCTGGCGTTGTGAAGGTTGACATGACAGGTGGAAGTGTAATTGGTAGAGGTTTAATGTGAGCGGAGTTAGGGATAGGAGGAGACTCAAGATGTGCCGGCGTGGGTGATTGGAGTATCGACCCATCATCGTAACACCAATTAGTCTCATAAACGGGGGTTGGATCGGAGACGGTGGCTTCGTCCTGAGCAGGGGGTTCATCAAATGATAATGGGGGGAGAGGGAAACGAAGGAAACTCGGAAGGGATGCCTGCATAGCTTCATCATCATACATTGCTTCAGATTCTTCAATTGTCGGCTCTTGATTGCTTGAAGTGCCAAAGTCATAATCATCTCTCCTATCTTTCCATTCACTCTCCATCTTGGTAATGTCATCCAGGAAAGCGTGAAGAGAATTAACTGGAGTAGGAGGAGCGGGCCGCGGGCTCGTAACCCTCTTTAATTGTTCCTCCATAAGAGTGATTTTGTCAATGAGAGTTTGCTGGAGGGGTGTGACCTGTGCAACCGAAGGTTGATAGGGCCTTGAAGGAGGAGGGGCCGTATAAAAAGGCCGTGGAGAAGAATTAACGGGCCGACCCATGGAAGAACCCGGATGGGCCGGATTGCAAGGAATAAATGGGCCTTGGGGCCGTGATGGAGGAGGAATAGAAGGAAGCGGGTGATGGGCCACCCGAGTAGAATGAATAGGAGGAGATGGGTGATGGGCCACCCGTGTAGAAATAAAAGAGGGAGGTGGGTGATGGGCCACCCGTGTAGGATTAGAAGGAGGAGGAGAGGAATGAGATGCACCCTCAATGGCGGCCTTAAGGGCTTGGATCTGTTGAGGGGTGAGATGAACTAATGCATGAATGATTTGGGAAACCTTCTCATCATTGGGAGGAGACGGTCCAGAGGGAATAGTGGCTCGCAATTGGATTAAAAGACCATTGGATTGGACATTGCCCATGGGTCGGGCAACACCATAAGAGTGAGGACGTGGTCCTTTGAAAGAATTATGGTGAGAATTATGTTGAACATGTTGGAATTGAGGGGAATAAGATGTGCTAGGTTGATCACCCTCATGAACATTAATTGAATTGAACATGTTATTTTGTCTATCAAAGTAAGCCATTATGTAAGCAATTTAATGTGCAAATTATTTACAAAGAAGCACACAAGTTGGAATGGTTACCTTGATTTTTTTTTATGTTTGAACCTTGGTGAATTAATGATTTTTTACAAAGATTTGGAATGATTCACACGAGGGAGGAACCTAGTTTCAATATGATTACTTCAATGCCAACTAGGAACACTCTCTCACCACGTATAGGCCAACTAAACTCGGGAACTTCAAGGGTACAACCTGCCCGGCGTCCGTGAGGGAATCCACGGGTGCGGGGACTTATGGAGGCTTGGTTTAGGAATTTCCAATCCAAAGAGACGGAATGCTCAATGGAGGGTCCTTCCTTCACCAAGGGGGTGTGTGAAATCCTAATATAAAGAGAGGAGGTCTCCCAAGCCAAATGTCCTAAATGCAAGTCCTAATGCAAAAGACAAAGAAAAGAAAGTATGAACCATGATATGAGCCAAACCAAAGAAAGATAAGGTAAAACACTCACATGGCCATACAAATCATAGCAATCAACATAATATGAAGCATGGCATCCAAAAAATTTTTTAAAAAAGATGGAGAGATAAGAAAGTGGAATTTTTCAAAAACCAACAAGTTAGCAATCACATAAGGGGAGGGGGATGTGCACGCGATGCACAAGTGATAAAACAAAAAGGAAAGTGCTATGTGGAGCACAAAGGGAGTTGCACCGAGGGTGCAAATGGGGAAGGGTAATCAAAGAAAAACAATGGTGGTCCCACCGTGATCGCCAATTTGTAGATTCTAAGAAATCCACTTAGAATAATTAAAAGGAAAAAGAAATGAATAGAAGAAATGTGGAAAAGAGGGAGAAAAGGGGAGCATGCGAGGATGCTAAGGGGAATGTGATCGCCAGAGACGCGAGGGCCTCAAAGGATATAACAAATAATCAATGGAGGGATCGCGATATAAATACCTTAAATGTGGGGGAGATTGTGAGTGCACCTTCTCTTTCTATCGGCCGGCCGATGAAGAGAGTTTTCCTTGATTGATTACCCTTGCAAAATTAACAAACACCAATAAACAAACATGGATTAGAAACCAAGATGTGTAGCATCAAATCCAAATGTAAATATGGACATAGAAAGCATGGATATGAACACACCTTATTGGTGTTTGGCTTTTAAACCCCTATGCAAAAGGGTATGGGAGATATGATGAATGATATGCAAATAGGGAGGTGTGCAAGTGTTGCACTAAGAAGATCTCAACATGGAGATAAAAAGAAATAAAAGGGAGAGATGGAATAATGATGCATGCAATTAACTAAAGAAAAATAAGAGATGGGAGGGGGAAAGCTTAGTGGTTTCTCCAATTGGCTTCAAGATCTTCAATAGAGGAAGAAGAGGATGTAGAATTCCATGGATGTAGAGGCTCCAAATCTTCAATAGAGGAAGAAGAACTCTGTGGATGTAGAGGTTTCAAATCTTCAATAGAGGAAGAAGAACTCCGTGGATGAAGCTTTTAGGTGCATGGGAGTCTTCCTCCTTGAGCCTTTGGTCCGACAGCACCTCCCCTTGAATTGATCTTTATCTCTTAACACAAGGGAGAGAGGAGTCCTATTTATAGGGTTGAAATTCGGAATTAATTCTAAGGGAAATTAGGAAAACATGTTTTAGTGGGATTTGGAATGAGATAAATATTAGGCAAGACCTTGGAAAGTCATAGGAACCCTTTCCCAAGTGGAAAAAGAGATTAAATGAGGAAAGGAAGTGAAATTCGGAATTAAATCAAGAGAAAATAAGAAAACATGTTTTAGTTGGAATTTGGAAGAGATAAACATTAGGCAAGTGTCCCTTCAACCTTGGAAAGTCATAGGAACCCTTTCCCAAGTGGAAAAGGAGGTTAAATGAGGAAAGAAGGGAAATTCGGAATTAATTTTATAAAAAATTAGAAAACTTAGTTTTGGTAGGATGGAAAGGGGGATCCTTCCTCCAAGTGTCCTTTCAATATTAGGAAGCCATAGGAACTCTTTCCCAAGTGAAAAAGGAGTGTAAGTGAGGAAAGGAAGGGGTGCTTCTGGAGTTCGGAATTGAACAAGAATTGACGACCGAACAGACGGTCGCTAATTAAAGAAATGACGCCCCCTGACGGGGCGTTACTTAAATGACGCCCGGGTCCCTTCCCCCATTTGATTTAAGGCCCGAAAAAATGGAGAAATGGCTCAGAAAAATCTGGAGAAAAATGGAAAAACATGTGGAAAGCTTGGGGAAGTTGGATATTCAATAAAAAGGAGAAAAATCACTCAAATAAGTCGATTTGAGGGTCAAATGGGGCATCACAGTGCGATAGGAGATATGCTCAAAATGATGTCAATTTTAGTGTGTCTACAATCATAATCCTTCATATCTAGGCATATCATGTCGACAGGTAAATTGTTTCCTTTAATCATCACTTTACAGTTTGGATAGTGATTAGTGATATCGGACTCATTCCCAAGAGGTGTAGATATGACCAAATCTAACAGTTCATGTTTCTTAGAAAAAGAAGCATCAAATTTCTTGGAAACGAATGAATGAGTTGTTCCGGTATCAAATAAAACTTGAGCAGTTTTAGAATAAATAGTTAGAGTACCTTCCACAATTCCACCTTCTGTGGGATCCGTATAGTGGAGAGCTTGCAGACGGTCTTGCTTCTTTGCTGGGAGCATCTCATCTTTAATGGCTTGCTCAGTCATCAATGGGCAATTAGGGATTCGGTGCTCTCGACTCCCACATCAGAGACAGGCTCCTAGTTTCCTCCAACATTCCTCAGTCTTGTGGCCGGGTTTGTCACAGTATTTGTAAACCTCCTTAGAAGGTGTTGTGGTAGAGAATGGCTTGTTATTCCTCGGATACTTATTTCCCTTGGAGGACTCCCCTCCATTGAAGAACCGCTTCTTGTTGAATGATGATTTGAAATTTTCCGGGCTTGTGACAAGTTCCTTCTTGTCCCTTCCTGGGATCCTTTCAGATAATTCAGTGGCGTCTTCTAGCAATTGGGCACGCCGAACCATCTCTGAATAGACTTGGATGTCCATCAGTGCAAGTTGTGTAATAAAGTGGGGCCGAAGCCCGTTGAGGAACCTTTTAGCCTTCATCTTTTCCGTACACACCAAGTGGGGTGCATACTTGGACAGTCTTGAAAATTGGGCCTCATACTCGACCACATTAAGCCTCGTTGTTTTAGTGCGGAAAATTCCGCAGCCGTCTTCTCCTGGATATGGTCGGAGAAGTACTTGTTGTTGAAATGCTCCGCGAATTCATCCCATGTGACATGGTCTTCTGGCAATGTTGCTTCCACGGATTCCCACCAACATCGAGCATCCCGCTCCAGTTGGAATATGGCCAGTAGAACCTTCTCCTCGTCCGTGCATTGCATCACACGGAAAATTCGTTCCATCTCCTTTAACCAATTTTCAGCATCCTTGGGGTCGGACGAACCCGTGAACTTTGGTGGGTTCATGTTACGGAAACTCCTGTGGAGATCACCGGCTCCACGGTTAGCACCGCCTTGTGCCACTTGCTGTAGTGCCTGTGTAAGGCCTTGTACGGTGCGCTGCATCTCACGCCATTGTGCTCTTTCAGCGGCCATGATCCTACAAAAGGGTTGAAGAATAATAAAGATCGGGTTTATTTATAAGGTCAAAAGTCATTATAGAACTTAACCCATGGCTCTATACATCTCACCGGGTAAGGTATAAACTATCCTTGGACTCGGGTTTTACCTAGGAAACTAAAATCCTAGGCTCTGATACCACGAAGGATGTCACGCCCCGAGCGCGGAAGATACCCGAGGTCGTGGCCAGCTTATATAGAACCATTCAATCAGAGCAGTCTACATTTTTTTTGACAAAAGATAGAGTGTGCAATTTATCTAAATCATAACCAAGAATTTATTTCCAATATGATACTAATGTCCAAGATGACAATTATCCAAATAACCAAAAAGGCGGAAATTTTAATCCATGACATTCCTTATTCGAATCTAACTACTAGGCTACAAGCCTTAACAAGCTTCAGTCAACTAAACTGATATAACTAAAAATACATAAAAAGGACTCAAGAAAATCAAAAGACACGACTAGCTGGCAGTAGATGATCGGTGACTTTAGCACTCTTCACTCGGTCTCATTCCTACTTAGGTGGATGTCGCTATCTGAATTGCATGAAAATGTTAGGAAGCAACTGGATGAGCGAATCGCTCAGTAGGAATTACATCTCAAGTTCGAGCAGTCTTTAAGTGATTTACATGTTATATGTAATGCAGGTATAACAATGTACGATGAACAAGTACAAAAATCAGGTATACGGGTATATCTATGCATGATGAACAAGTAAGAAGTCAAGAACTGTATAGAGAGAGTATCGCATGATTTCAAGTATTTGACAAGCAGTAAATCAAGAACATTATAGATGTAGATGCCACTTTTCGGGCAAGCAAGAACTCATGTACAAGTATGTAAGAGTCATGTTCAAGCAAGTAAAAGTTTGTGTTCAAGTAAGTAATATCAAGTACGTGTCAATAGAATTGGCTATTTCAATCAAGCAAGTACTTCGCCCTTTTTCGGGCCACGCAAGTCAAGTATCGCCCGTTCCGGGCCACGCATGTCAAGTCAAGCAAGTAGAGAGAGAGTAAGTGTGGAGTGTCTCAAGTCAAGTAAGTCAAGCAAGTACTTCGATGTAATGCCAAACACTGTGGTCAATAAACTCTCATGGGCACAAGTACCTTCGGGTGCTCCTCCCAGCACCAGACCGGCCCTATATGCACAGCATTTCATGTATTTTTTTTGACATCCACTCTCATTTATAGCCAATATAGAATTTCAAGGGTTGCCATTGTAAGAGTATAAGGTAGATTCCAAGAATAGAGTTCAAAGGCATATATGATGCAAAAACATATACTAGGGTTATATCAGTACGAATCACGAGACAAGTCAGGAATCAGAACAAAGATTGGTAGCTAACTGAATTGGCGTTTGGAGGTTGGCCCCTCTTTCAATCAATTGGCGACTGGGGGTTACCATGATGTGACACGACCTAGGATGTTTGATGAAGCCTTAGGAATGCAGAAACTAATCTATCAATCCCTCGGACCTAGCAAGCAAACAAGATTCACGGACCGGCAACATCACTCGAGCGGACTCTCCCGCTAAGCGCACATTAGTGCCCGTAGGCAACTTGGTGATGGTGGTGAGGGTCCGAGATGGGACCTCGCGACTCCGGGGATTGGCTAGCTTAAGGTTGAACCCCTAAGGGTCCTAGGATGCCCACTCTAGGGGGCGGCCAACACGCCGAGGGCGTGGGAGGTAAGGGCTCTCTCACAACTCGCCCGCGGTAGTCACTCACACAATAGTAATTCGGGATCGGGCACTCACTTACCGTCCGACGGCACTAGCGGTAATACTAAACCAGCAATGGAAAGAAACCAGCAAAGGGGTAACCGAAGCTCACCTGACCGGTGTGAAGACACCGATCCTGACCAGAGATTAGGGCGAGCGAGGAAGGGTGGGCTTACCCGCATGCCGCCCTGATGAAGCTTCAACCTGAAATTTCAGTTTACATGCACTACGCCCCTTGCAAGGGGGTTGGACAAGGGGTGGGGATTAGTTTTTACAACCAAAATGTACCTCCACGCAGGGAGGGGCGGTCAGCCGGCCAGGCGGGGTGGGGAAAACTACGCTAGAAGCCGAAGTGGACGAAGATCGTCGGTTCTGTCAGCCCTCTAGAACAGCGGATAGATAGTCAGTGTTGACGCCACTGCGGACTGCCCTGAACTCCGTTTGCAACGAAACCAGCAACAAAACCTTCGTGGTTGACCCAGGATGTCTACAGAATTTTTGGGGATTTTCTTGTTGGCGACGACGGTCGAGGCAGAGGCGTGAACAGGGTTGCATGCTTCTGATTCTGGTAGCTTCTGTGTCACTACAGCAGGAAGGTGAGGACACCACAGTTGCTCCGAAGCTCTGATTCAAGCGAGGCCGTAGTCGTTGGATTCGTGATCGAACCCTCTTCGAACGGAGACTTGTGCACTAATGGTAGGAAATTTGAAACTTTATGCTTCGGGCTTCAAACGACGTTCCGCTTCTTGGCGATGCTAGGGGACTTGGAGGAGAACGTTTCAGCCAAGCGCTGCTCCAAGAAGCTCAGAACTTTGGTCGTGGTAGCCTCTGCAATCTGCTTCTGGATGACTGTCAGGAGGATGATGCGCAGTCCGGCGATATCGGCTCTCCTGGTAGCCACAAACTCAGACTGGGACGAGACCACCACTGTTACGAAGAAGACTGGGAGATGCTTCCAACGGTATATGGTATGCCCTCTGAAGCTTCTTGGTGATGTCGTGGCAGTCTCAGAAAGTCGCTGGTACTCTGTTGCCTGCGAGTTGGGAATAGGATGAAGGTGTAGGGTTGTGTGTATGATGGTGGGATGGCCAAGGGAAGCAAGGGGAAATGGGGAGGGCGACCAGGGTAGGAAGGGGGTGTTGGGGAGGGGTGAGGGGCAGCCAACAAGGGAGGGAGATTCAAATTTGGCCTAGGGTTTGAACCCCTTCAGCCTTGGGGAGATGGAAGGGTGCTTGGGAAAGGGTAGTGGGTGGTTGGGGGTTGGAGGGTGGCTTGGACATTGGTGGGTTCTCCCTTGGGACTAGGGGTGGAGTAAAGAGGTGTTGTGGGAAGTTGTGGTGACTATTGAATGAGGGGAGGAGAGAGAGAAAGTAGGTGGGAGGGGGAGGAGAGAGAAAGGGACTAGGGGAGGGGAGTTTCTCACTCCTCTCCAATGGCTTCTCACCAAATGAACTCAATTTTATGGACTCACAATAATAGATCTTCATTCATTCATTCATTAGCTTAAAATGGGGAGATGGGGGTCCTATTTATAGGGAACCCACATTTTACAATAAGTCCCTACATTTTGGACCAATGATAAATAACCAAGGGGGATGGGGGTGCCCCTGGGCCTAGCCCATATAATTGGGCCCATTAACCAAACTAATCAACCCTATGACACTTAACTTAGGTAAATGACTCATTAACCAAGATATTGGAGTCAAATAAAAGGAAAATTACATAATTATGACTCAAAGAAAATATAAAAATTATAGGACTTGACTCAGAAAAGTGTGATGGACACAATGGAACCATGCCGGCGAGGAATCGGGGCTGTGAAAAATGTGAAGGGCGAGAGATGCCCCCATCATACCCCCGGGGTGCGAAGAACTCAACTCCGTCGAGTATGGGTCCGCAGGGGAGAGGTCCTCCAATGCAGCTCCGGGCAAGCCACGACCTCCGAACTCAACCTCACGGCCTCAGCCGGGGGACGGCTCTTCAGCCTCTTAAGGTGGCTCGGGCACACCCTCTTGCTGGCGATAGTACCCTGCATGCCTAGTATTACCTCCGTGTGCACACATCGGACTCTCAGGCTGATATATGGAGGCGCTCCGAAGGTATCACTCTCAAAGGTGGGGGTAGGCTCAAGGTGCTCACTGGGTTCCACCGCGGTGCCCTTAGAGAGTGCTAGATCAGCCACGCAGAAAGTGGGGTGTATCCCAAAACCCATCGGAAAGTCCAACCCGTAAGCCAGTTTGACAAAGCTACTCGGAACTTGGGAAGGTCCAAGTCCTCGTGCCCTCGATTTGGAGGTGACCCTAAGGTAGAGCCACTCCAATGTCACCATCGCTAGGTTGCCTACTTGGAATCCCAAGTGGCACTCGTGAGCTTTTGCCTACTCAATATGAACCTCACCGCCCGTTGTTGGATGCTTGCTTGAATGCTTATGCCATGAGTTACGGTGTGGTGCGGGTGGGAAGTGTATGGTATGCAAAGGTGGTGTCACGTCCCGAGCCTTTATTACAGCGGAAGACTAACTCGGGGAGCGCGAACAACCGGCATGGTAAGCCTCTCGCAAGCAAGAATGATCAGAGCGCAAGATAATCACACACATAAATGCAATTGCATACTATTTAATCAAACTCCAACTTTATTTCATAAATGATTAATAGTCAAATACAATTATTTTTCCATCATCTTTTACTCTACTAGACTCAAGAAATACGAAATTACATTGACTCGATCTAAACAATGTAGACTTCCTAAGTCTTCGCTCATTCTTTATTCACTCTCGGATCCGCTACTTGAACCTTCCGAATCCGAACCCGACTCACTTCCGTTTCCTGAAAAAGATTGGAAATAAGTAATGAGCACACTTGCCCAGTATGTATCTTCGCATCAACATGAAGGCACTATTAAAGTAATTAACATTTTTGCTCTAAAGAATAAGGCAAAATCATGCAATGCGATGATCACGCGATTAAACCAAAGTAACCCGATAATCATGTAAGATAGAATGAGAGCAAGTATGAACTAGCAAGAATGTGACAAGAACATGATATTGGCCTTTCATTAACAAGAATGTATCGAGAATGTACTAGCAAGCCACATAATCATCACTCCAGTTGTCACGCCCCGAGCGCGGAAGATTACCCGGAAGCATGACACGTCTATATAGATCATGTAAATATCAGAGTGCGCAAATAACTAAGCTTTAACTCGAAATTAATACAAATAGTACGAGCTGACAATTGTCACAACTAATCAAAGGATAAATACATATGTTCCCAGAGTCCAACGACTAGGCTTCAAATCTTAAGCAGTTCTAATCAAGTTGACTAATACAAATGACATAGATGAATTGATACAACTGACATAAGTGAATTAATACAATAACACAAAGGACATCACAATTAACATGACAATTGATGACTCCATTCTACACTCATCACTCAGACTCATCCCCTTCCGTGTTCTGGCCAATATCCAAACTACCTGAAAAGGTTAGAAAAATAACTAGATGAGTGAATCGCTCAGTAGGAATTACATCTCAAGATTTAACATGCTTTAAGTGGTTTACAAGTTCGATTAATGTCAGTAAAGTTATGCATGTAGATGAGTAGATATCAAGGATTGTAAAAATCAACAAGAGCAGTGAAGGAATAACAAGTGAGAGTATAAGGATTCCAACTTCAATGCAGCAATAGCAAGAGATTCAAGCAAGTAATAACTGGAATTAACGAGAATCTTTCCAAGAGAGTAAGAACTCATGTCAAGCAGGTAATAGAAAGTAATATAAATTCAAGCATGTAAAACTGGAATTGGCTATTTATCAATTTCATTCAAGCAAAACTTTACCCTTCTGCGGGTCTCAAGTCAAATCAATCAAGTAATATCACGAGAATGAGTGGAATGTCTAAAGCCTAACAAGCAAGTACTCCGGTGCAATGCCAAACACCATGGTCAATAAACTCCCATGGGCACAAGTACCTTCGGGTGCTCCTCCTAGGACCAGACCGGGCCCTATATGCACAGCATTAATCATGTTTGTTGACATCCACTCTCATTTATAGCCAATAGGGAATTTCAAGGTTTGACCAGTATGATATATAAGGTGGAATTATGGAATGGAATCCAAGGGCGCATTGATGTGTAGGGATGAATTAGGAGTGGAAACCAGTAACGTTTGATACACGGAAAAAAAACTAGATAAGAGAGGTGCCTTATGGGCCACCTGACAATTTTAGAAACGACACCCTCACTGTGGGATGCCCTTCCTGGGAATTATACAGGGTTTAGAGGACCCTGTCAGGAGTTAAATATCACCTCTCAGGCTGCCGTCTATCAGTGGAGATGGCAAAAGTGAAAGCCTAACGATCAGGTTAATGCAATGAGCCAGTTGTGTTGACTCAGCAGTTCATCGCGTCAACCCTGCAGTTCATCGCGTCAACCCTGCGAACAGGCTGGGTCGACCCTGTGAGCAGGCAGGGTCGACTCAACAGTTCATCGTGTCAACGCGGTGAACAGGCAGGGTCGACCCTGTCAACAGGCAGGGTCGACTCTGCAGTTCATCGCGTCAACACGGTGAACAGGCAGGGTCGACCCTGTCAACAGGCAGGGTTGACTCTGCAGTTCATCGCGTCAACGCGGTGAACTGGCAGGGTCGACTCTGCAGTTCAAATCTACTCAAAATGGCTTAAGGTATTAATCTTTGATTAAGCTAGGGTATTAACCTTTGATTTAAGTTTATTTAGGTAAAACTGATGACATGGATAGATAGAGAAAACTGTAAGGATTATAGATCTTTACTCATGCACTCGTTTCACGCTTTAGTTGCTTAAATATCAGATTTTTAACATGACGTATCATACAAGTTTTCATTTTTAAAGGAACTAAATGGAGACAAGGTTTCTAGATATGCTACCTAACAGATTAATTAGGTATGCTAATTAGTTAGTAGATCAACTAACATGTTAATTAGGTATGTTAACAGGTTAGTTAAACTAATAAGTTACGTAAAAACACGATAAAACTCGCGTTAGACGGATATATCGTATGGATATGAAGCTAATACATGCCAACTACCCTAGATTGAAGCTAATACATGCTAATCAATGCTAATCATCTTGGGTATAAGGCTACTACATGCTAATTATCTTAGGTACGAGGCTAATACATGCTAATCATCCTAGATTTAAGCTAACACATACTAATTATTCTAGGTATGAGACTAATACTTGCTAATTATCTTGGGTATGAAGCTAATACACGCTAATCATCCTAGATTTAAGCCAACACATGCTAATTATTCTAGATATGAGACTACTACTTGCTAATACATGCTAGTTATTCTAGGTATAAGACTAATACATGTTAATTATCTTAGATATGAAGCTAATACATGCTAATCGTCCTAGATTTAAGCTAACACATACTAATTATTCTAGGTATGAGACTAATACTTGCTAATACTTGCTAATACATGCTAATTATTCTGGGTATAAAGCTAATACATGCTAATTATCTTAGGTATGAAGTAATACATGCTAATCATCCTAGATTTAAGCTAACACATGCTTTATAAACACTAAATATCGCATAGAAATGAGCCTAAGACTAAATGCCTAGACTAATCATCCTAGATTAGCTACTAATTTAGTTAAAAGTTGAGAACACCTACTTGTTGGAAGATCGTAGCAGCAGAACCCTTCTTTGAAATCCCTGCAGAGCTTTGCCCCAACCTTAGCTAGCCTAGAATGGGGGTAGCAAAGGGGTATGTTTATAGGGTCTGTCATGACCGAATGGGAGGCAAGATCTGAAATAATGGGGCTTTACAGCTTGTACAGGTTGGAGAGATAGAGATAATGTTTGGACAGCTAATCCATGGCCCATATGTCTATAACATAAAATTATTTGGCAAAAAATGTAAATGGTGGATGCTAGGATTTGAACCTTGGTCATTGGGTTGGAAGACAAGTTACTTAACCAACTACACTAGGAAGCCACTTGGTAAATGAATACTCTTTACATATGATAACTACGTGTTCCAACTTCTTACTTAATCTAGAGTTTATCTAATATACTTTTTTTGGGAAATATTATTAATAAATATATATATATTATATTTATATTTATACGGGATGCTACACCCTCCCCCACTTAAAAGAATTTGGTCCCCAAATTCAATTACATTATACGGAGACAAGGAGGGTGAGAATTATTTACGGACTATAATAATTCTGGAAATCTCCTTCTCATAGACTCCTCGGTTTCCCATGTAGCTTCTTGTTCTAAGCATCGATTCCATTGAATTTTTACCATAGGGATCGTCTTGTTCCTTAGAACTTGGATTTCTTGGTCGAGGATCTTTACTGACCTTTGCTCATAGGTGAGGTCCTTCTGTATCACCAAGTCAGTGTGATCGATGACGTGTGAGAAATCATGCACGTATTTCTTTAGCATAGAAACATGAAATACGTTGTGCACTTCTGACAGTTGTGGAGGTAGGGCGATACGATAAGCCACTTCGCCTACCCTTTCCAGTACTTCGAATGGACCGATAAACCTTGGTGTTAATTTACCTTTAACACCAAATCTTCTAATGCCTCAGCCGGGAGATACCTTGAGGAAAACATGATCTCCGACTTGAAATTCCAGGTCTCGCCTTCTGTTATCGGCATAAGATTTCTGCCTGGACTGTGCTATCATTAACCTTTCTCTAATGAGTTGTATCTTCTCGGTAGAATCTCGCACCATGTCAGGACCTATAATTTATTTTTCACTGACTTCATCCCAGCATATGGGAGATCGGCAACTCCTGCCATATAATGCCTCAAAAGGTGCCATTTGTATGCTGGCTTGATAGCTGTTGTTATATGCAAATTCGGCTAGTGGTAAGTGGTCATTCCAACTACCGCCGAAGTCTATAATGCATGCCCTTAATATATCTTCCACAACTTGATTAGTCCTCTCGGTCTGTCCATCTGTCTGGGGATGAAAAGCAGTGCTGTAGTTGAGTCTCATCCCCAAGGAGTGTTGCAGGCTCTTCCAGAAATAAGAGGTGAAGCGCGGGTCTCGGTCAGATACGATCGAGATGGCAACTCCATGCAATCTAACCATTTCCTTCATATACAGGGCAGCAAGTACGTCGATTGACCATCGACTTTTGATGGGTAAGAAATGGGCCGATTTACTTAACCGGTCGATAATTACCCAAATTCCATCATATCCGCCCCTAGACTTGGGCAAACCCATGATAAAGTCCATGCCAATGTCTTCCCACTTCCACTTGGGAATATCCAGCGGATGTAGCTTTCCGGCGGGTTTTTGATGTTCCGCCTTCACTTGTTGGCATGTGAGGCAACGAGACACAAAGTCTGCTATCTCCCTTTTCATGTTAGGCCACGAGAAAGTTCTTTTCAAGTCTTGGTACATCTTAGTGGCTCCAGGGTGGATTGTGTACCTCGATCTATGAGCTTCTTCAAGAATCTTCTTCTTCAATTCGGGACAGTCGGACACACATGTCTGTTCATGAAATAGTAATCTGCCATCAGGTGCCAGCTTGAAATCCAGTCTCTCATCCAGCTTGCTCTTTATCTCCACTAGCGAGGGATCCTCTTTTTGTAACTTCTTGATTTCAGGTAGCAAATCTGGATGTAGGCTCATATGAGATAGAATAATACACATGTTCTTCTCATCTGTGCTGATATCAAGCTCAGAGAATTTCTCCAGCAGTTTCCATTCTTGTATCATGCAGTTGGCCAATATTGTTCTCGGCTTTCGACTAAGGGCATCAGCTACGGAATTACCCTTACCAGGATAGTACTGTATAGTGAAGTAGAAATCCTTGAGATACTCGAGCCAACGCCTTTGCCGCATGTTCAGCTCCTTTTGGGAGAATAAGTACTTGAGGCTTTTATGATCGGAGTACACAGTGAATTGTTCTCCGTAGAGATAGTGCCTCTAGATCTTTAAAGCGAATACTACTGCGGCCAGTTCTAAGTCGTGAACTGGATAGTTCTCTTCATGTTTCTTCAATTTTCGGGAAGAGTATGCAATGACTCTCCCATTCTGCATCAATACACATCCGAGACCACTACCAGAAGCATCGGTATATACCTCGTATTTTTCTCCTTCCATTGGTAATGATAAGACTGGAGCAGTGGTCAAGAGATCCTTCAAGGTTTGAAAACACTTTTCACAGTCTTCCTTCCACTCATAAGGCACTTCCTTGCGGGTTAACCTGGTCAGGGGAACAGCAATTTTGGAGAAGTCCTTTATAAAATGCCGGTAGTAACCAGCTAGACCCAAGAAGCTCCGAATCTCAGTTACATTTGTGGGTCATTCCCAGTTCTTCACGGCTTCGACCTTTGATGGGTCAACAGCAATTCCGTTCTTCGAAATGATATGGCCTAAGAAGGATACTTCCTCGAGCCAAAACTCCCATTTGCTGAATTTGGCATATAGCTTGTTTCCCCTTAATATCTGCAATGCCCTCTTGAGGTGTTCTTCATGATCATCTTCGGTCTTTGAATAGATCAGAATATCATCAATAAAGATCACAATAAATTGGTCTAAATAGGGCCTGAATATGCTGTTCATTAACTGCATAAAAGCTGCGGGGGCATTTGTTAGTCCGAAAGGCATAACAGTAAATTCGTAATGCCCATACCTGCTTCGGAATGCAGTTTTATGAATATCTTCTTCTTTGATCTTCAATTGGTGGTAACCAGAACGAAGATCAATCTTGGAGAAATATAAAGCTCCAGATAGTTGATCGAACAGCTCATCAATCCTTGACAGTGGATACTTGTTCTTGATTGTAAGGTGATTTAGCTGTCGATAATCTATGCATAATCTCATCGACCCGTCCTTCTTTTTGACGAATAGCACGGGTGCTCCCCATGGGGAAGTACTCGACCTAATGAAACCCTTATTCCATAACTCCATTAGCTGCTCTTTTAGTTCCTTCAGCTCAGCAGGGGACATTCTGTATGGTGCCCTGAAAATAGGACGAGCACTAGGGACAAGGTCGATTGTGAACGACACTTCCCTTTCCGGGGGTAAGCCGGTTAAATCTTCTGGAAAAACATCGGGAAAATCCCGAATTACACGGATATCTTCAAGTTTAACCTTCTCGACTTCCGTGGCAGTCACGAATGCTATGAAAGTCATGCATCCCTTATTCATAAGTTTACTAGCTCGGAGTGCTGATATAAGAAGTGATTTACTCCGAGGGCTATTATAAACTAGCTCTGGGAAATCTACGAAAGTTACCTTGCCATGCCGGCAGTCTACAGTTGCTTGGTATGTGGATAGCCAGTCGGCACCTAGTATGACATCATAACCCTTTATATCTAGGCATATCAGGTCAGCAGGTAAATTATTTCCCTTAATCATCACTTCACAGTTTGGATAGTGATAAGTGCTATCAGACTCATTCCCAAGAGGTGTAGATATGACCAAATCTAACAGTTCATATTTCTTAGAAAATGAAGCAGCAAAGTTCTTGGAAACGAATGAATGAGTTGCTCCGGTATCGAATAAAACTTGAGCAGTTTTTGAACAAATAGTGAGAATACCTTCCACAATTCCACCTTTAGTGGGTTCCGTCTCTTGGAGAGCTTGCAGACAGCCTTGTTTCTTTACCGGACGCTTCTCGTCTTTGGTGTCTTGTTCCTTCATCAGTGGGCAGTCTGGGATTCGATGCTCTCGGCTCCCACATCGAAGACAAGCTCCTAACTTTCTCCAGCATTCCTCGGTCTTGTGACCAACTTTATCACAATACTTGTAAATCTCCTGTGATGGTGTGGTGGTGGAGAATGGCCTGTCATTCTTCTGGAATTTCTTCGCCTTAGAGGACTCCCCTCCCATGAAGAATCGCTTCTTGTTGAAGGATTGTTTGAATTTTCCTGGGCTTGTGACGGGTTCCTTCTTGTCTATTCCTCGAATTCTCTCAGATAATTCGGTGGCGTCTTCCAGCAGTTGAGCACGTCGAACCATCCCCGAATAGACTTGGATGTCCATCGGGGCAAGTTGTGTGATATAATGGGGCTGAAGCCCGTTGAAGAATCTTCTCGCCTTCATCTTTTCCGTACACACCAAGTGGGGTGCATACCTAGATAATCTGAAGAATTGGGCCTCATACTCGGCCACTTTCAAGCCCCGTTGTTTTAGAACGGCGAATTCCGTGGCTTTCTTTTCCTGGATATGATCAGAGAAGTACTTGTTGTATCAATGCTCCGTGAATTCATCCCATGTGACATGGTATTCTGGCAGTGTTGCTTCTATGGATTCCCACCAGCATCGAGCGTCCCGCTCTAGTAAGAATACGGCAAGTAAAACCTTCTCTTCATCCGCGCATTGCATCACACGGAAGATTCGTTCCATCTCCTTTAGCCAATTCTCGGCATCCTCGGGGTCGGACGAACCCATGAACCTCGGTGGGTTCATGTTACGGAAACTTCGGTGGAGATCTCCCGCTCCACGATTTGCTCCGCCTTGGGCCACTTGCTGTAGTGCCTATGTGAGGCCTTGCACGGTGCGCTGCATCTCGCGCCATTGTGCTCTTTCCGCAGCCATGATCCTACAAAAGAGTTAAGTATGATAAAGATCGGATTTACTTGTAAGGTCGAAAGTCATTGTAGAACTTAACCCATGGCTCTATCCATCTCACCGGGTAAGGTATATCTATCCTTGAACTTGGGTTTTACCTATCCTTGGACTCAAGTTTTTACTTAGATTTCAATTTCTAACTGTTTATTTTTTCTAATTCCCTAGGTTTGAAAACCTAGGCTCTGATACCACGAAGATTGTCACGCCCCGAGCGCGAAAGATTACCCGGAAGCATGACACGTCTATATAGATCGTGTCAATCATGTAAATATCAGAGTGCGCAAATAACTAAGCTTTAACTCGAAATTAATACAAATAGTATGAGCTGACAATTGTCACAACTAATCAAAGGATAAATACATATGTTCCCAGAGTCCAACGACTAGGCTTCAAATCTTAAGCAGTTCTAATCAAGTTGACTAATACAAATGACATAGATGAATTGATACAACTGACATAAGTGAACTAATACAATAACACAAAGGACATCACAATTAATATGACAATTGATGACTCCATTCTACACTCATCACTCAGACTCATCTCCGTCCGTGTTCTGGCCAATATCCAAACTACCTGAAAAGGTTAGAAAAATAACTAGATGAGCGAATCGCTCAGTAGGAATTACATCTCAAGATTTAACATGTTTTAAGTGGTTTACAAGTTCGATTAATGTCAGTAAAGTTATGCATGTAGATGAGTAGATATCAAGGATTGTAAAAATCGACAAGAGCAGTGAAGGAATAACAAGTGAGAGTATAAGGATTCCAACTTCAATGCAGCAATAGCAAGAGATTCAAGCAAGTAATAGCTGGAATTAACGAGAATCTTTCCAAGAGAGTAAGAACTCATGTCAAGCAAGTAATAGAAAGTAATATAAATTCAAGTATGTAAAACTGGAATTGGCTATTTATCAATTTCATTCAAGCAAAACTTTACCCTTCTGCGAGTCTCAAGTCAAATCAATCAAGTAATATCACGAGAATGAGTGGAATGTCTAAAACCTAGCAAGTAAGTACTCCGGTGCAATGCCAAACACCGTGGTCAATAAACTCCCATGGGCACAAGTACCTTCGGGTGCTCCTCCCAGGACCAGACCGGGCCCTATATGCACAGCATTAATCATGTTTGTTGACATCCACTCTCATTTATAGCCAATAGGAAATTTCAAGGTTTGACCAGTATGATATATAAGGTGGAATTATTGAATGGAATCCAAGGGCGCATTGATGTGTAGGGATGAACTAGGAGTGAAAACCAGTAACGTTTGATATACGGAAAAAAACTAGATAAGAGAGGTGCCTTATGGGCCACCTGACAATTTTAGAAACGACACCCTCACTGTGGGATGCCCTTCCTGGGAATTATACAGGGTTTAGAGGACCCTGTCAGGAGTTAAATATCACCTCTCAGGCTGCCGTCTATCAGTGGAGATGGCAAAAGTGAAAGCCTAACGATCAGGTTAACGCAATGAGCCAGTTGTGTTGACTCAGCAGTTCATCGCGTCAACCCTGCAGTTCATCGCGTCAACCCTGCGAACAGGCTGGGTCGACCCTGTGAGCAGGCAGGGTCGACTCTGCAGTTCATCGCGTCAACGCGGTGAACAGGCAGGGTCGACCCTGTGAACAGGCAGGGTCGACCCTGTCAACAAGCAGGGTCGACTCTGCCAACAGGCAGGGTCGACCCTGTCAACAGGCAGGGTCGACTCTGCCGTTCATCGCGTCAACGCGGTGAACTGGCAGGGTCGACTCTGCAGTTTAAATCTGCTCAAAATGGCTTAAGGTATTAATCTTTGATTAAGCTAGGGTATTAACCTTTGATTTAAGTTTATTTAGGTAAAACTGATGACATGGATAGATAGAGAAAACTGTAAGGATTATAGATCTTTATTCATGCACTCGTTTCATGCTTTAGTTGCTTAAATATCAGATTTTTAACATGACGTATCATACAAGTTTTCATTTTTAAAGGAACTAAATGGAGACAAAGTTTCTAGATAGGCTACCTAACAGATTAATTAGGTATGCTAATTAGTTAGTATATCAACTAATATGTTAATTATGTATGTTAACAGGTTAGTTAAACTAATAAGTTACGTAAAAACACGATAAAACTCGCGTTAGACGGATATATCGTATGGATATGAAGCTAATACATGCCAACTACCCTAGATTGAAGCTAATACATACTAATCAATGCTAATCATCTTGGGTATAAGGCTACTACATGCTAATTATCTTAGGTACGAGGCTAATACATGCTAATCATCCTAGATTTAAGCTAACACATGCTAATTATTCTAGGTATGAGACTAATACTTGCTAATTATCTTGAGTATGAAGCTAATACACACTAATCATCCTAGATTTAAGCCAACACATGCTAATTATTCTAGGTATGAGACTACAACTTGCTAATACATGCTAGTTATTCTGGGTATAAGGCTAATACATGCTAATTATCTTAGGTATGAAGCTAATACATGCTAATCGTCCTAGATTTAAGCTAACACATACTAATTATTCTAGGTATGAGACTAATACTTGCTAATACTTGTTAATACATGCTAATTATCTTAGGTATGAAGCTAATACATGCTAATCATCCGAGATTTAAGCTAACACATGCTTTATAAACACTAAATATCGCATGAAAATGAGCCTAAGACTAAATGCCTAGACTAATCATCCTAGATTAGCTACTAGTTTAGTTAAAAGTTGAGAACACCTACTTGTTGGAAGATCGTAGCAGCAGAACCCTTCTTTGTAATCTCTGCAGAGCTTTGCCCCAACCTTAGCTAGCCTAGAATGGGGGTTGCAAAGGGGTATATTTTTAAGGTCTGTCATGACCGAATGGGAGGCAAGATCTGAAATAATGGGGCTTTACAGCTTGTACAGGTTGAAGAGATAGAGATAATGTTTGGACAGCTAATCCATGGCCCATATGTCTATAACATAAAATTATTTGGCAAAAAACGTAAATGGTGGATGCTAGGATTTGAACCTTGGTCATTGGGTTGGAAGACAAGTTACTTAACCAACTACACTAGGAAGCCACTTGTTAAGTGTATACTCTTTACATATGATAACTACGTGTTCCAACTTCTTACTTAATCTAGAGTTTATCTAATATACTTTTTTTGGAAAATATTATTAATATATATATATATATATTTATACGGGATGTTACACCAGTATCTTTTGCTTATGAGCAAGTACTTCATGAATGTCTGTGAAATATCAAGCAAGAAGGTCATGTACAAGAATCAATCATGCTGTATCGTGTTGTGAATTTTCACTTCACGAGCCGTGGATAATTCACTTATTTATAAAGAAAGTACTCCCAGCGCAATGCGACGCCAGTAGCATCATACCCCATGGTTTATAAAATAGTATGTTTCCGACAATCAGCCGAGGGGACTAGCATAGAGACCTTGAACACAATCAGTGCTCGATCGCATCTTCAAGTATAAATCAAGCTTTTTCCACGCATGACAATAAAGTATGGCCAAAAATATAAGTTCAAATAAATTCAAGATAATAAGAATCAATGAATGAACGCTTCAATTTGAATATGAGGAATCAAGAATGACATTAAACAATGGTATGCTCATAAAATAAATCGGTAGCATAACGGTATATTTCTTATTTTTCATTCATTATATTAAGTCTATTAAGTAATATGATAAGTTCTAGATTATCAAAGGTCATCTAGAAACCTTGAAATATCAACCCTTGGGTCAAACCTCAGGTTAAGTACTCAAGTAGTGTGACGGTCGTGCACTGGGCCGTTACGTGATGTGACGGTCTAGTTCGGGGCCGTTATATTAGTCTGAATCCAGAACCAAGAAATCGGACTTAATGGAATGTGACGGTCGAATATTGGGCCGTTACTTGTGCCTGACGGTCCAACATACAGTGGTTACACTATTGATAACCAAAAAATATCGATAGTGTAGTCTAATTAATGGGCTTTAATGGTACAACCAACTCGGCATCCTAGTGGGAATCCCAGGCTCGCGGAGAATTACGGAGGCCTTGAAACAAGATTTCCTAGTCTATTGGAAGGAATATCCAATAGAGAGGTCCTCATGTCCAAGAATAATGTTCCTATAGTGCAAAGTGAATTAATGGACAACCTACCGGAATATGCGCCATGTACTTAAGGAAAATGACTCTATAGATAGAGGAAGAATATGTAACAACGTGAAAGTAAGATAAACTCCGTCAATACAACATTGGAAAATCATGTTTTTAATTACAAAACTATAAAAGTTTGGCACATAAAATTAACATAACTTAAAATAGTTCAAGATGCCTAGATCATGCAGATTACAATATGAATTAGTAAGTAAACTTGAAATAATAATAGGTCAAAACTTAGCTAACTAGGCTAATTTATAAGTTAACTTAACTGGTTACTATTCTGTCATGGGCTGACAGAACACATAGTCTAACGGTCTAACAGGAGAGTGTCACAGTGCTTGTGATGGTCTATCGAGGGGCCGTTACAGTAATGTAATGCTCATGTCCTGGTGCGCTAGAGACAACAGAGAAATAAAAACATAACAGAGTGTGTGACGGTCGGTCGTAAGGCCGTTATATCATGTGACGGTCCTACCCTGATCCGTCAGAGCCTCTGTTGACAGCAATAATTAACAATGACCTAAGTTCAACTTGCATCATGTCTGAAAATCATACATATAATTTCCCACATGATAGAATGAAGGCTAAACGAATATCATGCATGGGTTCTCTGTGAATTTCACAAGGAAGTTTCATTTTAATTTAGTTAGGGCTAAGAATATAGATATATGCATGTCTCTACTAAAACATGAAATTCATGAGCTAAAGTGCATGTAATCAAGCAAAATCAGAGGGCTTTTATCCCTAACATGTTATTTTTACCGTTCATGAGATAATCCACCTCTTCTAAGACTTTTAAACTTCGAATTTGATGCTAGGTGCTACCCTTTGATCCTTGCTCTTCTTGTGGTAAATCAGCAACTTGGGAAGCTTCAATCTCCTTGGTTGCTTAGTCTCCTAGCATGAAATTTGGAGAGCTATTAGTCTAAAGTATACTAAACAAAAACTTCTAAAGAACTTACCCAAAATTATGACTCCTTACCTTGATTCTTCACGAGCCAAAAGTAAAGGTCGCTCAGTTCAGAACTAGGTCCTATTTATAGGGTTTTGACTAGGGTTTGAAGATTAGATCGATTTTAGAGTCCTTGTTAAAGCTTAGATCAACTTATAAGAGTCCTTAACACCTCTATTAGTCTTCCTATCTCGATCCCTAAGACATAAGTTAGCAAAAATTCAATCTTTTGGCTTGTTTTTCACTTCACGGAACTGCAGGATGTAACGGTCGTCCATAGGTGCGTTACATGGCTGTGGCGGTCGCCCGATAGACCGTTACACTCAACGTGTATAGAGTTCAATATTAATCAAACTCTTTTGGTTAATTATCCATATAATTATTTTATAAAAATAGTATTTATTCTTAAAATACCTGAATAAGCTAAGTACCCTTCTAGAACATGGGCCAAACTTAATGGGCTTGGTCCTTAAACCTTTTGGATAATAATTAGATAGACTAGGTTAATTATTTCAATCCAATTGGGCTTTATAAGGTCTTATTAATTCAATAATCCCTTTAAATATATTTAGGCCTTTATATAAATTCCAGAACATTATTTTATAATTCAAAAATTATTTATATAAATTCTGGGGCACTACACCCTCCCCCACTTAGAAGAATTTGGTCTCCAAATTCAATATATGGATTGTGGAGAGTGTACTTACAGTTAAATAGTTCTGGAAATCTTTTCTGCATGGCTGCTTCGGTTTTCCATGTTACTTCGTATGGTCATGTTTTCTTCTATTGAATCTTGACCATAGGAATAACTTTATTTCTTAATTGACGCACTTCTTGTTCCAGAATCTTTATTGGTGTTTGTTCGTACGTGTCACGCCCCGAGCGCGGAAGATACCCGGAGATGCGCGACGTGTCTATATCAATCATGTCAATCAGAGTGGTCGTGTATTCGACACAAAGACAGAGATGCGCAAAATAGCAAGATAACCCAATCCTTTATTTCATAATGGATAGACTATTACAAATCCAATACTCTGTTTAATAAAAAGAAAAGTACATAGTTGACTCGAGAAAACTATAGGAAAGACTAGACGACACTTGTAGAAGCTCTATCACTTTCACTCTTGATCATTCCCATCCGATTGACTTCCATCGTCGTCGGACTTACCTGAAAAGTAAAAAGGGACAAACGGAATGAGCGAACGCTCAGTAGGAAATTATATCTCAAGTACTAGCGAGGGGTTTAAGTAATTACATTTTTATGAATGCAATAAAGCTATGCATGCTCGCATAAAACGACAGGATAGATAGAATGTAGTATCAAGGAAATAAGATGAACTTATCATGAACTTTCAACAAGATAACAAGTTTATTCGAGATATTCAAGCAAGTACATTTAACAAATCATGTCAAGGACTTTGGCTATCATGTATCAAGCAAGCAAGTAAATTACCCTTTTTCGGGCCACGCATTTCATTTCATGTCAAGTACGAGTCAAGTACAAGATGTGTGTGGAATGTCCAATCAAGCAAGTCAAGTACTCGGTATAATGCCAGATACCTTATCATTTTAACTCCCATGGGCACAAGTACTTTCGGGTGCTCCTCCCAGGACCAGATCGGGCCCTATATGCGCAGGCATTTATCATGTATATTTTTGACATCCACTCTTGTTTATATAGCCAATATAGAATTTCAATAATCAAGCATGTAGACATGTATGACAACTTTGACCGAATAGAGTCCAAAAATATGACAAAGGACATAAATTGGCGATAATAACGGTATAATCACGATATCGATGAAACTAGGTAGAATATGGTTCCCTTAACTTAGGTACCATGACAAATCAATATGGACATTCTTTATATAGAATTGAGGTCCACATGAACATTAGATCAAGCAAGATACCCTCATTCTTATCATAGAATTGGGGTTTACAAGAATGACACGATATGGCATGATATCATCATCCCATCAAGAATTTCTTATGATATACTCTTTGTATAA
Source organism: Amorphophallus konjac (assembly GCA_022559845.1). NCBI lineage: Eukaryota > Viridiplantae > Streptophyta > Magnoliopsida > Alismatales > Araceae > Amorphophallus > Amorphophallus konjac. Next base: position 264,459,333 of record CM040121.1, read on the forward strand.
TCATAAGGGCCGGTATACCATGTTTCTTTAGATTGACATGGCAAGGATCGTGTAATGGGTTTTTAGGGTACAACCAGCTCAGTCGGCCTTGAGGGAATCCAAGGCTACGAGGAGTCTTACGGAGGTCTCTATGACTAACTCGCTAGTCCAAAGGAACGGAATGTCCAATGGAGAGCTTGTATGTCAATGAGAGTTGAGTGTGATCGGTAAATCAACATGAAAACATGGGACTATACTCACGGAGTGGAGAATAGTGCCGATATATATATATATATTATAATATATAAAACCATCGGTTAGCAAATCAGATGAAAATCAGTTTATAGTAAAATAACGACTTAGGTCAAGTCGTTTCTCAAGTAATTAACGCCTAACAGAAGGGCGTTTACATATGGTCCGTTTTGCAGAATTTTCAATAATTCAATAATTTATCTAAAACGCGCCTTGGGAAGGGGCGTTTCTTCAAGAGTTGACGACTACAGTAGCAGGCGTCTCCTTATTTATATATTTGACAGAATATCAATAATTTCATGAATTGTCTAAAACACGCCCTTAAAAGGGGCGTTACTGTTTAATTCTATTTTTCAGAATATATATATTTCAGGAATTTACAGAAAACGCGCCCTCTGAAGGGGCGTTATTAACATAATTACGCCCTAGTTCAGGGCGTTAGTTTCACAAGTCACGACCTAACTTAGGTCGTTAATTCGTCAAGGGTCATGAACAGTAACGAAGTTATATAATCAAGCAATTTTCCAAGACAGGACAGGTAAACTAGCAGGTAGAGTCATGCATTGTATTAGAATCAGGATTTCAAATATATCATCTTTATAACGTGGGTATTTATTATTTTCATAAAAGTAACGCCTGTGTACAGGGCGTTTATTCTGAAACTGACGACCATTGTTATGGTCGTTACTTTTAAAGTAGCGCCCTATTCAAGGGCGCTTCTTTCAATAATATTCCAGCAACGTCCGGGAAACTATAATAAAACTAATACATGATATGCATGATGCTTCTTGTATATATAAATTTAGTTTGGGCTACAAGACTTGAGAAAATCCTACCTTTAAGAGTTGATTTGGAGATGACCGTGAGGGGTTTTTGGCTAGCAGAAGATGATGGCTTTGATGAAGAGGCTTCTACAACAGCTTTCCTATGAGAGAAGAAACTGTATCAGTTTCTTTGAAATCTGATCATCACATCAAAAGTGAAGAAAAGATCTTTACCAGCTCTCAACGTACGGCCACCGAGCTCCCTTAACCTGTATAGAGAAGAAGATGAAGAATTGTTAATTCTTCATGCAACTGAAGCAGAGAACAAAAAGGGAAATTAAGAATAACGGTTTGTTCTTCACGTACCTCTGCAGTCGGAGGTATCAAATAGGTTTAGGGTTGTTCGATCAAGGCTTATTTATAAGATTTTGGAAATCCTATTAGGGTTAGTGATTGTGTGGAAGTAATGCTTCCCTAATAGAGTCCTTACCCTAGTAGACACTTACTGGATCAGGTTGATCCTTCCCCTGATAAGCTCTGGGTCGAACGGGTCCGAATGGAATTAACGCCTTAGGTAAGGGCGTCGATTCTTTAATTAACGACCTAGTTCAGGTCGTTTCTTAAGAAACGTCTTGGATAAGGGCGTTCCTTGTTTTTGAAACACGCCCCATATATGGGCGTTTCTTTTACTTGCTTATTTGGTCGTGAGAGTTGACGACCGCACGTGTGGGCGTCCTTTCTTTAGTCACGCCTTTGATAGAGGCGTTTCTTTTTGAATTAACGCCCTAATAAGAGGCGTTATTTTAATTTTGTTTTACTTAATCTAATTAACCCTATTCTTATTATCTGTATTACTACTGTAATATATATATATTTTAATTTATTTCAAATATTCATTTATCAGGGTTGCTACAGTACGTCATGTCCTTCTGAATTTTCAGATTGTCATAAGTGATAATGTGGTCAGGGTCATATACATATTTCTTCAGTATAGAGACGTGAAATACGTCATGAACTCCTGCTAGTTGTGGAGGTAAAGCTAGTTTGTAAGCCACTTCACCAATCCTTTCGAGAATTTCAAATGGGCCAATAAATCTAGGAGTTAGCTTTCCTTTAATGTCAAATCTTCGAATACCACGACCTGGAGAAACCTTCAGATATACATGATCTCCAACTTGAAATTCTAAGTCACGTCTTCGGTTGTCGGCATAAGACTTTTACCTATCTTGCGCCATTTTCATCCTTTCATGAATGAGCTTGATCTTCTCTGCAGAGTCCCTTATAAAGTCGGGGCCTAGAAATTGCTTTTCCCCTATTTCATTCCAACATATTGGTGATCTACAGCTTTTTCCATACAGAGCTTCAAAAGGTGCCATTTGTATGCTTGCTTGATAACTGTTGTTATATGCAAATTCTACCAGAGACAAGTGATCATGCCAACTTCCTCCAAAATCAATGACACAAGCCCTGAGCATGTCTTCTACCACCTGATTTGTTCTTTCTGTTTGACCATCAGTTTGTAGATGAAAAGCTGTGCTGAAATTCAATCTAGTCCCTAGTGAATGTTGTAGACCTTTCCAGAACTATGATGTGAATCGAGGATCTCTATCAGATATAATAGTGACTGGGACCATGTAATCTGACAATCTCTCTTATGTATATTGCTGCTAGAATATCCACAGACCATCGACTCTTGATTGGTATGAAATGCGCGGATTTAGTCAATCGGTCTATGATTACCCATATACCATCGTGTCCACCTCTGGTCTTGGGTAAACCCATAATAAAGTCCATCCCTATACTCTCCCATTTCCATTCAGGAATATTCAAAGGATGCAATTTTCCTCTGGGTCTAAAATGTTCGGCTTTTACTTGTTGGCAAGTAAGACAACGAGACACGAAATCAGCTATTTCCCTCTTCATATTGGGCCACCAGAAATTTCTTTTCAGATCTTGATACATCTTTGTTCCTCCTGGATGAATTGTGTATTTGGAATTATGTGCTTCATCTAGGATCAGTTTCTTTGTAGCCTCATGATCTGGTATACATATTCGGCCTTTAAATAATAATCTCCCGTCATTGGAAATAGAAAAATCCGGCTTTTGTTCAATATTGGCCTTAATTTCTAGTAATATAGGATCATCATTTTACAGCTTGACCAGATCTTCTATCAATGTAGGTTGAGCTCGGATATTGGCTATGAAACAATCTTCTTCCTTTATGTCAATATCTAAGTTCAACTGAGCAAATTGAGGAACAAGGTTAGTTACACTTATCATAAGACGTGATAGCATACCTATTGATTTTCTGCTGAGTGCATCTGCTATAGCATTAGCTTTGCCAGGATGATACTAAATAGTAAAATCGAAGTCTTTGAGGTATTCTAACCACCTCCTCTGCCTCATGTTAAGCTCTTTTTGAGAGAATAAGTATTTCAAGCTCTAGTGGTCTGAGTAGACCGTAAACTTTTCTCCATAAAGATAATGGCGCCAAATTTTCAAGGCGAAAATAACTGCTGCCAATTCTAAATCATGCATATGATAGTTTTCCTCGTGCCGTTTCAGTTGTCTTGAAAAATAACAGATCTGTTGTGCCCCTGTGGTTTTGATGATGGTTTTGATGATTGGTTTTGATGTGAGTTAATCACTGTGAGTCATCTTGCTGTGTGAGTTATTATTCATGCTGTTATTCAGTCATTTTATTAGATCATAATGCAGTCTTTCATATGTTCAGTCATCTTACTGTTCTGTTAGTTTATCAGAACTGAAGCATTGCATATTTTATGATCAGTCATGTTATCTTGCTGTATGAGTTATCATTCATGCTGTTATTCAGTCATTTTCTGACCATAATGCAGTCTCTCATATGTTCAGTCAATTTGCTGTTCAGTCAGTTCATCAGATCATGAAGCATTGCATTATATGTTCAATCATGTTATCTGCTGCATAAATCTTTCACATGCATTATCTGTTCAAGTGTAAACTCTGTCAGCATTGTCAGGACTGAAGTGGGTCGACCCCCCTTCTTAGATGGGTCGACCCCCCTAGACTATCAATGTCTGTACACTGCCAGCACACACGTTCAGAATCTCTACATGTGAAGTCTACACATCGACTGTTCATGCAAAGTCTAGACATTTGATCAAGTTTGTACACTGGTCTTGGCATATGCATTCATAAAGTATATACACTCTTCGGTTGACTTCAACTGAAGTCTATACATCGCCTTCAGACTTTCAAGTCTATACACTCCATGCTCATTCAAGTCTATACATCCACAGTGTAACTTCAAAGTCTGAACATTGTCTCACTCCGTCAAAGTCCATTCATTCTCAGCTGAACCCCATGTCTATACAGTGGCCTCGAGCTTCTCAAGTCTACACACTGTCTTCGGCCTCAAAGTCTGTACACTCGCTGCACTGTACAAGTCCATACACTGGTAGCCCTGCAGAAGTCTATACATTGGCTCAAACATTCCAAGTCTGTACAGCCATTGCACTCAATTGAAGTCTATACATTGGTCTTCATATTAGAAGTCCATACATCGGTCTTCATATTCGAAGTCCATACATCGGTCTTCATATTTGAAGTCTGTACATTGGTCTTCATATTGGAAGTCTATACATTGGTCTTCATATTCCAAGTCCATACATCGGACTGTTTGAGCAAAGTCTGTACAGCGTGTCACTCACGTTGGAAGTCTATACATTGGCGTTGGTCATCCAAGTATGTACATCGCTTGGCGCTCACCAAGTCTGTACATCCTCCGCCAAGCTTTCCAAGTCTGTACAGCCAAAGTCTGCACATCCTGTTCAGCTGAAGTCTGTACATCAGACTGTTTCATCAGCAAGTCTGTACATCGGACTGTGTCAAGTGAAGTCTGTACAGACATGGTGTTTGCATTCAAAGTCCATACATTGGACTGTAGCATGCACGAAGCTAAGTCCATACTTTGATGCACTGTAGATAGCCTGAGGTGTAGTCTGTACAGCCATTGCCTTCATATAGGAAGTCTGTACATCTTACTGCACTGTAGCTTTCACAAAACCAAGTCTATACATCGTGAAAGTCTATACACTCCTCTTGGCCTTAGCATCTGTTTTGAAGTCCATACATTTCTTCAGTTCAAGTCTGTACAATGGACTTATAGGTAAAGTCTATACATCCTTCAGCTGGAACTGTGCAAGTCTGTACATCGTTGCTTGCCAAAGTCTGTACATTGGCATCTGTTCCTACGTTGCACTTCCAAGTCTGCACATTGGGCCCTTTACCTACGTTCAGCTTTGAAAGTCTGCACATTGGTAGTTTTACCGACGTTGCCTTGCCAAAGTCTATACACTGTGTTTGTTCAAGTCTGTACAGACTTAGCCTTGTTCTAGTCTGTACATCGACCAGCTATATTTGGCAAGTCTACACATCGTGATTTCATCATGTCTGTACAGCCTCTTCATTGAAAGTCCACTCATCACTCAAGTCTATACAATGCACACTTGTTTTCTTGCATAAAGTCCATACACTGCACTTGGCTTGTGTTCTTCACACCAAGTATGTACAGCCTGTGCTCGCAGTAGTCAATTCTACACATTGCGTTGGTGGCAAGTCTATACATTGGGTTGTAGCGTGCTTGAAGTGAAGTCTACACATTGATTCACTGTTCATGTCTTCACTCAAAGTCTGTACAGTATGCTTCGTTGTTCAAGCTTTCAAAACTCTATACATCGCTCTTGAGCTAAAGTCTGTACAACCATTTCTTTGGCAAGTCTGCACATCGTTAAGTCTACACACTCGATTGCCTTACTTTGCTTCAAGTCTGTACAATCTCTCCCTCAGCAAGTCTATACACTGGGGTCGACAGCTGAAGCGACAGCATGTCTGTACATTAGGTTCTCATGCATGTTAATAGCAAGTCTAGACATTGTCCGTCATGCACGCAGTCAAGTGTATACACTCTTCACACTTGGTTAACTGATGCCTTAAGTCCATACACTTCAACTCTATACACTCTCTCAGTGTACATACTTATTTATTTGCTGCTTATAAAGTCTATACATTGCTTTTTACAGTATGAGTTATAAAGTCTATACACTGTCTTCAGTTGATTTTGTTAATCGACTGAACTCCTCATTTGTCTTGCAGGTGTCTGGCACGTGATCCAAGGAGCTGAGATGCTGACACGTGGCAGAGTAGATTGGGCGGGAGCTGTGGAGAACACACGCCCTAAGCTGATGTGATATATATAGAAGCCTTCGTCCACTGTAGAAGAGAGATGAGAACAGAAGAGGGCTGATCGAAGTAGAAGGACTGAAGCCTTGAGCAGAAGTAAGAAGAAATAGAAGAAGACTGAGCCGGCAGAAGAAATAGAGTTGCAGAGAAGAAGGAGAGAACAGCGTGAGAGAAAAGGAGAGCAGAGGAGAAAGAAAGAGAGATAGAGAAAGAGAGAGCTCGTGAAGAAGAGCAGAGAGAAGCTTCGTTATCTTCACTGGACTTTGGATCAAATCCAATCCAGTTGCTCCTGCGAGAGCTGTAGTTTATATTTCGTTTTCCAGCTTTCTGGTTGCTGATGTTATTTTTATTTTGTGTTTCTTATTTTTTCTTTTGTTTTTCTGATTACCTTTGTTCTTCCGATCCTCTAGACTGAGGTCGAGTTCCTCCTGTTGGTTCAGGAGAAGGGAGATCTGATCTCCGGGTTGCAAGTGACAGGTTGTCACTTGTGGGTTCCCTCTGGTTAGAGGAAGGGAGGCTCGTCCTCCGGTTCTTGGCTTGTGGTTGCAAGTCCAGGGGTCCCTCCTGGTCTGGAGGAAGAGAGGTCTTCGACCTCTGGTTTCCAAGTGGCTGGGAGTCACTTGGGGTGTCCCTCCGGTTGGGAGGAAGAGGGGAGGCTGTTCCCCTGGTCAAGCTGTGTGGCAGCAAGTGTTCACAGACTGAGTCCGCTTGTTTCTAGCGTTGGCTAGTGAAGCCTCACTCCGGTTGGGAGTGAGGGGTGGATGTAGGTCTTGGTGACCGAACCACCTAAAAATCTACTGTGCAGTGGTTTTGCTTTGTGCGTTTGTTCCTTGCCTTCTACCTCCCATTCACAGGTTGTGCATGCTTGGCTAGTTGTATTATCTAGGGAGTTAACCTTGAGCATTATATTTTTGCTAGGTGTAATTGGTTTGCTTAGTTCTGTCTGCGTTTCTAGTTTGATCAGGTGGCTGCATTGTTGCAGTCCAACTGGTTGATCTATTGTTGTCTTATCATCTCATCTTGGAAAGCTCATTAGTTTTTATTCCGCAAATCTGAGCTTTAGGGATTTAATTTGGACATAATTTTTGAAGGGGATACATTCACCCCCCTCTGTATCCGGGCCTAGCACCCTCACAATTGGTATCAGAACGGTGTCTGCTTAGAAGGTCCAGCGACCTGCAGATCCGATCCTACTATCTTCGGTGCTAATTTATTTTTAGTGCATCAATATTCCTGTTGCATTGAATTTTCTTGCTATTTGTTCTCATGGCCCATCCACCAATTTTCAGTGGTACGCATTTTAATGTATGGTTTGCTAGTCTGAAGAATTATGTTAATTCTTTTAATCCAGACCTGTGGAAAGTAATTTCACACGGTCCTCATGAACTACCAAAGAAAAAGTCCAAATGGACTGACAGTCACAAATCTATGCATGAAGAGAACCAGATAGCTATAAACCTAATAAAGGCAGTTACTGATAGAGCCCTTCATTCATGTTTCCTTGATTGCAGTTCTGCTAAAGACATTCTGGATATACTGAAGCGAACTCAGATAAGAAATGAGGTCAGCTGCATGATGGCCGACAGAAATAATCAAGGCAGCAGTCAAGATGATGATGATGATGATGATGAGGTAAATCCCTTTGAAAACTATACTTTAGATGATTGGGAAAATGCATATTCTGAGCTACTTGAATCTCATGAACTGTTAAGAAAATAGTATAAAAAATTGAAGAAGGGTACTGGGTCAGTTAGTTCAAGTTCTCCATGTAGAAATTGTGTTGAATTGAAAAATGTTCATGATGCCTGTATGTCTGATTTTCAAATGTTGAAGAAACAAATTTCATTATTGAAAACTGAGAATCAAGATCATATAAATGGGATATCTGAACTCAAAGAAAAATTCAAGTCAGATAATGATAATCAGACTCTTGTTAACTATCATGACCAGTATAAAAAATTGTTGAAAAACTTTGAAAGTGTGAACTCAGATTTAAACAAGCTAAAATCTGAAAATGATTCTCTGAGAAAATCTGTTAATGAAAATGATGAAAAATTTGAGAAACTTGAGCAGGAGAAGAACTTGTTTGCTGAAAAATTTAATGCCATAAAATCTGTAAATATAGAATTACAGAAAGATCTGGAGAAACAGCAAAAAGAATTAAAGGAATTTGAGGCTGAAAGAAAACTTGGAGTTAACTCAAATGATCAGACTCTAATAAATGAGTTAATTCAGAATGACAAGCTTAAGGAAGAAAATGAGAAGTTAAAAATGCTGAACTCCACTATCTCTGAGAGACTTCTAGCCTTAGAAAGAGGAAAAACTGTTTGCATTGAAGATTCTGATAAACTGAGCAATCTGGAAAATGAAATTGAGAAATATAAAACTGCTAACAAAGTTTTGAATGAAGCTATGAATTGCAGTGAGCAAGAGATTGCCAGTTATGAGTTACACATTTCCTCACTAGAAAATGAAATTCAAGATCTGAAAACATCTCTGTCAAAGTTTGTGAGTGGACAAGAGAATCTGGACAGGTTGTTAGGAGTTAAGATCAATACTCAAAGGGAAGGGTTAGGCTACAACAATATCAATAAAAAGGCTTTCAAAAACAAGCTAATGACATCTTTTATCAAAGCATCAGATGTAGCCACCACCTCAGAAAATAAACAACCAAATGTTCAGAAGAATCAGAAACAAACTGAAAAAATGGAAAAGGTCAGTCATGTGAAGAAAGGAGTGAATCACATTGAAAAAATGCATGCTGTACATCACTCGAACTTTCCTGCCACCAAGAAAAAGACTGATTTTAAATATGCTGAGAAAGTTCAATCTGTGCTTGACATGAATACACATGCATATAAAAATAAGAATTCATGTCATTACTGTGGTAGGGTTGGCCACATAATGGATAATTGCTTCATTCTGAAACAAGACAACAAAAAGCATGTTAGGAAACATGTCTCTGCTCAGAACAAAAAGAAAACTGAATGCTATCACTGTGGCAAATTGGGCCACAAGGCCATTGAATGCTGGCATGCTCAGGGTAGACAATTCAATTCTAAAACTGTTAAACTCCCTGCAAATGGAAATACTTTTGGAAGAAATATTTTTAGAGGCAAGCACAATGAGTGCTTCAAATGTGGGAAGTATGGCCACACAGTCAAGGACTGTTGGCACATTCAGAAGAATTTTTTTAACCCCCATGTTATCAAATTCTCTGCCAGAAAATCTGTGAGCTTTTCATGCTATAACTGTGGGAAGCCAGGCCATAGAGATGCTGAATGTTGGCTGGCCGATTTTAGTAAACAGAATTTTAATTCTGTCAATAAGAAAAAGTTTCATGCATATGCACGTGGATATCATGCTAACAAGAATGTGCATAAATCAAATCTGAAACCTGATGCATCTTACTATCATTATAGTAAACAAAACTCTCTCCCTGCCAATAAACTTCATGACAACAATAATGTGCATAAGAGGAATTTGAAATCTGCTAATTCATGCCATTGCTGTGAACAAATTGGTCATTCAATGAATAATTCCTACTTAATGAAATCTGATGACCAAGCAGCTAGAAAATTATTTAGAACACCTACCAAAGGTGTCATTGTCAATTCAGGACCCAAGACCTCTTGGGTACCTGTTTGTGTAAAATAACTTTGCTTTGCAGGTGTGCCTTGGAATGGAATAAAAAGGGGTAATAATCCAAGGCACTCAAGAATGAAAATCCCTTCTGAACTTTTCATGTAAATTCTCTGCATTTCCTATTTTTGAAACTCATTGCATATGTGGTTCGATGTGTTCTTGCATATCTGTCATCTTTTGAACACTATGAGCATTCGTGTCTCTTAATGCTCATATGAATTGGCTGTTTAGATATTGAAATGAGAATAAACTTGCAATTTTTGAAAATCTGAACTGCATATGTATGTTGTTTGAAATCTGACTATTGCATTCTGAAAAATCTGATAAGCTGAAATTTGATCCATGCATGCTGCCCATGTTGAATTATCATGATTGACCTCAATGGTATATCAAATTGTAAGCTACCAAAAGGTAGGGAAATCTGTCTGGAGGTTCTTACTATGTGAGAGGTGGTCTTTTAGACCAAGTGCTCCGCCTAGTACCATGGGTCACTTTGCTGATAGGACAGTCTGAATGTGCACAAGTCACAATATCATTTGGAATCATATGTTCAGTTTCTCATGGCAAACATTGCATGTTTTCAGGGGGAGTTAATTGCATGTCTTTGCATAGCAATCAATGTTGAGTAAATTGCATATCCTTGCATACATAAAGTGCATTGCATTTCCTGATATTGAAAAATGCCAAAAAGAGTGATTGAATGCATGTTGTCAGGGGGAGTCCATGCATTGCATATAGGTTGTCAAATGCATACATTTGTCAAAATTCATTGCATATCCTTTCTTATTCATTTGGTTGACAAACCTCGATCATACTCTGAAAAACAATCACTGGGCTTCAAAAACTCTCTTATCAATTGGTATCATTTGGCTTCAGAATTCTATCAGTCTTTCATGAAGATTTCAATAGGCTATCTCGATCATAAATCTGAAAACTCTTGGACTAAAAATCTTCTATTATACATTCTTATGAACGTCTGAAATAACTCATGTGGTTTAAGTTTAATGTATTCAAGAGTTGACTTTAAAATCTCTTAAAAAATATCTGAAGCATGTTTAATAAACCTTAACCACCTGTTTCATGCTGCGTCTTGTGAAAACTTCTGAAATCTGCACTTTTGAATACATGACTTTAATTGGTTAAGTACATGAAATTATTATTGACTTGAAGCTAATGAATTAGTCTGAAATGTCTAAAGGGTAAAGTGTTGTCAGAGCAATGACTTTGGTCACTGAGAAACCATGTCCAAATGACTGTGTCATGAGGTGCCTTAGTTAACTCTGCAAAATAAAATTCATTGAAAATCAGGCAGAGCAATGGCATGCACACTGAGAAATACAACTCACTCATCCAGAAATGATTTGGAGTGTGTCATGATGTGTAAATACTATCTCTGTTCATATATAGCATGACAGTTAGTCACACTAAGTGCTTAGGGATATTGGCCTCTGATCAAGGTATATCCTCTAGTTACAAGGTGTGCACTGAACTAGAGTGCTCGTAAAATTTGTAGCATGAAAAATTGTTGAACATATCTCAATATCTGAATATTGATGCTAAAATCAAATTGCTACAACCCTAGACAAAATCATATGACTTCATAATTGCTTGATCTCAATACTAGTGCATGTAATTTCGAAAGAAGTCATTAAATTTGATTGTGTAAGAGAAAGGGAGATTAATCAAGATAAATATGAGGGCTTGGTTCATTTTTATTAAACCATGGTTTTAGATATCAATACAGAATTTTATTGATAAACTCTGCATACATTATGTTTAAACCATGATGAACAATAAAGTTCATTCATAAGCCCTTATAATGGAAGACTTTGAAAACTTATGTTTTAGATTTATGAGATTGATATCTCTCTGAAAATCTGACTGAATTTCTTGTGATTGGAGCTTCTTTTAAAATCTGCTACTTGAAACTCTTCTGCTCAATGTCATTGATTCTTTGACCTGAACTTCTCCTTCTCATTCATTTCATAAGATTCCACTTATTGAGGGGGAGCTTCCATGTCTTATGCATCATGCTGCATAGAAACTCTTAAAGGGGGAGATCTTGCATTCTGGAATCTGCATCTGCATTCATACCGTCCAATGGTTCATCTTGATTATATCAAAAGGGAAGATTTTTTGCTTGCCTAAGGGGGAGAATTTTACTCAATCATTGCATGCTAGTTTGCTTTCAACTTCTCAAACTATTTTCTTTTTGATGTAGTCAAAGTGGGAGAATAGTTTGTGCTCATCAGCATTACTCATAGTGTAGTGTTGCCATCATCAAAAAGGGGGAGATTGTTGTGCCCCTGTGGTTTTGATGATGGTTTTGATGATTGGTTTTGATGTGAGTTAATCAATGTGAGTCATCTTGCTGTGTGAGTTATCATTCATGCTGTTATTCAGTCATTTTATTAGATCATAATGCAGTCTTTCATATGTTCAGTCATCTTGCTGTTCTGTTAGTTTATCAGAACTGAAGCATTGCATATTTTATGATCAGTCATGTTATCTTGTTGTGTGAGTTCTCATTCATGCTGTTATTCAGTCATTTTCTGATCATAATGCAGTCTCTCATATGTTCAGTTAATTTGCTGTTCAGTCAGTTCATCAGATCATGAAGCATTGCATTATATGTTCAGTCATGTTATCTGCTGCATAAATCTTTCACATGCATTATCTGTTCAAGTGTAAACTCTGTCAGCATTGTCAGGACTGAAGTGGGTCGACCCCCCTTCTTAGATCGGTCGACCCCCCTAGACTATCAATGTCTGTACACTGCCAGCACACACGTTCAGAATCTCTAAATGTGAAGTCTACACATCGACTGTTCATGCAAAGTCTAGACATTTGATCAAGTTTGTACACTGGTCTTGGCATATGCATTCATAAAGTATATACACTCTTCGGTTGACTTCCACTGAAGTCTATACATCGCCTTCAGACTTTCAAGTCTATACACTCCATGCTCATTCAAGTCTATACATCCACAGTGTAACTTCAAAGTCTGAACATTGTCTCACTCCGTCAAAGTCCATTCATTCTCAGCTGAACCCCATGTCTATACAGTGGCCTCGAGCTTCTCAAGTCTACACACTGTCTTCGGCCTCAAAGTCTGTACACTCGCTGCACTGTACAAGTCCATACACTGGCAGCCCTGTAGAAGTCTATACATTGGCTCAAACATTCCAAGTTTGTACAGCCATTGCACTCAATTGAAGTCTATACATTGGTCTTCATATTAGAAGTCCATACATCGGTCTTCATATTCGAAGTCCATACATCGGTCTTCATATTTGAAGTCTGTACGTTGGTCTTCATATTGGAAGTCTATACATTGGTCTTCATATTCCAAGTCCATACATCGTACTGTTTGAGCAAAGTCTGTACAGTGTGTCACTCACGTTGGAAGTCTATACATTGGCGTTGGTCATCCAAGTCTGTACATCGCTTGGCGCTCACCAAGTCTGTACATCCTCCGCCAAGCTTTCCAAGTCTGTACAGCCAAAGTCTGCACATCCTGTTCAGCTGAAGTCTGTACATCAGACTGTTTCATCAGCAAGTCTGTACATCGGACTGTGTCAAGTGAAGTCTGTACAGACATGGTGTTTGCATTCAAAGTCCATACATTGGACTGTAGCATGCACGAAGCTAAGTCCATACTTTGATGCACTGTAGATAGCCTGAGGTGTAGTCTGTACAGCCATTACTTTCATATAGGAAGTCTGTACATCTTATTGCACTGTAGCTTTCACAAAACCAAGTCTATACATCATGAAAGTCTATACACTCCTCTTGGCCTTAGCATCTGTTTTGAAGTCCATACATTTCTTCAGTTCAAGTCTGTACAATGGACTTATAGGTAAAGTCTATACATCCTTCAGCTGGAACTGTGCAAGTCTGTACATCGTTGCTTGCCAAAGTCTGTACATTGGCATCTGTTCCTACGTTGCACTTCCAAGTCTGCACATTGGGCCCTTTACCTACGTTCAGCTTTGAAAGTCTGCACATTGGTAGTTTTACCGACGTTGCCTTGCCAAAGTCTATACATTATGTTTGTTCAAGTCTGTACAGACTTAGCCTTGTTCTAGTCTGTACATCGACCAGCTATATTTGGCAAGTCTACACATCGTGATTTCATCATGTCTGTACAGCCTCTTCATTGAAAGTCCACTCATCACTCAAGTCTATACAATGCACACTTATTTTCTTGCATAAAGTCCATACACTGCACTTGGCTTATGTTCTTCACACCAAGTATGTACAGCCTGTGCTCGCAGCAGTCACGTCTACACATTACGTTGGTGGTAAGTCTATACATTGGGCTGTAGCGTGCTTGAAGTGAAGTCTACACATTGATTCACTGTTCATGCCTTCACTCAAAGTCTGTACAGCATGCTTCGTTGTTCAAGCTTTCAAAACTCTATACATCGCTCTTGAGCTAAAGTCTGTACAGCCATTTCTTTGGCAAGTCTGCACATCGTCAAGTCTACACACTCGATTGCCTTGCTTTGCTTCAAGTCTGTACAGTCTCTCCCTCAGCAAGTCTATACACTGGGGTCGACAGCTGAAGCGACAGCATGTCTGTACATTGGGTTCTCATGCATGTTAATAGCAAGTCTAGACATTGTCTGTCATGCACGCAGTCAAGTGTATACACTCTTCACACTTGGTTAACTGATGCCTTAAGTCCATACACGCATTCCCTTGGTATGTTAATGCATTTAACTGAAAGTCCATACACTGAGCTCGCATGAAGAACTTCAACTCTATACACTCTCTCAGTGTACATACTTATTCATTTGCTGCTTATAAAGTCTATACACTGCTTTTTACAGTATGAGTTATAAAGTCTATACACTGTCTTCAGTTGATTTTGTTAATCGACTGAACTCCTCATTTATCTTGCAGGTGTCTGGCACGTGATCCAAGGAGCTGAGATGCTGACACGTGGCAGAGTAGATTGGGCGGGAGCTGTGGAGAACACACGCCCTAAGCTGCTGTGATATATATAGAAGCCTGCGTCCACTGTAGAAGAGAGATGAGAACAGAAGAGGGCTGATCGAAGTAGAAGGACTGAAGCCTTGAGCAGAAGTAATAAGAAATAGAAGAAGAGTGAGCCGACAGAAGAAAAAGAGTTGCAGAGAAGAAGGAGAGAACAGCGTGAGAGAAAAGGAGAGCAGAGGAGAAAGAAAGAGAGATAGAGAAAGAGAGAGCTCGTGAAGAAGAGCAGAGAGAAGCTTCGTTATCTTCACTGGACTTTGGATCAAATCCAATCCAGTTGCTCCTACGAGAGCTGTAGTTTATATTTCGTTTTCCAGCTTTCTGGTTGCTGATGTTATTTTCATTTTGTGTTTCTTATTTTTTCTTTTATTTTTCTGATTACCTTTGTTCTTCCGATCCTCTGGACTGAGGTCGGGTTCCTCTTGTTGATTCAGGAGAAGGGAGATCTGATCTCCGGGTTGCAAGTGACAGGTTGTCACTTGTGGGTTCCCTCTGGTTAGAGGAAGGGAGGCTCGTCCTCCGGTTCTGGGCTTGTGGTTGCAAGTCCAGGGGTCCCTCCTGGTCTGGAGGAAGAGAGGTCTTCGACCTCTGGTTTCCAAGTTGCTGGGAGTCACTTGGGGTGTCCCTCCGGTTGGGAGGAAGAGGGGAGGCTGTTCCCCTGGTCAAGCTGTGTGGCAGCAAGTGTTCGCAGACTGAGTCTGCTTGTTTCTAGCGTTGGCTAGTGAAGCCTCACTCCGGTTGGGAGTGAGGGGTGGATGTAGGTCTTGGTGACCGAACCACCTAAAAATCTACTGTGCAGTGGTTTTGCTTTGTGCGTTTGTTCCTTGCCTTCTACCTCCCATTCACAGGTTGTGCATGCTTGGCTAGTTGTATTATCTAGGGAGTTAACCTTGAGCATTATATTTTTGCTAGGTGTAATTGGTTTGCTTAGTTCTGTCTGCGTTTCTGGTTTGATCAAGTGGCTGCATTGTTGCAGTCCAACTGGTTGATCTATTGTTGTCTTATCATCTCATCTTGGAAAGCTCATTAGTTTTTATTCCGCATATCTGAGCTTTAGAGATTTAATTTGGGCATAATTTCTGAAGGGGATACATTCACCCCCCTCTGTATCTGGGCCTAGCACCCTAACAATTATCACCTTTCCATTCTGCATGAGGACACATCCTAAGCCAATACCAGACGCATCCGTATATACTTCAAATCCACCACCCTCCACCGGTAGTGATAAAATAGGAGCTGTAGTAAGATGATTCTTGAGATTTTGAAAGCTCTTTTCACAGTCCTTTGACCAGACAAAAGGATTTTCTTTCCTTGTAAGCCTAGTTAAAGGAACCACAATTTTTGAGAAGTCTTTAATGAATCTCCTATAATAACCAGCTAGACCCAGAAAGCTTCTTACTTCAGATACAGTCGTTGGCCAACTCCAATTCTTGACAGCTTCTACCTTAGAAGGATCCACAGCAATACCTTCTTTTGAAATAATGTGGCCTAGGAATGAGACTTCCTTGAGCTAGAATTCACACATATTGAGTTTGGAATAAAGCTTGTGTTCTCTAAGTGTTTGTAAAGTTATTTTCAAATGTTGTTCATGTTCCTCTTTGGTCTTGGAATATATCAAGATATCATCAATGAAGACGACGATGAACTGGTCCAGATATGGCTGGAAGACATTGTTCATAAGTTGCATGAATGCTGCTGGGGCATTAGTTAACCCAAATGGCATTACCACGAATTCATAGTGGCCATAACGACTTCGAAAAGTCGATTTATAAATGTCCTCTTCTTTAATTCTAAGCTGATGGTAACCTGACCTGAGGTCAATCTTAGAGAAATATTCTACTCCCAAAAGTTGATCGAAGAGCTCATCAATACGCGGCAATGGATACTTGTTTTTAATTGTAAGTTGATTCAGTCGCCGGTAATCGATGCATAGCCTGAGAGAACCATCCTTCTTCTTGACAAATAAAACTGGCGCACCCCAAGGGGATGTGCTAGGTCTGATGAAGCCCTTGTCTAGTAGTTCCTGCAACTGCCTTTTTAATTCTTTAAGTTCTGTGGGGGACATCCTGTAAGGGGCTATAGAAACATGTGCTGCTCCTGGAATGAGTTCAATCGTGAAGTTCACTTCCCTCTCAGGTGGTAAACTGGGTAGTTCTGAGGGAAACACATCGGGGAACTCATTTACAATAGGGATGTCTGCTATGATAATTTCCTTGGACTCTGTAATAATGACATAAGTAAGAAAAGTTTCACATCCTTGCGAGATAAGTTTGCAAGCGTGAAGTGAGGATACAATAGTGGGGTGTTTCTTGTACTTGATGCCAAGAAAAGAGAATCTCGGAAGATCGGGCTTTCGAAAGGATATAATCTTATTTCGGCAATTGATATAAGCTTCATGGTCTACAAGCCAATTTACCCCTAAAATGGCATCATAACCTTTCATGTCAAGGCATACCATCCCAATCTACACGATGAGCCATTTGTAAAATGAGGTACCCGAGAGAAAAATAACAACTTGTTATTTCTCATGAAATTGGGAGAAATAATCTTAAAGCTAATTAATTATCTTATCCCGGGCTCTACCTAATTCTCACATGGGTGTGGAAATTTCTTCCTTAGTTCATAGGTAAGGTTCCTTAAACCTTGAACTTTTCCTATGACATGACTCTTCTTCCTAAGTCCTGAGACTTAGGCTTTGATACCAACTTAACTGTCACGCCCCGAGCCTTTATTACAAAGGAAGACTAACTCGGGGAGCGCGAACAGCCGGCATGGTAAGCCTCTCGCAAGCAAGAATGATCAGAGCGCAAGACAATCACACACATAAATATAATTGCACAGTATTTAATCAAACTCCATTTTATTTCATAAATGATTAATAGTCAAATATAATTATTTTTTCATCATCTTTCACTCTACTAGACTCAAGAAATACGAAATTACATTGACTCGATCTAAACAATGTAGACTTCCTAAGTCTTCGCTCATTCTTTATTCACTCTCGGATCCGCTACTTGAACCTTCCGAATCTGAACCCGACTCACTTCTGTTTCCTGAAAAAGATTGGAAATATGTAATGAGCACACTTGCCCAGTAGGTATCTTCGCATCAACATGAAGGCACTATTAAAGTAATTAACATTTTTACTCTAAAGAATAAGGCAAAATCATGCAATGTGATGATCACGCGATTAAACCAAAGTAACCCGATAATCATGTAAGATAGAATGAGAGCAAGTATGAACTAGCAAGAATGTGACAAGAACATGATATTGGCCTTTCATGAACAAGAATGTATCGAGAATGTACTAGCAAGCCACATAATCATCACTCCAATATCTTTTGCTTATGAGCGAGTACTTCGTGAATGTCTGTGGAATATCAAGCAAGAAGGTCATGTACAAGAATCAATCATGCTGCATCGTGTTATGAATTTTCACTTCACGAGCCGTGGATAATTCACTTATTTATAAAGAAAGTACTCCCAGCGCAATGTGACGCCAGTAGCATCATACCCCATGGTTTATAAAATAGTATGTTTCCGACAATCAGCCGATGGGACTAGCATAGAGCCCTTGAACACAATCAGTGCTCGATCGCATCTTCAAGTATAAATCAAGCTTTTTCCACGCATGACAATAAAATATGGCCAAGAATATAAGTTCAAATAAATTCAAGATAATAAGAATCAATGAATGAACGCTTCAATTTGAATATGAGGAATCAAGAATGACATTAAACAATGTTATGCTCATAAAATAAATCGGTAGCATAACGGTATATTTCTTATTTTTCATTCATTATATTAAGTCTATTAAGTAATATGATAAGTTCTAGATTATCAAGGGTCATCTAGAAACCTTGAAATATCAACCCTTGGGTCAAACCTCAGGTTAAGTACTCAAGTAGTGTGACTGTCACGCCCCGAGCGCGGAAGATACCCGGAGATACGCGACGTGTCTATATCAATCATGTCAATCAGAGTGGTCGTGTATTCGACACAAAGACAGAGATGCGCAAAATAGCAAGATAACCCAATCCTTTATTTCATAATGGATAGACTATTACAAATCCAATACTCTGTTAAATAAAAAGGAAAAGAATACATATTTGACTCAAGAAACTATAGAAAAGACTAGACGACACTTGTAGAAGCTCTATCACTTTCACTCTTGACCATTCCCATCCGATTGACTTCCATCGTCGTCGGACTTACCTGAAAAGTAAAAAGGGACAAACGGAATGAGCGAACGCTCAGTAGGAAATTATATCTCAAGTACTAGCAAGTGGTTTAAGTAATTACATTTTCATGGATGCAATAAAGCTATGCATGCTCGCATGAAACGACAAGATAGAGAGAATGTAATATCAAAGAAATAAGATGAACTTTCATGAACAAGATACAAGTTATTCAAGATATTCAAGCAAGTACCATTATCGAGTCATGTCAAGAACTTTGGCTATCATGTATCAAGCAAGTAAATTACCCTTTTTCGGGCCACGCATTTCATGTAAAGTCAAGTACGATTCAAGTA
Organism: Amorphophallus konjac; assembly: GCA_022559845.1. NCBI lineage: Eukaryota > Viridiplantae > Streptophyta > Magnoliopsida > Alismatales > Araceae > Amorphophallus > Amorphophallus konjac. Next base: position 264,478,731 of record CM040121.1, read on the forward strand.
CAAGATGTGTGTGGAATGTCCAATCAAGCAAGTCAAGTACTCGGTATAATGCCAGATACCTTATCATTTTAACTCCCATAGGCACAAGTACTTTCGGGTGCTCCTCCCAGGACCAGATCGGGCCCTATATGCGCAGGCATTTATCATGTGTTTTGACATCCACTCTTGTTTATATAGCCAATATAGAATTTCAATAATCAAGCTTGTAGATACGTATGACAACTTTGATAGAATAGAGTCCAAAATATGACAAAGGACATAGAATGGCGATAATAACGGTATAATCACGATGTCGGTAAAACTAGGTAGATTATGGTTCCTTTAACTTAGGTACCATGACAAATCAATATGGACATTCTTCATATAGAATTGAGGTCCACATGAACAGTATATCAAAGGTAAGATACCCTCATTCTTATCATAGAATTGAGGTTTACAAGAACGACATGATATGGCATGATATCATCATCCCATTAAGAATTTCTTATGATATACTCTTTGTATAATCATAAGGGCCGGTATACCATGTTTTCTTTAGAGTGACATGGCAAAAACTGTGTAATGGGTTTTTAGGGTACAACCAGCTCAGTCGGCCTTGAGGGAATCCAAGGCTACGAGGAGTCTTACGGAGGTCTCTATGACTAACTTGCTAGTCCAAAGGAACGGAATGTCCAATGGAGAGCTTGTATGTCAATGAGAGTTGAGTGTGATCGATAAATCAACATGAAACGTGGGACTATACTCACGGAGTGGAGAATAGTGCCGATATATATATATGTATAATATATAAACCATCAGTTAGCAAATCAGAGGAAAAATCAGTTTACAGTAAAATAACGACTTAGGTCAAGTCGTGTCTCAAGTAATTAACGCCTAACTGAAGGGCGTTTACATATATTGCCAATTTGCAGAATTTCCATTATTTCATTAATTTATCAAAAACACGCCTTTACTGGGGGCGTTTCTTAAAAGTTGACGACTGCCAGGGCAGGCGTCTCATCATTTACATATTCGACAGGATATAATTATTCTCAGAAATTTATCAAAAACGCGCCCTTGGAAGGGGCGTTACTTTCTAATTCCATTTTACAGAATATGTGAATTTCAGGTTTTTAACAGATACACGCCCTAGGAAGGGGCGTTACTTTTAATATTCACGCCTTGTACTGGGGCGTTAGAATATGGAAAACGACTTTGTCCAAGTCGTGAATTTCAAGGGATTTACGATATTTTAATAAATAATATTTCGAGAGACAGGAGACATGTCATGGCAGTAAGATTTAACAGGAATTCACAGAGTCATGCAAGATATCAATATTTCATATGTATTGTAATTTTTAAACAGGATCAATTATTAACCACATGCGATTCTTATGCAATTAACGCCTGCGTAGAGGGCGTCAAATTTTAAATTGACGACCACTAGTATGGTCGTTTCTTTTAAATTAGCGCCCTAATCAAGGGCGTTTCTTTCAAAATATTTCAGAAAACGCGTGAAAACTATAATAATCATATGCATGACATGCTTATATATATATATATATCTTGCATTAATTTCATTTGGGCTACAGTAACTTGAGAAAACCTACCTTATGATAATTTGATGATTTGAACTGTGAGAAGCTCTAGTTCTTCGGTCCTGTAATTCCTACGAGAACAGAAGAAGAAACATTTATTAATTTCTTCACCTATCAGAACAGAGGAGGTTAGAAGAACGTTACCTTGTTCTTCACTTATGCTACTGCGTCCTCAACCTGTAAGAGGAAAAGAGGATGAAGAACTATTAGTTCTTCATGTAACCGAAGTAAAGAGAAACTTATATGAACTGCTATTTCGTTCATAAGGAAAAGAAGAAGAAGAAGATATGTTCTTCACGTACCTGTGCGGTTCGATCGTCCAAATAGGTTTAGGGTTTGTTCGATCAAGATTATATATAGGATTTTGGACGTCCTGTTAAGGTTAGTGTTCTAGTAGAAGCAATGCTTCCAATATAGAGTCCTTGCCCTATTAAATACTTACTGGATTAACATAATCCTTCCCTGGATAAGCTCTCGTGTCGAACGGAACTCGAATGGAATTAACGCCTTTGGTCAGGGCGTGTATTCTTGAATTAACGCCTTGCATAAGGGCGTTTCTTAAAAAGCGCCTTTAAAAAAGGCGTTTCTTGTTTTAAAACACGCCCAAGGTAGAGGCGTTTCTTTTACTTACTCATTTGGTCGCGTGAGAACTGACGACCGTAGGTGTGGGCGTCCTTTCTTTATTCACGCCATTGGTAGAGGCGTTTCTTTATAAATTAACGCCTTAATAAGAGGCGTTATTTTTAATTTGTTTTATTTCGTCCAATTAACCCTATTCCTTTTATATATATTACTTCTGTAATATATATATTTTAATTCATTTCAATTATTCATTTATTAGGGTTGCTACACCCTCCCCCACTTAAAAGAATTTGGTCCCCAAATTCAATATATATATAATTATACACGCGGAGAGTGTAGGACATATACCTCTTAGAATAACTCGGGAAATCGTTTCTTCATAGATTCCTCGGTCTCCCATGTCGCTTCGCGTTCAGGATTCTTATTCCATTGCACCTTGATCATGGGAATAACCTTATTCCTTAGAGCTCGTATTTCTCGATCTAATATCTTCAAGGGCTTCTGTTCATATGTGAGATCTTTCTGGATCACCAGATCTCCATGCTCAATAATATGTGACGGATCGTGCACATACTTCTTCAACATAGATATGTGAAATACATTGTGTACCTCGGACAACTGAGGAGGCAACGCGATGCGATAAGCAACCTCGCCAACTCTTTCGAGTACCTCAAATGGTCCGATGAATCTTGGCGTAAGCTTGCCCTTAACACCAAATCTTCGTATGCCACGTCCAGGGGATATTTTAAGAAATACATGATCTCCAACCTGGAATTCAAGATCTCTTCTCCTGGTATCAGCATAAGCCTTTTGCCTTGTCTGAGCAACTTGTAATCTTTCTCTGATTACCTGTATCTTCTCAGTTGTATCCCTTACCATGTCTGGACCTAATAGTTGTTCCTCTCCAACTTCGTTCCAACATATGGGAGATCGACAACTCCTTCCGTATAAGGCTTCGAAAGGTGCCATTTGGATACTAGCTTGGTAGCTATTATTATATGCAAATTCAACTAAAGGTAAGTGGTCATGCCAGCTTCCTCCAAAGTCAATAATGCATGCTCTCAGCATATCTTCAACAACTTGATTAGTTCGCTCGGTCTGACCATCCGTTTGTGGGTGAAAAGCAGTACTAAAGTTGAGCCTTGTCCCCAACGAATGTTGTAATCCCTTCCAAAAATGAGAAGTAAAACGGGGATCTCTATCAGACACGATTGAGACAGGAATTCCATGTATCCTGACTATTTCTTTAATGTATAGTGCAGCTAGCACATCAATCGACCATCGGCTTTTGATTGGCAAGAAATGTGCCGATTTAGTCAATCGATCAATGATAACCCAGATTCCATCATGTCCTCCTTTAGATTTAGACAAACCCATGATGAAGTCCATACCAATATCCTCCCATTTCCACTTAGGAATATCTAGAGGATGTAGTTTTCCCGCAGGCTTTTGGTGTTCCGCCTTGACCTGTTGGCATGTGAGACAGCGTGATACATAGTCCGCTATTTCTCTTTTCATATTGGGCCACCAAAAGTTCCTCTTTACATCTTGGTACATTTTAGTTGATCCAGGGTGAATAGTGTATCTTGATCTGTGAGCTTCATCTAAGATCTTCTTCTTTAATTCCGGACAATCGGGTATACAAGTTCTATCTTTGAACGATAATCTTCCATCAGAAGTTAGTTGAAAATCAGATTGTCCTTCTAATCTGCCTTTGATTTCTACTAACATAGGATCGTCATCCTGAAGTGTTTGTATCTCAGATAACAAATCTGACTGTATGCTTACATGGGATAGTGTGACAAATTTGGATTCCGTGTCCAAGCTTATATTGAGCTCGGAGAATTGTTCAAGTAACCTCCATTCTTGTATCATACAATTTGCTATCTTTGCTCTCGGCTTTCGACTAAGGGCATCAGCCACATAATTACCCTTTCCGGGATGGTATTGTATACTGAAGTCGAAGTCCTTGAGATATTCTAGCCAACGTCTTTGTCTCATGTTCAGCTCCTTTTGTGAAAATAGATATTTGAGACTTTTGTGATCGGAGTATACAGTAAACTGTACCCCATAGAGATAGTGTCTCCATATCTTTAGGGCAAATACTACCGCGGCCAATTCCAAGTCATGGACGGGGTAATTCTCCTCATGCTTCTTCAGTTGACGAGAAGAATATGCTATGACCTTCCCATGTTGCATTAGAACGCATCCGAGGCCAATGCCAGAAGCATCAGTGTAGACCTCGAATTTCTCTCCTTCAATTGGTAGGGCTAAGACTGGAGCTGTGGTGAGATGATCCTTGAGAGTTTGGAAACTGCTTTCACATTCCTCACTCCATTCATATCGGATCTCCTTACGAGTTAATCTTGTAAGTGGTACGGCGATCTTAGAGAAATCTTTGATGAATCGCCGATAATAGCCTGCAAGACCTAAGAAACTTCTGATCTCGCTTGCATTAGTGGGTCTCTCCCAGTTTCTCACAGCTTCAACTTTTGACGGATCCACAGATAAACCGTCCTTGGATATGACATGTCCGAGAAAAGCCACTTCTTCAAGCCAGAACTCGCATTTGCTGAGTTTAGCATATAATTGATTTGTCCTCAAGACTTGCAATGCAATCCTCAAATGCTCTTCATGTTCTTCCTTAGTCTTAGAATATATCAATATATCATCGATGAAGACTACTATGAATTGATCCAAGTAAGGCCTGAATATGCTATTCATTAACTGCATAAAGGCAGCAGGGGCATTTGTTAGTCCAAAAGGCATAACAACAAATTCGTAATGGCCATACCTGCTTCTGAATGCGGTCTTGTGAATGTCATCATCCTTGATCCTTAATTGATGATATCCCGACCGGAGATCAATCTTGGAGAAATATTTGGATCCTGAAATCTGATCAAACAATTCATCGATTCTCGGCAGTGGATACTTGTTCTTGATTGTAAGATGATTCAACTGTCGATAGTCAATACACAATCTCATGGATCCATCCTTCTTCTTTACAAATAAGACTGGTGCTCCCCACGGGGAAGTACTTGGTCTAATAAACCCCTTTCGGATTAGTTCCATCAACTGCTCCTTCAACTCCTTGAGTTCAGCAGGGGACATTCTATATGGTGCCTTTGAAACCGGACCAGCACCAGGGACTAAGTCGATGGTAAAGGCCACATCTCTTTGCGGGGGTAATCCCGGCAATTCTTCCGGAAATACGTCTGGGAATTCTCGTACTACTTGAACGTCTTCTATCTTGGTTTCCTTAGCTTCTTTATTAGTGACAAAAGCAAGGAAGGATACACATCCTTTCCTGACGAGCTTGCTTGCTCGAAGAGCCGAAATAAGAGGGGATTTGCTTCGACTCTTAGGACTAGTATAAGTCAGTTCCGGAAATTCCTTGAAAACAATCTTGCTATCACGGCAATCAACCGTTGCCTGGTATTTGGATAACCAATCTGCTCCTAGTATAACATCATATTCTTTTAGATCTAAGCAGATAAGATCAATAGGAAAATTCTTTCCTCGAACCAATACCTCACAATTTTGGTAATGATGTGTGATATCCGTCTCGTTTCCGAGAGGAGTAGACAATATTATCTTCATCCATTCTGGTTCTAGAGGTAATGGGTCAGCAAACTTCTTGGAAATAATGGAATGCGATGCACCCGTATCAAATAAGACATGTGCATATTTGGAACAAATTTTTAATGTACCTTCCACCAATCCGCCTTCTTCTTCTGGTTCGGTCTCTTGGATTGCATGAAGACGCGCGTTCCTTGTCACTGGGCGTTTACCCTCACCGTCTTGGTCATTCATTAATGGACAATCGGGAATCCGATGTTCACGACTCCCACAACGGAGACATGCTCCTAGTTTCCTCCAGCATTCTTCTGTTTTGTGACCAGCCTTGTCACAATGCTTGCATACTACGTTTGAAGGGGTAGTGGTGATAGAGAAAGGCTTGGATTTCTTGAACTTCTGATCTTGAGAGGAAGAACCTCCATTATTGGGCCTCTTCTTAAAGTTGGGTTTAAAAGAACCCGAACTTGTGACTTGCTCCTTTTTGTCTTTCCCACGGATCCTATCAGATAGTTCCGTGGCATCTTCAAGCAACTGAGCTCGGCGCACTATTTCAGTGTAAACTTGAATATCCATAGGCGCCAGTTGAGTAATGTAGTGGGGCCCAAGCCCATTAAGAAATCTACGGGCTTTCATCTTTTCCGTGCCAATTAAATGCTTAGCATATCTAGACAGTCTAGAGAACTGTGCTTCATAATCAGCCACCGATAAAGATCTTTACTTTAATGCGGCAAATTCGGCGGCCTTCTTTTCCTGGACCCTATCAGAGAAATATTTGGCGTTGAAATATTCAACGAATCCACCCCATGTAACTTGAGTTGGGTCAATAGTAGCTTCAATCGACTCCCACCAGCATCTAGCATCCTTTTCTAACTGGAAAGTAGCTAATAAGACTTTGTCCTGATCCGTGCATTGCATAACACGGAATATACGTTCAATCTCCCGAACCCAATGCTCGGCATCGTCTGGATCGGTCGATCCCATGAACTTCGGGGGATTCATATTCTTGAATGCTTGGTGTAAGCTTCCAGCTCGTGGAGCACCACCTTGTGCTACTTGTTGTAGCACTTGGGTCATCCCTTGAAGGGTACGCTGCATGTTGCGCCATTGAGCACGTTCGGCAGCCATTATCCTACAATTACAATAGCTATGTTAGTATTATGTCACTATAATCTTATAAAGGACTCATTGATCATTTAACCCTTGGTTCTACCCACTCTCACTTGGTTAAGGGTTTTGAAACCTATCCTTGGACTTGGGTTTCCTAGGAATTGAATACCTTAGGCTCTGATACCACAAAGACTGTCACGCCCCGAGCGCGGAAGATACCCGGAGATACGCGACGTGTCTATATCAATCATGTCAATCAGAGTGGTCGTGTATTCGACACAAAGACAGAGATGCGCAAAATAGCAAGATAACCCAATCCTTTATTTCATAATGGATAGACTATTACAAATCCAATACTCTGTTAAATAAAAAGGAAAAGAATACATATTTGACTCAAGAAACTATAGAAAAGACTAGACGACACTTGTAGAAGCTCTATCACTTTCACTCTTGACCATTCCCATCCGATTGACTTCCATCGTCGTCGGACTTACCTGAAAAGTAAAAAGGGACAAACGGAATGAGCGAACGCTCAGTAGGAAATTATATCTCAAGTACTAGCAAGTGGTTTAAGTAATTATATTTTCATGGATGCAATAAAGCTATGCATGCTCGCATGAAACGACAAGATAGAGAGAATGTAATATCAAAGAAATAAGATGAACTTTCATGAACAAGATACAAGTTATTCAAGATATTCAAGCAAGTACCATTATCGAGTCATGTCAAGAACTTTGGCTATCATGTATCAAGCAAGTAAATTACCCTTTTTCGGGCCACGCATTTCATGTAAAGTCAAGTACGATTCAAGTACAAGATGTGTGTGGAATGTCCAATCAAGCAAGTCAAGTACTCGGTATAATGCCAGATACCTTATCATTTTAACTCCCATAGGCACAAGTACTTTCGGGTGCTCCTCCCAGGACCAGATCGGGCCCTATATGCGCAGGCATTTATCATGTGTTTTGACATCCACTCTTGTTTATATAGCCAATATAGAATTTCAATAATCAAGCTTGTAGATACGTATGACAACTTTGATAGAATAGAGTCCAAAATATGACAAAGGACATAGAATGGCGATAATAACGGTATAATCACGATGTCGGTAAAACTAGGTAGATTATGGTTCCTTTAACTTAGGTACCATGACAAATCAATATGGACATTCTTCATATAGAATTGAGGTCCACATGAACAGTATATCAAAGGTAAGATACCCTCATTCTTATCATAGAATTGAGGTTTACAAGAACGACATGATATGGCATGATATCATCATCCCATTAAGAATTTCTTATGATATACTCTTTGTATAATCATAAGGGCCGGTATACCATGTTTTCTTTAGAGTGACATGGCAAAAACTGTGTAATGGGTTTTTAGGGTACAACCAGCTCAGTCGGCCTTGAGGGAATCCAAGGCTACGAGGAGTCTTACGGAGGTCTCTATGACTAACTTGCTAGTCCAAAGGAACGGAATGTCCAATGGAGAGCTTGTATGTCAATGAGAGTTGAGTGTGATCGATAAATCAACATGAAACGTGGGACTATACTCACGGAGTGGAGAATAGTGCCGATATATATATATGTATAATATATAAACCATCGGTTAGCAAATCAGAGGAAAAATCAGTTTACAGTAAAATAACGACTTAGGTCAAGTCGTGTCTCAAGTAATTAACGCCTAACTGAAGGGCGTTTACATATATTGCCAATTTGCAGAATTTCCATTATTTCATTAATTTATCAAAAACACGCCTTTACTGGGGGCGTTTCTTAAAAGTTGACGACTGCCAGGGCAGGCGTCTCATCATTTACATATTCGACAGGATATAATTATTCTCAGAAATTTATCAAAAACGCGCCCTTGGAAGGGGCGTTACTTTCTAATTCCATTTTACAGAATATGTGAATTTCAGGTTTTTAACAGATACACGCCTTAGGAAGGGGCGTTACTTTTAATATTCACGCCTTGTACTGGGGCGTTAGAATATGGAAAACGACTTTGTCCAAGTCGTGAATTTCAAGGGATTTACGATATTTTAATAAATAATATTTCGAGAGACAGGAGACATGTCATGGCAGTAAGATTTAACAGGAATTCACAGAGTCATGCAAGATATCAATATTTCATATGTATTGTAATTTTTAAACATGATCAATTATTAACCACATGCGATTCTTATGCAATTAACGCCTGCGTAGAGGGCGTCAAATTTTAAATTGACGACCACTAGTATGGTCGTTTCTTTTAAATTAGCGCCCTAATCAAGGGCGTTTCTTTCAAAATATTTCAGAAAACGCGTGAAAACTATAATAATCATATGCATGACATGCTTATATATATATATATATCTTGCATTAATTTCATTTGGGCTACAGTAACTTGAGAAAACCTACCTTATGATAATTTGATGATTTGAACTGTGAGAAGCTCTAGTTCTTCGGTCCTGTAATTCCTACGAGAACAGAAGAAGAAACATTTATTAATTTCTTCACCTATCAGAACAGAGGAGGTTAGAAGAACGTTACCTTGTTCTTCACTTATGCTACTGCGTCCTCAACCTGTAAGAGGAAAAGAGGATGAAGAACTATTAGTTCTTCATGTAACCGAAGTAAAGAGAAACTTATATGAACTGCTATTTCGTTCATAAGGAAAAGAAGAAGAAGAAGATATGTTCTTCACGTACCTGTGCGGTTCGATCGTCCAAATAGGTTTAGGGTTTGTTCGATCAAGATTATATATAGGATTTTGGACGTCCTGTTAAGGTTAGTGTTCTAGTAGAAGCAATGCTTCCAATATAGAGTCCTTGCCCTATTAAATACTTACTGGATTAACATAATCCTTCCCTGGATAAGCTCTCGTGTCGAACGGAACTCGAATGGAATTAACGCCTTTGGTCAGGGCGTGTATTCTTGAATTAACGCCTTGCATAAGGGCGTTTCTTAAAAAGCGCCTTTAAAAAAGGCGTTTCTTGTTTTAAAACACGCCCAAGGTAGAGGCGTTTCTTTTACTTACTCATTTGGTCGCGTGAGAACTGACGACCGTAGGTGTGGGCGTCCTTTCTTTATTCACGCCATTGGTAGAGGCGTTTCTTTATAAATTAACGCCTTAATAAGAGGCGTTATTTTTAATTTGTTTTATTTCGTCCAATTAACCCTATTCCTTTTATATATATTACTTCTGTAATATATATATTTTAATTCATTTCAATTATTCATTTATTAGGGTTGCTACAGTGACGGTCGTGCACTGGGCCGTTACGTGATGTGACGGTCTAGTTCTTGGCCGTTATATTAGTCTGAATCCAAAACCAAGAAATCGGACTTAGTGGAATGTGACGGTCGTATATTGGGCCGTTACTTGTGCCTGACGGTCCAACATAGAGCCGTTACACTACTGATAACCAGAAAACACCGATAGTGTAGTCTAATTAATGGGCTTTAATGGTACAACCAACTCGGCGTCCTAGTGGGAATCCCAGGCTCGCGGAGAATTACGGAGGCCTTGAAACAAGATTTCTTAGTCTATTGGAAGGAATATCCAATAGAGAGGTCCTCATGTCCAAGAATAATGTTCCTATAGTGCAAAGTGAACTAATGGACAACCTACCGGAATATGCGCCATGTACTTAAGGAAAATGACTCTATAGATAGAGGAAGAATATGTAACAACGTGAAAGCAAGATAAACTCGGTCAATACAACATTAGAAAATCATGTTTTTAATTACAAAACTACAAAGTTTTGGCCCATAAAATTAACATAACTTAAAATAGTTCAAGATGCCTAGATCATGCAGATTACAATATGAATTAGTAAGTAAACTTGAAATAATAACAGGTCAAAACTTAGCTAACTAGGCTTATTTATAAGTTAACTTAACTGGTTACTATTCTGTCATGGGCTGACAGAACACAGAGTCTAACGGTCTAACATGAGAGCGTCACAGTGCTTGTGACGGTCTATCGAGGGGCCGTTACAGTAATGTAACGCTCCTGTCCTGGTGCGTTAGAGACAACAGGGAAATAAAAACATAACAGAGTGTGTGACGGTCGATCGTAAGGCCGTTATATCATGTGACGGTCCTACCCTGATCCGTCAGAGCCTCTGTTGACAGCAATAATTAACAATGACCTAAGTTCAACTTGCATCATGTCTGAAAATCATACATATAATTTCCCACATGATAGAATGAAGGCTAAACGAATATCATGCATGGGTTCTCTGTGAATTTCACAAGGAAGTTTCTTTTTAATTTAGTTAGTGCTAAGAATATAGATATATGCATGTCTCTACTAAAACATGAAATTCATGAGCTAAAGTGCATGTAATCAAGTAAAATCAAAGGGCTTTTATCCCTAACATGTTGTTTTTGCCGTTTATGAGATAACCTACCTCTTCTAAGACTTTTAAACTTCGAATTTGATGCTAGGTGCTACCCTTTGATCCTTGCTCTTCTTGTGGTAAATCAGTAACTTGGGAAGCTTTAATCTCCTTGGTTGCTTGGTCTCCTAGCACGAAATTTGGAGAGCTATTAGTCTAAAGTATACTAAACAAAAGCTTTTAAAGAACTTACCCAAAATTATGACTCCTTACCTTGATTCTTCACGAGCCAAAAGTAAGAGTCGCTCAGTTCAGAACTAGGTCCTATTTATAGGGTTTTGGCTAGGATTTGAAGATTAGATCGATTTTAGAGTCCTTGTTAAAGCTTAGATCAACTTCTAAGAGTCCTTAACACCTCTATTAGTCTTCCTATCTCGATCCCTAAAAGATAAGTTAGCAAAATTCCAATCTTTTGGCTTATTTTTCACTTCACAGAACTGCAGGATGTAACGGTCGTCCATAGGTGCGTTACATGGCTGTGGCGGTCGCCCGATAGACCGTTACACTCAACGTGTATAGAGTTCAATATTAATCAAACTCTTTTGGTTAATTATCCATATAATTATTTTATAAAAATAATATTTATCCTTAACATACGTGAATAAGCTAAGTACCCTTCTAGAACATGGGCCAAACTTAATGGGCTTGGTCCTTAAACCTTTTGGATAATAATTAGATAGACTAGGTTAATTATTTCAATCCAATTGGGCTTTATAAGGTCTTATTAATTCAATAATCCCTTTAAATATATTTAGGCCTTTATATAAATTTCAAAAAATTATTTTATAATTCAAAAATTATTTATATAAATTCTAGGGCACTACATGTGGACTGGGGCAACCATAAGTGGATCTATCATACAATGCGGCTATGTAAACCTTGAGGGACCTAGGAGGACCGGGACATCCGTAGGTGAAACTATCATGCTTGAATGTGGCAAGTGTTGGGGCCCCACGATAACCAAATGTGTATCCTTCATGCACAATACTAATGACGAATGGGGGAGGGCCGTTACACCCGAATATGGACCACTCATGTTTCCGACTTGACATGTGGGTGTCATGAATGAAAGGACCCGACTTACTAATCATGCCAAGTGGTGGGAGGTGCCAAGACATATACATTCCTACTCCAAGGATGACTTCCATGTGTGGGGTGGCGGGATGGCTTTTGAACTTCCATGTGAAAGGATCAAAGGGATCTAGGAAGGTGGACATCTTGGAGAGAGGCTCCTCCTTAATCCCTATGTGTATTTTGCCTAAAGTCATGGCTCCCATGGTGTAACCCGAGTCTAGGAAGGGGTGGATTGGGTCAAATGTGGTGGATTGGGGTAGGAAAAGGTGGGTGGTGAGTAAGGTGGTTGGGTCACATGGGTTCCTTGGCTCCCATTGGAAGGGATCGAAGGGATCATAATAAGGGTCACCTAGAGAGAGGTACTTCATGTCCTCAAGGTCCTCACAAGGTGGTGAGTTATCCTCCTCCCAAGTCGTTGGTCCAAGGTCTCTAGTGGGTTGACCGTTCAAGGTACTTGGGATCTCAAGGGGTGGGGAGTAGACCGGGATGGGTTCTCCCTCCAAGGGAAGAAATAGGAGGATCTCACTAGTACAATGCCCACTTGTGCAAAGGGAGGTGATGGAACAGATGGAGGGGTGGACAAAGTTGACGGTGCTAGGCTCCAATGGTCCCTTGGCTAGTAGACCAGTTAAGTGGGCTTGCCAATGTAGGCAATCCACAAGGTCTCCCAAGTCTTCCACAAAGTAGAAGTTTTGATAAGTGAGATGGGGAGGCCGGGTGGGCACAATTTGGGCTTGATATCTCAAGGGTGAGAGGTAGGGTGGTGAGCTAGGAATGGTGGGACCTCGCTTGAGCCATTGGAGTATGGACTCATTCATGGTGAGGGTGTGCGGCTCATGAGGACCCGAGCTAGGAGAGGTGGGTGGAAGTGGGGGGTCTAGGATTTTCTCTATAGTGGGAGGTGGATCCGGATTCGCATCCATCTCCACTTGGGTGTGTGTGTGGGCCACAACTTCAAAGGATAATGGGGTAGGAAGGCCTATGGTGGGCGGGGTGGTAATGGTCGGCGTATGGTGCACCCTGGGTGGTGAACAAGGACGGACTTGGGTTAGGCTTGGTAGGGGAAGTTCTTGGGTTGGAGTTGGGGTCGGGGGTGGAAGATCGGTTGGTTGAAGAGGTTTGTATTGGGGTGCGTAGATCTTTCTAAGATTGGCCCTCATTTCGACCCAAGATTCGATGGGTGCTTCCCCTTTTACTTCTCTCAAATCTACAATGTTCTCCCACTCTTTCCTAGCTTGGCGCCAAAGCAAACTCTTGGCATAGTTGACCTGCATCGGCCCTGACAGAGTGAACCTCGCAAAATGTCGGTCTATGGAGCTCTCCCATTCTAGATATATACTAGGGTAGGATCCATCAAACATAAAAGCCGCTAATGGGTCTAAGGATGGCGAATAGGCTAAGTAGGAAGTGGTCATGATGAACGGGTGATGAATGCAATGGCCCTAGGACAAGACTTAGTAGAGATAAGTTTAGAACTTGCTTTGATACCAATTGATGTGACACGACCTAGGATGTTTGATGAAGCCTTAGGAATGCAGCAACTAATATATCAATCCCTCGGACCTAGCAAGCAAACAAGATTCACGGACCGGCAACTTCACTCGAGCGGACTCTCCCGCTAAGCGCACATTAGTGCCCGTAGGCAACTTGGTGATGGTGGTGAGGGTCCGAGACGAGACCTCGCGGCTCCGGAGATTGGCTAGCTTAAGGTTTAACCCCTAAGGGTCCTAGGATGCCCACTCTAGAGAGCGGCCAGCACGCCGAGGGCGTGGGAGGTAATGGCTCTCTCACAACTCGCCCGTAGTAGTCACTCACACAATAGTAATTCGGGATCGGGCACTCACTTACCGTCCGACGGCACTAGCGGCAATACTAAACCAGCAATGGAAAGAAACCAGCAAAGGGGTAACCGAAGCTCACCCGACCGGTGTGAAGACACCGATCCCGGCCAGAGACGAGGGTGAGCGAGGAAGCGTGGGCTTACCCGCACGCCGCGCCGATGAAGCTTCAACCTGAAATTTCAGTTTACATGCACTACGCCCCTTGCAAGGGGGTTGGACTAGGGGTGGGGATTAGTTTTTACAACCAAAATGTACCTCCACGCAGGGAGGGACGGTCAGCCGCCCAGGCGGGGGGGGACTACGCTAGAAGTCGAAGTGAACGAAGATCGTCGGTTCTGCCAGCCCTCTGGAACAGTGGATAGACAATCGGTGTTGACGCCACTGCGGACTGCCCCGAACTCCGTTTGCAACGAAACCAGCAGCAAAACCTCCGTGGTTGACCCAAGATGTCTTCAGAATTTTTGGGGATTTTCTTGTTGGTGACGATGGTCGGGGCAGAGGCGTGAACAGGGTTGCAGGCTTCTGATTCTGGCAGCTTCTGTGTCACTGCAGCAGGAAGGCGAGGACACCACGGTTGCTCCGGAGCTCTGATTCAGGCGAGGCCGTAGTCGTTGGATTCGTGATCGAACCCTCTTCGAACGGAGACCTGCGCACTAATGGTAGGAAATTCGGAACTTTGTGCTTCGGGCTTCAAACGACGTTCTGCTTCTTGGCGATGCTAGGGGACTTGGAGGAGAACGTTTCAGCCAAGCGCTGCTCCAAGAAGCTCAGAACTTTGGTCGTTGTAGCCTTTGCAATCTGCTTCTAGATGACTGTCAGAAGGATGATGCGCAGTCCGGCGATATCGGCTCTCCTGGGTAGCCACGAACTTAGACTGGGACGAGACCACCACCGTTACGAAGAGGACTGGGAGACGTTTCCAACGGTATATGGTATGCCCTTTGAAGCTTCTTGGTGATGTCGTGGCAGCCTCAGAAAGTCGCTGGTACTCTGCTGCCTGCGAGCTGGGAATAGGATGAAGGTGTAGGGTTGTGTGTATGATGGTGGGATGGCCAAGGGAAGCAAGGGGAAATGGGGAGGGCGACCAGGGTAGGAAGGGGGTGTTGGGGAGGGGTGAGGGGCAGCCAACAAGGGAGGGAGATTCAAATTTGGCCTAGGGTTTGAACCCCTTCAGCCTTGGGGAGATGGATGGGTGGTTGGGGGTTGGAGGGTGGCTTGGACATTGGTGGGTTCTCCCTTGGGACTAGGGGTGGAGTAAAGAGGTGTTGTGGGAAGTTGTGGTCACTATTGAATGAGGGGAGGAGAGAGAGAAAGTAGGTGGGAGGGGGAGGAGAGAGAAAGGGACTAGGGGAGGGGAGTTTCTCACTCCTCTCTAATGGCTTCTCACCAAATGAACTCAATTTTCTGGACTCACAATAATAGATCTTCATTCTTTCATTAGCTTAAAATGGGGAGATGGTGGTCCTATTTATAGGGAACCCACATTTTACAATAAGTCCCTACATTTTGGACCAATGACAAATAACCAAGGGGGAAGGGGGCGCCCCTGGGCCTAGCCCATATAATTGGGCCCATTAACCAAACTAATCAACCCTATGACACTTAACTTAGGTAGATGACTCATTAACCTAGGTACTGGACTCAAATAAAAGAAAAATTACATAGTTATGACTCAAAGAAAATATGAAAATTACAGGACTTGACTCAGAAAAGTGTGACAGACACATTGGAACCATGCCGGCGAGGAATCGGGGCTGTGAAAAATGTGAAGGGCAAGAGACGCCCCCATCATACCCAGTCTTTCATGAAATTGGCATCTGAGGGTCAGGGTATGTTTCAGTCAATTGGCGCCTGGGGGTTAGCCCCTCTTTCAAACAATTGGCGTCTGGGGGTTGGCCAGTTTTTCAAAATTTTCCATTTTTCAGAATATATATATATATATGGAATTGGCGTCTCTCTGAGGGGTCTTCATTTAATTGAAGTCACCTCAGGGTGTCGCTAATTGAAGAATTGAAGTCTTCCCGGGGTGTCACCATTCAATGAATTGAAGTCTTCCCGGGTGTCACTATTCAATGAATTGAAGTCTTCCCGAGTGACTTCATTTAATTGAACTCTCCTCGGGGTGACTTCATTTAATTGAAGTCTCCTCGGGGTGACTTCATTTGAAGAATTGACGTCATGGCTTGGGACACCAATTGAATTTAGGTGATTTACACCGGACAGGTACATTCTGTGACTCAAAATACTATTCATACCCTAAAAGTTTCTCAAAAATAGGAAGCACGGATATGAACAGGTAGAGAAAATTCTCGGGAGGTCAGAATCATGCTCATACAAAACTGTTGGGTTTTAGTTCCAGAGATATAAAATTTCTAATGCAATGTTTATTTTTTTCTAAAAATGGAATTGGCGCCTCCTCATGGTGACTTCATTTAATTGAAGTCTCATGGGGTGTCGCTAATTGATGTAAAGGGTTCTAGTAATTGGCGCCCCTCTGCAGTGTCTTCAATTAATTGAAGTCACTACGGAGAGTCACCAATTGAGCTGTTTTCAAGTGAGTCATGCTCTGCATCAGAGAGGTACATTTTGAGATACAAGTTACTGTTCATATTTTCAGAGTTTCTCTGAATCGAGAATTAAGGACATGGACAGGTAGAGAAAAATATCAAGATCCCAGAAATATATTCATGCAAGAATTTTATGGTTTAGTTCAATATATATAGATTTTTTGAATGTGTTGATTAATAACTTCTGGGAATTTTTGGAAATTGAATTGACGACACTTCATAGTGTCTTCAATTAAATGGCGCCCTCGCTTGGGGCACCTCTTCAGGAAATGGCGCCCTGGCTGGGGGCGCTATTCACCTAAGGGCTGGACTTTCTGGGTTTTTAAAATAGGTACGTATCTATTGTAACAGAGGTTATATACTAGGGCTAAAACATGATTATTTGAGGCTGTAAAAACTAGTATGATAGGATATGTTCAAATCCAGTTAAATCAGTATAATAGACTATGTAACAGACATGGAAAAACTGATGTAACAAGCTATAATTGGTTTAAGTAAAACCCGTGTAACATGCTATATAGTATGTTATGCTTAAAACCCGTGTAACATGCTATAGGAATAGGCTGCATGGCATGACATACGGAGTATACTAGCATGTTGTATTGTCCTATTTTTGCTACGGGTTGTACTAGATCTTGAGAAAACCTACCTTTTTGGTGTGATTACGTGGTACAGATGAAAGAATAAGAAATCCAAGGATGAAGCCACACGTTCTCCGCCGCGGTAAAGCTCCAGCAGCATGACGTAGAGTGTAAGAAGGACGCTCCTTCACATCTTTCGAGGGAAAGAAGGGAAATATTCCCTTCTATAAGCAACACTAATGATGGCAGTAGCCTCTGCCAGTGCTACGGAGGGAATCAGTTATAGGAAATCTAGTTGCCAACGCAAAGCATTGGTTTACTGCCTTGCGGATCCGGTTGGGGAACAAGATCCTAGACATGGTGCTTTGCCAGCTAAATGAGGTTGTTCGTGCCTCAACCTTCTAGAAGCATTTTGGAAATGACGTCCTGGTAAAGGGTCGCTCATTCATTGGGTGATCATATTCATGTAAATGACGCCTCTGCATGAGGTCGTCCATTCTTCATGGCTTTAGACAAAAATGCAACCTTCACGTGTTGGCCTTCATGGTGTATATATATATATTAATACTAAGTGGGATGGTGGCCCCAAGGTTAAATGACGACTTGTATAAGGGCTTTCTTTTGGGTGAATGGCGCCTTGGCAAAGGGGCGTCCATTCATTTGGTTTTTGGGAAGGCACAGCCCCTTCACGTGCATATAATAATGGTGTTGGATGAGAGCCCAAGAAGGTAAATGGCGCCTCTCCAAAGGGGCTTCAATTTGGTGAATGGTGCCCTGGTAAATGGGCGCCCATTCCCTTTGTGTTGGAAAAGTAACCCCACTTACCTACTACCCATGTGTTGGCATAAAGTGATGTTGGCTTGTACATTTATATAATAATCCTCATAAGGTTTGGTTCTTTATATGTTGGCATAAAGTGATGTTGGCTTATACATTTATATAATAGTCCTCATAAGGTTTGGTTCTTTATACAAGGCCTTCATGTAGGATTCTTTAGAAAGAAGTTTAATTTCTCTATTGCTTTATTGGGGGTGCTACAGATTATGGCGTCACCATGTCTTATCAGCCGGGCAGGATGAATGTCGTTGTTGATGCCTTGAGCAGGAAGGTCGTGGTCAGTGTAACGATGTTGGGGAATTGGAGGCTCTGGGAACAAGTGCCAGCCGTGACATTTAGGCTTAAGGTTCCTCAAGAGCCAGGGTCAGCTATTCTTGCGAGCTTGACTGCCACACCAGCCATCTGTCATCAGGTGACAGAGGCCCAGCATGCAGACCCTGAGTTGTCCCGGATCTTGGCTATGGCCAATGTGGAGCTCGGCGAGGACGGAGCGATGAGATTCTGAGGTAGGCTATACATCTCGGCCGAGGAGCAGGTGAGATGTGCAGTGTTACTAGAGGCTCATGGGAGTAGGTACACTGTACATCCGGGTGCGACGAAGATGTATCGAAACTTGAAAAGGTAGTTCTAGTGGCCTGGCATGAAGCGAGATGTTGCTGAGTTTGTGGCCAGGTGCCTGATCTGTCAGTAAGTGAAGGCGGAACATCAGCAACCTGGTGGTACGCTTCAGCCCTTGGAGGTTCCCACGTGGAAATGGGACCATGTGACCACTGATTTTGTGGTGGGATTATCGAGAACTCCGAGTGGGCAGGACTATATTTTGTTGCTGGTGGATAGGCTGATGAAGATGGCTCGATTGTTGCCGATTAGAGTCAGCTGGAGTGCGCCCAAGTTGGCACATCTTTATGTGGAGCGGATCATACCTTTGCATGGAATTCTTATTTCCATTGTGTCAGATCGAGATCTGCGTTTCACTTCTGGATTCTGGAGGAGTTTCCAGAGAGCTCTAGGCACCGAGTTAGCTTTTAGCTCGGTGTATCATCCCCAATCGGACGGTCAGTCAGAGAGGACCATCTAGACGTTAGAAGACATGATGAGGTCGTGTTGCCTGGAATGGCGGGGGAGTTGGTATCACCATTTATCATTGGTGGAGTTTGCCTACAACAACAGCTATCATTCGAGCATTGGGATGGCTCCCTATGAGGCGTTGTACGGGCGACCGTGTCAGACTCCACTCGATTGGTTTGAGGTTGGTGAGCGTGCCATGACGGGACCAGAGTTGGTGCAGCAGTGTGTAGATGTGGTGCATTTGGTCCGTCAGAACATGTTAGCGGCACAGAGTCGGCAGAAGAGCTATGCCGATCAGAGAAGGCAGCCCCTCAGTTTTGCGGTCAGTGACCGAGTATTTTTTAGGGTTTCTCCCATTCAGGGGGTGATGCATTTTGGGCGGCGCGGGAAGTTAAGTCTCCACTATGTTGGCCCTTTTCCCATTGTGGAACGCATTGGTGAGGTGGCTTATCGGTTGCAGCTACCCTCGGAGTTAGCTGCGGTGCATGATGTGTTCCATGTCTCCATGCTGAGGAAGTACATGCCCGATGATTCTCATGTTTTGGAGGATTCCGTTTGGCCCGAGGTGACTCCCGATCTGTCTCTTCGGGAGTTCCCCATCCGTATTGAGGATCGGCGAGAGCAGCACCTACGAAACAAGGTTATTCCCCTAGTTAAGGTGGTGTGGCAGCGGCACTCTAGCGGCGAGGCGTCTTGGGAGCGAGAGGACGAGATGCGTCAGCAATTCTCTTATCTATTCGAGTAAGTCTCCTTTTCCTGTCCCCCGTGCTTTATGTTGAATTTCGAGGATGAAATTTATTTAAGGGGGGAGGGCTGTAATGCCTCGAGTTTTTTGGACACTTTTCAGATCTGGATCCGTGGGTTTCGGATCAGTTTTGGGGGTCCCGGAACGTGTTTCGCGGTTTATACATGTTTTTCCCTGACGAACCTACAGAACCCTGTGTAGGGCAAACCGTTGCGTTCTCCTACTCCGGGACAGTACCAGTGCGTCCGACGTGTTCCGAGGATCGAGGAAATATATTTTTCTATTTTTATGTATTTTTTAGAAAATCCAGATTTTCTATAAATACCCCTCCTTTTCTTTTTCTTTTTCTCTTCTTCTTCTTTCTTCTTCTTTCTCCCCCATGAGCGCCGATCGCGACCCCCTTTCTTTCTCTCTCCTCTTCCGGCTACGACCGCGGCGTGCTCCCCTCCGGCTGCAGACGACGGTGAGACAACGGTGTGGCGGCGACGACGGTGGCGAGGCGATCATGGTGGCGTGCGGTTCGTGGGAGCTCGTGGGAGATCGAGGGTTTCAAGCAAGGTTTTTGAAGATCGGAGGTGATCCATCGCGTTTTGAGCGACCCCGAGGTAGGGTGACGGATCCTTAGCTCATTTACCGTCTTCCCCATGATTTCTAGGCCGAGAGGAGGTCGAGAGGGGTTCATTTGAGCCGGGGAAGGGAAAACCATGCTTTGGGATTTGAGTGACGGATCTAGAGATTCACCGCATTATTTGGTGGTTTGTGGGCATCAAATGGTGCCATGGGGCATGGGGAAGGGTTCCCCTTTTGTTTCCCCCTCACCTGGGGGTGAATGAGGCGTGGAATGGTATTTTTGGGCCATTCCCACCGTTCTCGGTTTTTCGGAATGGAAGCGGTCATTCCAGGGACCGTTTCTTGCTAGAAGCGGCCCCTGAGAGACCGTTTCTTGGCACCCAGTGTCGGTTGGGCCTAGCGGTCACCCGATAGACCGCTAAAGCCAAGTGGCGGCCTATCGGCCGACCGCTTTCCCCGTGGGCCAGCGTGGCCTTCGAGACATTTTTGACTGTTGGCTTTTGACCGTTGGAGGTTTTTGGGACCAAGCGGTCGCGGGGGCGACCGCTTACTCCCACCTGGCGGTCCTAGAGAGGACCGCTTCTTGTCCCAAATGGTCGTGAGATGAGCGTTTCCCCCTTCGCAGCTCCATGGCTAGCGGTCCCCATGAGACCGTTTACGCCTGTAAGTGGCCCAAGAGGAGACCGTTGTTCCCCTAATGAGCCTTGCAGTCCAGAGAGGACCGTTTCCTCTTTGTAGCGGTCTACCACTAGACCGTTTTTGCCCAAAAGCGGTCCAGAGTGGACCACTACCTGTATTTTGTCCAACCGGAGTTTGTTTCTTGCCGATTCAAATCCTGGGCGAGTGGACCTCGATCCCTGTGTTGACCTACGGTCTGACTGGTGCTAGGCGCCATGTGGGGACTGTACGTGGGTGTTGTGGGGACTCCAGGAGTGGCGCGATTCAGCTGACATCACCATGAGTTGGTGTCGATACGAGGAGTGGTCCTTGTACTTTGCCCAGTTTAGACGTTGTTTTCCACTGGCTAGAGAGTCTGCTCTTTCAGCGACCCACCACTAGTCGTAGCCTTCCGACACGAGAGTGGTCCCACCAGGGAGTGGTCGCTAGACTATCTCAAGAGACAGTTTTTAGACTGGTTACCGTAGGGCCCCATGTCTTGCAGTCAGAGTCCGGCTGAGGGGAAAACCAGTCAAAGAGCCTGACCTAGGACGCATGGTCTGTGTGTGCACACGTGGTCGGGGGTGGTGGACCTACGCTGACGAGGGTGATCCCGACCAGTCCTTGTTTTGTGGTTACTTGTACGGGTCCCCGTTCCGCCAGGGTGTGATGAGGGGGACACCTAAGGCGCGGTCTAAGACGCCAGGGGGCGCATCCGGCCTTGCTTCTAGTGGGCGGTACTCTTGTCTTTGTCAGGTAGCGACTCTTAGTGTTCTGTCGGGTTGTCTCTGTTTTCGTGCCGTATGGTCGGTACTAGACGTAGCTGAGCTTTTCCGTTTATTTACTCTTGTTGCTCCATGTTCTACGTCTTGGTAGTGTTCCCGCTGTAGCTGTCTCCCGCGCAGTTTCTCCTTTTGCGAGGTAGGTGTCCGAGTGATCCCTATTTAGCCTTTTTGTTATGAGGCTCATTCCCTACGTTTTTCCATGGTTTCAGGTGAGGCGAGGCTTCAGGGGAGTGCTCCATAGGTTTCACGTGGTTCTAGTGCCCAGGGTTAGTTTCCAATTGCCACAGCCGGGGTATGCCCCATGTAGTTGTACTTTTCTCTCTAGACTGTACTAGTTGTGGACTACTGTTATATTTTAGACTGTTGTTATATTGTGGACCATGTAATTTGTTTAATGTTATTTATTATTTCCTGCTTATTCATATTAATTGTGTAGTTCTGTAATTATTTTAGATTCTTGTGTATTTCCACACCATCCCTTTAACCCTTCCGAGTCTTCGGGCTCGTGGGTGGTGGTTTGAGATTCGGGTTATCGGGCCTTCCCGGTGTTCAGATCTCGGGTCGTTACACCGGTAGCACATGCAGTCTCAGAGGAGCATCCACGGACTCAGGAGAGCATGCAGTCCGATTATATGTATATAAAATTAAAATAAAAATAAACATAGTTATATTTTGTATGCTTCTATATGTATATAATTAAAATTTTATTTTTTCATATATTTATATTATATAATATGATAAGTGAGAAGAATGCCAGAGGAAGAATGCTGGCAGATGGCAGCGTCGCTTGAAGGCAAACAAACGGCACTTGGACGAATGCGCAAAGGGGAACGCTGACCACCGTCCCGGGGAGGGGGAAGAAGGATGATCACTATCGCGAGGCGGGGGAGAGAAGCTCATCGTGGCTAGTCGGTCGATCTGCTAGGGTTTTGTATAGGGGATGGCACCGTTCGAATGAAATCCTCTCGCAGTGGTGGATGATATTGCGAGCTTCGGGGGGGAGAGAAAGGCGCCCAGGAGATGATGACATCTAGCGTTTGTGTAAAACCCTAGTAGGGGTAATATAGTCAAATGATGCGAGAATCCCCGCCGCCCACCAGAGAAGCTCGCCCAGGGCCGCTTCTGTGAGGTTTGGGTCAAGAGAGAGACTTGTGTCTGCATCATCTCTCCTTCGAAAAATTCAAGTACACGGAAGCTGAGATCACGATACGCTATTTAGATGGGCTTTTGTAAGACCCCAGAACTTTTATAAATTATGTTTGGAATATTTAATAATTTTTTGGAATTTATAAAGGCCTAAATAAATTAATAAATAGAATGTTAGATCAATAAGTCATTATAAGGCCCAATTATGTTAAATAATTAACCTATCCTATTTAAATAGAATCTAAAAGGTTTAAGGACCAAGCCCATTAAGTTTGACCCATATTCTAGAAAGCTATTTAGCCTATTTACAATTTTCATGGATAATTATAAGGATAAATGAGCAAGAGAGTTTTATTGAATTGAAACTCTATATACGTTTGGTATAACGGTCTATCAGGCGACCGCTACAAGCATGTAACGCACCAGTCTGGATGCGTTACACTCTGACAGTTCCGTGAAAGAAAGAACGAGCAAAAAGATTAGAACTTTAGGACCTTATCTATAAGAGATCGACTTGGGAGAGCTTATAACATTACTAAGGACTCTTAGAGATTAGGTTCTGGCAAATTAAGGACTCTAGAATCGATCTAATCTTCAAACCCTAGCCAAAACCCTATAAATAGGACCTAGTTCTGAACTGAGCGACCCTTACTTTTGGCTCGTGAAGAATCAAGATAAGAAGATATAATTTCGGGTAAGTTCTTTAGAAGATTTTGTTTAGTATACTTTAGACTAATAGTTCTTCAAATTTCGTGCTAGGAGATCAAGCAACCAAGGAGATTGAAGCTTCCAAAGTTGCTGGTTCGACCATAGTAACTCAGGATTCAGAGCAAGGACCCCTGAAGATCAAGAGATTAGGACATTTAAACAAGGTAATTAGAATTCAATCCTTTAGAACTTTTTGTTCACCTTAGTTTCATCTTCTTACCCTCAAAATTTCACGTCCTTAGGTCAAGAGGCTGAGAAGCTAGGGCAGCGTGAAGTTGCTGAAAAGTCACAAAAAGAGAGGAACTAGGGCGGTCCTTGAAAGCTCAAATTAGAATTTTAAAGCCTAGTTAAGCGGTAGGTTATCTCATGATTGGCAAAAATATCTTGTTAGGGATAAAAGCCCTCTGATTGTGTTTGATTTCATACATTATAGACTATGAATTTCATGTTTTAGTGGGTTCATGCATACATACATATTCTTAGCCCTAATTTAAGATCAAAGATATAATCTTGTTAATTCACTGCAACCTATGCATCTAGATGACCTTTTACTTCGTTTTGTCATGATTGGGGTAGTTAAATATTTTCAAAACATAACATGGTTTCAAATCAGTCTTTCTATTTCATTATACTGTTAGCAGGGACTCTGACGCATCATACTAGGACCGTCAGACGACTGTAACGGTCTTACGATAAGCCGTCACAACCTCTGTTGTATTAAAGTTTCTCCGTTGTCTCTGACGCACCATAACAGGAGCGTTACAATACTGTAACGGTCCTACGATAAACCGTCACAGCCCTGTGACGCGCCCATACTAGACCGTCAGAGTGCAATTTACTGTCAAACCAAGACAGGACTGAGCACAGCCAAGTTTACTTATAAATAAGCCTAGTTATTTAAGTTTTAACCTTATTTCATGACTTTGAGTTTCTTAATTGATTCATGATAGGAAATTATATGATTAAAGCATTTTGAGTTATTTTAGGTTGTGCTAATTTCATTGGCTAAACTCTATAGTTTTATATTCGAAATCATGATTTTCCAATGTTGAATTGACGGGATTTTATCTTGGTTTCACATTGTTACACATTCTTTTCTATATATAGAGTCATTTCTCTAAGTACATGGCATATATTCAGGTATATATCCATTAGTTTACACTTTGCACTATAGGAACACTATTCTTGGACATGAGGACCTCTCTATTAGATATTCCTTCCAATAGACTAGGAAATCTTGTTTCAATG
Source organism: Amorphophallus konjac (assembly GCA_022559845.1). Lineage (NCBI taxonomy): Eukaryota > Viridiplantae > Streptophyta > Magnoliopsida > Alismatales > Araceae > Amorphophallus > Amorphophallus konjac. The sequence continues at coordinate 264,503,790 of CM040121.1, forward strand.
CCTCTGTAATTCTCCGTGAGCCTGGGATTCCCACTAGGATGCCGAGTTGGTTGTACCATTAAAACTCAAGTGATTAGATTACACTATTGAGGTTTCTGGTTATCAGTAGTGTAACGGATCTATATTGGACCGTCAGGCATATGTAACGGCCCAATATACAACCGTCACATTTAACTGAGTCCAATTGCTATTTCTGGATTTAGTCGTTCTAACGCATCAACTCTAGACCGTCACGTTAATGTAACGGCCCAATACTAGAGCGTCACATCATGTAACGGCCCAGTACACGACCGTCACACTGCTTGAGTATTTTAACCCAAGGTTTGACTAAGGGTTGATATTCCAAAGGTTTCTAGATAGACTCTTGATGATCTAGAACTTATCATATTGATCAAGAAACCTAATATAATGAATGGAAGATAAAGAACGTATCGTTATGCTGTCGATTTATTTCCATAAGCATAACATAGTATAAGTCATTCTTGATTTCTCATGATTCTTATTAAAGCATTCATTCATTGAATTATTGTTATCAAGAGCTTGTTGGAATTGTACATTATTGGCCCTACTTTATTGTTACATGCGTGGAAAAAGTTTGATTTATACTTAAAGATGCGATCGAGCACTGATTGTGTTCAAGGGCTTTATGCTAGTCCCCTCGACTGATTGTCGAAAACATACTATTATAAACCATGGGATAGATGCTACTGGCGTCGCATTGCGTTGGGAGTACTTTCTTTATAAATAAGTGAAAATCCACAACACAACCCGATACGGCATGACATGACATTCTTGTACATGACTTTCTTGCTTGATATTCCACAGAAATTCATGAAGTACTTGCTCATAAGCAAAAGATACTGGAGTGATGATTATGTGGCTCGCTAGTACATTCTTGTTCATGAGCGGCCATAATCATGTTCTTATAACATTCTTGCTAGTTCATACTTGTTCTCATTCTATCTTCATGATCATCGTGTTACTTTGATTTAATCGCGTGTTTGATCGCATTCGCATGATTTTACCTTATTTCTCTAGAGCTAAAATGTTAATTACTTTAATGATGCCTTCATGTTGATGCGAAGATACCTACTGGGCAAGTGTGCTCATTACCTATTTTTATTTTTTTTCAGGAAATGGAAGTGGGTCCGATTCGGATTCGGAATGTTCAAGTAGCGGATCCGAGAGTGATTAAAGAATGAGCGAAGACTTAGGAAGTTTACATTGTTTAGATCGAGTCTATGTAATTTCTTAATTCTTGAGTCTAGCATGATGGAAGTTGAATTAGTGGTTGTATTTGAATATTATATTTGATTATTAATAAAAATCAAAGTTGAGTAAATATTGTGCGATTACATTCTTATGTGTGATTACCTTGCGCTCTGATCATTCTTACTTGCAAGAGGTTAACCATACCGGCTGTTCGCGTTTCTCGAGCGAGTCTTCCGCTGTCATAAAGGCTCGGGGCGTGACAATTAAGTTGGTATCAAAGCCTAAGTCTCATGACTTAGGAAGAAGAGTCATGTCATTGGTAAGTCCAAGGTTTAAGAACCCATACCTATGAACTAAGGAAGAAATTTCCACACCCATGTGAGAATTAGGTAGAGCCTGGGATAAAATAGTTAATTAGCTTTAAGATTGATTTTCCTTCCAATTCCACGAGAAATAACAAGTTGTTATTTTTCTCTCAAGTACTCTATTGTTACCATGGCTCATCGCGTAAATTGGGATGGCATGTAACAAACAGTTGCTGGCCTCACTCAGGCATTACAAACCATGGCGCAAGCTGGCGCAGGAGCAAGGGCTAGTGATTTATATCGCAACTTTCGAAGCTTAAACCCTCCGCGTTTCTTCGGTTCTTCTAATCCCGACGAGGCAGAGAACTGGATAGACGAAATGAATCATATCTTTGATGTTATCCAATGCACCGATCAGGAGAAGGTGCGTCTCGCAACCTTTCAACTTAACAAAGATGCTCGCACATGGTGGAAGTCGGTTCCGGAACCTCCGACCGATGCACCTCATACATGGGATGGTTTTCTTACCCTATTCCGTGCCAAGTACTTTTCTGAGCACGTAAAGGAACGAAATGCTATGGAGTTCGCCGCTCTTCGACAAGGAATGATGACGGTTACCGAATATGAACTGTAATTCTCAAGACTTACACCTTACGCACCGCATCTTATCAGCACCGATTTATTGAAGGCTAATCGGTTCATGGACGGGTTACGACCCGGTTTCATTCAGCAGCTTAGGACCCAAAACATCCGTACTTATGTGAAAATGGTTCAACGAGCGTATTTGTGTGAAAATACCTTGGAAAAGGTCGAAAAATTAAAAGGGAAAGGAGAGGAGTCTAGCCGACGCTCAGATCGGCGTTATAAGAAAGAAAAGTTCAGCATCACGGAGCCTTACAAGAGCCGTGATAGTAAGAAAAGATGCAAGAATGGGAATGGTGGAAGTTCCCATAAGCAAAAGAAAGTCAAGGAGGAGAAGGAGCAGGTCGCCACGGCTTGCACATTTTGTGAAAAATTCAGCCATTCGGCTGAGGAGTGTTGGAAGCGTCTCGGCGCTTGTTTACGTTATGGAAGCATGGAGCATCGCATGCCAGACTGCCCCCTTATGAAAGAACAATCGTCTGGTGGAGGACGTAGGAGGCAGGCTCGCCTCAATGCCGTCTTAGAAGAAGAGGAAGCACCCAGGGATGGTGGGCTTATGGAAGGTACTCTTCAAATTTGTTCTCATCCTGCATTTATGCTATTTGATACTGGTGCCTCTCATTCTTTTATCTCCACTACTTTTACAAAAACATTATCAATTGCATCAGTCCCCTTACCTTCAGATCTCGCTATTTCCACACCCTTAGGTTCTGGAACAAAGCTTACCGACTATTATCCTGATAGTGAAGTGATAGTAGAAGGTCATAATCTCCCCACAAACTTAGTGTGCCTTGACATGAAAAGATATGATGCCATTTTAGGGGTAGATTGGCTTGTAGATCATGATGCTTATATCAATTGCCGAAATAGCATTATATCCTTTTGAAAATCCGATCTTCCAAGATTCTCTTTTCTTGGCATCAAGTACAAGAAGCATCCTACTATCATATCTTCTCTTCATGCTTGCAAACTTATCTCGCAAGGATGTGAAGCTTTTCTTGCTTCTGTCATTGTTATCGAATCCAAGGAGATTATCTTAGTGGACATTCCTATTATAAGTGAGTTCCCCGATGTGTTCCCGTCCGAATTACCTAGTTTACCACCCGAGAGGGAAGTAAACTTCATTATTGAACTCATCCCAGGAGCAGCACCTGTTTCTATAGCCCCTTACAGGATGTCCCCCATAGAACTCAAAGAACTAAAGAAGCAGTTATAGGAACTACTAGACAAAGGCTTCATCAGACCTAGCACATCCCCTTGGGGTGCACCGGTTCTATTTGTCAAGAAAAAGGATGGTTCTCTCATGCTATGCATTGATTACCGGCGACTGAATCAACTCACAATTAAAAACAAGTATATGTTACCACGTATTGATGAGCTCTTTGCTCAGCTTTCGGGAACAGAATACTTCTCCAAGATTGATCTCAGATCAGGTTATCATCAGCTTAGAATTAAAGAAGAGAACATTTATAAATCGGCTTTTCGAAGTCGTTATGGCCACTATGAATTCGTGATAATGCCATTCGGATTAACTAATGCCCCGACAGCATTCATGCAACTTATGAACAGTGTCTTCCAGCCATATCTGGACCAGTTTATCGTCGTCTTCATTGATGATATCTTGATATATTCCAAGACAAAGGAGGAACATGAAGAACATTTGAAAATAGCTTTACAAACACTTAAAGAACATAAACTCTATGCCAAGCTAAATAAATGTGAATTCTGGCTCAAAGAAGTTTCATTCCTATGCCACATTATTTCAAAAGAAGGTATCGATGCAAATCCTTCTAAGGTAGAAGCTGTCAAGAATTGGAGCCGGCCAACGACCGTATCAGAAGTACGAAGTTTTCTGGGTCTAGCTGGTTATTATAGAAGATTCATTAAGGACTTCTCAAGGATTGCAGTTCCTTTAACTAGACTCACGAGAAAAGAAAATCCTTTTATCTGGTCAGAGGAATGTGAGAAGAGTTTTCAAACTCTTAAGAATCATCTTACTACAGCTCCTATTCTATCACTACCGATGGAAGGTGGTGGATTCGAAGTATATACGGATGCATCAGGTATTGGCTTAGGGTGTGTCCTCATGCAAAATGGAAAAGTAATCTGTTATTCTTCAAGACAATTGAAACGTCACGAGGAAAATTATCCCGTGCATGATTTGGAATTAGCAGCTGTCATTTTCGCCTTGAAAATTTGGCGTCATTATCTCTATGGAGAAAAGTTTATGGTCTACTCAGACCACAAGAGCTTGAAATATTTATTCTCTCAAAAGGAGCTAAATATGAGGCAGAGAAGGTGGTTAGAATATCTCAATGATTTTGATTTTTCTATTCAATATCATCATGGCAAGGCTAATACTGTTGCAGATGCACTCAGCAGAAAACCAATGGGTATGCTATCAAGTCTTATGATTAGTATGACTAATCTTATTCCTCAATTTGCTCAGTTGAACTTAGATATTGACAGAAAGGAAGAAGATTGCTTCATGGCTAATATCCGAGCTCAACCTACCTTAATAGAGGATCTAGTCAAGTTGCAAAATGATGATTTCGTGTTACTAGAAATTAAGGCTAATATTGAGCAACGACCGGATTTCTCTATTACGGAGGATGGAAGATTGCTATTCAAGGGCCGAGTGTGTGTACCGGAGCATGACGATACGAAGAGATTGATTCTAGAAGAAACACAAAAATCCAGGTATATCAGTCACCTAGGTAGTACAAAAATGTATCAAGATCTTTAAAGAAATTTCTGGTGGCCCAACATGAAGAGAGAAATAGCTGATTTCGTATCTCGTTGTCTCACTTGTCAACAAGTAAAAGCTAAGCATTTTAGACCCGCAGGTAAACTGCATCCCTTGAATATTCTCGAATGGAAGTGGGAGAGTATAGGGATAGATTTTATTATAGCGTTACCTAAGATAAGAGGTGGACACGATGGTATATGGGTAATCATAGACCGATTAACTAAATCTGCACATTTCATACCAATCAAAAGTCGATGGTCTGTAGATATCCTGGAAGCATTATACATAAGAGAAATTGTTAAATTACACGGTGTCCTAATCACTATTATATCAGATAGAGATCCTCGATTCACATCACAGTTTTGGAAGGGTCTACAACAGTCACTAAGGACTAGATTGAATTTCAGCACAGCCTTCATCCACAAACTGATGGTCAGACAGAAAGAACGAATCAAGTGGTAGAAGGCATGCTCAGGGCTTGTGTTATTGATTTTGGAGGTAGTTGGCATGATCACTTGTCTCTGGTAGAATTTACTTATAACAACAGTTACCAGGCCAGCATACAAATGGCACCTTTTGAAGCTCTATATGGAAAAGGCTGTCGATCACCAATATGTTGGAGTGAAATAGGGGAAAGACAATTCCTAGGCCCCGATATTATCAAAGATTCTACAGAGAAGATCAAGCTTATTCAAGAGAGAATAAATATGGCACAAGATAGGCAAAAGTCTTATACTGATAATCGTAGACGCGACTTACCTCCATAAGATAGGCAAAAGACAATTCCTAGGTCGGTGAAGTGGCTTATAGACTGACTTTACCTCCACAATTAGCAGGAGTTTATGACGTATTTCACGTCTCTATGCTAAAGAAATATGTATATGATCCTGACCATATTATCACTTATGACAATCTAGAGATTCAGAAGGATATGACGTACGAGCAAACGTCAATAAAGATTCTGGAACGGGAAGTGCGTCAACTAAGAAATAAAGTTATTCCGATGGTCAAGATTCAATAGAAGAAAATATGGCCATATGAAGTAACATGGGAAACCGAAGCAGCCATGCGGAAAAGATTTCCAGAATTATTTAACAGTAAGTACATTTTTCATAATCCATGAATTAAATTTGGGGACCAAATTCTCTTAAGTGGTAGAGGGTGTAAGACCCCAGAACTTTTATAAATTATTTTTGGAATATTTAATTATTTTCTAGAATTTATAAAGGCTTAAATAAATTAATAAATAGAATATTAGATCAATAAGTCATTATAAGACCCAATTATGTTAAACAATTAACCTAGCATATTTAAATAGAATCCAAAAGGTTTAAGGACCAAGTCCATTAAGTTTGGCCCATATTCTATAAAGTTATTTAGCCTATTTACAATTTTCATGGATAATTATAAGGATTAATGAGCAAGAGAGTTTTATTGAATTGAAACTCTGTATACGTTTGGTGTAACGGTCTATCGGGCGACCGCTACGAGCATGTAACGCACCAGTCTGGATGCGTTACACTCTGACAGTTCCGTAAAAGAAAGAACGAGAAAAAAGATTAGAACTTTGGGATCTTATCTATAAGAGATCGACTTGGGAGAGCTTATAACATTACTAAGGACTCTTAGGGATTAGGTTTTGGCAAATTAAGGACTCTAGAATCGATCTTGGAGAGGGGGGTTTCTATAGCCCATTCAAAGAGCAGCCCGACTAGGCCCGACAGGACCCAACGGGGCCAAGCTCGCCTAAGTGACGGCCCACAGGGCCCACTTAGGGAAGAAAGCCCAATAAAAAATTGCTCGAGGACACAACCTTCCTAGGCGGCCTCTAGGCTCGGAGGGCCCGAGTGTCGGTCAGGTCACAGGAAAGGTCCGGCCCAAGCCATCTCTCCGCCCGGGAGAAGAAGGCGTACACTGACCTATCCGACCCATCTTCTTCCGAGCTAAGCCTATTGCCCGGATAGGGCTGGCCTCTCTGAACTCGGAACGGCCGACGATTGCTTATCCTTGCAGCCGTTAGGAGTCCACTGTGGGCAGGAATTCAGGAAGGCGAGGGACTTCTTCTTCCCAAAAGGTGATAACGTTCCCACGATAAGGCAATGAAAGCCCACGTCGAGGACGTAACACCCCCATGAGACCCCGCGACTTACAGGACTCCGAGAAGGCGGCGCACTATTTAAACCCAGGATACCCTCCGGCGAAAGGTAAGGGCAATCATATGCTCAAAGCTCTTGAGCAAGAACCACTTCACCCTTCTGGTGGAGAGGGATCTCGCGCACAAGCTCTCACCTCCCTTTATTGCTCCCGCCATAGCCCCACTGACTTAAGCATCAGAGGGTTTTCCCCAGGGATTCTCCCTGGGCCCCCTGATCCGTTTCCCTATCTTGCAGTTCACTACCTGGTGATCCTCCATCCGCTCAGGACCAGCGCGAGATCACGTCTCTTCATCTGGCGCCGTCTGTGGGAAACGTACAAAAAGCCAGTATGGTGCGAAGGAGCTCAAGGATGAGGTCCACCGGCGAGAGGGGAAAGGCCATGGTAGCGGCAGGGGATGGCCCCTCTCGGGCCTCACAGAACCCTCCCTCCAACGCCAGCGCCCCCGCCGACGATCCACCACCCCCTCCTGCGGCGGTAGGGCTACCACCCAACGGTGGCGCCGAAACCTTCCAGGCCCTCAACGCGAAACTGGATGTCCTCGTGGAACTCATGAGGGCCCAGGCGGCTAGAGATGGAAGGTCCCGCGCTCCGACAGGGTGCCCTCCCCGCGAAAATATGTCCCAGCACACCGCCGGAGGTCGCTTCACTCTCCGCGGCCAGCAGCTCATCCGCAACCGGATTGGAGGACCCTCGCAGGCTCCACCTCCGGAGCAAGAGGCTTCCTCCACGCCGAGAAGGGGAAACTAGGGGCGCGCCGTCGAACCCAGAAACTGACGTTCCCGGAGATCGCCAAGACGCTCCCCCCAGCCCCACGACACGACAGCAGCCGGAACTATCCCTCCGGCTACGGGATTTCGAGAGGCGTTTCGCAGAACAGGAGCGCGTCCTCCGTGCCCTGTAGAAGATCTCTTTTCCGGAGGACGAAGAGAAATCCCCGTTCTCCGAGTACATCTTGAAGGCGGAGGTATCTCCCAGAACCTCCATCCCTACCTTCAACCCCTACGACGGCCAGGGTGACCCGGCCGATCATTACGACAGCTTCGACGCTCTGATGACCCTGCAAGGAGCGTCCGACGGCATCAAGTGCCGAGCCTTCGTGACCACCCTAGTCCAAGGCGCTCAAGCATGGTTCTGGGCCCTCCCCCCCGGATCCATCCGAGACTTCAAGTAATTCGGGCGAGTCTTCAAAGAGAGTTTCACCGGAAGTGCCCCCCCCGAGGTCGGTAGCGGGGCTCCTGGCCCTTAAACAGGCACAAGGGGAAAGACGCTGGGCTTATATTCACCGATTTAAATCGGAAGCCCTGAGAATCCCCCGCCTAGACGTGGCCTCAGCCATAACCGCACTAACTGGGGGCACCAGGGACGAGAATCTCCGCCGCGAACTTATCCTCCACCCTCCCTCGACCCTTGCCGAGCTAGTGACTCTGGCATTGCGCCACGCCGAATGCGAGGAGGTGCTCAACGCTTGCCGAGACGCAACCGGCTCGAGTCGGGAGGGGGACAAGAAGCGGACTTCCGAGCCAAATTCAGGTTCGGGAAAAAAGCGAGACCGTGATGGGGAACGCAAGCGGAAGTACGAGCGGTACACCCCACTAGCCACACCGGTCTATGAGATCTATGAAGACATCAAAGACTCGGGACTTCTCCGCCAGCCCAAGCCGATGAGGTCGAAGAACCGTAATCGTGACAAGCATTGCTTGTTCCACAGCGACCACGGGCACCACACCGGTGACTGCCACCAACTCCAGGACGAGATCGAGCGCCTCATCCGTCAGGGACACCTAGCTCGGTTCACAGCCGGGCGTAAAGAAGACCGAGGCGCAGCAGAGGAGATCGACAACGCCCCCCGAGGGGTCCACATCAACGTCATCTCCGGAGGGACGGCATCAGGAGGCGACAGCAGCTAAGGAAGGAAGCGTCATGCCGAGTGGGCGAGCCGAGCCATAGAGCCTCCCAAGGCCCCGCCGAGTGAGTCCCAGGTCATAGTCTTCTCCGACCAAGACCTGGAAGGGCTGAGCACCCCGCATGACGACGCCCTCGTGATCTCGACTACGATAAACCATTGTAACGTAGATAGGATTCTAGTTGACAATGGGAGTGCCCCTGATGTATTGTCTTATGACTGTTTCCTTAAGATGGGGGAGGATCCATCCAAGCTCCGCCCAGTCCGAACCCCCCTCTGCGGGTTTAATGGTCTGGCCACCTATCCCGAGGGAGCCCTAAGCCTGCCGGTTACCCTCGGCACCCCACCCAGAGCCGTTACGGCCATGGTGGACTTCATAGTGATCAAAGGCATGATAGCGTACAACGCCATCTTCGGCCGGGGAATCCTCAGCCGAATAAAGGGAGTACCGTCTACCTATCACCAGAAAATGAAGTTCCCCACCAAAAATGGGTTAGGGGAAGTCCGAGGTAACCAGGCCGCGGCCAGAAGGTGCTACAATATCTCGGTAGAGGCCACAAGGCCGGACGGGAAGGACAAGGGCCCCCGGGAAGTCGAGGATAAAACCGCAACCACCGAACCTGGTGGCGAGTTACTGACGATTTTCCTAAACGACGACCCAGCCCCAGGAGTAAGGATCGGAGCCGACCTACCGCCCAAGGCTCCGCAGTAATATAAGAAATTCCTTTCTGAGTACATCTGAGTCTTTGCTTGGTCCGATGATCAACTCCCTGGGATACCAGAAGAGACCGTGATGCATAAGCTCAACCTCGACCCCGCCATGAGACCTGTACAGCAACGCAGAAGGAAGCATGCACCAGAGAAGCAGGCAATCATCAAGGCGCAGGTCACCAAGGGACATGAGACTGGTCTTTTAGACCAGTCCTGTACCCGACGTGGCTAGCCAACGTCGTCCTAGTACCGAAAGCTTCAGGTTATCATCAGATCAGAATGGATCCAGAAGATATCGAGAAGACCGCCTTCATCACCGACTACGGAATATATTGCTACACCCGATACCTTTCGAGTTGAAGAACGCTGGAGCTACATACCAAAGGCTGGTCAATCACATGTTCGAGGAACATCTAGGACGAAACGTCGAAGCCTACATTGACGACATGCTCGTCAAGACTCCTAAGGCCGAAGACCACTTCACCTACCTCGCCGAGACCTTCGACACCCTCCTGAGGTACAACATGAAGCTTAATCCTACCAAGTGTGCCTTCGGAGTAAGATCCGGGAAGTTCCTGGGTTTCCTAGTCACCCAGCGTGGGATCGAGGCCAACCCCGATAAGGTCCAGGCCATCCTGGACATGCGCCCACCCACCTGTGTCAAAGACGTCCAGCGCCTAACAGCGCGTATCGCCGCTCTCAGCCGGTTCCTGTCCCATGCGGCCGAACGATGCTTGCCCTTCTTCAAGCTGTTGAGGGGGCCCAAGTTGGCATCTGCTACGTTCGCATGGGATGAGGAATGCCAGAGAGCGTTCGCCGAGCTCAATGAGTTCTTGGCTTCGCCCCCGGTGCTCTCCAAGCCCGTTCCGGATGAAGTCTTGTTGCTCTATCTCTCGGCAACACCATCTACGGTCAGCTCGGTCCTAGTCAGAAATGACTCGGGAATCGAGAGGCCGGTCTACTACACCAGCAAGGTGCTCAACGAGGCTGAAAGGAGATACCCCGCATCCGAGAAACTCGTGCTAGCGTTGTTTACCTCCGCCAAGCGCCTCCGACCCTATTTCCAGGGGCACCCCATCACCGTGCTAACCGGCGAACCATTGAAGAAGATTCTCGCTCATCCTGAGGCCTCGGGATGACTCGTCAAGTGGGCCATCTTGCTTGGGGCCTACGATATTTCCTATCTGCCGCACTTGGCTATAAAAGGCCAAGCGCTCGCCGACTTCATCGCCAAAAGCACCATCCCGACCGAAGAAAGGCCTCCGTCCTTGCCCGGGCCAACCTGGGAACTGTTCGTTGATGGGTCTTCCAACTCGATCGATAGTGGCGCTGGAATCCTCCTGAAGTCCCCCGAGGGGGTAGAGCTACAGTACGCCTTGAAGTTCAGCTTCCAAGCATCCAACAACGCCTCCGAGTATGAGGCCCTTATCTCGGGAGCACGCATGGCCCGGCGGTTGGGGGCTGAGCGAGTCAAAATCCACACTGACTCCTAGCTGGTCGCTAGCCAAGTCAACGGTGAGTACGAAGCTCGAGAGGCACCAATGATCAAATACCTTCAACTGGTCAGAGACCTGGCCCAAAAGTTCGAGAGATTCGAGGTAGTCCAAATAGCTCGGGAGGAAAAGTCCCGAGCGGACGCCCTCTCTCGGTTGACCTCTTCTCTCGACCCTGAAGGTACCCGATCGGTCCTCCTTGAGGAGCTAGAGCGCCCGAGCATTGACTCGGAGCTCCTTGCTGTTGACTCGGCCATTCTGAGCGACTGACGCACCCCCTACCTGTCATGGCTCCGGGACTCTCAAGAGCCTTCCGACCCTCGAGAGGCCCGCAGATTGAAGTACCAAGCCAAGCGTTTCGTCATTCTAGACGACACTCTCTACCGGAGATCTTTCTCCGGTCCCCTCCTGAAGTGTCTCGGCCCCGACGAAGCCAGCCGAGCCATCCAAGATATTCATGAAGGCCTATGCGGAGCGCATTCAGGGGGAAGGTCACTCGCCCGGATCCTGCTACGGCAGGGTTACTGGTGGCCCACCTTACAGCGCGACTGCATGGCCTACGTACAGCAGTGCGGCCGATGCCATCGATTCGACCACTTAGTCCATCAGCCGGCTACAGAGCTCGTCACCCTTACCGAGCCATATCCCTTCGTCCGATGGGGGATTGACATTCTTGGGTCATTCCCTACGGCTCAGGCCTAGAAGAAGTTTATCATCGTCGCCATCGACTACTTCACCAAGTGGATCGAGGCCGAAGCCACGGCGAGGATCACCGAGATAGCCATCTGGAGCTTCGTCTGGAAGTCGATCATTTGTCGCTACGGCATCCCCCGGGTGATAGTGAGCGATAACGGTCGGCAATTCGACTCTCGCTATTTCTGAGACCGATGCGCCGACCTAGGTATTCGCAACCACTTCACTTCGGTCGCCCACCCTCAGGCCAACGGGCTGGTCGAGAATGCCAATAAGACTATCTTAAAAGGCATAAAGACCAGGCTCGGTAAGGCCAAGGGTAGCTGGCTCGAGGAACTGCCTAGCGTACTCTGGTCACACAGAACGACTCCCAGAACGACAACCGGTGAGAATCCTTTCCAGTTGGTGTATGGCACCGATGCCGTCATTCCGTTAGAGATTGCCAACCCCTCTCTCCGAGTCACCCGCTTCTCACCCGAGGTAAACGAGCAAAAATTACTCGAAAACCTCGATCTAGCAGATGAGCTCCGAGAGATTACCAGCATCCGAGCTACGGAGTACCAGCGCCGCCTCACTCGATACTACAACGCCAAAGTCCGAGACAGACACTTCCAGCCGGGAGACTTCGTCCTCAGGAAAGCCGAAGCCTCTCGACCACTAGAGGCGGTGGGCAAGCTAGCCCCTAACTGGGAAGGCCCCTACCGAGTGGTCGAGACACTCGGGAAGAGCATACCGGCTAGCTACAACGGAAGGGGAACCCATCCCTCAGACGTGGAACGCAGCCACACTACGCAAGTTCTACTTTTGAAATTGTGCAAACAATCTGAGTGGAATAAAGCCTTCTCCTTTTTTATTCAAACAATTGTTGGTACATCAGAAAGGCCAAAGCCAGTACATTGCATAACAAAAAGCAAAAAATCCATCTGGCACCGCTACAAAAGGCCATCGCTCGACCGACTCGATTTTGATCTCCTCGCGTCTAGCCACTGACTCTGCCTCGCGTAGAAACTGGCTCGGATAAAAGGCGGTCGATCCAGTTGGCTCGGGTGGCCCGAGATAAAGGTGACAGAGGGACTGCGGACGGGAAGGCTACCATCCAAGTTGACAGAGGCTGGGGAAGAGAGAACGCCTATGAAGGCCTCCTCTCTTCCAGCCTGCCAACTCTTTGGAACGTATAGAGAGCAAGCACCCTCCGAAGAGTGAAAGAAAGGAAGAGCAAAAGAGGGAAAAAGACGCTGCCAGAAAGAAAAAGAAACCAGCAGAGCTGGATGAGGAGGCAGGGGAAGGCCCGGAGGGGATGGGCATCACGGATGCCCCCATCCGTCCTCCATCTCGCCCCCCCAGAACCATCGCCGCAACTAATAAAGGATAAACGGCGTGCCTCCGCACGTCGAAATCCTCTCCAGATCTGCGCGACAACCGTCGGACCCGTCTCAAACCCGCGCGACGACCGTCGAACCTGCTCAACAGTCCGAAGCAGCAAGAACTCTCTGCTCTCCACCATCGGCAGCATCGTCTTCCGAAGAATCCTCCATGCTCCGAACGCAACGGCACAGCACAACGTGAAGAAGGGGCGAGGAAAGACTGTTAGGGAAAATCCTAAGCGGTGGAGAGGAAGGGACGCCCTTTGGTCTTTTTATAGGCTAAGGGAGGCTACTTGCCTTAAAAAGACTCCCTCCTCGAAAACACGCCAAAGGATTCTCCCCTCTGAACGGTCACCTCAAATCCCTCGTTTTCTGCCTCAGCGGCATACACGAAGCAGCTTGGCATTCAAAGCGTGAGAAAACGGAAAGACACCCTATCAGGAGCCCGTCCAACCAGCATGCGAAAACCACGCAGGACGTATCGGTAATTTCCAACTACTACAGATACGCTAATCGAATCACGGCAGGGAAGGCAATGTGGCGCCCCCTTCCGGCGATCCCGTATCGTGTCCGGGGACGTCACAGCGGATGTACGGAGGTGTTGTGGGCCGAATATTTGCAAGGCGTTAAAGGCCAAACCATCACATATTCTAAAAGAAACATAACCATACTATTTTCATAAGATAAACACTCATAATTTACCTCGTATACAGAGTATTACATATCTCTACTCAAAAGTCATATTTACATTCATTATTCAAAAGAAAATTAAATCTATTTATTTTACGCAGCTGAATCCAAATTAAACCCGGGATCAACTTCCGACCTACTGACCGAAGGAGTCAAGATGCACACTGGTCAATTTCCTGAAATGGTTAGGCAACAGAAATGAGTCCAAAGACTCAGTAGATATTAAAACCAATCGCATGCTTATCATATACTAAACTGTGTAAATCCATGATATATAGATACAGCTAATAACAATTTTATTGGATTGTACATATACTATGAATACGAAGGAAAACTAGTAGAGCAGAATAATTTTCTTCTTATAAGCAAATGCGTATAACAAATCTTATCTGACTTATATATGAATGGCATAATACATATCTTAGCTAAATCAGAGCTTATACAGATGAACTTATTTTCAGATCATATCAAAGTCATATATCAAATCTGAACTTCATATTATTTGGCAGCATATATTGGACAGACATCCCGTCACTAAAAGTAGTAGCAAACACATACCTAGGCATCCATACGTCGACATAAAGATAAAAGGTCTAAACGCTGGAGTCTGTCAGCCTTGATCAACCACGCAGGATCGGGAGTTAATACTCCACCATTCCCCAGATAATTTTTCTTATTCTGGGTTCCGGATTTTTCAGAAGTCCGTTTGTCCTCGGAAATGGGCCTAATCCCGTAGCGGAAGCTAACTACGGTTTATCGCCCCACACCTCCTTAAAGTGACACCGCCCATATGCTTAATCAAATTTTTATTCTTATTATGATGCTTATTACATAGTCGTCTCAATACTTAAAACTTGCCATTGAACTTTACAAAATAACTGGATCGTATTTTAATATCATGAATTAGATTTTAATCATAGGGTAGGGGGTCAAATTTATTAACTAAATAAATTACTAGTATATAACATTCGAAGAGATTAGAGTAGAGAGAGAGTAGAGAGAGTAGAGAGAGAAAGTAGAGGGAGAAAGTAGAAAGAGATTAGAGAGAAATTAGAGAGAGATTAGAGAGAAAATTAATATTTTTACAGAATGGTAACTAAATAAATAACTAATTCTAAACATAGATCATTGGGTTAAATAAATCAATGACTTAAATTACATTTCAAACAAAATCAAATCAAAGAAATGTAAATAACAAATAACATACACTCAGTTTATCATGCCTACCTTTAGAATGGACTTTCGAATTGACTTTAGTATTTCACCCGAGCTCCCGTAAAAGTCCTTGCCTAGGAATAGATAATTGTTCCGTCCAAGATACGCAAATAAGGGTGAAATTGTCCAAAGTAAGCTTCAAATCCTCCGTCCAAATTTTTGTCAAATATTTATATTATTCTGATGTATTATCTTCTCTGTTTATTAATAAGAGAATGAGAGTGGGAAGAGAGATGGGAGAGAAACTAGAGAGAGAAAGTAGAGAGAGAAAGTAGAGAGAAAGTAGAGAGAGAAAGTAGGGAGAGAGTAGAGAAAGAAAGTAGAGAGAGAAAGTAAAGAGGGAGTAGAGAGAGAAGTAGAGAGATATTTAAAGAGAAAAATTAGAGAGAGAAAGTAGAGAGAGAAAGTAAAGAGAGAGTAGAGAAAAAAATAGAGAGAGATATTTAAAGAGAAAAATTAGAGAGAGAAAGTAGAGAGAGAATAGAGAGAGAAAGTAGATAGAAAGAGAGAAAATAAAGAGATTAGAGAGAGAAAGTAAAGAAAGAGTAGAGAGATAAAGTAGAGGGAGAGTAGAGAGAGAGAATAGAAAAGAGAAAATAAAAATAGGAAGAGATAGATAGAGAGAGAGAGAGAGAGAGAGAGTGTGTGTGTGTGTGAGAGAGAGAGAGAGAGAGTGGGGAGGGGAGTGAGAGAGGAGAAAGAGTTGGAGGGGGAGAGGGGGGGTGGATACTTGGGAAAGAGAGGGGGAGAGGGGGCTTTATATAGGGGGAGGGGAGGAGGAGATAAGAGGGAGGGGGAGGTGGTAAGAGGGGGAGGTGTGAATGGGGGAGGTGGGATTGAGGGAGGTGAAGCCACGTGGGGGGGAAGGGGAAGATATTTTAGAATTTTGTTTTGTTATATTTTTTTAAAAAAAAATTATATAAAAACTCCTAATAACATAATTTCTAAGAACTAACTCATTCTATCTTATTTTTGGCCTTCCAAACGTCAAAATTTGAAAAAGTGTTCAACATGAAACTTGTAGATCTTTCAGTTCTCTTTCTAACGAGTCTAATATTGACCTATTCTGACATTCCTACGAGGAGTTATGTATTAATAAAAGAAGATGTCTATTTAATTTGCATAAACATCCGTTAAACCCGTATTTTCTATACAGTTCAAGACATTGAGATTTGATTTAGAGAATCTGAAATTTGTATGAGTTCCAGAAGTAAAATACTTAGTTATTTTTAGGTTTCGAGCGGATTCGGGTGTTACAAATCTCTCCCCCTTAAATAAATTTCGTCCTCGAAATTTAAAGATTTACTCAATACGTACCGAATAGCTGTGGATATCTCTTCTGCATTTCATCTTCCATCTCCCAAGTAGCTTCTTCTGTTGAGATACTTTTCTACAATACCTTCACCAATGGGATTGTTTTCGTCCTCAGCACTTGTTCCTTTCGATCGAGAATGCGAACTGGTTTCTCCTCATATGTAAGATCTGGCTGAATTTCCAACTGCTCATGATCTATAACGTGCGATGAGTCTGGCATGTATTTTCTTAACATAGACACATGGAATACATCATGAACTCCTGACAATGATGGTGGTAGAGCCAGTTGATATGCCACCTCACCAACCCTTCTTAAGATTTCAAATGGTCCAACATATCTCGGACTAAGTTTACCTTTCTTGCCAAATCTCATTACTCCCCTAGTAGGCGAAACTTTCAGAAATACGTGATCTCCGACAGCAAATTGTAGATCTCTCCTTCTTTGATCAGCATAGCTTTTCTGCCTACTCTGAGCTGTAAGTAATCTTTTTCTAATCAACTCAACATTTTCTACACAATCCTGTACAATATGTGGCCCAATCAATCTCTGCTCACCAACCTCCTCCCAACAAACAGGTGACCTACATGGTCTACCATATAATGCTTCATATGGTGCCATTCCTATACTTGCATGATGGCTGTTATTATATGCAAACTCAATTAAAGTCAGATGCTCATCCCAGCTGCCTCGCCAATCTAAACTGCACGCCCTCAACATATCTTCTAATGTTTGAATGGTTCTCTCTGAGTGTCCATCTGTTTGAGGGTGAAAAGTTGAACTAAATTTCAACTGTGTACCAAGCGCTTGTTGTAAACTCCTCCAAAATTTTGTTGTAAACCTTGCATCCCGATCTGAAATAATAGACACAGGTACACCATGAAGTCTCACAATCTCTCTGATATATAAATGGGCTAAATCCTCTAATGATTGTGTTTTTGTGATTGCCAGAAAATGGGCTGACTTAGTAAGCCTGTCAACAATTACCCAAATAGAATCATGTTTTCTCCTAGTCAATGGTAATCCCATCACAAAATCCATAGTGATATGCTCACATTTCCACTGTGGAATTTCCATCAACTGTAATGGTCATGCTGGTCTTTGATGCTCTGCTTTTACTTGTTGACAAGTAAGACATTTGCTGACAAAGTCTGCTATATCTTTCTTCATGTCAATCCACCAAAACTGTCTTTTCATGTTTTTGTACATTTTTGTACTGCCTGGGTGAATAGAATATAGTGATTTATGTGCCTCAGTTAATAGATCTTTCTTTGTTTCTTCATTCCGAGGTACACATAATCTTCCCTAAAATCTGATTGTCCCGTCTGCACTTTGAGTAAATCTCGGTGTGTCAATCAATTTTTGTAACTACTGATCATTCAGTTGTGCTTGCACAATTCGCTCAACCATTGCAGACTGAATAGTTAGTTGGGCCAGAAATAAGTTTCTCCCTTTGTATATAGGAGAATACTCTACTACATCAGATGTCATTCTCCAAGTTTGACGCAACTGGATTGCCATTAGCCTCTTCCTGCTGAGTGCATCTGCTACCACATTTACTTTTCCTGGGTGGTAATTCAAGGTGAAATCATAATCCTTCAAAAATTCAATCCACCGTCTTTGCCTTAAATTTAATTCTTTCTGAGAGAAAATATATTTTAAACTCTGATGATCTGTAAATACTTCCAACTGCTCACCATACAAATAATGGCGCCAAATCTTCAGAGCATGTACCACCGATGCCAACTCCAAATCATGTGTTGGATAATTCATCTCATGGGTCTTTAATTGTCTAGATGCATAAGCTACTACTTTGCCATTCTGCATCAGGACACATCCTAATCCTTTTCTAGAGACATCTGTATATATCACAAATCCTCCTGACCCACAAGGTAAAGTAAGCACTGGGGCTGTAGTTAACCTTATTTTTAATTCCTGAAAACTCATTTCACATTTATTTGACCATTCAAAAGGAACTCCTTTCCTAGTCAATTTGATCATAGGAGTTGCAATAGAAGAAAAACCTTCAATAAACCTGCGATAGTAACCCGCAAGACCCAAAAAGCTCCTAATCTCACTGACATTCTTCGGCATTTCCCAATGTAAAACTGCCTCAACCTTAGCTGGATCAACAGACACTCCATCACCAGAAATGATATACCCTAAGAATTGAACCTTATCCAACCAGAATTCACATTTACTGAATTTCACATAGAGTTGATGTTTCCTTAAAGTTTCCAACACAATTCTCAAATATTTTTGATGAGTTTCAACAGTAGGAGAATAGATCAACACATCATCAATAAACATCACTACAAATGTATCCAGATATGGTTGAAAAACTCTGTTCATCAAATCCATAAATACTGCTGGTGCATTAGTTAACCCAAATGGCATAACCAAAAATTCATAATGCCCATATCATATTTTGAAAGCAGTTTTTGAGATATCTTCTTCTCTTATCATTAGTTGATGGTATCCAGATCTGAGATCAATCTTTGAAAATACTGTGGCAGTTCGTAGCTGATCAAATAAATCATCAATCCTTGGCAAAGGGTACTTATTCTTAATGGTCACTTGATTCAATTTCCTATAGTCAATGCATAGTCTAAGCGACCCATCTTTCTTTCTAACAAACAGAACAGGTGCGCCCCAAGGGGATACACTTGGTCGAATAAACCCCTTATCTAGCAGTTCTTACAATTGTTTCTTCAATTCTGCCATTTCAACTGGTGCCATTCTATAGGGAGGGATGGAAATGGGTAAAGTACCCGGTGAGAGTTCAATAGTGAACTCCACCTCTCGGTGTGGTGGCAAACTCAGAAGTTCATCAGGAAACACATCTGAAAATTCCCTGACAACATCAATATCTGAGGTGGTTTTCTTATTTTCATTAGAAGGAATAGCCACTATGCTAGCCAAATAACATTGACATCCACTTCTAAGTAATTTCAAAACTTTAAGTACTGAAACTAGTGTTTTACTAGAACGGTGCCTTGGACATTGATAGTGAAATGTCTGCTCCCCAGGTTTTTGAAAAATTACTTTCTTTCCATGACAATCTAGAAGGGTAAAATTTGTATATAACCAATCCATTCCCAAGATGACATCAAAATCAGTCATTTCCAGCAGATACACACATGCTGGCATAATCCTCCCCTGAATCACCACATCAATGCTAGGAATAACAGAAGTCGTTCTAGCTATCTCCCCAGTTGGTGTGTTAATGGACATCTCATCAGTGTTCATAATTTGTTTATCTTTCAATAATTCAGTAAATCTCAGAGAAATAAAGGAATGTGTAGCACTCGGATCAAATAAAACATTTGCATGCATATCATCGATAAGAAGAATACCTTCAGCTACTGCATTGGCATCTCGGGTGTCTTCCCTTGTTAGTGCATATACTCTGGCTTGAACTCTCCGCTGCTGTTGTGGTTGCTGATCTTGTCTTGGCCTTTTGGGACAATCCCTTATCATATGCCCTGTCTGACAACATGAAAAATATTTACCTGCAGCCCGCCAACATTCATTACCTCTATGCTGCATCCCGCACTGTTGACAAGCTGGCATATTATCTCTCTTAACTGGTTGAACTCTCTCTGGAAAAGTCATATTCGGCTTCTTATCTTTCCTCACAATTGAACCAAGATTACCCCTTTTTGCATTATCCCTTTGTCTTTCTACTAAGAATTACTCATATTCAGTTTCTGTAATAAAAGCAGTCCTCAAAGCTGCTGCCATATTTTGAGGTTCAAGGATTACAACCCTACTTCTAATGTTACTTCTCAAACCTCTAACAAATTTCTTCACTCTTCTAAGCTCATCTGAACAAATATGAGAGGCATACTTTTTCAATTCAGTAAATTTTACTTCATAATCGGCAACTGACATACCTCCTTGAGTCAGATTTAAAAATTCAACTTCTTTCTTATCCTTCACATGCTGAGGGAGAAATTTGATGGAAGACATCAAGAAATTCATTCCAGCAAATCTCAATCTCTCTACCTCTAAAAGTGGTTCTAAGTGCAGACCTCCACCACTCGTCCGCACGGTCCTTCAACATAAATGTAGCTAATATCACCTTATCATGCTCTGCACATCTAATGGCCATGAAAATCTTCTCAATTTCTCTCGCCCAGTTTTCCACAATCTCCGGGTGACTCTCCCCCTTAAAAGAAGGAGGACTCATATGTCTGAATTTCTCCATCAGGGTAGCGCATGCTGCCCTATTCGGTTGTTCTTGCACACGGGTTTGTAATTGGGCTTGTATCATTGCCTGAGTTTTGATGCGGGACGGATGACGACCGAGCTAAGACGTACGACCGACTCATTGTGCGGCCAACACTAGCACACTAAGGCAAACCGGGCGGCTGACCACCGTGGTATTTTTCGGGTGGAGACGTCTCTCAACAGCGACTCTCTTGAGCCCAACGATCGTCCCTTGCGAGGGAAACGTGGGGATCACGGCGATTAAGAAACCACCGTCGCCTAGGGTACCGATTCGAGTTCGGTGCTCGACTGGAGCTATGGAACGGGCGCTCACAACTCACACTCACGGTGATTTTGTAGCTAGCTAACGGCCCTATTCTCACAAACGCAGCAATATAGAAAGCACACTAAATCAGCAAATGTAGATATCGGAACGAGCACGTACCTCCACGACTAGGCGTGGGGAAGTACTCCCGGCCGATTTCCGAACAACCCCAACACACAATTGAATTAAATTTTACAAATTCAGAAGCTTGGCCCACTCCACATAGGGAGGTATCGGGCTACAATCGATAACTTTGGGGTTGCTGGAACCCGGGTTGACGGGCAGCACTCTTCGGAGCCGAGGGAGGCGAGTCGGGGCCGATCGGGTATGCCGAGGGTGAACAGACCCGGTTCTGTCCACGCTGGTCACCCTGCCCAGAGAACTTACGGAGACCAGTACGGCCAGATCTGATGCCCGATCGAAGCGCCGTTTGTTGGAGAACGACGGCGACAGGATGTAGTTTATCCACTCCGAAGGGCGCGATCAGATCCTTTCAGATCTGGGCGCAGTAGCGACTTGACTCAGCTTCTGATTCTGTGCTCACAGAACTGCACAGAAACACGAGTAATTAATGGAAAATTAGTTGCCGAGGCCCGATCGAGGCGCCGCTTGTGGGAGATCGTCGGCGACGTCCGGAGGAAGAAGCTCTCCGAAGATCTCGCACAGATCTCAGCCGGATGAGGCGGGGCAGGCTCGAGAAGTCGGTGCTGGTTCTAAGCCGGATCTGCTCAGATTTCTTGCACGATCTCACGAGAATCGCCGCCACGGACAGCACGGTGATCGGATCGAGGCGAGATCGGCGGCAACGCGAAGAGGACTCGAAATCCTACGATCTCTCTTCAGGAACTAACTTCATATGGCATCGGGGTTGAGCTGGAGAAATTAAAACACAGTTGTCTTCAGATCTGGGCAGCAATCAGGGACCGATCTGCGCGCCTCCACGAAAATAAGTCCTGCCGTCGCTCACGAACTCCGATCGACGCGAAACCAGCGCTGAAATTTTCCTAACTCTCAGAGGTATCACTGGGATTTTTTTTGGAAGAAGAAGGTAAGGGGAAGAGGGGGATACAAGGTCGAGTCACACGACCCAATTCTGTCCCGTCACAGGATAGAACCAAGGGAGTCACACCCAAGGAAGAACAAGAGAATCACTCTCTTAAACACACTTTCTTTCATAAAACTTTCATTCACTTCTACACACACACTATACATGGCTTTAAATAGACAAATGCAAGGGGTAGGGGGAGGGACTTACGTGGGATACATGGAGAGGGAGGCCCTTGACCAAGAGAGAAAGGGAGAGGGGGACAGCCAACATGTTGGCTCACCTACCTTTGAAATCCATGTAAAGATGGTAGGTGGCAGTCATTTTGAACTTGACCAGCAGTCATTCTTAATGCTCCCATGTGGTAAATGGGAATGGAAGAAAAGAAAACAAAATGTCTAGCCTAATACAACAAAAAAGGGGGCGCCCCCTACTTGGGCCTCCAATTGGGCCATTTTGGCCATGGCTTAAGCCCATTCCACCATTCTTGTTTAAGGCCTTTCCAACTTTGAGAGCCCATGAGGGAAGGGAGCCCATTCTTGTTTAAGGCCTCTCCATCCTAGATAGCCCATTTAGGAGGGGAGCCCAATTGGGCCATGCAAGGCTTATGGATCCATCTAAATGGACCAAGGCCCCTCCTTTCTTAAGGAATGCTTAAGGGCCTTAACCAATTGGCCCTTTAAGAGCCTTACAACCAGCCCATTATGCAAACCCAAGTAGAATGTTCATTACAAGCCCAATTTCAATGCAAAAAGAGTCCAAATTGAAGCCAAATTGTCCCTAATTTGAAGGGAAGCCGAAGTAGTCCACTTGGTGCTCCGCGTATGGCACCGTCGGTTCGCCGACGTGTCACTTGATCGTCCTGGTGTCCGCACCAATTCTCCCCGGGTGGGAGGAACTCGACCCCGTCGAGTAAGGGTCCCGAAGCTTGAGCACTCCGCATGTGATCAAGACGTTGATCATCGTGGGGCATCCTCGTCAATGCACTATGAAGTGGTGGTATGCTCCATTCCTGGTGATGATCACCTGCTCATCCAGTATACAATCTATATGCGTGCGTTGAGGCTGGAAGAGGTGGACTCTCGGGTGAGGGGTCACTCCCAATAGAAAGATAAAGCTCGAAACTCACTAGGGATCACCGCGGGTTCCGATATGCTACCAGACTAGAAACATGGAACGTCGAACTGACACCATAGTCATACGGTAGTTCAATAACATACGCATTTGAACCCACTTGTTTCGTGACTCGGGAAGGGCGGGTATCGCGGGCCTAGAGTTACTTTACGGCCCCAAGCGGAACCGTTCAGGTATGACCCTGATCATGACGTACTCTCCTTTTGAATCCACGGATATGTAACATGCATCGGCTACCTCCTTATACGTGCTTAACTGGCCTTTTATTGAGACACGACTTATGCAAACCATATGTATGAAAGAGAACAACTAGAGAGACAAACAAACACACACACACATGACTTTAGACAAACATATGGTTAGTCCGACCTACGCATGGACGATGGCGGACCAGGACACCCAAATGTGTGCCATGCATGCAAGGACTTCCTATCAGATGTGGGTGTGGGTGGGCTAAGAGGTTCATCACCACTACATGTAGGTAAGGCATGCCATGCTTCCCAATAATCGGACCTATTGCTATGTGGAGTTTGATTGGCCCGAGTGGGAAGAGAGTGGTAGGGGACTTCCTTGACAAAGTAGAGGGGAAGTGGTGGGTCACGAGGCCCACTAGAGAATGGGTCGAATGGGTCAAAGAATGTGTGACCCCCCGGTTCCTCCATTACATAGTCCTATGTTTGAAATTCATGAAGGTGATGGTCACCTCCATCCATCGTGGTAGTTGGGACAGTGTATAGAAGGTAGGGCTCCTCCCTCAGGATAAAAGGAGTGAAGTCGGGCTCGACCGGTAACGGGAGGAGTAGAAGAACCTCCGTGGTAACATGACCCACGGTGTACACGGAGGTAATGGACCCTAAGGTGGAATGGGTGAAGCTACGACCGGTGGGTCGGTCGAAGCCTGGGGCCAACAAGTGCGTAAATGCCAACTGCCGGTCTAACCCTTTAAGAAGGTCGTCCAATGTATCCACATAGTGACTAGACCGGAAGGTGGTGTGAAATGAGTTGCTTGGCACTAGAGGTAGTGTGGGGTCCATGGACGGGAAGGGAGGTGGGACCAAGCCATCTTTGAGCCAGCAAAGGAGTGGCTCGGCGATAAAAAACATTCCCGTAAGAAACACGGGTGGCTCGGGCGGAGGTGGCTCCAAATAAGACGACTCCGGATGAAGTTCGGAAGGAGAGGATGGCAACAGAGCACTCACGGGTGATGAAGGAGGGATCTCCATAATGGGGAGAGGGCTTGGGGACCCCTTAGATGGGGCCGGGTTGGGGCTACGAGCTATGGCCTCCCTAGGTGCGGGTATGGCTACCTCCTGCCTCGAAGGTGGGCAAGGGGAGACTAATGACTCAAAATAAGCGCACCTCCTATCCACCCGATCCGAAATCATTTGCACAAGTTCGGCAACGGTCCGGGTTGGAGTAGGGGTATCGGAGTGGACTTGCCCGTAATCATCCGGCCTAGGCTTGGGTCTAGGCTCATCTACGTGTAGGGCTCGTTGCCTCCGACTAGGACCCACTTGGTTGGAGGTGATTGGGTGGGGTCGGTTGGAGGTGATCGGTTGGGGAACGTAGACCTTCCTAAGCTCTCTCTTCATGTCCCACCATGACTCGATGGGCCATTACCTCCTAACCTCTCTCAAACGTGCAATGTAGTCCCACTTTTCGGCAGCCTCATGAAGAAGCCGCTCTTTGGCGAAAGAGAATTGCATTGCCTCGGACATAGTATAACACTCAAAATATGCGTCCATGGCGGCTTCCCACTTGAGGTAGTCGCTCGGGACCTTGGTTCCATAGAAGTTCGAGGCTTCGGGCCTACGAATGTGGTGGGGTTGGATTCCCCATCCATGGTGGTGTCGCCACCATTCATATGAACTAGGCGTTTGGGAACCCATGGGACTCGGGGAGCTAAGGGATGAACATGCCGACACTAGGACAAGACACTAGACCGACTATGCAAGGTTGGAATGCATGCACACTAAGGACAAGACACCAAGACTCGGTACGTGGCGGAGTTAATCGATCCGAAGATCACTCGAACAAGTGTGTGGCCTTCCCGATAGGCGTAGCCTAACGTTTAGACAACACCTTTTTATATACCGGGTTATAGGAATGCAAATACAACCTTGGACTTAAATGACCCTAGACTTAACCGACGCTCTGATACCAAACTGATGCGGGACGGATGACGACCGAGCTAAGACGTACGACCGACTCGTTGTGCGACCAGCACTAGCACACTAAGGCAAGCCGGGCGGCTGACCACCGTGGTATTCTCCGGGTGGAGACGTCTCTCAACAGCGACTCTCTTGAGCCCGACGATCGTCCCTTGCGAGGGAAACGTGGGGATCGCGGCGATTAAGAAACCACCGTCGCCTAGGGTACCGATTCGAGTTCGGTGCTCGACTGGAGCTATGGAACGGGCGCTCACAACTCACACTCACGGTGATTTTGCAGCTAGCTAACGGCCCTATTCTCACAAACACAGCAATATAGAAAGCACACTAAATCAGCCAATGTAGATGTCGGAACGAGCACGTACCTCCACGACTAGGCATGGGGAAGAACTCCCGGCCGATTTCCGAACAACCCCAATACACAATTGAATTAAATTTTACAAATTCAGAAGCTTGGCCCACTCCACACAGGGAGGTATCGGGCTACAATCGATAACTTTGGGGTTGCTGGAACCCGGGTTGACGGGCAGCACTCTTCGGAGCCGAGGGAGGCGAGTCGGGGCCGATCGGGTATGCCGAGGGTGAACCGACCCGGTTCTGTCCACGCTGGTCACCCTGCCCAGAGAACTTGCGGAGGCCGGTACAGCTAGATCTGATGCCCGATCGAAGCGTCGTTTGTTGGAGAACGACAGCGACAGGATGTAGTTTATCCACTCCGAAGGGCGCGATCAGATCCTTTCAGATCTGGGCGCAGCAGCGACTTGACTCAGCTTCTGATTCTGTGCTCATAGAACTGCACAGAAACATGAGTAATTAATGGAAAATTAGTTGCCGAGGCCCGATCGAGGCACCGCTTGTGGGAGATCATTGGCGACGTCTGGAGGAAGAAGCTCTCCGAAGATCTCGCACAGATCTCAGCCGGATGAGGCGGGGCAGGCTCGAGAAGTCGGTGCTGGTTCTGAGCCGGATCTGCTCAGATTTCTTGCGCGATCTCACGAGAATCGCCGCCACGGACAGCACGGTGATCGGATCGAGGCGAGATCGGCGGAAACGCGAAGAGGACTCGAAATCCTACGATCTCTCTTCAGGAACCAACTTCATATGCCGTCGGGGTTGGGCTGGAGAAATTAAAACACAGTCGTATTCAGATCTGGGCAGCAATCAGGGACCGATCTGCGCGCCTCCACGAAAATAAGTCCTGCCGTCGCTCACGAACTCCGATCGACGCGAAACCAGCGCTGAAATCTTCCTAACTCTCAGTGGTATAATTGGGATTTTTGTGGAAGAAGAAGGTAAGAGGAAGAGGGGGATATAAGGTCAAGTCACACGACCCAATTCTGTCCCGTCACAGGACAGAACCAAGGGAGTCACACCCAAGGAAGAACAAGAGAATCACTCTCTTAAAAACACTTTCTTTCATAAAACTTTCATTCACTTCTGCACACACACTATACATGGCTTTAAATAGACAAATGCAAGGGGTAGGGGGAGGGACTTATGTGGGATACATGGAGAGGGAGGCCCTTGACCAAGAGAGAAAGGGAGAGGGGGACAGCCAACATGTTGGCTCACCTACCTTTGAAATCCATGTAAAGATGATAGGTGGCAGCCATTTTGAACTTGACTAGCAGCCATTCTTAATGCTCCCATGTGGTAAATGGGAATGGAAGAAAAGAAAACAAAATGTCTAGCCTAATACAACAAAAAAGGCGTCGCCCCCTACTTGGGCCTCCAATTGGGCCATTTTGGCCATGGCTTAAGCCCATTCCACCATTCTTGTTTAAGGTCTTTCCAACTTTGAGAGCCCATGAGGGAAGGGAGCCCATTCTTGTTTAAGGCCTCTCCATCCTAGATAGCCCATTTAGGAGGGGAGCCCAATTGGGCCATGCAAGGCTTATGGATCCATCTAAATGGACCAAGGTCCCTCCTTTCTTAAGGAATGCTTAATGGCCTTAACCAATTGGCCCTTTAAGAGCCTTACAACCATCCCATTATGTAAACCCAAGTAGAATGTTCATTACAAGCCCAATTTCAATGCAAAAAGAGTCCAAATTGAAGCTAAATTATCCCTAATTTGAAGGGAAGCCGAAGTAGTCCACTTGGTGCTCCGCGTATGGCACCGTCGATTCGCCGACGTGTCACTTGATCGTCCTGGTGTCCGCACCAAGTTTGGGCCTGTAACAGCATAGTCTGCACTAACCCTTGAAAAGTTTGTGTGAACCCTCCTAAATATGACACACTCTGAATAGGTAACGCGCCTTGCCCACCGGGAGCAAGCTCGCCATGAATTGTTTCCCCGAAAACTCCTTGTGATGTCCCATTTGAGGGCGCAGACTCCTCGGGAGAAGTATTAACCTCAACCCTATCACTCTCAGCCATCTCCTGCGAGGACGAACTAATCCGAATTAGTATGATTCTAGATTTGACATCAAATTCTAAAATAAATTCCTATGATCTTGTGATATGGTATATAAATTCAGATGGCTACAAATAATTTCAAGTCTCACAACTTTGCTCTGATACCACTCTCTGTGGCGCCCCCTTCCGGCGATCCCGTATCATGTCCGGGGACGTCACAGCGGATGTACGGAGGTGTTGTGGGCCGAATATTTGCAAGGCGCTAAAGGCCAAACCATCACATATTCCAAAAGAAACATAACCATACCATTTCCATAAGATAAACACTCATAATTTACCTCGTATACAGAGTATTACATATCTCTACTCAAAAGTCATATTTACATTCATTATTCAAAAGAAAATTAAATCTATTTATTTTACGCAGCTGAATCCAAATTAAACCCGGGATCAACTTCCGACCTACTGACCGAAGGAGTCAAGACGCACACTGGTCAATTTCCTGAAATGGTTAGGCAACAGAAATGAGTCCAAAGACTCAATAGACATTAAAACCAATCACATACTTATCATATACTAAACTGTGTAAATCCATGATATATAGATACAGCTAATAACAATTTCATTGGATTGTACATATACTATGAATGCGAAGGAAAACTAGTAGAGCAGAATAATTTTTCTTCTTATAAGCAAATGCGTATAACAAATCTTATCTGACTTATATATGAATGGCATAATACATATCTTAGCTAAATCAGAGCTTATACAGATGAACTTATTTTCAGATCATATCAAAGTCATATATCAAATCTGAACTTCATATTATTTGGCAGCATATATTGGACAGGCATCCCGTCACTAAAAGTAGTAGCAAACACATACCTAGGCATCCATACATCGACATAAAGATAAAAGGTCTAAACGCTGGAGCCTGTTGGCCTTGATCAACCACGCAGGATCGGGAGTTAATACTCCACCATTCCCCAGATAATTTTTCTTATTATGGGTTCCAAATTTTTCAGAAGTCCGTTGGTCCTCGGAAATGGGCCTAATCCCGTAGCGGAAGCTAACTACGGTTTGTCGCCCCACACCTCCTTAAAGTGACACAGTCCATATGCTTAATCAAATTTTTATTCTTATTATGTTGCTTATTACATAGTCGTCTCAATACTTATAACTTGCCATTGAACTTTACAAAATAACTGGATCATATTTTAATATCATGAATTAGATTTTAATCATAGGGTAGTGGGTCAAATTTATTAACTAAATAAATTACTATTATATAACATTCGAAGAGATTAGAGTAGAGAGAGACAGAGTAGAGAGAGTAGAGAGAGAAAGTAGAGGGAGAAAGTAGAAAGAAATTAGAGAGAGATTAGAGAGAAAAATATTATTTTTACAGAATGGTAACTAAATAAATAACTGATTCTAAACACAGATCATTGGGTTAAGTAAATCAATGACTTAAATTATATTTCAAACAAAATCAAATCAAAGAAATGTAAATAACAAATAACATGCACTCGGTTTATCATGCCTACCTTTAGAATGGACTTCCGAATTGACTTTAGTATTTCACCCGAGCTCCCGTAAAAGTCCTTGCGTAAGAATAGATAATTGTTCCGTCCAAGATACGCAAATAAGGGTGAAATTATCCAAAGTAAGCTTCAAATCCTCCGTCCAAACTTTTGTCAAATATTTATATTATTCTGATGTATTATCTTCTCCATTTATTAATAAGAGAATGAGAGTGTGAAGAGAGATGAGAGAGAAAGTAGAGAGAGAAAATAGAGAGAGAAAGTAGAGAGAGAAAATAGAGAGAGAAAGTAGAGAGAAAGTAAAGAGGGAGTAGAGAGAGAAGTAGAGAGAGATATTTAAAGAGAAAAATTAGAGAGAGAAATTAGAGAGAGAAAATAGAGAGAGAAAGTAAAGAGAGAGTAGAGAAAGAAGTAGAGAGAGATATTTAAAGAGAAAAATTAGAGAGAGAATTTAGAGAGAGAAAAGAGAGAGAGATAATAGAGAGAGAAAGTAGATAGAAAGAGAGAAAATAAAGAGATTAGAGAGAGAAAGTAAAGAAAGAGTAGAGAGATAAAGTAAAGGGAGAGTAGAGAGAGAGAATAGAAAAGAGAAAATAAAAATAGGAAGAGATAGATAGAGATGGGAGAGAGAGAGAGAGAGAGAGAGAGAGAGAGAGAGAGAGAGAGTGTGTGTGTGTGTGTGTGTGTGTGTGTGTGTGTGTGTGTGAGAGAGAGAGAGATAGAGTGGGGAGGGGAGTGAGAGAGGAGAAAGAGTTGGAGGGGGAGAGGGGGGGTGGATACTTGGGAAAGAGAGGGGGAGAGGGGGCTTTATATAGGGGGAGGGGAGGAGGAGATAAGAGGGAGGGGGAGGTGGTAAGAGGGGGAGGTGTGAATGGGGGAGGTGGGATTGAGGGAGGTGAAGCCACGTGGGGGGGAAGGGGAAGATATTTTGGAATTTTGTTTTGTTATATTTTTTAAAAAAAAATTATATAAAAACTCCTAATAACATAATTTCTAAGAACTAGCTCATTCTATCTTATTTTTGGCCTTCCAAACGTCAAATTTTGAAAAGGTATTCAACATGAAACTTGTAGATCTTTCAGTTCTCTTTCCAACGAGTCTAATATTGACCTATTCTGACATTCCTACGATGAGTTACGTATTAATAAAAGAAGATGTCTATTTAATTTACATAAACATCTGTTAAACCCGTATTTTCTATACAGTTCAAGACATTGAGATTTGATTTAGAGAATCTGAAATTTGTATGGGTTCCAGAAGTAAAATGCTTAGTTATTTTTAGGTTTCGAGCGGAGTCGGGTGTTACAGGCAAGAAGCAAGTAAGTCATTTATTTCCTTACAAAAAGGAAATCCATTTCTTGGAAAAGGAAAAGAGGCAAAACAGGACAGATACATCAGGCCTCGGGCCTACTTTGAAGCTCGGGAACGAAAGGCACGGGTGTTTCGCCCCCGGCACCCACGGTGAAGGCCGGCCCTGGCACTGACCCCACCCGCGCGGGAACTGCCTCTGCCGCGAGCCCTCCCGAGACAGCCGGAGTTGGTGACCCCACCGGAGAAGAGCCCTCTGGATCTTCCCCGGCTGACGCAGAGGAGCTAGAAGACGACTCATCCGAGTCATAGCACTGGCCAGAGGGGAAGTCGATCCCAGAATCTTGTGCATCGGCATAGGCTACAGCCCGACGGTAACCCTCCTCGAACCCTTTGCGGATGCCTCGGCGAAGTGCTGACTCATAGTAAGGAAGCGCAGCTTCCTGCAAGTCGGCCCGGTAGGCCTCTGCTCGATGGCCTCCGCTCCGACCAGCCCCATCCTCTCAGCGAGTTCGGCTGACTTCCGCTCTGCCTCGACCGCATGCTCCTCGGCCTCCGCTGATCGTTTCTCCGCCTCAGCCAACCTCCGTTTGGCCTCGGCCGCCCACTCCTCGGCCTTGACCAATCGCTTCTCCGCCTCAGCTCGGTCGGCCTCGGCCTCCAAACGGAGGCGCTCCGCTGCCTCCGCCCGGTCCACCAACTCAGAGCGCTCGGCCTCCCAGCGGCCATCCTGCTCGAGATGAAGAAGGCGCTCCTCTTCAAGGAGTTTACTTTTCCTCTCGAGCGATTCCTGAGCCTTGGCTAGCTGCTCGGTCAACGCTCCGACTTCCATCCGGCTCGACCACGCCGACTCCCTGATCGCGGAGAACTCCCGCCGGAGCCCCTCGTGCGCCTCATTAAGTCGAGCTAACTTCCTCTCGCACCCTCCGAGGGTCCAAGCCAGGTTCGACCGCTCTGACTCCGTCCGGGCGTAAGTCTCTGCCATCATGGCCCCCATCTGGGCCATAACCAGGCCGCCCTCCATGATGACGTCGAGGACCCCAGGAGGAGAATGACGCCTATCTCCCCCTTTCATCCTCACGGACACCTTGCGGCAAAGTTGATAAAGAGCGCTCGAGACGCCGAGCCTCTCCAAGGCCACAGGCATGGGCACCCGTTCCGCCCCTGGCGCCGCGCCAGAAGGCCCAAGTCGAGCTGCGAGAACGGCCACCCCGCGCTCCACGGTCGATTGGGGTTGCGACGCCTCCGTAGCCGAACCCCCGACCTCGACCGACACCACGAGCCCGGCCGCACCAGGCACCTCGGACGTTTGGGGCTGCAACGCCTCTACAGGCGAACCCCCGATCTCAACCGTCTCGGCCCGCGAGTCGCCGCCCGAGACATCGCCCACCTCGACCGGCCCCCCGATCTCGGCCACGGCCGTTTCTACTTCGGCCCCCTCTGTTCCCACCGAGGGGAGAGCCGACCCATCGTCACCACCCTCCGAGGGGCCCCTGGTCTCCTCGGCCCTCTCTGGCTCGGCGGATGGGGGAGCCGGCCCGGTTGGGTCGGCCCCATCTTGCCCCCGGGAGGGGAGCGCCGCCGAGCCATAACCACCCTCGGCAGCGGTGAGGAGACCGGCCTTCCGGGCCCGCTCCCTGGCCTTCGCGGCTTCCCGCAACCGTCCCTCCATGGGATCCTTGCGCTTTGCGCCGCCCGACCATGAGGTGCCCTAGGAAGCCGCCCCCTTGCCCTTATCCCGGGCTTGGGAGCGACCCGCGGGGACGCCCGGCTCATCAGCCGCCGAGTCGTCACCAAGATCGATGATCTCAGCAACTTCCTCCAGAGGCTCCCGCCTAGTGTCTGCAATAGAGGAGAAGGCGTGATCAGGAAAAGAAAGACGACCTCCACCCCTGAGGGAAAATTCGAGTGGTGGTACCTGGCGGCTTCAGTCCCGTAAGAAGGCACCGCTCGATATTCTCCGGCGTCACCAGCTCCTCGGTAGACCGGCGATGTTTCAGCAAGCGAGCGACATACTCCTCCACATCTGAAGGGAACTCCTCCTGCCAGGGAGGGATATTCGGGTGGAAATTGGGCATTACCTGGCATCTCCAGGTTTCCTCCACCGAATGTATCTTCACCCAGAAAAATTAGGTCTTCCACCCTTTGGGCGAAGAATCCTTCGCCGCCAACGAAATGCAGCTCATGTTCCTCCTCGCCTGGATGAAGTAAAAACCCTTCCCCGCCGACGGATGCGCCTTCAACTCAAAGAAATAATGGAAAAGGTCCAGGGGAGGAGGAATCCCGCACTGACGGCAGAGAATGCGAAAGGCGGAAAGGAGAAGGTACGAGTTGGCAGCCAACTAAATGGGCGCCAACTGGAAAAAATTGAGAAGCGTGAGGACAAAAGGCTCGAAGGGGAGGCGAAACCCGCTCTTCCACGCCAGAAGAAAGGTGCAGATGTGGCACGTGCGATCGTCCAGGCTCATCTCATACGGAGCAGCAGCGGCAAAGCCATACTTATGAGGCAGGCGAAACTGATGCTCCAGCCTCCTCACCTCGGCTTCCCCCAACTCACTGCAGTTTGGAACCGACGCTCTCACCACTGGTTCGTCACCCCCTCCCTCGGCATCTGAGCACTGGCCCGCCATGGATTCCTAAGAAGAACTGGAAGAAGAATCCTCTCGAGACCTCGAAGATTCCGGGGGAGAAAGAAGCTGACGGACCGCCTCCGCAGTAATCTTCGCCAACTCTTCGAACACCGCCGCAAGTTTTCGCTCCTCCGCTGTGTCCTCACGGCGCATCAAGGAGCCCCAAAAGCAAAGAAGTGAAGGAGAGCCGAAAACCCTAACAACGGAAAGAGTCTGGAATGATGACCAGCGCCCTACGCCTATAAACCCACGCGGGAGGC
The DNA here is from genome assembly GCA_022559845.1 of Amorphophallus konjac. Classification (NCBI taxonomy): domain Eukaryota; kingdom Viridiplantae; phylum Streptophyta; class Magnoliopsida; order Alismatales; family Araceae; genus Amorphophallus; species Amorphophallus konjac. The sequence goes on from CM040121.1 coordinate 264,537,223, forward strand.
GGCACGTCGTTCCGACCTCTTAGAAAAGGGGGGGCCCTTCATTTCAAATCCGTCAGGATCGCAATTATTACGGGCCCAGGTGACCACGGCATGTGGCTACATAACACCGCCAGATCTCCACCCACCTGAGCCACGCCAGTCCAAAACCCTCAAATACTACTCGTCCGAGCCTCCCTTGGCTTGGGAGTAGGAGGGGGACAAGTGGAGAGGGGGATTTCTATAGCCCATTCAAAGAGCAGCCCGACTAGGTCCGACAGGACCCAACGGGGCCAAGCTCGCCTAAGTGACAGCCCACAGGGCCCACTTAGGGAAGAAAGCCCAATAAAAAATCGCTCGAGGACACAACCTTCCTAGGCGGCCTCTAGGCTCGGAGGGCCGGAGTGTCGGTCAGGTCACAGGAAAGGTCCGGCCCAAGCCATCTCTCCGCCAGGGAGAAGAAGGCGTACGCTGACCTATCCGACCCATCTTCTTCCGAGCTAAGCCTATCGCCCGGATAGGGCTGGCCTCTCTGAACTCGGAACAGCCGACGATTGCTTATCCTTGCAGCCGTTAGGAGTCCACTGCGGGCAGGAATTCAGGAAGGCGAGGGACTTCTTCTTCCCAAAAGGTGATAACGTTCCCATGATAAGGCAATGAAAGCCCACGTCGAGGACATAACGCCCCCCTGAGACCCCGCGACTTACAGGACTCCGAGAAGGCGGCGCACTATTTAAACCCAGGATACCCTCCGGCGAAAGGTAAGGGCAATCATACGCTCAAAGCTCCTGAGCAAGAACCACTTCAACCTTCTGGTGGAGAGGGATCTCGCACACAAGCTCACCTCCCTTTATTGCTCCCGCCATAGCTCCACTGACTTAAGCATCGGAGGGTTTTCCCCAGGGATTCTCCCTGGGCCCCCTGATCCATTTCCCTATCTTGCAGTTCACTACCTGGTGATCCTCCATCCGCTCAGGACCAGCGCGAGATCACGCCTCTTCAGATCTAATCTTCAAACCTTAGCCAAAACCCTATAAATATGACCTAGTTCTGAACTGAGTGACCCTTACTTTTGGCTCGTGAAGAATCAAGGTAAGGAGATATAATTTCGGGTAAGTTCTTTAGAAGATTTTTTTTGATATACTTTAGACTAATAGTTCTCTAAATTTCATGCTAGGAGATCAAGCAACCAAGGAGATTGAAGCTTCCAAAGTTACTGGTTCGACCATAGTAACTCAGGATTCAGAGCAATGACCCCCTGAAGATCAAGAGATTATGACGTTTAAACGAGGTAATTAGAATTCAATCCTTTAGAACTTTTTGTTCACCTTAGTTTCATCTTCTTACCCTCAAAATTTCACGTACTTAGGTCAAGAGGCTGAGAAGCTAGGACAGCGTGAAGTTGCTGAAAAGTCACAAAAAGAGAGGAACTAGGGCGGTCCTTGAAAGCTCAAATTAGAAGTTTAAAGCCTAGTTTAGCGGTAGGTTATCTCATGATTGGCAAAAATATCTTGTTAGGGATAAAAGTCCTCTGATTGTGTTTGATTTCATGTATTATAGACTATGAATTTCATGTTTTAGTGGGTTCATACATACATACATATTCTTAGCCCTAATCTAAGATCAAAGATATAATCTTGTTAATTCACTGCAACCTATGCATTTAGATGACATTTTACTTCGTTTTATCATGATTGGGGTAGTTAAATCTTTTCAAAACATAACATGGTTTCAAATCAGTCTTTCTATTTCATTATACTGTTAGCAGGGACTCTGACGCATCATACTAAGACCGTCAGACGACTGTAACGGTCTTACAATAAGCCGTCACAACCTCTGTTATATTAAAGTTTCTCCGTTGTCTCTGACGCACCATAACAGGAGCGTTACAATATTGTAACGGTCCTACGATAAACCGTCGCAGCCCTGTGACGCGCCCATACTAGACCGTCGGAGTGCGGTTTACTGTCAAACCAAGACAGGACTGAGGACAGCCAAGCTTACTAATAAATAAGCCTAGTTATCTAAGTTTTAACCTTATTTCATGACTTTGAGTTTCTTAATTGATTCATGATAGGAAATTGTATGATTAAAGCATTTTGAGTTATTTTAGGTTATGCTAATTTCATTGGCTAAACTCTATAGTTTTATATTCTAAATCATGATTTTCCAATGTTGAATTGACGGGATTTTATCTTGGTTTCACATTGTTACACATTCTTTTCTATCTATAGAGTCATTTCTCTAAGTACATGACATATATTCAGATATATGTCCATTAGTTTACACTTTACACTATAGGAACACTATTCTTGGACATGAGGACCTCTCTATTGGATATTCCTTCCAATAGACTAGGAAATCTTGTTTCAATGCCTCTGTAATTCTCCACGAGCCTGGAATTCCCACTAGGACGCCGAGTTGGTTGTACCATTAAAACCCAAGTGATTAGATTACACTATTGAGGTTTCTGGTTATCAGTAGTGTAATGGATCTATATTGGACTGTCAGGCATATGTAACGGCCCAATATACAACTGTCACATTTAACTGAGTCCAATTACTATTTCTGGATTTAGTCGTTCTAATGCATCAACTCTAGATCGTCACGTCAATGTAACGGCCCAATACTGGAGCGTCACATCATGTAACGGCCCAGTACACGACCGTCACACTGCTTGAGTATTTTAACCCAAGGTTTGACCAAGGGTTGATATTCCAAAGGTTTCTAGATAGACTCTTGATGATCTAGAACTTATCATATTGATCAAGAAACCTAATATAATGAATGGAAGATAAAGAACGTACCGTTATACTGCCGATTTATTTCCATAAGCATAACATAGTATAAGTCATTATTGATTTCTCATGATTCTTATTAAAGCATTCATTCATTGAATTATTGTTATCAAGAGCTTGTTGGAATTGTACATTATTGGCCCTACTTTATTGTTACATGCGTCGAAAAAGTTTGATTTATACTTGAAGATGCGATCGAGCACTGATTGTGTTCAAGGGCTTTATGCTAGTCCCCTCGACTGATTATCGGAAACATACTATTATAAACCATGGGGTATGATGCTACTGGCGTCGCATTGCGCTGGGAGTACTTTCTTTATAAATAAGTGAAAATCCACAACACAACCCGATACGACATGACATGACATTCTTGTACATGACTTTCTTGCTTGATATTCTACAGAAATTCACGAAGTACTTGCTCATAAGCAAAAGATACTGGAGTGATGATTATGTGGCTTGCTAGTACATTCTCGTTACATTCTTGTTCATGAACGGCCATGATCATGTTCTTATAACATTCTTGCTAGTTCATACTTGTTCTCATTCTATCTTCATGATCATCGTGTTACTTTGATTTAATCGCGTGTTTGATCGCATTCGCATGATTTTACCTTATTTCTCTAGAGCTAAAATGTTAATTACTTTAATGATGCCTTCATGTTGATGCGAAGATACCTACTGGACAAGTGTGCTCATTACCTATTTCCATTTTTTTTCAAGAAATGGAAGTGAGTCGGGTTCGGATTCGGAATGTTCAAGTAGCGGATCCGAGAGTAATTAAAGAATGAGCGAAGACTTAGGAAGTTTACATTGTTTAGATCGAGTCTATGTAATTTCTTAATTCTTGAGTCTAGCATGATGGAAGTTGAATTAGTGGTTGTATTTAGATATTGGATTTGATTATTAATGAAAATCAAAGTTGAGTAAATATTGTGCGATTGTATTCTTATGTGTGATTGCCTTGCGCTCTGATCATTCTTACTTGCAAGGGGTTTACCATGCAGGCTGTTCGCGTTTCTCGAGCGAGTCTTCCGCTGTCATAAAGACTCGGTGCGTGACAGCTTTAGATTGGGCAGGGGATTCCAATCAACAGCCCATCCAAACGGGCCCTAAGTCAAATTTGAATAAAACTTTGGAGTCCATAAATAGAAGTCAAACTTAAATATAGAAATATTTCATTAACTTACCTTTCTTTAACAACATGACCACAGTCATTTAGTAATTTAATTAAATTCGACCATATCTTATTCAATAATATAATAATTAGCATACACACATAAGAGACAAATATTCCATTTCATTCATTTTTATTCGTTTTCTAGTTCAAATAAGCTATGAAATATGAAATGACTTGAATTATTTAGTATCCAAAGAGTCTATATTAGGCTCCATTGTTAAATAAGATGAATTTGAACTGGCTTACCGTTCGAAGAACTGAAACTTGATAAAGATTAAACAAATCAAAGTTAAATAGAATAATACTCAACCCAACGCGATCGACTCGTTTATACACCAAAGTTGATTTTGCAGACACAGGGAATCACACGAGCCAACATATGAATGGCTGGCTGATGCTTTTGGGTGGGAGAGTATAGGTCGCAGAGCTTGTGACGTTGCAAGCAATATTTTAAAACGTAACACATTCCTTTCTAAACTCACGTAGATTAGTGAGTCACGAGTCAATGATTTAATTATTCAAGTTGACTCGTCGTCGATAAGATTAAAATTACTCATATCAATATCATATATCCATAAAATTTTAATAACATCGTAGACTGAAAGATTTATTATAACATATATTATAAAAATAAAGAACAAGCGCAGCCTTGTCTCGAGACTTGATGACATTGGCGGAGCCAGGAGGGGGCAAGGGAGGGTAATTGGCCCCCCTTGACTTGGGTCAATCCCTCTCTTTTTACATTTGTCCCCACACCCCATGTTGAGTTTTTTTGGATCCATTAGATGTCTATTGATGATGGACATCTAGGTTTTACGATTAAGTTAAAATGTCTACGATGGTGGGTATTTATCACCCACATTCATTGGTTGATTATTTAACCGTAAATCGACGATGGAGATTTTATTTTGTAAAATAGAAACCTAAAAGAGGTAAAAGAGGATAAAAACAACACAATAGAACCGTAAAAAGGTATTGCGACTGCCGGCTGAGAAACTTTGTCTGTAGCTATGTAGGGTTATTTTTTGATAGTTGAGCATAAATAAAAAAAGATTATCGGGATGTGCACAAGGTTGATTTACAAACTTGTAGTAGGTCTCTCCGATCCGCACGTCCCCCCCCCCCCCCCCACACCCCACTCCACTCTGAGGAGCTTCTCTGTCAATACAGTGAGTTTTCCCCCTTACTCAATTCTCTTGTTTTCTATTTGGTGGCTTTTGATGAAATCATAGGGCTTTACCATGGAGTTTTACCCGGAGAATATATTTCATTCAGGACTTTGATTTTATCTTTCTTTTTAACTCTTACTTCATGTATTTTCAATCACGGGGATTTTACATGTCTCAGTAGCTTAACATAATTCTCATTCTCAGTTGTTCCTGTTTGTGATTCATTATCTCGATTATATAATACAAAGTCAGCTCCCACTCGTCGAAAATATTACACCTGATTTTGAAGCTGAAGCAATTTTTGTGGTGATCTAGATGAATGATAATTTTGTGACATATATTAAGAAGGAGGTATTCGAGAGTATTGACAATGAGATAATAATGTAACGCTTTCAGAATATGAAGATCCGTCGTGAATAACTCACTTGTAAAATATCTTCTACTTGAATGAAAATAAATAATTTTTATTATATTAATTATATTTTGCCCCCTCTTTCAAATATTTATAGCTCCGCCACTGCTCGACGGAGTTACACAAGTTTACATAATTTCAGTTTTCTAATTTTCATTTCTCCTTTCTGACCTGCAATTTATCTCATGAGACGATGAGAGTTCATCAAATTTAATTTTAGACTCTTAAACATTTTCTTTATTTATGTATGTGGGAAATAAGGACTTCAGAATCCAAATCTCTGCAACTTTCATAACTTGAAGTTAATACTATTAAATGATAAGGATATAAGGGATATGATTTTAAAGATCACTCTTCGTCTTCTGTATTTCTTTGTACGTTAAATTAAAACTTAAATTAATTATGAAAACTTAAAAAATATGAGATAGATCTCAAACCCGACTGGATCACATTGATTTTATTAGATTAGACAAGATTATTCAAGTTATCTAAGTTTGATCGAGTTTTAGATCTTCGTCATTTTAGATAAAATTTCTACCCGATTGTGAGATAGAGTCACGAGTCAACTGATTGGACTACTTGGACCGAATTTTAGAATAGTGGTGAGAAGCATGATTTGCCATATCGGATCTAAACTTTATCTAGAGAGGGTTGAAGAGAAGAGATTTTGGAGAGATCTCAAAAAAATCTCTAGAGATCGGGTTCGGTGATTTCAGAATTTTTTTTTATATGCATAACTTAATTCTAAAAAAAATTTAATTCTTTTATACTAACCACTCAATTTCACAGACATTTTTTTAATTGACAACTCAATTTTACCTAATAAAAAATAATGAGAACAACAATTAATCCATTCACTGTCTATCTCCCCCTCTCTCCCTCTCTCTATTTGTGTCCCTCTATCTCTGCGTCTCTCTGTCTCCCCCCCTCTGCGTCTCTCTCTCTCTCCCCCTCTCTCTCTATATTTATCTCCCTCTATCTCTCTCTCTAAGTCTCTCTATCTCCCCCGTCTCCGTCTGTCTCCCCCTCTCTCTATATGTCTCCCTCTATCTCTATCTCTCTATCTCTCTCTGTGCCCCCCCTCTTTGTCTCCCTCTATCTCAGACAAAAGGGAGAGAGAGAGAGAGAGTGGGGGCGGAGAGAGAGACAGAGAGAGGGTGAGAGAGAGAGAGAAAGTGAGAGTGTGGGGGAGAGAGAGAGAGGGTGGGAGACAGAGAGAAGGCAGGAAGAGAGAGAGGGGGGAGAAAGAAAGAAAGACAGAGGGGGAGTGAGGGATAGAGAGAGAGGGTGGGAGACAAAGAGAGATGGGAGGAGACAAACAGACATAGATGAAGAGAGAGGGTGAGAGATAGATAGAGAAGAGAGTCCGAAGAAGAGGGGGAGATAGAGAGAGTCCGAAGGAGAGGGGAAGATAGAGAGAGTGTCTAGGGGAGAAGGGGAGAGCTCAGAGAGATTGTGAGAGAGAGTGAGCAGTGAGACAAAGAGACAGTTGGGGGAGAGGGAGAGATAGAGAGAGAGAGTCCGAGGGAGAGGGAGAGATAGAGATTGGCCGACAGTCGACGGGAAAAGAGCTCCGACGGGGAGAAGGAGAATTCGATGGAACTCCCGCTTCAACAGAAGCTCGATGCCTCGATCTGCCTATCCACTTCGAGATCCGACGCTAACGAACTTGACCGCACACCTCTCACCCTCAATTGAGGCGACCGATCGACGGGGAGAGCCACCAAGGGCTCTGGTGAGCCTGTGCAGAGATGTGGGGAGAGTGAGAGTGTCGGGGTGTGAGAGAGAGCATTGGGGTGGAGAGGTCGAGCCGAGGGGAGGACGACGGCTCGACTATGGGAGGACTTTTAAGTCATCCCCCAATTCACTCGACTGGTTCGCCTATTAAAACACTCTCACCTGCCCAAAGACGATCCCGCCCAAAGAAAAATGAGAAAAGGGATCTTGAGTGTTCCATTTCTCACGAACACGCCGAGATTGAGATCTCGCAAGATGACATTCCATGATTGAAAGCCAAACTGAACCAGGGCAAGGTCCATAGGATTTCCTGATCATCCAGTCAGTTGAGAATGACGTTCAGGACAGGCTAGAGAGAGTTTGGCTTGCCGCTGCACACCCTGCGTGTGCATCGTCTTCAAATTTTTTATTTTTAAATTTTTTAAAAAATGATTCTTAAAATATCTTAATTTAACGTGAAGATCACATCACCATCCCATTAACTAAAAATATTAAAAATAAAATAAAATAATTTTAAAAGAACGAGTCATTAGCCAATGTAGGGTAGAGAGAAAATACTCTGATCCCTACAACACAAGCGACGGACTGCTGGTTACCACGAAAAAATTCTGACTTTGTAGTACCAGATATTCCATGTTTTGAGTTAGAACAACAAGCGCTGGTAGTTCGGCAATCCCTCTTAAGGTATTGCGCTTTAGACCTGAATGTGATTTCAGTTTCCTAGATTTAGATTCTCATTAAAAAGATTTGAAAGCCCTGTAAGATCAACAAACTCATCGGATTTGCATGGTTTTCATCCCCTCCAAGGCCATCCTAAGAAACTCTAGTTAAGACGGTAGTCTCCATATCTAGAAAAATACTAACTGAAAAAACGATGGTTACATGAAGTTGTATCTACCCAGCAGCAGCCACTGACAGGAAAAGCTAAAATAGCAATTTATTTGTTAGAGAAAATTGGAAAACAAATAGTTCAAGTAGCCCATGATGGATCACTACGTTATGTCTTTTGCAAAGGCACGTGTAATCCAAGTGCAACAAACAACATCCACTACCTTATAACTCGCTATCATCCGCTGTTTCTCCTCCGTCTAGAGTCTTACCGTTCACAGCAACTAGTTCCGTGTCAAAAATCAAAGTCGCCCCACCTGCCATTTGTAGAAGGATTCGGGTGTTCAAAGATGCATATGAAAAAGGGGGAGATTTTGAGAAAAGAATTAACTGATTATCATAAATTGGCCCGAAAACGAAAGTTCCCAGGGCATTTTCTGATTATCTGCCAAAGCAAGCACCTCGGTAGACAGAGAGAGTTTAGGATAAAGTAAATGTGAGTTTTGTAAAAAATTAAACTGCATAAGGATTTCAGATGCTAGAGACCATAGATAAAGCCTCACCTGGGATCTTGGGTGGAGATCCCTGGGCACCATAACCAAGTTTTGCTGGTATCTTCAGCTTTCGCTTCTCCCCCAAGCACATTCCTAAAAGGCCCTGGTCCCATCCTGTAGAATGCAATTAAGCTAAGTTTAATATATGCATAACCTCAGCACCCTCCTTTCCCTTTTCACTAGTACCAGATGAAGCAAATCATCGCAAATATTTATATAGTCATATCAAACTAGAAGAATTCGGGTGAAAGATGTATGCCACTATGAAGTCACATCCGACGAGAAGAATTCAGGTGAAAGATGTATGCCACCATGAAGTCACATCCGACAAGAAGAATTCAGGTACAAGATGTTTAGAAGCAGAGACTTGGAATTTTAGGGATCCTTGGTTGGGATTCTACTGAATGGTGGAATAGGAATTGATCTGGCTTGCAAATGCCATGTGGTGCTTGGATGCTTGCTGACTCAATGCAGAGAAACAGCAGGGGATAAAGAAATAGATATGCACACACACACACAGATTTTGATTATGAGAGAGAGAGAGAGAGAGATAATAACTGCTACTTTCAAAGCACCTGAAACTAATTCTTGCTTACCCCTAGGATTTATGTCAACATCATAGGAAACATATAGACTTCCACAAGGGGAAAAATATAAGACTTCCTTTTGACTCCAAAATAAAGTAGGTATGATAGCTTTTCAGAATGAATCCCAGCATGTCTTTAAGTAGTCCAATCCCACTTCTATGAGAATTGGACCCCAACTTATTAAGTAGCCACAGGAGTCTAACAAACCAAACTTGGCCACTTCCTTTTCCCGCTGCCTCTTGTTCTCGTAGTCTGTTACTATTACTTCATTACACGTGCGCCGACAAGTTCCATATACATCACCCATGGGGTATCAAACTCAGAGAGAAAAGAGTAATATCTTTTCTTGTCTTTTTCCATGAATAAAATTTGTCTACAATTTTTTCTTTTCATAAAGCCATAGTTCATTCAGATATCAGTATAATGCAAGATGCATAGAATAAATAGATAAATAAATAATGATGCATCAAAGAATGCAACACATCAGCCGGAAGGAAGGTATTGTTGCATCATGCAAGTGGACCATAATGTGAGCTCTGAGCAATCCAACTCAGGTATTGATCCTCGATAACATTCCAGACTTTCTAGTGGTGCACGAAGCTTAACATGAGGAAATACTAATAAGGTTAAACTTGTTGGAATATATGGGTGCAAGGTTGAGATTTAGAGGGGGGGTGAATGAATCTCCATTTAAAAAATACTTCGATTAAAACTATCTCAGATGGATTCGAGTGAAAATAACGCGAAGAGGCTCAGCTAAGCAGATATTCTTTTGAGATTCACACTCGAACACTTAGCAAGCATCAAACTCTATGTGAAAATCAGGAGCAGCAAGATAGTGACTAGAACTAAGGACTACTGCTGTGAAACCCACTGACTCTATCTCAAGTATTCAACTCAGAAACACCTTCGGTAGGAGCAGATCAAACATATATGATCAAGAGCACATCGTGCTAGACAACGAAACAAATTGCCCTGTGAAGGAGGTAGAAGAAATGGAACAGACGCACAAGTCAAACCACAGTACACAAGATTTTTAGGTGGTTCGGCCAGACACCAGTCTGCCTACATCCACCCCTCACTCAACCCGAGTGAGGATTCCCTTGCCAAAGCAAGACGCAGACTCAGTCTGCAACAGACGCTGCCAAACAGCTTAAACTGAGGGAGACAAATCCCTCAACACTGATCCTACAACCAACAAGATCAGCACCCACTGCTACCGCAGTGATCGGAGAGTCCAACTCTCCCTACTCCTGCAACCGCAGAAGGAACCGTGAGCAACACCCAGTTGCCCACAACCAGAGGACCAATCCTCCCTTCCTCCAAACCGGAGGGGAACCGGAGATAAATCTCCCTTCTTCTGCTACCGCAGAAGGGACATGAGCAGCAACCCACTGCTCACCAAAACCCAGAGGACTAGATCCTCTCTTCCTCTGAATCCATAGAGGGAAACCGTGAGTGACACTCAGTCACTCACAACCGGAGACCTAAGTCTCCCTTCTCCTGAACACCCAGGAGGAGCCCTGATCCCTAAACAGAGTATCGAAAGAACGCCAAATTAATGAAACGATAACGAACAAAAAAGGTAAAATGGAAACAATAAACTATAGCTCCAAAGAGCAAGTTGACTCTGGATTTGATCCACGAGACTAATCTTCAACCATATCTTCAATTAAAGGCTTGGCTGGATCACTCCTTCTCACTCTTTTCTTCTCTTCCTGACACGCTCTATTCTCAGATGGGATCTTCGCACACACGGGCTCTTTCCTTTTCTCTCGATCCTTTTCTCTCCTCTCACTCTCTTCCTTCTCTTTTCTTTTCTTCTGTCTTCCTTTTGTTCTTGGTGGCTCTCTTCTTCGGTTGGCGGCCAACTCCTCTTCTGAGACGATGCCATCTATTTATCTCCAGCACAGGGTATCGGATTTTGCAGACAGCGAATCATATAAATCCACATGGCGTTGAGAATATTCCTTAATCATTGGTCTCTCAGAGACCCTGCCACGTAGACATGACTTTTCGCGCCAATCTGGGATCACGTGCCCATCATTAGGTAACCTGGGATGGCGTGCCAATACTTGGTTCGAGATCACGTGCCTTGAGTATCCACGCTGACCTTTGATTATTGTTGTCATTATGATGCTTGCTGAAATGTCAACCTCAGTGGCTTAATGGCTTTTGCTCCTTCAACTTGTATCTCTGCTGCTGCTGCTGCCTAAATGGTTACTCAGGCATTTCATCAATCACTTTGTTAACAACATCAAATGCAAGCTTGGTCAACTTCACATTAGTCAGACATTCAAATCAGAACCATATAAAATGATGCATATACATTAAGGTGATGAATGAGAACAGGAACTAATGAAGATGCCAGCCTTAATGATGCACAGGTGGACCTGACATGAAGGATGCACAGACGTTGTAATGGTGTATGCAAACATGCACAGACTTTGTATGTGCATGGACTTGAAATATGAATGTTCTGCAAATGCCTTGGTGAAAAGATAATGATGCACAGACTTTAACAACACTAGATAATGCATGTGCAGACCTGGCAAGACTACATGTGTCGAGACTCACATGTGCTCAGACCTAGATAGCACCGCATGCACCGACCTACCAATGTCATTTGCAAACGAGCACAGACCTTACAATGACTATCATGATAATATGCACAGACTTTGAACATCGAAGCAAAAATTGCACCGACCCTGGAGACTCATGTGCACAGACTTTGCGTGAAAGAGGAAAACATGCACCGAACCTGCAACATGCATGGGCCAAACGGTGCACCGACTTTGGACGATGAAGCAGAAATGTGCACAGACCATATTGGTCACTAGCATCGACCTTAGTATGATGTGCACAGACTTAGTGTGTGGAAGAAAAAACTAGCACCGACCTTCATTCTGTGAACAGTAACTAGCGTCGACCTTCATTCTGTCAATACTCAAGTAGCATCGACCTTCATTCTATGAACAGTAACTAGCGTCGACCTTCATTCTGTCAATACTCAAGTAGCATTGACCTTCATTCTATGAACAGTAACTAGCGTCGACCTTCATGTGCATTTGTTCTACACTTGCGAAGGGTGCACCGACTTTCTGCTGTGCTGGCTGAAATGTGCTCGGACCTTGATCTATGCACAGTCAGATACATCAACCTGCTCTTTCAGCTTTTCTGATTTTTCATTGACTTGACACTTGACCTTTGACCCTAGCTCAGTTGCCTTTGACTTATTGACCGTTGACTTCTGACCGGATACTCAGTTTCTCCTTTTCTTTCCTTTTGTTCACTGATCCACCTTTTGATCATTCTTTAAAGCCTGTTCTTACTGAATGTACATGCTTTGCATACATAATAGAATCATGGTTGTCGAAGCAAGTATAACATAGGAGTTCTTATTCATATTAAGAAATGATCAAGATGACTCATAGTGGTTGATATCATCAAAACCACAGGGGCACAACAATCTCCCCCTTTTTGATGATGACAACACTATGAGTCACGCAGTCATCCAAATAAGTCAGGTGCAGTACAGATGCATACATTGATGCAGACAGGCTCAATGGATACTTAATGCAGATGCAGACGGACTCACTGATACTTCTCCCCCTTTGTCGTCATCAAAAAGGAAGAAACAGTAAACTGAGCATGAGCAAGCAAGCTGAGTTCAATAAAGATCTCTTAAGAACTCTCAGCAAAAATAATAGGGCATCCAAACACAATTCTGATATATGAATATAATGTGCAGTGGTAACAGATAGCAGAGCAAGCAAACTGAGTTCAAGGATTTCAGTAGAAATAGATAACTTAGCACAGGAATTTCAGCTGGATTTTCAAAGGATTAAGAGGGGCTTTCAATGGGATATCAAGTTCATAAATCCAGAGTCTTCTATTATAAAGACTTATGAATAAATCTTTATTGACCAAGCTGGTTTAAAAATGATGTATACGCAGTTTGTAAAAAGATCTATACTCATATCTGGAATTGAGTTTTAATAAGAACGAACCAAGCCCTCACATTAACATCTAGTTTAACCTTCCTTCATCTTACTTAAGTTCAAGGACTCCTTTAGGAGTTACAATCAATAGTATTGAGAGTAAACAGACAGGAAAAAACATTTGATTTTTGTCAAGTGTTCTTTTAGAGATTCATTTTGCAAACAATTTTCAGATATATCTTTTGAACAACAGCAATCTTCATGTAAGAATTTTGAGAGCAATCTAGTTAAGTACATACCTTGTAACTAGAGGATATACGCTGTTTAAACGCCAATATCCCTAAGCACTTGGAATGACTGACCGTCATGCTTCACCATGAACAGAGTTAATCAATGACACCTCATGACATACCTCAGCTCATTTCTTTGATGAGTGAGATGTGTTTCTCAGTGTGCAAGCCATTGCTCTGCCAATTTTCAATCAATTTTTAAGCAGAGTTAACTATGGCTCTTCATGACACAGTCCTTTGGACATAGTTTCTCGGTGGCCACAATCATTGCTCTGACAAACTTGACCCTTTAGACAATTTTTCAGCTTTTCATATGTTTACAAACAATACTTACTTCACGCAACTCAACCACGGAAAATCCTAAATACAAAATTTTCAGATTTCAGAAAAGTCAGAATGACACAACATGAAAGTGTTGGTTAGGGTTTATTAAAGCTGCCTCAGATATTTTCAAGTTATTCAAATCCAAACTCATGGAATACATTAAACTTAAACCAACTCAATCTTTTAGACATTCATAATTATGTATAATATAAGATTCCTTATAGATAAGATTTTCATATTTACGGTCATGATATGCAGATTGAAATCTCTTCAATTTCCAGGTTAAGGAAGTTTGATACCAACAAGAACATGCGTCAAATGTGAGAACACTTTGAAGTTTATGCATGTAGCAAAGATGGTCAGGCTTCATGGAGGATTAGAACAAAGTGTTTCAAGACAATCCAGAGTTTTCAAGTGAAGCTTCCTTTCGGCAAGTGCAGAGCCAGAAACAGTAATCAATGGAGAGTGTCAGTTCAAGTGAATTCGGAGCAATTAGAGGGATGTGATGCAAATTGATGTATGTAGTAGGATGAGCAGAGTCAGCCGAATGAACAAGGATATGGCTAGGCAAGGAGGAAATAGCCATGCAGATCAAGTGTTTGACTTAAATGCTCCCCCTGACTAAATGCACTGAATCAATCCCTTTTTTTTGACATTTTCTGTATGGATGATATGCAATGAAGTATGTATGCCTGTACAAGAATTCTCATTGTTAGCAAGAATGATGAACATTTGTGAGTTTTCCCTATCTAAATGCATTGAACCACTATATGTGACATGACAACCATGCAGGGAATTAATCTGACCAGCTATCCATGAGGCACAAGAGTTATGTTGACAAACTCCCCCTGACTTTATGCATTAAATGACTAAGTTCTGAGTGCAATATATGCAATGAACATTTTGCAAGGAGTTTAATGAATTATGCTCATGAATAATCTAGACTACTCTAAATGAACTTATGACCCTTGGTACTAGGTGGAGAACTGAGGTCCAAAGGACTACCTCACACATGGTCAGAGCTTCTAAGCAGATTTTATCCGCCCTTGGGCGATTACCATTTGATATACCACTGGGTAATGCAGTTGCAGTCCTATGTGTATCTAGCATTGACATTATGCTAAACAAATGCAGATGTGAATATGTGTGCATGTCACGTATACAGATGAACATTTTATGCAAGAGACAATATGCAAGCATCAAATTCCAGCCATTCAGATTTTTCAAAAATGTAATTTATTTTTAGTGACTTTCCATTATGACAAATATCAAACAAATGCAATTGGAACATGTATGCATCAAATATAGATAATTCTGATTTTCAGTGAATGATATTCAATTCTTTTTCAATCTCATATATGCCCAGATAACTCAATCATATGCATTGAGACTTATGAAAGACATTGCAAATATTAGATGCAAACATAAACATCATACATGACTCATAAGGTGCGGCAAGTTGAATGAGATTATTTAAAGATTAAAGGATCAAACTTGTCAAGCACAAAGATGGGGTTTTACCATGTTCAGGTGCCTTGGCTTATTGAACCCCTTTTATTCTCCAGCTCCCAAGGCACTCCTGCAAAATAGATTCTTATTTTGCAGATTTAGGTACCCAAGAGTTCTTGGGTCCTACATGGTTAGTAGCACCTCTGATGGGTGCTTTCCACAACCTTTGGGCTTTTGGATCATCAAATATCATCAAAGAACAATTATTCATATAATGCCCATCTTGCCCACAATAATGACAAAAAATAACAGATTTCATGTTCTTCTTATATGTGTTAGCATGCACATGAAGTTGGTGTGAGTAAACATGATTGTTTCTGTTATTAACATGGAAATTTATCTTTTCATTGTCAGCCAGCCAACAGTCAGCAGCTCTGTGGCCTGGCTTTCCACAGTTAAAGTATGTAAAAGATTTTCCTTTAAAAACAGAATTACTTCCACCAACCACTTTCTCTTTAGCATGAAGTACAACAAATCTGGGATGTACATTTCTTCCCTGGGCATGCCAACAGTGCTCAACTGTATGGCCGGACTTACCACATGCATTGCAATATGTTCTCCTTGGAGCAGTTCGAGGAACAATGTTCCTCCTAAAAACCTTACACTCATTCTCTTTCACAAACCAACAGTCATGCATTGCATGATCAGATCTACCACAGTGGAAACATTTGAGTTACCTCTTCTGGGTAAAACAAATTCTTGAATGAACTTTTAGTAATGTGCACATGTGTATTTCCTGAATTTTTTATTTTCTTCATCCCATTATTAAAATTCAATTCATCATATTTCAGGATATAATAGTTGTGCATCACATGACCAATTTTTCCACAATAATGACATGAAGTTTTCTTTGCATGAATGTGTGAAGGTGCATGAGACTTGTGTGCAACATTCTTTGTGCCAGCAAGAGTGTTTTTGTTCTTTTTCTGTGGATTTTCATTCTTTGTCATTGTTTGAGTTTGTTCTACAGTTTTGGGACTGAGGGTGGATTTTTTATTTTTCTTAGCACTGAATTCGAAGATAGGTGCACTAGATGTGCTAGTTGACTCAGAACTACACACAAACGATGTGTGAAGCTTACTTTCAAACCCCTTTTTATTAGCTGGGTTAAAACCCAGACCCTCACGTTGGAAATTAATTTTGCTGCCAAGGAGCTTATCTAAATTATCTTTTCCACTCACAAATTTAGCCAAAGATTCATTCAAACTTGAAATCTCATATTGCAGTTTGGAAACATGAAGCTCATAGTTAGCAATTTTATCTTCATAGCACACAGCCTTTTCGTTTAACATCTGATCGATGGTTCTTAGGCTAGCAATTTCTTGTTCAGTATTCAGCAACTCATCAGAGCTATCCAATCTCACACTCTTCCCTTTTTCAAAAGTGATTAGCCTCTCAGACAGAGCTGTGTTTAGGTGTTTTAGCTTGTTAATTTCCTCTTTCAGTTTACAGTTTTGCTCCTGGAGTTCATCATCAAACACCCAATCATCTAAGGAAGACTGACATTCATCAAACATTTCTTGTTATTTTTCAGATTGAAGTTTGTCGAGATTTTTCTGAAGCTCTAAATTTATTACTCTATCAGCCTCCAGTTTTTCAGACATCAATATATTTTCACTTTCAAGATTCATTGATTTATGTTCGGATTCCTTAGACTGGTTTTTGAATTTTTCATTCTCAGATTTCAAATATTCCAATTCTGAAGTAATAACATCAAAATCTGTTAATTGTCTTCTGAATATCTCATTTTCTATTTTCAGAATTTCATTGTCCTCACCAGCAAAGTTAGCATTCTCAAGGTTGTTTAACTTCTTTTTCAGGGTTTTATTCTTCTTTCTTAGTTTTTCAAAATATTCTAGCAAGCTAGCATATGCATCTTCCCAGTCCTCTAAAGTAAAGCTAGCGAAAGGGTTGTTTACCTCTTCTTCATCCTCGCTTTCATTGCTCCCTTCAGCCATCATGCATTTTTTGTTTTCCTTTTCACGGCTGGCATTCTTCAGTTTGTTTAATATGTCCTTGACAGATCTGCATTCATAAAGACATGGAAGGATAGCAATATCAACAGCTACCTTCATTAAATTTAATGCCTTCAAATTAACAGCATTCTTTGATCTATGTTTTTCAGTCCGCTTAAATTTATCTTTAGGTAATTTGTGTGGACCACATGAAATTACCTTCCATAGATCAGGATCTGTTGTTCTAACATAGCTACGCATGCTGTTAAGCCATGAATCAAAGTTGCAGGAGTTGAAAACCGGTTGATAAGCCATAAAAGTAAATCAACCGACAATTCAATGCAACAGACTGAACACACTTAGAAATGCACCAAAGAGACTACAGGATCTACTGCGGATCGTTGGATCCAATGAGGCAGTAACCCGCTCTGATACCACTTGTTGGAATATATGGGTGCAAGGCTGAGATTCAGAGGGGGGGTGAATGAATCTCCATTTAAAAAATACTTCGATTAAAACTATCTCAGATAGATTCGAGCGAAAATAACGCTAAGAGGCTCAGCTAAGCAGATATTCTTTTAAGGTTCACACTCGAACACTTAGCAAGCATCAAACTCTATGTGAAAATCAGGAGCAGCAAGATAGTGACTAGAACTAAGGACTACTGCTGTGAAACCCACTGACTCTATCTCAAGTATTCAACTCAGAAACACCTTCGGTAGGAGCAGATCAAACATATATGATCAAGAGCACATCGTGCTAGACAACGAAACAAATTGCCCCGTGAAGGAGGTAGAAGAAATGGAACAGACGCACAAGTCAAACCACAGTACACAAGATTTTTAGGTGGTTCGGTCAAACACCAGTCTGCCTACATCCACCATGTCGGCCCAGAGAGATGGCGGACAAGAAGGGGGGTTGAATTGTCCCCAAGCCGAGATGGCGGAATTTAAACACTTTCTAAACTAAACACAGCAGAATTAATATTAACTACGTTAAATAGCCTAAACAAACGTGAGATTAAAATCTTCTCTCAAGCTTTCCGATCTCACTCGAATAAACTAGACAATGGATGAAAGAACCTACGCCAAACACGGATTATCGATGTAAGGAACAATTAAAATTAATCCTAACAAGGATAGTGGATGAAGCAATGTGCGATGATGTAGTGAGCAAAGACCTACTAAATTGACCTGAGAAGGGAGATAGAAGAAATGAACAATCACACAGGCAATCACAATAGACACAGAGATTTTTAGGTGGTTCGAGTACACTGCCGTGTCCCCTACGTCCACCCCTCACCGAACCCCGGTGAGGCTTCACTACACGCTACAAAATGTAGCAACACGGGGACGAACCCCAACACCACACACGCTGCTTCCGCAACAATCCACACACACGGGGCCTGGCCCCAAAACGCTGCCACCGCAGCACACACACGACGTCGGGGAACACACCCCGGACACTAAAACCACACGGAGACGCAGCTCCGTCCACACACACAATAATATTCAGAGTTCAACAACATACAAGGATTTACAACATATGCTCACACAAGATTTAGATCAAGAAAACCAACGCAAGGAAGTGGGTAAAAGATACAGAACATTTCCCTTTCGTTTTCCAATAGGTGTATGAAAATCTTCCTTGAAGTTTTCGGTTGGAGAGAAATGAATCTGCAGTAAGATGGAGCACCCGATCGTCTTCCTCGAAGATCCGGGTTTGTCTGCAGCTTCGTCAGCTTGTACTGGATATATCCTTCAAATCCTGGCTCCCATCAAACCTGCATACATCAGAAAATTGATTAACCTCACAAACCCCTCTCCTCTCAACCTTGTGGCAGCACTCCTCCTTCTTCTTCTGCAAAAGAATGGAAAGCATTAGCTCATCTTGTTGCTTAGGATGAAAATCGGAGCACTAATAAGAGGGCAGCAAATAGATAGACAAAAGAACATGTATATGTATATTGCACCTCTTAGATAACCATTCGAAACCTTAAGCAATCTCAAACAAAAGCATATAAGTGAAAGATCAAAACAACTCCCTCGGATTTTCAACGAAATGTTTTGATAGGGAGGTAGGGTGTGCTGGAAAACTGATTCACGGAGTGGGAAGCGGCCAAGCTTGAAGAATGAAACCCCCAAGACATCCGACCACGAAGAGCAGCAACAGCAGCCTTCTGATCGAACCTCAGGCTCGTGGATGATGTCTTCAGCAGCGTCTTCTTCCTCCTCATGTTATGTGTATCGCCCTTCCTCTAGCTTTTACATCCAGATCGTTGTTGAAGAAGCCTTGGAGCTGCAGCCGTCCTCCTGCACACACAAGGGTTAGGAACAACCCGAAATTTCAGATCTAGCCTTTTTCATTAGGGTTTACAACCCAATAGGATGTATATATATGTTTAGGACGGTCAAGAGACAGCCTAGGGATCAGATCCACATTTCCTAGAGTGATTTGGGGCATTTGGACCGGAGTTAGAAGACTTTCGCCGCGCCTATACGAAGGTCATTTTTGATGGCGCCGCCCCGGACCGGAAAGGGTCGACCCTTGGGGTCGACCCTCGAAGAGGGTAAAAGGTTGCCAAAAGCAATGGGTCGACCCTCGTGCCAGCCCATTCTGTTTGGGAAATTTATTTTCAGGGGTCGACCCTTGGGGTCGATCCTCGTGGCAACCAGAGGCCACCCGAAGCCCAAAAATCACTCTGGGACTTAGGGGTCGACCCTTGGGGTCGACCCTTTCAGAGGGGTCGACCCTTTTGCACTAGGTGCACAAATATGCCAAAAACAGACCTTCTGCCTTTAGGGGTCGACCCTATGGGTCGACCCATGCCAGAATGGGTTAGAAAAACACTTCAAACCTCCATGAATCCAAGGGAATAGGGTCGACCCATGCCAGAATGGGTTAGAAAAACACTTCAAACCTCCATGAATCCAAGGGAATAAAAGTGATTAGATGTTACCATAATCCCATGAAGATTAACATGATTTCTTACTCTGAAAAACATAATGAAACAGGAGGTTATATCGAAATCAAAATATTTGGATCATGCATTAACATATGGAGCTAGTTTTGAGACCAAGACCCAAATGACATGAAATATTATTATGAAAGCATTAGAATGAGGCACATAAATACTTTGAACACACTTTCATCTCAAGAATATGCATAAGACACTTTGAAACCATTCAGTCCTCAACTAACAAATGAAGTCAATTGAGAGCACGATTAATGAATCAATCCCAATCTAGGCACATGGAAATTCACTTCCAACTCATGAATACTTACCATGGATTCAAGGGTAGTAACCAAGAGTTGAGGCTTACCATTGACTCCAAAGAAGTTTTTGCAAAGTGGAACCTATATATTATATCAAAGTATTGATCATGCATTTGAAAGGACATTTTCAATACAAATCAATCAAATCTCATGTGAATTCCAACTTCAGTCCAAAGCAACATTTACCCAGTCATCTGAGAGCATTTAGATCCATTGAGCCATGATCTTGCATGAGTGAAGGGAAGATGATGATCCGTTCAATAAAGACATACAATGAAATGGAAATGATTTTACATAATGCCATGCAACCAATTCATATCAATGAATACTCAATGAATCCACACTAATATGGGCAAAAGAACAAGAACATTAGTCTCAACATTCCCACACTAAGACATGCATGAAAGCGCATGCATTCTCCCCCTGTAGCAGTACCTGCAAAGCAAGATATCAACATGTGAGTTCGTTTATGACGAAGACGTTTTCCACTAATCAAGCACACAATATTTCACACAATACATTGTGATCATCAAAACCATTATCAAAGATAAAGAGGGAGAGATATGAACCCAACAATCTCCCCCTTTTTGATGATGACAATATATTGTGGCCTTCAAAAACTCTCTCCCCCTTTGACATTATCAAAAAGCGGGGAACCAAGGAGAACAGATGGGAAAGTTTAACCAGAGGTAGATGGATATATAAAGACTGTGGTGCACGAACCCAGCAATGGACCTCCCATGAAGGGGAGGTGTGACAACCATGAATTCTAAGCAAGATGTTGGAATTGGAAGAGCAATATGCAAGATGACAAAAGCATATGCAAATGTTCAATCTTTTTTTTTAATTTTGCGCAAAGTTGATGAACAAAGAGATGACATTTGACGTGCAATATGCAATATGCAATATGCAATATGATGGAATGAAATATGGCATGAACACAAATGATCAAGCAGTCAAACACTCAAGCATGCATAATTAAGTGTGGAATCAAGCTAGTAGTAGATAAGATCACAAGAAAATCGCCCTCTTTACAATGCAAGAAATACAGTCTGGACAAGACTATTCTCTCCCTTGAAACAATACAATGCTCCTTGTTCAGAAAGAAACAAGACTTTCAAAAATGTAAGGTGAGAGGTATGTCAAGAATAAATTTAGGAGGGTTGACATGGCAACATGCAGAATACAGGTTCTTTCAAAGATAATTCAGCAAATAGCGTGAGCAGGATCTGAGCAGATGGGATCGAATTTCCAAAACACAACATTTGAGAAGAAAATATTTTCAGTGAGGTACCCATTCCATATATCCATGTTTAAGTTGCAGACTCTTCTATTATAAAAGCTTATGAAGTTACTTTAATTGACAGGCATGGTTTAAGAGTGATGTATACAAGGTTTGTCAATGAGATTCAATACTCATATCTGAAACAATATTTTAATAAAAATGAACCAATTGCTCATATAACTTTCTAGTTCAGCCTCCTTCCATCTTACTCAATTAATTTCAATGACTCCTTTAGGAGTTACACAAAGTAGTATTGAGATTAAACAATTGTGAATGCATCTGAAATTGACATTGCTTCCAAAAAAATTTCTGATACACACATTTTTCATATTTTTGCTTTTGAACATCAATTTATTTTTCAATGAACAAGTTTGGTTAATCAACACCTTTTTACATGAGGCACAACACGTCTTAGGTGAAATGACCCAGTTACTCAGTGTAATAACCGTATTGCCTCTCAATTAAGAGAACAAAGTTAGCATTAGAAGTATCTTTTTACGTGAGGAGACACCTTGGTTAGAGGCAGGAATCCCCAGTTACTCAATACGGTCATGCCATTGCTCTGTCAAATTTTCATACAATTTTCAGCAGAGGTAACTATGGCACTTCATGACATGGGTTTACTCCATTTCTTGATAGAGGAACCAGTTTCTTAGTGACCAAAATCATTGCTCCGTCCATAACTTTCTTTAAGATAAAACTCAGGCAAATTAAATGTTTAAGAACAATACGGACATTATGTATCTCAACCAAAGAAGAACATGGTGTTAACTTTTCAGATTTCAAGAAGGTCTTGCATGAATTTACATGAGACAGTCAGTTAAGATTTATTAAAAAGTTGATTCAGATATTTTCAAGTCCTTCAAATTCAAACTTAGGAATACATTAGACTTAAACCAATTCAAATCAACAACATTCTTAAACCTGTATAATAGAAGATTCTCCATAAGAGATGATTTCAGATTTATAAAATTGTGCACAAACTGATATCTCTTCAATTCTCAGTTCAATCAACATCTTGACAGTGACATTCAGCAGCAGAGACATTAACAAGCATGCATAGAAAGTGAATGAATTTGAACTCATGCTTGTGGCAGATATGATCAACATGCATCAGACAGATTTTCAGAAAAACCAATGGCAGTGAATCAATGTAGTTTAGGAATCAATAACAAAGTCTGGAATCCAGTCAGACCAACTTGACAGTTGTGGCAGGGATGAGTTTCAAAGATAAGCTGGCAAAAGATGTTGCAGCTACCTAGACAGAGGAATTTGAGTCAATGAGAGATTGATGAATTCAAAATCCTCCCCCTGCCTATATGCATTGAACCGACTCCTTTTGGAGTTTTTCAAAATAAATGATATGCAATGCAGCTCACTACATGTATACATATGCAATGACTTTCCTAGAAGCATTACATGCACATGAGAGGTATGAACATTATGGAGGGACAGCCAGACTCCCCCCTAAATATGTCATGTAACAAACATGTCCAAATCAGTGCAAGTTCATCTAGCATGATGAAGAGACATAGAAGAATATATATGCGGCATGCATTGAGATGAATGTTTCACACAGGTTGATTACCGGTACGTGGCGGAGTCAAAGGTCCAAGGACCCTACTCACGCATAAGGATGGCTTCCAAGTGAATATAATCCACCTTTCCACTAACATCATTTTATAAACCGGTTAATCATGGTGTTCAAGCACACAAGTATGCAAAGATGTGTATGACATGTGCAATGTACAACATTTAAGAACTAAAGATATTCACAAAATATAAAACAGCTCCAAACACAATGTTTACCTTTTCAAATTTTTCAAATGAACCTGAACAGATGAATTCTTAGAATCAAACTGTTTTCTTTCTTGCCTTGAGAAGCCTTTATTTATCGACATCTTCATTGTCCTCAAGGCACCCTGCAAAATAAATTCTCATTTTGGACATTTGGGTACCCAAGCCATCTTGGATCCCGAGGGATTAGTTCTAACATGAGAAAATGTATTCTTTTTATTTTTCCTCTCATACCATTCATCATCGGCCCTCATCATGGTACAATCATCTATTGAATGTCCATTCAGGCCACGATAGAAACAATGAGAAGATTTTCTTTTCATGAACCAGTTATCTTTTTCCATTAAGGAACATGTATTCATTACATGTCCACGTTCACCACAATAATGACATGAAGGTTTTCTTTTTACAGGCCACTAATCATCATTTTTCTTCATAAAATAATTTTCCATTACGTGGCCATGCAAACCACAATAGAAACAATAAACAGTGAAATTTTTCTTCTTTGATTTTTCAGAATTTTTAGAATCATCAACAATTTTCATTTGTGACTTCATTGCCTCATTGTCATCAAATTTCATTAAAGAGCAATCATACATATCATGGCCAAATTTGCCACAATAAAAACATGAAACATTCCTTCTTTTTCTTGGAACATGAGCAAACTCAGCAATGTAGGATTTTTCATGCTCACAATGACAATCAATGATATTTTTCTGTTTTTCATTTTCTTCATCACTCAAGCACATGGACTCATTCAAATTCTTGATCTCATCTTTCAATGATGAAATGTGCACTTCACAATTGGCAAGCTGTTCTTCACACAATGTAAGTTTATCATTCAACAGAGAATTGATGGATTTATAGCTTGCAATTTCTTGTTCCATAGCATGAATGTTTTCATTGTCATCAACAATCACTTGTTTTCCTTTTCCAAACCTGTTGAGTTTATCAACCAACAAATTGTTTTGATGATTTAACTTCTCAATTTCTTCAGCAAGTCTTGCATTTTGAATAAGTTCATCAAGTAAGAATTGATCACTATCTGAACAGCTCAACTTTTCTTTAGGTCCTTTTTCAACGTTTTCAAATTCTAAAATTTTAGCCATCAAACTTTCATTTTCAGTTTTCAGAATTGAAATAGTTTATTTATGCATATCAATATCATATGACCACCTTCCATTCAAGTTCCTAAGCTCAGAACATTTTTCACATGACGAATCAACGACACAAGAGTTTTCAACTTCAGAACATTTAGTACATGGTGACTTAACATGCGATGAATCATCAAATTTCTTTTTCAGTTTCCTATTTTCAGATTTTAATGCTTTGTATCTGTCAAACAGTTCATCATATGCATTCATCAACTCATCATAACTAAGTTCATCTTCTTCCTCAGAGTCGGAGTTTACCTCAGAGTTTTCCTCGCTATGGCCTTCATTTTCTTTGTTTGCCACGAGGCACTCACCATTCCAGCTTTCTTCTTGGGCTTCGCTTAGCCCATCCAAGATCTCTTTGGCTGACCTACAAGATGAAATGAAGGGATATACGTCAGTGTTCACTGCAGCCTTAAGAGTGTTCAAAATAAAAAGATTATCAGAATCCTTTTTCTTGTCCTCATCGGTCCACTTTGACTTATCTTTTGGTAGACCATGAGGACCGTGAGTCATTAAGTTAAAAAGCTTTGGATTAGTACCAGAAATCCAAACACACAATTTTTCAAGCCATGATGCAAAATTAAAACCATCAAAGATAGGAACCGAATTCAAACTAGCCATCATGAAAAAGATCTTTTCTCTTAGACCGTGAGGTCCGTAGAATAAAAATCAGAGACTGGGCTCTGATACCAATTGTTGGCCCAGAGAGATGGAGGACAAGAAGGGGGGTTGAATTGTCCCCAAGCCGAGATGGCGGAATTTAAACACTTTCTAAACTAAACACAGCAGAATTAATATTAACTACGTTAAATAGCCTAAACAAACGTGAGATTAAAATCTTCTCTCAAGCTTTCCGATCTCACTCGAATAAACTAGACAATGGATGAAAGAACCTACACCAAACACGGATTATCGATGTAAGGAACAATTAAAATTAATCCTAACAAGGATAGCGGATGAAGCAATGTGTGATGATGTAGTGAGCAAAGACCTACTAAATCGACCTGTGAAGGGAGATAGAAGAAATGAACAATCACACAGGCAATCACAATAGACACAGAGATTTTTAGGTGGTTCGGGTACACTGCCGTGTCCCCTACGTCCACCCCTCACCGAACCCCGGTGAGGCTTCACTACACGCTACAAAATGTAGCAACACGGGGACGAACCCCAACACCACACACGTTGCTTCCGCAGCAATCCACACACACGGAGCCTGGCCCCAAAACGCTTCCACCGCAGCACACACACACACGACGTCGGGGAACACATCCCGAACACTAAAATCACACGGAGACGCAGCTCCGTCCACACACAAAATAATATTCAGAGTTCAACAACATATAAGGATTTACAACATATGCTCACACAAGATTTAGATCAAGAAAACCAACGCAAGGAAGTGGGTAAAAGATATAGAACATTTCCCTTTCGTTTTCCAATAGGTGTATGAAAATCTTCCTTGAAGTTTTCGGTTGGAGAGAAATGAATCTGTAGTAGGATGGAGCACCCGATCGTCTTCCTCGAAGATCCGGGTTTGTCTGCAACTTCGTCAGCTCATACTGGATATATCCTTCAAATCCTAGCTCCCATCAAACCTGCATACATCAGAAAATTGATTAACCTCACAAACCTCTCTCCTCTCAACCTTGTGGCAGCACTCCTTCTTCTTCTGCAAAAGAATGGAAAGTATTAGCTCATCTTGTTGCTTAGGATGAAAATCGCAGCACTAATAAGAGGGCAGCAAATAGATAGACAAAAGAACATGTATATGTATATTGCACCTCTTAGATAACCATTCGAAACCTTAAGCAATCTCAAACAAAAGCATAGAAGTGAAAGATCAAAACAACTCCCTCGGATTTTCAACAAAATGCTTTGATAGGGAGGTAGGGTGTGCTGGAAAACTGATTCACAGAGTGGGAAGCGGCCAAGCTTGAAGAATGAAACCCCCAAGACATCCAACCACGAAGAGCAACAACAGCAGCCTTCTGATCGAACCTCAGGCTCGTGGATGATGTCTTCAGCAGCGTCTTCTTCCTCCTCCTGTTATGTGCATCGCCCTTCCTCTAGCTTTTACATCCAGATCGTTGTTGAAGAAGCCTTGGAGCTGCAGCCGTCCTCCTGCACACACAAGGGTTAGGAACAACCCGAAATTTCAGATCTAGCCTTTTTCATTAGGGTTTACAACCCAATAGGATGTATATATATGTTTAGGACGGTCAAGAGACAGCTTAGGGACCAGATCCACATTTCCTGGAGTGATTTGGGGCATTTGGACCGGAGTTAGAAGACTTTCGGCGCGCCTATACGAAGGTCGTTTTTGACGGCACCGCCCCGGACCGGAAAGGGTCGACCCTCGAAGAGGGTAAAAGGTTGCCAAAAGCAATGGGTCGACCCTCGTGCCAGCCCATTCTGTTGGGGAAATTTATTTTCAGGGGTCGACCCTTGGGGTCGACCCTCGTGGCAACCAGAGGCCACTCGAAGCCCAAAAATCACTCTGGGACTCAGGGGTCGACCCTTGGGGTCGACCCTTTCAGAGGGGTCGACCCCAGGGGTCGACCCTTTTGCACTGGGTGCATAAATATGCCACATGCCAGAATGGGTTAGAAAAACACTTCAAACCTCCATGAATCCAAGGGAATAAAAGTGATTAGATATTACCATAATCCCATGAAGATTAACATGATTTCTTACCCTGAAAAACATAATGAAACAGGAGGTTAGATCGAAATCAAAATATTTGGATCATGCATTAACATATGGAGCTAGTTTTGAGACCAAGACCCAAATGACATGAAATATTATTATGAAAGTATTAGCACGAGACACATAAATGCTTTGAACACACTTTCATCTCAAGAATATGCATAAGACACTTTGAAACCATTCAGTCCTCAACTAACAAATGAAGTCAATTGAGAGCACGATTAATGAATCAATCCCAATCTAGGCACATGGAAATTCACTTCCAACTCATGAATACTTACCATGGATTCAAGGGTAGTAACCAAGAGTTGAGGCTTACCATTGACTCCAAAGAAGTTTTTGCAAAGTGGAACCTATATATTATATCAAAGTATTGATCATGCATTTGAAAGGGCATTTTCAATACAAATCAATCAAATCTGTTCCAACTTCAGTCCAAAGCAACATTTACCCAGTCATCTGAGAGCATTTAGATCCATTGAGCCATGATCTTGCATGAGTGAAGGGAAGATGATGATCCGTTCAATAAAGACATACAATAAAATGGAAATGATTTTACACAATGCCATGCCACCAATTCATATCAATGAATACTCAATGAATCCACACTAATATGGGCAAAAGAACAAGAACATTAGTCTCAACATTCCCACACTAAGACATGCATGAAAGCGCATGCATTCTCCCCCTGTAGCAGTACCTGCAAAGCAAGATATCAACATGTGAGTTCGTTTATGACGAAGACGTTTTCCACTAATCAAGCACACAATATTTCACACAATATATTGTGATCATCAAAACCATTATCAAAGATAAAGAGGGAGAGATACGAACCCAACACACCCCTCACTCAACCCGAGTGAGGATTCCCTTGACAAAGCAAGACGCAGACTCAGTCTGCAACAGACGCTGCCAAACAGCTTGAACTGAGGAAGACAAATCCCTCAACACTGATGTTGCAACCCACAGGATCAGCACCCACTGCTACCGCAGTGACCGGAGAGTCCAACTCTCCCTACTCCTGCAACCGCAGAAAGAACCGTGAGCAACACCCAATTGCCCACAACCGGAGGACCAATCCTCCCTTCCTCCAAACTGGAGGGGAACCGGAGATAAATCTCCCTTCTTCTGCTACCGCAGAAGGGACATGAGCAGCAACCCACTGCTCACCAAAACCCAGAGGACTAGATCCTCTCTTCCTCTGAATCCACAGAGGGAAACCGTGAGTGACACTCAGTCACTCACAACTGGAGACCTAAGTCTCCCTTCTCCTGAACACCCAGGAGGAGCCCCGATCCCTAAACAGAGTATCGAAAGAACGCCAAAGTAATGAAACGATAACGAACAAAAAAGGTAAAATGGAAACAATAAACTATAGCTCCAAGGAGCAGGTTGACTCTGGATTTGATCCACGAGACCAATCTTCAACCAGATCTTCAATTAAAGGCTTGGCTGGATCACTCCTTCTCACTCTTTTCTGCTCTTCCTAACACGCTCTATTCTCAGATGGGATCTTCGCACACACGAGCTCTTTCCTTTTCTCTCCTCTCACTCTCTTCCTTCTCTTTTCTTTTCTTCTGTCTTCCTTTTGTTCTTGATGGCTCTCTTCTTCGGTTGGCGGCCAACTCCTTCTCTTCTGAGACGATGCCATCTATTTATCTCCAGCACAGGGTATCGGATTTTACAGACAGCGAATCATATAAATCCACATGGCGTTGAGAATATTCCTTAATCATTGGTCTCTCAGAGACCCTGCCACGTAGACATGACTTTTCGCGCCAATCTGGGATCACGTGCCCATCATTAGGTAACCTGGAATTGCGTGCCAATACTTGGTTCGAGGTCACGTGCCTTGAGTATCCACGCTAGCCTTTGATTATTGTTGCTGTCATTATGATGCTTGCTGAAATGCCAACCTCAGTGGCTTAATGGCTTTTGCTCCTTCAACTTGTATCTCTACTGTTGCTGCCTAAATGTTTACTCAGGCATTTCATCAATCACTTTGTTAACAACATCAAGAAGCTTGGTCAACTTCACATTAGTCAGACATTCAACTCAGAGCCATATAAAATGATGCATATGCATTAAGGTGATGAATGAGAACAGGAACTAATGAAGATGCCAGCCTTAATGATGCACAGGTGGACCTGACATGAAAGGATGCACAGACGTTGTAATGGTGTATGCAAACATGCACAGACTTTGTATGTGCATGGACTTGAAATATGAATGTTCTGCAAATGCCTTGGTGAAAAGACAATGATGCACAGACTTTAACAACACTAGATAATGCATGTGTAGACCTGGCAAGACTACATGTGTCGAGACTCACATGTGCTCAGACCTAGATAGCACCGCATGCACCGACCTACCAATGCCATTTGCAAACGAGCACAAACCTTACAATGACATCATGATAATATGCACAGACTTTGAACATCGAAGCAAAAATTGCACCGACCCTGGAGACTCATGTGCACAGACTTTGCGTGAAAGAGGAAAACATGCACCGAACCTGCAACATGCATGGGCCAAACGGTGCACCGACTTTGGACGATGAAGCAGAAATGTGCACAGACCATATTGGTCACTAGCATCGACCTTAGTATGATGTGCACAGACTTAGTGTGTGGAAGAAAAAACTAGCACCGACCTTCATTCTGTGAACAGTAACTAGCGTCGACCTTCATTCTGTCAATACTCAAGTAGCATCGACCTTCATTCTATGAACAGTAACTAGCGTCGACCTTCATTCTGTCAATACTCAAGTAGCATTGACCTTCATCCTATGAACAGTAACTAGCGTCGACCTTCATGTGCATTTGTTCTACACTTGCGAAGGGTGCATCGACTTTCTGCTGTGCTGGCTGAAATGTGCTCGGACCTTGGTCTATGCACAGTCAGATACATCAACCTGCTCTTTCAGCTTTTCTGATTTTTTATTGACTTGACACTTGACCTTTGACCCTAGCTCAGTTGCCTTTGACTTATTGACCATTGACTTCTGACCGGATGCTTAGTTTCTCCTTTTCTTTCCTTTTGTTCACTGATCCACCTTTTGATCATTCTTTAGATCATGTTCTTACTGAATGTACATGCTTTGCATACATAATAGAATCATGGTTATCGAAGCAAGTATAACATAGGAGTTCTTATTCATATTAAGAAATGAACAAGATGACTCATAGTGGTTAATATCATCAAAACCACAGGGGCACAACAAAACTTTCGAAATGTAGCCAAGAATTTGGAAGAATGTGGGTGTAGGCATATTAAGCTGGAATGTGTTTGAAGGATAGGTGGTTAGAAGACATAGTGGGTTCTGTCAAGCCAAGCGAGAAAATTACAGATGTTGGGGCTCTCAGATGATTTTGTGCCTGAGAATCAACAGAGACAAACCCACTATGTTTGGGGTTAACATAGGTCAGAGCAGCTTGATAGAGCTAATATTATTTGTGGGTCACAGAATCTTTCCAATTACTTATGTTGGAAATATTCCAGAAGTGAGAGGAGAAAGAGGGGACATGCAGGAGCGAGACAAACACAGGAGAGGAGACTGCACGCTCAATTTCACGACTGCCAGACCTCTCTGTTTTTAATATATTAACCACAGTCAAACATCAGACATGAAGAGAAATATACCCTTGCTACAATAGCCTGATCAGGGGCATACTGGACAAAAACCATTACAACCAACCAACGTAAGCAGGATCGCAGATAGGGCTCGGATCGGGGGCCCGGAACCCAAGCCGGATCGGCTGGATCGGACAATCCGAGCCCGATCCGTATGCAATCCTGGTGAGCCTGTTTACTGTTTGAGCCTTTGAGGTTATGGTATGCACAAAGGTTTAAATGGACTTCAATATAAATTACCATTCACTTTACCTTTTGCACTTGACCTGAGAGTCTCTGATCAAAGACCTTCACAGTTCGCAGCCCTACCTTATAGGTGGAGCAGAACAGAGGAGGAGGATGACATCGACGGCGGTGTCGATGGCCACAGCGCGTCAGGATGGTGGCATCGGCCGATTCAGGTCGATCCTAGGCCAACCCCAGCAATCCCACTGATCCCCAATGAGAATTGGGGATCGAGGGATAGCGGCTGGGTCGGATTGGCCCAAAACCGATTGGATCGGCCGATCCGGGCCAATCCGATCCGATCCTATCTTCCTCGCAATCAACAAACAATAAAAAACCTAAACACCCCTCAACATATGGATCACCAATATTGGGTCTGGATCCACATGCGAGAGAGGTCAACCTCTTCCTACACTCCCCGTCAAGCTGAACATAGATGTCAATCATGCGCAGCTTGGCCAGAGCTGAAACAAACTGTTCTATGGTGAATCCTTTTGTAAACACATCAGCTACCAGACCTTCAGAATGAATGCAAACTCGTCAGCTGGAGTCTCTCTTTGGTTTGCAATCTATGTTCCCTACACATTTTGTAATCCAAGGCAAACTAAAGAATGTAGAACCTTGCCTTAGAAAGCCCAAGTAATAGTTAAACAGGTACAAGAACATGTCCGGGCACACATCCATGCACCCTGTTCAGACACATTTCTGGACCACACTGCCCCCTGCCACCACTTTTCCTTTTTCCTGGAAAGTGCTTTTCTGGACTCCATGAATCAAATAAAAAGGTGAAAATGGCCTAAATAGACTATAAATACACGGACATCACAAAGCCATATTAAAAAAGGTGATCGACAAAGATAACTTGCATGCAAACAAGAAAACATTAATTCCCCTTTACCTATAACATGCATTTATACAACTTTTTCCTACACAAGACTTTAACATCAATACTTATTACACTTCAGGAAAGCAATCTGATGAAAAATGGAAATCTCCAGGCGCCATACCTTTAATTACTTGACCACTACCAAGCTCAAACTCAATGGGATCACCTCTCTCAAAGCTGGAATCAAAAACTGTGCCATCTGTGAGTGAACCCTGTCAATAAGTTACGATTCATTAAGATAAAAGTTGCAAAAGAAAAATATCAATTCTCAGATAATCAACCAAAAATAAGTCCCAAAATCCCACATGCAACTAGATAGTTAAATTCACAATACTGTTGAACTAGGGGTAACTAGATGACCATACTACACCAGCAAATCATAAATATAATGACTTTGGGGAAATTGATTCCAATCGAAGTACTCGGAGAAAGATTCCAACAAAATGCACAATTATACTACCACAAAGGTTCACCAAATTCTTTGTCTTATTGGACTCAAACTACAAGGTCCTTGTAAGAAATAGAAAATTGAGCAATAAATTTATGCCTCAATGTGTAAATAACAAAACAGCTCAAGAGATATATGTAGGAGAACAATAATTTATGCATCACAACATGAGGTTAAATGGTCAACATATTCCCTTGCCATGAATAAAGTGCCAAAAGAATCTCATTACTACTATTATCACCTTTTCTGGAAAGTGGATAGTACTGCCATTTCATTAGTGAACAAAAGGGAGATAAGTATAAAATAAAAAAACTCTCCAGAGATCTCTACCTGAACTTGCTAGTATATCCCCAATACCAAGCATGTATTAGGACTCGTACCTGCACAATCTGTCCCAAAGAGCAATGCTCTGCCATTTTCTTTTTATAAAGTGCAAGCCACTCTACAATTTTGTCTGGAAATAAAGGAAACAGCCCATCAATAGAGTCGTAGACCCACTATACCTTTTAAGAATCCTATTGTTCCTTGTTCCCTTGAGAGCCCAAAGTCTGGCATGCATTATTAGCTACCATGTCTTTTTCTCCCATGATAGACTAGCCTCTGGCCCATAGTTGATCAACATGTTGACACTCTCTCACTTCAAACAAAAGAGAAAGAAAGAAAGAGAAAAATCATGTCAACACTCTCTGGTGGATGCCACCTTCACAGCAATACTTGGGAAGTCTGCCTTGAATAAAGGATACCTCAAATACCACATTTCACTTGCAAACAGAACCCATTATTGGCTTCACACATCCTCCAAAAATAAAGAAAATTATGATCACTGAATAAACATTAAAAAAATACTGGCATTGTCCTTTCCATTTCAATAGCTTTCAGAAGTTCCTCATGCAGAAAGCTGAGTCGGCGCATAGACTCCAGTTTGCATGTGGAGATTGCATGTCTGGATCCACCTGGTGACACCCTATGCATGCATCATTCCTGAATGCTCAACCATTTCATCCCATCCCTGTCTAATATGCACCAATGGTTTTGATACTCAGCCTGATGCAGCCAAGTCTCATTGACATGGCTGCAGCATGAAGGGGCTGGGTGTCTCCTACGAAGGTTTGCATCAACTTTGCCTCCAAAATAAGAAAGAATTCCTGACTAATAGAATGTGGTATCAGCCAGAATTAAGGAATACATAGCCCTAGGTGAGAACTTCAGCATAACATTAAGATAAGTGTACCCCACATACAAACAAATCATAGGACGTAGTCGGTTACTAAGGGAGAAGAGGATTTAACTCACAGCAGAGCACAATATATGTTGGTAGATAAAATTTATATACCACCAAGGACTTCCACTTCCAAATCAAAGCAAAAACATTAGGAGAAGCTACATTTTTAACGAAAGATAAACAAAACATCATCGTAAGATCAGTGATAGTAAAAAAAGACCCTGATTGCTTTAAGAAATTTGCAATCTCAAAATTGAATGGGCATTATCACTTACACGGTAGTGTACTTTGACTCTGTCACCCTTATGGGCCTGGATATTGCAAGATTCCGGCTTGTGCTGCAACAAGAACAGCAATAAGATCTAAGGGTGATTAAAACAGTTTGCAAGATTTCTCTAAGAATCAACATCACATCTTCCAAATTACTGATTAATGTACACACATCAGCCTTCTGGAATGCAAAAATTATAGCTGTACAAGAGAAAATATGAAGAAAGATTTTGATAAATCATCACGAGCACTAGTCAATCTATAGCCAGCAGATCTGGCCATTCATGGAGTGCCAGTAAAATGGACAACCAGACCTGGATATGGGCCAGGCCAATCCTAGCCAAATCCCAACAAAAATCAGTTTAGAATTGGCATGAACTGAGTGATCCATTCTTGTCCTGTTCAGCCAGATATACCCCACTTTAACCAGTTTTAAATCCTAGGCTAACATTTGATCACAAGTTATGCAACATCAATGCAAGTATGCAGGAAAGCAAGCCTCTATGCAATTCCATGTTTACAACATCCACATCTTAAAACCAAATAACATCTGCCGAACACTTTCCCCCTTTCTTCACATATTTCTGTTAAACGTGCAAGACAGGATGAGACAAGAAGTCTTAAAGCAGTTGTATTGATTACCAAACATCAGTGCCTTAAGTAGTAATAGGATCCATCCAAAGTGTTGACAATTGTCACAAAGCTGCATACACCAGAAATGGCATTCCCAATGATCGACCAGCAAGTACAAGTTATTTATCATTCTTAAGGATGGGAACACCGTCATTTGTAGCATCATTAGATCTCTAATGTGATAATATATCTTCTTTAAGTGGCTCGAGTGTGATAAACATTAATTTCCTTATCTTGTTTTGTTTGAACCTTACCCCTAAATAAGAACGAGACACTGGCCTTAGGCCTGTAAAATAAACGAAAAGTGTATGTATGATTATGGTTTCTGTCCAAGATAGGACCACGAAGAATAACCTCTAACATGCAGTGTTTATTTTTACATTGATAGTCCCCTACAAAACAATAGGTACGAAAACAAGAACCATGTAGACGTGCTCATCATGGAAACCAACATGGCGCACAGATCTAAAAGTGAAGAAAGCTGAATTAAGGGAAACGAATTGCTGGCCGAGACAATTATCAGCGCGCTCCTCCAACGGAAGACATTTCTGCTTAGCTAATATTATATAGATAATATTATAAATTTCCTTACCCTCCGGTCCTTCTCCTGGCGCCACAGTTTCACGAGTGTAACATAGGATCAACACTAATAAACAACCCCCCACCCGCAAGAACCCAAATCCAAAATTTTAGTTTTTCCATTTCTTTCTTCTTGTTTTCCATACCTTCACTCCTATCTGCAGCTCCGTCACGTCGGCTGAGTTCTTTGCAGAAACTGGCAGGAAAAAAAATAGCAAAATCCATAAATAATCACAGTAGACTCAACGGATCGATGAGATCCAGAAGACTAGAAAACAAAAAACTACAAATCGGGAGAGAGAGAAGCGGGGAGAGCGCACCGAGTGGAGCAAGAACGGCGGCGAGGAGGAGAAGGCACAAGGCTAGCTTTCCCATGGTGGGCTCGCCCACTATTCCCTTCTCTCCCAGGTCGTCAGACGCGCGGTTGTTTCCCCCCGCAAGTCGACGCGCTCGCTCTCTTCAGGTCTGCTTCTGCTATGCCTCCGTTCCGGATCGGCGAGTGAAGTGTCTCTTATTTATCGGAGCACGTGACGTCATAATATTTTATTGCCGCCAATCACGTTGAGGACGTGGGGGACGGTCGGCTGACTCAATTGAGATAGACAATACTCTCGATATTCATTTCTTTTTTGAATTTTTAAAAATATTATTAATTTATTAAAATATTATCAAAATATAAAGCCAAAAGATATTTTCCAACCAAATTATACGCATTCATGGTGCAAAGTGTGTTCTTTGTATTGCATTAGAGCGAAAGAATGGACAGAGTTGATTTGTGACGTCAATGCTCTTAACTCTCTTATTTTTTATTTTTAAGAGTTTATTTACTATATTTGTACATCTATTTTATTATCCATTTTCAAATAAATGTACTTTGTATCAAAACAGGGGATTTTTAGAAGAAAAATGTGTATTACATATTAGAGTCACATATTTTGATCGAAAAAGATACGTATATATACGGGTATGAAATATTTTGGTTTAAAGTATCTTTTGATAAATATTGAATAAATTAGAATTGTTTTTGAAAATACAATCTACACTTTTTACATTAAATTTAATGTTAAAAATATTAATTTTATTTATGTTTGGAGAGGGGTAAAATCAGCAGCCCAAAAACATGTGGCCCAGAGCCGCCCAATAAGGTCCATCCTGACCCAAATAGGCCGGACTCCCCAAGTGATAGTCTCATTTAAGGGGGTCCACTTATTATGAAGTCCAAACCGCTCGATCCAAATACTTCCTATGCGGCCTCCAGGCCGGGAAGTTCGAGTAACGGTTGCCCAGGAAAAGCCCAAACGGCGCCCAAGCAGAGCTGGTTGGAGAAGGGGGCCAGCATCCCCTGAATACTCTCTAAACGGCCGCTCGGAAGCCTAAGCGGCAATCGACTAACAACGCCCCATCGCTCGGGATAAGCCTGGGTGCTCCCCAGAAGGGCACCCCAAGCTCGGATCTCCAACGACAGCTAGGGATACCCTCGGAGCAACTCGCCGAGCTGGGTACTCTTACGTTGGAGGGAGTTGATAACATCTGGGCCCTTATCCAGGCGAACGTTACGCTGCCGCCCAAGAGTGGGAAACTCAAGGGGATAAGGGATGGCAAGAGTCCTCAAGTGCTGAAGAGCCCTCGGCAAGGACGTAACGTCCCCTTCGTCTCTCAAGCTTCCTTAACTACGGAAAGGGAGCAAGTGACTATATAAACTCAAAGGAAACTCTCCAGAAAGGTAAGCAAGTCTGAGCACTCTAAGCCACGCTATTGGTGGAGAGAGATCTCGTGCCCATCTCTTTCCTCCTCCCACACTTCTCCCACCTACGCTATATCGATTTGCTGACTTAGGCATCAGAGGATTTTCCCTGGGGTCATAACCTGGGGCTCCTCTGATCCGTTTCCTACCTTGCAAAATCCTCGCTGGTGGCGGCGATCAGGGATCGTACGGCTTAGACTTCGGCACGAGATCACGCCTCTTCATCTGGCGCCGTCTGTGGGAAACGAGCAAAGAGCCAATATGGTGTGAAGAAGTTCCAGTAGGAGAAATACCGGCAACAAAGGGAAGGCACGGGCGGCTGGGGGAGGGGAACCTGTGCCCTCTCACTCTGCTACGGGCCCCCTCTCCAACACCAACAATCAAGCTAACGCCCTACCTCTGTCGGCCACGGGGGGACAGCCCCATCCTGGGAACCCAGACACCCTCCAGACCCTCAACGCTAAACTGGATATCCTCGTCGACTTGATGAGGACCCAGGAGGCCAGGGAGGGGAAGTCACGGCTTCCCCGGACGAGTCCCCCCCGTGCAGAAGCCTCCAGGCTGACGGCCATAGGCCGTTTTACTCTCCAAGGCGGACGACTCATCCGGCATGGGCCCGGCGGGCCCTCACAACCTCCGCCCCCGGAACAAGAAGCATCCTCCAATCCGCGGGGAAAGAAATTCGGGCTACCTCCATAGCACACGGAAGCAGACGCTCCCGCCGAGGAGCGACGGGGCAACAGTCGGGGAAGTACTCACAGCCCCCAGGCTCCGCCCCGGCGTCAGTCAGAGCTGTCCCTCCGTCTGTAAGACTTCGAGCGGCGCTTCGCCGAGCAGGAGCACGCCCTCCACGTCCTACAAAAGAGTTCTACAAAGGATGACAAGGAGCAATCCCCGTTCTCCGACCATATTTTGAAGGCAGAGATCTCACCACGAGTTTCCCTGCCCACCTTCAAATCTTACGACGGCCAAGGTGACCCGGCCGACCATTATGATAGCTTCGACGCTCTAATGACCCTGCACGGGACGTCCGACGCTGTCAAGTGCCGAGCATTCATGACCAATCTGGTCTAGGCCGCTCAAGCCTGGTTCCGAGCACTCGCCCCCGGAAGCATCCTCAACTTCCGACAATTCGGGCGACTCTTCAAAGAAAGCTTCGCCGGCAACGGCCCTCCAAGGTCGATCGCGGGACTATTGTCACTCAAGCAGGCACAGGGGAAAAAGCTGCGGGCTTACATCAAGCGCTTTAAGTCGGAAGCCATGCGTATCCCCCGCCTGGATGTGGCCTCAGCCATTACCGCGTTGATCGGAGGCACTCGAGACAAAAACCTCCGGCGAGAACTAGTACTTCATCCTCCCTCCTCTCTCGCCGACTTGGTGACCCTGGCTCTGTGCCATGCAGAGTGCGAAGAGGTCCTCAACGCGTGTCGAGACCCGACAAGCTTGGGGGGCGAGAAGGAGAAAAGAAGCAACCGTCTGAGTAAGGATCGGGCTAGGGGAAGCGGAGGAACCAAGATGGACACCATAGGGAGCCTCCGCACAAGTTCGAGCGGTACACTCCTTTGTCCACCCCCGTCTATGAAATATATCAAGAAATTAAGGACTCATGCCTTCTGCACTGACCCGATCCAATGAAAGCTGATCCCAGACATCGCAGTCGTCAAAAGCATTGTCAGTTTCACGATGACCACGGTCATCACACTCGTGACTGTCAGTAGCTCAAGGACGAGATCGAGAGCCTCATCCGCCAAGGACACCTCTCTCAATATGTGTCTGAGCAACGGGAGGATCGCGGAGTCCCCCTAGAAGAGATTGATAATCTCCCCCGTGGAGTCCACATCAACGTTATCTCGGGGGGGTCAGCCTCGAGAGTGGATAGCAGTCGAGGGAGAAAGCGTCACGCCGAGCGAGCCAGTAGGGCTTCCGAGCCCCCCAAAGCTCCGCCGGCAAGCGAACAACAAGTCCTGGTGCTCTCCGACCAAGACCTGGAAGGGGTAGTTACCCCGCACGATGACGCCCTTGTAATCTCGGTGACTATAAACCATTGTAACGTAGATAGGATTCTAGTGGACAATGGTAGCGCCCCTGATGTTTTGGCGTATGAATGTTTTTTAAAGATGGGTGAGAACCCATCGAAGCTCCGCCCGATTCGAACCCCCCGTTGTGGGTTCAATGGCCATGCAACATTTCCCGAGGGAGCCCTAAGCCTGCCTGTCACTCTCGGTACCCCTCCAAAAATCGTCACGTTCATGGCAAACTTCGTGGTGATTAAAGGGATGTCGGCCTATAATGCCATCTTCGGCCGAGTTATTATCGGCCGGATAAAGGTAGTGCCCTCCACTTATCACCAGAAAATGAAGTTTCCCACCAAATACAGTATTGGGGAAGTCCGAGGTAACCAAGCAATAGCTAGAAGGTGCTATGTAATCTCGGTCGAAGCCATAGGGCATGAAAAAAAAATAAAGAGTTCGGTGTAATCGAGGATAAAATAATAGCAGGCAAGCCCGGCGGGGAGCTGCTGTCAATCTTCCTCAGAGATGACCCAACTCTCGAAGTTAAAATTGGAGCAGACCTATCGCCCGATGTACAACAACAATATAAAGACTTCCTTTCCGAGTATATTCAAGTCTTCGCATGGTCTGATGATGATCTTCCCGGAATTCCTTGGGAGATGGTGATGCGCAAGCTCAACCTCGACCCGTCGGTGAAACCAGTCTAGCAGCGAAGAAGGAGGCACGTCCCAGAAAAACAGGTGGTCATTAAAGAGCAAATCAATAAGGGGAAGAAAACCGGGCTATTCCGCCCGGTCCTTTACCTGACATGGCTCGCCAATGTCGTCCTGGTACTAAAAGCTATAGGCAAATGGCGGATGTGCGTGGATTTCACCGACCTCAATAAAGCTACTCCGACGGACTGCTATCCATTACCGAGCATCGACCAACTGGTCGATTCAACCTCAGGTAATGAGCTCCTCAGCTTCCTGGACGCTTACTTCGGGTACCATTAGATCCGGACGAACCCCGAAGATACCGAGAAGACCGCCTTCGTCACCGACTTCGGCGTATACTGCTACACCCGAATGCCCTTTGGGCTAAAGAACGCCGGAGCCACTTATCAGAGATTGGTCAACCAGATCTTCGAAGACCAAATCGGGCGGAACGTCGAGGCCTATATTAACGACATGCTCGTCAAGACACCCAAGGTTGAGGACCATTTCGCCGACCTGGCCGAGACCTTCAACACCCTCCAGAGGTACAGGATGAAGCTTAATCTAGCCAAGTGCGCCTTTGGAGTTAGATCCGGAAAGTTTTTGGGTTTTCTGGTGACCCAGCGAGGGATCGAGGCCAACCCCGACAAGATCCAGGCCATCCTGGACATGCGGCCACCCGCCTGTGTCAAGGATGTTCAACGCCTAACAGGAAGAATTGTTGCACTCAACCGTTTTCTGTCCCAAGCCGCGAAACGATGCCTGCCCTTCTCCAAATTGTTGAAATGGCCCAAGTTGGCATCAGCTACCTTCGCCTGGGACGGTGAGTGCCAGAAGGCATTTTTCGAGCTAAAAGAGTTTCTGGCCTCGCCGCCAGTGTTATCGAAGTATGTGCCTATAGAGACACTATACCTTTATCTCTCGGCAACTCCATCTACAGTAAGCTCGGTCTTAGTTTGAGATGACCGAGGAGTGTAGATTCCTATCTACTACGTCAGCAAGGTACTCCTTGAGGCTGAAAGAAGGTATCCCGCAACCGAGAAACTCGTGCTAGCATTGGTTACCTCGGCTAAACGCCTTCGGCCCTACTTCCAAGGGCACACTATCATGGTGCTGACTGATGAACCCCTGAAGAAGATTTTGGCTCACCCCAAAGCTTCTGGTCGTCTCGTCAGATGGGCGATACTGCTCGGGGCCTACGACATCTCTTACCGACCCCGCACGGCCATCAAGGGGTAGGCTCTCATGGATTTCATAGCGGAGAGTGTTGTCCCGCCCGAGGAAACGTCACAGCCAACATCTGGCCCCGCCTGGGACCTGTTCGTGGATGGATCCTCAAATTCGATCGGCTGCGACACCGATATTCTCCTCAGATCCCCAGAAGGAGCGGAACTCCAGTACGTTCTGAAATTCAGCTTCCCGGCATCCAACAACATCTCCGAGTAGGAGGCCCTAATCTCTGGGGCCAAGATGGCACGGCGCCTGGGAGCCGAGCGAGTCAGAATACACACTGATTCTCAATTAGTTTCTAGTAAGGTCAACAGGGACTATGAGGCTCGGGAACCGCAAATGATCAAGTACCTTCAGCTGGT
Source organism: Amorphophallus konjac (assembly GCA_022559845.1). Classification (NCBI taxonomy): domain Eukaryota; kingdom Viridiplantae; phylum Streptophyta; class Magnoliopsida; order Alismatales; family Araceae; genus Amorphophallus; species Amorphophallus konjac. The sequence goes on from CM040121.1 coordinate 264,578,646, forward strand.
AAAGGAGATAGCCCGACTGTTCGAGAGTTTTCGGGTGATCCGAATAGCTCGGGAAGAAAATTCCTCAGCGGACGCCCTCTCTCGCTTAGCCTCATCTATTTGCCCAGAAGGGACCCGCTCGGTCCTCCTCGAGGAATTAGAACGACCGAGCATGGAAACGAGCCCGTGGCCGTTGTACAAATTTCGTCTGATGACTGGAGGATTCCATATGTCTCATGGCTACGTGACTCCCAAGAGCCCACCGACCCTCGGGAAGCCAGAAGATTGAAGTACCAAGCTAGACATTTCGTCCTCCTAGACGAAACCCTTTATAGAAGATCCTTTGATTGCCCCCTCCTCAAGTGCCTCGACGCTCCAGAAGCTCCCCAGGCAATTGAAGAAGTGCACGAAGGCATCTGTGGCCCTCACCAAGGGGGGCGGTCGATTGCAAGGATCCTATTACGACGAGGTTACTAGTGGCCCACGCTCCAGCGCGACTGCTTGACATACATTCGAGAATGCGATTGATGTCAACGGTTCGACCATTTAGTCCACCAGCCAGCCTCGGAGCTTGTGACCCTGACCGAGCCTTACCCCTTCGCTCGGTGGGGAATCAACATCCTCGGCCCGTTCCTGATAGCCCAGGCTCAGAAGAAGTTTATCATCGTCACCATCGACTATTTCTCCAAGTGGATTGAAGCTGAAGCCCTTGCCAAGATAACCGAAATGGTAATCTGGAGTTTCGTTTAGAGGTCGATCGTTTGTCGCTTTGGCATCCCCCGAGTAGTTGTGAGCGATAACGGTCGATAGTTTAACTGTGCTTATTTTAAGAATAAGTGCGCTGACCTGCATATTCGCAATCACTTTACCTTAGTAGCCCACCCTCAGGCTAACAGACTGGTCGAGAATGCCAACAAAACTATCCTCAAAGGCATTAAAACCATGCTCAAAAAAGCTAAGGGTAACTGGCTCGAGGAACTGCCTAGCATACTATGGTCGCACCGAACCACCCCAAGAATTGCCACTGGCGAAACTCCGTTCCAACTGGTATATGGTACCGAGACTGTGATTCCAATGGAGATTGGCAGCCCGTCCCTTCGAGTTATTAACTTCTCGCCCGAGCCGAACGAGCAGAAGTTACTAGAAAATTTAGACCTAGCGGACGAGCTACGTAAGACTACGTGGATCCGAGCAACGAAGTACCAGCGTCGCATGGTTCGCTATTACAACGCTTGGGTCCGAGACAGACAGTTTCAACCAGGAGATTTCGTTCTGAGAAAAGCCGAAGCCTCTCGACCACCGGAGGTGATGGGGAAGCTGGCCCCTAACTGGGAGGGCCCCTACCGAGTGGTCGAGACGCTCAGAAAAGGAGTGTACCGATTGTCTACCATGGAAGGAACACTCATCCCTCGGACGTGGAATGATGCAACATTGCGAAAATTCTATTTCTGAGCTCCTTTCATACATGTAAAGAAAGTAATTTAAAAAGCAACATATATTTTTTATTGCATCAAAAGTCTTGTACATCAGATAGGCCATAGCCAGTACAGTGTGCAAAAAAAAAATGATACAACACAAGCTGATAGCTCGGTGCGGACAAAGTTAGCAGCTTTGAATCGAGCCACTGACTTCACCCAGTGTGGAAATTGGCTCGGGAAGGTAGGCGGCTCACTTAATCTGCTCAGGAAGTTTGGAAGAGATGGTATCAGAAAATAAAAAAGAAAATAGTTGTATGCCCGACCACCAACTTGGTAGAAAACAAGAAAAGGCTCCATCAAGAATTGATGGTGGCAGCAAGCAAGAAAAGAAGGTCAAATGAGAGAAGGCCCCCTCAAGAGGAGGTGGCGCCGACTAGAAAGGAGGGGCAGGCAAGAATGGAGGAGAGAGAAAGATTCGAACACTCCCTGGGATAGGGAGTGGGAGGGGAGGAGAGGAAAGTAACAGAGGGAGAGAGGTGAGGCTATGGTGTTGAATGCCTTCTTCTCTCTAACCATCCTCCGAGCCATCCCCCCTCCTGGTGTGGGCGATAGCCCAGAAGTCATAGAAGAGCGCCTCGTTGTACACCTTCTATTCTTCCACGCCGTCCACCTCGTCGCTTTCTATTCTTCTACGCTGAAGTATCCCGGACGCCCCAACAACCGCTACAGCCTTCGTCTTCAACGTCGGCCTCCATGCTTCACTAGGGGATGGCAACGGAGAAGAAGAGGATCGCTTCACCTGAGAAGGAGGAAAATGTGGAGAATACAATGAATACCCCTACGCAGCGTGAAGAGGAGGAGGCGCCCTTCAAGACCTTTTATAGGCCGAAGGGGGAGATTTTGCCTTAATTGACCCTCCCCTAAAAAAGACACGAATGGACTTTAAATAGAAGACGGACGCCCTCCTCGAGGAGCAATTACGCCTCTCCATCACCAATTTCCTTCTACGGGAATATGTGAAAAGGCAATGCATTCAACACTTGGGAAGATAGAAGGGCGCCAGATCAGCATTGACGATTCGACCGATCGGCGCGTGACCTGATTTTTCGACAGAAAATTCGCACAAGAATTCCGATACACCGATGTTTGCAGATACGAAGAATCAGACCCAGTCAAACACGATGTGGATCTTAGGAAATCCACTTAAGGAAAAAAAATAAAAGCATGGGAAAGAGATAGGAAGGGGGATCAAAAGAGCATGCGTAGGATGCTATTGATAGAAATGTATGCCCTACAAGCCAATCACATGAGATGTGATGGTGACATTTCTTGTAATATCTTATTCATATTTATATTAATGGCATTTATTCATTGCATTTAATTTATGTTAATGATTCGAATGTGATGAAGCCTCTGAACCTGTGCGATGATGACTGGATCATAATGAGATTATGATAATGAGATCAGTCATCCGGATGCACATGTTCTAGGTGTTCCCAGTCATAGGATCTTCGAGAAGGGACATTGAAGATCTGGATAGACTGGCACACATGATACTTACTCATATGATTGGTGTGATTATTTTCATAGTCATCAGTGTGGTGACACTGAAGTACGTGTGTGGGTGCTCATTAGTAGAATGAGTTCACTGAACTGACCCGATCTAGAATCCCTGAGTGGTAATCATACTGACTATCAATCAGGATATTCTATGTCTCAGTAGCACAGTTAGATCTTAGACCTGAGTCACTAAAGATGTCTTGCATAAGGGATGCTGAGTATTTGATTACTAACTTATGGACTTCTGTTAAGTGATCTTGTAGAGTTAGTTATTCGAACTCAGTGGAACTCGTGTGAAGGTAATTAGTTTGACAACATGGGATCATTCACTCTCAGTATGATATATGGGAGAGAATGTCCTACGGATCTGTACTCGGGAAATCCCCTGGCCAGGGTACGGGAGTTCATTATAAAAAATGAGTTTTTCTAATGAACCTGTTTGGAGTACAGGATTTAGTCGAGCCAAGACTCAATAGGGTTTGACAGTTTGACCATACCGTAGTCCTGGTGGGGCATTGGATGAATGAGGATCTATAGCTGTGTGGAATCTGTAGACGGAAAGGTTCTAGAGTGGGTTGCTTATCCCCAATGTCATTTGGGATCACGAGGCGTTGCTTGGTACTTTTCGTGATCGGAAAGCCCGCTAATTCCATTAGGGGTTAATGGACAAAATTAATTAAGTTAAGAATGAGTTCTTTACTTAATGGACTAGAAAATCGAACAGACTATTGGGCCTAGAGGGTTACACACAATATAGTATTGGACAGACCGAGATGGGTGGACTTTATAGACTATCATTGGGTTTTTATGAAAAATGCCAAAGGTCTATAAATATACGCTGTTGAGAGAAACCCTGGCGAATGTACACGATTGAACCCTGGCCGCCTTCTCTCCTCTCTCTCTCTCTCTCCAAGGGGCACCCCCTTCCTTCTCTCTCCTTCCTCCACGGTGGATGGTGGTGTTGAGATCGAGTCGACGCGTGGAGATCGTGGAGGAGATCCCGTCTGCTTCCACTGCTCGTGTGGATATGTCTAGAGGCCGGATGCTTGAACGGCTCGCGACTCCGGGATCTTCCTCTTGTTCGTCTTCGAGGTTTTGGGAGATTCTAAACCTCCCAAAGGTAAAGAGTCGTTCTTCACACCGTGGGGTTTACCGATCTTGTTCGATTTTAAAAAATCGGCAACGATATGCAATCTAAGGTTTTGATGATTTTTGCTGCGTATTCTGGTCGGAACCTTACAGTGGTATCAGAGCCAGGTTGCTGGTTTGATCAAAATCGACATTATTATATTATTTTTCATCGTTCTCGTTCTAGCATGGGGCTCAATGTTCGTCGCTCGATTTGGTCGCTCATGAGATGAGCAACGGCCGATTGATGCCAGGGAATTGTTTCCGGGATCAAGAGGAATAAAACGCACATTTTGGTGCCTTGATTGACCCATCGGAGCGGCCGAATCGTCCATGCTTTCGTCGTCGGGGTCGCCGTTTGCGCGCGGGGAAGACGACCGTTTTAGGCCTTCCCATGGCGGGCGGCGGCGTACGGTGGCGTGGGGTGGCCGATCGAGCGGCCGCGGCGGCGTTCGCGGCAGAGGGGGCGGACGGCTGTCGCGTTCTTCGAGGGCTCGCCCTCTGGCGTCTGTGAACGCCTACGACGACGGTGGCGTGGCCGGTCGGGGCCGGCGGTGGTGGCGAAAGGGCCGGCAGGGGCTCCTCCCTGGCCTAGTTCGGTGGCGGCGCGGCTAGGGTTTCAGCGCTAGCCGCACCGTGTTCGGGCGGGGGAGATAACCCCCCGATAAGGTAGATATTTATATATATATATTGATTTTTTATGTGTTTTAAATAGTTTAAAATGCATAGAAAATGTAGAAAAATTTTGAAAAATATTTTAATATGTTATAAAATTGTTTTATGAACTTATTAATTTATTTTTCATTATATGGCCCCAGGTTCATTAGTTAATGGGAATTTTAAAATGGTTTTAAGTATTTCCTATTATCTAATTAATAAATGTTAATCACTATAAGAATGTGATTCTTATGAGGTTAATTAACTGAAAATTATTATTGAGCTCATGTAGTGAATGTGAATGATGGTGGTCTAAAGTTGTTTAGACTTATTTGTTTTAACTAAATTGTTTAGTTGAATGTTTATATGTGCGATTTCAAAATTAATAATTATTATTTTGAAATTATCGTTATCTCGATGTAATTATGTGATAATTACTGTAAGATGCATGTGATGCGTCTTGTGTGTGGAGGGATGATCATGGACTTAGAAATCATGTGATGATACTCTTTATGGTGAATGGTTATGTGTGATGTGATTAATGAGGCCTGCGTGCCTCCTTCTCTCTCTCTTATTAATCTAGGTTGTACATTCTATCTCTCTCATGCATTGTACTCCCCATGACTGGGTCAAGGTTTCTTATTATTATCTGATGTACATTTATGGGTCTGCGTGCCCAATTACAAATCTACTTGTAATAATGAGAAGCAGATAGAGAAAAAGAAGGAGACCGGATGCGAGGGCCTCGGGAGATTTTTCACATCTAGTGGGAGCACTAGATGCTCCATGTTTTTCTATTTGCCATGATTGTGTCCATTACCAACTGGCTCTGGTAATGTGTTTTAGGAGGTTAAGGTCCATGATCATCCGTTAGTACCAATACATATATATATGATATATGTGGATGTGCTACTTATTACATATATATATTTAGGGTATATAGGATACTCCAAATTCTTATATGTATGTAGCATCTATATTGATGAGACCAAAATTTAATCAAAATCCCTCGATCTCATATTAGGTTGTAAACGTGAGGCATTAAGAATGACCCATGTAGCCTTCCGTTGTTATAGCCTAAGTGAGCTGCTCTTAGACTGTGTGGGTTTGTTGTGCTGCCACAAGGCCCTCACAGCAAGGGGGCAGAGACTTAGACTAAGACTTAAGCCAAACTTTGGGATGGGTGCCGACATGACTTTGTTGTGCTGTCACAAGGGTCATGTCTTGAACCCACTCTCATAACGTAACAACGGGTCTAACCTAACTAGATCTTGTGATTTGTTGTGCTGCCACAAGGTCACAAAGGTCTGGAGGCTGAATATACCAGGGGTTGCAAGGAGTTGCAATTGACAAGAGTTACCTACCCATTAAGTATGGGATGGTTTGTTGTGCTGCCACAAGGCCACTACCATAATGTTAATGGGATTCTGGTCTCACTAGGATATAGTTGGAATATCCCGTCTTTGCACAATGAGGGTTGTGCAAATTCGTCGAAAATTAGTGGGAGTTATAATATTAGGATTAAAGACCATATCTTAATTTTTAATTCATGAATATCTGCATGTTATCTTATTATTGCAAATATTCTCTTATAGACTTCTATGACGAACCACCCGTTATGTGGCATACTTGATGCCAACAGGCTTACTGGTCCAAACTATAGTGACTGGCTCAAGAACTTGAGAATTGTTCTCACTGTTGAGAAGATTACCTATATTCTTGATCGGCATGTACCTCCTCTTCCTGCCGATGATGCTGAAGAGGGAGAGATCATTGCTTATGAGAAGCATAAGGATGATGCCATGCTTGCCCAATGCTATATGCTTGTCTCTATGACAAATGAGTTGCAGAGACAACATGAAAAGATGGATGCTAGATCCATTCTGTTTCACCTTGAGGAACTCTTTGGAGCTCAAAGTCAAACAGAAAGATATGAGATATCTAAGAGTCTGTTCGGGGCAAGAATGTCTGAGGGAACATCTGTGCAGACACATGCTCTCAAGATGATTGAGTGGATCGAAAGATTGGCAGAATTGGGATTTGACATGAAAAAGGATCTTTGTGTCGATTTGATTCTACAATCTCTCCCTAGTTCTTTTTCCTAGTTCATTGTCAATTTCAACATGAACAAAATAGAATGCTCTCTGGCAAAGCTTCTAAACATGTTGAAGACTGCTGAGAGCACTATGAACAATGGGAAAGCTCCTGTGATGCTTGTTGGTAAGACCAACAAGAAGAGGAATTTTCAGTAGGCCTTTAAGAAAGGCAAGACAAAGAAGAAGGGTAAACAGGTAAAGGCTGCCAAGAAAGAAGAGGCTAGCAAGGACAAAGGCCAATGCTTCCATTGCCATAAGGATGGCCATTGGAAGAGGAACTGCAAGTTGTACCTTGCAGAGAAAGCAAAGCAGAAGCTTGGAGAAGCTTCAGGTTCTGACAAGTAGCAGGCGATTGAACAAAGGAGAGGTTGATCTTCGACTGGGAAATGGAGTAAGAGTTGTTGCACTTGCAGTCGGGAGAGTGAACCTCAAGCTTGCTTCAGGAGCTACATTGGAATTGACAGACTACTATTATGTTCCTTCCATAATTAAGAACATTATTTCCATTTCATGCTTGAATAAATGTGGATTTATTGTGAGCTTTGGGAATAAAACATGTTCTTTGTTATTAAATGGTGAATTATTTGCCAGTGGGAGCTTGATTAATGGCTTGTTTTTACTAGATGTGGATACTCCTGTTATGTGTGTGGATGGACCTCTTAAGAGGAAGAGGAATGATGTAAATCAAGCATACCTTTGACATTGTAAGCTTGGTCATATTAGTAAGGAAAGATTGAAAATGTTGTGCAACGATGGATATGTTGATCTATTTGATTATGAATCATTTGCAACCTGTGAATCTTGCCTCATGGGAAAAATGACCAACTCTCCATTTACTGGACATGGAGAGAGAGCTGGCGAGTTATTAGAACTCATACATTCTGATGTATATGGACCTATGTCCACCCAAGCCAAAGGGGGTTACTCATACTTCATTACTTTCACTGATGATTTCTCTAGGTACGGATATGTGTACTTGATGAAGTACACATCCGAAGCCTTTGAGAAATTTATGGAGTTTAAGAATGAAGTAGAGAAACAAACAGGAAAGAGTATTAAAACTCTTCGATCTGATCGAGGAGGGGAATTGAAGGGGGGCGATCTCGCGCTACTCTTGAGCGGGGAAGAGGATGACCACATACGCTTGAAGCATGAACTACAAGAAGGGAAATAACTCAGAGGTGCCCAGGGATGGATCCCTCGGGAAAACTCTCCGATGCTTAAGTCAGCAAGTGTAGTAGAGCACGAGTGCGAAGGGAGGAGATGGGGGCGCGAGATCCCTCTCCACTAAGAGGTGAAGTGGTTCTTGCTCAGGGTTTCTGGCTTACCTCCTCACAGTAGGGTTCTTCCGGTTTAAATAGTGGCTCGTTGAGTGTATGATCCCTGTGAGCTGAGGAGTTTCGAGGGGGAGGGTTACGTCCTCCTTATGGGCTCTTTATAGCACGCGGACTCTTGGTCTCCCTTATCCCCTTGAGCTCCCAGCTTTTAAAGGACTCGTAACGGCCGTACAAATAAGCTTCCACCAGTTGGCCCGAGCGCGAGGCACTGGCCCACGAGATGCCTCCCGAACGATGAGTGTGTGGCTCGGGCTGGGAACACTAGGCTCCGAAGGAGCTTTCCCGATCGATCTGATGCTCAGACTTCTCAACCCGAAGGCCGCCTAGGAAGTGCTTGATCCGAGTGAGTAATTAGGCTTGTATTGAGTGGGCCCTAGGGCTATCACTTCAAGGAGCCGGGACTCGTTGGGTCGGGTTGGACCTCGTTTGGCCTCTCCGTTCGGGCGGAAAGATTTCCCCTCTCCACTTGTCCCCCTCCTACTCCCGAGCCAAAATTAGGCTCGGACGAGTAGCATTTGGGCCAGACTTTTCGTGGCTCTAGTTGTGTGGAGATATTTTTCTGGCAAGGGCCACATGATGCGGCTTGTCCAGAAAATACGTCCATCATGATGATAATTCTGGCAAATTATTGTGAGAAGACCCCTTTTCGGGAGATCGGAACGCCGCGCCGCTTCAAGATGGAGGTTATAAGCATCGCGCATTGCTTGCGTCCCTTTATTTCCATGGTTTAGAGTTTTTCCTTCTATTGCATTCATATTTGAGGGGGGCTCATGGGCCGTGAGAGCAGTTCGGAGGAGCAGAGAATCGCAGCGTCTTTTGCGGAACTAGAAGAGATTACCGCGACGGCAATCCGTCAGCTTCCTTCTCCTCTTGAGTCCTATGGTCCGGAGCCTTCCCCTTCTTCCTCCAGTTCTTCTATCTGTTCTATGGCGGACCAAAATCCTGAGGCCGAGGGGCGGGGGGAAGAACGGGCCCCAAGGGCTTTTTTTGTACCGTCGGAGCCTCTCCGCAGCTAACTGAGTGAGGTTGATGTGAAGCGACTGGAGAATTAGTATAGGCTGCCTTGGCAGTTCCACTTCTCCGTGCCTGAACCTCGCGAGTCTAGCCTGGCCACTCGTTCCGGCTTTTTTTGTTCCTTCCTTTTGGCCTGGAAATGCGGCTTTCGCCTATCCCTCCATTCCTTTGTTGCCGATTTGCTTCGGTTCTACCGGCTGGCTCCTGTTCAGCTGGTCTCCAACTCCTATACCCTTATCTTCTCCTTCATTTTTCTCTGTGGCTAGAGTGGGGTGAACACTTCGTTGGATCTTTTCCACTATTTTTTTGAGTTGAAAGAGAACCTTTACGCGGGAAAGGGCTTCTTCTTCATCCAGGTGAAGCGAAAAGGAGTTGCGTGTCCCTTTCCCTGAAGGATTCCTCTCATAAGGGGTGGAAGACCTAGTACTTCTGGGTGGGCGCCTCTGCGGTCGGTGTGTCCTTTGATTTCCTGACGGTGCCCAACTTTCACCTGAACGTTCCTCCGAAGCAAACGGAGGTCTCCCCGGAGGTGGAGAGGGAGGCTGCTATCCTTCTGAATAATCGCTGGTCAACTGCTGAGTTGGTGACCCCATCCAATATCGAGGAGTACCTTTCTCGAGCGCAATTGTCGACAGGTAAGGGTTTTAGAGGCTTATCCTTCCTTTTTTTATCAGGTAAGTGCCTTCCTTCTCGCAATTTGCTCTCCTTCGTTCAGACCTGAGGCGAGTGGTTGAGGAGGAGGCACCGCCAGCCGATCTGAAGGTTATCGACGTGGATGATACGCCGGCTCCGAGTGATCTTCAAGCTTCGGAGAGCTCATCCTGCGCCCAGGATAAGGGCAAGCGGGCCGTCCGGGATGACGCTTCTGAGCGCCGGGGGGTCAAGCATAAGGATCCCGTGGCGAAGTTGCTAAGGTCTTCGATGCAGTCCCTATCTGCCGAGAAGAAACGGGCGAGAAAGGTGGAGGTCGCCCGCCTGGCCGAGGGGGCTCCTCCATTGACTTCTCCCTCTATAGAGCAAGAGGGGGCCAATGCTGAAGGGGCCATGGCCGATGTCGGGGCACCAAGCGAGACAGAGGGGGCGCAAGACGGAGGGGTCCGGTCCGAGCCGGTCGAGGCTGGAGGGTCGCAGGATGAAGCGACCCAGTCGCAGCCAACCGAGGCCGAGGAAATACGCGACGAGGTGGCGCAACCCCAGCCAACCGGTGGGGCCCCCGAGGCAGGGTCGCTCGGGGGAGACGCCCTAGTCCTGGTCGCCCTGGAGAGGGTCTCCCCTCCCTCGACCAATACCTTCAGCGTCCGGGCCTCTCTATACCGGAGGTGCCATTCCATAGATTCGGGAGCCACGCGAGGAGAACTCAGGAAAAGTCCCCCCTCTGTGCTTCTCGAGCAGATGATGGAGGGTGGTCTAGTCTTGGCCCAGCTAGGGGCTAAGGCGGTGGATGCATATGCTCGGGCGGAGTGAGAGCGGGAGTCTCTTTCATGGGCCCGTGGTGCGCTTGATCGGAAGATCAAGCGTTTGACCCTCGAACTCGGGGACCTTCATCGGGAGGTGGCCCCGCTCCGGGCACAGGTGCGGTCGAGCCAGGCGGAGGCTCGGTCGTTTGCTGAGCAGCTGGCCCAGGCCCGTCGTATGGTCGATCTGAAGAATGGGCTTCTGGAGACGGAGCGCAGAGTTCAAGTCGAGCGCGATGAGCAATGGAAGGCCGAGCGTGAGGGACTCAAGGACCGAGTCCGGGGGGCCGAGGATGCACAGATCGAGGCCGAGAGGAGGCTGTCTGAGACGGAACAGAGGATAGCCAAGCTTGAGAGGAAGGCGGAGCTTGCTGGGGTGGAAGGATTCGAGTAATATAAATGCTCAGAGGCTTACCACACAGTTCTTCATAAGACTACCTTCCCCTACTATGAGTCAGGCTACCGTCGGGGCCTTCGGAAGGGCTTCTCCCAGGGCTTCCATTGGGCCATCATAGAGGCGGAGGCCCAAGCATCTGGGCTCGTTTTCCCTACCGGGCAACGCTATGACTCGGACTGGGGTTCCACCGACTCCTCCCACCAGCCGTCGAGTGAAGAGGGGAGTCGGGGGGGCTTGGTCTCATTCAAGCGATCGCCAACTCCAACAACCTCGGGAGGGCACGCGATCGGGACAGTTCCCACGCAGGTGGGGTTAGTGCTTGGGTCGGCCGTTGCCGAGAATACCGGGGGCGGATCGTCTGGTGTTGAGGGGCCCTCGTCTACCGAGCCTCGAGATGGGTCCGAGGCCTAATGTACCAGCTCTTTCTTTCTTCTTCTTTTCCTTTATGTAGTTGCGTAAAACCTTTTTTTGGAAAGTATAGTAGCGGCGATATTAAGTGTTGAATTGACTATTCCTTACCGCCTTTGGTGCGATTTGACTACCGTATCCGTAGTTGTTGGAGAAGGCACTGATTTTCTCTGCAGATATCGCGCGTGCCGATCTTTCAGATAACTGATATGGCGCCGGCGCCTTTCCGCTTTCACATGCCCTAAATGACTTGCCGCTTCGCGTGTCCCGCTGGGGGGGATGTTGGGAAATGAGGTAACTGTTTAAGGGAAGGCTCCTTTTGCGTGTTTTTAAGGGGAGAGTCATTTAAGGCAATCAGCTCCCCTTCGGCCTATAATAGGTCTAAGGGGCGTCTCCTCTTCCTTCCATCGCTTAAGGCCATCTCTGACGGTTTCCCCTTCTTCCCTTTCCGCGAAGTGTTGCGCTGTCGATCTCAGTGGAGCATGGAAGGCGCTTCAGAAGATGATGATGCAGACAGCAGTAGGAGGGAAGCTTCTGCTACTCCAGTTTGGAAGAGGGTTCGACAGTCGGTGGACGGTTTGGAAGAGGGTTCGACATGCTGGAGCATGTCGCCTGCGTGCCCCCGGCCTGCCGATGCTATCTTGAGGGGAGGGGGAGCTCTTCAAGCTTCCTTCTTTCACCGCTCACCCAGCCCCTCCTTTCTTTCCGCTGTCGATCCCATTGCTTAAAGGGGGAGCTCTTCAAGCTTCCTATCCATTTGTCTTGGGTCGACTTCTTCCTTTTTTGCTTTTGTTGTTTCCCCTCTTTTCCTCTTTCACTATTCGCGGAATGCCTTTATCCTTGCTCGCACCACTTGAGGGTGCTTGCTTTCTGTTCGGCTTCTGTCCTCCTTCCAAAGAGTTGGCAGAGGAGGCCTTCTCTTGTTTTCCTCCTTTCTGATACCTTTGGCACCTTTCTTCCGAGCTTCTCGAACCAACGGGGTCGACCATCCTTTATCCGAGCCAGTTTCTACGCTAGGCAGAGTCAGTGACCGGACGTAGGAGTGCTCACTGAGTTAGTCAAGCGCTCCACTCGCATCATAGTACCAGTGGATGTAATTTTTTATTTGCTGATATATATATATATTGTATTGGCTAAGGCCTACTTGATGTACACCAGAGTTTAATGAAAAGAGAGGAATGGCGTTTATTCTATATTGCTTATATGTGCGTGTTTGCCAGATGATCAAAAATAGAATTTGTGTAGTGTTGTCGCGTTCCATGTTCGAGGGATGGGTGCTCCTTCCATGGTGGACAATCAATACGCCCCTTTCCCGAGCGTCTTGACCACTCGGTAGGGGCCTTCCTAGTTAGGGGCTAGCTTTCCCACCGCTTCCAGTGGTCGAGAGGCTTCGGCCTTTCTCGGGACGAAGTCCCCTGGCTAGAAATGTCTATCTCGGACTCTGGAGTTGTAATATCGAGTGACGCGTCGTTGGTATTCCGTTGCTCGGATATTTTCAATCTCTCGGATCTCGTCCGCTAAGTCGAGGTTTTCCAATAGTTTCTGCTTGTTCTCCTTGGGTTTGAAGTGGATGACTCGGAGAGAGGGGTTGCCGACCTCCAATGGAATCACAGCTTCCGTGCCTGGCCGTTCTCGGAGTAGTTCGATGTGACCATAGTACTCTCGGTAATTCCTCGAGCCAGCTTCCCTTGGCTTTACCGAGCCTGGTTTTGATGCCTTTTAAGATAGTTTTGTTGACACTCTCGACCAGTCCGTTGGCATGAGGGTGGGCTACCGAAGTGAAGTGATTGCGAATGTTTAGGTCGGCGCATCTGTCTCTGAAGTAACGAGAATCAAATTACCGACCGTTATCGCTCACAATCACTCGGGGGACACCGTAGCGATAAATGATCGACTTCCAAACAAAACTCCATACAACTGATTCGGTGATCCTGGTGGAGGCCTCGGCCTCAATCCACTTGGTGAAGTAGTCAATGGCGATGATGACAAAATTCTTCTGAGCCTGAGCCGTAGGGAACGGCCCTAAGATGTCGATCCCCCATCAAGTGAAGGGGTATGACTCAGCAAGGGTGATGAGCTCCGTGGCGGCCTGGTGGATTAGATGGTCGAAGCGCTGACATCGGTCGCACTTCTGTACATAGGTCGTGCAGTCGTGCTGGAGAGTGGGCCACCAGTAACCTTGCCGAAGCAAGATCCTGGCGAGCGATCTTCCTCCTAGGTGCGCGCCGCAAATGCCTTCTGTACTTCATGAACCGCTCGGCTGGCTTCGTCGGTGCCGATGCACTTGAGGAGAGGACCGGAGAAAGATCTGCGGTACAAGGCATTCTCTAGCATGACGAAACACCGAGCTTGGTACTTAAGTTTCCGAGCCTCCCGAGGGTCGGGGGGCTCTTGCGAATCCTTGAGCCAGGATATGTAGGGGGTCCGCCAGTCGCTCGGGGGTGCTAGGTCAATGGTCATGAGCTCAGAATCGATGCTCGGTCGCTCGAGCTCTTCGAGGAAGACCGACCGAGTACCTTCGGGGTCGAGGGAAGAGGCCAGGCGAGAGAGGGCGTCTGCTCGGAAGTTTTCCTCCCGGGCTATCCGAACCACCTCGAAGCTCTCGAAGAGTCGGGCCATCCTTTTGACCATCTAGAGGTACTTGATCATTTGTCCTTCTCGAGTTTCGTAATCACCGTTAATCTGGCTAGCGACCAATTGGGAGTCGGTGTGGATCCTGACTCGCTCGGCTCCCAGTCGTCGAGCCATCTTGGCCCTCGAGATAAGGGCTTCGTACTCGGAGGCATTGTTGGACACCTGGAAGTTGAATTTCAAGGCGTACCGCAGCTCTGCCCCCTCGGGGGACTTGAGAAGGATAGCGGCGCCGCATCCGGTCGAGTTGGAGGACCCGTCGACGAAAAGGTCCCAAGTGGGCCCAGGCACAGGTGGTAGTGCCTCTTCAGTCGGGACTGTGCTTTCGGTGATGAAGTCCGCGAGGGCCTACCCCTTGATGGCCGAGCGGCGGTGATACGAGATGTCGTAGGCCCCGAGCATGATGGCCCATTTGACGAGGCGTCCCGAGACTTCAGGGTGAAAGATGATCCTCTTTAGGGGTTCACCGGTCAATACGACGATGAAGTGCCCTTGAAAGTAGGGCCAGAGGCGCTTGGCCGAGGTTACCGGCGCTAGCACGAGTTTCTCAGTTACGGGGTACCTTCTTTCAGCCTCATTAAGCACCTTACTGGTATAGTAGACCGGTCTCTCGACCCCCGCGTCATTCCTGACCAGGATCAAGCTCACTGTGGAAGGGGTCGCCGAGAGGTAAAGGTGTAGAGCTTCGCCCGGGACCGGATTGGATAGCACTGGGGGCGAGGCCAAGAATTTCTTGAGTTCTGCGAATGCCTTCTGACATTCCTCATCCCAGGTGAACGTAGCAGATGCCATTTTGGGTCCCCTCAATAATTTAAAGAAGGGTAAGCATCGTTCGGCTGCTCGGGATAGGAAGCGGTTGAGTGCAGTGATGCACCCCGTATGGCGTTGGACGTCCTTGATGCAGGTGGGTGGCCGCATGTTCAGGAGGGCCTGAACCTTGTCGGGATTAGCCTCAATCCCACGCTAAGTTACCAGGAAGCCTAGGAACTTCCCGGATCTGATCCCGAAGGCACATTTAGCAGGGTTGAGCTTCATGTTGCATCTCAGGAGGGTGTCGAAGGTCTCGGCTAAATCGACAAGATGGTCTTCGGCCTTCGGCGTTTTGATGAGAATATCATCAATGCAAGCCTCGACGTTCTGACCGAGCTGTCCTTCGAAGATGTGGTTGATCAGTCTCTGATATGTTGCTCCAGCGTTCTTCAACCCGAACGGCATTCGGGTGTAGCAGTGTACGCCAAAGTCGGTGATGAAGGCAGTCTTCTCGATGTCCTCCGGGTCCATCCTGATCTGATGGTAACCAGAGTAGGCGTCCCGGAAGCTGATCAACTCATTGCCAGAGGTTGAGTCGACCAGTTAATCGATGCTTGGCAGCGGGTAGCAATCTTTCGGGGTAACCTTGTTGAGGTCGGTGAAGTCTACGCACATTCGCCATTTCCCCGAAGCCTTTGGTACCAGGACGACGTTGGCGAGCCACGTAGGGTAAAGGACTGGACGAAAATGGCCAATCTTTTCCCCCTTAGTGACTTGCTCTTTGATGACCGCTTGCTTCTCCGGGGCGTGCTTTCTCCTGCATTGCTGGACAGGTTTTACCGTTGGGTCAAGGTTGAGCTTGTGCATCACCATTTCTCCCGGGATCCCGGGGAGGTGCTCGTCAGACCATGCAAAGACTTAGATGTACTGGGCAAGGAAATCTTTATATTTTTATTGTTCCTCGGATGGTAGATCGGCTCCGATCTTGACTCCTAGAGTCAGGTCACCGTTGAGGAAGACCGTTAGCAACTCGCCGCTAGGCTCAGATGTTGCTGGTCCCTCCTCGGCCCCCTTCACTCCTTTGTTTTTCCCTTCAGGCCTCGTGGCTTCGACCGAGATAATATAGCACCGTCTAGCCAATGCCTGGTTAACCCGAACCTCCCCCACGCCATGCTTAGTGGGGAACTTCATTCTTTGGTGAAAGGTAGAGGGCACCGCTTTCGTTCGGCTGAGGATACCTCGGCCGAAGATGGCGTTATAGGCAGTCATTCCTTTAATCACGATGAAGTCCACCATAACCGTAATGGTTTTGGACGGGGTGTCGATAGTAACTGGCAGGCTCAGGGCTCCCTCGGGATAAGTTACCTGGCCATTGAACCCACAGAGGGGAGTTCGAATCGGGCGAAGTTTAGATGGATTCTCTCCCATCTTAAGGAAACATTCGTAGGATAATACATCGGGGGCACTACCATTGTCAACTAAGATCCTATCTACGTTACAATGGTTTATTGTAGCACATACAACAAGAGCGTCGTCATGCGGGGTGGCTAACCCATCCAGGTCTTGGTCGGAGAACATTAGGGCCTGCGGTTAGCTCGCCTGCGGGGCCTTAGGGAGCTCGACGGAGGCTCGGCTCGCCCGCTCGGCGTGACCCTTTCTTCCTCGACTGCTATCTCCCCCTGATGCCGCACCGCCAGCGATGACGCTGATGTGGACTCCACGGGGGGATTGTCGATTTCTTCGGGGGTGCCTTGGTCTTCCTTCTGCCCAGACACGTATTGGAATAGGTGTCCTTGGCGGATGAGGTGCTCAATCTCGTCTTGGAGTTAATGGCAATTATCGGTGTGAGGCCCGTGATCGCTGTGGAACAGGCAATGCTTGAGGCGATTGCAGTGCTTGGCCTTCATGGGTTCGGGTTGGTGGAGGAGACCCGAGCCTTTGATGTCTTCGTAGATCTCGTAGACGGGAGTGGTTAGGGGATACCGCTCATACTTTTGGGGAGGCTCCTTGCGGTCTCTGTCCTGGTTCCGCCTTTTTTCTTGACCCGTGACTTGTTCGGATGGTCGCTTCCTGTCCCCCTCCTGACCTGAGCCTGTCGTGCCTCTACAGTCGCTGAGGACTTCCTCGCATTCTGTGTGGCGTAGGGCCAGGGTCACTAGCTCGGCGTGGGAGGATGGAGGACTAGCTCGCGCCGTAGGTTCTCATCATGGGTACCCCGGTTAGTGCAGTGATGGCCGAGGCAACATCCAGGCGGGGGATACGCAGGGCTTCCAATTTGAATCGGTTGATATAAGCCCGTAGCTTCTCCCCCTGTTCCTGCTTGAGGGCCAATAATCCCGCCACTGACCGGGGAGGTCCGCTGCCGGCGAAGCTTTCCTTGAACACTCGCCTGAACTGCTTGAAGTTATGGATGCTGTCGGGGTCGAGGGCCCTGAACCAGGCCTGAGCGCCTTGAACCAGAGTGGTCACGAATGCTCGGCACTTGATCACGTCAGACGCCCCAAGCAAGGTCATTAGGGCGTCAAAGCTATCGTAGTGATCGACCAGGTCTCCCTGGCCATCATATGATTTGAAGGTCAGAAGTGAGATTCTGGGGGAAATCTCGGCCTTCAAGATATAATCGGAGAATGGGGATCGCCCCTCATCCTCTACAGGAGAGGTCTTCTGTAAGGCGCGGAGGGCGTGCTCTTGCTCTGCGAAACGCCTCTCAAAGTCTCACAGCCGGAGAGACAACTCTGGCTGACGTTGGCCCGAAGGGCTGGGGGGGCGCACCTGGATGCTGTCCTGGCGCTCCTCGGGGGCCTCGGTTTCCAGGAGCGGTCGGCATACTCCGGACTTCTCCCTTCTCGGGGTGGAGGAGGCTTTGATGTGACACGCCCTTGGACCTAAACAAGCAAGCACAATTCGCAATCGAAACAAATCGATATCGGTGGCCACTCACTCGACACTCACCCAAGACCCGGGGTAACTCGATGATGCCGAGTGGAGGTTGTAAGGGCTGGGCCCTTACTGGTAGAGGGCCAGCAAGGCCAAGGGTTCTTCCAAGCGTATGGAGGCCCAATTCAATGGAGCCGACGTTGTGCCAAGGGCACGAGTTACACTCTCTTCCATGGCGGTCACTTGAAGCAATGGGCTTGCGGACCAGGCACTCACTCTCACGGGCAGCGGAGCTATGAGATAATATTGAAAGAACAAGGCACCAAATATGAGCAAGGAATAGAGCACTTACTCGACCTGTAGAGCCCCAAAATTTATAAAAGTAATTTCTAGATATTTAAATAATATTCTGGCCTTAATTGGGCTAAATAATCAATATAAGGCCAAAATTGTGTTAATCAATTAACCCAACCCACTTAATTGAAGTCCAAAAGAGTTTAGGACCTAGACCATTAGGTTTGGCCCATATTCTAGAAGGTATTTAAGCCTATCCATGATATTAAGGATAAATACTAATAATATAAGATAATTATTTATATAATTAACAAAAGAGTTGTTATAAATTGAAACTCTAAGCTACGATGACTGTAACGGTCTATCGTAAGACCGCCACATCCATGTAACGCATGGGCACTCGACCGTTACATCCTGTTAGTTCCGTAAGTGAAGGGACTCATGAAAAGATTGAAACTTGATGTTCCTATCCACTATGGATCGACTTGGGAAGGATTGTAAAAACTCTAAGGACTCTTAGAGATTAGGATTTGATGAAATAAGGACTCTAAACTCAATCTAATCCTCAAACCCTAGCCTAAACTCTATAAATAGGGCATAGTTCTGAACTGTGCGACCCTTACTTTTTGGGCGTAAGGAAGCAAGGTAAGGAGTCATTATCTCAGGTAAGTTCTTTAGAATAATTTGTTTACAATACTTTATACTAACTCTCCTCCAAATTTCACATCTTTAGGTCAAGAGGGCGTGGAGTTAGAGCCTAAAGAAGTTGCTGAAAAAGTCACAAGAGAAGGAAGGGATCTAGGGCAATGTTCTCAACCAAATTCAGAAACTACAGTCTAAGCAAGAGGTAGGTTATCTCATGAACGGAAAAAATAGCATGATAGGACTAAAAGCCCTCTGGTTTGATTGAATTCCATACATTATAGAGCATTGATTTCATATTTTATTTGTTCTATGGACATCATGCACCTCTTAGCCAAATTAAGAAATTAAAGCATGACTATTCATCTATTCATGATCACCTATGCATGTAGATGGCCTTACTTCGTTAACATGACTAGAAACTCATCATGTTTTGATAAAATACATGATGTGAGTTGATCTCTTAGTTTTTATGATTATTTTCTATTAGCAGATACTGTAACGCACTAGCATAGGACCGTCACTTTCAAGTAACGGCCCTACTACAGACCGTTACAAACTCTGTAGTATTTGAATTGCACGGATGTTTCTAACGCGCTTGGATAGATGCGTTACATTCAAGTAACGGCTTGATCATGACCGTCACTTTCACTGTGACACCCCCTCTTAAGACCGTTATATCCTACGTTCTGTCAACCCTAAGATAGAAAATAACTTGCCAATATTATTTATTGATTAAGCATAGTTACTTGAGTTTTAACCTGATTACATGATTTTTAGGATATCTGATTGTGCATGATAGGTATTGCATGTTTTGATATCTTAGTGATATTTTAAGGATATGTTAATTTCATGCCAAAATTCTATAGTTTTGTACTATAAAGCATGACTTTTTAACATTGTATTGACGGAGTTTTTATCATGATGTTCACATTGATTATACATATCTCTCTCTGTCAATAGAGTCAATTCTATACGTACATGGCACATATTCCGGTATGTTGTCATTAGTTCACACTTTGCACTATAGGAACACAATCTTGGACATGAGGACCTCTCTATTAGATATTCCTTCCAATGGATTAGGAAATCATTGTTTCAAGGCCTCCGTAATTCTCCGCGAGCCTGGGATTCCCACTAGGATGCCGAGTTGGTTGTACCAATGAAAGCACATTAATTAGAACACTCTATCGTGGTTTTTGATTCTTGAAATGTAACGGCCTTGAACTGGACCGTCAGGCTTACGTAACGGCCCAGTGCCAGACCGTCACATTCCTCTGAGTCTATTTTTATCCTTCTGGACTCGGATCACTGTAACTGCCCATTACTGGCGCGTTACATAATGTAACGGCCTAGCAAATGACCGTTACATAGCTTGTTTATGTTAACCCAAGGTTTGACCAAGGGTTGATATCCATATGATTCTAGACAAACTTTGATAATCTAGAACTTATCATATTGCTTAAATTGATCTAAAAGAAATGGAAGTTAAGGAAAATACCGTTATGCTGTCGATTTATTTCTATGAGCATGACATTGTTTAAAGTCTATTTCTTGACTCCTACATTCTTATGTTGAAGCATTCATTCATTGATCTTAGTTATCATGAAATTATTGGAAGTGCTATATTCTGGGCCATACGTTACTGTTATACTGCGTGGAAGTAGCTTAATTTATAACTGAAGATGCGATCGAGCACTGATTGTGTTCAAGGGCTCTATGCTAGTCCCCTCGGCTGATTGCCGGAAACATACTATTTTATAAACCATGGGGTATGATGCTACTGGCGTCGCATTGTGCTGGGAGTACTATTTCTATAAATAAGTGAAGATCCACGGCACAACATGACATTCTTGCTTGATATTCCACAGAAATTCACGAAGCACTTGCTCTTAAGCAGAAGATGCTAAAGTGAGGAATATGTGACTTGCTAGTAAAATCTCGTTACATTCTTGTTCATGGAAGGCCAATATCATGTTCTTGTTATATTCTTGCTAGTTCATTCTTGATCATTCTATCTTACATGGTTATCTTGTTTCTATTGATTTGATCGCATGATTGATTCGCATTCGCATGATTTTACCTTTTTTCTTTAGAGCTAAAATGATAATTACTTAAATAGTACCTTCATGTTGATGCGAAGATACCTACTGGGCAAGTGTGCTCATGACCTATTTTCTAATATTTTTCAGGAGATGGAAATAGTTCGGATTCGGATTTGGGCTATACTAGTAGCGGGTCCGGAAGCGAGTGAAAGTGTTATAAAGATGAGAGTGAAGACTTAGGAAGTTAAAGTGTCTAGATTGAGTCAATGTAATTTTCCTATTTCTTGAGTCTAGTAGAATGGAAATCAAATTAGTGATTGTATCTTGAATATTGATCATTTATGAAATAAAGTTGGAGTTTGAATATTATTGTGCAATTACATTTATTTGGGTGATTGTCTTGCGCTCTGATTGATTCTTGCTTGCGATAGGCTTACCATGCCGGCTGTTTGCGCTTCCCGAGCGAGTCTTCCATTGTAATTAAAGGCTCGGGGCGTGACAGTTATGTTGGTATCAGAGCCTAAGTCTCAGGACTTAAGGAAAAGAGTCATGTCATAGGATAAGTCCAAGGTTAAGGACCCCTACCTATGAGCTGAGGAAAAATTCCACACCCATGTGAGGATTGGGTAGAACCCGGGATAAGATAGCTAATTAGTTTAAGAATTATTTTGCTTATTCCAATTTCATGAGAAATAACAAGTTGTTATTTTCTCTCAGGTACCTTATTATTCTTATCATGGCTCATCGCATAGAATGGGATGGCATGCAACAAACTATTGCCGGCCTTACTCAGGCATTGCAAACTATGGCCCAAACAGGCATAGGGGCAAGGGCTGGCGACTTACATCATAATTTCCGGAGTTTAAACCCTCCGCGTTTCTATGGATCTTCCAATCCAGACGAAGCAGAAAATTGGATCGACGAGATGAATAGGATATTTGATGTTATTCAATGCACTGATCAGGAGAAAGTCCGTCTGGCTACGTTCCAATTAAACAAGGATGCTCTCACTTGGTGGAAATCAGTTCCGGCACCTCCAGCCGATGCGCCACATACATGGAATATTTTTCTCACTTTATTCCGTGCCAAATATTTCTCCGAGCATGTAAAGGAAAGGAAGGCTATGGAGTTTTCCTCCCTTCGTCAAGGGATGATGTCCATGGCAGAATATGAGTTGCAGTTTTCAAGGCTAGCACCGTATGCACCACATTTGATTAGTATAGACTTATTAAAAGCAAACCGATTTACGGACGGGTTACGGCCCGGTTTCATTCAACAACTGGGGACACAGAATATCCGCACTTATGCGGAGATGGTTCAATGGGCATATTTATGCGAGAGGACCTTAGAGAAGGTTGAAAGGTTGAAAGGAAAGGGAGAAGAATCTAGCCGGCGCTCTGATCGGCATTATAAAAAGGAGAAGTTTAGCATCACGGAACCATACAAAAGCCGTGATAATAAGAAAAGATCAAGGAACGGGAACGGTGGAAGTTCTCAAAAGAGTAGTAAAAAGGTGAAGGAAGAAAAGGAGCAAGTCGCCTCGGCGTGTACCTTTTGTGAGAAATTCGGCCACTCGACTGAAGAATGCTGGAAGCGCCTAGGTGCTTGTTTACGTTGTGGGAGTAGGGAGCATCGTGTGCCAGATTGCCCCCTTATGAAAGACCAACCAAATAATGGAGGACGTAGGAGGCAGGCTCGCCTCAATGTAGTTATAGATGAAGAAGAAGCGCCCAGGGATCAAAATGATGGGCTCATGGAAGGTACTCTTCAAATATATTCTCGTCCTGCATTCGTGCTATTTGATACTGGTGCTTCTCACTCTTTTATCTCCACCACTTTTGTAAAAACCTTACCAACTGCATCAGTTCCCCTACCTTCAGATCTCGCTATTACTACACCTTTAGGATCTGGAACTAAGCTTACCAACTATTATCCTGATTATGAGGTAGTGGTAGAAGGACACAATCTCCCCGCAAACATTGACATGAAAGGATATGATGCCATTTTAGGGGTAGATTGGCTTGTAGACCATGATGCTTACATCAACTGCCGAAATAGGATTATATCTTTCTGAAAGCCCGGTCTTCCAAGATTTTCCTTTCTTGGCATCCAATATAAGAAGCATCCTACCATTATATCTTCTCTACACGCCTGCAAACTTATCTCGAAAGGATGTGAAGTTTTTCTTGCTTCAGTCATTGTCACCGAATCTAAGGAAATTATCCTAGTAAACATTCCTATTGCAAATGAATTACCGGACGTGTTCCCATCCGAACTACCTAGTTTACTACCCGAGAGGGAATTAAACTTTACCATTGAACTCATTCCAGGTGTGGCACCTGTTTCTATAGTCCCTTACAGGATATCCCCCACAGAACTCAAGGAATTAAAGAAGCAATTACAGGAACTTCTAGATAAGGGTTTTATCAGACCTAGCACATCCCCTTGGGGTGCGCCGGTTCTATTTATCAAGAAGAAGGATGGTTCTCTCAGGTTATGCATTGACTACCGACGATTGAATCAACTTACAATCAAGAACAAATACCCATTGCCGCGTATTGATGAGCTCTTCGATCAGCTTTTGGGAGTAGAATATTTTTCTAAGATTGACCAAAGATCAGGTTATCATCAGCTTAGAATCAAAGAAGAGGACATTTACAAATCGGCTTTTCGAGTCGTTATGGCCACTATGAATTCGTGGTAATGACGTTTGGGTTAACTAATGCCCCAGCAGCATTCATGCAACTTATGAACAGTGTCTTCCAGCCATATTTAGATCAGTTCATCGTCGTCTTCATCGATGATATCCTGATATACTCCAAGACAAAAGAAGAACATGAAGAACATCTAAGGATAGCCTTGCAAACACTTAGAGAACATAAACTTTATGCCAAACTCAATAAGTGTGAATTCTGGCTCAAGGAAGTCTCATTCCTAGGCCACATTATTTCAAAAGAAGGTATTGTTGTGGATCCTTCTAAGGTAGAAGCTGTCAGAGATTGGAGCCGACCAACGACTATATCTGAAGTTAAAAGCTTTTTGGGTCTAGCAGGTTATTATAGAAGATTCATAAAGGACTTTTCAAAGATCGCGGTTCCTTTAACTAGACTTACCAGAAAAGAAAATCCTTTTATCTGGTCGAAGGACTGTGAAAAGAGTTTTCAAAATCTTAAGAATCATCTTACTACAGCCCCTGTTTTGTCACTACCAATAGAGGGTGCTGGATTTGAAGTATATACGGATGCATCTGGAATTGGCTTAGGGTGTGTCCTTATGCAATATGGAAAGGTGATTTGCTATTCTTCAAGACAATTGAAACGTCACGAAGAAAATTATCCTGTACATGATTTGGAATTAGTAGCAGTTATTTTCGCCTTGAAAATTTGGCGTCATTATCTTTATGGAGAAAAGTTCACTGTCTATTCGGACCATAAGAGTTTGAAATATTTATTTTCTCAAAAAGAGCTTAACATGAGGCAGAGGAGATAGTTGGAATATCTTAAAGACTTCGATTTCGCTATTCAATATCACCCTGGCAAGGCAAATGCTGTAGCAGATGCACTTAGCAGAAAACCAATGGGTATGTTATCAAGTCTCATGATTAGTATGACTAACCTTGTTCCTCAATTTGCTCAATTGAATCTAGATGTTGACATTAAGGAAGATAATTGTTTCATGGCAAATATCCGAGCTCAACCAACATTGATTGAGGATTTGGCCAAGTTACAAGAGGAGGACCCAATTTTACTGGAAATTAAAGCCAATATTGAACAAAGACCGGATTTTTCTATATCCAAAGATGGAAGAATACTATTCAAGGGCCGAATGTGTATACCCGATCATGAAGATACAAAGAAATTGATCTTAGAAGAAGCACATAAATCAAAGTATACCATTCATCCAGGAGGTACAAAAATGTATCAGGATCTCAAAAGAAACTTTTGGTGGCCCAATATGAAGAGGGAAGTAGCTGACTTCGTATCTCGGTGTCTCACATGTCAACAAGTGAAGGCGGAACATTTCAGACCCGCAGGTAAATTACATCCCTTAAGTATCCCGAAATGGAAATGGGAAAGCATAGGAATGGATTTCATTATGGGACTACCTAAGACAAGAGGTGGACACGATGAAATATGGGTAATTATAGACCGATTGACTAAATCTGCACATTTCATACCAATAAAAAGTCGATGGTCTGTAGATATTCTAGCAGCACTATACATAAAAGAAATTGTCAAGTTACATGGAGTCCCTGTCGCTATTGTATCAGATAGAGATCCCCGATTCACATCACAATTCTGGAAGAGCCTACAACATTCACTTGGGACTAGATTGAATTTTAGCACCGTTTTCCATCCACAAACTGATGGTCAAACAGAAAGGACAAATCAAGTGGTAGAAGATATGCTCAGGGCTTGTGTCATTGATTTTGGAGGAAGTTGGCATGATCACTTGCCTTTGGTAGAATTTGCATATAACAACAGCTATCAAGCAAGCATACAAATGGCACGTTTTGAAGTTCTATATGGGAAAAATTGTCGATCACCAATATGTTGGAATGAAATAGGGGAAAGGTAATTTCTAGGCCCCGATTTAATCAGAGATTCTACAGAGAAAATCAAGCTCATTCAGGAAAGGATGAAAATGGCACAAGATAGGCAGAAATCTTATGCTGACAATCGAAGGCGCGACTTGGAATTTCAAGTAGGAGAACATGTATATCTAAAGGTTTCTCCGGGTCGTGGTATTCGAAGATTTGGCATTAAAGGAAAGCTAACTCCAAGATTTATCGGTCCATTTGAAATCCTCGAAAGGATCGGCGAAGTGGCTTATAAATTGGCTTTGCCACCACAGTTAGCAGGAGTTCATGACGTATTTCACGTCTCGATGCTGAAGAAGTATGTGTATGATCCAGATCACATTATCACTTATGACAATCTGGAGAGTCAGAAGGACTTGACATACGAACAAATGCCAATTAAGATTTTGGAACGAGAAGTACGTCAACTCAGAAATAAGGTCATTCTTATGGTTAAGATTCAATGGAAGAAAGCATGGCCTTATGAAGCAACATGGGAAATCGAATCAGCTATGAAGAAAAGATTCCCGGAATTATTTAATTGTAAGTACACTCTCCTCAATCCAAAAATTGAATTTGGGGACCAAATTCTTCTAAGTGGGGGAGGGTGTAGAGCCCCAAAATTTATAAAAGTAATTTCTAGATATTTAAATAATATTCTGGTATTAATTGAGCTAAATACTCAATATAAGGCCAAAATTGTGTTAATCAATTAACCCAACCCACTTAATTGAAGTCCAAAAGGGTTTAGGACCTAGACCATTAGGTTTGGCCCATATTCTAGAAGGTATTTAAGCCTATCCACAGATATTAAGGATAAATACTAATAATATAAGATAATTATTTAGATAATTAACAAAAGAGTTGTTATAAATTGAAACTCTAAGCTACGATGACTGTAACGGTCTATCGTAAGACCGCCACATCCATGTAATGCATGGGCACTCGACCGTTACATCTTGTTAGTTCCGTAAGTGAAGGGACTCATGAAAAGATTGAAACTTGATATTCCTATCCACTATGGATCGACTTGGGAAGGATTATAAAAACTCTAAGGACTCTTAGAGATTAGGATTTTATGAAATAAGGACTCTAAACTCGATCTAATCCTCAAACCCTAGCCTAAACTCTATAAATATGGCATAGTTCTGAACTGTGCGACCCTTACTTTTTGGGCGTAAGGAAGCAAGGTAAGGAGTCATTATCTCAGGTAAGTTCTTTAGAATAATTTATTTACAATACTTTAGACTAACTCCCCTCCGAATTTCACATCTTTAGGTCAAGAGGGCGTGGAGTTAGAGCATAAAGAAGTTGCTGAAAAGGTCACAAGAGAAGGAAGGGATCTAGGGCAAAGTTCTCAACTAAATTCAGAAACTACAGTCTAAGCAAGAGGTAGGTTATCTCATGAACGGTAAAAACAGCATGATAGGACTAAAAGCCCTCTGGTTTGATTGAATTCCATGCATTATAGAGCATTGATTTCATGTTTTATTTGTTCTATGCACATCATGCACCTCTTAGCCAAATTAAGAAATTAAAGCATGACTATTCATCTATTCATGATCACCTATGCATGTAGATGGCCTTACTTCGTTAACATGACTAGAAACTCATCATGTTTTGATAAAAGTCATGATGTGAGTTGATCTCTTAGTTTCTATGATTATTTTCTGTTAGCAGATACTGTAACGCACTAGCATAAAATCGTCACTTTCAAGTAACGGCCCTACTACAGACCGTTACAAACTCTGTAGTATTTGAATTGCACGGATGTTTCTAACGCGCTTGGACAGACGCGTTACATTCAAGTAACGGCTTGATCATGACCGTCACTTTCACTGTGACGCCCCCTCTTAAGACCGTTATATCCTGCGTTCTGTCAACCCTAAGACAGAAAATAACTTGCCAATATTATATATTGATTAAGCATAGTTACTTGAGTTTTAACCTGATTACATGATTTTTAGGATATCTGATTGTGCATGATAGGTATTGCATGTTTTGATATCTTAGTGATATTTTAAGGATATGTTAATTTCATGCCAAAATTCTATAGTTTTGTACTATAAAGCATGACTTTTTAACATTGTATTGACGGAGTTTTTATCATGATGTTCACATTGATTATACATATCTCTCTCTGTCAATAGAGTCAATTGTATACGTACATGGCACATATTCCGGTATGTTGTCATTAGTTCACACTTTGCACTATAGGAACACAATCTTGGACATGAGGACCTCTCTATTGGATATTCCTTCCAATGGACTAGGAAATCATTGTTTCAAGGCCTCCGTAATTCTATGTGAGCCTGGGATTCCCACTAGGACGCCGAGTTGGTTGTACCAATGAAAGCCCATTAATTAGAACACTCTATCGTGGTTTTTGATTCTTGAAATGTAACGGCCTTGAACTGGACTGTCAGGCTTACGTAACGGCCCAGTGCCAGACCGTCACATTCCTCTGAGTCTTTTTTTATCCTTCTGGACTCGGATCACTGTAACGGCCCATTACTGGCGCGTTACATAATGTAACGGCCCAGCAAATGACCGTTACATAGCTTGTTTATGTTAACCCAAGGTTTGACCAAGGGTTGATATTCATATGATTTTAGACAAACTTTGATAATCTAGAACTTGTCATATTGCTTAAATTGATCTAAAAGAAATGGAAGTTAAGGAAAATACAGTTATGCTGTCGATTTATTTCTATGAGCATGACATTGTTTAAAGTCTATTTCTTGACTCCTACATTCTTATGTTGAAGCATTCATTCATTGATCTTAGTTATCATGAAATTATTGGAAGTGCTATATTCTGGGCCATACGTTACTGTTATACTGCGTGGGTATAACACCTTCGAAAAGATACTCACGGGGGTGCCATAGGAGGTCAGAGTCCTCTTCGAAAAGATACTCAAGGAGTCGTTGGAATCGTTGTCGAGTCCTCTTCGAAAAGATACTCACGGGGGTGCCATAGGAGGTCAGAGTAGACAGATAGATCCCGTAAAGTGACTAGGTGTCTTTTCAGTCCCAGAGGGAACAGAATGGCGCACCTGGGGGAGAAAAATGATAACTCTTAACTCCGGATGCCGAACAGGGTTCCGCTTCTTGATACTAGAAGTAGATTCGTTGTAGATGATCTCAACCAAGCGCTGCCTCCAGATCTTTAAGGGGTTGGCTGTGTGAGGCTCTGCAAGTCGCTTTAGATTGACTGTCAGGAAGTAGATGCGCAGTCTAGCGATGACGGCTCGCCCGAGTAGCCACGAACTCAGAACGGGATGAGACCACCACCGTCGCGAAGAGGATAGGGAGATGCTTCCGACGGTATCACTTGTGCTTCCAGGGACGCCGGGATGAAGTCATGGCCGGCTCTGCAAGACGCTGGTTCTCTACAAGGTGGAGGGGGAGGGGAGATGGGGGATGCTCTTTGAGGAATGGAGGGGGAGGATGGTGGGGGGGGGGCGACCCTAGGGTGGGAGGGCTGGAGAGGGGCGACCAAATCAAGTGGGGGCTCTCCTTGGGTCGACTTAGGGGATGGGGGATGAGAGAGGGGAGGGAACTTTCGAATTTTGGCCTTGGGAGGGGCTGCTTCAACCTTGGGAAGGTGGGGATATGCTTGGGGAAGGGAAATGGGTAGTTGGGGGTTGGGAGGTGGGATGAGGATTGGTGGAGATCTCTTGGGGATGGGGTGGAGTAAAGAGAGGGGTGTGGGGAGTTGGAGTAGCCTTAATGGAAGGTGGAGGAGAGAGAAAGTAGGTGGGAGGGGAGGAGAGAGAGAATGGGGTGAACCCCTTAGAGAGAGAGAGGGAGAGAGGGAGGGAGGGGGGGATACGGGCTTCTCACCCACTCAATTAGATTCTCTCCAAAAGAGGAAGATTTAAATTGGACACTTGAAAATTCAAATACTCTTTCATTAACTTCAAATGGGGGGGAATGGGGTCCTATATATAGGCAACCCACATTTTACAAAAAGTCCCTGACTCTTGCAACAATGACAAATAACCAAGGGGGTAGGGGGCGCCCCTGGGCCTAGCCCAATGAATTGGGCCCATTAACTAATCTAATCAACCCTATGACACTTAACTTATGTAGATGACTCATTAACCTAGGTACATGACTCAAATAAAAGAAAAATTACAATGGTATGACTCAAATAAAAATGAGGAAATACAACATATGACTCAAGATAAATGACTAGACCATGTCGGACGCTTCCGGGGCGAGGAGACGAGCCGTGAGTGTGAGCATGGGAGGTGATGTCCCCATCATACTCCCGGGGTGCGGAGAACTCAACTCCGTCGAGTAAGAGTCCTTCCCTCCTCGGAGGGTGTAGAAGTGGTACCACCCACAAGTCTTCCGAACGAGACCGATCCTTCCACCTGACGAGATTGCGCTCATACACCTTGCTCCTGGTGGCAGTGACCTATTCATCCAATATTCGCTCAATTCGCTCACGCTGGGCTCTCCTGGCTAGTGGACTCTTCTCACGGGTGGGTGCTCTCTCAATGAGGGGAGTGGGCTCAATATCCTCACTAGGTACCACCGTGGGACCCTTATATGGCACTAGGTCGGCCACGTTGAATGTGGGGCTCACTCCGTACTCCTCGGGAAGATCTAACTCATAGGCATGAGTGCCAATGCGCCTCAGAATCTGGAATGGACCAGCCCCACAAGGCCTCAATTTGGAGATGGCTCCCGGGGAGAGCCTCTCCGTCCTCACCATCACAAAGTCACCCACGTGGAATTCTTGGTGACGCCGTTGGGAGTCAGCCTGCCTTTTATAAATCTCATTTTCCTTGCTAAGGTGCTTGCTAAGGTTTTCATGTAATTTTGTGAATGCTAACATTCTAGAGGTGATGGGTGGACCCGGGCAACCAAAAGTAGACCAATCATGCTTTGACGCTAAGAAGACTTTGATGGAATGGGGAGGACCGGGGCATCCATAGGTGATCCGGTCATGTATGTGGGTGATAAATGCCGGGGGACCCGGACATCCATGAATACTCCTATTATGCCTACGACCCATGATGAATGAAGGAGGACCATTACACCCGAATATGGACCACTCTTATTTCCTACTTGACATGTGGGTGATGTGAATGAATGGACCCAACATAGTGTTACTGCCAAGTGGTGTGGTAAGCCTAAACCCATGCATGCTTATCCCAAAGGTGACTTCCATGTGCATAGATGTGGGACGATCTTTGAACTTCCATGTGAAAGGGTCGAAGGGATCTAGGAAGGTGGATATGGGGTGGGGCATTTTCTCGATCTCTAGGTGGGTGTTACCTAAGGTCATGGCTCCTTTGGTGTTACATGGGTTATGGATGAGGTGAGCTTGGCCCAACATGGTGGGTGAAGGTAGGAAATGGGCGGTGGGTAAGGTGGTTGGGTCACATGGGTTCCACGGTTCCCATTGGAAGGGATCATGAAAAGGGTTACCAAGGGGGAGGGGCCTTATGTCTTCAAGATCCTCAAATGGTGGTGGGTCATCCTCCTATAATGAAATAATTGGGCCAAAGTTCTTGGTGGGTGGGTCGGCCATGAGGGGAGGGTTTGGCGTTCTACCCGATATAAGAAGCCCCAAATTGATGAGAAGGTTGGACTCATCGGGTGTGGGGAGGAATAGAAGGAGGTCACTAGTGTAGCAACCAATGGTGTATACCGAGGTGATGGACCCGACACATAGGTGTAGGAGGTCAAGGCTCCTAGATTGGTTGGTCACCGGGGTCAACATGCTCGTAAACTCTATTTGCCATGCTAAGCCTTTAAGAAGATCCCCTAAGGTTTCCACTTGGTAAGATGATTGGATGGTGATGTGATAGAAGAAGAAGGGCACTATGGGAAGGTTTTGCTCCATGGGAGAGAAATTGTGGGCCGTGATCTCTCTTATTGGGCTCTCCTTTAGCCAACTAATAAGGGGTTCTCCTAAGATAAGCTCGGCCCCAACTAGAGATGGTGGTGTAAGGTGAAGGCCACCATGTGAGGTTTCTTCTTCCACTTGGATATGGGTGGCCTCCGTGGTGGGGATAGGGTCCGGAGTGTTCATCACTATGGGGTTGGGTATGGGTTCCTCCTCCAAGGAGGTGAGAGGGTTTTTTGGGGGTGGGGTGGTGATGGTTGGTCTATGGTGCACCCGGGGTGGAGGGTAAAGGGAAACTTGGTTTGGGATAGGGAGGGGAAGTAGTGGAGGCCTAGGACATGGGAGTTTTGGGGGAGGGAGTGGGAGATGGGTTGGTTGGGGTGGCTTGGGTTGGTCGGTCTTGGGGAGAGTGTCCCTTATAGGGGTAGTGGTGGGGACCAAGGGGGCTTAGATAGTGAGGTTTGTGGAAGGGGGTTTTGGTTGAGGTGTGGGGACCCTCATGGGGTTAGGTGGGGAGGTGGATGTTTGGATCATTTGGGTCTTAAGGGAGAGGATTTGGTGGTGAAGTGTAGTGATGATGGTTGAGAGGGAATTTGTTGGGAGTGGTGGGGGTGGAGGCCTAAGGGTGGTCTCAAGTTGGCCGGGTGGGGATGGAGGAGTGGTAGTGCTCCTCGGGCTAGGGGTGTTTAAGTAGGAGGGGTGGGAATATTTGGGGATGTAGATCTTCCTAAGTTCTACCTTCATCTCTTCCCATGAGTGAATAGGTTCTTGTCTTTCAACCCTCCTTAAGCCCTCTATTCTCCGCCACTTTTCCTTGGCTTGACCCCGAAGTCGTCCATTGGCCTTGAGGACTCTCGCGGGTCCATATACCCAAGTCTCTTCAAAGTACCTTTCTATGGTAGCCTCCCACCTAAGGTAATCACTAGAACATGATCCGTCAAAGATAATATCCCTATCTAGAATGAAGTCCATGGCTGGCGAGTAGGCGAAGTAGGAAATGGCCGTGATGAACGGGGGAATAAATGCAATGGCCCTAGGACAAGACTTAGTAGAGACAAGTCTAGAACTTGCTCTGATACCAATTGATGTGACATGCCCTTGGACCTAAACAAGCAAGCACAATTCACAATCGAAACAGACCGATATCGGCGGCCACTCACCTGACACTCACCCAAGACCCGGGGTAACTCGGTGATGCCGAGTGGAGGTTGTGAGGGCTGGACCCTTGCTGGTAGAGGGCCAGCAAGGCCAAGGGTTCTCCCAAGGGTATGGAGGCCCAATTAAAGGGAGCCGACGTTGTGCCAAGGGCACGGGTTACACTCTCTTCTACGGCGGCCACTTGAAGCAATGGGCTTGCGGACCGGGCACTCACTCTCACGGGCCAGCTGAGCTATGAGCTAATATTAAAAGAACAAGGCACCAAATATGAGCAAGGAATAGAGCACTTACTCGACCGGCTTGAAGAAACTGGTCCCGCTCGGAGACGTGGGCGAGCGGGGAAGCGTGGGTTCCCCACACGCCGCACCGGTGTAGCTTGAACCTGTTCAAAGTTTTACACCACTACGCCCGATGCAAGGGGGTTGAACTTGGGGAAGGGAAGCCAAAATTATATTCAAACACTACCTCCCGCGGGGAGGGGCTTTAAGCCGACCATGCGGGGAGGGGAAAAGCTGAAATAGAAACCGAACGGATGGAAGACGTCGGTTCTGCCTACTCTCTAGAACAGGGGACAGATAGTTGAAGTTGATGCTGCTGCGGCCACTCCCGAATTTTGTTATCGATGAAACCAATGGAAAAATATTTGGGGTTAGATCAGGATGACGTCCATTTTTTTTGGAATTTCCTGGTTGACGGTCCTGATCGGGGAAGGGCCGCGAACAGGGACCCTGAGTTCTGGTTTTGACTGCTATGGTACCACATCAGCAGAAAGAAGAGGCCTCCACGAGCGCTCCCAATCTCTGAATCAAGCGTGGTGGGAGTCGTTGGAATCGTTGTCGAGTCCTCTTCGAAACGAGACCCACGGGGGCACTAGAGGAGGTTGGAGTAGACAGATAGATCCCGTACAGTGACTGGGTGTCTGTTCAGTCCCAGAGGGAACAGAACGGTGCACCTGGGGGAGAAAAATGATAACTCTTAGCTCCGGATGCCGAACGGGGTTCCACTTCTTGATACTAGAAGTAGACTCGTTGTAGATGATCTCAGCCAAGCGCCGCCTCCAGATCTTCAAGGGGTTGGCCGTGTGAGGCTTTGAAACTCTCTTTAGATTGACTACCAGGAAGCAGATGGACAGTCTGGCGATGACGGCTCGCTCGGGCAGCCACAAACTCAGAATGGGACGAGACCACCATCGTCGCGAAAAGGACAAGGAGACGCTTTCGACGGTACCACTTGTGTTTCAAGGGATGTCGGGATGAAGTCGTGGCTGGCTCTGCAAGATGCTAGTTCTCTGCAAGGTGGAGGGGGAGGGGAGATGGGGGATGCTCTTTGAGGAATGGAGGGGGAGGATGGTGGGGGGCGACCCTAGGGTGGGAGGGCTGGAGAGGGGCGACCAAATCAAGTGGGGGCTCTCCTTGGGTCGACCTAGGGGATGGGGGATGAGAGAGGGGAGGGAACTTTCAAATTTTGGCCTTGGGAGGGGCTGCTTCAGCCTTGGGAAGGTGGGGATATGCTTGGGGAAGGGAAATGGGTAGTTGGGGGTTGGGAGGTGGGATGAGAATTGGTAGAGATCTCTTGGGGATGGGGGGGAGTAAAGAGAGGGGTGTGGGGAGTTGGAGTAGCCTTAATGGAAGGTGGAGGAGAGAGAAAGTAGGTGGGAGGGGAGGAGAGAGAGAATGGGGCGAATCCCTTAGAGAGAGAGAGGGAGGGGGGGATAAGAGCTTCTCACCCACTCAATTGGATTCTCTCCAAAAGAGGAAGATTTAAATTGGACACTTGAAAATTCAAATACTCTTTCATTAATTTAAAATGGGGGGGAATGGGGTCCTATATATAGGCAACCCACATTTTACAAAAAGTCCCTAACTCTTGGAACAATGACAAATAACCAAGGGGGTAGGGGGCGCCCTTGGGCCTAGCCCAATGAATTGGGCCCATTAACTAATCTAATCAACCCTATGACACTTAACTTAGGTAGATGACTCATTAACCTAGGTACATGACTCAAATAAAAGGAAAACTACAATGGTATGACTCAAATTAAAATGAGGAAATACAACATATGACTCAAGATAAATGACTAGACCATGTCGGACGCTTCCGGGGTGAGGAGACGAGCCATGAGTGTAGGCATGGGAGGTGATGTCCCCATCAGGCTTCCTGCTCCGGGGGAGGGGCATGCGATGGTCCTCTTGACCGGTTGCGGATGAGCCGCCACCCCCGAAGGGTAAAATGGCCTCGAGCGGTTTGCTGGGAGGCGTCTCCGCAGGGGGGGGGTGGCTTTTCTGGGGGGGATGCGACTTCTCCTCCTGATCGCCTGAGCCCTCATGAGATCCACGAGGACATCCAATTTTACGTTGAGGGTTTGGAGGGCGTCGGTGCTCCCGCCGGAGAGTTGTTCCCCCACCACTGACGGAGGTATTTCATTGACTTGGTGGTTCGACGGGGAATTCTCCGTGGGGAGGGAGGGTGCGTCTTCCTCCGTTGCCAGGACCTTTCCCTTGTCGTCGACAGTTCTCCTACCAGAGCTTCTTCGCACTATGATGGCTCTTTGCACGTTTCCCACAGACGGCGCCAGATGAAGTGGGGCGATCTCGCGCTACTTCTGAACGGGGAAGAGGATGGCCACATACGCTTGAAGCATGAACTGCAAGAAGGAAAACAAGTCAGAGGTGCCCAGAGATGGATCCCCGGGGAAAACTCTCCGATGCTTAAGTCAGCAAGTGTAGTAGAGCACTGGTGCGAAGGGAGGAGATAGGGGGGAGATGGGGGCGCGAGATCCCTCTCCACCAAGAGGTGAAGTGGTTCCTGCTCAGGGTTTCTGGCTTACCTCCTCACAGTAGGGTTCTTCTAGTTTAAATAGTGGCTCGTTGAGTGTATGATCCCTGTGAGCTGAGGAGTTTCGGGGGGGGGGGGGGGTTATGTCCTCCTTATGGGCTCTTTATAGCACATAGATTCCATTGTCAAAAGGTTTGACATGGAAAACTCCAAGAGAGGTCTCATACCGATGAGACATGGAGTTTACCTCTCTAAGAAAATGTCCCCTAAAACTCTTGAAGAGCGGGGGCGCATGAGTAGGGAACCTTATGCTTCTGCCATAGGGTCCATCATGTATGCCATGTTATGTACAAGGCCTGATGTTGCATATGCTCTAAGTGTTACGAGCAGGTTTCAGGCGGATCCAGGTGAGCAACACTGGATAGCTGTGAAGTGTAACCTTAAGTACTTGCGAAGGACTAAGGATATGTTTCTGGTTTATGGAGGAGAGGACTTAAAAATTCAAGGTAACACTACCTCAAGTTTTTAGTCTGATAAAGATGACAGCAAGTCAACTTCGGGGTATGTGGTTACCCTGAATGGTGGGGCAGTGAGTTGGAAAGGTTCCAAACAAGAAACCACTGCTGATTCTACGACTGAAGCTGAGTACATTGCTCCTGCTGAGGCGGCCAAGAAGCTATTTGGATGAAGAAGTTCATCGAAGAGCTTGGAGTTGTACCGAGAATCTATAATCCGATCCCCTTATTCTGTGATAATAATGGGGCGATTGTGCAAGCACAGGAGCCGAGGTCTCA
The DNA here is from genome assembly GCA_022559845.1 of Amorphophallus konjac. Taxonomy (NCBI): domain Eukaryota; kingdom Viridiplantae; phylum Streptophyta; class Magnoliopsida; order Alismatales; family Araceae; genus Amorphophallus; species Amorphophallus konjac. Next base: position 264,614,504 of record CM040121.1, read on the forward strand.
TCAGAAATCGAAGCATATTCTGCGGCGTTACCACCTGATCAGAGAGATAATAGGTAGAGGAGATGTTGTAATTGATAGAGTGTCTTCCAGTGATAACATTACAGATCCACTAACTAAGCCGTTGACTCAAAGTATTTTTGAGCGTCACCTAGGGCTGATGGGGATCAAGCATGTGGGTGATTGGCTTTAGTGCAAGTGGGAGATTGATAGAAATGTATGCCCTACAAGCCAATCACATGAGATGTGATGGTGACATTTCTTGTAATATCTTATTCATATTTATATTAATGGCATTTATTCGTTACATTTAATTTATGTTAATGATTCGAATGTGATGAAGTCCCTGAACCTGTGCGATGATGACTGGATCATAATGAGATTATGATAATGAGATCAGTCATCCGGATGCACATGTTCTAGATGTTCCCAGTCATAGGATCTTTGAGAAGGAACATTGAAGATCCGGATAGACTAGCACACATGATTGATGGAGACATCTCCTACCACTCCACATTTTTCTGAGGGTTCCGTTGCTCGCCAGCTGTGCTTCATCTTGTTCGTCACATTTTTCCTAGTCTTGGCATGTAATCTTTATATTATTTGAGTCATAAACCATGTAATTTTTCTTTTATTTGAGTCCAGTACCTAGGTATAAAGGTCATTTACCTAAGTCTTGAGTCATAGGGTTAATTAAGTAGGCTAATGGGCCCAATTCAATGGGCTAGGCCCATGGGCGCCCCCTTCCCCTTGGTTTCTTGTTAATAGTCCAAAAGTCAGGGACTTATGTTAAATTGTGGGAATCCTATAAATTGGACCCCACTCCCACCATTTGAAGCTAATGAATGAATGAATATTTGAGAAATTTCAGAAATTCCTTGTGTGTTTCCTTTGGTGAGAAGCCAAAAGTGTGAGGGTGAGAAGCCTTCCACATACCCCCCCTCTCTCTCCCTCTCTCTATCCTGCACCATTTTGTCTCTCCTCCACTTTCTCTCTCTAAAAGTTGCACCCCTTTCTCTATCCTCTCCCCTCCACATCACCCTCCACCACATCCATAACCCTCCACCTCATCTAGAGACCCTTCACCTCCGTAGAGAACATTAACTCCACCCATTACTCCCAAAGCAACCTTTCCCCTTCCCAACACACCCCTTCATTCTCCCAAGCCACCCTTCCACCATCCCAAGAGAAAATCCCTCTACCCAAGCCACCCTTTCACTCCCCAACACAACACTTTCCATCCCCAAGGTCCCCATTAACCACCCCATTAATCCACATTCAAACCTTGGAGAGAGATCTCTCCCTCCCTCTCCCTCCCAACCCAAATTCGTAGCTTCACCTCCCACCACCTGCTAGACCCCCTTCCATCCCCCATTCTCCCCCTCCCTTACCTTGGTTCACCCCCTCCCAGACCCCCTCACAGCTAGGGGTTGCCTCCACACTCAACCACCCCACTTCCCCTCCCATATATCCCAATTCCCATCATCTATCACCACCCTGTTCATGCCAGTTCACAGACAGCAGTAAGGGTCCAAGTTGCAGAGGCTGCCACGTCTTCATCGTGCTTTTTCAATTGGTGTATCTTATATTGTTGGAAAGCTCGTCCAGAGAGCTTCGTAGGCGAGCTGGTCTCGCATCCATCGGACGTCCGTGCTGCCCGGAAGAACCATTCTCCCTCAACTGCGCCAGGCTGCTCTAGCAGGGAACCTGAGCCCGAGTGTAGGCACGACCACGGCCACTCAAGTGCGAGTTTGGATGTGATTCTTTCGCTGAGATCTTATCCTCCAAGCCCCCTATCAGCACCAACAAGAAGGAAGTCATTTGGAGCCCAGAGCATTGAGTTCCTATTTTTCTACCCGGAGTGCGCAGGTCAGCTTCCTCCAAGCTAGATACGACCCTCCTCACCATTCTGGTTCCCGTGGTCTACTCCGGCCTTCTCCGACGTTCCCGCTATTCTCTGATCGAAGGGGACCCATCCATGATCGCAACGGCGCTGGTCCCGCCCTCATCGGACCTCGGGAGTGTTCGTGGCTGCCACTTCTTCCAGCAGCAGCAGTTCTGGGACCACCAGAGTCAGGTCCGACCACTCTGATCCCGACTCCGCCTCGGCCACCGTTGGCATCATAAAATTCCCCAATAATTTGGGCGTCTTCCTGGGCAAACCCAGGGAATTTTGGCGCTGGTCCCATCTTCTTCTGAAGTCGGTGGAGTTCGTGGCGACGTCGTCATCGACCCCCTATCCTGCTGTTCCTGAGCGGACAGAATCGGCTCGGTTTGGCGAATCGGGTTTAGCTTAGCTCCCCCACCCCCGCCTGGCCGGCTTAAAGCCCCTCCCTGTGTGGAGGTAGTGTTTGCATGTAATTCTCATTCCCCCACCCCTAGTTCAACCCTCCTATGTGGTGTGTAGTGTATGTAATTGACTGGTACAGGTTGAAGCTTCATCGGCGCAACGTGCGGATGGCGTACCCACGCTTCCCCGCTCGCCTCGTCTTCAGCCGGGATCGGCATCTTCACGCCGATCAGGTGAGCTCCTGGTCACTTCCTCTGCTGGTTTATCATTGCTTAATTAGTATTATCTTTTAGCTCCATCGGACGGCGATTGAGCGCCCGATCCAAAACCAATCAAATTGATTGACCACCACGGAGCGAGTTGTGAGAGAGCACACCCTACAACCCACTCCCTCGGCGTGCCGGCCGCCCGTTGGATTGGGCATCCCTGGCCCATTGGGGTCCTCTCCAAGCTATCCATACCCCTGGAACCCCAAGGTCCAACCTCGGACCCTCACCATCATCGCCGGTCCACCTACGGACCCGGGTGTGTGCGACGCGGGTGAACCCGCTTGAGTGAATCCGCCGTTCGGTTCAGTTGCTTGCATAGATACGTCCAAGGGGAATTGGTCGAGTGGCTGCCACCCCCAAGGTGGTTTCACATTAAAGTGGTATCAGAGCAAGTTTTAGACTTGTCTCTACGAGTCTAGTTCATGGGCACGCTTGTATTAGAGTCACCTTCGGATCACCCTATGCACTATCTACCCCCCAATGTCATTGAGTCTACGGACCAAAAGGCCCCACTTCCCATCATATTCCAAGCATACCTACCCAATGGGAGCCCCACGGAAATTGACTTCATTGACATGGTAGAAGATAATTGGGTATCCCCCGATATCGTAGCCACCCTTTCTAGGACCGGACAAATTGTGCACAACAGAGACCAAGTCTTTGTTGAATTTCATAAATGGTTTGGGAAGAATAAATATTTTGATGGGGCTTGGTGTCAAGTAGGTACTTCGGCAGGACCTTGCATAATCCTAGGTAAGCAATGGCTTGATGAAAGGAATACCGTCATCGACCCAACCCGTCGGTTGGGTCTTGTGCACCCACCACACATCTTGGGAGCCTTTAGCTTCAACAACCAATTGTTCCCTCATCCACCGGAGCCCCACACACTAGCTATCACCATCACCCCACCCCCAAATGACTGTCCCCGCCCCTTGGTAGAGGAGACCATGGCCCACACACCCATTCAAGAAGAGGTGGGTACCAATCCGAACCCACCTCCCGCCATAGAGGAAATCCAAGAGCTTCCCATTCCATTCACCTCTCCTAGCCCGGTCCTTCAAGAACTAACCACCACCACTCATGGCACCCTCACCGTGAATGAGTCCATACTCTAATGGCTCAAGCGAGGCCCCACCATCCCTAGTTCACCCCCACAACTCTCACCCATGGGACATCAATATGAAATTGTGCCCCTCCCCTCCTTTCACACCACGATCCAATCCTACTATGAGGTAGAGGGTTGGGATGATCTCCTCAAGGGTCTAGAGTGGCAATTAGACTTGACTTTCTTGCTGACCCTCGGGGCGGACCGACCCAAGAGCCGTGACCTCATCCACCCATGCGTCGGGTCTATCACCTCGGTTTGCACTGCTGGTTGCTACACTAGCGACCTCCTTTTCCTTCTCCCCATGGTGGAAGAACCCATATCGGTCCACTCCCCTATCATTGAGATCCCAAGGACATTGGCCAACCCACCCACTCACTACACCGGCCCAATCATCCCAATAGATGAGGATGACCCACCTTGTGAAGACCTTGAGGACATAGAGCACTTCTCCCTAGGAAGCCCATTCCACGACCCCTTTGACCCCTTCCTTTGGGAGCTCGGGTACCCATGTGACCCACCACCATCACCCACCACCCACCCTTTCCTACCCTCACCCACCATGTTGGGCAAAGTCCACCTCATCCATGACCCAGGTTACACCATTGGAACCATAACCTTAGGCAACACCCGCCTAGAGATCGAGGAAGTGCCCCACCCCATATCCACCTTCCCAGATCCCTTCGACCCTTTCACATGGAAGTTCAAAGGTCGTCCCACACCTATGCACATGGAAGTCACCTTTGGGATAAGCATGCATGTGTCTAGGCTTACCACACCACTTGGCATGAACACTATGTTGGATCCATTCATTCACATCACCCACATGTCAAGCAGGAAACATGAGTGGTCCATATTTGGGTGCAACGGTCCTCCATCATTTGTCATTAGTCTTATACATGTTAGGGGCATGCACAGATGTCCGGATCCCCCGACATTTGCTACACCCATCCATGATAGATTCACCTACAGATGCCCCGGCCCTCCAAACTTTGCTATAAAGTCCATGCATGATAGGGCCACCTTTGGCTATCCCGGCCCACCTTGGTTCATCACAGTCTTCATAGCATCTCTGCATGATTGGTCTAAATATGGTTGTCCTGGTGTTGACATGTTTTTCCCTTTCCCCTTTTTGATTATCCTTCCAATCCCTTCTTTACTGTGTTAACGTAAAGAACTAAACAACGTGTAAATAGCAGGGGGAAGGATGTGGAGTGTGTGTGATCGCCACCAAGGTGTCGAATGTAAGCAAGTACACCGTACCTTAGAAAGAAAGGGGAGACACTCGCCTAGAATAGCACTGCAGCAATCCGCGGTTTAGAATGAATCGCCCAGTAGACGAGCGGTCGCTCGACAGACCGCCCAACAGCGCTGGGACGAACGTGGGACAAAGAGTAGCTGGATGATGGGACGGTTCAGGGTCAATCGCTATGCAGAAGTGGACGGTCAAGATGAAGCCGCCCTATTCCTTGCACAGACGGATGAAGATCGCTCTGTGCCACCAACTCCCAAAACGTGGGATCTCTACCTCCACCCTTTCTGGCCGGCCAGAAAGGATGGGCCTCGTGTTAGGATGCCGCTGACCTGCGAAACAAAGTATAGAACACACAAAGAAACCCAAAGTCAATACTATGCAGTGTAGCAACTATAAAGGAATACGAGGAATGAACTAACTAACATGAAGTGCGGGATACCTGGGGATTTTAAACCCCTAGGGGCGTCAAAAGATAGGAGGGTGTGTGTAATGGAATGTGATGATGAAAAACGTGGACAAAGAACAAAGGAAAACGATGCATGCAATGACAAAATGACGGTGAGACTATGAGAACGAAGACTCAAAACACCAAGTACTCCCTGAACTGGAGGCTTGTGTGGACGTAGAAAGCCTCCCTCCGTGTAGGTCGCTTGAGAATTCGGCAGAGCTTCGCCGTGACCTTAAAATCTCCTCCCCCTTTCAAAGCTTAGCCTTAAGGGTCTATTTATAGAGCCTAAAAGCCAGCCCCGAAATTAGGGTTTCCAATGAAAATCAGCTCGAGATATCAACACAAAATCTTTAGATAATAGAATTATCTTCCAACCAGTTCAAACTACACTCCATTTGGTGGAGTATCCGCAGAGAAATGGGCAGAACAAGTCAAGGATAAAACCACAGATAGGGAGAGAAAAAACCCTTAGTTTTTTAGCAATCAAACCATTGAGCAGCCACTCGATAGACCGCCCAGACCATTGCGCGGCCTGTTACCAGACCATTCATCCTGTTTGTGGAAATTAAATAAATTAGAAATATTATCCAAATACCCACCGAACTGGCTGAACATTTCGCCGTTGGACTCTTATTGATTGGACGGTCTAATACTAGACCACTCAATTCATCGGGTGGTCCACAACAAACCATCCTAGGCCTGTCGGTGATAAATCAAAAAGATTAGATAAATAGATAATTATCTGGAAAACCAGTGACTTGGGACTCTTGGAATCAGGGCGGTCATATGCATACCGTTCCATGACATTGGACGGCTACAAACGGACCGTTCAAAAGCTTGTCGATGGAAATTCAGAAAAATCACCTTAACATCCTATAAATAGGCAAACGGTTCAGAATTAACCGCGCAATTACGGAACGGTCAAGCGATAGACCGCGCAATGACTGGACACTCGAAAATCAATGAAATGTGATAAATCAAGCAAAATCAAGGCCCATTAAGCCCCGAATTGAGGCAGACCTAGTCAGGGAGGGAGGTACCCATAAAATAGGCCCAATAAGATGCCCGAAAATAGCCCGATGAGCAATGGACAACTTGAGGCATTAACAAATGATGGTAACAAAAATGACTCAACTTATCGGCAAAAAGTGGGTGTCAACACCTGGCCCCCCTTTGCATATTATACATTTCCCACTCACACCGCATCGTAGTACATGGCATGAGTATTTAAGCAAGCAACAAGCAACGAGCAGTGAGAATCACAAGAAGCGGGCAAAAGCTCGCAAGCGCCACTTAGAATTTTAAGTTGGCAACTTGGCGATGATGACTTTGGAGTGGCTCTACCCTAGGGTCACCTCCAATTTGAGGGCACGAGGACTTGGACCTTGCCAAGTTCCGAGTGGCTTTGGCAACCTAGCTTACGGGTTGGACTTACTAATGGGTTTTGGGATTCACCCCATTTCCCAAGTGACGGATCCGGCACCCTATATGGGCACCGCGATGGATCCTAGTGAGTGCCTTGAGCCTATACCTTCCTTTGAGAGAGACACCCCCAGAAAGCCACCACAAATCAGCCTGAGAGCCCGACGTGCGCACACGGAGGCAATACTAGGCAAGCAAGGTATCATCTTCAGTATGAGAGTGTGTCCGTGCCACTTTGAGAAGCTGAAACGCCATCCCCTGGCCCTGGACGTGGGTCGAGTCAGGAGATCGTGGTTTGCCCGAAGCTGCCTTGGTGCACCACCTCCCTGGTGGACCCATACTCGACGGGGTCGAGTTTTCCCCACCCCGGGGGTATGATGGGGACATCTCCAACCACTCCACAATTTTTTGAGAGTCACGTTGCTCGCCAGCTGTGCTTCATCTTGTTCGCCACATTTTTCTTAGTCTTGGCATGAAATCTTTATATTTTATTTGAGTCATAAACCATGTAATTTTTCTTTTATTTGAGTCCAGTACCTAAGTATAAGGGTCATTTACCTAAGTCTTGAGTCATAGGGTTAATTAAGTAGGCTAATGGGTCCAATTCAATGGGCTAGGCCCATGGGCGCCCCCCTTCCCCTTGGTGTCTTGTTAATAGTCCAAAAGTTAGGGACTTATGTTAAATTGTGGGAATCCTATAAATTGGACCCCACTCCCACCATTTGAAGCTAATGAATGAATGAATATTTGAGAAATTCCATAAATTCCTTGTGTGTTTCCTTTGGTGAGAAGCCAAAAGTGTGAGGGTGAGAAGCCTTCCACATACCCCCCTCTCTCTGCCTCTCTCTCTCTCCTACATAATTTTCTCTCTCCTCTACTTTCTCTCTCTAAAAGCTGCGCCCCTTTCTCTCTCCTCTCCCCTCCACATCACCCTCCACCTCATCCATAACCCTCCACCTCATCTAGAGACCCTTCACCTCCGTAGAGAACATTAACTCCACCCATTACTCCCTCCCCCTTCCAAAGCAACCTTTCCCCTTCCCAACACACCCCTTCATTCTCCCAAGCCACCCATCCACCATCCCAAGAGAGAATCCCTCTCCCCAAGCCACCCTTTCACTCCCCAACACAACACTTCCCATCCCCAAGGTCCCTATTAACCACCCCATTAATCCACATTCAAACCTTGGAGAGAGATCTCTCCCTCCCCCTCTCCCTCCCAACCGAAATTTGCAGCTTCACCTCCCACCACCTGCTAGACCCCATTCCAGCCCCCATTCTCCCCCTCCCTCACCTTGGTTCACCCTCTCCCAGACCCCCTCACAGCTAGGGGTTGCCCCCACACTCAACCACCCCATTTCCCCTCCCATATACCCCAATTCCTATCATCTATCACCACCCTGTTCATGCCAGTTCGCAGACAGCAGTAAGGGTCCGAGTTACAGAGGCTGCCACGTCTTCATCGCACATTTTCATTTGGTGTATCTTATATTGCTGGAAAGCTCGTCCAGAGTGATTCGTAGGCGAGGTGGTCTCGCATCCATCGGACGTCCGTGCTGCCCGGAAGAACCATTCTCCCTCAACTGCGCAAGGCTGCTCTAGCAGGGAACCTGAGCCCAAGTGTAGGTGCGACCACGGCCGCTCTTGTGCGAGTTTGGACGTGATTCTTTCGCTGAGATCTTCTCCTCCATGCCCCCTGTCAGCACCAACAAGAAGGGAGTCATTTGGAGCCCAGAGCATAGAGTTCCAATTTTTCTACCCGGAGTGCCCATGTCAGCTTCCTCTAAGCTAGATACGACCCTCCTCACCATTCTGGTTCCCGTGGTCTACTCCGTGATGGGAATCGACGCCGAGCATGTACCTTTTCTTTTTGCATTTATGTCTTTTTAGTTTGTGTTCATATCCTTGGGAAAGTATGTACGTAAATGTAAGGCTTTATAAGCCAATGAGTCATTCCCATAGATTGTGTGGGTTTTTATGCAATTGTGTAGTAGGTCCAGCTAGGGGGCCCTCAGCCCATTCCCATTGGTCCATGTCACCTTGTGGGGATGGTCAACTATCCTAGGTGGACATCTAGAAGGTTGGACTAGTCATATGGACACATGGGAGACAAGGGGCTCATTTTTTCCATGGTAGGCTACCTACCATGTCAACATGCTTCATCTAGTCAATAGGCCGCCCCCCCTTTATTTTTTTATGTAATTTTTGTGTGTGTTGGTAGCATGCAATCCAGACCATCCATCTCCCATCCCTAGATCCAAGGGTGGAGGTTGGATTTGATTGGAAGCATATAAAAGGTTGTATTTTCATGTGGAAATTAATGAAAAAGATAGAAAATTGTGTGAAGCTTGGAGCATATTACGCCCCCTTCCTCTCTCCCTGGTGTTCTTCCCTCTCCAACCCCCATTTCTAGAGTGGATTTATCTCTATCCCCCTTCCCCAATCTCTGATTTCATCTGGTGCCGCAGCCTCCGCCGTTCGTGTCGCCATCGAGCCACCATCGAGCCACCGTCGGAGTTCTGTCTTCAGCCAACATCAGCCCCTTCTATGAATTCTTGCTCTTAGCCCCGAGCTTAGATCGATTTGGGATTTTGAGGGGATGTTCTAGAGGTGTTCCCCACATCCTACAAAATTTGGTGGGTCATAAATCCTCCATTTGCTAATTTCCCATTTTCGTTCAAGTCCCAAATTCAGTTCTGCCAGTTTCAGATCTGAACTTCATTTTTTCCTGAGTTTTACATCTTAGATCCATCTTTTGATTTTTCCTAGGGCTTCCAATTTTAATGGGAGTTCTCTCCACCCACCCCTCCTACCACGAAGTTTTCTGAATTTTTATCATCCCTCCACCTATTTTTCAAAATTTGTTCTCAGAGATAGCTACAGTGCTGTCCACCTGTTTCCAGATCCGACCTCTGTCCAATGAAAAAATCATATCAATTCGTAGCCACCTCCAATCAGTCCAAAAAAAATATTGTCATCTTCCTTGTTCAAAATCCTATAACTTTTGTGAAGATCTTAGGAGCTTAATTGGACATCTACCTCGCAGTCAATGGCAGTTCTCAGACAAGTTCCCTGCTAATATGAGAGTTCAGCTACTGTACAATAGGAACTCAAAAATTCAATAAAGCCCAGATCCATGCAGATTCAGGTCTGATCTCTAGACCTAGGTTGAAGTACCTCCTGAGATATTTCCAACGGCGCCAGTTTCGTGTCGATCCGACATCGGGGCTGATCGCAGCGTCCGTTCTCGTCGGAGCGCGCACTGGAAAATAGAACCGGCAGATCCGTGGCCGGTTATTCCGACCGGTGCCGAACGGAGCCGCCCGGCCTCCGGTCGACGTTCCAGCGTGCCGCCAGCCCAGGGAACGCTTCCCAAGTGTCCCCACCACAGTGGTGCCACCGGGCCCCACACGGCCCCTCAGGCCAGCACGTGGGCCCCACAGTCACAAGTTCGGGTGCTGCCGAAGAGATGCGAGAAGCCGCCCGTCAACCCGAATTCGGTCCTCCCGGGCCCATTTGTGTAGCCCATTACCTCCCTACGTGGAGTGGGCAGTAACTCATTGCTGTAATCTTCATGTATTAACTGTTTCGGGAGCACAGTTTTCGGCCCGGTCCGTCTTCCCCACGCCGAGCGCGTGGAGGTATCACATTCGCTCCCTTACTTGGCATCTTGCTTTATCTCATATATGCTTTATATGCCACTGCTAGAGAGCATGTTTTAGGACCTAGCTCGCTATATTTTCATATCACCGCTACTGCGAGAGAGAGCGAAGCCGTCCCGTGACCCGATCCGGGCACAAAAGAGAATTGACCACCCTAGCTCTTGCCGGTTTCTCAACCGTGCACGTCCGATGCTTCCCTCGTTAAGGGACAATCACGAGCTCACCTAGAGTCCGAGGACTGCATTCCTTATTCGAGTCGTGTCCGTGGTCCCGTCCCGCATCACTCCGGCCTTCTGCGATGTTCCCGCTGGTCTCTAATCGAAGGGGACCCATCCACGATCGCAACGACACTGGTCCCGCCCTCATCGGACCTCGGGAGTGTTCGTGGCTGCCACTTCTTCCAGCAGTAGTAGTTTTGGGACCACCAGAGTTAGGTCTGACCACTATGATCCCGACTCCACCTCGGCCACCATCGGCATCATAAAATTCTCCAATAATTTGGGCATCTTCCTGGGCCAACCCAGAGAATTTTGGTGCTGGTCCCATCTTCTTTTGAAGTCGGCAGAGTTCGTGACGGTGTCGTCATCGACCCCCTGTCCTGCTATTCCTGAGCGGACAGAACCGGCCCGGTTCGGCGAATCGGGTTTAGCTTAGCTCTCCCACCCCCGCCCGGCCGACTTAAAGCCCCTCCCTACATGGAGGTAGTGTTTGCATGTAATTCCCATTCCCCCACCCCTAGTTTAACCCTCCTGTGTAAGGTGTAGTGTATGTAATTGACTGGTACAAGTTGAAGCTTCATCGGCGCAACGTGCGGGTGGCGTACCCACACTTCCCCGCTCGCCTCGTCTCCGGCCGGGATCGGCATCTTCACGCCGATCAGGTGAGCTCCTGGTCACTTCCTCTGCTGGTTTATCATTGCTTAATTAGTATTGTCTTTCAGCTCTGTCGGACGGCGAGTGAGTGCCCGATCCAAAACCAATCAAATTGAGTGACCACCGCGGAGCGAGTTGTGAGAGAGCACACCCTACAACCCACGCCCTCGGCGTGCCGGCCGCCCATTGGATTGGGCATCTCTGGCCCATTGGGGTCCTCCCCAAGCTATCCATACCCCTGGAACCCCAAGGTCCAACCTCGGACCCTCACCATCATCACCGGTCCACCTACGGACCCGGGTGTGTGTAGACACGTTAAAATCGATACTATGTTGAGTAAATCTCATGTCACCACGTGATGCCCCAAAGTGGATTTCAATATTGGCGTAATATGAAGTTTTTCTAATTTATTTAGAATTTTTCTATCATATTTATAATTCGCGACTTGGAGAGGGGCGTCATTTAATTGACGACTAGCAGGGTGTCATTATTTCAATAGTTGACGACCGTACGCGCATGCGTTATTTCCTGGTGTTTTTTGATTTTACAAAATTCCATTCAAAAATAAATGAAAGTAATTGACGTCAGCTTCTAAAGCGTTGATTAATTAACGCCATTCAAGAAGGCGTCATTTCCTATTTTTAAATATGGAAAGTCATTTATTTCTAAAATTGATCCAGGAATCAGCGGCTGCGTGCGCGGTCGTCATTTCAAATAGCGACCACCCTGAGGTCGTCATTTCAACTTCCGTCTCCGTTTCGTCTGCTACCTTCCCGTGAAGCATTCTTCTTCATTTTAACACCGTATTCGATTGGGGAAGAGAGATCCTTGCTGGAGGATTGATATCTTTGTTTTAATCCTATTAGAATAAGGGGTTTTGTCCTTATAAATACCCATAGCTCCTGCGCACGCGAGAGAAAAAAGACATAGACATACAGAGAGGAAAGAAAGGCTTTTTTCTATCTTTTGCAGGTCCTTCCTACGGCGGGGTCTTCCTCCAGGCGATCTCCCTCTCGCTGCTGCCGAAGCCCTTCTTCTTATTTCTCCTTTACTGCTGCAAATAGAAGAAGGGCTCCTTTCTCCCTTTTTTTTATTCTTTTGTTTTCTTCATTGATCATCTCACACGCTAGAAGCTTTCAGCATATATACATACATCATCACATTTAGTTCTTTCTCTGGATATCATATTATTGATTGCATTCATAGCATACATATCTCCCACCCTTTTCACTCCTCTTAGGGGTTTAAACAAACACACAAGGTGTGTTCATGCCCACTTTGCATAGTTCTATTTTCTTTAGAACATTGATACTACACTTTGGCTAATCCATATATTTGCTTATTTTTTGTTTGTCTTGCAAGGGTAATCAATATAAGAACCCCCTTCATCGGCCGGCCGGTTGAAGGAGGAAGGAAGAACTCACAATTTCACCCGCTTCTTCACAAGGTACATGCAACCATTCTTTTAATTTTTGAGGTAACCCCTCTGGCGATCACCCTCCCTAGAGCATCACATGCTCATTTTATTCTTTTCTTTATTTCCACATCATGCATGCTTAACTTTATCCATCCTTTTTTCTCTTAATATCCCCTTCTTAAAGAAATTTTAAATCTCCTTTCTTTTTAAATGTCTATGTGACACGTTCACAAATTGGCGATCACGGTGGGACCCTTGATGTTTTTATTTTGATTACCCCTCCATCGGCACCCACGTGTGCCCCTCCCTTTGGCACCCTCGTGTGCCCCTCCTTTGGCACCCACGTGTGTCCCTCCTTAGTGCTCCACGTAGCACACTCCCCTTGTGCACCACGTTCACATCTCTCGATGGATTAGCCAATTTTTGAATTGTCCATACCATTTTTAAGAAAAGAAATTTGATTTTTGTTAATTTTCATCGATTTTTGTTCTCTGGAACTGATTAGCGACTGCCCTGCAGTCGCTATTTTAACATTCAGCGACCGCTCACAGAAGCGCTGTTTCCATTTATTTTATAGTATTTTCATCATTTTTATAATCAACGCCCCTCCACAGAGGCGTCATTCCTGTATTCAACGCCTCACACCAAGGCGTCATTTTTTAGTTACTGTGGTTTCTCCTCACACTCTGGTCACTGTTCACTGATATCTGACGCCCCTCTACATAGGCGTTATTTGCATATTCAGCGCCTCACACCAAGGCGCTATTTTACTTTCCTGCTCACTATTATCACAGTTTTACTGTGATTAGCGACTGACACCTAGTCGCTGTTTATTGAGACCGCGACTTCTGTCAGGTCGTCATTTCGTTCTGTTTTCACAGAACCTTGGTTATTGCTGTTACCTTCACCTGTTGGCATCATTTACTGATTGTTTGATTATTACTGCTTGATCTGCCTGCATTAGTTTGCATTCTAGGACATTTGGTTGAGAGACCTCCTCTCTGTACACTTCTAGGATTCCACACCCTTTTCTTGGAATTGGAACGACCCTCCATTGAGCATTCCGTCTCTTTGGACTGGAAATTCATTTTCCAAGGCCTCCATAAGTCCCCGCACCCCTGGATTCCCTCACGGACGCCGGGCCGATTGTACCACTTGAAGTACTCAAAGTTTAGTTAACCCATATGTTGGTAATGAGAGAGAAAGAACTTAGTTGACCTGGAGATTACACTCAAATTTGAAACTAGGACCCACATTGAAAAGTGAGAATTGATCATACATTTAAAACAATCCACTTTAATCTCGAAAGAGAAACTTAAAACTTTGGGTTCATTATAACTTGAGTGAAAATTTGTTTGATTGGGTGATTATCTCTTACTTATACTTGTTGGTTTTAAATACTTTCCTCTCCTTAAAACATGCAACTTTGTTCAAGTAAAATCATTAACATGGCCAGCTATGGGTATTCCTATGATGGTTATGAGGAGGGTCAATTTGACCCATCCTATGAGGTCCCCCCTCAAGATTCCACTCATTATGAGGGAAATTATGCTCCCTCTCATGTTTACTATTCTCAAGTTCATGTGGTTGATACCACTTCTCAAGAGGTTGAGCCTTCCTCCCAAGCTCAGCCTACCACACAAAACACATCTGGGGACGCTGCCCCATCTTTTAATCTTAATGATTTGATCCATGCTTTGCCTCAATTGGACGATTCCCAACGTCAGGCGGTCCAGGCCGCCCTAAAAGGGAAATCTGTCCCTTCATCTTCAAACCCCCCTCAGGCCGTGGGTGGCCATCCATCTCTTAATGACCATGCAGTCTCACAGAAAATTCCTTCACGTCCACCAACTCCTATCATGGCTACGCCGGCTCAACCGACAAGCCACTCAGTGGTTAGGCCCCAATATCCTCCACCTCCCCAAATTTTAAGGTGGCCTATGCCAAATCCATTCCCTTCTAATCCGGCCCCGGTCAAGTCCGACACCAACACCATACTCCTCTAGAAGATAGCTAGTATGGAGGAGCAGCTTAAGAAAGTCACAGCACCGAAGAATGCTCCGGAGATTGCTCTCCCCACTTTGCCAGTTTTTCACTTGCCTCCTTCCGAGATGCTGAATTTCTGGCGCTACAATGGAACGGGTAATCCGTTCATTCATTTGAAAGATTTTATGTACGAGACTTCATTCTGGCAGGACAACAATATCTCCCTGGCCTATTTATTTAGAAGATCTCTAGATGGTCCGGCACTCGAATGGTTCTATTCCTTGGAGCTGGCTGAAGCCAGTGATTTTGATATTGTTCAGCGGAAATTTTTACAGAAATATAAGGACCGTGTGGGTCTGTCTTTGTCAGTCATAGATCTGGTTGCTGAGAAGATGAATCCCGAGGAGGACTTCATTCTGTTTGTCGATAGGTGGAGGGCTATGGCCGAGAAATTAAAAGATACACTTTCAGAAACGGAACAGGTTAAGATGATTATATCAAATTCTACTCCACAGTTCCTCATATTTTGGCCATGAATAGGCTAAGCACTATGAAAGAGCTCTATGAGAGAGCTAGGTACATACAGACCCAAATGAAATACTCGCCCATCATGGACATGTTTGAACAGAAACCAAGGCTGGTCAGGAAGACCACCAATGTTAACAATAGTGGTGGCACAACCGAGGGTACCGTGACAAAGGCCAGGGTACGGGAGTTCATTATGAAAAATGAGTTTTTCTAATGAACCAGTTTGGAGTACAGGATTCAGTCGAGCCGGGACTCAATAGGGTTTGACAGTTTGACCATACCCTAGTCCTACTGGGGCATTGGATGAATGAGGATCTATAGCTGTGTGGAATCTGTGGATGGAAATGTTCCAGAGTGGGTTGCTTATCCCCAATGTCTTTTTGGATCACGAAGCGTTGCTTGGTGCTTTTCATGATCGGAAAGCCAGCTAATTCCATTAAGAGTTAATGGATAGAATTAATTAAGTTAAGAAGGAGTTCTTTACTTAATGGGCTGGAAAATCAAACAGACTATTAGGCCTAGAGGGTCACACACAATAAAGTATTGGACAGACCGGGATGTGTGGACTCTATAGACTATTATTGGATTTTTGTGAAAAACGCCAAAGGTCTATCAATATACGCTGAAGGGAGAAACCCTGGCCAAGCTACAAGGTTGAAACCCTGGCTGCCCTCTCTCCTCTCTCTCTCTCCAAGGGGAGCCTCCCTCCTTCTCTCTCCTTCCTCCACGGTGGATGGTGGTGTTGAGATCGGGTCGGCGCGTGGAGATCGTGGAGGAGATCCCGTCTGCTTCCACTGCTCGTGTGGATACGTCTAGAGGCTGGACGCTTGAACGGCTCGCGACTCCGGGATCTTCCTCTCGATCATCTTCGAGGTTTTTGGAGATTCTCAACCCCGCAAAGGTAAAAAATTGTTCTTTACATTGCGGGATTAATGATCTTGTTCGATTTGAAAAATCGACAACGATATGCAATCTAAGGTTTCGATGATTTTCGCTGCGCATTCTGATCGGAACCTTACAGTGGTATCAGAGCCATGTTACTGGTTTGATCAAAATTGACATTATTTTATTATTTTTCATCGTTCTCGTTCATGCATGGGGCTCTTTGTTTGTCGCTCGATTGGGTCGCTCATGGGATGAGCATCGGTCGATTGATGCCAGGGAATTGTTCCCGGGATCAGGAGGAGCAAAACACATATTTGTATGCGGTGATTGACCCACCGGCGAGGCCGAATCGACCTCATTTGTGCCGTCACGGTCGCCGTTCGTGGCATGAGCTGGAGGCAGTTTTCAGGCTGAAAAACTCAGATTGCTAGTGCCCATGGGGCTGGCAGGGCCGACGACTGTCCTCCACGACGAGCCACGGCAGTTCGGCGGTGTTTGGGGCGTGGGAAGCCAGTGGAGGTGCCCAGGCAAGCGGAGCGAACACGACTTCTTCTCATCGCGGGCCCTCGTGGTGACCGGCGGGGTGGTCGGCGACGACGGCGGAGCGGCAGGCGACGACCAGCGGTCGGCTGGCGGTCATCCGCGGTGGCTGGGACTAGCGGAGGGGCCCCCTCCGGCGAGGTCCGACGGCTAGGGTTTTAACCCTAGTCGCCTGCGTTATTCGGGAGGGAGGGATGATCCATCCCGCGGGTGGTTAACGGGCCGAATCCGACCCGCGCCGGATCCCAACCCATTAACATTTTTTTTGAATTTTAACCATTTTAAATAGTTTAAAATGTGTGGAAAATTCAGAAAAATTCCAAAACTAATTCTGAAAAATATTTTAATGGGTTCTAAAATAGTTTTAGTAACTTATTAATTTATTTTTCATTATATGGCCCGTGATTAATTAGTTAATGGGAATTTTAAAATGGTTTTATGTATTTCCTATTATCTAATTAATTTAAGTTAATTATTATAAGAATCTGATTCTTATGAGGTTAATTAATTGGAAATTATTATTAAGCCCATGCAGTGAATGTGAATGACGGTGGTCTAAAGTTGTTTAGACTTATTTGTTTTAACTAAATTGTTTAGTTGAATGTTAATATGCGCGATTTCAAAATAATTATTATATTTTAAAATTATCGTTATATCTCGCTATAATTATGTGATAATTACTGTAAGATGCATGTGATGTGTCTTGTGTGTGGATGGATGATCATGAACTTAGAAATCATGTGATGATGCTCGTTATGGTGAATGGTTTATGTGATGTGATTAATGGGACATGCGTGTCTCCTTCTCTCTCTCTCTTATTAATCTGGGTTGTACATTCTATCTCCCACCAGTGTTGTACTCCCCTTGACTGGTTCAATATTTCTTATTATTATCTAATGTATACTTGTGGGCCTACGTGCCCTATTACAAATCTACTTATAATAATGAGAAGCGGATGGAGATTAAGAAGGAGACCGGCTGCGAGGACCTCGGGTGATTCTTCACATCTAGTGAGAGGATTGGATGCTCCATGTTCTTCTATTTGCCATGATTATATGCATTACCAACTGGCTCTGGTAATGTGTTTTAGGAGCTTAAGGTCCATGATCATCCATTGGTATTAATACATATATATGATATATGTGGATGTGCTACTTATTACATATTTAAATATTTAGAGTATATACGATACTCCAAATTCTTATATGTATGTAGCACCTATATTGATGAGACCAAAATTTAATCAAAACCCCTTGATCTGATATAAGGTTGTAAACGTGAGGCATTAAGAATGACCCATGTAGCCTTCCGTTGTTATAGCCTAAGTGAGCTGCTCTTAGACTGTGTGGGTTTGTTGTGCTGCCACAAGGCCCTCACAGCAAGGGGGTAGAGACTTAGACTAAGACTTAAGCCAAACTTTGGGATGGGTGCCGGCATGGCTTTGTTGTGCTGCCACAAGGGTCATGTCTTGAACTCACTCTCATAACGTAAGAACGGGTCTAACCTAACCAGATCTTGTGATTTGTTATGCTGCCACAAGGTCACAAAAGCTTCGGAGGCTGAATATACTAGGAGTTGCAAGGAGTTGCAATTGGCAAGAGTTGCCTACCCATTAAGTATGGGGTGGTTTGTTGTGCTACCACAAGGCCACTACCATAATGTTAATGGGATTTTGGTCCCACTAGGATATAGCTGGAATATCCAGTCTTTGCACAATGAGGGTTGTGCAAATTCGTCAAAAATTAGTGGGAGTTATAAAATTAGGATTGAAGACCATATCTTAATTTTTAATTAATGAATATCTGCATGTTATCTAATTATTATAAATCTTCTCTTGTAGACTTCTATGGCGAACCACCCGTTACGCGGCATACTTGATGCCAATAGGCTTACTGGTCCAAACTATAGTGACTGGCTCAGGAATTTGAGAATTGTTCTCACCGCTGAGAAAATACACTATGTTCTTTATCGGCCTATACCTCCTCTTCCTGCCGACGATGCTGAAGAGGGAGAGATCATTACTTACGGGAAGCATAAGGATGATGCCACACTTGCCCAATGCTATATGTTTGCCTCCATGACAAACGAGTTACAGAGGCAGCATGAAAAGATGGATGCTAGATCCATTCTATTTCACCTTGAGGAGCTCTTTGGAGCTCAAAATCGAACAGAAAGATATGAGATATCTAAGAGTCTGTTCGGAGCAAGAATGTCTGAGGGAACATCTGTGCAAACACATGTTCTCAAGATGACTGAGTGGATCGAAAAGTTGGCAGAATTAGGATTCGACATGAATAAGGATCTTTGTGTTGATTTGATTCTGCAATCTCTCCCTAATTCATTTTCCCAGTTCATTGTCAATTTCAACATGAACAAAATAGAATGCTCTCTGGTAGAGCTTCTAAACATGTTGAAGACTGCTGAGAGCACTATGAACAATGGGAAAGCTCCTGTGATGCTTGTTGGTAAGACCAACAAGAAGAGAAATTTTCAACAGGCCTTTAAGAAAGGCAAGGCAAAGAAGAAGGGTAAACAAGTAAAGGCTGCCAAGAAAGAAGAGGCTAACAAGAACAAGGGCCAGTGCTTCCATTCTCATAAGGATGGCCATTAGAAGAGAAACTGCAAGTTATACCTTGCAGAGAAAGTAAAGCAGAAGCTTGGAAAAGCTTCAGGTATATTTATGATTGACCTTAACTTGTCATATAGATCCATATCATGGGTATTAGATATTAGATGTGCATCTCATATCTGCAATGATTTGTAGGTTTTGATAAGTAGCAGGCGATTGAATAGAGGCGAGGTTGATCTGCGACTGGGAATTGGAGCAAGAGTTGCTGTACTTGCTGTCGGGAGTGTGAACCTCAAGCTTTCCTCAGGAGCTACATTAAAGTTGACAGACTGTTATTATGTTCCTTCTATAATTAAGAACATTATTTCCATTTCATGCTTGAATAACTATGGATTTATTGTGAGCTTTGGGAATAAAACATGTTCTTTATTATTAAATGGTGAATTGTTTGCCAGTGGGAACTTAATTAATGGTTTATTTTTATTAGATGTGGATACTTCTGTTATGTGTATGGATGGACCTCTTAAGAGAAAGATGAATGATGTAAATCAAGCATACCTTTGGCATTGTAAGCTTGGTCATATTAGTGAGGAAAGATTGAAAAGGTTGTGCAAAGATGGATATGTTGATCCATTTGATTATGAATCATTTGCAACCTATGAATCTTGTCTCATGGGAAAAATGACCAACTCTCCATTTACTGGACATGGAGAGAGAGCTAGTGAGTTGTTAGAACTCATACATTCTGATGTATGTGGACCCATGTCCACCTAAGTCAAAGGGGGTTACTCATACTTCATTACTTTCACTGATGATTTCTCTAGGTACGGATATGTGTACTTGATGAAGTACAAATCTGAAGCCTTTGAGAAATTTGTGGAGTTTAAGAATGAAGTAGAGAAATAAACGGGAAAGAGTATTAAAACTCTTCGATCTGATCGAGGAGGAGAATACTTGAGTATGGAATTCACACAATGCTTAAAGGATAATGGTATATTATCCCAGTGGACTCCTCCTTACACACCTCAATTGAATGGTGTGGCTGAAAGGAGGAATCGTACCTTATTAGATATGGTACGATCCATGATGTGCTTTGCTGGATTGCCTTTGTCACTCTAGGGCTATGCCCTAGACACTGTTGCTCACTTATTAAACAAAGTTCCTTCTAAGTCAGTGTCTTCCACTCCATATGAGATATAGAAAGGAAAGAAACCAAACCTTAAGAATGTTAAGGTCTGGGGTTGTCCTGCCCATATTAAGAAACACAATCCTGATAAACTGGCATCCAAGACTGAAAGATGCAGGTTTGTGGGATATCCTAAGGAAACTTATTGATATTATTTCTACCAGCCTAGCGATCAAAGAGTGTTTGTAGCTAAGCGAGCTGTGTTCCTAGAGGAAGAGTATATCCTTGAAGGAAACAATGGGAGTATGGTAGAACTAGAAGAAGTTCTAGAACCATAAATTGGAGCTGCATCATCTCAGAAACCAATTCAGGATGGCACACAAACTGTGCGTAGGTCAGGCCATGTACCTGTCCAACCAGATAGATATGTCATTCATATCCCTGATGGTGGGGACAGGGCACACTATGATGAGGATGATGATCCTAAGACCTATGAGGAGGCAATAAGTGGTATTGACTCCTGGAGATGACAAGAGGCCATGAAATCGGAGATGGACTCCATGTACTCCAACCAAGTTTGGAACTTGGTAGATCCACCTGAGGGTATAGTACCTATTGGATGTAAGTGGATCTTTAAAAGAAAAGTTGGAGCAGATGGAATGGTTGATACCTATAAGGCAAGGTTGGTTGTGAAATGATATCGTCAAAGATAAGGAGTTAACTATGACGAGACCTTCTCATCAGTTGCCATGACTAAGTCCATCAGGATTTTACTTGCCATCACTGCGTACCATGATTATGAGATCTGGCAGATGGATGTGAAGACTGCATTCCTCAATGGAAACCTTGAGGAAGAGGTGTATATGATACACCATGAGGGATTCATATCCAAGGAGCACCCATATAAGGTATGCATGTTGCTGAGATCCATTTATGGATTGAAACAAGCATCCCGCAGTTGGAATTTAAGATTTGATGAAGCCATCAAGTCTTCTGACTTCGTTAAGAACGAAGATGAGCCGTGTGTGTATAAGAAAATATGTGGCAGTGCAATCACCTTCTTGGTCCTATATGTCGATGACATACTACTCATTGGGAATGATGTAGGTATGTTATCATCAGTTAAAGCCTGGCTTTCTAAGCACTTCTCCATGAAGGATTTGGGAGAAGCATCCTATGTATTGGGGATCGGGATCTATAGAGATAGATCAAATAGGATGCTAGGCTTGTCCCAATCGATGTACATAAATTCCATCGTCAAAAGGTTTGGCATGGAAAATTCTAAGAGAGGTCTCATATCGATGAGACATGGAGTTTACCTCTCTAAGAAAATATCCCCTAAGACTTCTGAAGAGAGGGGGCGCATGAGTAGGGTACCTTATGCTTCTGCCATAGGGTCCATCATGTATGCCATGTTATGTACAAGGCTTGATGTTGTATATGCTCTAAGTGTTACGAGCAGGTTTCAGGCAGATCCAGGTGAGCAACACTGGATAGCTATAAAGTGCATCCTTAAGTACTTGCGAAGGACTAAGGATATGTTTCTGGTTTATGGAGGTGAGGATTTAAAACTTCGAGGTTACACTGACTCAAGCTTTCAGTGCGACAAAGATGACAGCAAGTCAACTTCATGGTATGTGTTTACCCTGAATGGTGGGGCAGTGAGTTGGAAAAGTTCCAAATAAAAAACAACTGCTGATTCTACGACCAAAGCTGAGTACATTGCTGCTGCTGAGGTGGCCAAAGAAGCAGTTTGGATGAAGAAGTTCATCGAAGAGCTTGGAGTTGTCCCGAGCATCTCTGATCCGGTCCCCTTATTATGTGATAATAATGAGGCGATTGCATAAGCAAAAGAGCCGAGGTCTCATCAGAAATCGAAGCATATTCTGCGGCGCTACCACCTGATCAGAGAGATCATAACTAGAGAAGATGTTGTAATTGATAGTGTGTCTTCCAGTGATAACATTGCAGATCCACTAACTAAGCCGTTGACTCAAAGTATTTTTGAGCGTCACCTAGGGCTGATGGGGATCAAGCATGTGGGTGATTGGCTTTAGTTCAAGTGGGAGATTGATAGAAATGTATGCCCTACAAGCCAATCACATGAGATGTGATGGCATCATTTCTTGTAATATCTTATTCATATTTATATTAATGGCATTTATTCATTGCATTTAATTTGTGTTAATGGTTCAAATGTGATGAAGTCTCCGAACCTGTGCGATGATGGCTGGATCATAATGAGATTATGATAATGAGATCTGTCATCCGGATGCACATGTTCTAAATGTTTCCAGTCATAGGATCTTCAAGAAGGGACATTGAAGATCCGGATAGACTGGCACACATGATACTTACTCATTCCATCACTCATATCTACAGAGAAGGGAACACTGTGGCGGATTCATTGGCTTCTTTAGCATGTACTTTGAAATGTAATTCCTTTTATTCTTACCATGAGCTTCCCTCGCACATAAAGGGTGCAGCTCGGCTAGATAAGCTAGGCATGCCTAGCGTTCGAGTGATGTAATTGTAATATCTGACTTTTTCATTATTCTATAAAATCTCCCCCTAGTGGAAAGGTGATGGAGTGGGTAATACCCACTCCTCCCCCTTTCTCTAGGCAGGGCTTTACACAAAAAAATCAGTGTGGAGACACTGAAGTACGTGTGTGGGTGCTCATTAGTGGAATGAGTACACTGAATTTACCGGATTAAGAATCCCTGAATGGTAATCATACTGACTGTCAATCAGGGTATTCTATGTCTCAGTAGCATAGTTAGATCTTAGACCTGAGTCACTAAAGATGTCTTGCATAAGGGATGCTGAGTATTTGATTACTGACTTATGGACTTCTGTAAAGCGGTCTTATACAGTTAGTTATTCGGACTCAGTGGAACCTATGCGAAGGTAATTAGTTTGACAACATGGGATCATTCACTCTCAGTATGATATATGAGAGAGAATGCCCTACGGATATGTACTCGAAATCCCTTGGCCAGGGTACGGGAGTTCATTATGAAAAAGGAGTTTTTCTAATGAACCGGTTTGGAGTACAGGATTCAGTCGAGCCGGGACTCAATAGGGTTTGACAGTTTGACCATACCCTCGTCCTGGTGGGGCATTGTATGAATGAGGATCTATAGCTGTGTGGAATCTATGGACGGAAAGGTTCCAGAGTGGGTTGCTTATCCCCAATGTCTTTTGGGATCACGAAGCGTTGCTTAGTGCTTTTCATGATCGGAAAGCCTGCTAATTCCATTAAGTGTTAATGGATAAAATTAATTAAGTTAAGAAGGAGTTCTTTACTTAATGGGCTGAAAAACAAAACAGACTATTGGGCCTAGAGGGTCACAGACAATAGAGTATTGGACAGACCGGGATGCGTGGACTTTATAGATTATTATTGAGTTTTTGTAAAAAATGCCAAAAGGTCTATAAATATATGCTGAAGGGAGAAACCCTGGCCAAGCTACAAGGTTGAAACCCTGTCCGCCCTCTCTCCTCTCTCTCTCTCTCCAAGGGCCGCCTCCCTCCTTCTCTCTCCTTCCTCCACGGTGGATGGTGGTGTTGAGATCGGGTCGGCACGTGGAGATCGTGGAGGAGATCCCGTCTGCTTCCACTGCTCGTGTGGATACGTCTAGAGGTCGGATGCTTGAACGGCTCGCGACTCCGGGATCTTCCTCTCGATCGTCTTCAAGGTTTTGGGAAATTCTCAACCCCGCAAAGGTAAAGAATCGTTCTTCACATCGCGGGATTAACGATCTTGTTCGATTTTGAAAAATCAGCAATGATATGCAATCTAAGGTTTCGATGATTTCCACTGCGCATTTTGATCGAAACCTTACAGACCCATCTTGTCCTATTTATAGAGGAGAATCAGTAATAGCAATCTTGGAGCCATTGGACAAAAGATAACTATTAGGCTGATGCCTTTGGGAAATATATGTTAAATTTAATTTCACAGAAATAACGATTATCTAAATTAGTTTTGGTGATAACAAAACATCAAATATAATGAGGTCAGAGATAAGCTTGAATTTATCTAAGTATAACAGAATCGTAGTTTGCTCACATAGTCGATTGATCAAGCTCTTAGGCAAAAAAAATTGACATAGTTGATTGGATCTATTTAGTCGATTCAATAACATAGTTGTAGCCTCTTAGTATAGTTCAAATCGCTTAATCGCTGAAATTGAAGCTAAAGGTGACTTAGTCGATCACTTAGCCAACTATTGAGCAGTTCACATAGTCACTGTTTGTCTATCATAGTCACTTGGATATCGACTATCTCATCCATCAATAAGTTCGACTATCTAAATTGCAACAGATCTGGTATTCGACTATCTCAAGATCCTTGATGACGGTAAAACACGCCAAGCCCATTGCGGCCCACGAGTACCGGGCCCGCAGTGGCCCAACCAAGTCGAGAATGAAGTAGGCCGCCCAATAGCTTGTAGCCCAGACCTGGAGGCCCAATAGAGGCATATAAAGGATTCGTCAGCAAATGGGAGGCATCAACGTGTGCACCCAAGGCGCCGGATGACTCTTCAGCTATTGAACATTACTCCCACAATTATAGGCCTCTTCTCTGGCAGGGACGATGTCACACCCACGGCGACAAGATCCTCACCCAGAGGCCACACTTCCCGATTAAACAGGAGTACAACGGGAAACTCCCCCCATGATCAAGGAGGTGTTACCCCGCGACCTGCTCCTTTCCCCATTAGTGAATGAGCCTCCATTGCCATGGGGAACTATATAAATAGGCCCCCGATCAGACGATGAGGGGGACATACAAACACGTAGACATATAAGAGAAGAAAAGACTCAGACACACACAAAGAAAAAAGGGAGAGACAGGAAGACGAAAGTAAAAGCTCATTCAGGGAGGCTAGTCTCATCGTTCTACCACGTCCCCGTGACTCTCCAAGTACACCTTGTACTTAGCAAGCATCCTCTGAGCACTCGCTAGATGCGGCGAGCACATCCGAGGACCCGACTCCCACTCCTAGGCTTGTTTACTCCACTCTTGCACCCTCTCTCTCTGCCTCATGCTGTTCTTCCCTCAATGTGATCCTAACTTAAGCATCGAAGGGTTGTCCCTTGGGGTAACACCTAGGGCTCATTTTGATATCATCTTTCTAGTGCTTACAGGATTCCACGGGTGGCTGGATGTCCTTCGCTAATAAAATAAATCTTAAAAGTGTGATACGAGGTCTAGGGACCATTTTTTTAGCTCTACACTTTTAGCGCCATCTGTGCGAAGCGTGACTAAAGGCAATGGCACCCCATAGAAGCTACGGCAACACTAGCAACCGTGGCTAAGAATCCCACCAGGCCCCAAGTTCCCAATGGTAATCCTAGGAGGCGTCCTCCTCTACTCGACCACCGCGCGGCGCTACCGTCCATAGCCCCACCGCTGATGAGCTGGCAGAGATGCATCGACAGCTCCAGGCGCTGACGGACTTGTGTCAAGGCTTCCTCAACCGACCTACGGGGCAGGACCGTGCCCCAACAGAGTTGCCCCAGAACGGGGGAGCCCCCACCGTGGCAGAATGCCACCGGGTGCATGAGCCCTCCCACATATCTGCCGCACAATCATAACGTTTGCACAGCTTGCCCGCACATCGGCCCTACAACCTGCTCCACTCCAACCCAGAGATGGCATAATGGCTGTGACGCTACGAGGAAGTGGAATGCGAGCTAGAGGGAAAGGTATGATATTTCGACGACGTCCTCCACACCGCAAGGACTCAGGGGCTTATCGACGATGACACCGACTTTCATGTCCTTTCTCCAAGGAGATTATGGAAGCCCCCATTCCTCGAAAGTTCCAACT
Organism: Amorphophallus konjac; assembly: GCA_022559845.1. NCBI lineage: Eukaryota > Viridiplantae > Streptophyta > Magnoliopsida > Alismatales > Araceae > Amorphophallus > Amorphophallus konjac. The sequence goes on from CM040121.1 coordinate 264,640,717, forward strand.
GCCGTCGTTTACCCCATACGACAGCACCACCGATTCAGTCGACCACATGCATAGCTTTGAGTTAAACCTGGTGTTCCACTGGGCCTCAGACGTTGTGAAATGCCTGACGTTCATCACCACCCTTTGCGAAAACACTCGGACTTGGTTCGAGTCTTTGCCCGCCAGATCAACCACCTCCTTCCAACAGTTGAAGAAGCTATTCAAGGAGAACTTCATTAGCTATAGAAAGGAAGCCAGGTCAATAGTGAGCCTGCTCACTGTCAAATAGGGACGCGAAGAGACCTTGTGGGACTACGTGTCCCATTTTCGAATGGAAGCCCTCCGCATCCCTCACCTTGACGTCAACATCGCCACCACTGCGCTGATGCAAGGAGCTCGAGATCCCATCCTCCGATGGTCACTCGAAGTAGAAACCCCAATGACTCTGATGGATCTCTTCGCCTGATCCAAAAGCATGCCAACTGTGAGGAAATTAATGTGGTGTTAGGCCAAACGGCCGGGTCTAGTCAACTTGACCGTAAGAGACAAGTTGATTCCTTACGGGAAGGATGAAGCAAGCACGAGCGGCATGATCGAGAATGTCATTACCACTGATGAGTATCATATTTCATGTCATAATTTGCATCACATATGTCATCTTTGAGCATTAAAAGAATAAAGTTATGTAATTTGGATAATTAACTTCATTCTCACAAATAAATTAAGTTTGCATGAAACTAACCATCCTTTTGAGTCACGATGACTATGTGAGAGTTGAACTTGCATAAGGGATAAATTACATAATCTATTTTTGGAATTTACATTGGATTTTTACTATTGCAGGAATTAGCGCCTAAAGACTGGACGTCATTTCTTTGAAACCAAATGGATGAGTGACCACAGGCCATACGCCAATTAAATAACACCTTTGTGAAGAGATGCTAATTCAAAGAATCAGTGGTGTTCTGAATCGACGCCAATTTGAAGCCTATCTTTAGAAGAAAAGAATTGATGGCCAGGGCTTTGTTGCCATTTAGAAACAACGCCTTCTTGGAGCGTGCCATTTCAGGAATTAGCGGTGTGCATGTGGCCGCCAATTGAAAGAAATTTATGAAAAAAAAGAATTAGCGGCCGTTTGAGAGGGCGCCCATTCTTTTGTACGAAATAGAAAGAAAAGCGGTGAAATTAAGAAAAAAGGAATCAACGGCCGTTTGCAAAGTCGCCAATTCTTCTGTACGGAAAAGTAAGAAAATATTAAATTTGAAAATAAAGAATTAGCTGCTGGGACATGGACGCCAATTGGAAATAACGACCGTTTAGAAAGTCATCATTTTTAGAAATAGCGGCCACAGAAATGGACGCCTTTTACAATCAGAAGCCAAGACAGAATCAGGCAGCCTAAATGGAGTTATCTTCCCTTGTTTAGCGCTAGAAGGACTCTTGGGAAGGAAAGAGACTCAATTCGAATGATATTTGGAAGGAAAGTTGGATTCAAGCTTGATCTCCAAGGCCTTGTACAATTGGAACTCCCAAAACGCTATAAAAGAATGCCTGGGAGGATCGAATTGGAGATCTTAGCTTTTTTCATGCCTTTCTGTTCCTCTTTTCATTCTGTAGTCTTCATAATAGTTGTTCATTTTTAAAAGTTATACAATTTCTTATTCTTCCTCTTCCTCCAATTCTGCTTTGTTTTCAAGTTATAGTCTAATTTCCAAAGTTCAGTTTTTACATTTTTTCATACCTAGGTTTTTCTCTATTCTTCTCACCTTTTCTCATTCTTCTGATCTTCTTTTCATCTTAGTCGATATAGCAAAGTTCTTCGTTTTGCAAAGCTCTATATTTTCTTCTTCTTTCTTATCTTCTAATTCTACTTAGTTTTCAAGTTATACTCTAGTTTTCAAAGTTTAGCTTTTCACGTTTTACTGTTCATCAGCGTTTTCCCTGTTCCTCTCAAGTTTTCTCCATCTTCTGATCTTTTTCTCTCTCTGCGCTCTTCACCAAAGTTCTTCCTCTCTTCGTCCTCTTCCACTTCTTATTCGTGCACATCTTCTAATTCTTCATAATTTTAATGTTATTTCAATTTTTATAATACTCTATTTCTTCAAACCTTGCATAGCATTAATCTTCATGTTTTGTTGTTTTTAAAGTTTTATTCTTCCTCTTCTTCTTCTTCTACTCTTCCTCTTCTATATTCATCTAAATTCCTAAGGCGGATTTTATACTTCGGTCCTCTCAAGATGGTGTTCATCTCTAAGGTGAGGCGATCTCTTCAAAGGCTCAACGAGGCGTTTGGGCGGCGTCACTCTTCCACTCTCCTCGCTCTTTTCTTCCCTTGTTCTTTAGTTTATGTTGATTGTAAATTTTATTTCCATAGATCTTGTAAGTTTACTTTCTAGAAATAAAAGTTTAATTTCCATTGCACTTCTCTCTCTCTTCCAATCTTCTCTTCTTCAACCCTCTAATATTCTTTAGTTAGATTTAATTTCACGCAATTTAATTTCATGCACTTTTAATTTTTAAAAAAACTCACTCAAACATTGATTTCAAAACACAAAAGTTTTCAACCTAATAAAATATCTTCCTCCTCGTGGGATTGATCCGTACTCTCACTTTACTTTGAGTAAAAAAATTTTTAGTGAGTGAGTGCGGTATATTTTTAAAATTGTGGCACATCATTTAAATGATGAGTGTCTGTGCACATCAATTTTTGGCACCGTTGTTAGGGAGGAAATGATGTTTGATAGTTGGATATTCTTGTGTTTGATGTGTATATATTTCTATTAATTTTTCTATTTTTATTTTATAAAAAAAAGAAAAAAAGTCATAAAAATAAAAAATCAAAAAATCAAAAAAAGAAGGAAATTCGGACCTAAAAATTTTAAAAATTAATTGTCGTAGAAAGCGTCGCATAAAGGGCTAAATCTGTCACCAAAGGGAGTATAAAATCTGAAAATCTAAAAATCTTAGATATTTAAGCGTCGCTACAGGTCAATAAGCGTAGGAAAATGTTCTGTTTTGTGAATTTTTAAAAAAATTGAAAAACTCATGAAAAATCTCAAAAAATCAGAAAAAATAAAAAAAAATCAAAAAAAATCTCAAAAGTGTGATTTTAGGCTTTATTTTTCAGTAGATTTGTATATTATTTGGTATTTTTAGTTACTAGTTGTCTTTTATTTACTTCTCTTTGAATAAAAATCAGAAAAATTTCCTGAAAAAAATTCAGAAAACATAAAATAGAAAAATCCAAAAAAATTTTATTGTTATGATTTAATGTTAGTTGCATCTCTTCCATACATTGTTGCATTTAGTTAATTCTTTGTTCATCACTTGCATTATTTGAAAAAAATCATCATTCTCTTCTTCTCTTTCTCCCTTCTTAAGGGTAATTAGGCACACCCCTCTTGGAATTGAAAGGAACCTTCAATTGAGCACTCCGTGTTATTGGATCGGAATCTCCCTTTCCAAGACCTCCATAAGTCCTCGCACTCGTGGGTTCCCTCACGGACGCCGGGCAGATTCTACCAAGAAATACCCCGAATTTAGTTTACCCGTAGAAGGTATACAAAAAAATACAAACAAGGAAAAAATCATCATGTTGCATGCATTATTCATATAGTTTTTGATTGCATTGATTTAAAAAAAAGAAAAAAAATAAAAAACTCAAAAAACTCAAAAAAATTTAAAAAATTTGGGTGAGAAATTCCTATTTTTGAGTTGGACTTGCATATTCAATAAGGTATACCTTTTGGCCCATTTTTCTTGATCCATTCCTTGAGCTATAAATCCAAACTCCTTCATTCCACCTTATTCTCAAGATCATAATGACATGTGGGCCAGACCGGCCCATTATGTTGACAATTGTCCAACTCAAGCTTCACCATTCACGCAACCTGACCCGACCCACTACGAAAGCCCATACTCTTGGTCGACCTACAATAAAAGCCCATCACTCATGGGGGGCCAGCTTCATTCCTTTAATCAAGATTATATCCAATCCACTCGATTCTTTCATGAGTCTTATCCTTATGATTCATCTCGCACCCAAGAACAAGCCCAAATTGCTCAAAGACTATCTGTAATATCCCAGACCTTTCGGATCCTTTTTCGTGGGTCCCGGATCTGGTTCTCGGAGCGTCCAGCTCCGTTGTGTCCGAAATTTCGTTTCGGACATCTTTCGTGTTCGGATCGACGCGATCCGGAGTGGTTTCGGAGGCCCGGAGGCGTTCCGTGGCTTTTCCGCGTGTGTTTTCCGATTCCCGGTGTGTGTTTCGGCTTTTCCTTCGGAAGCTCGCTGCGGGCGAACCGGGCAGTTCCCCCAGGCACGAGTGGTACCGTTGTGATCGGTGCGTTCCGAGGATTCTGGAAATGTATTTTTCTATTTTTCGGTATTTTTCCAAAAATTCGGATTTTCTATAAAGCCCTAATTCTTTTTCTTTTTCTTTTCTCCTTTCTCTTTCTTCTTCTTCCTCTTCCTCCGTTTCTTCCCACCGTGACACCCTCCTCTCTCCCTCTCACCCATTCGGGCGCGGTGAACCCCTCTCCGGCTACGGACGGCGGCGGGGCGACGGCGCGGACGTGTGGGCGGCGGCGAGGCGAGCTCGTGGGCGTGCGGCGTGCGTGGGAAGCGTGGGGAGCTCGTGAAGTTTGAAGCGTTCTTCGTGATTCGTGATTGATTCGGCGGAGCATTTGCTCCATTGAGGTAGGGTGACGTTCCTTAGCCTCATGCCGATCTTTTCCGCGATTTATAGGCCGCGGGGAGGCCGAGAGGGGATCGTTTGAGCGTTTTTAGGTTTTTCCATGATTTGGGGAGAGCTCGCCCGATCTACGGATTTGATGCATGATTTCGTGTTTTGATGGCCTAGAATCATGCTAGGGGTCCCCAGGGGTCTTCCCCTTTGTTTTCCCCCTCTCCCATGGAGGCATGGGGGCGTGGTTAGAATTTTTGAGCGTTTCTACCATTTTCGGCCGCGGACTGAGAACGCGCTATACTCCAGTAGCGCGTTCTTGGAGGTCGCGCTGCCCCGACCGAGCGCGTTCATCGGAGAAGATGAACAGTAGGGCGGTTCGTGTCGCGCTATGGGGTCCTAGCGCAATTATCCTTGTCGCGCTAGGAGGACCTAGCGCGATGGTCCTTGTCGCGCTAGGGTTCCCTAGCGCGATGGTCCCTGTCGCGCTAGGCAGTCCTAGCGCGATCTTCTCTGTTGCGCTAGGGTTCCCTAGCACGTTCTTCCGTGTCGCGCTAGGTGTCCCTAGCGCGATCTGGCTGCTGTTGGGTGTTCCCCTTGGGCCGTGTGTGCGTCCCGGGCACCCCGTGGAGTTCCGTGACAGTGTCTTTGGTGTCCGAAAGTTCCGTTTGCCTTGGTCATGCGTTTGGCTGTGGGCGGTGAGTCCGTTTCTTTCCCGACCGTGGTCACCGTGCGACGGTGATGGTACGTGGGACAGCCCCCGTACTTCGTCAGGTTCGGACGTCGTTTTTCCGTTGACTTGAGAGTCTACTCCTTTGTGACCCTCCACTAGTCATAGCCTGCTAGTACGCGTGTGCTAGTTGCACCAGGGAGTGGTGTACGGGCTCACCCTGAGGACGGTTTTAGACTGGTTACCGTCGGGCCCCTCGTCACATCAGAGTCCAGTGCCAGGGGAAAACCGATCAGAGGGCCAGACCTAGGACGCGTGGTCTGTGTGTGCACACGTGGTTGGAGACTGTGGACGCACGTCGACGGGCGTGACCCCAGCTAGTCACTTGTTGTGAGTTACTTGTACGGTGTTTGCGCCTCGGGTAGGACCTACCACGTCAGGCGGTTCACCTACGGCGCGGTGTAAGACGTCAGGGGACGCTACCGGCTGTGCTTCTAGTGGGTGGTACTCCTGTCGAGTACGGAGTGACAGACTGTCAGTCGTGTGTTTCCGACCTTCGGGTTTTACGATTCGACCGTTGGTTTCGGTCTTCTCGTACCGTGGCACGTGTGTCGGTTTGCGTGTCGTAGGGTCTAGTTCTGTAGAGTGCAGGGCTTTCCTTTCCGAGGTACTTTCCTACCGCTAGAGTAGTGGTTTCTCGTTTTACGAGGTAGGGTTCGAGTGATCCCTACTGAGTCTTGTTCCGAGACTCATTCCATGCATGTTTTCACCGTGTTTCAGGTGAGACGCCACCTTCGGGGAGCGCGTCAGGAGCGCAGCGTGGTGCGGGTGCCCAGAGGTAGTGCCAGAGGTCAGAGCCGGGGTATGCCCCGTGTAGCTGTACTTTTCTTTCTTGTCACTGTACTAGTCGTGGACTGTTCTTGCTGTTGTTGTTATTTTATTGTGGACCATGTAAAATGTTAATTTATTTCCTGCTTAACTTTTTAACTGTTTAATTTCTGTAATTATTTGTGATACTTGTGTAGTCTCCACACCATCCTTTTAACCCTTCTGAGTCTTCGGGCTCGTGGGTGGCGGTGCGAGTCTCGAGTTATCGGGCCTTCCCGGTAATCGGATTCTCGGGTCGTTACAGCTGGTATCAGAGCGCGGTTGTGGAATTACATGAGAATCATAGGTAATTGTAGTGGTCCACTAGTCCACAGCGATGATGTACAGGTGACGCTGGCATTGGGCACCGTGTGTTTATTTTGACCTTGCCGTTTTCGTATTTTCTGTCTTTTGCTTCAGGAGCGAGTATGGCGCCGAGGAGGAGTTCTCGCTCTCAGCAGGGGCAGTCGGCTGGAGGTCAGGAGATCCAGCAGGGGGTCCAGAGGGACCAGGAGGAGCATAGCAGAGTTCCTGGAGCTACCGAGGCCGCGGATGCTGCGAGAGCTCCGGGGGCCGAGGATTTCTTCCGTGGCATGTACCATCTCATGTCTCAGCAGTTTGGCGGAGAGGCTGCTGAGGGCTTGTCAGCCAGGGGTGGGCCAGGCCCAGCGGTGAGGGACTTTATGCAGTTCCATCCGCCTTACTTTAGCGGCCAGGCAGACCCCGATGCGGCTCGTGATTGGCTCGATGAGATGGAGCGGGTGTTCAGTTCCGCGAAGAGTGCTGCCGAGGACAGAGTGGTGTTGGCCTACAACCAGTTGCAGGGTACGGCTCGGAGGTGGTGGTCTTCCGAGTGGAAGACGTCCTTTCAGCTTCGTCCACTTGAGCAGATCGAGTGGGATGACTTTGTCAGTGCTTTCGAGCGTACGTATTGTCCAGATGTTGTTGCCACGCTGCGGATGCGGGAGTTTCTGGAGCTGGTGCAGGGTGTCATGTCCGTGTTGCAATACAGGGCCCGATTTATCGAGCTGGGTCGGTATGCACCTCACATCATGGAGCATGAGAGGGTGAGGACCGCGCAGTTTGTGCAGGGCTTGAGGTTGGAGCTGAGACACCATTTGATCGCGAATGGGGCCACTGATCTAGAGACGGCGTCTCGTGTTGCGATTTCCTTGGAGATGGATATGCAGAGGACTCGAGGACCAATCAGCCAGGGGCAGTCTTTGTCAGGTCGCAGCCAGCAGTCGGCTACCCAGCAGCAAGGTTTCTTCCAGCATGCGTCGGGTGGTTTAGGAGTACCGGCATCGGCAGCTTCGGTGACCGGATCGGCGTCCTTCGACTCGAAGGTCAAGAAGTTCCTCTCGAAGAATTTCTGGAAGAAGAAGTCCAAGGATCAGGGGCAGGCTTCATCGGGCAGTGTACATTAACCGATTCCTTTTCAGCGTCAGGGATCAGTGGGTGGATCGCGAGGACCTTGTCCACGGTGTGGTGGTACCCACCCAGGCAGGCAGTGCACGGCGCCGATTATCTATTTTCGGTGTGACCAGCCAGGGCATATGGCGCGCGACTGTCCTCAGAGGCCACCGCAGTAGCAGTTTCCTCAACAGCAGCTGGTTCCCCAGCAGCAGAGGCAGCAGCAGTAGTAGTAGGGACAGTATCCGCCGCTACCCAGGTCAACTAGCGTGGGAGGCAGGCAGAGGGCTCGGGGCCAGATCACGCACATGACCAGGGCAGAGGTAGTGGCGTCGCAGCTCGTGGAAGGTACCGTTCAGATTTTGGGTTGTGCGGCTCGGGTTTTGTTCGATTCTGGCGAGTCTCATTCGTTTATTTCGGAGGATTTCACGTCGAGCGTCGAGGAGCCGGTGACCCAGTTGTCCTGTGATTTGGCAGTGGAGTTGCCTTCGGGTGACTTTATGGTCACTCCGTATTGCTTTGACCAGGTTCCGGTGTGGATCGATGGGCGGAGTATGCCAGGCAGGTTGTATGCGTTGCAGCTTCGGGATTATGATGTGATTCTAGGCATGGATTGGCTCGAGACTCATGAAGCGGTGGTGGATTGTGGAATGAAGAGGGTCTACTTCCAGCATCCGAGCAAGAGGACCTTCTATTTCCAAGGTATCCGTTCCGCCTCTTCTCGATTCCTTATCTCTGCTATTCGAGCCCGTCGATTGCTTGATTCAGGTTGTCAGGGTTTTCTCGCGTCAGTGGTTGTGTCTGACCGGATGGAGCCGGATGTCGAGGACATTACGGTGGTGTACGAGTTTCCCGACGTTTTTCCTGAGGAGTTGCCTGGATTACCTCCCCAACGGGAGATCGATTTCGTGATCGAGGTTGTGCCTGGTACGTGACCTTTGGCGAAGGCTCCCTACCGTATGGCCCCCGCTGAGTTGAGGGAGTTGAGGGTGCAGTTGCAGGAACTGCTGGCCAAGGGGTACATTTGTCCGAGCTTTTCCCCTTGGGGTGCGCCCGTGTTGTTTGTGAAGAAGAAGGACGGTAGTCTGCGGTTGTGCATTGACTATCGGCAGCTGAATGAAGTGACCATTAAGAACAAGTATCCGTTGTCGCGGATTGATGATTTGTTCGACCAGCTTCAGTCTGCGCGAGTGTTCTCGCAGATTGATTTGCGATCCGGTTACTATCAGCTGAGAATTCGCGAGTCCGATGTGGAGAAGACTGCATTCAGTACGAGGTATGGGTATTATGAGTTCTTGGTGATGCCGTTCGGGCTCACCAATGCCCCAGCAGCCTTCATGGACTTGATGCAGAGGGTGTTTCATCCGTATTTGGACCAGTTCGTGGTCATCTTCGTGGACGACATCCTTGTTTATTCGCAGTCTGCTAAGGAGCATGCGTACCATTTGGGTGTGGTACTGCAGACGTTGCGAGATCACCAGTTGTATGCGAAGCTCAGCAAGTGCGAGTTTTGGCTCAGCGAGGTGCACTTTCTGGGGCACGTAATTTCTGGTGATGGCATTTCCGTGGATCCCGTCAAGGTCGAGGCTGTGATGCAGTGGCCGAGGCCGAGGTCGGTGACGGAGATCCGGAGTTTCTTGGGGCTTGCGGGATATTATCGCCGGTTTATCCAGGATTTTTCTCGCATTGCGACCCCGATGACGAGGCTCACGCGGAAGGATGTGCCTTTCGTTTGGTCCGAGGAGTGTGAGCAGAGCTTCAGGGAACTGAAGAGATTGCTCACCTCGGCTCCGGTGTTGGTTTTACCTTCTGGATCGGGAGGTTTTATGGTGTGTACAGATGCTTCCGGCGTCGGATTGGGTGCTGTTCTGATGCAGCATGGTAGAGTGGTGGCTTATGCATCTCAGCAGCTAAAGCCCCATGAGGAGAACTACCCCACCCATGACCTTGAGTTGGCGGCAGTGATCTTCGCGCTGAAGATCTGGAGGCATTATCTGTATGGTGAGAAGTTCGAGGTGTTCACTGACCATCAGAGTTTGAGGTATGTGTTCTCGCAGAGGGATCTGAACCTCAGACAAAGGCGTTGGATGGAGTTCATGAAGGATTATGACTTCACCCTGTCTTATCAGCCGGGCAGGATGAATGTCATTGCCGATGCCTTGAGTCGGAAGGTTGCGGTCAGTACCTTGATGCTGAGGAAGTGGAGGCTCTGGGAACAAGTGCCCAAAGTTTCTTTCAGGCTCAAGATTCCCCAGGAGCCAGGGTTGGCAGTGCTTGCGAGTCTGACTGTCACTCCTGCTATCCGTCGTCAGGTGACAGAGGCTCAGCATGCGGACCCTGAGTTGCCCCGGATTCTGGCGATGGCTGATGTGGAACTTGGCGAGGATGGCGCTGCGAGGTTTCGTGGCAGGCTGTACGTTCCAGCCGAGGAGCAGGTTCGTCGTGCGGTGTTACGCGAGGCTCATGGGAGCAGGTACACTGTGCACCCGGGTGCGACGAAGATGTATCAGAATTTGCGGAGGCAGTTCTGGTGGCCTGGCATGAAGAGAGATGTCGCAGAATTTGTGGCCAGGTGCCTGATCTGTCAGCAGGTGAAGGCAGAGCATCAGCGACCAGGCGGTACTCTCCAGCCCTTGGATGTTCCTGCTTGGAAGTGGGACCATGTGACAACGGATTTTGTGGTGGGGTTGCCGAGGACCCCGAGTGGGCAGGACAGTATTTGGTAGCTGGTGGATCGGTTGACGAAGGTGACGCAGTTATTACCGATCAAGGTCAGCTGGAGCGTGTCCAGGTTGGCTCGGTTGTATGTGGAGCGGATCGTGCCGTTGCATGGGGTTCCCATTTCGATCGTATCGGATCGAGATCCGCGCTTCACTTCTGGATTCTGGAGGAGTTTCCAGCGAGCTCTTGGCACGGAGTTGGGATTTAGCTCGGCGTATCATCCGCAGTCAGATGGTCAGTCTGAGAGGACCATTCAGACTTTGGAGGACATGCTGAGATCCTGCTGCCTGGAGTGGCAGGGGAGTTGGATTCATCACCTACCGTTAGTGGAGTTTGCCTATAACAACAGCTATCATTCGAGCATCGGCATGGCTCCTTATGAGGCATTGTATGAGCGTCCTTGTCGGACTCCACTTGATTGGTTTGAGGTGGGTGAGCGTGTTTTGACGGGACCGGAATTGGTGCAGCAATGCGTGGATGTTGTGCACCTGGTTCGTCAAAACATGTTGGCGGCCCAGAGTCGGCAGAAGAGCTATGCTGACCGTAGGAGGCAGCCCCTCGAGTTCACCGTGGGTGATCATGTGCTCTTGAGAGTTTCTCCGATGAAGGGGGTGATGCGTTTTGGACGGCGTGGGAAGCTGAGTCCCCGCTATATTGGTCCTTTCGCGATTGTGGAGCGCATCGGTGAGGTTGCTTACCGGTTGCAGTTACCTCCTGAGTTGGCGTCAGTGCATGACGTGTTCCACGTCTCGATGTTGCGGAAGTATATGCCCGATGACTCTCATGTGCTCGAGTTTTCCGTTTGGCCTGAGGTGACTCCAGATCTTTCTCTCCCAGAGTTTCCGATCCGCGTGGAGGATAGGCGAGAGCAGCGCCTGCGGAACAAGGTTATTCCCTTGGTGAAGGTCGTGTGGCAGCGACACTCTGGTGGTGAGGCTTCGTGGGAACGTGAGGACGAGATGCGTCAGCAGTTCCCGTATCTGTTTGAGTGAGTCGTCCTCTTCTTTCCCCTTGGGTTGTTCTCAATTTCGAGGACGAAATTCCTTAAGGGGGGAGGGCTGTAATATCCCGGACCTTTCGGATCCTTCTTCGTGGGTCCCGGATCTGGTTCTCAGAGCGTCCAGCTCCGTTGTGTCCGAAATTTCGTTTCGGACATCTTTCGTGTTCGGATCGGCGCGATCCGGAGTGGTTTCGGAGGCCCGGAGGCGTTCCGCGGCTTTTCCGCGTGTGTTTTCCGATTCCCGGTGTGTGTTTCGGCTTTTTCTTCGGAAGCTCGCTACGGGCGAACCGGGCAGTTCCCCCAGACACGAGTGGTACCGTTGCGATCGGTGCGTTCCGAGGATTCCGGAAATGTATTTTTCTATTTTTTGGTATTTTTCCGAAAATTCGGATTTTCTATAAAGCCCTAATTCTTTTTCTTTTTCTTTTCTCCTTTCTCTTTCTTCTTCTTCCTCTTCCTCCGTTTCTTCCCACCGTGACACCCTCCTCTCTCCCTCTCTCCCATTCGGGCGCGGCGAACCCCTCTCCGGCTACGGACGGCGGCGGGGCGACGGCGCGGACGTGTGGGCGGCGGCGAGGCGAGCTCGTGGGCGTGCGGCGTGCGTGGGAAGCGTGGGGAGCTCGTGAAGTTTGAAGCGTTCTTCGTGATTCGTGATTGATTCGGCGGAGCATTTGCTCCATTGAGGTAGGGTGACGTTCCTTAGCCTCATGCTGATCTTTTCCACGATTTATAGGCCGCGGGGAGGCCGAGAGGGGATCGTTTGAGCGTTTTTGGGTTTTTCCATGATTTGGGGAGAGCTCGCCCGATCTACGGATTTGATGCATGATTTCGTATTTTGATGGCCTAGAATCATGCTAGGGGTCCCCAGGGGTCTTCCCCTTTGTTTTCCCCCTCTCCTATGGAGGCATGGGGGCGTGGTTAGAATTTTTGGGCATTTCTACCGTTTTCGGCCGCGGACTGAGAACGCGCTATACTCCAGTAGCGCGTTCTTGGAGGTCGCGCTGCCCCGACCGAGAGCGTTCATCGGAGAAGATGAACAGTAGGGCGGTTCGTGTCGCGCTATGGGGTCCTAGCGCGATTATCCTTGTCGCGCTAGGAGGACCTAGCGCGATGGTCCTTGTCGCGCTAGGGTTCCCTAGCGCGATGGTCCCTGTCGCGCTAGGCAGTCCTAGCGCGATCTTCTCTGTTGCGCTAGGGTTCCCTAGCGCGTTCTTCCGTGTCGCGCTAGGTGTCCCTAGCGCTATCTGGCTGCTGTTGGGTGTTCCCCTTGGGCCGTGTGTGCGTCCCGGGCACCCCGTGGAGTTCCGTGACCGTGTCTTTGGTGTCCGGAAGTTCCGTTTGCCTTGGTCATGCGTTTGGCCGTGGGCGGTGAGTCCGTTTCTTTCCCGACCGTGGTCACCGTGCGACGGTGATGGTACGTGGGACAGCCCCCGTACTTCGTCAGGTTCGGACGTCGTTTTTCCGTTGACTTGAGAGTCTACTCCTTTGTGACCCTCCACTAGTCGTAGCCTGCTAGTACGCGTGTGCTAGTTGCACCAGGGAGTGGTGTACGGGCTCACCCTGAGGATGGTTTTAGACTGGTTACCGTTGGGCCCCTCGTCACATCAGAGTCCAGTGCCAGGGGAAAACCGGTCAGAGGGCCAGACCTAGGATGCGTGGTCTGTGTGTGCACACGTGGTTGGGGACTGTGGACGCACGTCGACGGGCGTGACCCCAGCTAGTCACTTGTTGTGAGTTACTTGTACGGTGTTTGCGCCTCGGGTAGGACCTACCACGTCAGGCGGTTCACCTGCGGCGTGGTGTAAGACGTCAGGGGACGCTACCGGCTGTGCTTCTAGTGGGTGGTACTCCTGTCGAGTACGGAGTGACAGACTGTCAGTCGTGTGTTTCCGACCTTCGGGTTTTACGATTCGACCGTTGGTTTCGGTCTTCTCGTACCGTGGCACGTGTGTCGGTTTACGTGCCGTAGGGTCTAGTTCTGTAGAGTGCAGGGCTTTCCTTTCCGAGGTACTTTCCTACCGCTAGAGTAGTGGTTTCTCATTTTACGAGGTAGGGTTCGAGTGATCCCTACTGAGTCTTGTTCCGAGACTCATTCCCTGCGTGTTTTCACCGTGTTTCAGGTGAGACGCCACCTTCGGGGAGCGCGTCAGGAGCGCAACGTGGTGCGGGTGCCCAGAGGTAGTGCCAGAGGTCAGAGCCGGGGTATGCCCCGTGTAGCTGTACTTTTCTTTCTTGTCACTGTAGTAGTCGTGGACTGTTCTTGCTGTTGTTGTTATTTTATTGTGGACCATGTAAAATGTTAATTTATTTCCTGCTTAACTTTTTAACTGTTTAATTTCTGTAATTATTTGTGATACTTGTGTAGTCTCCACACCATCCTTTTAACCCTTCCGAGTCTTCGGGCTCGTGGGTGGCGGTGCGAGTCTCGGGTTATCGGGCCTTCCCGGTAATCGGATTCTCGGGTCGTTACACTATCCACACCTTCTTATGATTCTTATTGAAGAGGACAACATAATAGTTCTTGAGATTCTTATCAAGGCCCGGCCCAAAGTCCTCCAGATCAATTCTTCCAAAATTAGGCTCCACCTTCAAATGACTCTTATGATCAAGCCCACTACGGAGGACATTCCACATCCTCTCCCCTACCTCACTATCAAGTTGATCATTATTCAACTTCTTATCTTTCGAACTCTGCTTCTCAGACTACATATCTATCTCCTCCATGCCCAACTCTCGATCTGGAGGAGAGATTTGATCAATTCAACTAATTCTATCAATCAATCATGCTTCAAAGTCAATCTCTCTAAGCGTGAATAGATAGGATGACTGAGGAGATCAAGAGGATAGAGGAAGATCAATTGCTTGACTACTCTGGTTCCAATTCTACTGATTAAATTCTTGATGTTGACTATGATCAATCTATGATTCTCCAAGATCATAACACTCAGATCAGTCTTGATTTAGAAGATAAAATGATTATGGAGAAATCTAGTCAAGAGTCTTTAAAGGGAGCTAGCTGTAGTTATGATCATGACCAAAAGGATGATTTTGAGGAGTTTGAGCTTACTTGCATTGAGGAGGAGAGTCATAAAGAAGTTGTTGATCTCAAGTTGGGGGGAGAAGAAGAGGAGAGTAATGTGCTAGTTAATGATCAATTTCCACCAATCTCCCTTCCTGAATTTGAAGAGACTTTGTTTCAAGAGCAGGATGAAGAGGATGTGCAAGTGGAGGATGAATTGAGTAAGGCTATAAATGATCTATCTTGGGTAAAGGAGGAGGCGGGTATCCTATATGACTTTTATCTCGATTGGGCGTCTTCTGATCAAGGGGAGGATCTTAATTTTCTATCTATTCCTGACATCGCCAACATTCACTTTGTGGTGGATACTTTCATGTTGGTCGATTTATCTGATTCTATTGAGTCTTCCAAGCTTTATGGTGTTGTGAAGTATGCTTATTTCACTTTTGATTTTCCTTATCTCTTTGACACTGATCCTTTGATTAAAACTCCTCTCCCTTCGATCTATTCTCACCTCACAAATATTCATGTAATTCCTAAAATTGAGGTTGTAGAATTTTTTTTTGAAGATAATAAGGTCTTCATTCATGTTTTCAACATTTATAAAGACCATAAGTTTGAAGAGGAAAATTTTATAATTGAAGACATGATAATTCCTCTTCTATTCTTTGAGTGGGGATGTCATTTTGACCTACTTGATCAACCATAGTTTGAAATACTGGCCAAATCAAAAATAATGAATATTAATTTTTACATGACCCCCACAGAAGAGAGGTTGTTGACATATGCACTTAATAATAAAATCAATCATGCTAACAACCAACCTACCTCAAGTCCACAAACATTCTTTCATGATCTTATCTTCTCGTGGCACAAACATTGGAACTTACAAGAGGATAAGATTATGTAGTGGATTATTTTGAATGTAACCCATTGGTTATGAAGCTTACATACGTCTGGCTGAAGATGGAAAACTTAACGCTTCAGGGAGGCAACCTAATATTTTTGTTATTTGATGTTTTATTTTAGTTTATTTTTCAGCGAATAGGTAAGAGCCAAGGAGATGAAGTTGTCATCGTCCAAATCAATGATGCAATTTCACCCCACATATCAGGTTATTTTTTTCCTTCTCAGTAATATTTAGTGTTACATTGTTCTATTATTTTTATTATTTACATATGCCATTGAGGACAATGTCATTCAAGTTGGGGGGGGAGGAAATATTTCATGATGCGTATAGTACAACTTGAGAGGAGTTCTTGCATAATATCTTGCATATCATTCTATCTTGTAATTTGTATGAAAGTGAAAAGATGAAATCCCCAATTGAGTTTCATGATTCATGCTTTAATTAAAAGTAATTCTCTATTGGGTCCCGTAGTGCAAGAACATGGATCTAGAGGGGGGATGAATAGATCCTACTACTATAAACTATGTCCGATTAAAAACATAAACTAGCGCACAACGGAATTAACAAGATTGATAAGATTGAGGAAATTAATCTAAACAGATTTAAACTTAATTCACTCAATCTCACCGAGCTCACACGATTGCATAAACAGATAAGATAGCGAAGCACACAATCACAAAGATCAAATCACAAGACACAGGGATTTTTAAGGTGGTTCGGGACCACGACGGGCTCCCTACGTCCACCCATCACCAAACCCGGTGAGGCTTCACTCGGGGATAAATCCCCAAACGGAGACGACACTCCAAACACACACGGGATGACACCCGCACACACACGGGGACACGTCCCAACACACACACAGACGGAGACGAAGTCTCCCACACGATCCGACAACCGGATCACAAACACACACACACGATCCGACGACCGGATCACAACACACACACACACACGCTGCAACAACCGCAGCACAATGACACAAACACGATCGCACGAAGGAGATCAAACACGACCGTATACACAAACGGTCACACACACAAATATCTCTAGTGTTCAGAAAATAAACACAAATATTCAAGCATGCTCAAACCTAAAATATAGATCATAGAACACATCACAAAGAACTGATAGAAGACATAGAAGTAGTCCCCCTTTGTATTTCAAGGCCAGTTGATGATGTTCCTTGAACCACGAGTTGGAGGGAAGCCGGATGAAGACGATTCTTACGTCCTCTTGATCCTCTCTTTGATCCGCACATTTTCTTCTTCTTCCACGATCTTCAGATCTTCACGGAAGTAGATGATCTCCTCCTTGCAAGAGTTCCACCACGTTCTCCCCTTTTCTTCACCTATACGAATGAACAAATGAGCATTAGGGTTAATCAACTCCCAAATTCGTAACTCTTATATAAGCAACTCAAGGGGTGGGGAAAAGACTCATAAAACCCTCCTAATACATGTTAAAAACACTTTAATAACAATAGAAACTAATAGAGGGTAGTATGGTAAACCAAGAAGTTAGATGATAATCAAAACTCATGAACCAATCATCAACTCTTTGAACTAGTTAACATAAAAATACATCATTAAACACATTCAAGCATGTAATTGACTTCTCAATTCAACCATCAGAAACATATTCACCATTTGACAAGGTTTTGATATGATGAACATGAATCTCTCACTTAATCAAATAAAATGACATAGGAGCTTAACCATTCAGTCACAAGGCAACCAAATTTTTAACAACAAAATGCTTCATCACACAAGTGTTAACAAATATGTCAAATGCAAAGCATGCATAATATCATGGAACCACATTCATTCAAATGGCATTCTTGTTGATTAAAAGCTAACATTCATGAAGCATTATCTCAAGAGGAGCATTGATACAAACAAGGGATCTTTTTGAAACATCCATACATTGAAATCACAATAACTCTATGAATGATATGCCACTATCATTCAATTAGAAAGGTGTGTTAAATGAACACAATCTCCTTGATTGAGACCCAAATGAAGCCATCTTCAGTAAGGCCATCTTCATGCAATTCTTTCACACATAAAGTCATTAACTCAAGATTTTAGAGCATAGTACACATGACCAATCATTCATCCAATGCATGAGCAATATGGAACCAACTCTCATGAAGTCTTGTATGAATATTTCAGGCCCAAAAATTTTATGAAGAAAATGCATGAAAATATCCAACCAAGACTTTGAAAAGTTATTAGATGAAATGAATGAAATGTAGAAGAGTTAATGCAATGCAATGAGTGAGTCAACTCCCTTTTTCAATAAGATCTTCATTGATGCACTCCTTTGAGTCCCAAACATGAATCATGGATTTTGATCCTGCAAGTCAAAATATTCAAGGCATGAGATCTTAAAATACAAATCATTCATATAACTTATAAACATGAACAGAGTTAACTCCCTTTAAGAAGAAGAGCTTCATTGATGGACTCCTTAAGATTCCAAGTATGAGCCATGAAGTTATGTTCCTAAAAACTAACATAAATATAACATTAGTTCCTTAAACACCGAGAGTTCACATGGCTTTCAAGAGTAAACATTGACGTCATCTTTCAACTCATCAAATCAAGATATAAAACATGTTGCTCAATGAAACACATACACACACAAACACAATCGTTTTGATATCATTGAAACCAAGCACGAACTATGAGGTGCAACAATCTCCCCATTTTTGATGATGACAAAACAATGTGTGTGATAATACAGATTTTACAAAATATTTGCAAACATTGAGCATACACCAATTCTTCCATCCTCCCTATGACAACATCATTCAGAAAGCATTGAGCACACACCAAACATTCTCCCCCTTTTTGTCATCTACAAAAAGACAAGGGAGCATGCGACATAAAATGAACATGTGAGGCCAAAGGATAAGTTTCCAATTTAAATGCCAATTGATGTTAAGTAGGGGCTCAAATATATGATACCAAGTGTTGATCAAGATAGAGGTACAAACATAGACAATTTCAATTCTCGAAGAGAGAGAGCCTCAAAGATAGCATTTGTTGATCATGCTACCATTTGTTGGTTGAACTCATTTTGGCATTTATGAAACATGAAGTGTTCAGAATATGCATTTCAAAATGAACTGTGCCAATTGGTGAAAGTATGGATTTGATCAAGATGATATCATGAATGACCTATATGCATGCTGAAAATGTCAAATATGTAAATATGTAAATTAGCAATGAATATGCACTATGTGAATGCTAATCATGCAAGTTATGAAGCTATGCACATGATGACTTCTATCTTTCAAAAGTAAGGTTTATGCTCAGAATTAGACTCAAGGGGAATGCATGAACATGCAAGCACACAAGGACAATCGTCATGCACACATATAGTACATATAGTAACTCCCCCTATATGAGGCACGGGTTAACAAAAGAGCATGTGATTCAAATTCAAGAATGTAAGGCATGAAGCATAACTAAGAGATTTGTGCATACACAACTAGGAGTACTACATAAACCATGAATGTAGGCAAATTCATAAAAGACATACATCACAAAAATGCCCATGTGAAATGTGAGGCAATGACTAATGAGCTTCAAAGCATATGGATTTTCAGATTTTCTAAAGAACACTAGAAGGTAATCTCCTCTCTACACTTTCACTTTAGATTCTTGACTATCGGTAGCTTCGCATAACCCCTATTTTATTTCTTTTAAAAGACTTCACCTTTCGGTGCGAGTTTCCTCATATGTCTCAATGGGGATTCCCGGCTACTTGGATTCGTCACACAAATGAATTTTTGTTTCTCCTTTTGACACGAGTTTCCTCCTTTGTTTCAGGGGGGATTCCCGGTTACTCGGATCCACATTCCACTTATTGAATTTTTGTGGGGTAGGCAGCTTTTTCCTCACGATTACTCTTTAATGTCCATATAGAGATTCAAGTTCCCTTTAGAGTGTTGGAAAGAATTTCTTAAATCCTTATCAATGAAAGTCATTGAATTCATTATGTGCAAGAGTGTGGGGGTAAATTTTTATTTTGCATGTATAAAATGAATTCGACAAGACATAGCTATGACTCCCCCTAAATGTATGTACGGTCGGAATCAAATCCTCCCCCTCAATATATGACATGTATCACATATGAATAAAATCACTGCATTGTTATTTATCAAGGAGGTGAGGTCTTAGAAAGATCAAGAAAAGGTTTCATAGGTTAAATACTTACAAGCATGCAAGGATTCATGAAACATACATGCAAGCATTCACGAGTCATGATATGCGATCATCATGAAATATATGCATATGCTCTATATGCATGAATGTGCAATATGCATCTTTTTGTCATTTTATATGCATAGTATGTATATGTTAAAATGTCAATGCATTCCTTTTATGCAAGTTTTCAATTTTTGTAATGACGTGAGCATTTAAGAAAAGCATGAAGCAGGTGAATGCATGAGATGGATTTTCAATGAATTTGGCACTCAATCATGAGCAATTTATTTCAGATTTCATCATGAAAAGTCATATCCTTTAGAACCCAAATGTTCAACCATGATCATTCAAAGATAATATTTCATGAGACATAAGCTTCAGTTTGAACATGATACGCCCTGCATGTGTGAATATGTAAATAACCAAGTGTCCAATAGATTTCACACAAAATTTGGCAAATGAGCAAGATAAGTGTTTGAACATCTATTGAAAAGAGTAGATTTCTAAACATGTCAAACAACTTATCAATTTAGCAAATCAATCACACACGGTCAATGAGCTTTAAAATAAGCCATGGTCAACATTCAATACCAATTGTTGCATTTGATCAAGCAATTCCACAGTTCAAAAATTTTGCCCTTTTGAAACAAGAAGGTTTTTCAAATTCAATTTGAAAGCACATGCAAATCAAAGGTAAATTAATTTCATTCAAAACACAAGGTTCCTTATAAGCCAAATAATTCAATTTCTGAATTTTGGTATTAGGCGGAGAACATAGGTCCGAAAATCACCATCACGCTTAGTGGAAGTATCCAGTTGAACGTAGTCTAACCCTCTCTAACCACCATTTGATATACCAAATATTCATCCATTGAAGATATATGTGACTTGTGAAGAATTTAGAGTATAACATGAGAACACACCAAGATCTCATTCCAAAACATCAAAATCATCAAGTTTAACAGTGAAGGAGCAAAGTTGGGGTTTTACCATATGAGTGTGCCTTGTTCCATTTTATTGGAACCCCTTTCATTCTTAATTTACCACAAGACACACCTGCATCCAAAATAATTCATTCAACAGATTTGGGCACCCAAGTCTTTTTGGGTCCCTAGAGGTTGGTAGTATTGCCACCAAATACTTTCTTCCTTTTCATTGCTACAACATCATCATTCTTCATGATCCTACAATTCTCAATAGCATGTCCATGGTTTCCACAATAAAGGCATTGAGTAGAGATAGTTTTACCAAAAGACTTCCTTTTTGGAGTAAAGAAAGTTTCAAATTCATTCCATCTTCTATTTTCAAAAGGTCTAGATTTAACAAAATTAGACCTAGCATGCATTCTAGAAGCATGGAAATTTTCTGTTTTCAAAAACCAACATTCTTTCATAAGATGTCCGTACTTCCCACAATGAAAGCAACAAGGAGATGTGGGTTTACGGAATGACTTTCCATTGTTTGCATGAGTGTTTGTGAATAAGTTTCTTTTATAAGATGAAGACCCTTGAGCATTGGAGGCATGTTCAATTCTGAATTTTCTTTGAAAGTTCAACTTAGCATTGATGACACGATAATCATCATTTTGTTTGACAAAGCAATCATTCATGACATGGCCAAGTTTGTGACAATAAAAGTATGATACATTTTTCTTTTTACATGCCAGTTTGTCATCCTGTTTCATGACAACACAATCATCCATCACATGTCCAAATATACCACAATAGAAACATTCAACATTAGACTTTAGTTTTTGAAATCTATTTGGCATGGTTGGTTTGACATTTTTCTTTTTCGTAAAATCATTTTCAGAAGTTTTCTTTTAAAAAATGGGAGGAGGAGCTTTGGAAGTGCTAGGAATGTCCGAGACATGAACAAAAGAGGTTTTCATTTTTGATTCAAAAGATTTTTTGTTGACCGGGATGTAGCCAAGACCCTCTTTTTGAAAGTTCACTTTAACACCTAGCAATGTGTCTAAGTTCTCCTTCCCTTTGACAAATCTAGACAAATCAAGCTTCAAGTTGTTGATCTCTTTTTCACATACAAGGATTTTATCATCAAGCAAATAATTCTTTGATGTGAGTTTTTCATTTTCTTGCATGAGGTTTTTATTTTCCAGATTTGTGCAGTGAAGTTTTTCAGCAAGCTTTTCAAGAACCTCTTCAGTTTCAACATGCTTTGAGATCGTAGAAAGTAACTGTTCATTCTCAGATTTCAACAAAGAATTTTCTTTTTCAAGCTTATCAAGGCATTTCAATCTTCCTTCTAGTAAGGAATTCTGAATTAACATGGCACCATTTTTCTTTTTAAGATCTTCATTTTCATTCATGATGCTTTTGCTATCAATTTCAGAATCAAGTACCTTTTCAAACATTTTATCATCATCAGACAAAGAAGCTAGCTTGTTCTTAAGATATTCTTCATTTTTCTCAAGCATGGAGATTTTAGACATGAGGAATGTATTTTGCTCACGCAGCTCATCACACTCATTTTCAATTTGAAAAGATGTGTTAAGTTTTCTAGCCATTTCAACATCTTCATTCAAACAGGAAATCACTTCTGAAAATAATTCAATTTTTGATTCAAGAGATTCATTTTGTTCTTGCAGATGTTCAATTTTTGACTCCAAGATTTTACAGTTCTTACAGGAGGAATTAGCATGCCCATTCTCATTAATCTTCCTTTTCAAGGTTTTATTTTCAGATTTGAGTTTCTTGCATTTATCATACATCGTAGCATATGCCATTTGCCATTCCTCAATAGCGAGTTCTTCGGATTCAGAATGTACCTCATCATAATTTTCTTCATTGAGTTGATCATCATTGTCGGCCATGAGACAATTTTATCCTTCCATCTCTTGAGCTTTGATCAACTGATCCATAAGCTCCTTTGCCGTTCTACAAGATGAAACAAATGGAAACATATGAGTATCAATAGCACTTTTCAATAAACTTAAGACAATGACATTTTCATGGTTCTTCAATTTATCTTGACTAGACCACTTGGTCTCATCTAGAGGTAATATGTGAGGACCATCATAAATCAACTTCAAAAGATTAGGATTAATTGAATTGATCAGTCCACACATTTTACCTATCCATGAAGTAATATCAGAACCATTAAGAATAGGAAGGCAATTCATTGACATGTGCTCAACAGAAAAGTTCATGATTGTAGAATGCACTAGGATCACTCTGTAGATCGTGAGATCTAGGGACTATAGAGCCTCGCTCTGATACCAATTGTTGGGTCCCGTAGTGCAAGAACACGGATCTAGAGGGGGGGGGGGTGAATAGATCCTACTACTATAAACTATGTCCGATTAAAAACATAAACTAGCGCACAACGGAATTAACAAGATTGATAAGATTGAAGAAATTAATCTAAACAGATTTAAACTTAATTCACTCAATCTCACCGAGCTCACACGATTGTATAAACAGATAAGATAGCAAAGCACATAATCACAAAGATCAAATCACAAGACACGGGGATTTTTAAGGTGGTTCGAGACCACGATAGGTTCCCTACGTCCACCCCATAAGTCATAAAAATAAAAAATCAGAAAATCAGAAAAAAGGAGAAAATTCGGACCTGAAAATTTTAAAAATCAACTGTCGTAGAAAGCGTCGTAGAAAGGGCTGAATCTGTCACCAAAGGGAGTAGAAAATCTAAAAATTCTAGATATTTAAACGTCGCTACAAGTCAGTAAGCGTAGGAACATGTTCTGTTTGGTGAATTTCTAGAAAAATCTAAAAAACACCTGAAAAATCTAAAAAAATTAAAAAAATGCCTAAAAAATCTAAAAAAATCAGAAAACCAGAAATCTCAAAAAGCATGATTTTAGGCCTTATTTTTCAGTATATTTACATGTTATTTGGTATTTTTAGTTACTAATTATCTTTTATTTACTTCTCTTTAAATTTTTTTGATAAATTTCCTAAAAAAATCAGAAAACTCTAAAAAAATTTATTTTTATGCTTTCATTTTAGTTGCATCTCTTAGATGCATTGTTACATTTTGTTAATTCTTTATTCATCACTTGCATTATTTGAAAAAAATCATCATTCTCTTCTTCTCTTTCTCCCTTCTTAAGGATAATTAGACACACCCCTCTTAGAATTGGAATGACCCCCCAATTGAGCTCTCCATCTCATTGGATCAGAATCTCCCTTTTCAAGACCTTCATAAGTCCCCGCACCCGTGGATTCCCTCACGGACGTCGAGCAGGTTGTACCAAGAAGTATCCCGAAGTTAGTTTGCCCTTAGAAGGTCCACAAAAAAAATATAAAAAAAAGAAAAAAATCATCATGTTGCATGCATTATTCATATAGTTATTGATTGCATTGATTTAAAAAAAGGAAAAAAATAAAAAATAAAAAAAACTTAAAAAATTTAAAAAACTTTCGGTGAGAAATTCCTATTTTTGAGTTGGGCTTTCATATTCAATAAGGTATACCTTTTGGCCCATTTTTCTTGATCCATTCCTTGGGCTATGAATCTAAACTCCTTCATTCCACCTTATTATCAAGATCATAATGACATGTGGGCCAGACCAGCCCATTATGTTGACAATTGTCTAACTCAAACTTCACCATTCACCCAACCTGGCCCGACCCACTACGAAAGCCCATACTATTGGTCGGCCTACAATAAAAGTCCGTCATTCATGGGGGCCTAGCTTCATTCCTTTAATCAAGATTATATCTAATCCATTCAATTCTTTTATGGGCCTTATCCTTATGATTCATCTCGCATCTAAGAACAAGCCCAAATTGCTCAAAGACTCTCCATACCTTCTTATGATTCTTATTGGAGAGGATAACATAATAGTTCTTGGGATTCTTATCAAGGCCCGGCTCAAAGTCCTCCGGATCAATTCTTCCAAAATTGGGCTCCACCTTCAAATGCCTCTTATGATCAAGCCCACTACGGAGGACATTCCACATCCTCTCCCCTACCTCACTATCAAGTTGATCATTATTCAACTTCTTATCCTTTGAACTCTGTTTCTCAGACTGCATATCTATCTCCTCCATGCCCAACTCTCGATCTGGAGGAGAGATTTGATCAATTCAACAAATTCTATCAATCAACCATGCTTCAAAGTCAATCTCTCCCAGCGTGAATAGATAGGATGACTGAGGAGATCAAAAGGATAGAGGAAGATCAATTGCTTGACTACTCTGGTTCCAATTCGACGGATCAAATTCTTGATGTTGACTATGATCAATCTATGATTCTCCAAGATTATAACACTCAGATCAGTCTTGATTTAGAAGATAAAGGGATTATGGAGAAATCCAGTCAAGAGACTTTAAAGGGAGCTAGCTATAGTTATGATCATGACCAAAAGGATGATTTTGAGGAGTTTGAGCTTACTTGCACTGAGGAGGAGAGTCATAAAGCAGTTGTTGATCTCAAGTTGAGGGGAGAAGAAGAGGAGAGTAATGTGCTAGTTAATGATCAATCTTGTAGTGCCCCACCCTATACCCGGTCTAGTATATCACTCTCATCGGATATAGGAGGCAACGCCACAGTGGGAACCACCCAACATAATGGAGACGGGTTGAGGTTTACATGAGCAAAAGAGTAGATTTCACAGTGGAAGAAGAAGTTCATTACATCTGCTAAGAGCAAATACCAATACCACAATAGTCCAACAGAAATTAAACTCCAACTTATTGATACAATAACCATCCAGAATTCATAAATTCAAGTCTCATTCTTTTATTTTCAAGTTACCTCGAACAAAAAAGAAAGCTAAACAACAATCACTCTCGGACTTCCAGCTCGGACTCACTTGGCGCTGAATCCTCGTCCTCACCAGCAGACTCGCCTGAAAGTTTTCAAGTGGAAGTCTATGAATAGACTTAGAAAGATTCGAAAACTCAAAACATACCTCTTATACAAGCATAACACACTTGGCCGGTTTCTAACGGTATAAGTTCTTAACGCTTACTAGGTTACAGAACAAACCACATGGTTTCAGAAATACTGAAAGTACATCACGAGGGCAATGCTGATTGATATGTAATCATAAAAAAGGATAGGTGACAATGCACTAGACCATACTCAGTCATGCAGGGAGAATGCATAGCAGAATTCAAACAGGATCCGTATGCCAAGTCTTAGTAAAATCACTATAGTAACATGGAGACAACATGCCTTTATGTGCAGTCTAAAAGGAATCAGAAATTCGAACTAATGGAATATGGATGCATATGTGTATGGCCTGAAAAAGGAACATGTATCAGAGCTTGCAAGTTAGTTTCAGAGGTCAATTTAGAATTCAGTTCAGAACTAAACGGAACAGATAACATATCCCAAATAACATATAATAGAGTCAATAGTACGTATAATCTGATCACAATTTTTGGATGTTCTGAACTGAAAAGAGGACCCAGACACAGTGCCCAAACCACCACTAGAAGGTCAAATACATATACTAAATCACCTAGGCAATGGCGAGAAGGTCTTGGTTAATTACGCAGAACCAAAGGAAAATCTTCCCCACCTTAACCAGTGGAACATGTCCACCTCCAGGATTTCACTCCCGTGCCCTCGGGGTCATAAACATATTGAGCCTCTCCATAGAGACATTTCTACGGTTTGGCTCCATACCCTTCTATGGTAGCAGTGTCTCTATGGTCCACAATTTATCTCATAGCATAAGGGGTTCACAAGGACAAGAAATAATATGAAATACAATGACAACATTGAAGAATAGCAACTGAACTTTCAGAATATGCAACCATGCAAGAAAGATGCAATGATTATGAACTTTCAGGGTATGAAATCATGTAAGAAGGATGCAAAGACTATGAACTTGTGGACTCACTACATTATGGAAACAAATGATTTAAATAATCTTATGGGTTTACTAAATTTTAGCATGTAACATAGTGGGTAGCTGAAAATCCAAGGGAACAGTAAGCAAAGGGAAGCAAAATGATTGTACCGAGGAAGGGTCGACTTTTACGGAGCATAAGTCCAATTTTCCCCACGTCCAGAACACGCTGAAATAATACATGCAGGGCAGAAGTCGACTTTGACAGGGCCTGAAGTCGACTTCTATCTGCATCCAGAAACTAGACTAGGCAAGGCACACAGTGGAAGTTGACTTTGGCAGGGCCAGAAGTCGACTTCTGTTGCATCCAGAACATGGACTGGGTAGGCACACAGGCGGAAGTCGACTTTGACAGGGCCAGAAGTCGACTTCTGCCAGTTTCCAGAACTAATACGACGCGTCCAGAAAACAAAACTATTCTACGCATATCCGCGAATCGTCCGAGTACCCAGAATTAAACCAAACTTCATCAAGGTAGAAATAACGTATTCCACACTTGAACCATACATATTTCACACTCAAACCATAATTCATAATCCAAGTTTCAAGATATTATATCGTTCAGAAAACAATACTATCCTATACAACCGCCATTCGTCCGAGTACTCAGAAATCAAATCGAACTTTCATCAAAGAAGAAACAACATATTTCGCATTCAACCATGATTCAACACCCAGTTTTCAAGATATTATATCAAGCACAAAAGGAAGGTTTTGAGGGTTCAGATCTTACCTTGAAGCAGATGAAACAATGGTCAGAGAAAACCCTCCGCCTCCGGCTAGAGACGGAAAGATGATGCTCTTCTCGAGATAACCACGATCTAGTAGAAAACCAGAGGAACGGGGCAGCCACCCAAGAGTAGGAAAGAACCCCTCTCCCACTGCTATGCGTCTTTGGGCTCCCTCTTAGGATCCTTCCGAAACACCCAAACCCAGCAGGAACGTGAAAGCCAGCAGAAGAAAAAGAGGGAGAAAACTCCCATGAAAAGGGCTGGGGTTTCCCCCAAATCCTCTGGCGGTTACCATGATTAGGGAAGAGATAATGATTGGTTTAAATGCTCAAGGAAATCTATGATTTCAGGAGAGAAAAAAATAGGGAAAGAAGAAAGCCACGTTCGAAACGGTCCACTGTAAGAATGGGGGGTTACTATTCATCCACTCCTTTGAAAAATCAAATCTAATAATATAGAAAGGATTTACAAAAACTAATTGTTACCCAATTCTCACCACCATTTATTTTACCTTGGAAAAAATATGAAATAAAATTTTAGACCAAAAAATGAAAATGAGTGAATAGTGAAACTTAGAAACGTGACTAGTGAAAGCGGTGAGTCACGACCTATCCTAACTTTTCAATAATTGTGTACATGCATTCATGTGTTTTTTTTGAATAGATATAATACATGAAACATTTTAATCAACAACTAACTTAAGTTACAAAAGTAACATTTCATGCGCTAAACAAATATTTTGTTAATTTAAACAATAGAAATGCTTTATAAATTTTGAAAGAAAATCCCAGGTACTACACCCTCTCCCCCTTAAAAGAAACTTCATCCCCGAAGTTTAAAGTGAAGCACAAATCGAAAAGATGGGGATACTTCTTCTTCATCTCTTCTTTGAACTCCCACGAAGCCTCCTCATGAGAAACATTCCTCCATAGGACCTTCACCAATGGAATAGATTTCGATCTCAGGACTTGCTCCTTGCGTTCCAAAATCTTGACTGGTTGCTCCTCGAATGATAGATCCGGTTGGAACTCCAAATCTTCATAGCTGTTGATGTGCGGCGGATCATGGACATATTTACGGAGCATGGATACGTGGAATGCCGGATGAATGGCCACCATAGATGGAGGTAAAGTCAACCGATATGCCACGTTCCCTACCTTGTCCAAAATCTCAAAAGGTCTAATGAATCTTGGCTGCAACTTCCCTCGCTTGTCGAATCTTGTTACTCCCTTAATTGGTGATACCTTGAGGAAAACATGCTCACCTGCTACAAAGTCCAATTCCTCCCTTCTGTTATCCGCATACCTCTTACGCCGATCCTGGGCTACCTTCAACCTTTATCGGATTAGCTGAATCTTCTCAGATGTTCGTTGCACCACTTCGGGCCTGATCAACTGCCTGTCATCAACTTCTTCCCAACATAGAGGAGATATGCATGACCTCCCATACAAAACCTCGAATGGATCCATGCCTATACCTGCATGATAACTATTATTGTAGGCAAAGTCTACCAACGGTAGATGTTGTGGGATCTCTGGTTTTGATGATGACATACTAATAATCTTCATGAAATGTGCTGGACTAAGTCTTATATGTGGTGAACATGTATGTTGATCTTTTGATGACAAATGGGTCACAGAAAATAGGTCGATGCACAAGTACACTGCATCGACGCGGCAGAAGAAACCTCAGTATCGCTTCAAGCTGTCAGGTCAATGTAGAGTCACCACTGCGTCCACGTAGCCATGACCATAGTAGCACATTCCCAGATTTCTGCATCGATGCATCAGAAGTGCTGCCTCGACGCACCAAGCCAAAAGCCTCTTCCAAGTCTTCTGCACCTAACGCCTTGTCTTCAACTGCATCGACGCATCAAAAGTGCTGCCTCGACGCACCAAGCCAAAAGCCTCTTCCAAGTCTTCTGCACCTAAGGCCTTATCTTTGACTGCACCGACGCATCGGAACACTGCCTTGACGCACTCAGTTCTAAATCTGGGTTTGGAAGTTAACAATGTTGAAGCAGTTCAGCTCTACACCGATGCCTCAAATACATGCCTCGATGCATTTAGCTAAGAACCTACCTCCGAGAGCCAACAACGTCGATGCATCAACTGATGCCTCGACCTGTCCACCTAGCACGTGAGGAAGTTAATGAAATCGGGTGCTCTCCACTTCAAATGAAAGGCACATGATTCCAGGCCACGTGGCAACCTTTCAAGACAAGTTTCGTAGAAGAATATTCTGATGGCCACCTGGCCCAATGGAAATTCAAATCTGAAGACTAGTCTCCTGGACACCTGGACCAATGAAGATTTAGATTCAAAGATTAAATCAAAAGCAGAAAATCCCCATTTCCTAGCTGATATATATATATGCTCGTCCGCCTCCTTCAAAAAAGACAACAGAGAGTAGAGAAGAAGGGAAAGCAAGAGAGAAGAAGAAGAAGAAAGAGAGCTATATTAGAGTGCAATCAAGCTTGCCTGAAAATCTGTTGAAGATTGGTCTCGTGGATCAAATCCAGAGCCATACTGCTCCTTGGAGCTATATTCTGTTGTTTTCCTTTTTATGTTTTCGTTTGTTGTTTTTCCATTTCCTTAGTGTTCTTTCGATACCCTGTTGGGGATCGGTTTCCTTCTGAGTGATCAGAAGAAGGGAGATTATTCTCCGGGCTTTTCCTTCTGAAGCAATCAGAAGAAGGGAGACTTAGTCTCCGGGTGTTCCTTCTGAGCGATCAGAAGAAGGGATAGTTCCTCTCTCGGTTCCCTCTGAAAGTTCAGAGGAAGAGAGGATCGTCCTCTAGGTTGTGGGTGACTGGGTGTCACTCATGGTTTCCCTCTGTGCTCGCAGAGGAAGGGAGGCGTGTTCCTCCGTTCACTACTTAGGTAGTGGGGTCTAATCTAGCTAGGTGCTAGATTAGTGTTTGAGGGATTTGTCTCCCTCCGGCTCAAGCTGTTCATCAACATTTGTCACAGACTGAGTCTGCTTCTTGCAGCTTGAAAGGTGATGCCACACTCTGGTTAGAGTGTGGGGTGGACGTAGATCTGTGAGGCAGATCGAATCACCTAAAAATCCTTTTTGTTCTGTGGTGTGAACTTGTATGTCTACTCATTATCCTCTGACCCCTTCACAGGTTCGAGTGTGAGTTGAGTCTGCTCTAAAATTCCATCGTTGGCTAAGTGATTGTTGATTGTTCAGGTCGATGAGTGATCATGTTGTACACTCCATTCTCAATATGTGCTAAGTGTTCGATAGTTGCTTAGTATGAGCTAATATTCATTTCTGTTTTGATTTGGACCGACTGGCTAGTGCTCGATAACTGTTCTATTTGAATGAATATTTATTTGAGTATGTTGAATCACTTCTGTTGTAATTGGCGATTCCGAGTCTGACTAGCCCTGGCACACTACCAGGCATTTGTTATTGGTTCTATTTAAATCTACAGCTGTTAGCATTTCAGTGAGGGTGACCGAGAGCTGCTCTACATAGAGTATGAGCTCGGAGCTCTTGTTTTTTTTCAGACCTTCCTACTGTGAGTCTTTAGCCTCGTCTAAGTTAGTTTCTGTTGCATTCCTGTTCACTGTGCTTTTTGATTGAGCGAAAATTTTTACTGGATCTATTCACCCCCTTCTAGATCTCATCCTATCCTCTAACAATTGGTATCCGAGTGGTTATCTGATCGGTTTCACATTTAAAAATCTGCAAAGAAAAGATCCGAGTGCTACTTTCCGCTTGTTTTTTGTTTCAATGAGCTTTTCCCTCATGGGTTCGTTACCTGTCTTCGACAGATCTCATTTTGAGAAATGGCTAGGTAACTTGTCACGCCCCGAGAGCGGAAGATACCCGGAGACGCGTGACGAGTTTATATCAATCATGTCAATCAGAGTATTAGTGTATTCGACACCAAAATCAGAGATGCGCAAAAGTAAAGATAACCCAATCCTTTATTCCTTCATAAGAATATGTCTATTACAAACCTTTGAAGTACTAACTAAAATAAAGGAAAAATACAAGGTTGACTCAAGAAAATATGAAAAAGACTAGATAACACGGAAGAAGCTCTATCTCTTTCACTCTTGATTTTTCCCATCCGTTTAAGTTCCCTCATCGTCGGACTTACCTGAAAAGTAGGGAAACACTAAGTGAGCGAACGCTCAGTAGGAAATTATATCTCAAGAACTAGCAATGGGTTTAAGTAATTACATCTTTCATGAATGCACTATAGCTATGCATGCTCGCATAAAACGACAAGATAGAGAGAGTGTATAACAATAAGATAGCGACGAGATCTAGTCATGAACCTTCAAGAACTTATATCAAAAGATATCAAGATATTCAAGCAAGTGTATTCATCATGTCATGTTGGAATTTGGATATCACGTTCAAGCACGCAAGTATGTAATTACCCCTTTTTTTCGGGTCACGCAAGTCATGTAATGTCAAGTCAAGTACAAGTACAAGATTTGTGGAATGTTCAATCAAGCTAGTCATGCACTTCGGTATAATGCCAATACCGTGATCAATCAACTCCCATGGGCACAAGTACTTTCGGGTGCTCCTCCCAGGACCAGATCGGGCCCTATATGCACATGCATTAATCATGTATTTTAACACCCACTTTTGTGTATAGCCAATATGGAATTTCAAGAATAAAGCTTGTAGACATGTAGGATAAACTTTGATAGAATAGAGTCCAAAATATGACACTTGACATAGAATGGCGATAATAACGGTACAATCACGATTATCGATAAAACTAGGTGGAATTGGTTCCCTAACTTGGGTACCATGACAAGCAAGTATGGACATTCTTTATATAGAATTGAGGTCCACAAGAACAGCACATCAATGGCAAGACGTCCTCATTCTTAATATAGAATTGAGGTCCACAAGAACATCATGTTGAATATAGAATTGGGGTTTACAAGAACAGCATCAAATGGCATGATAACCTCATCCCATTAAGAGAATTCTCATGATACACACTTTGCATAACATGAGGGCCGGTATACCATGTTTCTATAGAGTGACATGGCAAAATAGTGTAATGGGTTTTTATGGTACAACCAGCTCAGTCGGCCTTGAGGGAATCCAAGGCTGCGAGGATACTTACGGAGGTCTCTATGACTAACTCGCTAGTCCAAAGGAACGGAATGTCCAATGGAGAGCTTGTATGTCAATGAGAATTGAGGGTAGTGCGATAAAAAAACATCATGAAACATGGGACTATATTCACGGAGTGGAAATATAGTGCCGATATAGATATATATATATATATAAAACCCTTCGGTTGACAGTAATCAATGTAAAACAGTAATACAGAAAATAGAGACTTAAGCTAAGTCATTAATTATCCAATTAACGCCTTACTCAGGGGCGTTTATTCACAATTTGACGACTTATACATTAGTCGTCCCTTCAATATTTCCATTCTACAGAAAATCAATATTTTGGAATTTTAACAAAAACGCGCCCTGGGCAGGGGCGTTACTATTCAATTAGCGCCCTGGTCTGGGGCGTCAGTTCAATAAGAGACGACCTTGTGCAGGTCGTTAATTCAAGAATTTACCAATTTTCAGATAATAAAATTTCAGGAAAAGGGTACATGATCATGACAGGAAAAATAGCAGGATTTCACAGGTATACTCATGCAATACATTAGATTCATGGTTACATAGATATTAAATTTTAAACGTGGGTATTTATTAATTACATGTAATTGACGACTCCTAGGTAGGGCGTCAAAACAATAAGTAGCGCCCTAGTGTGGGTCGCTTCTTTAAATTAGCGCCCTTGTCAAGGGCGTTTCTTTTTAAAATTACATGGAAAACATCTGAAACCACAATAAAACTATATGCATGTATGACAGAAGGTATTACTAGCAACTGGAGTTAGTTTGGGCTACGTTCTTGAGAAAACCTACCTTTGAAGATTAACTGGTGAACGGATGAAGGTTTGGAGAAGAAAACGATGCTCTGTTCGTAACAGAGATAACTTGAAGTCCTTGGTCTGATGCAGCTGGATGTAGGTTCCCCACCGATACAGAAGATTTGCCGTCTGTTCAGCAAGGAGGAAGGAGAGGAAGACAACAGTCTTCACGTCCTTCCTGCAGGGAGAATATGGACGAGGAACACTCGTTCTTCAGTCAAAAGGATGATCGTCTTCACAACACAGATAACCTGTATAGGAAGATGAGGAAGGAAAAGAACATCAACGTTCTTTCAACACACACAACTAGAAATAAAGAGGAAGAACATTACCTGTTCTTCACGTCGATGACAGCAGCAGCAGATCGCCAAATAGCGATCAAGGGTTGATTTAGGAGGGTATTTATAAGGTTTTTAGAATCCTAATAGGGTTAGAGTTATATTGGAAGTTATATTTCCATGATAGAGTTCTTACTATATTCCACCTTCGACGTAGTTATCCAGAACTTGCTCTGGATAGACTCCTGGGTCGATCGAAACTCGAACTGAATTCACGCCTTAGACTAGGTCGTGTGTTTTAATTGACGACGTTGTCCTAGTCGTTACTTATTAAAAACGCGCCCACGGTGAGGGCGTTTCCTTTCCTTAATTTTATTTCCCGTCGTTTGAAATTTGACGCCCTAGTGTGTAGGCGTCCTTTTTAAATTAACGCCTTAGACAGCGGCGTTTCCTTTTGAATCAGCGCCTTGATAAAAGGCGTTATTTTCCTCTTGATCTGCAAAGAAAAGATCCGAGTGCTACTTTCCGCTTGTTTTTCGTTTCAATGAGCTTTTCCCTCATGGGTTCGTTACCTGTCTTCGACAGATCTCATTTTGAGAAATGGCTAGGTAACTTCTGCACGTTCATAAATGCTATAAATCCAAAACTCTAGCTTGTGATTTCTAATGGTCCTCATAGATTACCCAAAGATTCGACAAAATGGACCAACGATCAAAGGATGAATGATAGTCAGAATCTTAGAGCTCTCAATATTTTAAAAGGTGCTATTGATCTAAACGCCCTTCCATTTGTTTGTGATTGCAGATCTGCCAAGGAGATATTGGACAAACCGAAGGCTGTCCATCTGAAGAATGAAGACAAATGTCTGGTGGAAAACAAAAGTGATCACAGTAGTGATCAGAATGAGGAAGACTGTGAGGTAAATCCCTTCAAAAATTTCTAGAGGTGTGCATCTCATACAGGGTAAGACCCGCAACTGTTTGTTGCATCTCATCCTAGTTGACACGGTGAGCCATTGAGAGGTAAATCCCTTCAAAAATTTCTCTTTAGATGATTGGGAAAATGCCTATGGTGAATAGTTGGAAATGAATGATAAGTTAAGAAAACAAAATAAATCTCTGAAAAAGAAACTGATTGAAGCTAAAAACTGTAGTTCTGAACATGAAAATATTGTTGCTTTGAAATATGAGAAAGATGATTTGAGAAAATAGTTAAGAGACCTTCATGCTGTCAGTTGTGAATTAGAAGGATTAAAATATGAGAATGATGAACTCGGAAATAAACTCAAGAAAGCTGGAAATACATGCACAAATAACTCCTCATGCAACAAATGTTCCTTTTTGAAGGAGTTAAATGAATCACTTCATTTTGATCTGGAATGGTACAAGGATTTAACTGCTTCTCTAAGAGAAGAGAATAAAGAACTGTTTGAGAAGAAGATTGAACTTGAACAGATTGAAGAAAAGTTGACTGATAAAAGTTCTATGGATAAATATGAAAATCTTAAGGAACAAAACAAAAAATTAATGGTGCTCAACATAGTTCTGTCAGAAAGATTGTTATCTTTTGAGAAGGGAAAATGTGCTATAAATGAAAATCAATTAGAAAATGAGCTGAAATTGAAACAATAAATTGATGATCTTAAAACCTTGAATGACGCTATGCATCAACAAATTCTTTCCTGTGAAGAAGATATATCAAATTATAAATTTTAGATTTCATCTCTCCAATCAGAAATAAAAGATTTGAATGACTCCCTGTCAAGGTTTGTTAAAGGGAAAGAGAACTTGGATAAACTTCTTAGAAGATTAATTTCCAAAGAGAAGGATTAGGGTACTGATGTGACACCACCTTGGGGGTGATAGCCACAAGACCGAAGACCCCTCGAACCTACCAAGCAAGCAATGCAACGGACCGGCAACTTCACTCGAGCGGACTCACCCGCTTGGCGCACTCTAGGGCCCATAGGCAAACCGGTGATGATAGAGAGGGTCCGAATTGGGACCTCGCCTTTCCGGGGTTTGGCTAGCTTGGGATGGACCTCTAAGGGCCTGGGATGTCCAATTCCACGGGCCGCCAGCACGCCAAGGGCGTGGGTTGTAGGGTCACTCTCTCAACTCACTCCGCAGTGGTCTCTCAATTATAAGCAAACTAGGGATCAGACACTCTCTTACCGCCGACGGAGCAACCAAAAACAATACTAAACTAAGAAATTAAGGGATAGCAATGAGAGGTGTTCCAAAGCTCACCTAATCGGCATGAATACACTGATCCCGGTCGGAGACGTGGGCGAGCGGGGAAGCGTGGGCTACCCGCACGCCGCATCGATGACGCTTCAGCCGCTGACCTGCTAGTACAAGCACTACGCCCTCGCAGAGGGGGGATCTCTGGGTGGGGGTTAAGAGATTTACAACCAAACACTACCTCCACGTAGGGAGGGGCTGTAAGCCGGCCAGGCGGGGAGAGGGAGTGAAGTTAGAAAGCCGTTATGCCGAGCTCCGCCGGTGCTATCAGCTTCTGGAACTGCCGGATAGACAGTTGAAGATGGCGCCGCCACGATCACTACCGAGCTCCGAATGGGCTGCAACTGGTGCCAAAATTTTCTGACTTGACCCAGGAGGACACCTGAATTTTCTTGGAATTTCGTAACGATGCCGTTGGCCAGGGCAGAGCCTGGAACAGGGCTATCCTATGCTGGTTCTGGTTGCTCCTAGGGTAATGCTGCTGGAAGACGGGGGCGCCACGAACACTCCCGATGTCCGAATGATGTCAGACCAGAACCTATGTATCCGTGGACGAGTATTCTTTCCGTCAGAACCAACGGCACCCTTGGAAGATGTCGGAGCTGATCGTGAAGGCCCGAACAACAGGGATGTGTCAGTTCTGGCTCAGGAAAACTGACCTAACACACTTGGAATGGAAAATTTGGAACTTTTGATGCCGAGGTCCAAAATTAGCTCTTCTTCTTGGGGATGGGAGAGGACTTGAAGGAGAAGCCCTCAGCCAAGTTTTGCACCCAGATCTGTAAGGGAGTGGCTGTGGTCAAACTTGATATGGAGCTTTGGTTCTCTGCCTGAGTGGTTCTGCGCAGTCGAGGAAGAATCGCTCTCACGGGAAGCTCGGTGCTTAGACGAAGACGAAACCACCTTGACTGCGAAGCTGACTGGATGACGATTCCAACGGTATATAGTACTCCTCCTGAAGCTTCACGATGACGCCGTGGCCGCTGCTGCAAGTTGCTAATACACTGCTGCCTGCGAACTGGCCTGTGCAGAGTGGTGATAGGTGATGGG
The DNA here is from genome assembly GCA_022559845.1 of Amorphophallus konjac. NCBI lineage: Eukaryota > Viridiplantae > Streptophyta > Magnoliopsida > Alismatales > Araceae > Amorphophallus > Amorphophallus konjac. The sequence continues at coordinate 264,677,275 of CM040121.1, forward strand.
AAATGGGGGTAGATGGGAGGGGAAATGAGGTGGATGTGTGTGTGGGCAACCCCTGGCTGTGAGGGGGTCTGGGAGGGGATGTTCCAAGGTGTAGGAGTGGCAGAATGGGGGTTGGAAGGAGGTCTAGCAGGTGGAGGGAGGGAGAGCTACGAATTTGGTTAGAAGGGAGAGAGGGAAAGGGTATTTGAAAATGGGTTTAAGGGTGAGATTAATTTCTGGTCTTGGGGATGGGAAGAGGTGTGTGGGGAAGGTAAAGGTGGGGCTTGGGGAGTGGGGAATTCTCCCTTGGGAGATGAGAGGGTGCTTGGGGAAGGGGAGTGGGTGGTTGGAGGGTGGCTTGGAGAGTAGTGGATTCTAGCTTGGGGCTAGGGGTGGAGTTATGGAGAGGTGTGGGGAAATGTGGTAGCTCTTGAATGAGGGGAGAAGAGAGAGAAAGTAGGTGGGAGGGGGAGGAGAGAGAAAGGGGCGCACCCCTCTTTAGAGAGAGAAAAGAGAGAGAGAGAAGAGAGAGAATGGGAATCCACCCCAATAGAGAGAGAGAGAGAGAGAGAGAGAGAGAGAGAGAGAGAGAAGTGGAGAATCCTCTCCAATAATACACTAATTCACTCATTTTTTTTGATTGATCAAAGATTACAAATGAGGGGGTGAAGGGGGGTATTTATAGGGACTGGACTTTTCACATGACCATACTGACCCTAGACAATTGACACAATGACTAGACAGACCAGAGATGGGCGCCCTTGGGCCTATCCCATTAGTTGGGCCCATTAGACTACTTAATTAACCACATGACTCAAGACTTAGGTAAATGACCCTTATACCTAGGTACCAGACTCAAATAAAGGAAAAATTACATAGTTTATGACTCAAATAAAATATGAAAATTACATGGATTGACTCAAAAAAATGTGGAGAACACAATGGCGCAAACCGACGATCCATCAGAGCTTCGCAAAATGTGGAGGGGTAAGTGTTGCCCCCATCATACCCCCGGGGTGGGGAGAACTCGACCCCGTCGAGTATGGGTCCACCGGGGATGTGGTACACCAAATGCAGCTCCGGGCGAGCCACGATCTCCAAACTCAACCCCACGTCCATGGCCGGGGGATGGCGCTTCAGCTTCACAAAGTGGCACGGATACACCCTCATGCTGGCAATGATACCTTGCTTGCCTAGTATTGCTTCCGTGAGCACACGTCGGGCTTTCAGGCTGATTTGTGGTGGCTCTCCGGGGGTGTCCCTCTTACGGTATAGGCTCAAAGCACTCAGTAGGATCCACCGCGGTGCCCATATAGGGTGTCGGATCCGCCACGTGGGAAATGGGGTGAATCCCAAAACCCATCGGTAAGTCCAACCCGTAAGTCGGGTTGCCAAAGCCACTCAAAACTTGGCAAGGTACAAGTCCTCGTGCCCTCAAATTGGAGGTGACCTTAGGGTAGAGCCACTCCAAAGTCATCATCGCCAAGTTGCCAACTTGGAATTCCAAGTGGCGCTCATGACCTTTTGCCCGTTTCTTGTGATTCTCACCGCTCGTTGCTTGTTGCTTGCTTAAATACTCATGCCATGTACTACGATGCGATGTGAGGGGGAAATGTATGATATGCAAAGGTGGACCGGGGCAGCTAAATGTAGACCTATCATGCATTGATGTCATATGTGGACCGGGACAACCATAGGTGGACCGATCATGCCTTGATGTCACATGGACCTTGATGAACCTAGGTGGGCCGGGGCAGCCATAGGTGAACCTATCATGCAAAGGGGCGGCAAATGCCGAGGGTCCCGGGCATCCATGAATGCTCTCTTCATGCTTTGACTTCATAATGACTATCTTTGTGGGGCCGGGGCATCCAAACGTGGCCCTATCATGCATGGACTCCTTATCAAAGGTTAAAGGACTAGGGCAACCAAATGTGGTCTTAACATCCCACTATCATATCCTCTCTTCACGCTTGCAAACTTATCTCGCAAGGATGTGAAGCTTTTCTTGCTTCTGTTATTGTTACCGAATCCAAGGAAATCATCCTAGCAGACATTCCTATTGTAAATGAGTTCCCAGATGTGTTTCCACCTGAATTACCCAATTTACCACCTGAGAGGGAAGTAAACTTTACTATTGAACTCATTCCAGGAGCAGCATCTGTTTCTATAGCCCCTTACAGGATGTCCCCCATGGAACTTAAGGAACTAAAAAGATAGTTGCAGGAACTACTAGACAAAGGTTTCATCAGACCTAGCACATCCCCCTGGGGTGCGCCAGTTCTATTTGTCAAGTAGAAGGATGGCTCTCTTAGGTTATGCATCGACTACCGGCGACTGAATCAACTCACAATCAAAAACAAGTATCCGTTACCGCGTATTGATGAGCTCTTCGGTCAGCTTTCAGGAGTAGAATATTTCTCCAAGATAGACCTCAGATCAGGTTATCATCAACTTAGAATTAAAGAGGAAGACATTTATAAATCGGCTTTTCAAAGTCATTATGGCCACTATGAATTTGTGGTAATGCCGTTCGGGTTAACAAATACCCCAGCAGCATTTATGTAACTTATGAACAATGTTTTCCAGCCATATCTGGACCAGTTCATTATCGTCTTCATTGATGACATCCTGGTATATTCCAAGACAAAAGAGGAACATGAAGAACATCTGAGAATAGCTTTGCAAACACTTAGAGAACATAAACTCTATGCTAAGCTTAACAAGTGTGAATTCTGGCTCAAGGAAGTTTCATTCTTAGGCCACATTATTTCAAGAGAAGGTATCGCTGTAGATCCTTTGAAAGTCGAAGCTGTCAGAAATTGGAGCCGACCAACGACTGTATCAGAAGTACGAAGCTTTCTGGGTCTAACTGGTTATTATAGGAGGTTCATTAAGGACTTCTCAAAAATTACAGTTCCTTTAACTAGACTCACAAGAAAAGAAAATCCTTTTGTCTGGTCAAAAGAATGTGAAAAGAGTTTTTAAACTCTTAAGAATCATCTTACTACAGCTCCTATTTTATCACTACCGGTGGAAGGTGGTGGATTTGAAGTATATACGGATGTGTCTGGCATTGGCTTAGGGTGCGTCCTCATGCAAGATGGAAAGGTAATATGTTATTCTTCAGGACAATTGAAACGTCACGAGGAAAATTATCCTGTGCATGATTTGGAATTGGTAGCTGTTATTTTCACCTTAAAAATTTGGCGTCATTATCTCTATGGAGAGAAGTTCACGGTCTACTCGGACCATAAAAGCTTGAAATACTTATTCACTCAAAAGGAGCTTAATATGAGGTAGAGGAGATGGTTAGAATATCTCAAAGACTTTAATTTTGCTATTTAATATCATCTTGGCAAGGCTAATGTGGTAGCAGATGCACTCAACAGAAAATCAATGGGAATGCTATCATGTCTTATGATAAGTATGACTAATCTTATTCCTCAATTTGCTCAGTTGAACTTAGATATTGACATGAAGGAAGAGGATTGTTTCATAGAAAATATCCGAGCTCAGCCTACATTAATAGAGGATCTGGTCAAGCTGCAAAATGATGATCCTGTATTATTGGAGATTAAAGTTAACATAGATCAGAGGCCGGATTTCTCTAATGCCAATGATGGAAGGCTGCTATTTAAGGGCCGAGTGTGTGTACCAGATCATGAGGATACAAAGAAATTGATCTTGGATGAAGCACATAATTCCAAGTACACCATTCATCCAGGTGGTACACAAATGTATCAAGATCTCAAAAGAAATTTCTGGTGGCCTAATATGAAGAGGGAAATAGCTGATTTTGTGTCCCGCTGTCTCACTTGTCAACAAGTAAAGGTAGAACATTTTAGACCCGCATGTAAATTACATCCCTTGAATATTCTCGAATGAAAATGGGAGAGTATAGGAATGGATTTCATCATGGGTTAACCTAAGACCAGAGGAGGACACGATGGTCTATGGGTAATCATAGGTCGATTGACTAAGTCTACACATTTCATACCAATCAAAAGTTGATGGTTAGTGGATATTTTAGCAGCATTATACATAAAAGAAATTGTCAAATCACATGGTGTCCCTGTCAATATCATATCTAATAGAGATATTAGATTCACATCGTAATTCTGGAAGGGTCTACAACATTCACTAGGGACCAGATTGAACTTTAGCGCGGCATTCCATCCACAAACTGATGGTCAGACTGAAAGAACAAATCAAGTGGTGGAAGATATGCTCAGGGCTTGTGCTATTGACTTCGGAGGAAGTTGGCATGATCACTTGCCTCTGGTGGAATTTGTATATAACAACAGTTATCAGGCCAGCATATAGATGGCACCCTTTGAAGCTTTATACGGAAAAAGCTGTAGATCGCCAATATGTTGGAATGAAATAGGGGAAAGGTAATTTCTAGGCCCCGACGTTATCAGGAATTCTTCAGAGAAAATCAAGCTCATTCGAGAAAGATTGCAGATGGCAAAAGATAGGCAAAAATCTTATGCTGATAATCGAAGACGCGACTTGAAATTTCAAGTAGGTGACCATGTGTATCTCAAGGTTTCTCCAGGTCGTGGTATTCAAAGATTTGGCATCAAAGGCAAGCTAACTCCAAGGTTCATTGGCCCATTTGAAATTCTTGAAAGGGTCAGTGAGGTGGATTATAGACTGGCTTTACCTCCATAATTAGTAGGAGTTCACGACGTATTTCACGTCTCCATGCTGAAAAAGTATGTATATGATCCTGACCATGTTATCACTTACGATAATTTGAAGATTCAGAAGGATATGACATATGAGCAAACGCCGATAAGGATTCTGGAACGGGAAGTGCGTCAACTAAGGAATAAAGCTATTCCTATGGTCAAGATTCAATAGAAGAAATCATGGCCGACCGAAGTAACTTGGGAAATAGAAGAAGCCATGTGGAAAAGATTTTCGAAACTATTCAACTGTAAGTACACTCTCCACAATCCATATATATATTGAATTTGGGGACCAAATTCTTCTAAGTGGGGGAAGGTGTAGTGCCCCAAAATTTATATAAATAATTTCTATAGAATTTTTCTGGAATTTATTAGGAATTTATAAAGGCCAAAATAGATTAATAAATGAATTGAAGCCCAATAGGTTTAAGGACCAAGCCATTAAGTTTGACCCATATTCTAGAAAGTTATTTAGCCTATTCACGGATTTTAAGAATAAATACCATTTTTTATAAATAATTATATGGATAAACAAACAAAAGAGTTTGAATTTTATTGAATTCTGCGCACATGGGATGTAGCGGTCTATCGTGCGACCGCCACAGTCAGGTAACGCGCCTACCTTCGACCGTTACGCTCTGTTAGTTCTGTGAATGGAAGAACAAGCAAAAAGATTGAATTTTTACTAGTCTATCACTTTGGGATCGAGATGGGAAGACTAGTAGAGGTGTTAAGGACTCTTAGAAGTCGATCTAAGCTTTAACAAGGACTCTAGAATCGATCTAATCTTTAAACCCTAGTCAAAACCCTATAAATAGACCCTAGTTTTGACCTGCGTGACCCCTACTTTGGCTCACGTGGAATCAAGGTAAGGAATCATAATTTTAGGTAAGTTCTTTAGAACTTTTTATTTATAATACTTTAGACTAATAGCTCTCAAAATTTCGTGCTAGGAGATCAAGTACACCGGGAGTTAGAAACTTCCAAAGTTGCTGGTACGACCTTAGCAACCCAGGAATATGAGCAAAGGTCCACTGAAGATCAGGGAATTAGATCATCAAAACGAGGTATTTAGGATTTGATTCTTTAGAACTTTTTGTTCCCCTTAGTTTCATCTTCTTACCCTCAAAATTTCACGTCCTTAGGTCAAGAGGTTGAGGAGTTAGAGCGATGAGAAGTTGCAGAGAAACCACAGGAAGAGAAGAACTAGGGCGTGTCTTGCAGTCCCAAATTCGAAGTTTAAAGCCCAGAAAAGAGGTAGGTCATCTCATGAATGGCAAGAACATCATGTTAGGGATAAAAGCCCTCTGATTTTGATTGATTTCATACATTCTAGACCATGAATTCATGTTTTAGTTTGACCTATGCATACATGCATGTCTTGAGCCTTAATGAAAGATAAAAGATATTATCTTGTTCCATTCACTGCAACCTATGCATCTTGATAGCCTCTATATTTCGTTTCTCATGACTGGAATATTCTAAGTATTTTGATGTCCAGCCATGACATATTTTCAGTCTTTTACCTTCTATATCCTGTCAGCAGAAGCTCTGATGGATTAAGGTAAGACCGTCACATGATTGTAACGGCCTTACGATCAGCCGTCACACCCTCTGTTATGTTTAAATTTCTCTGTTGTCTCTAACGGACCAAAGTCAGTGCGTCATAATACTGTAACGGTCCCACGATAAACCGTCACAGATGTATAACGCGTCTGTCTTAGACCGTCAGAGTGCTATTTTTTGTCAACCCAAGACAGGACTGAGGACAGTCAAACTTACTTATAAATAAGCCTAGTTACCTAAGTTTTGACCTGTTTTCATGACCCTGAGTTTATTAATTGATTCTGGATAGGAAATTGCATGTTTAAAGCAGCTTGAGTTATTTTAAGTTATGCTAATTTCATTGCCTAAACTCTATAGTTTTGAATTTAAACTATGATTTTCAGTATTGTATTGACGAAGCTTTATCATGGTTCCACATCGTTACACATTCTTTTCTCTTTTATAGAGTCATTTCTTTAAGTACATGGCATATATTTCGGTATATGACCATTAGTTCACACTTTGCACTATAGGAACATATTCTTGAACTTGAGGACCTCTCTATTGGATATTCCTTCCAATGGACTAGGAAATCTGGTTTCAAGGCCTCCGTAATTCTCCGCGAGCCTGGGATTCCCACTAGGACGCCGAGTTGGTTGTACCATGAAAGCCCAATTGTTAGAAAGCACTATCGAAGTTTCTGGTTCTAGATATGTAACGGATCCATATTAGACCGTCATGCTCATATAACGGCCTAATATATGACCGTCACATTTACTGAGTCCGTTTTATTTATTTCTAGATTCAGCTATTCTAACGGATCAATGATAGACCGTCACGATCATGTAACGGCCCATTGATTGACCGTCACAGTTCTTGAGTGTTTTAACCCGAGGTTTGACCTAAGGGTTGATATTCCAAAGTCCCTAGATGAATTATTGATGGTCTAGGACTAGTCATATTATTCAAGATACTTAATTTAATTATGGAAAAATAAGGAATGTACCGTTATGCTGCCGAATTATTTCCATGAGCATAACCTTATTTTAAGTCATTCTTGATCTCTCATGTTCTTAATTGAAGCGTCCATTCATTGAATTATTATTATCATGAACTTATTGAACTTGTTATATTACTGGCCATATTTTATTGCTTTAAACGTGGAAGTTGCTTGATTTATACTTGAAGATGCGATCGAGCACTGATTGTGTTCAAGGGCTCTATGCTAGTCCCCTCGGCTGATTGCCGGAAACATACTATTATAAACCATGGGGTATGATGCTACTGGCGTCGCATTGCGCTGGGAGTACTTTCTCTATAAATAAGTGAAGATCCACAGACATCATGAAAATACTTGTATATGACTTTCTTGCTTGTTACATGATATTCCACAGAAATTCACCAAATACTTGCTCATAAGCAAAAGATGTTTGGGTGATGACTACGTGGTATTGCTAGTACATTCTCGTCACATTCTTGTTCATGAAAGGCCATATCATGTTCTTGTTACATTCTTGATAGTTCATACTTGCTCACTCTATCTTACATGATCACCGTGTTACTTTGGTTTAATTGCGTGATTGATCACATTCGCATGATTTTACCTTATTTATTTAGAGCTAAAATACTAATTATTTAAATATTGAAAATCATGTTGATGCGAAGATACCTACTGGGCACGTGTGCTTATTACCTATTTCCAATCTTTTCAGGGGATGGAAGTGAGTCGGGATCGGATTCGGAACGTTCAAATAGCGGGTCCGAGAGTGAATGAAGAATGAGTGAAGACTTAAGAAGTCTACATTATTTAGATTGAGTCTATGTAATTTTCTTATTTCTTGAGTCTAGTATGGTGAAGAAAGTTGAAATAGTGATTGTATTTGAATATTTGAATTGATTATTAATGGAATAAGTTAAAGTTGAGTAAATATTGTGCAATTGCATTTATGTGTGTGATTGTCTTGCGTTCTGGACGTTCTTGCTTGCAAGAGGTTTATCATGCCGCCTGTTCACATTCCTCAAGCTAGTCTTCCGCTGTAATAAAGGATCGGGGCATGACATGGCTTCTTCCTTTAGGTTGGTCAAGGTGAGGTGTTCCCCAACAAGTAAGGGGCCTTCTTCCACCATAAGAGTAGATGGGATAATGATTGCCTTAAGATGGTTGGGCTCCTTTCGTGGGCTGTCATTGGCTTGGGATGGGATAGAGATGCCCAATGTGAGAAGGAACATGAGGACCTCACTAGTGCATTGGCCCATGGTGAACACGGGAGTAATAGGGGAAGGTCGAACGGCCACAACATGGGATGGATGACTCATGGTTTGGTGGTATGGACTTGACCTTGGGATTGGGCCTTTCTTTAGCCACTTGACTAGAGGTTCTCCTATGATCACTAGTCCATTGAAGGGGAGAGTTAATTCTAGGTGAGGTTTATGGTTGGGTGGGAAACTAGGGGTTTGTCTCTCCTTAGTTTGAGTGTGGGTGTCCTTCGGTGGATGTGTAATGTTGAAACAAACACCCTCGTTCTTTGGGACTTCCATGGCCAAGCTTGTGTCTCTAGCATGGATGATTTTGGTAGGAGTTTGGGTTGGTGGAGCTGGAGGGTGTGATGACATGAGGTTAGGGGGGTTTGTTTGAGGGATCATTGACAGAGTGTGGGGTTCCCGTGGAGGGGTGGAAGTGGCATGCTTGGTGGGGTAAGGGACGGAGGGTGACGGCCACACGCATGGGCCATATTTTTGGTAGAAGGCTGTGGGTGACTTGGGTCGCTCCTTCAACATCCCTATGACAAGCTTATCCCACATATTCATCTTGGGAAGGGGGTAGTGGAGTGGGGAGGGGTGATCCTTCTAGACTCAATGACGATGCAATGCCCAAGGACTAGACTTAGTAGAGACAAGTCTAAAACTTGCTCTGATATCATTTGATGTGACATCACCTTGGGGGTGATAGCCACAAGACCGAAGACCCCTCGGACCTAGCAAGCAAGCAATGCAACGGACCGGCAACTTCACTCGAGCGGACTCACCCGCTTGGCGCACTCTAGGGCCCGTAGGCAAACCGGTGATGATGGAGAAAGTCTGAAGTGGGACCTCACCTTTCCGGGGATTTGGCTAGCTTGGGATGGACCCCTAAGGGCCTGGGATGCCCAATTCCGCGGGTGGCCAGCACGCCAAGGGCGTGGGTTGTAGGGTCGCTCTCTCAACTCACTTCGCGGTGGTCACTCAATTATAAGCAAATTCAGGATCGGGCACTCTCTTACCACCGACGGAGCAAACAAAAAAAATAATAAACTAAGCAATTAAGGGCCAGCAATGAGAAGTGTTACAAAGCTCACCTGATCAGCATGAATACACCGATCCTGGTCGGAGACGTGGGCGAGCGGGGAAGCGTGGGCTACCCGCACGCCGCGCCGATGACGCTTCAGCCGCTGACCTGCTAGTACAAGCACTATGCCCTCATAGAGGGGGGATCTCGGGGTGGGGGTTAAGAGATTTACAACTAAACACTACCTCCACGTAGGGAGGGGCTGTAAGCCAGCCAGGCGGGGAGAGAGAGTGAAGTTAGAAAGCCGTTATGCCGAGCTCCGCTGGTGCGATCAGCTTCTGGAACTGCTGGACAGATAGTTGAAGATGGCGCCGCCACGATCACTACCGAGCTCCGAATGGGCTACAACTGGTGCCAAAATTGTTTGACTTGACCCAGGAGGACGCCTGAATTTTCTTGGAATTTCGTGACGATGCCGTTGGCCGAGGCAGAGCCTGGAACAGGGCTGTCCTACGCTGGTTCTGGTTGCTCCCAGGGTGATGCTGCTGGAAGACGGGGGCACCACGAACACTCCCGATGTCCGAATGATGCGGGACCAGAACCTCTGTATCCGTGGATGAGTCTTCTTTCCGTCGGGACCAACAGCGCCATCGGTAGATGTCGGAGCTGATCGTGAAGGCCCGCACAACAGGGATGTGTCGATTTTGGCTCAGGAAAATTGACCTAACACACTTGGAATGGAAAATTTGGAACTTTTGATGTCGAGGTCCAAAATTAGCTCTGCTTCTTGGGGATGGGAGAGGACTTAAAGGAGAAGCCCTCAGCCAAGTTTTGCACCAAGATCTGCAAGGGAGTGGCCGTGGTCGAACTTGATCTGGAGCTCTGGTTCTCTTCCTGAGTGGTTCTGCGCAGTCTAGGAAGAATCCCTCTCATGGGCAGCTCGATGCTTAGATGAAGACGAAACCACCTTAGCTGCGAAGCTGACTGGATGACGATTCCAACGGTATATGGTATGCAGAGTGGTGATAGGTGATGGGAAATGGGGGTAGATAGGCGGGGAAATGGGGTGGATGTGTGTGGGGGCAACCCCTGGGTGTGAGGGGGTCTGGGAGGGGGTGTTCCAAGGTGTAGGAGTGGCAGAATGGGGGCTGGAAGGAGGTCTAGTAGGTGGAGGGAGAGAGAGCTACGAATTTGGTTGGAAGGGAGAGAGGGAAAGGGTATTTGAAAATGGGTTTAAGGGTGGGATTGATTTTTGGTCTTGGGGATGGGAAGAGGTGTGTGGGGAAGGTAAAGGTGGGGCTTGGGGAGTGGGAAATTCTCCCTTGGGAGATGAGAGGGTGCTTAGGGAAGGGGAATGGGTGGTTGGTGGTTGGAGGGTGGCTTGGAGAGTGGTGGATTCCACCTTGGGGCTAGGGGTGGAGTTATGGAGAGGTGTGAGGAAATAGGGTAGCTCTTGAATGAGGGGAGAAGAGGGAGGAGAGAGAAAGAAGGTGGGAGAGGGAGGAGAGAGAAAGTAGGTGGGAGAGGGAGGAGAGAGAAAGGGGCGCACCCCTCTTTAGAGAGAGAAAGAAGAGAGAGAGAAGAGGGAGAAGGGTAATCCATCCCAATAGAGAGAGAGAGAGAGAAGTGGAGAGTTCTCTCCAATAATACACTAATTCACTCAATTTTTTTGATTGATCAAAGATTACAAATGTGGGGGTGAAGGGGGATATTTATAGGGACTGGACTTTTCACATGACCATACTGACCCTAGACAATTGACACAATGACTAGACAGACCAGGGAGGGGCGCCCTTGGGCCTAGCCTATTAGTTGGGCCCATTAGACTACTTAATTAACCACATGACTCAAGACTTAGGTAAATGACCCTTATATCTAGGTACCGGACTGAAATAAAGGAAAAATTACATAGTTTATGACTCAAATATAATATGAAAATTACATGGATTGACTCAAAAAAATGTGAAGAACACAATGGCGCAAATCGACGATCCATCAGAGCTTCACAAAATGTGGAGGGGTAAGTAATGCCCCCATCAGGTACAATCCTGAAAATAGAAAGAAATTTGAAGGTAAAATTCACACTTCATTTGTGGGTAGTTCTGAACCAGCAAGCAGCTCTAACTCATTACCTTTTCAGTTCAACGCTTAAAGAAATCCAGAACAAGCTGCTAGTAAGAAAACATCAAAACAGAATGCTAGTCTGAAAATGAAAAGCAACTTGTTTCATATGGCCCCAAACGCTCATGTTCCAAATGTGCATGTTGTTCACAAGTCATCTACACACTCACAGGCACACAAGAACAAGGATTCATGTCACTACTGTGGTAGAGCAGGTCACATGATGCATGCTTGTAGGATCATGAAGGATGATGACCAAAATGCATGTAACCAGACAAACAATTTCAAAAATGTCAAAATGTCTTCCATTAGAAAAGACTCATTTCTGAATGCTCATGTACATGCTCAAAAACCTCATGCAAACAATCATGCCACTCATAGAAAGATAGTTCATTGTTCTTACTGTGATAGATATGGTCATAAAGTGCATGATTGCCTTGTTCGCAGAAATAATGAATTAAGGGCTTACAGAAAAGCTTCTGTATCGAAAAAGCCTTACTGTCATTATTGTAGGAAGTTTGGCCATACAGTCAATGACTGTTAATACTTGAAAAGAATTTACGATTTATATGGTAAAAATCACAGAACCCCTGCATACTCACAGCAATATTATGTTTACTCTGTAAAGAAAAATTTGAATGCCTTCACTCACTACCATTATTGTGGGAAAGTAGGACATGTCATGGATGACTATCATTATCTTGAATCTGATAATTCTAAAGCCTCAAAAAGGTGGAAAGCACCTTTCAAAGGTACAACTAACTCTTTAGTACCCAAGAGACATTGGGTACCTTTGAATAGAAAATGAGAATTTTTGTTTTGCAGGTATGCCTTGGAGCAAGGAAATAAAAAGGGCGTTGACAAATAAACAAGGCAACCTGGTTTGTCAAACCCCACTCCTGCATTTTATTTCTTGAAGTTGAATTTTCGTTATTTACTGCCATTACTTTCATTATTCTAATTGTTGATCCTGAACGAACTGTCAATTGTCAATTGCATGTTTATGTTGAAAACTGGAAATCTGCTGCACATGTTTTCTCTTTAACAATGCTATGGATGACTTGAAATCTGTTGCTCATATCAAACTGAAATTGCATTTGATTGTTGCATAATCATGCATGACCCTATGGTATATAAAATGGTACGCTAGGAGAAGGGCAGATCACTTCTGTCTGGAAACCCACATCATGCATCGAGGTGGTCTAAGGACCAATGTACTCTGCCTAGTACCATGGGTCAAATTGCATTTAGAATAACTTAGACTTCCATGAGCACATATTTGTTGAACCCTGCACTTCATTTTCGTCAATGTTGGTATCCAAGTGACTTGGGTTAGGGGGAGTTCAGTTTGTGGCATGATCTACTGAAACAGTCAGTTTCTTGAGTAAGGGGGAGCTTGATATTGATTCATATTGCTGAGAAGTAGTTAAGCAATGGTTGAGGGGGAGTCTAGAACCTTCGTTCAAGAAATCAAGCATTGCTATTCAAAGAAATGTCAGAGGTCTGTTGCTGATGACTGGTTGGTGTTTTTGATTGCTGTAATATATTTTTTTTGGCTGTGCCAGCGGTTGGCTCACAGAATGTGATTGGATGAAATAGCTTTGATAGGTCGATGCATCAGTTCAATGCCTCGACACAACTGGTAAGGGTTGCTCATATTCTGTTGATTTGTCGATCTTGAGAGGTCGAGGCATCAAATGTTGGAAGTCTGAGCAGCGCATCTGAGGCTGTCTATTTGGTCTGTTGCTACCCCTGTGCCTCGACGCAGTTATCCCTTGCCTCGAGTTAGTGTCCCATTTCACATTTCTCTATACAATCTTGAATCTGTCAATATCCTCCAAATTATCCTCAGATTCTTAAGTTCCCTATGTCATTCACCTCCTAAACTATTCTCCTATATACACTCTCGTGATCAACATGGAGATACTCTCGATTCCATGAATATGCTGTATTTACTGTATGAAGGGAAATCACTGAGTTATCCCTTCTTCGAGAGGACTTTTGGTCATGTCCAACCTCTTATACTATAAGGGTCACTTTGATAATAGGTTAAGATAAGTTAATCCAGGTGAGTCTGGGGTGAGTTATTCATAGATTTTTATTTTTTTTAATTTGATATTTATCTTATTCGAGGTCGAGTAGCGTATTCACGTGACAGAGGTGGAATGAGTTAATCTCAGGTTAAAAATTTTAACTCTATTCAACCTCAAGTGATATATTTTGACTCTTAAATTAAAATAATTCACTCTAGTATGAATAATTCATCCTATTCTAAGCTAACTCATTCTGAACTGATCCTTACTGCATTTATAATTGATCAAAATATTCTAAAGAAGAATCTGCCTTAACTATCTCTGAATTTTTAAAATGATGGGTAAAGTGAACAGCCTTGAAAAAGAATTCCATGCATATATTTTCTATAAACGCCTTTAAGAGATACTTGTAAAGCTTAGAGAATACGCCATAATCTGGCAGAGCAATGGCATAATCTTTGGAGAAACTGGATATCTGCATCAATGAAATGCTACAGACCTGGTCATGATGAAGATTGTTATCTCTGTTCAAAAGGCATGAAGGTCAGTCTTACTGAGTAACCAGGGACTCTGGCGTCTAAACAACATGATTCCTTGAGTCAAAAAGTGTTGACTACACCAGATTGCTCAAAATTGTTATTTAAAAAAAATGGTTGACTCTAGAACTTTCATGAACTCTTAACATGGTCATATTCAATATATGCTAGAGTCTTTTTTCTTGTGTTGCAAGATAATAAATCATGAGTACAAAGGAAAGATTTAGGCTAGGCATGTTTCTTGAAATAAATATTTTTATCCATTGCATTTACATTAAAGATTAAGTCTAGGGTGGTTGTTTTTTGATTTAACTGTATGAGCCTTAAACCATAACTTGTTGTAAGATTCTTTGACGTCATTTCTTAAAGAAAGGGCAATTTGGTAATTTCCATCTACTTTACGGTAAATATAATGGATTCACTGCGTTGAGTTAAATCTCTCGCTTTACTCCATCTTCGTCACCCTTCTTCTGGTTTCATATCTCTCCGGATGCTCTGAGTCAGAGCAGTGTCGCTGTCCCTGGACGAACCAGAAGTTCTTCTTCTCTCCCTCCTAGAAGGAATCTCTTCTACAACACACCACTTCTACTTACTCTCGTGAACCCTATCTCCATGCATATCCTTCTTCTGTCTCTCTTCCGTAACCATGTCTCCACCTGCTACGAGGAGAAGGGGAAAGCAACCAGCCATAGAGAAACAGCCTGCAATTGCTGGATCTTCTCGTAAGGAGCTTCGTTCCAAGCTACTACATGACCAAGATGAGTCGGCCAGTGGTTCCAACCAGTCGCAGTCCAAAGCAACCAAGCGAAAAGATCGAACCACGGAATCTTTAGAAGAAAAGGGTAAAGTTTCTCAGAAAGCTAGGAAGGAGAATTCTATCAGTCAAGAGCATGATCATGATGATGTTTCCTCGGGTGATTCAGTACGAATCCTGTTTCCAAGGTTCATTGATACACATGACCACCTACTACTTGAGAATTTTTCTGAACTGATGGAAATGATTAAATTTCAAGGGTGGAGAAAATTTGTTAGCAAACATAGGATTTATTATCCCAATTTAGTGACTCAATTGTATGAGAATTTGAAATATGATGCCGGCATTGCCATGCTTTGGACAACTGTTAAGGGAGTTGAATTTGATGTCAACAAGAGTTTGCTACACAAAGCACTAAAAATTCCAATGGATGGAGTCGGGGCAAATAAGTTTATTTACAGTGCCCATGAGGCATATTCTATAATGACTAGTCTGCCTAGCAACACTCAGGAAATTAAAAACACATACCTGACTAGCTTCAATAGAAACAGATTTCCTCCCCTATAGAGGTTACTTCATCATATCTTTACAACAATCACAACCCCACAAGGCGGTGGGAGGGGCAGACTGATAGAATACCAGAGGTTTCTATTTTATTGCATGTTAAAAACATCAGGGTCTATTTGCCAGACCTGATGATTCAAATCATTGGATACTACAGAAACAAGGGCAGACATCTTGCTTATGCAGCCCAGTTGACTGCCATTTTCAAAAGGTTGAAAATCCCATTGGAGGGTGAAAAGTCCAATGATATTCCAATAACCAACATCTATACAATGGACTTCGTAGAAAAGTTGATGAAAATTAAAAAGATTGGAGGAAGATTACAAAGGCAGCTACCTGGGGATCTGCCACAACAAGAGCAGCAGCAGCCAGAACAATAGCAGCCAGAGGAGCAGCAGCCACAGCAGTAGTAGCCAGAGCATGAGTTGCTAGATCAGGAGCAACAACTAGAATTGAATCTTGATGAGCCATTTCATGAAGAGCTGGATCAACAGCTAGAGCAGCAGGCAGAGATTCAACAAGATGATCCACCTCCAACAGATCCTGCAGAATAGGAAAGAGTATAGATTGAATAAGGAGTACCAATATCTGCTGTTCAATAAGTAGCAGAAGCTCCACAGGAACATCCAGAATGTCAAGAGCATCAAGAAGCTCAAGAACAACATCAGTAGAACACTCCTCTTGAGGTTCGTACAACAGCTGATCCTCAGTCCTCTAGACCCTCTACATCTTCTGTACTAGAGACCGACACTCTCTACCGATTCTTATCTGCTCAATTTGGAGTGATGAACTCAGCTATAAAAGAACAGTCTAACTATCTTGAGCATCAATTGATTCAATTCAAAGTGGAGGTTAACGCTAGAATGAAATAATTGTTGAACAAGGTTGAGCAGCAGCTAAACTACATGAGAACGGACATAAAAAGTAGAATGACTGCTATCCAAAGGGACAAGAAGTAGTCAGACAGAAACTTCAATAAGCTAGTGTGAGACATTCAGGGTGTCCTTATTGTTACTGGAAATCAGATAGGAAGATTAAGTGACAAATTCATGAGTTACTATGAGGAACTGACCATAGATGCACAGTACTTCCATAAAACTAATGCTCATCATGATCATATTGTAAGGTGTTATACTGGCTTAGCAGACAAACTACAGATGATTGCTGATGATGTGTAATGTATGGTCAGTGTCTTCAAGGATCACTACCCACAACCAACTCCTGTAGATGAAGAGGACGGGTGGTATCCAGAATATGTTACAGAACCAACTTCAGCTCTTGCTATAGAGGAAACAACAGCTTCTGACATTCCTATTCTTGCATCTCAGAATGAGGCACAACTTACTCATGTAGCTAATATGATCCGCACTCAAACAACAGTGCTCAGTGCAAAAATGGACCTATTCCATGAAGCTCTCCTAGAAAGACACTTCTCAACAGACTACAATCTCAGAACTGTAGCTCATAGGGTAAATCAGAATGCTAAAGACTTAAGGGTCTCAATCCAGAATATGGCACTTCTTTCACATGATCCCTCAAGTAAAGAGGCCTCTACCCAAACGGATGACATGCTGCCTTCGGACACTTAAGGGATACTGTCAAGGGGGAGAGAAGCCTTCTAAGAACTCCTCATTTTTTTTTGCTGATGGTAAAGGGGGAGAGATAATAGTGGTAGAGAGAAAATGAGTCTGTTAGGATCAGTGAAGAGAAAAGGAGTCAGTTTAGAGTCTGTTAGGACTTGTTTTGTTAAGAGTCAAAGTATGTCATGCATAGGATATGCATAGCATATTGCATTGTATATAAAACTTTGCCTCGTGTTAAATGAAAATGAGTCTTCACCTTCACTTTATGAGTGTTCACTTGATGGTTGTTTGGTTTTGTGACAGACTTACTCCTTTAAATCTTGATGTGAATAAATGATTCTGTGACTAAAAATTAATCAAATAACTAATAGTTGCCATCATCAAAAAGGGGGAGATTGTTGGATCTCAGGTTTTGATGATGACATACTATTAATCTTGATGAAATGTGCTAGACTAAGTCTTATATGTGGTGAACAGGTATGTTGATCTTTTGATGACAAATGGGTCACAAAAAATAGGTCGATGCACAAATACACTACATCAACGTAGCAGAAGAAACCTCAGTATCGCTTCAAGCTGTCAGGTCAATGCAGCGTCACCATTGCATCGACGTAGCCATGACCATAGTAGCACATTTCCAGTGTTCTACATCAACACATCAGAAGTGCTGCGTCGACGCACCAAGCCAAAAGCCTCTTCCAAGTCTTCTGCACCTAAGGCCTTGTCTTCAACTGCATCGACGCATCAGAAGTGCTGCCTCGACGCACCAGAAGTGCTGCCTCGACGCACCAAGCCAAAAGCCTCTTCCAAGTCTTCTACACCTAAGGCCTTGTCTTCAACTACACCGACGCATCGGAACACTACCTCGATGCACTAAATTCTAAATGTGGGTTTGGAGGTTAATAATGTTGAAGCAGTTCAACTTTGCACCGATGCATCAAATACATGCCTCGATGCATTCAGCTAAGAACCTACGTCCGAGAGCCAGCAACGTCGATGCATCAAGTGATGCCTCGAACTACACACCTAGCACGTGAGGACGTTAATGAAATCATGTGCTCTCCACTTCAAATGAAAGGCACATGATTCCAGGCCACGTGGCAACCTTTCAAGACAAGTTTCGTAGAAGAATATTCTGATGGCCACCTGGCCCAATGGAAATTCAAATCTGAAGACTAGTCTCCTGGACACCTGGACCAATGAAGATTTAGATTCAAAGATTAAATCAAAAGCAGAAAATCCCCATTTCCTGGATGATATATATATGCTCGTCCACCTCCTTCGAAAAAGACAATGCACAGCAGAGAAGAAGGGGAAGCAAGAGAGAAGAAGAAGAAGAAAGAGAGCTATATCAGAGTGCAATCGAGCTTGCTTGAAAATATGTTGAAGATTGGTCTCGTGGATCAAATCCAGAGCGATACTGCTCCTTGGAGTTATATTCTGTTGTTTTCCTTTTTGTGTTTTCGTTTGTTGTTTTTCCATTTCCTTAGTGTTCTTCCGATACCCTATTGGGGATCAGTTTCCTTCTGAGTGATCAGAAGAAGGGAGATTGTTCTCCGGGCTTTTCCTTCTGAAGCAATCAGAAGAAGGGAGACTTGGTCTCCGGGTGTTCCATCTAAGCGATCAGAAGAAGGGAGATTTCCTCTCTGGGTTCCCTTTGAAAGTTCAGAGGAAGAGAGGATCATCCTCTGGGTTGTGGGTGACTGGGTGTCACTCACGGTTTCCCTCTATGCTCGCAGAGGAAGGGAGGCATATTCTTCCGTTCACTACTTAGGTAGTGGGGACTGATCTAGTTGGGTGCTAGATTAGTGTTTGAGGGATTTGTCTCCCTCCAGCTCAAGCTGTTCGTCAGCATTTGTCGCAGACTGAGTCTGCTTCTTGCAGCTTGCAAGGTGAAGCCACATTCTGGTTAGAGTGTGGGGTGGACGTAGATCTGCGAGGCAGATCGAACCACCTAAAAATCCTTTGTGTTCTGTGGTGTGAACTTGTGTGTCTGCTCCTTATCCTCTAACCCCTTCACAGGTTCTATGTTGAGTCTCTCTAAGTGATTTTGATGATAACAAAATCGTGAACTCAGTTTTCATCTCGTGTCATGTCGAAGTAATCACAAGTAAGCTTTGAATGTGGTTAAGGCCACTTTGTGTAATGCTAAAAGTTTACATGTAAGAATGGATATGAAGCTCAAATGAATGTCTCCAAATGCATAATCAAAGCCAGATTAAAACCAAAATGCATGAATTGAATGAGGACATGAAGCTCTTGTCATATGGATATGATTTATCAGACTAACAATTCATTTCTGCAGGTTTTCAGGGTTAGGTCGACCTAAGGGCATGGTCCGGTCGACCTAAATTTCCAGGGATCACATATCTACAGAGCTGTCACAGTTCGATCGACCTAAGGGCATGGGTCAGTCGACCAAAAATTCCAGGGATCTAAAATCTACAGTCTTTTATAGTTAGGTCGACCGCCCTATGGTTCCCAGTTGACCGAATCCCCTGAGGCAGCAATTGTTGACTTTGTGTTTCTTCAACGTGGGAAGCCTTTCTCCTTGGATTTTTTAATCCCAAATCCACCAGACATGCCGTGATTTGTGGATCTGGTTCCTGGCTTGTCTCTTGACCATCCAAGTTGTATAAAAATATCTCATTGGGGTCAAAAACCCTAATCACTCAAGGGAGATCAAAGGGGGCTGCCAAGGGAGAAAGAGTGCTGCAGGAAGAGCTCCGTGAACAGTGCTTCGTCTAGGAATTCTTCATCCATCTCAAGGTTTCTCAAGATCAATCTGAAGCAAATCAACCCCAAATTGAGTGGAGACTCAAGCTTCATCCAAATCTGTATCACCAACTCAGGGGGAGCTAAAATCAGAGTTCTTTCTTTTGTGTTTCTTCCTTCATATTCTCTGAGCTTCAAGTGTGTGTTTTTGTAACCCTTATACATTTGTGTGTGTGTGGATCTTGTTAGATCTCTGTGTGTGTGTGTGTGTGTGTGTTTGATTTCTGTCAGATCTGTGTGTGTTTCGTGCTCTTGCACCTTTGTTGTTGTTCTTATACTCCTACGTGCGTGTGTGTGTTCCGATCTTGTAATCCCTTACAAGATAGTGTGTGAATCCTCACAGTTTGTGAGGGGTGGACTTAGGTTGCCGTTGTTGCATCTGAACCACCTAAAAATCATTGTCTCTTGTGTGGTTTGATCCCTTTCTCCTATCTCCATTCTGTGGAAGCACACACGTAGATTAAATCATTTGTATCTCTTATGTTAGATCTAGCAGAACTCATCTTTTTACTTTAGATCTCTGGTATATCAAAAGGTGGGTTCGGATCGACAAGGTAAACCTTGATAGGAAGATAACACCTTGCGTGAGTAGAATCTTCGGATTCACACCTTCACCATGATACCAAGGATCTGTTATGTGTGATAGGTTTTGATAGATCTATTTGTGAATGCATCGGATCTATATTTCTATAAGTTGCTTCATCTTATTTCTTTAAATCTGTCAAAGTTGCTTAAAATTTTTAATCACCCAATTCACCCCCCCTCTTAGGTGTCATTGATCGCGGGACTTCAATTGGTATCAGAGCTAAGGCTCTAATTCTTCCAGATCTAACGATCTAGAGTAAGATTCAGATCAATGGCCAACAAGGGGATGATGCCTGAGGGTCACTCAATCCACCGTCATCCATACTTTGACGGCTCGAACTACTCCTATTGGAAAAATTGAATGCATGTTTTTCTGAGAGCCCAAGAGTACGAGATCTGGAGGGTGGTGGACAACGGTCCATATGAGCTTTCTAAAAATGAAGATGAGTGGAACCCTGAGGATATCAAGAAATCCACAGTTAATTTTAATGCCATGAACATTATGCATTGTGCTATACATCCTAACGAGTTTTCTCGTGTATCCATGTGCGTTTCAGCGAAGGAGATGTGGGACAAGCTGCGGCTCATCTATGAAAAAACCTCCGAGGTCAAGGAGACCAAAGCCAACCTTCTATACAGAGATTACGAGCTATTCAAAATGAAACCCGAAGAAACCATCTCTGAGATATTTGCAAGACTGACTGAGATTACTAATGGTCTCAAGAGTCTTGGAAGGGATTACACAAACTCCGAGCTCGTGAGGAAGGTGTTAAGATCTCTTCCACCTGCCCGGCACACAAAAGCCACAGTCATTGAGGATTCAAAGAATCTATCTACACTCTCCCTGGACGAGCTCATAGGATCACTCATGACCTATGAGATTAACATTAAATGAACTGCAGAAGAGGAATCCAAAAAGAAGAAAACTGTGGGCTTGAAAGCCAACCAGTCGTATGACGACTCCCAAGAAGAGGAGTCCAGCGAGGAGAGTAATGAAGAAGAAGACTTGGCTATGCTGACCCATCAAGTGAAGAAGTTTCTGAGAAGAAAGAAGAATTTCCAAGGAAATTCCAGAAAAGGGCAAAGAAAGTCTTTTCAAACTAAGGGTGAGCCGAGCAAGCCTAACACTGTTATTTGCTATGAATGCAAGAAGCCTGGGCACATGAGAGGAGAGTGCCCAGAATTGAAGAGAAAGTTCAAGAAGGACAAATTCAAGAAAACGAAAGCCATGGTCACTACATGGAGCGGAGAAGAGGATGAACAGTCCTACGAGGAGTTGGAGGAGCTCGTGGAAAGCTTGTGCCTCATGGCACATGAGGATGACTCAGCTGAGGTAAATTCTGATCTTGATTTTATTTCAAACGAATAATGGGAGTCTGAATATGAAAAGTTGTATATTAAATACAAAAAAATTAGATCTGAAAATAAGTCTCTCAAAAAGAAAATTGATGATTTAACACATGAGGATGCTTCTGTTAAGTTTTAGAAATTGGAACAGGAATAGTTCGAGTTAACAGAGGAAAAAGAAACTTTGCTTCAAATAATTTTAGATCTTGAAAAAGCCAAAGAGGAACTATCATGTAAAATGTCTAAAATTGAAAAAAATTGTGAAAAGTTCAATAATGAAAAAGAAGTTCTGACATCTTCCATTTCAGAACTTGAGAATAAAAATGTGAGTTTGAACAAGGAGGTGACGGACTTGCAGTTTACTCTCTCTAGGTTTGTTAAAGGGAAAGAAAACCTAGACAATGTGTTGGGAGTTGAAGTTAACTTCCGAAAAGAAGGATTGGGATACATACCCCAGAACAAAAAATCCCTTGAGCACAAGATTACCACATCTTACGTGCATGAAAAAGAAAATGATTGTGCTTCATGTTCACACACCAAGCCCAAACATGTTCAATCTAAACCACACAAATACCAAAAAAGGTTTTCACATGTCAATTGTTTTCATTGTGGTAGAATCGGTCATGTTATTTCTAATTGTTGGTTCAGACAAAACACACAAAGAAATCATGCTGCTTGGACAGAGAAAATATATGTGCAAAATTGGACTAACTCCTACGGACCCAAATTAGTTTGGATACCAAAAATAATTAGATGCGAATGTTGTTTCTTACAGATATGCCTTGAAGCTAGGGGGAGCAAATGGTACTTGGATAGGGGTTGCTCAAGGCATATGACATGGGACAAGAAAGTGATATCTACTCTGCAAGACAAGGATGGAGGTTTGGTTGCCTTTGGCGGAAAGGACAAAGGTAAGATTATTGGAATTGGCAACATAGGTAAGAATTCTAAAATTCTTATCGAAAATGTGCTCTTGGTGAAGGGTTTAAATCATAATCTTTTAAGTATAAGCCAACCGTGTGACAAGGGTTTTAAAATTATTTTTGACAAAACTTATTGCCTTGTCATGAATAAAATCTCTAACGAAATCAGATTCATTGGCAAAAGGAACAACAATGTGTATACTGTTGATATTGATGATGTTGCCAGTGATGATGTGTGCTTGGTAGCAAACAACCATGATAATGCATGGTTATGACACCGAAGACTAGTCATGTTAGTTTTGGAGTAATCTCCAAGTTGTCTAGACATGACTTGGTAAATGGGTTGCCTAAATTAAAATTTGAAAGTAATAAGATCTGTGGGGCTTGCACAAAAGGTAAGCAAACATGCATCTCTTTCAAAAATAAAAATATTATTTCTACTGCTAGGCCTTTAGAACTGATGCACCTTGACCTTTTTGGTCCGACTAGGACATCCAGCCTAGGAGGAAAATCCTATGGATTTGTAATTGTTGATGATTACTCCAGATTTACATGGGTGTTATTTTTAGCCAATAAAAGTGATGCCTTGATGGAGTTTCATGTGTTTTGCAGGAAAATCAAAAATGATAAAGGATATCTCATCACCACAATTCAAAGTGGTCATGGTGGTGAGTTTGAAAATCATGATTTCAGTAGTTTTTGCCAAGAGCAAGGATATACGCACAACTTCTCATCACCCAGGATGTCTCAACAAAACGGAGTAGTGGAGAGAAAAAATAGGACCTTGATAGACATGGCACATATCATGTTGAATGAGAACTCCCTACCCAAATACTTTTGGGCTGAGGCGGTAAGTACATCATGCTACATCATCAACAGGGCGATGGTAAGGCCCATTTTGAAGAAAACCCCATATGAGCTCTACAAGGGTAAGAAACCAAACATTTCCTATCTTAAACCGTTTGGGTGCCCTTGCTTCAACCTGAATAATGGTAAGTCTAACCTAGGTAAGTTTGATGAAAAGAGTGACAAATGAATCTTCCTTGGTTATGCACTAAATTCTAGAGCTTACAAGTTATGTAATAAAAGGACTTTGGTTGTTGAAGAAAGTCCTCATGTTATTTTTGATGAATCTGAATTAAAACTGATAAATCAAATTTCTTCTACCCTGGATGTAGATGAAGCTTCTAAACAATCAAATGATGCTAGCACATCTGAGGTTAAGGATGAACCAACTGAAGGAAATTCCAGCAAGGATGAAAATGATGAAGATCCATCAATTGAAACACTTCAAGAACAGCAAGTGCAGCACCCCGACTTGCCCAGTACCTCTACATTCTTGAAAGATCACCCCGCTAAAAATATCATAGGTAATCCTGAAGATGGGGTAAGAACTAGATCTTCATTAAGGCAAGTAGAAGAAGAGGATTTGATGGCCCTAATTTCATAAGAAGAGCCTAAGGATATCCATGAAGCTCTTCAAAATGAATCCTGGATTCAAACTATGCATGAAGAGCTACACTAGTTCGAAGGGAACAAAGTGTGGTCTCTCGTGCCGCGTCCCAAAAATCATCCCATAATTGGAACCCGTTGGGTTTTCAGAAATAAGTTAAATGATACGAGATTGGTTGTTAGGAATAAGGCCCAGCTTGTAGCCAAAGGGTATAGCCAGGAAATGGGTATTGATTTTGATGAGTCTTTTGCACCGGTTGCTAGATTAGAAGCCGTCTGGATTATACTGTCCTTTGCTTGCTCTCTTGACTTCAAATTATTTCAAATGGATGTTAAATCTGCCTTTCTAAATGAGTACATCAAAGAGGATGTTTTTGTAGAACAACCTCCAGGTTTTGAAGACTCAAAACATCCAAAGCATGTCTACAAGTTGTAGAAGGCCTTGTACGGATTGAAGCAAGCTCCAAGGGCATGGTATGAAAGGCTCACTTCATTCTTGATTGAAAATGGTTTCAAAAGAACACTTTTCATGAGGAAATCAGGTAAAGATATATTAGTAGTTCAAGTGTATGTGGATGACATAATTTTTAGAGCTACTAATAATGCCTTATGTGATGAATTTGTAGAAATAATGTAAGGGAAATTTGAGATGAGTTTAATGGGTGAACTTACATTCTTTCTTGGATTCCAGGTTAAGTAGACGTCAGAAGGTATTTTCATAAACCAAGCTAAGTACATATTGGAGCTGATAAAGAAATATGGGATGGTTGAAGCAAAACCCCTGTCAACTCTGATGGCCACAATCACGAAGTTAGATAAAGATGAAAATGGTAAAACAGTAGATCCCACATTGTTTCGAGGTATGATCAGATCACTACTGTATCTCACAGCATGCCGCCCTGACATTCAATTCAGCGTATGCCTATGTGCTCGTTTTCAGTCATGTCCTAAAGAATCTCATCTAATGGCTATTAAACGCATTTTTCGTTACTTAATTGGCACAATAGATTTTGGCTTGTGGTTTCCCATCGGTAGT
This sequence comes from Amorphophallus konjac, assembly GCA_022559845.1. Classification (NCBI taxonomy): domain Eukaryota; kingdom Viridiplantae; phylum Streptophyta; class Magnoliopsida; order Alismatales; family Araceae; genus Amorphophallus; species Amorphophallus konjac. The sequence goes on from CM040121.1 coordinate 264,702,470, forward strand.
TCATTTGATTTGATTGCATACACCGATGCGGATTATGCCAGATGTATTGTAGATCGTAAAAGTACTAGTGGGTATTGTCAGTTTCTTGGTGGATGGCTAGTTTCATGGGCCTCCAAGAAGCAACATTCAGTAGCTCTCTCAACGGCCGAAGCTGAATATGTAGCCGTCGAAAGTTGTGGAGCCCAAGTACTTTGGATCAAAAATCAATTGCTTGATTTGGATGTTGAAATGAAATGTGTTCCAATCCTGTGTGACAATACCAGCAATCAATTTGTCAAGAAATCCTGTACAACATTTTAGGACAAAACACATTGACATTCGACATCATTTTCTGAGAGATCATGTAGGAAAAGGGGTATTTGAATTGAACTTCATTGACACACACAATCAGCTAGCTGATATTTTCACAAAACCCCTAAACCAGAATCAATTCAGCAAGATAAGAAGAGAACTTAGGATGTGTAAGGGTGAGAGCATACATACATAGGTCTACACTTCAGATAAGAGTTACACTTATAGAAACTCATATGCATAAAGGGTAGAATAACATGCATATTGTATGTACTTATTTTCAATACCTTGTGTGTATTTACATCCCTGCATGGTTGAGTGTATTTATACATACAGACCTCCTTGAAAATTTCTTCTAAGGCCAAATATCCCTTGGTTAAATAAATGTGGACCCAGTGATGCCGGATCAAAGGCACTTTTTGAGGGGGAGTTAGATAATTTTCCTCAAAACCCCATCTCCTCTCTTTCTCTCTACATCATGATGTTGGTTCCAATTAGTAGGTCGGATGATGGTGCTCATATCAAAAAAAAAGAAAATTTTTTGAATTTTTAGGGCTAGGTCGACCACTTCGGTCGACCGTCAGCCCCGCTCCGGTCGACCGAACCCGGCGAACTGGGCCGGCTGAACCAACATTCGAACCCCATTTAAAGGGGTCTTCACACTCCCCTTCTTCATTACAATGCCCCCACTCTCTCTCATACCCTATCTCCTAACCCTAGAACACCAAAACTCCACTTCCCTAGCCCAAAAACCTAATTCTTTCTTCACCCGCACAAGATCCGGTCCATTCATCACGATTTCGGGATGATCTCTCCGCGATCGTTCATGCATTCGTGAAGCTCTATCTAAGGTTCTAGATTGTAGAGAAGATCATTCCAAGCCCTAGGAGTGTCTTTTGGTCCATCTTCATCCCATGGGTTGAGATTGATCCTTCAAGGGTTTCCCGGTGAGTTTTCTAGTCTAGGATGCCGCCTCGACGGAGTTCTCGGTGTTCTGCCCAAGGGGAACCCAGCGGTCATAGACGAGATGCCCCGGCTCATCCACCACAGCGGGCACTTGCAGCTCGTCGTGCACCTCGAATGCCTCCACGGCCTATTATCGACCCCCGACTTGTCGACTTCAATGAGGTGAACGAGCTTCTGCCCGATATTTGTGCCGTCTTTGAGATTCAACAAGGTTGGATAGATTTTGTCACTAGATATACCAGGTATTACCCAAATCTAGTGCAGCAATTTTATGGAAATTTGATTGAGAGGAATGATGAGTTATATACGACTATTTTCAGATTCACATCACTCCGGACCTTTTTGAACATGCCTTAGGACTGTCCGCAAGGGGAGCTAACATGGTTTTTGGTCATGGCGAAGTTGAGGACACATTTATTGCTATGACGAACTGTGACTATGTGCGTGGTGTTAGTGATTTGATTACCCTAAATGTCAACTATTTTCCACCACTGCAGCGGATTTTGCACCACATGTTCACCTCACTTATCTATCCAAAAAGTGGGAGTAGAAATGAAGTCACAGAGGTTCATAAATTTCTATTTTATCATGTTATGAATGGAATCTTAGTCGACATGGGTCGGCTTATGATAGATTTGATTGGGACTTGCCGAACCCAAATGAGAAGTTCTTTGCCTTATGCTTCTCAGTTGACGGGCGTATTTATTTATACTGGGATAAACATGGATGATGAACTATTCATACGAGTATGTCAGGATGATGTCTACAATAAGCATAAGATTTTCTCAGATTTTGGATACTACTATGGTCCCGATGGCGAGCTTCACCGAAATGTACCAGTTTATGGGGAAGAAGCTGACAGTGAGGAAGAGCATGAACAGGAGCATCAGTAGGGTCAAGGGGATGTTCCCCCTCCAGTTCAGGCTAAGGACCAGCCTCCACCACCTTCACCTCATCACATGGATCCAGAGATGCCTCCTCCACCACAGTTCTTTCATGGGGAGTCTTCTACTCAGGGGGCTGGACAACACTCTTGGGAAGACTATAAGACTTTTGACAGGCGGCTTACTGGGATAGAAACTCGAGTGGATACCTTTGGGGATCGACTTTCTACCATTGGGGATCACATTGACACACTTAGCAATGTGATTAACACCATGTCAACTCGCATCGACTCCTTCTCCACCGTTCTAGATACCCTTTCTACTCACATGACCACACTCTCCACCCATATGACTACCCTCACAGACAGTGTTGCTGATTTTAGCCAGGCCTTCCACATCATGAACTTAACACTTCTTGGAATGCAGCACCGTGATGCGGCCCGTGACATCTCCATTGCCCATATTCAGGATCGTCTTCAGCTTCAAGACCATTCTCTTGAGGACATCCGCCGTCGCCTTGGATATCAGCCTCCTGCTCCTGAGGATCACCCTCCTGCAGATGGACACTGAGGATTTTTTTTGTTTCCTTCTTCCAGTCTATGTATTTAGGTCTTGTGTCTTTCGGGTTCTCTTTTCGTCTATCCTATCACCTCTTTGATGATGCCAAAGAGGGAGAAGTAGTTATGCAAGTCTTATATATAGTTTATGCATGCATGTCCTTGTGTTTTGCATGGATGATCCTCTGTGAGCAATTTTTTTTGAGTCATTGCATCTTGTGCGTCTGTCTTGCATTTGCCTTGTCATGGTGTCAAGAAGTCTTGCATTCTCTCAAGCATCAATGTACCTTGTAATGAAATGATGAAATGAATGCAATTGGTATTTGATATACAATGGTTGGCTCTTGTCTATCATTTCCCATCTATCTTGGCAAATAAAATATTCAATGGCTTGCGTATATTGAATGGTTTGCGTTGCCTTGTACTATGGATAATCCTTGGTTTGATGCATTACCCATACACAATTTGGTTATCAAGGCATGCCATTACTCTTATAATCCAATGTTTTGTCATTATCAAAAAGGGGGAGATTGTTGAGTCTCTCCAAGTGATTTTGATGATAACAAAATCGTGAACTCAATTTTCACCTCGTGTCATGTCGAAGTAATCACGAGCAAGCTTTGAATGTGTTTAAGGACACTTTGTGTAATGCTAAAAGCTTACATGTAAGAATGGATATGAAGCTTAAATGAATGTCTCCAAATGCATAATCAAAGCCAGATTAAAACCAAAATGCATGAATTGAATGAGGACATGAAGCTCTTGTCATATGGATATGATTTATCAGACTAACAATTCATTTCTATAGGTTTTCAGGGTTAGGTTGACCTAAGGGCATGGTCCGATCGACCTAAATTTCTAGGGATCACATATCTACAGAACTGTCACAGTTTCGTCGACCTAAGGGCATGGGTCGGTCAACCGAAAATTCCAGGGATCTAAAATCTATAGTCTTTTACAGTTAGGTCGACCGCCCAATGGCTCTCGGTCGACCAAACCCCCCGAGATAGCAATTGTTGACTTTGTGTTTCTTCAACGTGCGAAGCCTTTCTCCTTGGATTTTTTAATCCCAAAGCCACCAGAGATGCCATGATTTGTGGATCTAATTCCTGGCTTGTCTCTTGACCATCCAAGTTGTATAAAAACATCTCATTGGGGTCAAAAACCCTAATCACTCAAGGGAGATCAAAGGGGGCTACCAAGGGAGAAAGAGTGCTGCAGGAAGAGCTCCGTGAACAGTGCTTCGTCCAAGAATTCTTCATCCATCTCAAGGTTTCTCAAGATCAATTTGAAGCAAATCAACCCCAAATTGAGTGGAGACTCAAGCTTCATCCAAATCTGCATCACCAACTCAGGGGGAGCTAAAATCAGAGTTCTTTCTTTTGTGTTTCTTCCTTCATAGTCTCTGAGCTTCAAGTGTGTGTTTTTGTAACCCTTATACATTCATGTGTGTGTGTGTGTGTGTGTGTGTGTGTGTGTGTGTGTGTGTGTGTGTGTGTGTGTGTGTGTGTGTGTGTGTGTGTGTGTGTGTGTGTGTGTGTGTGTGTGTGTGTGTGTGTGTGTGTTTGATTTCTGTCAGATCTGTGTGTGTTTCATGCTCTTGCACCTTTGTTGGAGTTCTTATACTACTACGTGTGTGTGTGTGTGTTTAGATCTTGTAATCCCTTACAAGATAGTGTGTGAATCCTCACAGTTTGTGAGGGGTGGACGTAGGTTGCCGTTGTTGCATCCGAACCACCTAAAAATCATTGTCTCTTGTGTGGTTTGATCCCTTTCTCCTATCTCCATTCTGTTCAAGCATACACGTAGATTAAATCGTTTGTATCTCTTGTGTTAGATCTAGCAGAACTTATCTTTTTACTTTAGATCTCTGGTATATCAAAAGGTGGGTTCGGATCGACAAGGCAAACCTTGTCAGGAAGATAACACCTTACGTGAGTAGAATCTTCGGATTCACACCTTCGCCACGGTACCAAGGATCTGTTGTGTGTGATAGGTTTTGGTAGATCTATTTGTGAATGCATCAGATCTATATTTCTATAAGTTACTTCATCTTATTTCTTTAATATGTCAAAGTTACTTGAAATTTTTAATCACCCAATTCACCCCCCCTCTTGGGTGTCATTGATCGCGGGAATTCATTCTAGTGTGAGTTGAGTCTGCTCTAAAATTCCATCGTTGGCTAAGTGATTGTTGATTGTTCAGGTCGATGAGTGATCAGGTTGTACACACCATTCTCAATATGTGCTAAGTGTTCGATAGTTGCTTACTATGAGCTAATATTCATTTCTGTTCTGATTTGGACCAACTGGCTAGTGCTCGATAACTATTCTATTTGAATGAATGTTTATTTGAGTATGTTGAATCACTTCTGTTGTAATTGGCCATTCCGAGTCTGACTAGCCCTGGCACACCACCAGACATTTGTTATTGGTTCTATTTGAATCTACAGTTGTTAGCATTTCAGTGAAGGTGACCGAGAGCTGCTCTACATAGAGTATGAGCTCGGAGCTCTTGTCTTTTTTCAGACCTTCATGATGTGAGTCTTTAGCCTTGTCTAATTTAGTTTCTGTTGCATTCCTGTTCACCGTGCTTTTTGATTAAGTGAAAATTTTTACTGGATCTATTCACCCCCTTCTAGATCCCATCCTATCCTGTAACAATTGGTATCAGAGCGGGTATTTGATCGGTTTCAGATTTAAAAATCTACAGAGAAAAGATTCGATTGCTGCTTTCCGCTTGTTTTTCGTTTCGCTGAGCTTTTCCATCATGGGTTCCTTACCTGTCTTCGACGGATCTCATTTTGAGAAATGGCTAGGTAACTTCTGCACATTCATAAATGCTATAAATCCAAAACTCTGGCTTGTGATTTCCAATGGTCCTCATAGATTACCTAAAGATTCGACAAAATGGACCAACGATCAAAGGATGAAGGATAGTCAGAATCTTAGAGCTCTCAATACTTTAAAAGTGCTGTTGATCTAAATGCCCTTCCATTTGTTTGTGATTGCAGATCTGCCAAGGAGATATTGGACAAACTGAAGGCTGTCCATCTGAAGAATGAAGACAAAAGTCTGGTGGCAAACGGAAGTGATCATAGTAGTGATCAGAATGAGGAAGACTGTGAGGTAAATCCCTTCAAAAATTTCTAGAGGTTTGCATCTCATACAGGGTAAGACCCGCAACTGTTTGTTGCATCACATCCTAGTTGACACGGTGAGCCATTGAGAGAGAGAGTAACGTACCTGAGGAAAAAGGAATGATTTGTTAATTCATACGGAATTGAAGGGAGTTAACTTAGAGATAAGTTCTAGATAACTATATCATCCCTGCTCTACCCCATCTCACGTAGGTGGGAAATTCTTTCCTTAGTTCATATGTGTGAGTCCTTAAACCTTGGACTTAGCCTATGACATGACATTTTCCTCAGAATAAGTAAGTCCTAAGACCTATGCTCTGATACCACTTTAACTGTCACACCCCGAGATTATGCAGCGGAACTAATCGGGAACGTGAACAGCCGGCAAAAGAAGTCTCAAGTGACAGTAACAATCAGAGCGCAAATCATTCACCCATAAGATGAATGGACACAATAATTGATCAAAAATGTGACTCTTATTGATAATAATAATCAAGTACATGATATTGACTCATTGACTAACTGGACTCAATAAAGTAAAAATTACATAATTGACTCTTGACTAGACTAGGTATGGCTTCTCTTGAACTATCAATCACTCCCAGATCCATCACTTGAATAATCTGAATCCGACCCGCTAGAATTCCTAAAAAAGATTGGAAAAGTAGGGAATGAGCGCACATGCCCAGTAGGTATCTTCGTATCAACATGAAGGTAATATTTAAGTAATTAACATTTTAGCTCTAGAGAATAAGATGAAGGAAATACGGTAATCCCGCGATAAAATCAAAGTAACACAATAGCACGATAAGATCACGATATATGATGTGTGATGTTATATGAGCAGGATCAAGTAAGAATATAACAAGAATATAATTAACTTGGCCTTTCACGAACGAGAATATGCTTGCATGTAACGAGAACGCACTTTCACTTTTCACTTTTCATAACCATAAAGGCTATGCACTAGAATGTCATGTAATCAAACATGTAATAATTCAATCATGAGATAGCCTCGTGGATTTCACTTATTTATAAAGAAAGTGATAGGGTGCTAGGCCCGGATACAGAGGGGGGTGAATGTATCCCTCTACCAATAATGCCCAAATTAAAACCTGGATGCCAGACACAGTCTCAGAATAAAACTAATTCAATTGAACTCATGAACAAACACATGGAGCGCGCCTAAGCAATCATCTAGCGGAAGCAAAGCAAGGCAATCAAACCACTGCACAAATAATTTTTAGGTGGTTCGATCCACAGACCTACGTCCACCCCTCACTCCCAACAGGAGTGAGGCTTCCACTAGCACAAGCTAGAAACCGCAGACTCAGTCTGCAACAGGTGCTGCCAAACAGCTTGACTAGGGGAACAACCTCCCATCTTCCTCCAGACCGGAGGGACACCCCAAGTGACTCCCAGCCACTTGGAACCAGAGACTAGGTCTCTCTTCCTCCAGACCAGGAGGGAACCCACTAGTGACTCCCCGTCACCAGCAAACCAGAGGTCACAGACCTCTCTTCCTCCAGACTAGGAGGGAACCACTGATGACACACAGTCACCAGCGAACTGGAGATCAGATCTCCCTTCTCCTGAGTCCACAGGAGGAACCCGACCTCACTACTGAGTATCAAAAGAACAAAAGTAATCAGAGTAACAAAAGGAAAAACAAGAAATGAAAATAACACAGCAAACATAAAGCTGGAAACTCAAATGCATAATGTGGCTCTCAACGGAGCTGACTTGCCTGGATCTGATCTACGGTCCAGTAGGAACTTCTTCTGCTACTTCTCTTCTTCTTCTTCTCAACTCACGCTCTCTCTTTCTCTTCTCCGCTCTCCTTTTCTCTCTCACTGTCTTTCTCTTTCTCGATCTCTCTTCTGCTCTCTCTTTCTTCTTGCTGGATCGTGCAGACACTCTTTCTTTTATCAGCACTCGATTAGTCTTCTTCTGGTGAAGAAGTCTTCTATATATAGTAGCAGCTCAGGGCGTGTGTCTTCCACATCTCCTGCCCAATTGACTCTGCCACGTGTCAGCATCTCAGCTCCTTGGATCACGTGCCCAGACACCTGCATGATTAATGAAGAGTTCAGTCGATGAACAATATCAGCTGAAGATAGTGTACAGACTTTATTCAGCAGGCAAGACAATGGATGTATAGAGTTAGTCGTGTGAAGGAGGATGAGTGTATAGACTTGATAACACATGCTGTAGAATGCATATGATGCAGTGTATAGGCTTGATGAAAGCAATGCATGCACAATGATGCAATGTTCAAACTTTGCTGAAGACTGCCAGTCGATGTATAGACTTGGCTGAAGCCAACGCTGAAGCAATGTTCAGACTTTACTGTAGGCTGCCAGTCGATGTTTAGACTTGCTGCGTGCAGGCTGGCAGAGGATGTATATACTTGCTGTGCAGGCTGCCTAACCATGTATGGACTTTGCTGAAGGTAATGCATGAGGCAATGTTCAGACTTTATGTATGCAATGCAGTGGCGTGTACACACTTTGTGAGTGTGAAGCTATGCATGTATAGACTTCACATATGCAGTCATTATAACATGTATAGACTTAGTGTTCACGTGAGAAAATGATGTATGGAGTTGATGTATGCAGCAATAAGAATGTACATACTTTATTGCGTGCATGACAGACAATGTCTAGACTTGCTATAATGCGTGCAGCTAAAGGAGCAAACAGATGTATAGACTTTAAGTAAAGATGCATGAGCAATGTATAGACTATGCATATGCATACTAGCGAGTGTATAGACTTGGCTATGGCATCAAAGTATGCACAACGTAAATGACGCCTTCTTCCTAGGCGTTTGATTCAAAAGTGACGCCACTTTTGGTGGGCGTCAAATTCCAGACACAGTGGAATGTATAGACTTCCTTCGGCACAATGCAACATAACGATGTACAGACTTTGGCTTGAACAATGCACAATGCACATACGTATGTACAGACTTGAATGTAGGTAAAGATACCAATGTTCAGACTTGTGCAATGTATGGACTTAGTGTGTGCGAGCATTGCTGTAGGCAGTGTACAGACTTGATGATGTGCAATGCATGAACATCCGATGCAGTGTACATACTTGGTCTCTTGCAATGCAGCGATGTACAAACTTTGCTATGCGTGCATGCTCACGATGTGTAGACTTGTTGAAACGCAAGGCAACGCAGACAATGGCTGTATAGACTTGGATATGTATGCAGGACGAGGTAGGGCAGACCCTGTACAGACTTTGAAGCATAAAGAGGCACACGGAGTGTACAGACTTGGTCTGCGACAACAGGCTGTACAGACTTGCATGAGACGATGCCTAAGATGCTGCATGAGACGATGCCAACGACTATGCCAACGCTGTACAGACTTGATAAGACGATGCATGAGATGCTGCCAGACTGTACAGACTTCGAGTGAGACGATGCATGAGACGGTGAAAATGTATAGACTTTAACGTAGGTAAAGTAGACATTGTATAGACTTTGCGAACACACAGCAGTGTATAGACTTGGACGCTCGCTATGCCTGCGATGTACAGACTTAGTGTTGCGACACTAGGCCAATGTACAGACTTAGACCACCTGCATGCTATGCAATGTACACACTTCTAATGCCTGCAGTCTATGCAATGTATAGGCTTGGAGGACTTGCATGCTGTGTAATGTGTAGACTTGAGGTCTCGCATGCAATGCAGTGTGTAGACTTTGAAGTGCTTGCAGCTGTGCAATGTGTAGACTTTGAAGTCTCACATGCAATGCAGTGTGTGGACTTGTCATGCCTACACAAGGCGATGTACATACTTGCTGCGTGATGCTAATGTGCAGACTATGTAAATGCATGCAGTGTATAGACTACACTTATCTGGGGAGTCGACCCATCTAGAAAGGGGGTCGACCTACTTCTGTCCAGACTATGCTGAGTGTGATGATGCATGGATGTTTAGCCTGTAATGACTTCCACAAGCAGAGTAAAGCAACTGATGTATATGTATATGTATATGAATGCTTTATGCAGCAGATAACATGACTGAATATCACATGGTGACTCACAGTGCTTAACTCACATCAAAACCAATCATCAAAATCACAAGGGCACAACAATCTCCCCCTTTTTGATGATGGCAACACTATCAACACAGTGAGTCATTCTGATGATGTGAGTCATTCTGATGACTCAAACTATTCTCTCCCTTTGACTTCATCAAAAAGAAAATAGTTTGAGAAGTTAAAGCATATTTATGACTCAGTCAATTTCTCTCCCTTGCTATAATCAAGATGAACCATGGAGAGGTATGAATGCAGAGATGCAGATGCAACAAGAAATGCAATACCTCCCCCTAAATATATGAATGCAAGGTCACAATTGATATGAACATGATTCAATATGACAAGGAAGCTCCCCCTGAATAGATACCAATTGATATGCATCTGTTGTATTTCTCCCAATTGATATGGTTGAGAGGGATATCACAGTGGCATTCAAGGATAAGTTCAGGTCAATGAACCAAGGACAGTGAGCAGGAGAGTTTCAAATAATCAGATTTACAAATAAGCTCCAAACACAAGAAGTTCAGCCAGATTTTCAAGGAGATACTAATCTCATAAATCAATAACAGAATTTTTCAAAGTCTTCCATTATAAGGGCTTATGAATGAACTTTATTGAACATCATGGTTTAAACATGATGTATACAAAGTTTGTCAATAAAATTCTGTATTTATATCTAAAATCATAGTTTAATAAAAGTGAACCAAGCCCTCATATTTATATCTTGATTAACCTCCCTTTCTCTTACACAATCAAATTTACTGACTTCTTTCGGAATTACATTGACTAGAATTGAGATCAAGCAATTATGAAGTCATGTGAATTTGTCTAGGGTTATAGCAATTTAGCTTTTGCATCAATATTCAAATATTACAATTTGTTCAGCAAATTTTCATTCTACATATATCCAGAGCACTCTAGTTCAGTGCACACTTTGTAACTAGAGGAAATACGTTGATCAAACGCCAATATCCCTAAGCACTTAGTGTGACTAACAGTCATGCTTTATATTAACAGAGATAACATTTACACCTCATGACATACCTCAACTCATTTCTTTGATGAGTGAGATGTATTTCTCAGTATGCATGCCATTGCTCTGCAAGATTTAACAATCATTTTTAAGCAGAGTTAACTATGGCACCTCATGACACAATCCTTTGGACATGATTTCTCAGTGACCAAAGTCATTGCTCTGACAATTATTTACCCTTTAGACATTTCAGAGAGCTCATTTGCTTCAAAACAATACTACTTTCATGTACTTAACCTCATAAAGCCATGTATTCAATAGTGCAGATTTTAGAAGTTTTTACAAGACTCAGCATGAAACATTTGGTTGAAGTTTATTAAAAATATGATTCAGATATTTTTTAAGAGATTTAAAGTCAAACTTCAATGAAAACATTAAATTTAAACCAACTGAGTTATTTCAGACATTCATAAAATAGTATAATAGAAGATTCCTAGTTCAAGTGTTTTCAGATTTATGAACGAGAGATGTCCCATTGAAATCTTCATGAATGACTGATGGAAGAGGTCTTCAAGAATGAGTGTTTTTAAAGCTCATTGTTTTCAGATATGATCAAGGTTTGTCAATTAAAATCAATGAGGAAAATGTTATGCACATCAAGCAAGATATCAGGAGGTCAGGCATGCTTCAAGATTTTCAAGATTAACATGCAATGAATTTTGACAAATGTATGCATTTGACAATCTGTATGCAATGCATTGACTCCCCCTGACACTATGCATTCAATTACTCTTTTTGGCATTTTTCAATGAAATGCAATGCAATTAACTACATATATGCAAAGACATGTAATGTTTGCCATGAAGACTGAACACATGACAATGTGACTCATGCTCATTCAGACTGCCCTACTAAGCAAAATGACCCATGGTACTAGGCGGAGCACTTGGTCTAAAAGACCACCTCACACATAGTAAGAACCTCCAGACAGATTTCCCTGCCTTTTGGTAGCTTACCATTTATATACCATAGTGGTCATGAATGACAATGCAATATCGACAGTCCTACTAGTATCAGATTCTCAATGACTGTATATGCAAATCACATATATGCACTTCAGATGAGGAGAGTTCAGAGACTTCAATTTAGACAATGCAGATGAAGAATGAATATGTAAAAATAGATTTAACATGCTATGCAGTAAAACTAAAAATAGGAAGTGCAAGAAATTTACCTGAAAAGTTCAGGAAGGGGTTTTCATTCTTGAGTGCCTTGGATTAATCCCCTCTTTATTAATCAGCTTCCAAGGCACACCTGCAAGTTAGCAAACTATTTTGCACAAATAGGCACCCAAGAAGTCTTGGGTCCTGACATGACAGTATCACTCCTAGCAGGTTTTCTCAGCACATTTTTAACTTGATGATCATCAAATTTCATCAGAGGATAACCATCCATCAAATGTCCAGATTTTCCATAATGATGGCAAGAAGTAGTAGATTTATGATTTGATTTATGCACATTCTTATTAGCATGAATTCTATGTGCATATGCATGAAATTTTTTGTTAACAGAATTAAAATTCTGTTTACCAAAACTAGTCTTGCTTTGATATCCTGCCAGCCAACATGTTGCAGCTCTGTGACCTGGCTTTCCACAGTTATAGCATGAAAGTTTTACAAATTATTTTACAGGGAATTTGACAGCATGGGAGTTAACAGAATTCTTCTGAATATGCCAATAGTCCTTGACTGTATGGCCATTTGTCCCACACTCAAAACATGTAGAAATCTTTCTTCTAAATGTAAATTTATTCCCACCAAAATCATTTCTATTTGCAGAGAATTTAGCATGTTTGAAATTCTCATTCCTACCCTGAATATGCCAACAATTTTTGACTGTATGGCCATGCTTTCCACAGTGAGAGCATTTGAGAGAATTTCTTCTGAAGGAACCTGACCAGCATTCAGAGGCCTTGTGACCAGTTTTGTTGCAGTTAAAGCAAATGATGTGCTGGTTCTTTGAAACATATTTGTTCTTATTAAAAACATGCTGGCTTGCAGGGAATTTAGCATGATATGAATGAGATGTTTTCTTACCACTTGCATACCAGCAGTGAGTAATTGTGTGTCCTAATTTGTCACAGTGAAAATATTCAATTTTCTTTTTCTGAGATGAAGAATTTTTCTCATGAAATTTCCTAGCATTCATTATGCTGGCACTCATATCATCTTTCTCCATCAACCTGTAGTCATGCATCAGATGACCAGGTTTATGACAATAGTGGCATGACATTTTCTTTTTGTGTGCATGTGTGTGTGTGTTTAGGTTATGTGTCACATGCACAGCATCAACATGAGTGTTTCTTTGCTTGCTCTTCACATGATCATTCCTTTTCACTTTTTCAGCTTGTTTCTGAAAGTCAGTTTGTTTCTATATTTTCTGAACAGTGGGCTGTTTATCTTTTGAGGTGGTGGCTACATTTGATGAAGTGACAAACAATGTCATTAGCTTGTCTTTAAGAGCCTTTTTATTGACATTGTTGTAACCTAACCCTTCCTTCCTGACATTGATTTTTACACCTAGTAGCTTGTCTATGTTTTCTTGCCCACTCACAAACTTAGACAAAGAGTTCCTCAAGTCTTGGATTTCGTTTTCAAGAGAGACAATGTGTAACTCATAACTTGCAGTCTCTTGTTCACTGCAATTGACAGCTTCATTCAAAACCTTGTTGGCTATTTTATATTCTTCGATCTTCTTTCTCAGATCTTCTACTTTTTCAGTTTCATTTGTAGAGATCATTTTCTCTTTCTCCAATGTAAGAAGTCTTTCAGACATGGCACTGTTTAACAATTTTAATTTTTCAACTTCTTCTTTAAGCTTATCATTTTGAACCAATTCATTTATTAGAAGCTGATCTTCTGAATTGACTTCTTACTTTCTTCTATTTTCAAATTCCTTCATTTCTCTTTGCTGTTTTTCATCCTTTTTCTGTAACTCCATGTTTACAGATTTTATGGCTTCAAATTTCTCAATCAGCAAATCATTCTCTCGTTTAAGTTTCTCTAATTTTTCTTCATTTTCTTTGGAGAATTTTCTGAGGGAATCTTTTTCAGACTTCAGCTTGTCTAAATCTGAGTTCACACTTTCGAAATTTTTCATCAATTCTTTACTCTGAACAGAATCATGACAAGTTAGGCTAAGCTTCTTCTCAAGTTCAGAGATTTCTTTTACATGATCTTGATTCTCAATTTTCAGCAATGAAATTTGTTTCTTCAACATTTGAATATCAGACATACAAGCATCATGAACATTTTTCAGTTCGGCACAATTTTTACATGGAGAATTCAAACTGTCTGATCTACTATTCTTCTTCAAATGTTTGTATTGTTTTCTTAACTGATCATAAGATTCTTGCAATTCATCATAAGCAGCAATCCAATCATCTAATGAAAAGTTCTCGAAGGGATTTACCTCTTCATCATCATCTTCTTCATTTTGGCTGCCACTTTGATTGCTTCTGTTAGCCATCATGCAGCTGTCCTCACTTCTCTTCTGAGCTCGCTTCAGCATATCTAGAATGTCTTTAGCAGAGCTGCAATCATGAAAGCAGGAATGTAAAGCCTTATCAGTAGCTGCCTTCATTAGATTCATAGCTATCTGATTCTCTTCATACATTGATCTGTGACTGTCAGTCCATTTGGACTTTCTCTTTGGTAATTTATGAGGACCAGGTGAAATTAACTTCCACTGATAAGGATTAACTGATATAGCATAATTTTTCAGACGAACAAACCATACATTAAAATTGGAGCCGTTGAAAACTGGTGGATCACCCATGGAAATAGATCAGATTTAATGCAACAGGAATATTGATGCACCAAAAGCAAAATAGCACCTAAGACTGCATGATCAGATCTGTAGGTCGCTGGACCTTCGATGCAGACATCTGCTCTGATACCAATTGATAGGGTGCTAGGCCCGGATACAGAGAGGGGTGAATGTATCCCTCTACCAATAATGCCCAAATTAAAACCTGGATGCTAGACACAGTCCCAGAATAAAACTAATTCAATTGAACTCATGAACAAACACATGGAGCGCGCCTAAGCAATCATCTGGCAGAAGCAAAGCAAGGCAATCAAACCACTGCACAGATAATTTTTTAGGTGGTTCGGTCCACAGACCTACGTCCACCCCTCACTCCCAACCGGAGTGAGTCTTCCACTAGCACAAGCTAGAAACCGCAGACTCAGTCTGCAACAGGTGCGGCCAAACAGCTTGACCAGGGGAACGACCTCCCCTCTTCCTCCAGACCGGAGGGACACCCCAAGTGACTTCTAGCCACTTGGAACCAGAGACTAGATCTCTCTTCCTCCAGACCAGGAGGGAACCCACCAATGACTCCCCGTCACCAGCAAACCAGAGGTCACAGACCTCTCTTCCTCCAGACCAGGAGGGAACCACTGATGACACACAGTCACTAGCGAACTGGAGATCAGATCTCCCTTCTCCTGAGTCCACAGGAGGAACCCGACCTCACTACTGAGTATCGGAAGAACAAAAGTAATCAGAGTAACAAAAGGAAAAATAAGAAATGAAAATAACACAGCAAACAGAAAGCTGGAAACTCAAATGCACAATGTGGCTCTCAACGGAGCTGACTCGCCTGGATCTGATCCACGGTCCAGTAGGAACTTCTTCTGCTACTTCTCTTCTTCTTCTTCTCAACTCACGCTCTCTCTTTCTCTTCTCTGCTCTCCTTTTCTCTCTCACTGTCTTTCTCTTTCTCGATCTCTCTTCTGCTCTCTCTTTCTTCTTGCTGGATCGTGCAGACACTCTTTCTTTTATCAGCACTCGATCAGTCTTCTTCTGAGGAAGAAGTCTTCTATATATAGCAGCAGCTCAGGGCGTGTGTCTTCCACATCTCCCGCCCAATTGACTCTGCCACGTGTCAGCATCTCAGCTCCTTGGATCACGTGCCAGGTGCCAACCTCGGATCACGTGCCCAGACACCTACAAGATTAATGAAGAGTTCAGTCGATGAACAATATCAGCTGAAGACAGTGTACAGACTTTATTCAGCAGGCAAGACAATGGATGTATAGAGTTAGTCGTGTGAAGGAGGACGAGTGTATAGACTTGATAACACATGCTGTAGAATGCATATGATGCCGTGTATAGGCTTGATGAAAGCAATGCATGCACAATGATGCAATGTTCAGACTTTGCTGAAGACTGCTAGTCGATGTATAGACTTGGCTGAAGCAATGTTCAGACTTTACTGTAGGCTGCCAGTCGATGTTTAGACTTGCTGCGTGCAGGCTGGCAGAGGATGTATATACTTGCTGTGCAGGCTGCCTGACCATGTATGGACTTTGCTGAAGGTAATGCATGAGGCAATGTTCAGACTTTGTGTATGCAATGCAGTGGCGTGTACACACTTTGTGAGTGTGAAGCTATGCATGTATAGACTTCACATATGCAGTCATTATACCATGTATAGACTTAGTGTTCACGTGAGAAAATGATGTATGGAGTTGATGTATGCAGCAATAAGAATGTACATACTTTATTGCGTACATGACAGACAATGTCTAGACTTGCTATAATGCGTGCAGCTAAAGGATCAAACAGATGTATAGACTTTAAGTAAAGATGCATGAGCAATGTATAGACTATGCATATGCACACTAGCGAGTGTATAGACTTGGCTACGGCATCAAAGTATGCACAACGTAAATGACGCCTTCTTCCTAGGCGTTTGATTCAAAAGTGACGCCACTTTTGGTGGGCGTCAAATTCCAGCCACAGTGGAATGTATAGACTTCCTTTGGCACAATGCAACATAACGATGTACAGACTTTGGCTTGAACAATGCACAATGCACATACGGATGTACAGACTTGAACCTAGGTAAAGATACCAATGTTCAGACTTGTGCAATGAATGGACTTAGTGTGTGCGAGCATTGCTGCAGGCAGTGTACAGACTTGATGATGTGCAATGCATGAACAGCCGATGCAGTGTACAGACTTGGTCTCTTGCAATGCAGCGATGTACAGACTTTGCTATGCGTGCATGCTCATGATGTGTAGACTTGTTGAAATGTAAGGCAACACAGACAATGGCTGTATAGACTTGGATATGTATGTAGGGCGAGGCAAGATAGACCATGTACAGACTTTGAAACATAAAGAGGCACACGGAGTGTACAGACTTGGTCTGCGACAACAGGCTGTACAGACTTGCATGAGACGATGCCTAAGATGCTGCATGAGACGATGCCAACGACTATGCCAACGCTATACAGACTTGCTAAGACAATGCATGAGACGCTGCCAGACTGTACAGACTTCGAGTGAGACGATGCATGAGACGGTGAACAATGTATAGACTTTAACGTAGGTAAAGTAGACATTGTATAGACTTTGCGAACACACAGCATTGTATAGACTTGGACGCTCGCTATGCCTGTGATGTACAGACTTAGACCACCTGCATGCTATGCAATATACACACTTCTAATGCCTGCAGTCTATGCAATGTATAGGCTTAGAGGACTTGCATGCTGTGCAATGTGTAGACTTGAGGTCTCGCATGCAATGTAGTGTGTAGACTTTGAAGTGCTTGCAACTGTGCAATGTGTAGACTTTGAAGTCTCGCATGCAATGCAGTGTGTGGACTTGTCATGCCTACACAAGGCGATGTACATACTTGCTGCGTGATGCTAATGTGCAGACTATGTAAATGCATGCAGTGTATAGACTACACTTATCTGGGGAGTCGACCCATCTAGAAAGGGGGTCAACCCACTTCTGTCCAGACTATGCTGAGTGTGATGATGCATGGATGTTTAGCCTGTACTGACTTCCACAAGCAAAGTAAAGCAACTGATGTATATGTATATGAATGCTTTATGCAGCAGATAACATGACTGAATATCACATGGTGACTCACAGCGCTTAACTCACATCAAAACCAATCATCAAAACCACATGGGCACAACAGAAAGTACTTCCAACGTAATGCAACGCCAGTAGCATCATACCCCATGGTTTATAGTATGTTTCCGACAATCAGCCGAGGGGCCTAGCATCGAGCCCTTGGACATAATCAGTGCCCGAACTGCATCTTCACGTATAAATCAAGCTAATTCCACGAGTTTAACAATAAAGTATGGCTAGTAATGTAACAATTCAAATAATAAGTTCATGATAACAATGTCAAGGTAATTATGCTTCAATTTTGAACATGAGAACTTAAAGAATGCATTAAGGACAAGGTCACGTCACGGGAGGAATCCGGTAGCATAACGGTACATTCATTAATTTCCACAATTCATTAGATAGTTTATTGAATAAAGTGTTAGGTTCTCGATAATCATTAGACCATCTAGGATCATAGGAAAATCAACCCTTGGGTCAAACACCGGGTTAAGAACATTGAAGACACTTGCGGTCATGGCTGGGCCGTTTATAGACCTTAGTGGTCAGTGTTGGACCATTTAATGACAAAGTCGACGCATGAAGAAGGGAGTGTCGATGCAATGAAATCTCTGGAACCTTGCGGTCATGGCAGGGCCGCTAGGCATCCTTGGCGATCAGGTAAATGGCCGCTAATAGACTCTTGTGGTCTACTAGATGGCCGCTAACTTCTAAAACATAGAAAACTCTGGTAAAGGACTTTCTAGATAATTGGGCTTTGAGGGTACAACCAACTCGATGTCCTAGAGGGAATCTCAAGCTCGCGGAGTCTTCTGGAGGCCTTGAAACAAGATCACCTTGTCCGATAGAAGGAATATCCGGTAGAGAGAATCACAAGTCCAAGAAAGTGTGCCTATAAGTGCAAAGTGTATCTAATGGCCACGAACCGGAGTACGCACCATGTACTTAAGAAAAGACACAAGATATGAAGGGATCGTGACAAAACAACGATCAAATCAAAACTAGACAAGTCCATGAACCATATGAAATTTTAGATAAATACAAGAGCATATGGTTTTAGCATGAAATTAACATAAGTTTAAAATAAGCATTTAAACCATGTAAGACATGCAATCTATCAGGGATGGTGCATAATATAACCAATATTATGAATATAAAGTCAACACTAGGAATAAGACCTCATTAACTAAGCTTAACGTATAGTAAATAGGGTCAATCTGCCACCTATTTTAGAGTTAACGAAGTGCATATTATAAGAATCGATTAGCGGTCATAGGGTGGCCGCTTAACAGGGCATAGCGATCTGTCGCCAGCCGCTAGGTTGTCACGTCCCGAGCGCGGAAGATACTCGGATGCGTGACGCGTCTATATAGATCGTGTCATTAGAGCGATAAAATTTTTGATATACATAATTACAGAGTGCGCAAAAGACTAATAAAATCTAATAATTCCCAATAATCCAAGTGATGTTTATTTCATTAACCAAAAGGATTAAAGATAGTCTATGACAATTCTAAATTTAAAAGACAACACTAGGCTAAGTGCCTTAACATGGTTCGGACAAATAAACTGACATACTGGAATACAAAGTAGAACTCAAATAAAATTAAGGGACGCGACTAGCTAATGATAGGTGACTGACGTTCTAGCACTCTTCACTCGGTGTCAACCCCATTCTTGTCGCTATCCGAATCACCTGAAAATTTTAGGAAGCAACTGGATGAGCGAATCGCTCAGTAGGAATTACATCTCAAATACGAGCAATCTTTACGTGATTTACAAGTTGCATGTATTATCAGTATGGCTATGCATGATGTACGTATAAGAAAAATCAGGTATATAGGTAATTTAGGCATGATAAACAGTAAGAGATCAAGAACTGTAGAAAGAGAGTATATCCAGATTTCAAGTATTCGACAAGCAATATTTCAATAATTTACAGATGTAAATGTCACTTCGGGCAAGTAGGGATTCGTGTACAAGTATGAACGCAGGTATGAGAAGGAACTCATGTACAAGTATATCAGGTAAAAATTCAATTCAAGCAAGTATTGTCAAGTACGTATCAGTAGAATTGGCTATTATCAAGCAAGTATTTGCCCTTTCTCGGGCCACAAGTCAAGTATTGCCCGTTTCGGGCCACGCAAGTCTAGTAAGTAAGAAGAGAGAGAGTAGGGGTGGAGTGTCTCAAGTCAAGCAAGTACTCCGTGTAATGCTAAACACCGTGGTCAATAAACTCCCATGGGCACAAGTACCTTCGGGTGCTCCTCCCAGGACCAGACCGGGCCCTATATGCACATCATTTCATGTATTACCTTTGACATCCACTTTCATTTATAGCCAATATAAAATTTCAAGAATATAGAAACGTAGTATCTCAGACGAGATTAGCTAGTCATTTGGTTATGGAGGATTCTAGAGGTGGCCTCTACAGGCTCAAGAGGTGACTCCCGTCGTGTAGCACTTTGCGCCGTACGGCCTCAAGAGGTGGCTCCCACAACGTAGCACTTTGCCCTGCATGACACTTAGCTCCTACACTTCCAAATGATAGTTTAAGAGATTCAAGGTTTGAGCATGTAGGGTATACACAAGTAGATTTTTTTTTCATGGAACGGAATTTCAAGAACTCATCATACGCAGGAGTATGGATTATGGTTGTGTTTGCACAAATTTCGAGATAGATCAAGATCAGAAGTTGTAATTACTGAGTTTGCATCTGAGGGTTTGCTAATCCTTCAAATTTTCAATTATATATATATATCAAATTGGCCCCCCTTTACCCAGTCTTCAATTAATTCAAGAGTTGAGGGCCGTCTTCAATTTTGAAATTGAAGACTTAAGGGCCGTCTTCAATTCAGTAATTGAAGACTTGAGGGCCGTCTTCAATTCAGAAATTGAAGACTTAAGGGCCATCTTCAATTCTGAAATTGAAGACTTAAGGGCCATCTTCAATTAAGTGATTTTCACCTGGCAGATATGTTTTGTTGCTCAAAGCACTGTTCATTTTGAAAAAGTTTCTCAAAATTCGAAAGTAAGGATATGAATACTTAGTATAATTCCTCGGGAGTCCAGAAACATGTTCAGATATAATTACTGAGTTTTGGTTTCACAGATATGCATTTTCTAATGTTATAACTTTAATTCCTTACGAAACGGAATTGACGCCCCTGTGAGCAGTCTTCAATTAATTGAAGACTTGAGGGCCGTCTTCAGTTCTGAAATTGAAGACTTAAGGGCCGTCTTCAATTTAGTAATTGAAGACTTGAGGGCCGTCTTCAATTCTGAAATTGAAGACTTAAGGGCCGTCTTCAATTAAGTGATTTTCACCTAGCAGATACGTTTTGTAACTCAAATCACTGTTCATTTCGAAAAAGTTTCTCCGAATCAGAATCCGAAGACATGGTCAGATGGAGAAAAATCTCAGGGTCACAGAAGTATATTCTGTCAAAATTTTCAAGGTCCGGTTTATTAGTTATAGATTTTTGAATGTGTTGATTTACTGATTTCTGAAAATTCCAGAAAATAGAATTGGCGACATAGTGCATGTCTTCAATTGATTGACGCCCTCTCGGGCAGTCTTCAATTCTGAAATTGGCGCCCTTGTCAGGGGCGCCAATTATAGAGAGGTGTCACTATTCATCAGTGTGAAAAAAACTCCGAATTAGGAAGTAATGGCACGAATGTGTTGAGAAAAATGTCAGGATTCCAGAAACATGTTCATACAAAAATTTCGTGCTTTAGTTTGATAGTTATGGATTTTTGAATGTGTTGAATTATCAATTACTCAAAATTCCAGAAATCGAATTGACGACATGATGCATGTCTTCATTTAAATGACGACTGCGTACGCAGTCTTCAATTTTGAAATTGGTGCCTTGTTCAGGGGCGCCAATTACTGTGAGGTGTTTGAATTATTAATTACTGAAAATTTTAGAAATAGAATTGACGACATTGGTGGTGTCTTCATTTAATTGAAGACTTCGACGAAGTCTTCAATTTGTTAATTGGCGCCCTAGTCAGGGGCGCCATTTTCAAATGACCTAGGTGTTAAAACGTTAACGTAATCTATGTAACAGAGGCTATAATTTAAGGTTTAAAATAGGATTATTAAGACTGAAAACTAGTGTGATAAAATATGTTAAAAAGCTCATGAAATCATGCTAATAATTTAAGTTCAAACTCATAAAAATCATGGTAACAATATGTAACAAGCTATTAACATATGTATAACATGGTATTATATTTGGTCATGGTAAAGCCAGAATATATGTATATAGTATGGTTGACTAGTTGATCGAACTCTAAACATGCATCAATTAACCTACTTAGCTACTAGTTAGGTAAGGATTTGAGAACACCTACCTCTATGAAGTGACAGGAGTTGACGGCAGAGGAAGAAGCAGCCCTTCCCTTCCTCTACAACTCTTCAGAGTTTGTTCCCGTATCTAGCCTTCGAACTAACCAAATAGGGAGAAAATAGATTGTATTTTATAACCTTAGGGTCGACATGATGGGAGACAAGTTTCAGAATTATAGGGTATTTAGTGAGTTGACAGTCTACACAGGCTTGAGGGATAGAATGATCGTGATAATTGTCAGAAAAGAAATGACGCCCCAGAGAGGGTCGTGTATTTCATAAGTTAAGATTTTCATATTAAACTTCAAAGATTTTTATCTTTAAAAATTGATGGCATTTGTTTGTGAAATTTCAAGGGTGAGACCCTTACATTTTTCTATATTTTTACATATAATTTTTTTTAAAAAATTCTTTTTAAATAAAAAAGTGGCACTATTCACATCACTATTCACGTTAAGGAAATAACGACTTAACATATGTCATTATTTTGAACGGAGATTTTTGTATTCACTCTACACTAACCAAAATTGTCTATATACCCTTTCTCACTTTCTAAATTATGTTTATCCTTTAACACTTCATCTATATACCCTTATTTCTTCAAAATAATGATATAATGAAAAAGTTGAAATATGAAAATTTCTAAATTATGAAAATATGAATTGGCATCTTGTAAAAGTGATGTTTATCCTTTAAAACACTATCTATATAACCTATTTCCTATTTCTTTGGAATAGTGTAATATTAATTTCCTAAGTGATTGAAAATATAAATTGGCATTTCCTAAAATATAATTTGGCATCTTCTAAAGCATCTATTGGTAATTAAATGTTTTAAATGGTTAAATCAATAGAATTAGAATATGAGTTCAATAATTATATATATATATATATATATTATATTTCTATTTTAAAATTCTCGGGTGTTACATAGGTACCTCTGGAGGTCACAGAAAGACCATTTCTTTCTGTCTGTGGCAAACAATACAAAACCCGAAGAGCATGCCAAATCTAAGGCAAATAGGTGCATAGAAAAATATGCCAATAGGTAAATAAGGCCTGATGCAACTATATTAAAACATTGAGATGCATGGGTTTAAGTGAAGTCAGCCAAAATTATCAATTTCTTATTAAGGCCAAGGTTCATGCATGCTATGTTAACCCTATATGCGTAGTCATAATAAAACATCAACTTCGTCATGTATAATCAATGAAAACAGGAGGGAATAGAGGGCTTTTGTTCCTAACACGTTAATTTAGCCTTTTCATGAGATAACCTACCTGTGATTCGATCCCTAGACTTTGGATTTCTGACTGGGAGTAGATCCTAGTTCCTGCACGTCTTGTGCCAAGCCAGCAATTCTCGTCCCTCTATCTTCTGATTCTCTTGACCTAAAACTGTAAAAATTGGAGGGTAGGTAGAAGATACGAAGGTGAACAAAAAGTTCTAAAGGACCAACTTGAACTAACCTCGTTTAGGGCTTCTAATATCCTGATCTTTATGGGACCGACGCTCTGGTTCCAGTGCAGACTGTAGCGAACCAGCAACTTTTAGATGCTCTCTCTCTTCAACGGCTGAGGCTTCTAGCATGAAAATTGGAGGGGAGTTAGATAAAACTAAGGAGAAAAAATTATTCTAAAGGACTAACATGAGAAGATGCCTCCTTACCTTCGAAATATGCAAGCCAACATTAGGGTTCGTATGGGTCGAAGTTAGGGTCTATTTATAGGGTTGGCTAGGGTTTGGAGGATTGGATCGATCTAGGAGTCCTAAATTAGAGTTGTGTTAATCCCTAGAGAGTTCTATAGAGTCTTCCACGCCAGGTAGCTTCGATCTAAGGTGATTTGGTCGTCAAAGATCCAAGCTTTTCACGTTTCTACGATTCACGGAACTGGGGTCCCTTAGCGGTCATAGCCAGACCGCTAGGGTGTACTTGGCGGTCTTGCGATAGACTGTCAGGCGGCGCTTAACCCGAAAAATTTAGATTTTCTTATTATCTCTCATTTATCCCCCAATTGATGTATATATCCCATTTTAAATCCGTAAATTACCCAATTCACGTTTCTAATAATGGGCTTGGGCCTGAAAGTCTTGGAATTGGGTCTTTGGGTCCATTTGAGTTAGGCTTAACCGTTTGGTTAATATAGGGCATTTAAATAATTATAAAGTAGACTTATGTTCATTAAATATCTCATTAAGTCTATTTAAATGCTTAATAACCATTTTAATTTGGGAAAAAATTCAAAAAATTTCGAGAAAATCTGGGGTGTTACATGGCCGCTATCAGAACAGAGTGTAAAACATGAAGTGCTCATTTAGCAATTGGGCTTTTAGGGTACAACTGGCTCGGCGTCCTAGTGGGAATCTCAGGCTCGCGGAGACTTATGGAGGCCTTGAAACATGAATTCCTAGTCTGGCAGAAGGAATAGCTGATGGAGAGGCATTCAATGTCCAAGAAGGTGTTCCTATCATGTGCAAGTGACTAATAGAAACATACAGGAGTACGAGCTATGTACAAGTAACGAAACCAGAAATAAGATAAGAAGAAAATGTCCTAAAATAGAAACCGGAGTGTAGAAGTTCCATCAAAAGTAAAATCATTTAAATACAATACTATAAGGTCTATTTTTATGAAATTAGCATATGTGAAGATAAACTTTTAACCCATGAGAGGCATGAAAACACATTCCTCATTGAATCATGCTACAACATAAAGCATAAATACCACGAAATATAGTATAGATGATATTATGTATAGCAAGAAAATTATGACTCTTGATCTGGTTACTGTTTTGGGTCAACAGAATGAAGATGGCAGTTGGTAAAAAATAGCTATATGGAGGTAGCGGTCTCTGTAGGACCGCTATCTGTCTGTCACTAGACGTAAGCAAATCCCAGCATACAAGGTCTATTCTTGGCAAATAAATATAAAACCAATATGAAACTGAAGGGAAAGCATGATAACGTGTAAATAACGCATCAAAAAGGTAGATGATCAAGGAAAATTGTTATCTTTTAGTTAAGGTTACATGGACATCATGAGTTAGAAACCCTATTGCGTAGTCATGGAAAAATAGAAATTCTCCGTGTAGAAAGCATGAAATCGAGAGATAGGAGAGGGCTTTTGTTCCTAATATAATGTTTATGCCAATCACGAGACAACCTACCTCTCGGAGAGTCCCTAAACGTCAAATTTCTCGCCGGAAGAAGGCTCCCGTTCCTACGCGTCCTGCGTGGAACCCACAACTTCTGTTTACTCTAATTCTTTGACCGCTTGATCTCCTAATAAGAAATTTGGAGGGACGTTAGAAGATACTAAAGGGAATAAAATGTTCTAAAGGAATAACTTGAAACGATGACGTCTTACCACTGCTACGCGTGATCAAAAACCTAGGGCTCGCGTAGGAGGTTTTGGGTTCTATTTATAGGGATTGGCCTAGGGTTAGGGTTTGACTTCGAATTAAGATCCCTAGTTGGTGTCAAATCGATCCCCTAGAGTTCTAGATAGGTTTTTCCTTCGAGATTACCTCGAATTATGGCCATCTCACAGATCAAAATATGAGCTTTCCGTGTTTATCCAGTTTCTATTTTCAGAAGCAGGTAGCGATTTGGTCTGGACCGCTATCTTCAGAACGCGGTCACGTGACTGACCGCGACCTTGCCTGGCTTTCCGCAAATTGAGTTTGATCTTAACTCCACTCCTAATTATCCCCTAACTCCCCTTTTAATTAGGGAATTTATCCCTAACACGTGTCAAGGGTTTGGGCTTGGGCCAAAAAGGCTTAGTTTTTGGTTTTAAGGTCCATTTTAAGTGGGCTTAACCATTTAGTTAATAGGTGGGCCTATTTATCAAAGGCTTTAACCTATTAATCCATTAATTAACCCATCGAACCTTTTTAAGCTTATTAAATGCTTAAATAAATCTATTTAATTTCCAAAAAATTCTAGAAATTGTCAGGGGTGCTACAGGCTCAGGATGAACCGTCCACATAAACCTCCCATGTAGGCCCCGAGGACTGGTAAGACAGTCCTTCAGGGAGAGTACACTCGGCGGTAAAGTCTACTAGTGCTTAAGCCTTGATTGTCACCCTCGGGCAAAAGTTGATGTCGAATTCCACCTAACTCAATGGCCTACTTGATGAGCCTCCCTGATGCATCTGGGTTTTGGTGGATTTGTCGTGGGGGCTGATCAGTGAGGACCATGATCAGATAGGAGAGAAAGTACAGTCGTAGCTTCCGCGTGTCCGTCACTACGGCGAGCACAAACTTCTTCGTCTGTGAGTATCAGAACTCAGGGCCATGAAGTGCTCGTCTCACGTAGTATACTGGCTTCATGACTTTGTCCTCTTCCCGAGCGAGCATGACAGTCAGTGTGCTCAGCGTCACAAACATGTATAGAAGTAGTTGCTCTCTATCGCGAGGCTTAGAGAGGACAGGAGGCGAGGACAAATACTATTTTAGATCTTCAAAATCTTGCTCGCACTCCTGGTCCCAATCTACCTGTCCCTTATTCTCTAGTGACTTGTTGGCTTGCTTGATGAGCCAAAAGAAGGGGAGGCATCTCTCTACAGCCCTGGATAGGATTCAGGTAAGAGCCGCTGTAGACACGCTATTCTTGACGTCTCCTGAGAAAATCTCATATTACTATACGACGCCCCGCAGCGGCTTTCGCATTTTGAATCGCCTGAGTGCTTCCTATTCTTGAGTCTTCTTCCGCCTTTTCGGCATCCGGAAATCGTCTCGTTGCGGCATTCGGACAGCATCAACACCAATCGGTCGCACCGGAAGGTTCCGAAACCAGGAAGAATGTCTGGCAGGCAGTTGCCGAAGCCTTTTCAGGGGACCCGGGGGGGTCTTCATGGAGGCGTCCAGGCCCCTGGACGCCTCCATCAAAACAAAATAATAAAAAATAAATAATATTAATAATGATAAAAAACAAAAACAAAAATAAAATAATAATTTCATGGAGGCGTCCACGCCTCTGGACGCTTCCATCAACTTGCCCACGGGGCCCCCCCGACCGCCAGTCGGTTTGTCGTGTGAGAAAAAATTCAAATTGTGAAGACGTCTTGCCAATCAGACGCACCCACTCGTGAGTCACGGACGCCCATCAAAACCACGTGTGGTACCAAACCGCGTGCGGCTTTCGGCGAGGGTTCGGTGGGCATTTATGGAGGCGTCCAGTTGCCTAGACGCCTCCTTGAAAATATTTGAAATAAATAAATAAAATTAGAATAAAATATAATTTTTGCCCTGATGAAGGCGTCCAGGGTCCTGGACGCCTCCATCCTCCGGAGCCCTATAAATAGAGACCCCCCCTCAGTCCGAGAAGAGCTTCTAAGAGGTCCGACAGGCTGCCGGATCTCATTTCTAACCCGTGGGTCTTTTGCAGGGGGAGGTTCTGCCGGATTCTCGGGTGCCCGCACTCGCAGGAGGAAGGCCGTCTTCGTCCACCATGCTTCCACGTCGTCCCTACGCTGCCGAAGCTCCGCCGGATCTCGCCATCGGCACATCCAATAAGCCAACTCTCTCCTTTTCTTCGTAGTTCTTTTGCATTCATCATCATCCATTCTTCATCTCCCTCCATAAGGGAATCTTATACTTTTGCATAACTCCATTCATCATTACATTTCCCTCCTACTCGTGTCGGAGAGGGGTTTAAAATCACACCAACCAGGTGTGTGCCCTGCTACAATTTCATCACTTTCATTGCAAGGGATTGCTATTGCACTGTCATTTTCTAATTCCGTTTATTTACTGTCTATTGTTTTGCAAGGGTAACTAAAGAAGGCCCTCTCCGTCGGCCGGCCGAAGGGGGAGGAAGAAGCAACCCGCCACTTCCTGCTAGTGAGGTAGGCGTGATCATTTCCTTATTTTGGGGTTTTTGGCCCCTGGCAATCACATCATATTCTCGAGGACGCGGTGAGTCACTTCCCCAATGGCCGTTTAAATTCCCGTTCTTATATTCTCTTTATATTCTGTTATATTCTTATCTGCTCATATTCTCGAGGCCACGGCGAGTCACTTCCCCAATGGCCGTTTAAATTCCCGTTCTTATATTCTCTTTAGATTTTGTTATATTCTTATCTGCTCATATTCTCGAGGCCGCGGCGAGTCACTTCCCCAATGGCCGTTTAAATTCCCGTTCTTTATATTCTCCTTATATTCTGTTATATCCTTATCTACTCATATTCTCGAGGCCGCGGCGAGTCACTTCCCCAATGGCCGTTTAAACTCCCGTTCTTTATATTATCTTTATATCATGTTATATTCTTATCTACTCATATTCTCGAGGCTGCGGCGAGTCATTTCCCGCAATGGCCGTTTGAATTATGTCCTTTCTCTTGTATATCTTGAATTACTACTATATCTGCTATACTCTCGAGGCCGCGGCGAGTCACTTCCCGCAATGGCCGTTTCAATTCTTGCTATTTGATTTCTGCACCATTCCCGTCCCCCCGAGGCCGCGGCGAGTCATTTCCCGCTATGGCCGTTTAACCCCCATATCTTGCTATATTGCATTTGTCCCGCTCGCCCCGCCGGAGTAATATCCCGTGGTGGCCCCTTCTCTTTTCTCTTATTTCTGTGTTGCAGCAAACAAAACGAGCCCGCGCGCTCCGCATTTTCATTTCTCAAACCGCGTGACGTCGCTCACAGATTGGTGATCACGGTGGGACTTCAGTTGCTTTCTTTTCAGTTACCCTTGCAATTTCTTGTGATTGGCTTTACTATCTCTTGTGTGTTGTTATATCTTGGTTGTTTTCTTGTTCTTTTGTGCCCCATATCTCTGTCAGCATTCCATTGTATACATCCACCCCTCTTTTCTATTCTTTTTCATTTTTTCTAAGGATCACCCTCTCTCGGTGAAGGAAGGACTCTCCGTTCGGGAATTCCTCTCGACGGACTAGAATCTCCTCCATTGGGACCTCCGTAAGTCCCCGACATCAAAAAATCTCCTCTTCATTCACTGGGCCGGTTGTACCATTGAAGTTCCCCGGAGTTAGTCGACCCATTCGTGGTGAGACGAGAGCCCCTAGCTGACACGGTGGTGAAACAAAAATGAACTAGGGTCCCTATTTTATGTGAACTTCGGATCTGGTTAAAAACATAAAAAAATCATCAAAATCAAAACACAAAAAAAAGGGGCGTAAAGGCATCCACTTGTTTGATAATCTCTGCTATTTGCTTGCTAGTGTATGTTTTTGCGTTCCGGAAAAACTGTGAGCATAGCTCACGAGTCTTTTGAGGAAAACCACCCTGGTCGTGGTGAGTCAGTCGAGCCGCGAGTCCATGCTATGGACGCGGGTCCTTCTTATGAGCCCTCGCATGAGGTGCATGTTATTGCAGGGGACACGTCCCCACCACAGGACATCTCCTCTTTACTGGGCGTCCTCGCCAACACGGAGCTTACCTCTGAACAGCTCCGGGCCCTGCAGGCCATTCTGAAGGGGAAATCTGTTTCCCCCACTCCCCAGGAATCAACTCCAGCCTTCGCACCTCTCCAAGAATCGGTGCAGGCCATCCCATCTCCTTCACTAGAGCAAGCCATCCAATCTCCCTCGCTTCAAGGGCAGGCGAGCCAACAACCTCCCTCGTTCCAGTTCCCTTCGCAATCTCAAACCCCCGTTGTTCCACACATACTGCTTCAGCCGGGGCC
The DNA here is from genome assembly GCA_022559845.1 of Amorphophallus konjac. Taxonomy (NCBI): domain Eukaryota; kingdom Viridiplantae; phylum Streptophyta; class Magnoliopsida; order Alismatales; family Araceae; genus Amorphophallus; species Amorphophallus konjac. The sequence goes on from CM040121.1 coordinate 264,732,297, forward strand.
AACTGTCGGCGGCCCGATAGCTCCCTCTCATTCAGGGTTCCCCCCTCAAGTCTCCGGGAGACATTTTCCTCCCCAGTGGCAAGTGCCACCTTCACCTCCCGAGGAGCTCGCCCAATCGCTCCTCAACCAATTCAATAGAATGGATGAACAATTTCAAAATTTGAAGAAAATGGTGGACGTGAAAGCCACCCCGGAGGTTGCTTTGCCAATCCTTTCGGTCATCCATCTTCCTCCCTCCGAAATGCCCACGTACCGTAGGTACAATGGCACTGGCAACCCCTTCATTCACCTCAAGGATTTCATGTATGAGTCCTCCTATTGGCAAAACGACCAGAGATCCCTGGCATACCTCTTTCGGAGGTCATTGGACGGTCCTGCGCTAGAGTGGTTCTATTCTTTGGAGCCCCGTGAGGCCGAGAATTTTGAAACAGTCCAGAGAAGGTTCTTACAAAAGTATCGGGATAGGGTCTGTCCCTCTCTTTCCATCACCGACCTAGTGGCTGAGAAAATGAAGCCCGATAAAGATTTTGTCCGCTATGCTGATAGATGGAGGTCTCTGGCAGAAAGGATAAGAGATACCCTCTCGGAACCTGAACAAGTGAAGATGATTGTGTCTAATGCCACCCCACAGTTCAGGCATGTCTTGGCCATGAACAAGCTCACCACCATGGAAGAGCTCTATGAGAGAGCCCGGTACATCCAGAACCAGTTAAAATACTCCCCCATTATGAACATGTTTGAGCCGCCGAAGCCCAAGGTGGTCATGAAGACAAGCGCTGGTGTCCCAGGCGGAGCAATAGAAGGGGTTGTAACAAATGAGCAAGTGAGTGCGGTCAACAATGCCAACTATGCAGCCAACCCAAGGCTTCCACAAATGCCCCGACTTCCCCTCCAACCAGGTCCTTTCCCCTCTCGTCCTCCACCCCAAAACGATCCACCCCAGAACAACATGCCTCAACTACTTCAACCCCAGCAACAACCTCGACCCCAGCAACAACAACCACCACTTCAGTACAACCAAGTTCCACCCCCAGGAAACTACGGTCCCCCACAGCAACAAAGGAGGCCGATTGGTCCCAAGAGAGCATATTACCCACCATTGCCAGAAACTCTGGCGGATATTTTCAATGCCCTCATGGCCTCAAACACCCTCGTCCTACCCAGGGAAAGGCCCGTGTGGCCCCCGAATGTTGATACCTCCAGATACTGCGTCTATCACAGGCAGCCAGGACACACAGTAGACAACTGCTTCCAGTTCAAAGATTACATCCACGACACGAATGATGAAGGCAGAATTGATTAGGATGAAGTGAGGCGATACGTCGCCACTCTCAAGGCTAGGAGACCTCCTCCTAGGCCACAGTTCCAGCAACAACAGCAGCAGTTACAACAGCAGCCACAGCAACAACCACAACAACAACAACAGCCTCAGCAGGTCCAACCACAACAGCCCAACATGGGCATAATCCAGAATCCATTACCGGAGCACCAACATCCCAATCACCAGGTCAACCCCATCTCCTCCTTCCCGGAAGTTGAGAGAGAGCAGGTGTGGCACCTAGAAAGTGCCTCTATTCTTTCTACCGCCAACCCTATCATCATGCAACCCCCTCGCCTTTCCCGGGTAGCACCTCTCTCTCATCAACCCGCGTTAGTACCACCTTCACCATTTCCACTGCCATCACGCCCTCTCATTCGCACTCCAATGACATATCAGCCAACACCCTTCATTACGCCCTTACACCCTCTCATTTTCTCTCACTCCCCCGCTTTACCATCCACCTCTACCGCATTTGCCCCTATGCCTTCTAAGCCTCTTATCATCCGTCAACCGTACGTAACCCCGCCTGTCTCCACCATACCACCGCCAATGCCTTCAAAACCACTCATCACCCACCATCCATCTCAAAACCATTACCCGCTCCAAACCTTACCCACTTCCCCTTTGCCTCCACCTCCACCTTCCAGACCTCTTATCCTTCATAACCCGTGCGATATCCCCTCTACCTCCACCATGCCTCCACCTAACAAACCCCTCATCAGAATCCCTGCTCCTATCATCACCCCTGCTTCATCAACCATCCCTCCACCACTACCCCTCAAACCCCTATTAAAACCCATTGCTACCCTATAGAGGTACAAAAGCCGCAGGCAATGGTGCTCCGGAGTGGAAGGATTTTCCACAGGGTTTTCCCCCAGAACAGTCAGAATCCTGAGCAGTCTCAGCCAGAGAGGGACGATGGAGAACAACCGGAAAGATCTATCCCTAGAACACAGTATGATCTGTTGAAACACTTGGACAAGATGCCTGCTCGGATCTCCATCCTGGAGCTGCTTCAGAGATCCACATCCCATCAGGCAGCCTTAATGGAGTATCTTCAAAAGGTCATGGTGAATGAGGACCTCCATGTAGAAATATTTCTGCCCTCCTGACCCCAACGGACACGCAACCGGCCATCATGTTCCACAACTACGAGCTCGCTCCCAAGGAAGCTCGGAAATATGCATTGTGTGTTTCAATAAAAATTAATGGGGTATCCATAAACCCATGCCTTGTAGACACGGGTGCGTCCATAAATGTGATCTCCATGAGCACCCTTCAGTTGTGTGGGGTCGAACAAGAACAGATAAGACCTTCTTCAATCACCTTCATGGCTTATGACAATAGCAAAAGGCCGCAGCAAGGGATGATTATTCTGAGGGCAGAGCTAGGTCCTATGTCAGTCCCCGCGGAATTCCATGTCCTCGACATGGACCCCATATTCAAGGCCATACTGGGTCGCCCCTATATTGAAGCCATGGATGCTGTGCCTTCCGGCAACCATCAGTGCTTGAAGTTTCCTTACAATGGAAGAATTATTAAAGTAGTCAGCACACCTGTCCTTCACACGGTGGATGCTATCAACACCTCTTTGCCCTCTGTTTGGCCGTCTCATCGGCCCATATTGTCATTGCTGGACGTGTGTGATTCATCTCACATTCCGCTAGCACCAAAGAAGCCGATGAAGGCAACAACGCGATATCCCCCTTTTCACTCCAAAGGATGGGAGATCATGAGGAACATCGGCTATCAACAGGGCAAAGGTCTTGGCGCACAGCTACAAGGTAGGCTGAAACCACCAAAGGAGATTATGCCAAACCGCAGGTTTGGCCTAGGCTTCAAAGGACCATTCAAGGCGGATTGGAAGCCCATCACATGGACCCTATCAAACCACTTCAACAAAGGGCCCGTTGTTCAGATGGGAGATTACCCGCAAGAAGCACATGGGGGACCACATGCTGTATATTCGGCTGAAAAATATCCGAGGGTCACCAAAAGAGGTAAGATCAAAGTTCCAGAATGCGAATGGGACAAGTGGTTTGATATACGAGATATTTCCGTTGCACTGGAAAGGATGTTCTCGCCTCCACGGCTTGAAGGACCGCCATTGATCTCCGGAATGTCAGAAAACATCATTACTGTTGCCAAGGTTCCAAACTATCATCGTCCTCGCCAGAAGGACCCTGTCACCAGCGGATCTTCATCCGCCATCACCATCACCACCGACGACTCATTAGCCGTCATCTTCTCCATTCACTCGTCACAGCCTTTGTTGCTATCATCTTCCTGGGCCAGACGGTTGTCTGATGATCTTCCCAGATCCCCCTCTCTACTTACATACCTACGTGGGTTTCTCAACCCGCGCCAGGTCTTCAATCATGATCTGCTCTACGAGCCTCCCAATCCTCTAGCCATAACCACTTTTCTCTCTCCTCTGATCTCTTTTCACTGTTTTGTCATCAAAAATGAAAACGAAAAAAAAATGTCAATTTCCAAACTCCTCAACAACACATCTTCGTTGAAGAAACCTCCTACATCTCCCACGGGTGCGTCCCGCCCTGCGGATCACTTGTCCTAGGTCCGATGAGTGACCTTTTCTACCCCTCTTCTGAGGGGTCTTCCCCTGTACATTCTTCACCATCCTCTTCATCTTTTTCTTCTTCTGTAAATAATGTCAGTCAATCTAGGAATAATAAGTCAAAGGTAGTACCTAGGAAGAAATCCAAGGGTAGGCAGATCCCTCGTCGATTCCTTCTGGACTTAGCCGCCAGGTGTCAGGCCCTTCTTGCCATCCCTCAGTTGCTAGAAAATCCCATCCAGCTACCGGAAATAGAATGTGAGGGCAACTGTACAATTGATGAGGGGTATGGAGTCTACGACATCACGGGTGAAGAATACCCTACTGAAGATGAGGGTGAGGAATATGAGGATGCGGCTGGCGCATATGCTAGTGGAATAAGGAGATTCGACGAGCCGTCAACCGCTGTAGAAGAGTCCACCAAAGAAGTCAACTTGGGAACTGAGGAAGACCCTAGAATCATCCTCATAAGTGATAATCTACCACCCTCTGAAGAAGAGGCATTAATTGAAGTTCTCAAGGAATATAAGGACACGTTTGCATGGAGCTACGAGGATATGCCGGGTCTGGATTCAACCCTGGTCGAACACCGTTTAACCCTAAAACCAGGGTCCGTCTCGGTAAAACAAAGGTTAAGGTGTTTCCACCCTCAGATGGCTTTGAAAATGAAAGAAGAGGTCGATAAGCTCCACAAAGCTAGGTTCATTAGAGTCGTCCTTTATCCTCAATGGGTGGCAAACATTGTCCTGGTCATGAGGAAAGATGGGAAAGTCAAGATTTGCATCGACTTCCGGGACCTTAACCGCGCGTGTCCAAAGGATGATTTTCCCTTGCCTCACATTGATGTGTTAATCGACAACACGGCAGGATATGAGACCCTCTCATTCATGGATGGATTTTTAGGATATAATCAAATTCGTTTGGCAGAAGAGGATCAAGAGAAGACATCATTCACTACACCTTGGGGAACATATTGTTACGTGGTCATGCCGTTTGGGTTAAAGAATGCTGGAGCTACTGACCAAAGAGCTATGATGGTCATATTTCACGACATGATGCACATATATCTGGAGGTGTATGTGGATGATCTATTGGTGAAATCAAGGACCAGGATGGAACATCCAAGGGTTTTGGCTAAGGTCTTGCAGAGATCAAGGGAGTTCCAATTGAAAATGAACCCGAAGAAGTGTGTGTTTGGTGTATCATCGGGTAAATTACTGGGCTTCATTGTGAGTAAAAGAGGGATCGAGATAGACCCTGACAAAGCTAAGGCCATCAGGGATATGCTGTCTCCCAAGAATTTGAGGGAAGTCTGAGGTTTAATCGGGAGGTTACAGTTTATTCGTCGGTTTGTGTCTCAGCACTCACAAAGGTGTAGACCTTTCTATGAGTTGACCAAGCCAGGAGTAGAATTCCACTGGGATTCTAAATGCCAAAAAGCTTTTGAAGGGTTAAAGGAATATCTGGCTAGTCCACCCGTTCTCATTCCACCCAAACCAGAAAAACCTCTGATCCTCTACATCTCAGTCTTGGACGACTCCGTGGGAGCTGTCCTCGCACAAGCTGATGAAGAAGGCAAGGAACGGGTAACCTATTACTTGCCCAAACTTCTCAATCCCTGTGAGCAGAAGTACACAGTCATGGATAAAACCTGTGCTGCCCTCGTTTGGGTAGTGTAGAAATTGAAGCACTACTTCTTGGCTCATGAGGTCCACTTGATTGCTCGCATGAACCCTATCAAGTTTATTCTGGAGAAATCCATCCTTACTGATAGGCTAGCACGCTGGCAGAGTTTCCTCTCTCAATTTGACATCACCTATATCCAGCAAAAGGCGATTAAAGGCTATGCCATAGCCGAGCATCTCGCTCACCATCCTCTTCCTAAGTTCGATCCTGTCCAATCAGAGTTTCCAGATGAGGAACTAATGTCCGTCACTTAGTCTGATAAGCCAATGTGGACATTATATTTTGATGGAGCTCTGAATTCCCAAGGGAAGGGTATCGGCATTATCCTTCTAACGTCTGAAGGCGTTACCATCCCAGAGGCATTTCAGCTCGCGTTCCCAGTCACCAATAACATCGCTGAATATGAGGCTCTTCTAGCTGGTCTGAAACTAGCCCATTCTTTCTATATCACTGAGTTGCGAGTCGTAGGTAACAGTCAACTTATTCTCCGCCAGGTGCTTACCAAATATCGCACCCTCGATCCCAAGCTCAAACCTTATCAGGAGCTGGTCTCCGCCTATGCCAAATTGTTCACCAAGCTGATCTTTGTCCATGTTCCTCGCGAACAGAACATTCTCGCCGATGCCCTCGCCTCCTTGGCGTCATCCTTCAAATTCCCTTTAGGTGCATGGTTTAGATCCATCATTCTCTACAAGCGTCTTGTCCCTGCCGTTCAGGACCCTTACCTCTTAAAGATCAAGGAACGAGTCCTATAGAAGATCCAGAAGGGAGAAATTCTTGAGAAGAGGGAGATCATGCTGGCAGAAGTCGAAGAAGAGCTGGCTGACGATGAGAAACCATGGTTCTATGAAATTGTCAAATACTGTAAAGATCAGTCTTATCCTGAAGGAACCACCACAGAAGATAAGAAAGCCATAAGCAGGGTGGCTCAGAAATACGCATTGGTTGGAGGTCTACTCTATAGGAGGAGCCTTACTGGCGTTCTGTTAAGGTGTCTTGACGACAATGAGGTTTGGAAATGCGTAGAAGAAGCACACTCGGGTGTGTGTGGTGGCCACGTGAATAGCCAGATGCTCACCAAGAAGATCATTCGGCAAGGCTTTTACTGGCCCACTATGGAAGAGGATTGTGCTGTCTATGTCCGTAGGTGTGTCAAGTGTCAACTTCACGCCGATAAAATCCATTGACCATCTTCCTCACTTCATCCAATATCCTCCCCGTGGCCTTTCTCCATGTGGGCATTCGACATCATTGGTCCCCTAGGTGATCCCAATTCCCTCACCAAGCAGAAATCTTTCATCCTTACTGTGACGGAATACTTCACCAAATGGGCCGAAGCTGAAGCTTACGCGGAAATCAAGGCGTCAACAGTCTGCAAGTTCATCATGAAGAACATCCTCGCCATATTCGGCGTCCCAAGCACAATCGTCACCGACAATGGGCCACAGTTCATTTCTCAGGACCTACAGGACCTCTGCAAAAGGTACGCAATTGCATTGCATCATTCATCGCCTTATTACCCACAAGGTAATGGCCAAGCGGAGGCCACCAATAAAACATTGCTTAAAATCATCAAAAAAACCTGCGAGTCTAGTAAGTTTTCAGATTGGCCAGAGAAACTTATCGAAGCCCTATGGGCCTATCGCACTTCAATCCGTACCCCCACCGGACAGACTCCATTTGCCCTTACTTATGGTATGGAAGCGGTAGTCCCATACGAGACTCTGATCCCTTCTCTTAGGGTACAACTGGATGAGGAATTTCCCCTCGACGAACGTCGCAATTCACTCCTTGCCCAGTTAGAACTCTTAGACGAGAAGCGGCTGGCCGCTGCCGAGCATGCGCGTGTGTATCAAAATAGACTCACTCGCTTTTACCAAAAGAAAGTCGTTGAAAGAAAATTCAAAGTCGGTGAGATGGTCGTAAAAAGAATTTTTGTCAAACCTGGAGGGCCGCGTTCTAAGCTCCAACCCAATTGGGAAGGACCATTTGTGATTCAAGCCGTGTACCCTGGCAACGCCTACAAACTAGTCAACGTCGAAGGGACTGAGTTATCCCACCCTTGGAATGGGCTTTATCTTAAAAAGTACTACCCCTAGCGTAGTGCCAAAACATCAAAAAATAAACAAATGATGAAAATAAAAAAAACAAAAATATTAAAAATTATTAAAAATATGGAAAATTCAAAATGCCGATGCCTGGTGGTCACGATGTAGTTAAGTCCCTGCATCCAACCTTCATGTTAGGATAGGGCCCATTAAGGCTTGGTAGGCACCGGGTCTTCGTTTGCCAGAACCGTGGAGATCCCTGTCCGGCCACATCGGCCTATGCACGCTCAAAGGAAGCCAACATGTACTCACTTACGTATTTTATCCAAAAAAAGTTGGTAGCATCACCTACGGTGGGGCCTCACCCAGAAGATCTCCAGAAGCTGTAATCTTTATTTTTTTCTCTTCGACCAAATGAGATAGTCGGCGCCCTTAAAACGCTGAGCATGAGAAACCAAAATTCAAACCCCTTAAGGCAAGAGTAGGATCCATTTCCTCGAGCATCGATCAGAGCACGAGTAGAGGGCAGTGTCCCCGCAGGCATACAAAAGGGAGCCCACAACGTCAAACGACTATATCTCCCTCGCAAAAAGAAACATAAAATCAAAATCAAGAAAAAATCCTGGTCGTGACCGTGCCTGATGCGATAAATGGAACCCCTCAAAGCAAAAGTCTGAATCCACAAAAGGGGCCATGGAATGTAAATGCTCGAGATTTGGTCCAAAGTTGTTCGAAAGAGGAGAGTTAATGGGCCCTTATTGGCTCGCCGGGTTAACGGTTTTGCCGGTCCTCTTAGGAGGTCTACCCCATGCACTCTTCCTTCCTCCTCTAAAGATGAAAGCTAGATGGAGTTTCTAAAGGGCGAAACCCGCCAAGGTTTGCGACATTATTTTAATATACACATATGGTTGCCTACTTTGAAAAGCAAAATCTATCACTGCGAAGGAGTCTCTATGTTTCTGGCCGGTCAAGACCCCTGTTTACCACCTTGATGTCTTCATATTTAACCTTGGGTTTAGGCCAATGCAAGCGCGTCACCTATGGGTGCGACGGCGTCTGATTCCGGGTCAGCGTTGCGCGGTTGGTCGTTAGGGTTCCAGGGTGTTCCATCATATACCACCTAGGGTTGTGAGGAAATAGACCCTGGTCGGGCAAATCATTTACCACGAAAACCTTTTGGGTGAATCCCTGTGGTCGGAACGACTGGGAGCCTAAGCATGGCATGACGGTATTGTCATCAGGGTAAGTCTTAGCCGGCGGGATTATCATTCGAGGGGTCCAGAGGCCCAAATCAACCTAGATGTGCACTTAGGATACCTGGGAGGTTAGTAAGAAACCCCTGTTCTCATGTAGGTTAGGTGCCATTTGGATACTTGCTAGGCGTTAGCAACAAAAAAATTGAAATGATAAAAACAAAAAAAAAGAAAAGAGAAAATGTACATATTTGCAAACAAAAAAATTGAATATAACAAAATAACAAAAAAAATGCCAAATATAAAAAGAAAAACAAATCAATTTTGCATGATTACATTTGTATGCAGCATTTCACTTTTTAATCTCGCTTGCATTCGTGTGCTTGTCTGTCGCATTCATCATCACCACATCTTTCCATTGCCTTCGTTAATAAGGGCTTGGCCCCTTGACCCGTTATCAAGGACAGATCAGAACAAACCTCGCATATTGGGCAAGGGGCCAAGTCAGAGCAAATATTCTAACTTGTTTGTTTAAGTGATGTATGCAGGAATTCGAGAAAGCAAGAAAGAGGTAAGAATCCAAGAATCAAACATTTTATTCCTTTCCAAAATAATAATAATAAAAAATTTACATCAAGTTCCACCCTCTCTCTCTGCATTACTCGTCCCGCTACTCTCCGGGAAAAACGCTCTCAAGGGTGCTACCCAACTACGAAAAGCAGTACTCCTACCGCTCTGTACTCCTCTTCCTATTCCCACATCCCGACGTTGATACGTGGGGGCAGCAAAAAAGCTACTAACATGAAAGCCACGCTCTCGTGCTCTTCGGTAGCGCTCCTCACCATCTCTCAGCCATTGTTCAGCAAGACCAAGACTGGTTCGGAGTTCGAACAGCTGGGCCTCCATGGCCGTTGGTTCCTCCCTTTCAGCCAATTTGTCAGCTCTTTCTCTCTCCCTGTCTCTTTCTCTCTCTGCCCGTTCTCTCTCACGGTCTTCCCTCTCCAACTAGAGAGTGATCCTCAGCTCTATGGCATCCCTAGAAGAGTCATCATCTGGACGACGTCGCAGTTCCTCCTCCAGCTCTACTATTCTAGCCTCCCTCTGCGCAGCTTGGGCAAGTGACTCTTGCGTCTCCTTTTCCTGCCAGATATACCATCTTAGATATGCGGCAAGGCATAAACAAGGAGAACTCAACACTGAGACTCTTACATGTATAGAGAGCATCCCTTCTGCCTCCGCGGCACGCTGTGTAGCACGAGCGAGTTGCTCGTGAAGCAAATCAAGTTCTGAGGTGGGGACCCATAAGCTAGAGACGCCACCTGTCACGCCCCGAACAAGGCAGAAATATCGGGACGTACAGTTAGGGACACGCTGGCAAGAGAGAGAACTAATCTAAAATAATACACAAGTGCTACAAGATGGAAATACTAAATGATCATTAACAAACCACAACTGATACAATAACCTCAAGTTCAACTTAATACAACTGGAATAATCAACCACTAAAACTCAATAACATGACTGAGACTAAAAACTCTCCAAAACATAACTAAAGAAAGATAACACACTACTAACACACTAGAACTGATACACTCAAGACATCACTCCTGCCCTTCCCCATCGGTAAGCGCGTCACCTGAAAAGCCTGGAAAGGGGGGAAAACACAACTATGAGCTGACGCTCAGTAGGAAATAACAGACAGGTATAAGTGATTAACAGTTTAATTACATTTTAAAATGTCATGCTACAAATGATAAAAATAATAAAAAGATAACGGTGATATCACGAAACAGAATTCAAAGATCTTGCAAGGTCAAGAAATATAATGAATAGAATAGTAAGACAAGAATTTACTACATGAGATAACGATAAAAAGTTGGCCATATCAAGACAATTCAAGTCATGTCAAGCACGTATGTAATTTCATTTCCACGTCCAAGTAATAAGCAAGTAAAGTAACCACAAGTAGAGTATAGAACAGTGAAGAGTGGAAAGTGAAAAGTAGTAGAAAGTAATGTAGAGAGTAGTGGAGAGAGTAGTGGACAGTCCTAGATTTAACACATGTCAAGTACTGGTGCCAAATGTCACACCTAGTCATTCACCTCCCCGGGGGTACACGTAGTGTTCGGGCGCTCTTCCCAGGACCAGACCGAGCCCTTAATTATTTGCCAGGCATTGATTTCTTTGGATCAAAGATCCCACGAATCAAGACTTCCACAGATTATAGCCAGAATTCCAAGGTTTAAACTAAGTAGCAATAACAACTTCACGTAGGAAAGAGATTCATTTCCAGAATTTCAAGGTAAGTATAATCATCAAGGAGATCGAAACCAAGTCACAACAAGAGTTAATCATGCTGCGCTACTGTAAAACAGCAGCAATCAAACAAGCTAATCAACATATTAATCCTAATCACCAAGTTAAGATATCATGATTAACCATTATCATTTGCATTAAGACAATTGCCAAGAAGCTGATTCAAGATGATAAGGCAGAGAACAACTCCCACAGGAGTGAAATAGAATGCATTAACAGAGATTTAGTTACACCATTAACCACTAATTATGTGGGTTTCTATTTAATCTTGTATGCATTGAAATGAAGATGATAAACGGTGTATTTTTACACTAAGTTTGCATGTATGGACCAATGTTAATTGAAACTAAAAAGGGTACATGAATAGGTCATTAGTTCCTCAAAAATGTAGTTTTCAATGTGATTAGGTTGAATGTATTGATTCCCCAATGATCCGGATTGATCCCCGGGTCAAAACATCATTAATGGGGTCATACAGGGCATGGGTCGACCCATTGGGTCGACCCCTGGCATTCCAGGAGCCTTCCTGGGTGTGGGTCGACCCATTAGGTCGACCCCTCAAAAAAAAAGCTTCATGGGTCGACCCATTGGGTCGACCCCCTTCACTGGGTGCATGGGTCGACCCCATGGGTCGACCCCTACACTTCCAGAAGCGACGGGTGATTCCGTAAACCATGAAAACTCAATGATTTGGGGTCTAAATGAGTTGGGATTTTAACCAAATACTCTAGGGTTCTTAATATACATACTAAGGTCATAAAACAAGAGATTGAAACAAGAAATTTTCTGAAAACTCAATCGAATCGCAACCTATTTATGATGAATACATGAAGAACCTAGTTCTTGACATACGTCTACTAAAACGTAGATTTCTCTCAATATACACAACGGAATTTGGGGATTTTTATATCAAAAGAAAGCTAACTTAATGATGAATCCAACCATATACTATAAGCCATATGTGGATCAAATTATCTAATCCAAAAACAGCCCGAAAATCAAGCTTCTACTTGAAGAACATAATATACATCAAATTCTAGACATGCTCTTACTAAAAATCAAAATTCTCCAAGTATGCTCAATGAAATTTGGGGCTTCCTACGTTAAATGAAAGCTAACAACATGCTGATTACATCATGTAAGTTAATTAGAGTTTGGTTGTTAGATCCTACCTCAAATCGGAGAGAGAAAACTCAAACCCTAGGATGAAGAACACTTGGACAGCACCTCACAAAAAGCTCGATTTCTCCACGGACACCTAATGAAAATTGGGGCTTTTGCCACCAATGGATAGAGCTCGATGAGAGGAATAATTTGCTATACTCATGATCAAGATTTGGTTGAGAATTCCTACCTCAATCGATGGATCAAAGAAGGATGAAGGAAAGCCAACGGCCTGCTGACCCACCTCCACAAATCGAGCTAGATCTCTCCAGATCTGAAACTTCAGCGAACCCCACAGCAGCCAAATGAAAGAAGACTCGTAGGGCTTCATTTTGAAAGCTCATAGAGCTTCTGGAGCCTTCGAAATTGGGAGTATTCGCTGCTGCAAGCTACGTGTTTAGAAACGGCGCTGAAATCCTTGACTTGACCAAACTATGTCGGCAGCACGTTTTGGGGCTAGGTTTACCTCAAATTGATGGAGGGTAAATGTTCCTTACATTGTGGCCTTCCATTTGCCCTTGATTTCAGATCATTTGGTCGAGTATTGAGGTCGAATTTCGTGTTTTAAACTAAGGGTTAGGTATGGGTCAAAAGTGTGCACTTTTGGGTTTAAACTCTAAATAGATCTTACCACGGATTTACAATGGCCTAATTCCAGAAGGAAAAGTTGTTATCTACATCGACCTAAATCTATTTACTATTTTTACAGATTTTTCTAAGGTAGTCGGATTATTACTTATACTATTCCGTAAATAGTTAAATGTTAAGTTCGGAAAACTAAGTTCACTAATTCGGCATAATAAATGATTTTCTTAGGCTTAAATGTAGAAGACAAAGTTGCTAAACAAAATTAATTCTACAAGATGTGATTTTTGGGGATTTTTAAAAAATAGTTGAAAAATGACTTATTCTATTAATTAATTAATTAATCTAATTAATTTGGATAATTCTCATTAATTCGAATAACTTCAAATAAATTCCAAATAATTACAAATAACTTTCTAAATAAATTTCTAAAGAATTTTGGGTCTTACACCCTCCCCTACTTAAAGGAATTTGGTCCTCCAAATTCACTGCACTAAAACTGAGAGTAGAAAAAGATCGCTCACCTAGAATAGATCGGGATACCGCTTTCGCATAGTCTCTTCAGACTCCCAAGTAGCTTCTTCGGTCCCACGCCGACTCCACTGAATCTTGACCATCGGTATCGAACGATTCCGGAGTTGCTGTTGCTTCCCGTCTAGAATCTTGACGGGTCTTTCCTCATAGGTCAAATCTTCCTTCAGTTCAAAATCCACCTGCTGAATGATATGAGTGGGATCGTACACATATTTCCGCAACATAGACACATGGAAAACATTATGTACGCCAGACAAATGCGGTGGTAAAGCCAGTCTGTATGCCACCTCTCCCACTCTATCTAGAATCTCGAATGGACCAATGTACCTCGGACTCAGCTTGCCATGAATGCCAAATCTTCGGATCCCTCTCGTTGGAGAGACCTTTAAGAACACATGCTCGCCAACCTGAAATTCCAATGCTCTTCTCCTGTTGTCGGCATAACTCTTCTGTCTTGACTGGGCTACTTGTAACCGGTCTCGGATAACACGGATGTTCTGTGATGATTCCGAAACAAGATCTGGTCCAAGCCACTGTTTCTCACCTACCTCGTCCCAACACAACGGGGAACGACAACTTCTACCATATAGTGCTTCAAAAGGAGCCATCTGAATGCTAGACTGATAGTTGTTATTGTAAGCGAATTCAATTAATGCCAAATGCTCACTCCAATTACCATCGAAATCAATCATGCAAGCTCGCAACATATCTTCCACTATCTGATTGGTTCTTTCAGTCTGTCCATCTGTCTGTGGATGAAAAGCAGTACTGAAATTCAGACGAGTACCCAAAGACTCTTGCAGTCCCTTCCAGAAATGTGAAGTAAATCTGGGGTCTCGATCAGATACTATATTCACTGGGATACCATGCAATCTCACCACTTCCTTTATATACAAAGCAGCCAATACATCAATCGTCCACTTGGACTTAATTGGTAAGAAATGAGCCGACTTTGTCAATCGATCGACAATCACCCATATCACATCAAATCCACCACGAGTCCTAGGTAGACCCATAATGAAATCCATGCCAATGCTTTTCCACTTCCATTGGGGTATGTCGAGTGGTTTCAATTTCCCTGCTGGTCTGAAATGTTCGGCCTTAACTTGCTGACATACCAAACATCTGCTCACAAAATCTGTAACTTCTCTTTTCATATTCGGCCACCAAAAGGACCTTTTCAAATCTCGGTACATCTTAGTGCCTCCAGGATGAATGGTATATCTGGATCTATGAGCTTCCTCAAGAATTTTGTTCTTTATTGTAGCCTCATCCGGAACACAAGTTCTGCCTTTAAATAATAATCTACCATCATCGGCCAACATGAAGTCAGGTCTGCTGCTCAAGCTTCCCTTGATCTCTACCAACTCAGGGTCATTATCTTGCAAGGACTTGATCTCTATCAATAATTCAGGTTTAAGTTGAATCTGAGCAATCAAGATCCGATCATTGTCAATATTAAGATCCAGACTAGATAATTGTTCCAACAACCTCCATTCTTGTAACATGAGACTTGACAATCTAGCTACCGGCTTCTGACTTAATGCATCTGCCACAACATTACCTTTGCCAGGATGATACTCAATCGAGAAGTCGAAGTCTTTCAAGTACTCCAACCATCTCCGCTGCCTCATGTTGAGTTCCTTCTGAGAAAATAAATACTTCAAACTCTTATGATCTGAGAACACTGTAAAGGTTTCTCCATACAAGTAATGCCTCCATATCTTCAAAGCAAACACGACTGCAGCAAGTTCCAAATCATGAACAGGATAATTATCTTCGTGCTTCCTCAACTGTCTAGAGGAATAGGCAATCACCTTCCCATGCTGCATGAGTACACAGCCTAAGCCAATACCTGATGCATCAGTATAAACAACAAATCCTCCTTCACTAGAAGGTAAAGCCAAAACAGGTGCAGTAGTTAAACACTCCTTCAGAGTCTGAAAGCTTCGCTGACAATCATCTGACCAATCAAACTTATTCTTCTTGCGGGTTAATCTTGTCATAGGTACTGCAATCTTGGAGAAATCTTGAATAAATCTTCGATAATAACTTGCCAGGTCTAGAAAACTTCTAACTTCTGTCACACTGGTAGGCTGTTCCCAATTCTTCACTGCCTCCACCTTCGAAGGATCAACAGAAATACCGTTCTTCGTAATGATATGTCCTAGAAAGGACACCTCTTGCAGCCAGAATTCACACTTACTGAACTTAGCATATAGTTGATGATCTCTCAACAATTGCAATGCCATTCTCAGATGTTCAGCATGTTCCTCCTCATTCTTAGAATAAATCAGGATGTCATCAATAAAGACCACGACCCATTGATCAAGATAGGGCCGAAATGCATCGTTCATCAACTGCATGAAAGCCGCTGGTGCATTCGTTAGACCAAAAGGCATAACGACAAACTCAAAATGACCATACTTGCTGCGGAAAGCCGTTTTATAAATATCCTCTTCCTTAATCCGCAACTGGTGATATCCAGATCGAAGATCGATCTTAGAGAAATATTGAGCTCCCGCTATCTGGTCAAATAACTCGTCAATCCTCGGCAAGGGATATTTGTTCTTGACAGTCTACTGGTTTAATTGCCGATAATCAATGCACAGCCTCATCGAACCATCTTTCTTCCTGACAAATAGTACAGGGGCTCCCCACGGAGAAGTACTAGGACGAATAAAACCCTTCTCAAGCAATTCCATCAGTTGCTGCTTCAGTTCCCTCAATTCCGCAGGAGACATACGATAAGGAGCCTTAGAAATAGGAGCTGTGCCAGGAATAAGATCAATAGAAAAGATAACTTCCCGCTCAGGCGGAAGTCCTGGTAGTTCTTCTGGAAAGACATCAGGAAAATCTCGGACAACAGGAATGTCCTTGATCTCCATCTGCTGCTCAGGAGTTGCACAAACAAAGGCTAGAAAAGCCTCACACCCATGCCTCAAAAGCTTATCAGCTCGAAGAGCCGAGATGAGCGGTACGGAGTTATGGTGCTTGACTCCCGTAAAAGATAAACCAGAATGTCCAGTAAAAGTCACTGAGCTAGAACTACAGTGAACATTGGCCTCATACTTGGCCAACCAATCTGCTCCTAGGATTACATCATAATCCTTCATGTCCATGCAGACCAAATCTGCTGGAAAGTTCTGTTCACCAATCATAACCTTACTAGAAGGATAGAAATACTGGATTGTTGATCTAGTGCCAATAGGGGTTGAAATCTCTAACGGAGTATTCATCAAAACAGGTTCCACAACTAATGACTTAGCAAATCTCCGAGAAATAAATGAATGCATTGCACCAGTATCAAAGAGAGCAAATGCGGGCTTATCGATTATAGTAAGGGTACCTTCGACGAGTCCGCCATCATCAGAAATCCCAGTTTCATCTTCATGTAAAGCTTGAAGCTTGCCTTGTAGTTTCTTGAAGACTAGAGGTTTTGCCGGTGTAGCTTGTTCCGATATGAGAGGACAATTGGGGATACGGTGCTCCTTGCTTCCACATCGCAAACAGGCGCCTTGCTTGCGCCAGCACTCCTCTATCTTGTGACCCGGACGATCACAATAGTTGCACACGCCCTTGAATGGAACAATAGGGCCAGGCTTCTTGTCTTCATGCCTCGGCATCTTGCCCTTCCATGATCCGGACCCGCTCCACGAACCAGGTCCACTAACAGGCCTCTTCTTGGTATACCCGGGTTTGACACTCCCGGAACCCGTAGGTAATTCTTTCTTGGTGCCTTTCCCACGGATTCTCTCCGTCATCTCACGAGTATCCTCTAGAACTTGCGCTTTCCTTACCATCTCAGAATAAGTGGAAATCTCCATCGGTGCCAATTGGTTGATATAATGAAGCTTCAATCCATTGAGAAAGCGCTTCGCCTTCATCTTCTCGGTGGAAATGAGATGAGTAGCATAACGAGAAAGCCGTGCAAATTGAGCCTCATACTCTGCCACGGACAAACCTCGCTGTTTCAAGGCCGCGAACTCTGCCGCTTTCTTCTCTTGCACTCTATCAGAAAAATACTTGCTGTTGAAGAGTTCTTCGAACTCTTCCCACATAACTTGCCGATCACCGAGAGTTGCCTTGATAGAATCCCACCAAGTACGTGCATCATGTTCCAGTTGAAATGTGGACAAAAGGACACGCTCCTGGTTGGTGCATTGCATAACTTCAAAGATTCTCCCCATCTCATCTAGCCAGTGCTCGGCTTGGTCAGGGTCAGTCGAACCAGTAAATCTAGGCGAGTTCATTCCGCGGAAGTTCCGGTATAGATCACCGGTGCCATGCGATGCCGCTCCTGCCTGAGCTACTTGCTGAAGGGCCTGAGTAAGGCCTTGCACCGTACGCTGTAGGTTCCTCCATTCAGCACGATCAGCTGCCATCTACACGAGAAATAGATTACTTAGGTTTAATCAAGATAAATAATTACACGATTAAGAAACGATCTTGACCCAAGTTTCTACCCATTCTCACCAGGTCAGGTCCTAGACTTTTACAAGGTTAGGGATCTAATGCACCTAGACACGACCAAAAACTCGGTACCTGGCGGAGGTAATTGGTCCGAAGACCACTCGCGCAAGTGTGCGACCTTCCCGATATGCGTAGCCTAACGTTCGGACAACACCTTGTGATATACCGATTATTGGGATGCAATGCAAGAAAACCTAAAACTTAGGAAACCTAGGAATGTGAAACCTAGGCTCTGATACCAACTAAACTGTCACGCCTCGAACAAGGCGGAAATATCGGGACGTACAGTTAGGGACACGCTGGCAAGAGAGAGAACTAATCTAAAATAATACACAAGTGCTACAAGATGGAAATACTAAATGATCATTAACAAACCACAACTGATACAATAACCTCAAGTTCAACTTAATACAACTGGAATAATCAACCACTAAAACTCAATAACATGACTGAGACTAAAAGCTCTCCAAAGCACAACTAAAGAAAGATAACACACTACTAACACACTAGAACTGATACACTCAAGGCATCACTCCTGCCCTTCCCCATCGGTAAGCGCGTCACCTGAAAAGCCTGGAAAGGGGGGAAAACACAACTATGAGCTGACGCTCAGTAGGAAATAACATACAGGTATAAGTGATTAACAGTTTAATTACATTTTAAAATGTCATGCTACAAATGATAAAAACAATAAAAAGATAACGGTGATATCACGAAACAGAATTCAAAGATCTTGCAAGGTCAAGAAATATAATGAATAGAATAGTAAGATAAGAATTTACTACAGGAGATAACGATAAAAAGTTGGCCATATCAAGACAATTCAAGTCATGTCAAGCACGTATGTAATTTCATTTCCACGTCCAAGTAATAAGCAAGTAAAGTAACCACAAGTAGAGTATAGAACAGTGAAGAGTGGAAAGTGAAAAGTAGTAGAAAGTAATGTAGAGAGTAGTGGAGTGTCACGTCCCGAGCGTGGAAGCCTGCCCGCGGCGCGACAGTGCTTTATATAGAACCAAAGCAAGCTAGAGATTCTAAGGGCTTCTACCTTAGACAAGTAAAAGAGCGCGCAAGCTAAACCTTTAACCGATGATTCTACAAATACAAGGATCAATTCATACCCTTTATTGATCTAACTCATACATACTGACATAGTTCAGATTACAACATTGACCCAACATAATGAAATTACAATAATAGGGGCAATTCTAATTCTACACTTATCACTCAGACTCATCCCCTCCTAGAATCGGGTCGTCCTCCAAATCACCTGAAATGGTTAGATAACAACTGGATGAGCGAATCGCTCAGTAGGAATTACATCTCAAACCTTAACAGGCTTTAAGTGATTAATATTTCAATTCATGCATGCAGACAGTAGAGATCAAGGAATTTATAAAAATTGATAACGCAGGATGAGAGCAAGGAAAGCATATACATTCAATCTAACAGTAAGTGATACAAGACTGAACAAATAATGAACGACTGTAATTTGAAATCAGTAAGCAAGGTGAAACATGTACAGTAGGAATTGGCTATTTATATAACAA
The DNA here is from genome assembly GCA_022559845.1 of Amorphophallus konjac. NCBI lineage: Eukaryota > Viridiplantae > Streptophyta > Magnoliopsida > Alismatales > Araceae > Amorphophallus > Amorphophallus konjac. The sequence goes on from CM040121.1 coordinate 264,751,745, forward strand.
TTCACTCAATGACATTTCAAGTCCAGTATTACCCCTTTTGGGGCCACGCAAGTATTGCCCTATCCGGGCCAAGCAAGTGTTGATGGAATGTCTCAATTTAGCAAGTATTAGGACACAATGCTAAACGCCCTCAAGCAAGAGATCTCTTCCCTTTGGTTTCGGGTGCTCCTCCCAGGACCGGACCGAGCCCTTTTGCCAGCATTTAAGTCATATTTTTGACATCCATTTCATTTATAGCCAATAAAGAATTTCAAGGCTAGGCTTGACCAGTAGGAAAATAAGGTGGAGTTGGAACGGAGTCCAAGGTGTATAATGACGAGTAATCCACGGATAACTGTGCGAGATTAGTACCTCCACTTTTATTGAATTTATCTCATTTTTCCTACTTTTTTTTTAAAGCATTCTCTCCATTAGAATAAAAATAACAAATTTAAGCATTTTCTCCATTTTTACCAAAAATATAATAATAATAATAATAACAGATTTAAGTATTTTCCCCCATTTTTACCCAAAATGTAATAACAATAAAAATAACAGGTTTAAGTCCATGTTGTTTTCCTACTCCATGTCGTTTTTCATACCCCTCACTTGGCCAAAGGAGACAGCAACGATCTTGAGGTAACCTCCCCTTTTCAATACTTTTCTAGCTCAGATTGGGAAGAAGCCTATTCAGATTTACTTGATACATATGAAAGAATAAGAAGGGAAAATAAAAGTTTGAAGAAGAAGGTTAATCAGTTCAATAATGACAGCAACTCAATTGCCAACAGAACTGAACTAGAATTGGAGATCACCACCTTGCAAAATAAACTGAATCAACGCGAGATAGATGAAGAAAACGTCAAAGAGCTATTAGAAGAAAATGAAGTACTGAAAAACACAATTGACGAGTTAAAATTAAAGACTCAAGAATATGAACAGGAAACTAAGCTAACTCAAGAAAGAAACAACTCACTCAAGGAAGAAAACAGTCAACTTCTGAAAGAAATAGAAAGAATCCAAAGTGAACTGAAAAACAAATAGGAAACATTGAAAAAAAATGACTAAGGGTCAAGAAAACTTGAACGTTGTGTTGGGAATAAAAGTAAATTTTCAGAAAGAGGGGTTAGGGTACAACCCAACGGCTAAAAAGGAATTCCAAATAAAAACTTTAAATAAAATAGCTGACTCTAAAGGAAAAGGCCCCTTGATAAACTTATATCAAAACAAACAAAAGGATATAGCTGAAAGCTCCTCTAAACAGATTAATGTCACCTTGGAAGAGAGGAATTCTAAAGGGAAAATGGATAATCCACATCAGTTTAAAAAACAACAGTCATATCAGACGAGAAGTTCGAATTCACAGAAGTAACCAGACAAACAAAGCATTAAATCATGTTAACAAACACAAACCTGTAAAACAAGGTGTCTGGAAACAAGCTGGTCGACAACAGACCCCTCCTCTGTCGACCAGAGGCTCAACCAGAACAGACTGGAAACAAGCTGGTCGACAACAGACCCCTCCTCTGTCGACCAGAGACCCCTCCTCTGTCGACCAGAGGCTTAACCAGAACAGACTGGTATCTGGAGAAACTATGGTGGTCGACAACAGACCCCTCCTCTCGACCAGAGACTCAACCAGAACAGACTGGTATCTGGAGAAACTATGGTGGTCGACAACAGACCCCTCCTCTGTCGACCAGAGGCCCCTCCTCTGTCGACCAGAGGCTCAACCAGAACACACTGGTATCAGGAGAAACTATGGTGGTCGACAACAGACCCCTCCTCTGTCGACCAGAGGCTCAACCAGAACAGACTGGAAACAAGCTGGTCGACAATAGACTTACCAGATGTCGACCATGACCAGACACGCAAATAGAACCCACAAACTTTCTCAGCTGAAACAGATAATTTGTGATGCAGGAATGTCTGGCAGCCAAAAAGGACTTGTTGGTGCTAGGAATTGAACCCTGGACCTCAGATTTGGGATGTGCTACTTAACCACTAGGCCATGTTACTTGCTTAAGTAATAAATACATCAATAAATATAGGGATTAAGATTTTGACTTATAACGTCAGAAATCTTTATTTATTTTATACTCAGGGTGCTACACTAAGTTTAACGGGTTAGATGAGTCTCCAATATATTAAATGATATTTTAACAGACAATTACTGTCATATGAATAGTAAAAGTGAATAGTGTTACGTTTTATTTTAAAGGAATTTTATGAAAATAATTATATAAAAAAATAGATGAAAATGAAAAATATATATCCCTCAAATTTCACATCAAGACCCCTCCAAATAAAAAAAATAAAAATCTTCAAAGATCATTACTCTTAACTTAACATAAAAACATAACTGTTTACGGTTTCCACAGGTACTCAGTTTAACAGGTTTCACTATACTAAGTACTAAGTGATAGTTTAACAAGTTGAATACTCCCATATTAACTACTGATTATCTGACAAGTTTAATGTCATGGCATCTAACAGTTACTTAACAAGTTAATGCATTTAAATAATACCTTAATTAACTATGGGTTTTGTTAAAAATTGAGAAAACCTACTAACACATATTAATTATAGCTAATTCCTGCTAATTATTTCTAATATATGTTAATCCTTTCACTAATCTTTTTCGATTTAAGTGGGTACAGGCTATTTACTAGGCTGACATATGCTATGCAACAATAAATCACATGGAGATGCACTGCTTAGACACTAATTAACTAGTAGTTTAGTTAAAATTGAGAACACCTACCTGTTTGGATGGTAATTAGCGAAGGAAGAAGCTTCCCCAGCAACCTCCTCTCCTCCTAGTACGCAGCACAGAACCTCCCAGCCTAGGCTCGTATCTCGAAGCTCTAACTAACACAATGGGAGAGCTAGGCCTATATTTAATCCCCTCTACTAGACAGGCTTAGGGGGGCAAGATCCGAAATTTCAGGATCTGGGATATGAGATAGTGACATGTGTTGGGGATAATGGAGGATAAGTGGCTTGGGAAATTTTGAATTTTCCCCCTTTTTCTTGGTGTCTAAGATGGCCACGTCGCCCCCTTAAATTGGGTTAAATTGAGACTTGGCAAAAGAATGTTGATGGGGTGTGTAGAACCCTAGTCTTTGGGTTGAAGGCAAGACACTTAACCACTACACTAGGAGGTCATTTTGTTAAGTGGATTCCCTTTACATTTGATAACCATGAGTTCCTATTTCTTTCATAAGTTTAATATATCATAAACTTAATCATAATTGTTATTTTTTTCATAAACATTATTGTTATTATTAGTATTTGAAAATATTATTTATTTAATATTTTTATTTATTTATTTATTTATTTATTTATTTATTTATTTTTTTTACACGGGTGCTACATGGAGAGAGTAGTGGACAGTCCTAGATTTAACACATGTCAAGTACTGGTGCCAAATGCCACACCTAGTCATTCACCTCCCCGGGGGTACACGTAGTGTTCGGGCGCTCTTCCCAGGACCAGACTGAGCCCTTAATTATTTGCCAGGCATTGATTTCTTTGGATCAAAGATCCCTCGAATCTAGACTTCCACAGTTTATGGCCAGAATTCCAAGGTTTAAACTAAGTAGCAATAACAACTTCACGTAGGAAAGAGATTCATTTCTAGAATTTCAAGGTAAGTATAATCATCAAGGAGATCGAAACCAAGTCACAACAAGAGTTAATCGTGCTACGCTACTGTAAAACAGCAGCAATCAAACAAGCTAATCAACATATTAATCCTAATCACCAAGTTAAGATATCATGATTAACCATTATCATTTGCATTAAGACAATTGCCAAGAAGCTGATTCAAGATGATAAGGCAGAGAACAACTCCCACAGGAGTGAAATAGAATGCATTAACAGAGATTTAGTTACACCATTAACCACTAATTATGTGGGTTTCTATTTAATCTTGTATGCATTGAAATGAAGATGATAAACGGTGTATTTTTACACTAAGTTTGCATGTATGGACCAATGTTAATTGAAACTAAAAAGGGTACATGAATAGGTCATTAGTTCCTCAAAAATGTAGTTTTCAATGTGATTAGGTTGAATGGATTGATTCCCCAATGATCCGGATTGATCCCCGGGTCAAAACATCATTAATGGGGTCATACAGGGCATGGGTCGACCCATTGGGTCGACCCCTGGCATTCCAGGAGCCTTCCTGGGTGTGGGTTGACCCATTGGGTCGACCCCTCAAAAAAAAAGCTTCATGGGTCGACCCATTGGGTCAACCCCCTTCACTGGGTGCATGGGTCGACCCCATGGGTCGACCCCTACACTTCCAGAAGCGACGGGTGATTCCGTAAACCATGAAAACTCAATGATTTGGGGTCTAAATGAGTTGGGATTTTAACCAAATGCTCTAGGGTTCTTAATATACATACTAAGGTCATAAAACAAGAGATTGAAACAAGAAATTTTCTGAAAACTCAATCGAATCACAACCTATTTATGATGAATACATGAAGAACCTAGTTCTTGACATGCGTCTACTAAAACGTAGATTTCTCTCAATATACACAACGGAATTTGGGGCTTTTTATATCAAAAGAAAACTAACTTAATGATGAATCCAACCATATACTATAAGCCATATGTGGATCAAATTATCTAATCTAAAAATAGCCCGAAAATCAAGCTTCTACTTAAAGAACATAATATACATCAAATTCTAGACATGCTCTTACTAAAAATCAAAATTCTCCAAGTATGCTCAATGAAATTTGGGGCTTCCTACGTTAAATGAAAGCTAACAACATGCTGATTACATCATGTAAGTTAATTAGAGTTTGGTTGTTAGATCCTACCTCAAATCGGAGAGAGAAAACTCAAACCCTAGGATGAAGAACACTTGGACAGCACCTCACAAAAAGCTCGATTTCTCCACGGACACCTAATGAAAATTGGGACTTTTGCCACCAATGGATAGAGCTCGATGAGAGGAATAATTTGCTATACTCATGATCAAGATTTGGTTGAGAATTCTTACCTCAATCGATGGATCAAAGAAGGATGAAGGAAAGCCAACGGCCTGCTGACCCACCTCCACAAATCGAGCTAGATCTCTCCAGATCTGAAACTTCAGCGAACCCCACAGCAGCCAAATGAAAGAAGACTCGTAGGGCTTCATTTTGATAGCTCATAGAGCTTCTAGAGCCTTCGAAATTGGGAGTATTCGCTGCTGCAAGCTACGTGTTTAGAAACGGCGCCGAAATCCTTGACTTGACCAAACTATGTCGGCAGCACGTTTTGGGGCTAGGTTTACCTCAAATTGATTGAGGGTAAATGTTCCTTACATTGTGGCCTTCCATTTGCCCTTGATTTCAGATCATTTGGTCGAGTATTGAGGTCGAATTTCGTGTTTTAAACTAAGGGTTAGGTATGGGTCAAAAGTGTGCACTTTTGGGTTTAAACTCTAAATAGATCTTACCACGGATTTACAATGGCCAATGCCAGAAGGAAAAGTTGTTATCTACATCGACCTAAATCTATTTACTATTTTTACAGATTTTTCTAAGGTAGTCGGATTATTACTTATACTATTCCGTAAATAGTTAAATGTTAAGTTCGGAAAACTAAGTTCACTAATTCGGCATAATAAATGATTTTCTTGGGCTTAAATGTAGAAGACAAAGTTGCTAAAAAAAATTAATTCTACAAGATGTGATTTTTGGGGATTTTTAGAAAATAGTTGAAAATGACTTATTCTATTAATTAATTAATTAATCTAATTAATTTGGATAATTCTCATTAATTCGAATAACTTCAAATAAATTCTAAATAATTACAAATAACTTTCTAAATAAATTTCTAAAGAATTTGGGGTCTTACACCACCCACTCCCATCGTTGAGGAGGCCGCGTCAATCTGGGCGCGCTATGGCCACACATGTGATAGTTAGTGGCCGAACAGCATGGATCTAGGGTCTTGATTAGGAGTGTGCACTGTACACCTAACGAGGCACTCAAGGCTTCACGTGTGTCACCCAATTGTTGCTCCGTCTCTGCCAGGCGAGATCGCAAGCTCGCTATCATAGTGTCACGGACATCCTGCACCCATGCCATAGAAGTCAACATTCCCACAAAAATCAAAGCAAGAGAGAGGGGGAGACCTACCTCCACAAGTCCCCGGGGTTGGAGCCGCTCTGCGTACATTGTCTTATACAGACGCAGGTAGTCTTCACTATCCTGTGCATGTGATTCCATGATTGTACCACCCCGTTGCCAATCTTCATACTATTCGGGGAACCGCACACGCCAATCAATGCAGGTTGCCGGTCCTCGTGTCTTTCTCCCGACGTAAGGTGGCGTAGTCGTATCCACCCATTCCTGAGCCAGTCCTAAAGTCCTCATAACCAATCGTAGCCGAAGCGGCTCGATTTCATTCAGGCAGTGCATCCACAATTCCCGTCCGAACCGGTCACGACTTGTTAGAACCCATGGTTGGTCGGCATCGACCATGCCTGAGTAGGGTCTCCAGTTTACCTAGGTTAGGTTGTACATACCCGTTTAGCTGGTCAAAACCAAAAAAAATAATAAAATAAAAATAAAAGTAAAAGAAATCCCACCATTGCTGTAGGGAATTCCTGTAGCTCACGCCTTAGCACCATCAGCTGGTAGGTTAGAGGCACTGCACTCATGATGGGTTGCCACCGCCTGGCTAACGGCACCGTCACTGGTCGCCAATGCCGAGCTCTCCCCATCGGAGGGTAATAATAGCTCCAAAGCTCCATCATTATATGTCATCATACCTTAAGTGGACTATTACAAAAGAAAAACAAACAAAAAACAAAATAAAAAAAATAAGACAAAATCAAAAATACCTGGATAAATGGTGTAAAACCACTCGCAGTCATCTCACGGTCTGCCTCTTGGGACAGACCTGTAAACAAATGCGCCAGCATGACAGCTCCCCAGGCGTAGTGCCCTACTCTTTCGAGGTCTGATAACAGCTCCAGGAAACAACAATAGATACCATCTCCTTTCGAGCTCAATATCAATCTTTCCAGCAAGAAGAGGAGAAATCTCCTCAAATCCATGTTGGATCTTTCCCAATTGCCAAAATCTGTGCAGTACACAGCACGACATCCTCTTTCCATCCTTCCCATGAATTCTTCTGAGGACTCATTGTCCCGTTGACGAGTATCAGTGAGCCCTAATGCCTCCATGATAGATGTCCTGGCTACTGACCTGTTCTTCCGTCCATCTAGGTCCAAACCCAGTAGCTTCTGGGCACCTTCTTGGTAGTCCGCGTAAGTGACTCTGGTCACTGCCTCGCCATCCACCTTGAGGCTCGTGATTCGGGCCACATCTTCCAGACTGGGCACCATGTGCCCCCAGGGCATCAAGAATGCCCGACTCACTGGGTCCCATCTTTCACGCAAGGCTTGGATCAGGACTAGGTCGAGCTTGATTGGCTCGATTCACAGGAAGGCACCAAATCCCATCACGTCTAGCCTGGCCTTCTGAAAATCTGGGAGACCCCTGTATGCTGCCGCTACTAACTCCCATGAAATGTGTGATTTCATCACACTCTGCGCGTGCATAAGGAATGGAGAAGGGTGTTGTCAAAAGAAAGGAAGAAAGAAAGGAAGGAAGAAAGAATGAGAAAAGGGCGGGAGAGCTCAGCTTACGAGTTACGATTGGGTCCTTTCATTGAAGTGCCCTTCGAGGTCCGAGAGATTCTTGGAACTGCTACCGCTGGACCTGCTTCTCTTCGAGGAATGGAAAGATTCACCCTCCATCCCGATCTTAGAACTCTGAGTTCCTTCTCTTTCGTGAAAATTTGTACTCTCTGAGTTGGCTCTCGATGTCCCTTCGATGATGAAAGAGACAGGTATTTATAGAAATGGGAGAAGCACGGGCCAAGATTGCCTCCATCACCTTTAACGACAGCCCTCGCGATAAGACGCCTGCCCTGCGGTCCCATGTGTCACTTCACCGCTTGCACAGGGTGATTGATTGGACAACACCCTCCCTATACCGTTAGGGATGCCCTGTTACGATGTAGAGGTCATTCGCAAAGGTTGAAAGATCGCTCGGGAAGAGGGGCTAGGGCTGTCATTATTGACTTCCGCGACTGATTTCCGCATGGAAGACGATCAGAGCGAGATACGATTCCCCGTTTCGTACAGGGTCTCGGCAGACACATCACATGGGAACAGTGCAAAGAAGAAGAAGTGTAGGGAAGAAGGAACGCACAAGAGAATAAACAAGCGGCAGAAAATCAAATCACCCCATTCATAAGTTTACATAAGCTGTCATAAACATCACAATCATAGAGAGGAAGCGGGTCCACTGGCTCGCCAACTCTCGCCATTATCGTCATGCTCGTCCCTCTAGGTGTCCCTCTCCTCTCCCCTGAGGTGAGGGTCCCTCAGAAGCCTTCTGGATCCCTGTGCAGCAGCATCTGCCTCGCCTCGTGGCACATGCTCTACGGCAATGGCCAGCTGCTCCTCCCCTGGCGTGGCGAAGAAGCCACCAACAGAAAAGCGGCCAGACTGGCGGAGTCACTCCCCGAACTCTCGCGCTCTCTCGTAGCGCGTCTCCATCGCTCCTAGCCTCTGCACCATGATCTGAAGGCCTAGCTGGAGCTCCCTCACTTGGGCCTCCAAGGCCTTCCTCTCGGCCTGATCTCGCTGTCGCTCGGCCCTTCTCTTCTCTCTCTCTCTCTGCCTCTCTCCTCGTCACCTGGAGAAGGACCCTTAACTCCAGGATGTCGGGAGAAGGCCTCTCCTCACCGCGACGCCGCAGCTCCGCTACAGCTGCCACCCAGGCATCACGCTCCTCTTCCGCCCGGGCCGCACGGGCCACCACACCGGTAAGTTGCTCCCGGAGGGAGGCAATCTCAAGAAAAGGGGCCGAGGAACTGGAAGATGCACCGCCGGCCATATCCACCATCGCTGTCTGTTGGACACGCTGGAGAGAACAAACAACGGCCATCAACTAAGCTCCAACATTAAAGAAAGAAAAAATGCAGCACTTAACTTACCAGGAGTGACAATTCCTGTTGAGTGACGGCCAGCTGCCGCCTAGCCTCTGCTAGTTGGGCATGCAAGCCGTTGATGTCAAGCGTATCCCCGGCTTGGGGAAGCCCTGCATAACTCTCTCTCTGCTGCCGCAGGAAGTCGGCACTGTCCTGCACCAATACGCTCCCTTGCTGTCCAGGGAGACGTATGCGCCAGTCCTCGAGCTTCACCTTGCCGCGACTCTCCTTCCTGACGCGGCTCAGCTCATCCACGCTCGCCCATTCATCGGCCAAACCCGGGGCCTTTGCCATGTCCTGCATCAAGAAAGAAGGGCCTCGCATCATAACGAAAACGCGTCTCCTTTCAAGGACACGTCCGTCATTTGAGTGCAACACTCGCCGAACCCTTTTCCCCCCTCGCACGGCTCGCTTCAAAACTCAAAATGGATCAAAGAGGAAGAGATTGGAGGACCTACTAGACCGTGTTCACCTCCCTCCGCGCCATCGGGCCCCTCGGGTCCCTCGGGGGCCCGAAGCGGGCCTTCCTCCTCCATGGACGCCGCTCCGTGCTCTTGCGTGTCCCTCCTCGGGCGAGGAGTCCCTCGTCCCTCTCCACCTTCACCATGGTCTGGCCCACCGAACTCCATCGATCGAGAGAGGAAGAAGACGAAGAGGGGCAAGTAAATCTTGACTAGAGGCGGGCTCGTTTGCGGGTAAGGCACGAGAGAAGAAAGGCCGCCTGGCGCTTTAAATTTGAATTCGAAAGTTAAGACGCGTCCTCGCGCCAGGACGCGCCCAAAAGGAGAAAAGAAGAAAAAAAGAAGAGGAGAGGATCCCTCCGTGCAAGGCGTAGTTCCCTACTTTTCAGGGCAAAGTCTCGTGAAGCATGCCTTGAAGCAACTTGGTGCAAAAGAAAGAAGCATGGGAGTGAGAAAGTACACATAACACAAGGAACCATTTCATTTCACATAAGCAAATAGTCAAAGTACATCATACAGTGAGAAAGGTGGGGTGTACAAGCAACCCTTTAACTCTCGCTACCACCCTCTTGATCATCTCTCTCCTCCCTCCTCTGACGGGGATCCCTAGGGGGCCTCTGTGAACCCTGAGAGGCCGTGCTCGCCTCACCAGGTGGCACCATGCCAGCCTCCAAGGCGCGACGACGCTCCTCAGTAGAAGAAACTAGGAAGCTGCCCATGGAGAACGAACCAGACTGACGAAGCCGCGCGCCGCGCTCCTTCACCCTCTGATACCGCTCCTCACTCTCCCGAAGCCTCCCTTCCGCCATGCCAAGGCTCAATCGGAGCTCCATCATCTGGGCCTCCAGAGCCCTCCTCTCGTCCCAATCTCGATGTCACTCTGCCCTCCTATACTCCCTCTCTCTCTCTCTATGCTCTCCCAATCCCCTCCCTCTCATCTCTCTCTCTCATTGCCTCTCTCCACGACAGCTCGAGGATGATCCGCAGATCCAGCACGTCGCGAGGGAGCTCCTCAGCCTCCCGTCGCCGCTCCTCCTCCAGCTCCGCAATCCGGGCGTCACGCTCTGCCACCCAGGCGTCGCGCTCCTGCTCGACACGGACCGCATGTGTAAGACCCCGAATTATTTTATTGGATTTAATATATTTATTTAGCTCTTGTTAATTAAGAATTGAATTTCTATTGATTTAATAATTGAATTTCGGATTTATTAATATTTAATTCCTTAGAAATAGAATAGTGATAATTTCGACCACCTGATAAAAATCCAAAAAAAATGGTAAACAGATTAAGGTCGAGGTAGATAACAACTTTTCCTTCTGGCATTAGGCCATTGTAAATCCGTGGGAAGATCTATTTAGAGTTTAAACCCAAAAGTGCACACTTTTTACCCATACCTAACCCTTGGATTAAAACACGAAATTCGACCTCAATACTCAACCAAATGATCTGAAATCAGTGGCAAATGGAAGGCCACAATGTAAGGAACATTTACCCTCAATCAATTTGAGGTAAACCTGGCCCCAACACGTGCTGCCGACATAGTTTGGTCAAGTCAAAGATTTCGGCGTTTCTAAACACGTAGCTTGCAGCAGCGAATACTCCCAACTCCGAAGGCTCCAGAAGCTCTATGAGCTATCAAAATGAAGCCCTACGAGTCTTCTTTCATTTGGCTGCTGTGGGGTTCACTGAAGTTTTAGATCTGGGGAGATCTAGCTCGAATTGTGGAGGTGGGTCAGCAGGTCGTTGGCTTCCCTTCATCCTTCTTTGATCCATCGATTGAGGTAGGAATTCTCAACCAAATTTTGATCATGAGTATAGCAAATTGTTCCTCTCATCGAGCTCTATCCATTGGTGGCAAAAGCCCCAATTTTCATTAGGTATCCGTGGAGAAATCGAGCTTTTTGTGAGGTGCTGTCCAAGTGTTCTTCATCCTAGGGTTTGAGTTTTCTCTCTCCGATTTGAGGTAGGTGTAACAGACCAAACTCTAATTAATTTATATGATGTAATAAGCATGATATTAGCTTTCATTTCACGTAGAAAGCCCTAAGTTTCATGAAGCATACTTATGGAAATTCTGTATATAGTAACATCATGTTTTAGACCTAGTTCGATGTGTTCATCCGAAGTGATTTATGATTTCGAAGTATTAATCTTAATTCTCATGAAACATATCTTATATGGTTGGATTCACCATCGAAGTAGCTTTCATTTGAGCCAATAAGCCCCAAATTCCATTCTGTATGTAGAGAGAATTTAACGTTTTAGTCACAGCATGTCAGAATTAGGGTTTCATGCGTTCTTGACTTAATAGATCTCGATTCCAGCAATTGATCATGCAATTGACCTTGTAGACAGGTAGAGTTTTGTATTAGCTTTCCATTGATACCAAAATCCCCTTATTTGGAGCTCAATCCTAGTAGTTATTAACGTTTTAGTGCAACCCTAGCAATCACCTTGTTCCCGGCGTTCACCGGACGCGGCAGGGATGACCGGAGACGACCCAGAGATGGGCGGTCTTACGATAGACCGTCCAACTCCAGCCCATATTTTGACCAATTTTGACCCAAGCATGCCCTTATATAAACGGTTTTTCAAGAACCACTCATCCCAGGATGAACGGTTCCACAGGAACCACATATCTGGATGAAAGGTCCCTGACAGACCACATATCATTGAACGGCCCTGCACTGGCCGCACATCCCAGGGGATGGGCGGTTGGTACAGAGCCGCCCAAACCCTTGGGCGGCCCAGGGAGAACCGCCAATCTCCCTGTGTCACAGGGTGACCCCTGTTTGGCCCCTGAATGCCCAGTTATATGTGCGGTCCATATAGAACCGTTTATCCTTTCAGAGAGGGACTTAATACTTGTTCTAAGGCATTCATTTGCATGTCATTAATGATAATTAGTGAAATAGAAACTCATTTAATAACTAATTAAATATGCAACTAAATTTACGATTATTGCTTGTTATTCGTGCTTACGCGACTTACGCGAACTCGTTATCATCTTAAATTACTTTTCTTGGCATCTTGGGTTAATATATAACCAAATCCCTATTAAATTGGCTTGGCATTAGGATTAATATGACTGTTTAGCTTGCTGATTAGCTGCTGTAGTACAGTGGAACAACATGTTTAGCTTTCCGACTTTGCACGAGCCGATTGGCCGATTAGCGTACTAGTCTCGGTTCTACCCCGGAAACTCTATCCGGTGGTCTTACCGTCATCTTGGAACATCATTATAATCATGATTAGAATCTGTTTAACACCAGCATACCTTGTTTTATGAGTTTAAACCGCTGGGTTAAGTCTTGGATCAAATCGGACGACCCGAGGCATGCGCGGTTAGTATTTGACCGCATAACCTCTTCGGCGGCCCGATCGTGACCGCATATCTTTATACGGCCCAGTATGGACCGTATATCTTGTTCTTGGGCCTCACTGTCTTTTAGACATGAGCGGCCCATATTGCACCGTTCTTACCTTAGAGCGGCCCACTGTCAGCCGTTCTTTTCTTGACTTCACGGGCTGAGTTTCAGTCCAGTTCCTGTACGTACGGTCCTGTATGAACCGTATATACCCATCGAGCGGCTCCGTTACGACCGCACATATCTTGAAGATGAGTTTGACCGTGTTTTGTACTCTTGAATCTAAGGACAAGGTTAGTCCTTTAAATCTGAACTTATGGTAGAAATTCCTCTGATTAATTGGCCATTAAAATTGACTGAATGTCTGGACGGATGGGACGTTGGGCCCAGTAAATCAATGCCATCGCATCATAAGGGCCCGGTCTGGTCCTGGGGAGAGCGCCCGAAAGTTAGTGAGCCCATGGGATGTTAATGACAAGGTGGGGCATTGCACCGAAGTACGTGCTTGAGTGTTGGCGTCTATGACAAAAGTATCTTGTTACTTGTTACTTGTTACTTGATCATACTTGGTTAAATGTTTAAAATACTTGCTTGTTGGCCAATTCCTTACTACTATCTCTTGTTATATCTCTTGTTATATCTCCTGTTGTAAATTCTTGTATTTGTTATTCTTGTTAATCATTATCAATTATATATTTCTTGACCCTGCAAGATCTTGTTATTACCGTTGTTTCATTATATCATCATTACCTTTTCATTGCATTATCGTTTGTATCATGACATTTTGAAAATGTAATTAAACTATTAATCACTTATACATGTCTGTTATTTCCTACTGAGCGTTAGCTCATAGTTGTGTTTCCCCCCTTTCCAGGCTCTTCAGGTGACGCGCTTACCGACGGGGAAGGGCAGGAGTGATGTCTTAAGTGTTTCAGTTCTAGTGTGTTAGTAGTGTGTTTATTGTTAGTTGCGATTGGAGAGCATATAGTTTCAGTTATGTTGTTGAGTCTTAGTGATTGTTATTCCACGTTGTATTAAGTTGCCTTTGAGATTATTGTATCAGTTTGGTTGTTAAATGATCATTTAGTATTTCCTTTCCATAGCACTTGTGTATATTTAGATTAGTTCTCTCTCTTTCCTGCTTGCCTCTGACTGTACGTCCCGATATTTCCGCCTTGTTCGGGACGTGACAGTTTAGTTGGTATCAGAGCCTAGGTTTCACATTCCTAGGTTTTCTTAAGTTCTTAAGTTCTAGGTTTTCTAAGTTCTTGCATGCCATCCCAATAACCCGGTATATCAAAAGATGTTGTCCGAACGTTAGGCTACGCCTATCGGAAGGTCGCATACTTGTGCGAGTGGTCTTCGGACCGGTTATCTCCGCCAGGTACCGAGTTTTAGTTGTGTCTAGGTGTATTAGACCCCTAATCTTGTTAAAGTCTAGGACCTGACCTGGTGAGAATGGGTAGAAACTTGGGTTAAGTTCATTTCTTAATCATGTAATTAATTATCTTGAATTAACCTAAGTAATCTATTTCTCGTGTAGATGGCAGCTGATCACGCCGAATGGAGGAACCTGCAGTGCACGGTTCAAGGCCTTACCCAGGCCCTTCAGCAAGTGGCTCAGGCAGGAGCGGCACCACATGGCACCGGTGATCTATACCGGAACTTCCGCGGGATGAATCCGCCTAGATTCGCGGGTTCGACCGACCCCGACCAAGCCGAGCACTGGCTAGATGAGATGGGGAGAATATTTGAAGTTATGCAGTGCACCAACCAGGAGCGTGTCCTTCTCTCGACATTTCAATTGGAGCGTGATGCACGTACTTGGTGGGATTCTATCAAGGCGACTCTCGGTGATCATCAGGTTACGTGGGAAGAGTTCGAGGAATTTTTCAACGGCAAGTATTTTTCTGACCGAGTGCAAGAGAAGAAGGCGGCAGAGTTCGCGGCCTTGAAGCAACGAGGTTTGTTTGTGGCAGAGTATGAGGCTCAATTTGCACGGCTTTCTCGATATGCTACACACCTTATTTCCACCGAGAAAATGAAGGTGAAGCGTTTTCTCAATGGATTGAAGCTGCATTATATCAACCAACTGGCACCAATGGAGATTTCCACTTATTCTGAGATGGTGAGAAAGGCTCAAGTTCTAGAGGATACCATCAAAATGACGGAGAGAATCCGTGCAAGCGGTGCGAAGAAGGAACAACCTACGGGTTCCGGAAGTGTCAAACCCGGGTATACCAAGAAGAGGCATGTTAGTGGACCTAGTTCGTGGAGCGGGTCCGGATCGTGGAAGGGCAAGATGCGGAGGCATGAAGACAAGAAGCCTGGCCCTATTGTTCTGTTTAAGGGCGTGTGCAAGTATTGTGATCGTCCAGGTCACAAGGTGGAGGAATGCTGGCGCAAGCTGGGCGCCTGTTTGCGATGTGGAAGCAAAGAGCACCGTATCCCCAACTGTCCTTTGATAGCGGAGCAAGCAACACCGGCAAAACCGCAAATCTTCAAGAAACCGCAAGGGAAGCTCCAAGCTCTGTATGCAGAAGAAGCGGAAATAGCCGAAGATGGTGGACTCGTCGACGGTACTCTTATTATACTCGACAAGCCAGCATTTATTCTTTTTGATACTGGTGCAACACATTCCTTTATTTCTCGGAGTTTTGCTAAGTCATTAGCTATGGAACCGGTTATGATGGATACTCCGTTAGAGATTTCAACCCCTATTGGTACTAGATCGGCAATCCAGCATTTCTATCCTTCTAGTAAGGTTTTGATTGGTGAGCAGAACTTTCCAACTGATTTGATTTGCATGGACATGAAGGGTTATGACGTAATTCTAGGAGCAGATTGGTTGGCCAGATATGAGGCCAATGTTCATTATAGTTCTGGCTCGGTGTCTTTTACTAGGCACCCGAGGCTTTCTTTTGTGGGTGTTAAGCACCATAACTCTGTATCGCTTATTTCGGCTCTTCGAGCTGATAAGCTGATGAGGCAAGGATGTGAGGCTTTTCTAGCCTTTATCTATGCAACCCCTGAGTAGCAGATTGAGATCAAGGACATTCCTATTGTCCGAGATTTTTCTGATGTCTTTCCAGAGGAATTACCAGGACTTCCTCCTGAGCGGGAAGTTATCTTCTCTATTGACCTCTTTCCGGGCACATCTCCTATTTCCAAGGTTCCTTACCGCATGTCTCCTGCGGAACTGAGGGAGTTGAAGCAACAGTTGATGGAGTTACTCGAGAAGGGCTTTATTCGTCCTTGTACGTCTCCGTGGGGAGCCCCTGTATTGTTTGTTCGGAAGAAAGATGGTTCGATGAGATTATGCATCGATTATCGGTAGTTAAACCAGTTGACTGTCAAGAACAAGTATCCACTGCCGAGGATTGATGAGTTATTTGACCAGATAGCGGGAGCTCAATATTTCTCTAAGATCGATCTTCGATCTGGATATCACCAGTTGCGGATTAAGGAGGAGGATATCTATAAATCGGCTTTTCGCAGTAGGTATGGTCATTTTGAATTTGTCGTTATGCCTTTTGGTCTAACGAATGCTCCGGCAGCCTTCATGCAGTTGATGAACAATGTATTTCGGCCCTATCTTGATCAATGGGTCGTGGTATATATTGATGACATCTTGATCTATTCCAAGAGTGAAGTGGAGCATGCTGAACATCTGAGGATGGCATTACAATTATTGAGAGATCATCAACTTTATGCCAAGTTTAGTAAGTGTGAATTCTGGCTGCAAGAAGTGTCCTTTCTCGGACATATTATCACCCAGGAAGGTATTTCTGTGGATCCTTCGAAGGTTGAGGCAGTGAAGAATTGGGAGCAGCCTACCAGTGTGACGGAAGTTAGAAGTTTTCTTGGCCTGGCAGGTTATTATCGAAGGTTTATCCAGGATTTCTCTAAGATTGCGGTACCTATGACAAGATTAACCCGCAAGGAGAACAAGTTTGATTGGTCAGGCGATTGCCAGCAAAGCTTTCAGACTCTAAAGGATTGTTTGACTACTGCACCTATATTGGCTTTACCTTCTGGTGAAGGAGGATTTGTCGTTTATACTGATGCTTCAGGAATTGGCTTAGGCTGTGTACTCATGCAGCATGGGAAGGTGATTGCCTATTCTTCTAGGCAGTTGAGGAAGCACGAGGAGAATTATCCTATTCATGATTTGGAACTTGCAGCAGTCGTTTTTGCTTTGAAAATTTGGAGGCATTACCTGTATGGAGAATCTTTCACGGTATTTTCAGACCACAAGAGCTTGAAGTATTTATTCTCTCAGAAGGAACTCAATATGCGGCAGCGTAGATGGTTGGAGTATTTGAAGGACTTCGACTTTTCTATTGAGTATCATCTTGGCAAAGGCAATGTTGTGGAAGACGCATTGAGCCGGAGGCCAGTAGCTAGATTGGCAAGTCTCATGTTGCAAGAGTGGAAGTTACTGGAACAGTTATCTAGTCTGGATCTTAATATTGACAATGATCGGGTTTTGATTGCTCAGATTCAACTTAAACCTGAATTATTGATGGAGATCAAGTCCTTGCAAGATAATGATCTCGAGCTGGTACAGATCAAGGGAAGCTTGAGCAGCAGACCTGATTTCGGGTTGGCTGATGATGGTAGATTATTATTTAAAGGTAGAACTTGTGTACCTGATGAAGCTACAGTAAAGAACAAGATTCTTGTGGAAGCTCATAGATCCAGATACACCATTCATCCCGGAGGCACTAAGATGTACAGAGATTTAAAGCGATCCTTTTGGTGGATGAATATGAAGAGGGAAATTGCTGACTTCGTAAGTAAATGCTTGGTTTGCCAACAAGTTAAAGCTGAGCACTTCAGACCGGTAGGGAAATTGAAACCACTCGACATACCCCAATGGAAGTGGGAGAGTATTGGCATGGATTTCATTATGGGTTTGCCTAAAACTCGAGGTGGATTTGATGCAATTTGGGTGATTGTTGACCGATTGACAAAATCAGCTCATTTCTTATCCATTAAGTCTAAGTGGACAGTCGATGTATTGGCTACTTTGTATTTGAAGAAAGTGGTGAGATTACATGGTATTCCAGTGAATATAGTATCTGATCGAGACCCTAGATTCACTTCTCATTTCTGGAAGGGACTGCAAGAGTCTCTTGGTACTCGTCTGAATTTCAGTACTGTTTTTCATCAACAGACAGATGGATAGACGGAGAGAACCAATCAGATAGTGGAAGATATGCTGCGGGCATGTATGATTGACTTTGGTGGTACTTGGAATAAGCATTTGGCACTAATTGAATTCGCCTACAATAACAGCTATCAGTCTAGTATTCAGATGGCTCCATTTGAAGCCTTGTATGGGAGAAGCTGTCGATCCCCGTTGTGTTGGGATGAGGTAGGTGAGAAACAGTGGCTTGGACCGGATCTTGTCTCGGAATCTTCACAGAACATCCGTGTTATCCGAGACCGATTACAAGTAGCCCAGTCAAGACAGAAGAGTTATGCCGACAACAGGAGAAGAGCATTGTAATTTCAGGTTGGCGAGCATGTGTTCATAAAGGTCTCTCCGACGAGAGGGATCCGAAGATTTGGCATTCATGGCAAGCTGAGTCCGAGGTACATTGGTCCATTCGAGATTCTAGATAGAGTGGGAGAGGTGGCATACAGGTTGGCCTTACCGCCTTAATTGTCTGGCGTGCACAACGTCTTCCATATTTCTATGTTACGGAAGTATGTGTACGACCCCACCCATGTTATACAGCATGTGGATTTCGAGCTGAAGGAGGATTTGACCTATGAGGAAAGACCGATAAAGGTTCTGGACCGGAAGCAACAGCAACTCCGGAATCGTTCAATACCGATGGTCAAGATTCAGTGGAGTCGGCGTGGGACCGAAGAAGCCACGTGGGAGTCTGAAGAGACTATGCGGAAGCGGTATCCCGACTTATTCTAGGTGAGCGATCTCTTTCCCTACTCTCAGTCTTAGTGCAGTGAATTTGGAGGACCAAATTCCTTTAAGTAGGGGAGGGTGTAAGACCCCGAATTATTTTATTGGATTTAATATATTTATTTAGCTCTTGTTAATTAAGAATTAAATTTCTATTGATTTAATAATTGAATTTCGGATTTATTAATATTTAATTCCTTAGAAATAGAATAGTGATAATTTCGACCACCTGATAAAAATCCAGAAAAATGGTAAACAGATTAAGGTCAAGGTAGATAACAACTTTTCCTTCTGGCATTAGGCCATTGTAAATCCGTGGGAAGATCTATTTAGAGTTTAAATCCAAAAGTGCACACTTTTGACCCATACCTAACCCTTGGATTAAAACACGAAATTCGACCTCAATACTCAACCAAATGATCTGAAATCAGTGGCAAATGGAAGGCCACAATGTAAGGAACATTTACCCTCAATCAATTTGAGGTAAACCTAGCCCCAACACGTGCTGCCGACATAGTTTGGTCAAGTCAAAGATTTCGGCGCCGTTTCTAAACACGTAGCTTGCAGCAGCGAATACTCCCAACTCCGAAGGCTCCAGAAGCTCTATGAGCTATCAAAATGAAGCCCTACGAGTCTTCTTTCATTTGGCTGCTGTGGGGTTCACTGAAGTTTCAGATCTGGGGAGATCTAGCTCGAATTGTGGAGGTGGGTCAGCAGGCCGTTGGCTTCCCTTCATCCTTCTTTGATCCATCGATTGAGGTAGGAATTCTCAACCAAATTTTGATCATGAGTATAGAAAATTATTCCTCTCATCGAGCTCTATCCATTGGTGGCAAAAGCCCCAATTTTCATTAGGTATCCGTGGAGAAATCGAGCTTTTTGTGAGGTGCTGTCCAAGTGTTCTTCATCCTAGGGTTTGAGTTTTCTCTCTCCGATTTGAGGTAGGTGTAACAGACCAAACTCTAATTAATTTATATGATGTAATAAGCATGATATTAGCTTTCATTTCATGTAGAAAGCCCTAAGTTTCATGAAGCATACTTATGGAAATTCTGTTTATAGTAACATCATGTTTTAGACCTAGTTCGATGTGTTCATCCGAAGTGATTTATGATTTCAAAGTAATAATCTTAATCCTCATGAACCATATCTTATATGGTTGGATTCACCATCGAAGTAGCTTTCATTTGAGCCAAGAAGCCCCAAATTCCATTCTGTATGTAGAGAGAATTTAACGTTTTAGTCACAGCATGTCAGAATTAGGGTTTCATGCATTCTTGACTTAATAGATCTCGATTCCAGCAATTGATCATGCAATTGACCTTGTAGACAGGTAGAGTTTTGTATTAGCTTTCCATTGCAACCAAAATCCCCTTATTTGGAGCTCAATCCTAGTAGTTATTAACGTTTTAGTGCAACCCTAGCAATCACCTTGTTCCCGGCGTTCACCGGACGCGGCAGGGATGACCGGAGACGACCCAGAGATGGGCGGTCTTACGATAGACCGTCCAACTCCAGCCCATATTTTGACCAATTTTGACCCTAGCATGCCCTTATATAAACGGTTTTTCAAGAACCACTCATCCCAGGATGAACGGTTCCACAGGAACCACATATCTGGATGAAAGGTCCCAGACAGACCACATATCATTGAACGGCCCTGCACTGGCCGCACATCCCAGGGGATGGGTGGTTGGTACAGAGCCGCCCAAACCCTTGGGCGGCCCAGGAGGAACCGCCCAAACCCTTGGGCAGCCCAGGGAGAACCGCCCATCTCCCTGTGTCACAGGGTGACCCCTGTTCGGCCCCTGAATGCCCAGTTATATGTGCGGTCCATATAGAACCGTTTATCCTTTCAGAGAGGGACTTAATACTTGTTCTAAGGCATTCATTTGCATGTCATTAATGATAATTAGTGAAATATAAACTCATTTAATAACTAATTAAATATGTAACTAAATTTACGATTATTGCTTGTTATTCGTGCTTACGCGACTTACGCGAACTCGTTATCATCTTAAATTACTTTTCTTGGCATCTTGGGTTAATATATAACCAAATCCCTATTAAATTGGCTTGGCATTAGGATTAATATGACTGTTTAGCTTGCTGATTAGCTGCTGTAGTACAGTGGAACAGCATGTTTAACTTTCCGACTTTGCACGAGCCGATTGGCCGATTAGCGTACTAGTCTCAGTTCTACCCCGGAAACTCTATCTGGTGGTCTTACCGTCATCTTGGAACATCATTATAATCATGATTAGAATCTGTTTAACACCAGCATACCTTGTTTTATGAGTTTAAACCGTTGGGTTAAGTCTTGGATCAAATCGGACGACCCGAGGCATGCGCGGTTAGTATTTGACCGCATAACCTCTTCGGCGGCCCGATCGTGACCGCATATCTTTATACGGCCCAGTATGGACCGTATATCTTGTTCTTGGGCCTCACTATCTTTTAGACATGAGCGGCCCATATTGCACCGTTCTTACCTTAGAGCGGCCCACTGTCAGCCGTTCTTTTCTTGACTTCACGGGCTGAGTTTTAGTCCAGTTCCTGTACGTACGGTCCTGTATGAACCGTATATACCCATCGAGCGGCTCCGTTACGACCGCACATCTCTTGAAGATGAGTTTGACCGTGTTTTGTACTCTTGAATCCAAGGACAAGGTTAGTCCTTTAAATCTGAACTTATGGCAGAAATTCCTCTGATTAATTGGCCATTAAAATTGACTGAATGTCTGGACGGATGGGACGTTGGGCCCAGTAAATCAATGCCATCGCATCATAAGGGCCCGGTCTGGTCTTGGGGAGAGCGCCCGAAAGTTATTGAGCCCATGGGATGTTAATGACAAGGTGGGGCATTGCACCGAAGTACTTGCTTGAGTGTTGGCGTCTATGACAAAAGTATCTTGTTACTTGTTACTTGATCATACTTGGTTAAATGTTTAAAATACTTGCTTGTTGGCCAATTCCTTACTACTATCTCTTGTTATATCTCTTGTTATATCTCCTGTTGTAAATTCTTGTATTTGTTATTCTTGTTAATCATTATCAATTATATATTTCTTGACCCTGCAAGATCTTGTTATTACCGTTGTTTCATTATATCATCATTACCTTTTCATTGCATTATCGTTTGTATCATGACATTTTGAAAATATAATTAAACTGTTAATCACTTATACATGTCTGTTATTTCCTACTGAGCGTTAGCTCATAGTTGTGTTTCCCCCCTTTCCAGGCTCTTCAGGTGACGCGCTTACCGATGGGGAAGGGCAGGAGTGATGTCTTAAGTGTTTCAGTTCTAGTGTGTTAGTAGTGTGTTTATTGTTAGTTGCGATTGGAGAGCATATAGTTTCAGTTATGTTGTTGAGTCTTAGTGATTGTTATTCCACGTTGTATTAAGTTGCCTTTGAGATTATTGTATCAGTTTGGTTGTTAAATGATCATTTAATATTTCCTTTCCATAGCACTTGTGTATATTTAGATTAGTTCTCTCTCTTTCCTGCTTGCCTCTGACTGTACGTCCCGATATTTCCGCCTTGTTCGGGGCGTGACAGCATGGGCCAGGGCATCCCGAATCTCCGCCACCTGCCAAAGGCCACGTACCCCATAAGAGAACAGTGAAGGAAGAAGAGCAACTGGAAAGAAGTCGGGGTCAATCAAAGACTCACTCGAGTCGCGCGCTCGCGCTCGGCCTCCTCAGCCCGGGCCACCGCGTACGACAGCTGCTCCTGAAGGGCAGAAACCTCCGGAGGAGGGCCCCACGAACTGGAACCCACTCCACCAGCCATCCCGGCTGCCGCTGCCTGATGGGCCCGCTGAAAAATAGAGCAAACGACAGTCAGAGGCTAAGTATCAAAAATCCAGGTCACAAAAAAATGCATTGCATAGACTCACCAGGATCTCCAACTCCTGTCGGATGGCCACCAACTGTCGCCTGGCGTCTGCCAGCTCGGCCCGTAGGTCGGCAATCATGTTATCACGAGCATCCTACATTGCATATAAGTTAGTGTCACATGCATATACATATAGAAAAGGGAAACATTTTTCAGTTCACGCTTACCCCTGCCGCACCACCAAGGAAGAGAGGCTCCCCGTACGTGGCTCGATATCGTCTCAGGTAGTCAGTGCTGTCCGGTACATGGGACACCACTTGGACCCCGCCCTGCTGCCAGTCCTGGTACTGTGCAGGGAAGCGCGTGCGCCAGTCCACGATCTTTGCCTTCCCCTTGGTCTTCCGCCCGACGCGGACCGGCTCATCTACGTCGACCCACTCCTGGGCTAGCCCAAGCGTCCTCATGACCAGCCTGAGCCGCAGCGGCTCGATATCGTTTAGGCAATGGACCCACACGTCCCGCCCGAAACAAGGACGACCTGTTACAACCCAAGGCTGGCCAGATTCGACCATGCCTAGGTAGGGTCTCCACACCACCTGCATCGCCATGCATGCACCATATTAGTTGCCATTTTATTCAATTAAGTCACAAACACAAAAATCATACGCATCATACCATAGCCTCGGGGTACTCGCTCAGCTCTCGACGAAGCGACGCCAGCTGGTAGCCGTGGGGTGCCGCGACCATGACCGGCCTCCTCCGCCGCGCCAGAGGCACGGCTCTCCTGTTTCCCTGTCTGGCTCTTCCCATCGGGAAGTAGTAGTAGCTCCACACTTGCATCCGTCATACATCATTAGCATAGATAATTGCATAGTTAACTACGGTAAAATGCATAAATAAAATATTTACATGGAGAAAAGGTGCAAAGCCACTGACTGTCGTCTACCTCTCTGAAGTCTGGGAGAGATCGGGGATCAAATGGGCAAGCAGAGCCGCTCCCCACGCATAGTTCCCCACTCTGTCCAGGTCCGCCAGGATCCCAAGGAAGCGGCAGTAGATGCTGTCCCCCTTCGTCCCCATCAGAAGGCGGCCCAGGAAGAAGAAAAGGAACCTCCGGAGGTCTAGATCCACCAGCTCTCGCTCGCTCGGGTCCTGGGTGAAAGCTGCACGGGCGTCTCCCTCCAGTTGTGCCAGAAACTCCGCTCCAGTCTCGCTAGCCCGCTGGCGCGGGTCACGAAATCTGAGCACCTCCATAATCTCTACCTGGCCAACTACCCTGCTGTCTCTGTCAGTCGCACTCGTCTCTAGCCACAGCAGGTCCAAGGCACTCTCTCGGTAATCGGGGTAAGTGACCCCGCTGACTGCCTCTCCGTCAACTCGTAGCCCGGTGATCCGAGCTACGTCCTCCAGTGTCGGCACCATGTTCCCCCAGGGCATCAGGAACGCCCGGCTCGGCGCGTGCCACCGCTCCCTCAACGCCTGGATGAGAGGAAGGTCGAGCCGGAAGGGTTCGATCCTCAGGAAGGCTCCAAAACCCATGGTGTCCACCCACGCCCTCTGAAAGTCCGGCAGCCCACGGTACGCTGCCACCACCAGGGACCAGCTGATCCAGCTCTTCATCACGCCCTGCACACCACAAAACACACAAAAAAGAGGAACATCAGAATCATGAATGATAAATAACAAAGACTGCACATTCTTATTTTCTATTTATTTTCTCAAAAACAAAAAAAAAATTCTTTTTACAAGCGTCTAGTCCACTGGACGCTTTCTTATTTATTTATCTATTTTATATATAAATATGTATATAATATAAATAATTTTATAAGGAGGCGTCCACCCTCTTGGTTGCCTCCATATTTTGTTTTTCTTTTTTGGAATTGAATAAATAATTATAAAAAAATAAAAAATAAAAAAATAATAAATTTTTTTTGAAGGCGTCCACATAGGTGGACGCCTCCTTACATATATATATATATATATATATATATATATATATATATATATATATATATATATAAATATAAAATTACGTAATAAACCAAAAATAATAATAATAAAAATAAAACAAAACAAAAAAGAAAGGATGGAGGCGTCCTGGCCCCTGGACGCCTCCTTCCTTCACTCACCGGCCTTCTCCACACCGTCTCTCGCCCGCCTGTTTAGCCTAATAAACCAACAGAATGGAGGTCTAAGGGGCTTACTGGGTCGTGCTCATCCTCTCCTGCGTCGCCAGCGCCCGCAGGACCCTCCACGGCCAAGGGAGGTGCCTCCTCCTCCGCGACAACCTCTGCCTCCACGGTAGCCTGCTCTGCATGATCCCTCGACTTCCTCGGACGACGAGCAAGTCGTTTCCGCTTCTCCCCACCCTGGCTCGGGCCTCCTTGCTCCATTAGGAACTGAGAATGGGTCGGTCAAAGTAGAATGGGCCGTTGGAATGAACAGTGGAGGGGGTGAAGCCCCCCCTTTTATAGAAGAGGACCTTTTTTTGGGGCGTCCAGGCGCCTGGACGCCCCCATATTTTTTAAAAAAAAATCAAAAAAACTTTAGGGCGTCTAGGCGCCTGGACACGCCCATAAAATTTTTTTAAAAATAAAAAATATTCAAAAAATTGGGGCGTCCAGGCCCCTGGACACCCCCATAAAATTTTTTAAAAATAAAAAATATTCAAAAAAATTGGGGCGTCCAGGCCCCTGGACGCCCCCATAAAAAATTTTAAAAATAAAAAATATTCAAAAAATTGGGGCGTCTAGGCCCCTGGACGCCCCCATAAAAATTTTTTAAAATAAAAAATATTCAAAAAATTGGGGCGTCCAAGCCCCTAGACGCCCCATCATTTTTTTTAAAATAAAAAATATTCAAAAAAATGGAGCGTCCAGGCCCTTGGACGCCCCCATAAAATTTTTTTAAAATAAATATTCAAAAAATTGGAGCGTCCAGGCCCTTGGACGCCTCCATAAAAATTTTAAAAATAAAAAATATTCAAAAAAGTGGGGCCTCCATGCCCCTAGACGCCCCCATTTAAAAAAAAGTATATACATAAATAAATAAATAAATATATATATATATATATATATTTATATATATATATATATATGATCATAAATAAGAAAAAAAGGAGAAAAATAAAAATCATAAAAATGGTAACAAGGGGAACAATGATCCAAGATGTCAAATTCCAGATTTTATTCCATCAGAAAAACAGAGTGAGCTACATCAAGGGCTAAGGCGCTTTAGGCCTTAACTTCCCTAGTTCGGTTACGTAAGCCCTCCACAGCTCGCATTCTTCCCCTACATGCGCTAAGGACTTTCCCGCAACACTTGTCTTCCAGGGTGCTTTAATAGCCTTCGCTTCCTTCGCATCCGATTCCGTGCCCAACTCCCTCTTCTTCAAAGGGACAATGCCGGTCAGCTGTGGGAACGAGTGGCGTGGAATGCCGATCTGGAGGCAGCACCGATGTGCGTTATAAAGGACAAACTCAGTCGCGCCGATCAGTTGGAGTTCAACTTCGGGAGAAGACCTCATGAGGAGTTCAAGTGAGAGTAGACATGCCGGTGCACAAGTGAAGAAGCTTTGTGTCATGGTTCGAAAGTGAGACCGCCAGTCTTCACGTTTCTTCAGCCACGGAACACAGTTCGCCACGGTGCCACCGAAGCCTAACACATCGGCTATGTGATAAAGGGGGCTTTGTTGGAAGAGCTTCAAAACAGTCGGCATCCCCTCACGGTGGTCAAATTTTAAGTGCAAATCAATCCAGCAATTCAGAACAAGTGCGCAACCGAAAGGAGGCTTACCCATGCTCGAGGTAGTAAGGCCGCTGTAAAGGTAGGCAAGGACGGCGGGTCCTACCCTCTTTCCACTCCAAATCCCGTGGATGGCACTCAGTTGGTCCTCCTCCACTATGTTGTCGGTATAAGGGAACAAGAGAGCACTCGCCAGACAAATGGCGAACCCTTTCATAATTCCTTCCAAGTGGTCATCATCTGGTGACCCTCTCAGGGCATCCATAACCCATTCCGCGAGCCTTTGCAAATCAATTCCCTTTTGAGTGCGGACCTTTCTGGCTGCGTCGGGCGACATGAAGCTTCCAAGGACGCTCTTGGAAGTCCCCCTTGTCAGCATCCGCATAGCTTTTACCTTCCTGTCACTCTTGAATTTCTTCAATCCGAGCAGAAGTTCCACCTCCTCGAGGAGGATGGTCGCCTCGAAGGTCGGGAAGATGAAAGTGTGGGTCTGGGGATTCCAGATCTCCACTAGTGCGCCCGTAGCCACCCAGTCCATGCGAATCCTCTCATAGTGCTTGGCATGAATAAGGAGCCCCTGAAGATGCCACCTCGAGAGTATGGCCCTCATGCCAATGGAGATGTTGGAAGTCAACTTTGAGAGCCACGGCAGTTTGGAAAACTTCCTCGGGCCTGGGAAGAGTGGATACGGCTGGAAAGAAGAAAGGAAAGGAAAAGAAGTGAAAAGAGGGTTCACGCAGAGAATTTGAAATGAATCAACTTACCATATGCTACTGAATCGTCCCACTCAAATGACCCTCGAGGTCGAAAAGTCGCCTGATCTCACGGCTAGGCCTGCTCCTCTTCGTAACGCGGGAAGACTCTCCTTCCATCCTGAAATACCTAGATCCTCCTCTCCTTCTCCTCCTGAGCTTTCAAAACTCTCCTTGGTGCATTTGGATGAACTAGCCTAAGGGAGGTACTTATAGGAAATGAGAGGCGCTACAGGACGAACACGTCACATCGGTGGTCGGTCGTCAAGGTTTTGTATGGATCCCCTTGTACTGTGGTGTGATTCTGTTATAATTCTACTGCTTTCTGATGTATTTAATCTATGTTGATCTGTGCAGGTTTTACTAACGGACGTCTTTGTCCTATCTTGTGTACCGTCCTTCGGTGTTTGGTCCCCCCGTGTCATGCATCATATTATATGATACCTACGCTATTAGAATATGTCAAGGACCTTGTGACCCGAACGAATCTGGGATTTGAGTTCCCCTTCAACAAAAATGGTGATGATTCCGGAAGAATTTGGGTTGTACGGATAGGCCGTTAATTTATGGTAGCATGGGGATGACGGTTCCATTCAGTGAGTTGGTGCGTGGATAAACGGGCCCTAGCTCAGTATCAGCTCACCGGATCGGTATCCTGACCCATTCTTAACAAGTTGACAATATTATCCTTGGCTATTTTCTATTTTAGTTTGTTTTAAATTTTTCTTTAAACCCAGCATGCATTCATATAGGACTTTGAATTTATTACGGAAGATCATTCAAGTGATTCGATTGTGAAAGCCGTTTGTGCTTCAATTCTTATAAATATGAGATATTCCACTCCGAATGAAATACTGAGTTTCCTTGAAACGGCCCTACGTTGCTCTTCCAAAGGAGACCCTTGTTTGGATAGACCCTCAGATATTCCTTTACTTTTTACCTTGTTTGACCCACCTTGGCCGCAGCACTTCCACATTGGCTGGTAACCGCTCCCCAAAGGTGAATCCTGCAGGTTTATGACCCAGGTACTTCCACACCAAGAAGTTGGTCTCCTTTATTTTCGTGCCTGAGCGCACATCTCAACGTCCCTTATTTGATATCCGTTCAAGCAATCGTCAAAATTTGAAAGACCTTCTCCAAGGTCGCCTCATTGAAACTACAGGAAAGTTTCCAAATAGTAATGTCAAAAGCGTGTCTCATCACACCTTGGCATCAACTTATTAGTCCGTTCCCACTCCATTTTCACTCCACTTCGATTATGTGTCACTCCCTTGCAAAGGAGACGTCAAGGCGTGGCAGCTGTAGACACGCTATTCCTGACGTCTCCTGAGAAAATCTCATATTACTATACGACGCCCCGCAGCAGCTTTCGCATTTTGAATCACCTGAGTGCTTCCTATTCTTGAGTCTTCTTCCGCCTTTTCGGCATCTGGAAATCGTCTCGTTGCGGCATTCGGATAGCATCAACACCAATCGGACGCACCGGAAGGTTCCGAAACCAGGAAGAATGTCTGGCAGGCGGCTGCCGACGCCTTTTCAGGGGACCTGGGGGGGGTCTTCATGGAGGCGTCCAGGCCCCTGGACGCCTCCATCAAAACAAAATAATAAAAAATAAATAATATTAATAATGATAAAAAACAAAAACAAAAACAAAATAATAATTTCATGGAGGCGTCCACGCCTCTGGATGCTTCCATCAACTTGCCCACGGGGCCCCCCCGACCGCCAGTCGGTTTGTCGTGTGAGGAAAAATCCAAATTGTGAAGACGTCTTGCCAATCAGACGCGCCCACTCGTGAGTCACGGACGCCCATCAAAATCACGTGTGGTACCAAACCGCGTGCGACTTTCGGCGGGGGTTCGGTGGGCTTTTATGGAGGCGTCCAGTTGCCTGGACGCCTCCTTGAAAATATTCGAAATAAATAAATAAAATTAAAATAAAATATAATTTTTGCTCTGATGAAGGCGTCCAGGGTCCTGGACGCCTCCATCCTCCGGAGCCCTATAAATAGAGACCCCCCCTCAGTCTGAGAAGAGCTTCTAAGAGGTCCGACAGGCTGTCGGATCTCATTTCTAACCCGTGGGTCTTTTGCAGGGGGAGGTTCTGCCGGATTCTCGGGTGCCCGCACTCGCAGGAGGAAGGCCGTCTTCGTCCACCGTGCTTTCACGTCGTCCCTACGCTGTCGAAGCTCCGCCGGATCTCGCCATCGGCACATCCAATAAGCCAACTCTCTCCTTTTCTTCGTAGTTCTTTTACATTCATCATCTTCCATTCTTCGTCTCCCTCCATAAGGGAATCTTATACTTTTGCATAACTCCATTCATCATTACATTTCCCTCCTACTCGTGTCCGAGAGGGGTTTAAAACCACACCAACCAGGTGTGTGCCCTGCTACAATTTCATCACTTTCATTGCAAAGGATTGCTACTACACTGTCATTTTCTAATTCTATTTATTTACTGTCTGTTGTTTTGCAAGGGTAACTAAAGAAGGCCCTCTCCGTCGGCCGGCCGAAGGGGGAGGAAGAAGCAACCCGCCACTTCCTGCTAGTGAGGTAGGCGCGATCATTTCCTTATTTTGGGGTCTTTGGCCCCTGGCGATCACATCATATTCTCAAGGCCGCGGCGAGTCACTTCCCCAATGGCCGTTTAAATTCCCGTTCTTATATTCTCTTTATATTCTGTTATATTCTTATCTGCTCATATTCTCGAGGCCGCGGCGAGTCACTTCCCCAATGGCCGTTTAAAATCCCATTTCTTATATTCTCTTTATATTTTGTTATATTCTTATCTGCTCATATTCTCGAGGCCGCGGCGAGTCACTTCCCCAATGGCTGTTTAAATTCCCGTTCTTTATATTCTCCTTATATTCTGATATATTCTTATCCGCTCATATTCTCGAGGCCGCGACGAGTCACTTCCCCAATGGCCGTTTAAACTCCCGTTCTTTATATTCTCTTTATATCCTGTTATATTCTTATCTGCTCATATTCTCGAGGCCGCGGCGAGTCATTTCCCTCAATGGCCGTTTGAATTCTGTCCTTTCTCTTGTATATCTTGAATTGCTGCTATATCTGCTATACTCTCGAGGCTGCGGCGAGTCACTTCCCGCAATGACCATTTCAATTATTGCTATTTGATTTCTGCACCATTCCCGTCCCCCGGAGGCTGCGGTGAGTCATTTCCCGCTATGGCCGTTTAACCCCCATATCTTGTTATATTGCATTTGTCCTGCTCGCCCCGCCGGAGCAATCTCCCATGGTGGCCCCTTCTCTTTTCTCTTATTTCTGTGTTGCAGCAAACAAAACGAGCCCGCGCGCTCCGCATTTTCGTTTCTCAAATCGCGTGACGTCGCTCACAGCCGCCACATGACCAGTGAGGCACTACACATCCCTTACCCACTTCAGTCGCTTCATCTCTTGCACCGCTCAGATCTGGTCGGGGTTTGCTTCAATTCCATGCATGGTGAGTTACTAGAAAATTGAGGAACTTACCCGACCTGACTTCAAATGCGCATTTGTTCGGGTTGAGCTTCATGTTGTACTTCTAGAGAGTTGTGAATGTCTCTGACAGGTCCTCTAGGTGCTCGGCCGCGTGAAGACTCAGGACAAGCATATCGTCGATGTATGTCACGTCCCGAGCTTTTAATACAGCGGAAGATAATATCGGGAAACGTGAACAGCCGGTATGGTAAGTCTCTTGCAAGCAAGAATAACCAGAGCGCAATAACAATCACACAAAGTAATTGCTCAATAATTTACTCAAACCTTCACTTTTATTAATAATAAGAATGATTCAAGTACATCAACTATTCAACTTTCTTAAATCTATTTGACTCAAATAAAGAAAAAATTACATGAACTCGATCTAGACATTATTGACTTCCTAAGTCTTCTCTCAATCTTATGTGACTTTAATTCGCTCTCAGACCCATCACTTGAATAACTCGAATCCGAATCCGAAGTACTTGCATCTCCTGAAAAGATTTAAAAATAGGTAATGAGCACACTTGCCCAGTAGGTATCTTCGCATCAACATGAAGGTAATATTAAAGTGATTAGCATTTTGGGCTCTAGAGAATAAAGTAAAATCAGGCGAATGCGATAAATCACGTGAATAAACCAAAGTAACAAGACATGATCAAGTTAATATATGATTGAGCAAGCATGATCAAGCAAGAATGTAATTATGGCCTTTCATGAACAAGAAGGTAACAAGAATGTACTAGCAAGTCAAGCAAGAATGTACTCTTCACTTAGTAACAAGTACTTCATGAATTTCTGTGGATATTTTCACTTCACGAGCTGTGGATAATTTCACTTATTTATAAAGAAAGTACTCCCAGTGCAATGCGACGCTAGTAGCATCATACCCCATGGTTTATAATAGTATGTTTCCGACAATCAGCCAAGGGGACTAGCATAGAGCCCTTGAATACAATTAGTGCTCGAACCGCATCTTCAAGTATAAATCAAGCTACTTCCACGTATATAGCAATAAAGTTGGCCACACATGTAATAAGTTCAATAAGTGTTCAAGACTCAATGTCAATAATAAGAATGCACCAAATATAGATTTATGAGTTCAAGAAATGCATTAATAACTAAGTTGTCACGCCCCGAACAAGGCGGAAATATCGGGACGTACAGTTAGAGACACGCTGGCAAGAGAGAGAACTAATCTAAAATAATACACAAGTGCTACAAGATGGAAATACTAAATGATCATTAACAAACCACAACTGATACAATAACCTCAAGTTCAACTTAATACAACTGGAATAATCAATCACTAAAGCTCAATAACATGACTGAGACTAAATGCTCTCCAAAACACAACTAAAGTAAGATAACACACTACTAACACACTAGAACTGATACACTCAAGACATCACTCCTGCCCTTCCCCATCGGTAAGTGCGTCACCTGAACAGCCTGGAAAAGGGGGAAAACACAACTATGAGCTGACGCTCAGTAGGAAATAACAGACAGGTATAAGTGATTAACAGTTTAATTACATTTTAAAATGTCATGCTACAAATGATAAAACAATAAAAAGATAACGATGATATCACGAAACAAAATTCAAAGATCTTGCAAGGTCAAGAAATATAATGAATAGAATGGTAAGACAAGAATTTACTACAGGAGATAACGATAAAAAGTTGGCCATATCAAGACAATTCAAGTCATGTCAAGCACGTATGTAATTTCATTTCCACGTCTAAGTAATCAACAAGTAAAGTAACAACAAGTAGAGTATAGAACAGTGAAGAGTGGAAAGTGTAGAGAGTAGTGGACAGTCCTAGATTTAACACATGTCAAGTACTGGTGCCAAATGTCACACCTAGTCATTCACCTCCCCGGGGGTACACATAGTGTTCGGGCGCTCTTCACAGGACTAGACCGAGCCCTTAATTGTTTGCCAGGCATTGATTTCTTTGGATCAAAGATCCCACGAATCTAGACTTCCACAGTTTATGGCCAGAATTCCAAGGTTTAAACTAAGTAGCAATAACAACTTCAAGTAGGAAAGAGATTCATTTCCAGAATTTCAAGGTAAGTATAATCATCAAGGAGATCGAAACCAAGTCACAACAAGAGTTAATCGCGCTACGCTACTGTAAAACAGCAGCAATCAAACAAGCTAATCAACATATTAATCCTAATAACCAAGTTAAGATATCATGATTAACCATTATCATTTGTATTAGCCAAAGTGCCAACAAGCTAGAACAAGTTGTCGAGGTAAAGAACAAGCTCTTACAGCGGTCAAATAGAATGCATTATCAGGGGTTTTAGTTACACCATTAATCATTAATTATGTGAGTTTCTATTTAACCAATGTAAATGTTGTAAAGGAGATGGTAAACATCATGTTTTGTACTATGTTTGCAAGAAAGGACCAATGCAAAATTTGAAATCAAGGGGGGTACATGAATATGTCAATTGTTCTTCAAAAATATAATTTCAGTGGGTCTAAGTTAAATGGGTTGATTCCCCACTGATTCGGATCCATCTTCGGGTCGAAAAATGATGAAAACCGGGTTTCTGGTGTACGGGTCGACCCCTGGGGTCGACCCCTGAAAAACTGGGGTCTGGAAGCTGAATGGGTCGACCCCTGGGGTCGACCCCAGCAATTTCTGAAGATGGGTCGACCCCTGGAGTCGACCCCCACCATTTCCTTCAGATGGGTCGACCCCTGGGGTCGACCCCTACATTCCTGTGCAATGGGTCGACCCCTGGGGTCGACCCCTATGCAGGGAGCTGGATGGGTCGACCCTTGGGAGCGACCCCCATGCAGGAAAGGGTCGACCCCCATGCAGGAACAGGAGGGGACGACCCCTGGGGTTGACCCTCGGGCCTGCAGGGTTGCCCAGAAAATGGGTCGACCCCTGGGGTCGACACCTGCAAGAACAGCAACGAATGTTGCTTCCGGAAACCACATAAACTCATCCAAATGGGGTCCAATTGAGTTGAAATCAAAACCACATGATCTAGGAATATTAATAGACATTCTAGGGTCATAAAACTATAATTTTGAAACACGAATTGTTACAGAAATTGATTGAATCTCAACTTATATATGGTAATTTCATGAAAACCCTAGTTCCTGACCCACTTCTACTAAATCATTCAATTCTCTTAACATACACAACGGAATTTAGGGCTTTTGGTGTCAAAAGAAAGCTGACTCGATTATGAATCCAACCATGTATGGTATGCTACATTAAGATCAAGTTACATGGCTCAAAATTAGCCCGAAATCAAGCTCTGACTTAAAGGAACACTATATGAAACATGTTCTAGATATGCTCTTACAAAAATTCGAAATTCACGAGGCATGCTCAATGGAATTTGGGGCTTTCTACGTTAAATGAAAGATAATAACATGCCGATTACTTCATGTAAGTTAATTAGAGTTTGGTTGTTAGATCCTACCTCAAATCGGAGAGAGAAAACTCAAACCCTAGGATGAAGAACACTTGGACAGCACCTTAGAAAACCCGTGATAACTCACTCCACACCTGATGAAAATTGGGGCTTTCAGTCCCAATGGATAGATCTCGATGAGATGCACAACTTGCTATACTCATGATCAAGATTTGGTTGAGAATTCCTACCTCAATCGATGGATCAAAGAAGGATGAAGGGAAGCCAACGACCTGCTGACCCACCTCCACAAATCGAGCTAGATTTCCCCAGATCTGAAACTTCAGTGAACCCCACCGCAGCCAAATGAAAGAAGACTCGTAGGGCTTCATTTTAATAGCTCATAGAGCTTCTGGAGCCTTCGGAGTTGGGAGTATTCGCTGCTGCAAGCTACGTGTTTAGAAACGGCGCCGAAATCTTTGACTTGACCAAACTATGTCGGCAGTACGTTTTGGGGCTAGGTTTACCTCAAATTGATTGAGGGTAAATATTCCTTACATTGTGGCCTTCCATTTGCCCCTGATTTCAGATCATTTGGTTGAGTATTCAGGTCGAATTTCGTGTTTTAATCTAAGGGTTAGGTATGGGTCAAAAGTGTGCACTTTTAGGTTTAAACTCTAAATAGATCTTACCATGGATTTACAATGGCTTAATGCCAGAAGGAAAAGTTGTTATCTACCTCGACCTTAACATATTTACTATTTTTACAGATTTTTCTAAGGTAGTCGAATTTTCACTCATACTATTTCTAACGAATTAAATATTAATAAATCCAAAATTCAATTATTAATTCAATAAAATTCTATTCTCAATTAATAAAAGCTAAATAAGAAATATTGGGCTCAATTAAATAATTTGGGGTCTTACACCCTCCCCTACTTAAAGGAATTTGGTCCTCCAAATTCACTGCACTAAAACTGAGAGTAGAAAAAGATCGCTCACCTAGAATAGATCGGGATACCGCTTTCGCATAGTCTCTTCAGACTCCCATGTAGCTTCTTCGGTCCCACGCCGACTCCATTGAATCTTGACCATCGGTATCGAACGATTCCGGAGTTGCTGTTGCTTCCGGTCCAGAATCTTGACAGGTCTTTCCTCATAGGTCAAATCTTCCTTCAGTTCAAAATCCACTTGCTGAATGATATGAGTGGGATCGTACACATATTTCCGCAACATAGACACATGGAAAATATTATGTACGCCAGACAAATGCGGTGGTAAAGCCAGTCTGTATGCCACCTCTCCCACTCTATCTAGAATCTCAAATGGACCAATGTACCTCGGACTCAGCTTGCCATGAATGCCAAATCTTCGGATCCCTCTCGTCGGAGAGACCTTTAAGAACACATGCTCACCAACCTGAAATTCCAATGCTCTTCTCCTGTTGTCAGTATAACTCTTCTGTCTTGACTGGGCTACTTGTAACCGGTCTCGGATAACACGGATGTTCTGTGATGATTCCGAAACAAGATCTGGTCCAAGCCACTGTTTCTCACCTACCTCGTCCCAACACAACGGGGAACGACAACTTCTACCATATAGTGCTTCAAAAGGAGCCATCTGAATACTAGACTGATAGCAGTTATTGTAGGCGAATTCAATTAATGCCAAATGCTCACTCCAATTACCACCGAAATCAATCATGCAAGCTCGCAGCATATCTTCCACTATCTGATTGGTTCTTTCAGTCTGTCCATCTGTCTGTGGATGAAAAGCAGTACTAAAATTCAGACGAGTACCCAAAGACTCTTGCAGTCCCCTCCAGAAATGTGAAGTAAATCTGGGGTCGCTATCAGATATTATATTCACTGGAATACCATGCAATCTCACCACTTCCTTTATATACAAAGCAGCCAATACATCAATCGTCCACTTGGACTTAATTGGTAAGAAATGAGCCGACTTTGTCAATCGATCGATAATCACCCATATCGCATCAAATCCACCACGAGTCCTAGGTAGACCCATAATGAAATCCTTGCCAATGCTTTTCCACTTCCATTGGGGTATGTCGAGTGGTTTCAATTTTCCTGCTGGTCTGAAATGTTCAGCCTTAACTTGCTGACATACCAAACATCTACTCACAAAATCTGCAACTTCTCTTTTCATATTCGGCCACCAAAAGGACCTTTTCAAATCTCGGTACATCTTAGTGCCTCCAGGATGAATGGTATATCCGGATCTATGAGCTTCCTCAAGAATTTTGTTCTTTATTGTAGCCTCATCCGGAACACAAGTTCTGCCTTTAAATAATAATCTACCATCATCGGCCAACATAAAGTCAGGTCTGCTGCTCAAGCTTCCCTTGATCTCTACCAACTCGGGATCATTATCTTGCAAGGACTTGATCTCTATCAATAATTCAGGTTTAAGTTGAATCTGAGCAATCAAGACCCGATCATTGTCGATATTAAGATCCAGACTAGATAATTGTTCCAACAATCTCCATTCTTGTAACATGAGACTTGACAATCTAGCTACCGGCTTCTGGCTTAATGCATCTGCCACAACATTACCTTTGCCAGGATGATACTCAATCGAGAAGTCGAAGTCTTTCAAGTACTCCAACCATCTCCGCTGCCTCATGTTGAGTTCCTTCTGAGAAAATAAATACTTCAAACTCTTATGATCTGAAAACACTATGAAGGTTTCTCCAAATAAGTAATGCCTCCATATCTTCAAAGCAAACACGACTGCAGCAAGTTCCAAATCATGAATAGGATAATTATCTTCGTGCTTCCTCAACTGCCTAGAGGAATAGGCAATCACCTTCCCATGCTGCATGAGTACACAGCCTAAGCCAATACCTGAAGCATCAGTATGAACAACAAATCCTCCTTCACCAGAAGGTAAAGCCAAAACAGGTGCAGTAGTCAAACACTCCTTCAGAGTCTGAAAGCTTCGTTGACAATCATCTGACCAATCAAACTTATTTTCCTTGCGGGTTAATCTTGTCATAGGTACCGCAATCTTAGAGAAATCTTGAATAAATCTTCGATAATAACCTGCCAGGCCTAGAAAACTTCTAACTTCTGTCACACTGATAGGTTGTTCCCAATTCTTCACTGCCTCGACCTTCGAAGGATCAACAGAAATACCGTTCTTCGTAATGATATGTCCTAGAAAGGACACCTCTTGCAACCAGAATTCACACTTACTGAACTTAGCATATAGTTGATGATCTCTCAACAGTTGCAATGCCATTCTCAGATGCTCAGCATGCTCCTCCTCATTCTTAGAATAAATCAGGATGTCATCAATAAAGACCACGACCCATTGATCAAGATAGGGTCGAAATGCATTGTTCATCAACTGCATGAAAGCTGCTGGAGCATTCGTTAGACCAAAAGGCATAACGACAAATTCAAAATGACCATACCTGCTGCGGAAAGCTAATTTATAGATATCCTCCTCCTTAATCCGTAACTGGTGATATCCAGATCGAAGATCGATCTTAGAGAAATATTGAGCTCCCGCTATCTGGTCAAATAACTCGTCAATCCTCGGCAAGGGATATTTATTCTTGACAGTTTGCTGGTTTATTTGCCGATAATCAATGCACAACCTCATCAAACCATCTTTCTTCCTGACGAATAACACAGGGGCTCCCCACGGAGAAGTACTAGGATGAATAAAACCCTTCTCAAGTAATTCCATCAGTTGCTGCTTCAGTTCCCTCAGTTCCGCAGGAGACATACGATAAGGAGCCTTAGAAATAGGAGATGTGCCAGGAATAAGATCAATAGAAAAGATAACTTCCCGCTCAGGCGGAAGTCCTGGTAGTTCTTCTGGAAAGACATCAGGAAAATCTCGGACAACAGGAATGTCCTTGATCTCAATCTGCTGCTCAGGGGTTGCACAAACAAAGGCTAGAAAAGCCACATCCACGTCTCATCAGCTTATCAGCTCGGAGAGCCGAAATAAGTGACATCGAGTTGTGATGCTTAACACCCACAAAAGAAAGTCTCGGGTGCCTAGTAAAAGACACGGAGCTAGAACTGCAGTGAACGCTAACCTCATATCGAGCCAACCAATCTGCTCCTAGGATTACATCATAATCCTTCATATCCATGCAGACTAAATCAGCTGGAAAGTTCTGCTCACCAATCATAACCTTACTAGAAGGATAGAAATACTGGATTGTTGATCTAGTGCCAATAGGGGTTGAAATCTCTAACGGAGTATTCATCAAAACAGGTTCCACAGCTAATGACTTAGCAAATCTCCGTGAAATAAAAGAATGTGTTGCACCAGTATCAAAGAGAGCAAATGCGGGCTTATCGATTATAGTAAGGGTACCTTCGACGAGTCCGCCATCATCAGAAATCCCAGTTTCATCTGCATGTAAAGCTTGAAGCTTGCCTTGTGGTTTCTTGAAGACTAGAGGTTTTGTCGGTGTAGCTTGCTCCGATATGAGAGGACAATTGGGGATACGGTGCTCCTTCCTTCCACATCGCAAACAGGCGCCTAGCTTGCGCCAGCACTCCTCTATCTTGTGACCCGGACGATCACAATAGTTGCACACGCCCTTGAATGGAACAATAGGGCCAGGCTTCTTATCTTCATGCCTCGACATCTTGCCCTTCCACGATCCGGACCCGCTCTACGAACCAGGTCCACTAACAGGCCTCTTCTTGGTATACCCGGGTTTGACACTCCCGGAACCCGTAGGTAATTCTTTCTTGGTGCCTTTCCCACGGATTCTCTCCGTCATTTCAAGAGTATCCTCCAGAACTTGCGCTTTCCGTACCACCTCGGAATACGTGAAAATCTCCATCGGTGCCAATTGGTTGATATAATGAAGCTTCAATCCATTGAGAAAGCGCTTCGCCTTCATCTTCTCGGTGGAAATGAGATGAGTAGCATAACGAGAAAGCCGTGCAAATTGAGCCTCATACTCTGCCACGGACAAACCTCGCTGTTTCAAGGCCGCGAACTCTGCCGCTTTCTTCTCTTGCACTCTATCAGAAAAATACTTGCTGTTGAAGAATTCTTCGAACTCTTCCCACATAACTTGCCGATCACTGAGAGTTGCCTTGATAGAATCCCACCAAGTACGTGCATCATGTTCTAGTTGAAATGTGGACAAAAGGACACGCTCCTGGTTGGTGCATTGCATAACTTCAAAGATTCTCCCCATCTCATCTAGCCAGTGCTCGGCTTGGTCGGGGTCAGTCGAACCCGCGAATCTAGGCGGATTCATTACGCGGAAGTTCCGGTATAGATCACCGGTGCCATGCTGTGCCGCTCCTGCTTGAGCTACTTGCTGAAGAGCCTGAGTAAGGCCTTGAACCGTACGCTGCAGGTTCCTCCATTCAGCACGATCAGCTGCCATCTACACGAGAAATAGATTACTTAGGCCCAAAAAGATAGATAAAGCACGATTAAGGAACGAACTTAACCCAAGTTTCTACCCATTCTTACCAGGTCAGATCCTAGACTTTCACGAGGTTAGAGGTCTAATACACCTAGACACGACCAAAAACTCGGTACCTGGCGGAGCTAATCGGTCCGGAGACCACTCGCGCAAGTATGCAACCTTCCCGATAGGCGTAGCCTAACGTTCGGACAACACCTTTTGATATACCGATTATTGGGATGCAATGCAAGAAAACCTAAAACTTAGGGAACCTAGGAATGTGAAACCTAGGGCTCTGATACCAACTAAACTGTCACGCCCCGAACAAGGCGGAAATATCGGGACGTACAGTTAGAGACACGCTGGCAAGAGAGAGAACTAATCTAAAATAATACACAAGTGCTACAAGATGGAAATACTAAATGATCATTAACAAACCACAACTGATACAATAACCTCAAGTTCAACTTAATACAACTGGAATAATCAATCACTAAAGCTCAATAACATGACTGAGACTAAATGCTCTCCAAAACACAACTAAAGTAAGATAACACACTACTAACACACTAGAGCTGATACACTCAAGACATCACTCCTGCCCTTCCCCATCGGTAAGTGCGTCACCTGAACAGCCTGGAAAAGGGGGAAAACACAACTATGAGCTGACGCTCAGTAGGAAATAACAGACAGGT
Organism: Amorphophallus konjac; assembly: GCA_022559845.1. Lineage (NCBI taxonomy): Eukaryota > Viridiplantae > Streptophyta > Magnoliopsida > Alismatales > Araceae > Amorphophallus > Amorphophallus konjac. Next base: position 264,791,824 of record CM040121.1, read on the forward strand.
ATAAGTGATTAACAGTTTAATTACATTTTAAAATGTCATGCTACAAATGATAAAACAATAAAAAGATAACGATGATATCATGAAACAAAATTCAAAGATCTTGCAAGGTCAAGAAATATAATGAATAGAATGGTAAGACAAGAATTTACTACAGGAGATAACGATAAAAAGTTGGCCATATCAAGACAATTCAAGTCATGTCAAGCACGTATGTAATTTCATTTCCACGTCCAAGTAATCAACAAGTAAAGTAACAACAAGTAGAGTATAGAACAGTGAAGAGTGAAAAGTGTAGAGAGTAGTGGACAGTCCTAGATTTAACACATGTCAAGTACTGGTGCCAAATGCCACACCTAGTCATTCACCTCCCCGGGGGTACACGTAGTGTTCGGGCGCTCTTCCCAGGACTAGACCGAGCCCTTAATTGTTTGCCAAGCATTGATTTCTTTGGATCAAAGATCCCACGAATCTAGACTTCCACAGTTTATGGCCAGAATTCCAAGGTTTAAACTAAGTAGCAATAACAACTTCAAGTAGGAAAGAGATTCATTTCCAGAATTTCAAGGTAAGTATAATCATCAAGGAGATCGAAACCAAGTCACAACAAGAGTTAATCGTGCTGCGCTACTGTAAAACAGCAGCAATCAAACAAGCTAATCAACATATTAATCCTAATCACCAAGTTAAGATATCATGATTAACCATTATCATTTGTATTAGCCAAAGTGCCAACAAGCTAGAACAAGTTGTCAAGGTAAAGAACAAGCTCTCACAGCGGTGAAATAGAATACATTATCAGGGGTTTTAGTTACACCATTAATCATTAATTATGTGAGTTTCTATTTAACCAATGTAAGTGTTGTAATGGAGATGGTAAACATCGTGTTTTGTACTATGTTTGCAAGAAAGGACCAATGCAAAATTTGAAATCAAGGGGGGTACATGAATAGGTCAATTGTTCTTCAAAAATATAATTTCAGTGGGTCTAAGTTAAATGGGTTGATTCCCCACTGATTCGGATCCATCTTCGGGTCGAAAAATGATGAAAACTGGGTTTCTGGTGTACGGGTTGACCCCTGGGGTCGACCCCTGAAAAACTGGGGTTTGGAAGCTGAATGGGTCAACCCCTGGGGTCGACCCCAGCAATTTCTGAAGATGGGTCGACCCCTGGGGTCGACCCCCACCATTTCCTTCAGATGGGTCGACCCCTGGGGTCGACCCCTACATTCCTGTGCAATGGGTCGACCCCTGGGGTCGACCCCTATGCAGGGAGCTGGATGGGTCGACCCTTGGGGTCGACCCCCATGCAGGAACAGGAGGGGACGACCCCTGGGGTCGACCCTCGGGCCTGCAGGGTTGCCCAGAAAACGGGTCGACCCCTGGGGTCGACCCCTGCAAGAACATCAACGAATGTTGCTTCCGGAAACCACATAAACTCATCCAAATGGGGTCCAATTGAGTTGAAATCAAAACCACATGATCTAGGAATATTAATAGACATTCTAGGGTCATAAAACTATAATTTTGAAACACGAATTGTTACAGAAATTGATTGAATCTCAACTTATATATGGTAATTTCATGAAAACCCTAGTTCCTGACCCACTTCTACTAAATCATGCAATTCTCTTAACATACACAACGGAATTTAGGGCTTTTGGTGTCAAAAGAAAGCTGACTCGATTATGAATCCAACCATGTATGGTATGCTACATGAAGATCAAGTTACAGGGCTCAAAATTAGCCCGAAATCAAGCTCTGACTTAAAGGAACACTATATGAAACATGTTCTAGATATGCTCTTACAAAAATTCGAAATTCACGAGGCATGCTCAATGGAATTTGGGGCTTTCTACGTTAAATGAAAGATAATAACATGTCGATTACTTCATGTAAGTTAATTAGAGTTTGGTTGTTAGATCCTACCTCAAATCGGAGAGAGAAAACTCAAACCCTAGGATGAAGAACACTTGGACAGCACCTTAGAAAACCCGTGATAACTCACTCCACACCTGATGAAAATTGGGGCTCTCAGTCCCAATGGATAGATCTCGACGAGATGCACAACTTGCTATACTCATGATCAAGATTTGGTTGAGAATTCCTACCTCAATCGATGGATCAAAGAAGGATGAAGGGAAGCCAACGACCTGCTGACCCACCTCCACAAATCGAGCTAGATCTCCCCAGATCTGAAACGTCAGTGAACCCCACAGTAGCCAAATGAAAGAAGACTCGTAGGGCTTCATTTTGATAGCTCATAGAGCTTCTGGAGCCTTCGGAGTTGGGAGTATTCGCTGCTGCAAGCTACGTGTTTAGAAACGGCGCCGAAATCTTTGACTTGACCAAACTATGTCGGCAGCACGTTTTGGGGCTAGGTTTACCTCAAATTGATTGAGGGTAAATGTTCCTTACATTGTGGCCTTCCATTTTCCCCTGATTTCAGATCATTTGGTTGAGTATTCAGGTCGAATTTCGTGTTTTAATCTAAGGGTTAGGTATGGGTCAAAAGTGTGCACTTTTGGGTTTAAACTCTAAATAGATCTTACCACGGATTTACAATGGCTTAATGCCAGAAGGAAAAGTTGTTATCTACCTCGACCTTAACATATTTACTATTTTTACAGATTTTTCTAAGATAGTTGAATTTTCACTCATACTATTTCTAACGAATTAAATATTAATAAATCCAAAATTCAATTATTAATTCAATAAAATTCTATTCTCAATTAATAAAAGCTAAATAAGAAATATTGGGCTCAATTAAATAATTTGGGGTCTTACAAAGTTATGCTATGGATAAAATTTGACAGTATAACGGTACATTCTTTATCTTTCATACTTTATCTTAGATGTCTTTGAATAAGGTTACAAGTCCTAGACTATCATTAGTCAATCTAGGATCATAGTAATATTAACCCTTGGGTCAAACCTTGGGTCAATAGCATTCAGGAAACTTAGCGGTCTATAACTGGTCCATTATATTGATATGGCGGTCTGATATTGGGCCGCTAGAGTGGGCTGAATCTAGAAAGAAATCAGTTTGGACTCAGAGAACTTGGCGGTCAGATACTGGACCGTTAATGGGCCTTAGCGGTCGAGTATTGAACCGTTACAGGACAGAATTCAGAAAACATCGGTAGTGCTTTCTAGACAATTTGGGATTTAATGGTAAAACCAACTCGGCGTCCTAGTAGGAATCCCAGGCTCGCGGAGAATTACGGGGGCCTTGAAACAAGATTTTCTAATCCATTGGAAGGAATATCTAAAGGAGAGGTTATCAAGTTCAAGATTATATTCCTATAGTGCAAAAGTGTAACTAATGGTCATATACCCGAATATATGCTATGTACTTATAGAAATGACTCTGAGATAAGAAGAGAATCTGTAACAATGATGAACCAATCATTGAACCACGTTTATTATCACCCTTGAAAGATGTATTTAATACAAAGTATAAGTTTAGGCATGAAATTAGCATAAGCTTTAAAATAATCCCAAGTATGATAAAGAACATGCGATCACTGTCATGAATCAGTAATTAAGAATTCAGAGTAGTAAATAACATTAAAACAGGTTAGAACATAGTTAACTAGGCTTACTTATAAGTTAAATGGACTGTTCTTGATTCTATCTCGGGTTGACAGAAAATAGAACATTGGCGGTCTATATTAGAACCGTTATAGTAAGTTGGCGGTTTATCGTAAGGTCGCTAGAGGGACTTTAACGGTCTATCTATGGTCCGTCGGAGATTTCATAAAAATCAAGTTTACAGAGTGTCTAGCGGTTTATCGTAGGGCCGCTACACAAGGTTTGCGGTCAAAGACTAGGCCGCTAGAGAACGTCTGATAGTAAAACTAAAATAAGAAGAACTATGTCTAAAACACATCATGTCTGGAAATCAACATGTATAAACTTCCCTATCATGATAGAATGAAGGTTAAGCTAACAATGAGCATAAGATTCATGTATTATGACAAAGAGGATTATCTTAGTTCATTAGGGCTAAGAAAGATGCATGGATGTATAGATCCTATTAAAACATAAAATTCTCCGTACATAATACATGAAATCAAGTGCAATAAGGGGGCTTTTAATCCTAACATGATAATTTAGCCGTTCATGAGATGACTTACCTCTATTAAGGCTTTTAGGCTTTGAATTTGATGTTGGAACCCGACCCTTAAGACTGCACTTCCTATTGTAAATCAGTAACTTCACGTCCTAATATCTCTTGATTCACTTGCCCTAATGACGTGAAACTTGGAGGGTAATAAGTAGATACTAAGGGGAACAAAATGTTCTTATGGCATTAATGTTAATTACCTCGATTTGGTTCTCTAATCCCTTGATCTTCATCGGACTTTCGCTCAGTTTCCTGGGTCGCTAATGTGGAACCAGTAACTTTGCAGGCTTCTTTCTCCTTGTGTGCTTGATCTCCTAGAACGAAAGTTTGAGGGATGTTAGTCCTATGTATTGGGAATAAAAACTTCTAATGAACTTGCCCCAAATAATATCTCCTTACCTTGATTCCACGCGAGCCAAATGTAAGAGTCGCGCAGGTCAAAACTAGGTCCTATTTGTAGGGTTTTAGCTAGGGTTGAGGATTAGAACAATCCTAGAGTTCTTATTAAACCTTAAATTGACTTTTGAGAGTCCTTAAGATGTTTACTAGCCTTCCTATCTCGATCCCTAGGTGATAGAACCTTAAAAATTTAATCTTTTTTCTCTTTCTTCCACTCACGGAACTCACAGAGTGTAGCGGTCTAGGACTAGTCCGTCACAAGTCTTTTAGCGATTTTACGATAGACCGCCAAGGTCATTGGGCGTCGAATTTGAATTGATTCAAACTCTTTTACTTCATTATCCACTTAAGTATCTTATTAAAGGGTATTTATCCTTATATTCCGTGAATAAGCTAGTTAATCTTCTAGAATATGGGCCAAACTTCATGGGCTTGATCCTTTAAACCTTTTGGGCTTTATTCAAATAGGCTAGGTTAATTGTTCATCATACTTGGGCCTTAATAATGACTTATTTAACACAATATTCATTTATTAATCCATATTGATCTTTAAAAATTCTCAGAGAATATTTAATAATTTAGAAATATTTTATAAAATTTTCGGATCATTACACCCTCCCCCACTTAAGAGAATTTGGTCTCCAAATTAAATATATGGATTTTATGGAGAGTGTACTTACAATTAAATAACTCTGAATATTTCTTGCGCATAGCTTCCTACGTCTCCCATGTTTCTCCTGACTTTGTCCACTGGATCTTGACCACATGAATAGTCTTGTTCCGAAGTTGACGTACCTCTCGTTTAAGGATCCTGATTGGCTTTTGCTCATATGCCAAATCCTTCCTAATCTCCAGATTGTCGTAGGTGATGACATGGAAAGGATCATAAACATATTTCTTCAACATTGAGACATGAAATACGTCAGGAACTCTTACTAGTTGTGGAGGCAAAGCCAATCGATAAGCCACTTCACCGACCCTTTCTAGAATTTCAAATGGGCCAATAAATCTTGGGGTAAGCTTACCTTTAATGCCAAATCTTCGAATACCACGACCTGGAGAAACTTTAAGATACACATGATCTCCCACTTGAAATTCTAAGTCACGTCTTCGATTATCAGTATAACATTTCTGCCGGTCTTGTGCCGTCTCGAGTCTTTCTTGAATAAGCTTTATCTTTTCAATAGTATCCCTGATAATATCGGGGCCTAGAAATTATCTTTCCCCTACTTCATTCCAGCATATCGACAACCGACAGCTTCATTCATACAGAGCTTCAAATGGTGCCATCTGTATACTGGCTTGGTAGCTATTATTATATGCAAATTCTACTAGGGGCAAGTGATCATGCCAACTTCCTCTAAAGTCAATAGCACAAGCCCTGAGCATATCTTCCACCACTTGATTTGTCCTTTCAGTTTGACCATTAGTTTGTGGATGGAATGCCGTGCTAAAGTTCAGTCGGGTCCCAAAAGAATGTTGTAAACCCTTCCAGAACTATGATGTGAATCGAGGATCTCTATCTGATACAATAGTGATAGGGACACCATGTAATTTGATGATTTCCCTTATGTATAACGCTGCTAGAATATCCACAGACCATCGACTTTTTATTGGCAAAAAATGTGCAGACTTAGTCAATCGGTCTATGATTACCCATATACCATCGTATCCACCTCTTGTTTTAGGTAAACCCATAATGAAATCCATCCCTATACCATCCCATTTCCATTCGGGAATATTCAAGGGGTGTAATTTACCTGCGAGTCTTAAATGTTCTGCCTTTACTTGTTGACAAGTGAGACAGCGAGACACGAAATCTGCTATTTCTCTTTTCATGTTAGGCCACCAGAAATTCCTTTTAAAATCTTGAAACATTTTAGTACCACCAGGATGAATGGTGTACTTGGAATTATGAGCTTCTTCAAGGATCATGTCACGCCCCGAGCCTTTATTACAGCGAAAGACTCACTCGGGAAGCGCGAACAGCCGGCATGGTAAGTCTCTTGCAAGCAAGAATAATCAGAGCGTGAAACAATCACACACATAAATGCAATTGCACAGAATTTAATCAAACTCCAACTTTATTTCATAAATGATCAATATTCATAATACACAACTTCAACTTCTCCATCTATTGACTCAAGAAATAGGAAAATTACATTGACTCAATCTAGACAATTTAGACTTTTTATGTCTTCACTCTTGTCACAATAACATTCAATCACTCTCGGACCTACTACTTGAATCACCTAAATCCGAATTCGAACTATTTCCATCTCCTGAAAAACATTGGAAATAGGTAATGAGCACACTTGCCCAGTAGGTATCTTCGCATCAACATGAAGGCACTATTAAAGTAATTAACAATTTAGCTCTAAAGAATAATGTAAAATCATGCGAATGCAAATCGATCACGCGATTAAACCAAAGTAACAAGATAATCATGTAAGATAGAATGATCAAGAATGAACTAGCAAGAATATAACAAGAACATGATATTGGCCTTCCATGAACAAGAATGTAACAAGATTGTACTAGCAAGCCACATATTCATCACACTAGTCTCTTTTGAGTACATAGTTCGTGAATTTCTGTGGAATATCAAGCAAGAATGTCATGTCGTGCCGTGGATCTTCACTTATTTATAGAAATAATACTCCCAGCGCAACGCGACGCCAGTAGCATCATATCCCATGGTTTATAAAATAGTATGTTTCCGGCAATCAGCCGAGGGGACTAGCATAGAGTCCTTGAACACAATCAGTGCTCGATCGCATCTTCAGTTATAAATTAAGCTACTTCCACGCATGTAACAGTAAAGTATGGCCAAGAATGTAATAAGTTCAATAATTCCATGATAACAATAATCAATGAATAAATGCTTTAATTTGAATATATGAGATCAAGAATGACATTTAAACTATGCTATGCTTATAGAATAAATCGGCAGCATAACGGTATATTTCCTTAACTTTCATCCATTATATTAAGTCTATTAAGCAATATGATAAGTTCTAGATCATCAAGGTTTGTCTAGAATCATTGAAATATCAACCCTTGGTCAAACCTTGGGTTAACATATACAAGCTATGTAACGGTCGTTTACTGGGCTGTTATACTATGTAACGCGTCCATAATAGGCCATTACAGTAACCAGAGTTCAGCATACTAGTTTAGACTCAGTGAAATGTGACCGTCGGGCATTGGGCCGTTACGTGAGCCTGACGGTCCAGTGCAAGGCTGTTACATTACAAGATCCAGAAAACAACGATAGTGTATTCTAGCTATTGGGCTTTGATGGTACAACCAACTCAGCGTCCTAGTGGGAATCCCAGGCTCGCGGAGAATTACGGAGGCCTTGAAATAATGATTTCCTAGTCCATTGGAAGGAATATCCAATGGAGAGGTCCTCAAGTCCAAGATTGTATTCCTATAGTGCAATGTGTAAGCTAATGATAACATACCGGAATATGTGCCATGTACTTATAGAAATGACTCTATTGACAGAGAGAGACATGTAAAATCAATGTGGAAATCATGGTGAAACTCCGTCAATACAATGTTTTTAAAAGAGTCATGCTTTATAATACAAAACTATAGAATTTGGCTTCATTAAACTATCATTACTTAAAATAACTATGAGACCCCAAATCATGCAATACCTATCATGAATAATCAAATACCCTTAAAATCACAAGATCAGGTTAAAACTTAGGTAACTAGACTTAACAATAAATAATATTGGCAGGTTATATTCTATCTTAGGGTTGACAGAACACAGACTCTGACGGTCTGGAGGTGGGGCGTCACAGTTAACGTGACGGTCAGGATCCAGCCGTTACATGAACGTAACGCGTCTGTCCCAGTGCGTTAGAGACAACAGTGAAAATCCAAAACACCAGGGTGTGTGACGGTCTGTCGTAGGGCCGTTATATGAGTGTGACGGTCCTATGCTGATGCGTTACAGTATCTACTGACAGAAAATGATATGAATCCTAAGAGATCAACTCATATCATGTCTGACTCAAATTTCATGTCTATTCTAGATATGATAACAAAGTATAGGCTAACTACATGCATGGGTATCAGTGAATTAGATGAATAACATGCTTTAATTTCTCTATTAGGGCTAGGAGATGCATGACATGTATATCAACTAGTAAAACATGAAATTAATGCTCTACTATGCATGAAATTCAATCAAACCAGAGGCCTTTTAGTCCTATCAGGTTGTTTTTGCCGTTCATGAAATAACCTACCTCTTAACTTAGGCTGTTGCTTCTGATTTGGATTGAGAATCCTGCCCTAGATTTCCTTCTTCTGTGACTTTTCCAGCAACTTCCTTGGGCTCTAACTCCACGACCTCTTGACCTAAAGATGTGAAATTTGGAGGGGAGTTAGTCTAAAGTATTGTGAACAAATACTTCTAAAGAGCTTACCTGAGATAATGACTCCTTACCTTGATTCTTTACGTCCAAAAGTAAGGGTCGCACAGTTCAGAACTATGCCCTATTTATAGAGTTTAGGCTAGGGTTTGAGGATTAGATCGATTCTAGAGTCCTTGTTTGGTCATAATCTAATCTCTAAGAGTCCTTAGTAATGTTACAACTCTTCCCAAGTCGATCCTTAAATGGATAAGAGTCCAAAGTTTTGTTCTTTGTACTCGTTCTTTCTTTTACGGAACTAACAGGATGTAACGGTCTACGGCCAGTGCGTTAGAGGCATGTGATGGTCTCACGATAGACCGTTATATTTCTTGTTCTCAGAGTTCAACATGTCTCAAACTCTTCAACTCACAGAATACACATAGTGTAACGGTCTAGCTCTCATGCGTTACTTGGCTGTGACGGTCGCCCGATGGACCGTTACAGTCAACGTAGCTAGAGTTTTAAATAAGTAAAACTCTTTTATTCGTTTATCCATTTAAATATATATATATATATATGATTAGTATTTATCCTTAATGACCTTCTAGAATATGGGCCAACCCAATTGGGCTTGGTCCTTAAAACCTTTTGGGCTTCTTTTTAATTAATTAGACATAATTGGGCCTTTTAATGACTTATTAGTCTCAAAAATCCATTTATAATTTATTTATCCCTTTTATAAATTCAAGAAATTTATTAAATAATCTAGAAAATGCTTATATAAATTCTGGGGCTCTACACCCTCCCCCACTTAAAAGAATTTGGTCCCCAAATTCAATACGTGGATTATGGAGAGTGTACTTAGAGTTGAATAATTCTGGGAATCTTTTCCGCATAGCTGCTTCGTTTTCCCATGTTGCTTCATATGGCCATGTTTTCTTCCATTGGATCTTGACCATAGGAATAACTTTATTCCTTAATTGACGCACTTCCCGATCCAGAATCTTTATTGGCGTTTGCTCATATGTTAAGTCCTTCTGAATCTCCAGGTTGTCATAAGTGATAATATGGTCAGGATCATATACATACTTCTTTAGCATGGAGACGTGAAATACGTCATGTACTCTTGCTAATTGTGGAGGTAAAGTCAATCCATAAGCCACTTCATCGACCCTTTCAAGAATTTCAAATGGGCCAATAAATCTAGGAGTTAGCTTTCCTTTAATACCAAATCTTCAAATATCACGACCTGGAGAAACCCTCAGATATACATGTTCTCCTACTTGAAACTCCAAGTCACGCCTTCGATTGTCAGCATAAGACTTTTACCTATCTTGTGCCATCTTCATTCTTTCTTGAATGAGTTTTATTTTCTCCGTAGAATCTCTGATAAGGTCAGGGCCTAGAAATTGCTTTTCCCCTATCTCATTCCAACATATTGGAGATCGACAACTTTTCCCATATAGAGCTTCAAAAGGTGCCATTTGTATGCTTGCTTGATAACTGTTGTTATATGCAAATTTCACCAGAGGCAAGTGATCATGCCAACTTCCTCCAAAATCAATGACACAAGCCCTGAGCATGTCTTCTACCACCTGATTTGTTCTTTCAGTCTGACCATCCATTTGTGGATGAAAGGTTGTGCTGTAATTTAATCTGGTTCCTAGTGAATGTTGTAGGCTTTTCCAGAATTGCGATGTAAATCGAGGATCTCTATCTGATACAATAGAAACAGGGAAACCATGTAGTTTAACAATTTCCTTGATGTATAGTGCTGCTAGGATATCTACCGACCATTGACTCTTTATTGGTATGAAATGTGCAGACTTAGTCAATCGATCTATGATTATCCATATTCCATCGTGTCCACCTCTTGTCTTAGGTAATCCAATGATAAAGTCCATTCCTATACTCTCCCATTTCCATTCTGAGATACTTAAGGGATGTAATTTTCTTGCAGGTCTAAAATGTTCCGCCTTAACTTGTTGGCATGTGAGACAACGAGATATAAAGCCCGCTATTTCCCTCTTCATATTGGGCCACCAAAAGTTCCTTTTGAGATCTTGATACATCTTCGTACCTCCTAGATGAATGGAGTATTTTGATTTATGTGCTTCTTGTAAGATCAATTTCTTTGTATCCTCACGATCGGGTATACACATTCGGCCCTTGAATAGCAATCTTCCATCTTCGGAAATAGTAAAATCCGATCTTTGTTCAATATTGGCCTTAATTTCCAGTAAAACTGGATCATCCTCTTGTAACTTGGCCAAATCCTCTATCAATGTAGGTTGAGCTCTGATATTTGCCATGAAGCAATCTTCTTCCTTAATGTCAACATCTAAATTCATCTGAGCAAATTGAGGAATAAAGTTAGTTACACTAATCATGAGACTTGATAACATACCCATTGGTTTTCTGCTGAGTGCATCTGCTACAGCATTTGCCTTGCCAGGATGATATTGAATAGCAAAATCAAAGTCCTTGAGATGTTCTAACCACCTCCTTTGCCTCATATTAAGCTCTTTTTGAGAGAATAAATATTTCAAGCTCTTGTGGTCTGAATAGATCGTGAACTTTTCTCCATAAAGATAATGACGCCAAATTTTCAAGATAAAAATAACTGCTGTCAATTCTAAATCATGTACAAGATAATTTTCTTCGTGACACTTCAATTGTCTTGAAGAATAGCAAATCACTTTTCCATTATGCATAAGGACACATCCTAAGCCAATTCCAGATTCATCTGTATACACTTCAAATCCACCACCCTCCATTGGTAGTGATAAAATAGGGGCGGTTGTAAGATGATCTTTAAGACTTTGGAAGCTCTTTTCACAGTCCTTCGACCAGACAAAAGGATTTTCTTTTCTCGTAAGTCTAGTTAAAGGAACCGCGATCTTTGAGAAGTCATTTATGAATCTCCTATAAGAACCAGCTAGACCCAAAAAGCTTCTTACTTCAGATATAGTCATTGGCCGACTCCAATCTCTGACAGCTTCTACCTTAGAAGGATCCATAACAATACCTTCTTTTGAAGTAATGTGGCCTAGGAAAGAGACTTCCTTGAGCCAGAATTCACACTTATTGAGTTTGGCATATAGCTTGTGTTCTCTAAGTGTTTGCAAAGCTATCCTTAGATGTTCTTCATGTTCTTCTTTTGTCTTGGAGTATATCGGGATATCATCGATGAAGACGACGATGAATTGATCTAAATATGGCTGGAAGACACTGTTCATAAGTTGCATGAATGCTGCTGGGGCATTAGTTAACCCAAACGGCATTACCACGAATTCATAGTGGCCGTAACGACTTCGAAAAGCCAATTTATAAATGTCCTCTTCTTTGATTCTAAGCTGATGATAACCTGATCTGAGGTCAATCTTAGAAAAATATTCTGCTCCCGAAAGCTGATCGAAGAGCTCATCAATACGCGGCAATGGATATTTATTTTTGATTGTAAGCTAATTCAGTCGCCGGTAATCGATGCATAACCTGAGAGAACCATCCTTCTTCTTGACAAATAGAACAGGCGCACCCCAAGGGGATGTGCTAGGTCTAATGAAACCCTTGTCTAGAAGTTCCTGTAATTGCTTCTTTAGTTCCTTGAGTTCCGTGGGGGACATCCTGTAAGGGGCTATAGAAACAGGTGTTGCACCTAGAATGAGTTCAATGGTAAAGTTTACTTCCCTCTCGGGCGGTAAACTAGGGAGTTCGGATGGGAACACGTCAGTGAATTCATTTGCAATAGGAATGTTTGCTAGGACAATTTCCATAGATTCGGTGACAATGACTGAAGCAAGAAAAGCTTCACATCCTTTCGAGATAAGTTTGCAGGCGTGAAGGGAAGATATAATGGTAGGATGCTTCTTGTATTTGATGCCAAGAAAAGAAAATCTTGGGAGACCGGGCTTTCGGAAAGATATAATTCTATTTCGGCAATTGATGTACGCATCATGGTCTACAAGCCAATCTACCCCTAAAATGGCATCATAACCTTTCATATCAAGGCATACTAAGTTTGCGGGGAGATTGCGTCCTTCTACCACTACCTCACAATTGGGTTAATACTTGGTAAGCTTAGTTCCAGATCCTAAAGGTGTAGTAATAGCAAGATCTGAAGGTAGGAGAAATGATGCAGTTGGTAAGGTGTTTGCAAAAGTGGTGGAGATAAAAGAATGAGAAGCACAAGTATCGAATAGCACGAATGCAGGGCGAGAACAGATTTGAAGGGTACCTTCCATGAGCCCATCATTTTGATCCTTGGGCGCTTCTTCTCCATCTATAACTGCATTGAGGCGAGCCTGCCTCCTACGTCCTCCATTAGTTGGTTGATCCTTCATAAGGGGGAAATCTGGCACACGATGCTCCCTACTTCCACAACGTAAACAAGCACCGAGGCGCTTCCAGCATTCTTCAGCCGAGTGGCCGAATTTCTCGCAAAAGGTGCACGCCGAGGCAACTTGCTCCTTCTCTTCTTTAACATTTTTACTATTCTTTTGGGAACTTCCACCGTTCCCGTTCCTTGATCTTTTCTTGTTATCACGGCTTTTGTATGGTTCCGTGATGCTAAACTTCTCTTTCTTATAATGCCAATCTGAGCGCCGGCTAGATTCCTCTCCTTTTCCCTTCAGCTTTTTGACCTTTGCCAAGGTCCTCTCGCATCGATATGCCCTTTGAACCATTTCCGCATAAGTGCGGATATTCCGTGTCCCTAGCTGTTGAATGAAATCGGGCCGTAACCCGTCCATAAATCGGTTTGCCTTTAACAATTCCGTACTGATAAGGTGTGGTGCATATGGTGCTAGTCTTGAAAACTGTAACTCATATTCTGCGACTGACATCATCCCTTGACAAAGGGAGGCAAACTCCATGGCCTTCCTTTCCTTCACATATTTGGAGAAATACTTGGCACGAAATAAAGTGAGAAAACCATCCCACGTGTGCGGTGCATCGGCCGGAGGTGCCGGGATTGATTTTCACCAAGTACGGGCGTCTTTATTTAATTGGAACGTTGCTAGACGGACTTTCTTCTGATCAGTGCATTGTATGACATCAAATATACGATTCATCTCATCGATCCAATTTTCTGCTTCGTCTGGATTGGAAGATCCATAGAAACGCGGAGGATTTAGACTCCGGAAATTGTGATGAAGGTCACCAGCCCTTGCCCCTGCACCACCTTGTGCTATAGTTTGCAATGCCTGGGTGAGGCCGGCAACAGTTTGTTGCATACCATCCCAATCTACGCGATGAGCCATTTAGAAAATAGGGTACCTGAGAGAAAATAACAACTCGTTATTTCTCATGAAATTGGAATGAACAAAATAATTCTTAAAGCTAATTTGTTATCTTATCCCGGGTTCTGCCCAATCCTCACATGTGTGTGGAATTTCTTCCTTAGTTCATAGGTATAGGTCCTTAACCTTGGACTTATCCTATGACATGACTCTTTTCCCTAAGTCTTGAGACTTAGGCTTTGATACCAACTTAACTGTCACACCCCGAGCCTTTATTACAGCGGAAGACTCACTCGGGGAGCGCGAACAGCCGGCATGGTAAGCCTCTTGCAAGCAAGAACAATCAGAGCGCGAAACAATCACACACATAAATGCAATTGCACAGAATTTAATCAAACTCCAACTTTATTTCATAAATGATCAATATTCATAATACACAACTTCAACTTCTCCATCTATTGACTCAAGAAATAGGAAAATTACATTGACTCAATCTAGACAATTTAGACTTCCTATGTCTTCACTCTTGTCACAATAACATTCAATCGCTCTCGGACCCGCTACTTGAATCACCCGAATCCGAATTCGAACTATTTTCATCTCCTGAAAAACATTGGAAATAGGTAATGAGCACACTTGCCCAGTAGGTATCTTCGCATCAACATAAAGACACTATCAAAGTAATTAACAATTTAGCTTTAAAGAATAAGGTAAAATCATGCGAATACGAATCAATCATGTGATTAAACCAAAGTAACAAGATAATCATGTAAGATAGAATGATCAAGAATGAACTAGCAAGAATATAACAAGAACATGATATTGGCCTTCCATGAATAAGAATGTAACGAGATTGTACTAGCAAGCCACATATTCATCACACTAGTCTCTTTTGAGTACATAGTTCATGAATTTCTATGGAATATCAAGCAAGAATGTCATGTCGTGCCGTGGATCTTCACTTATTTATAGAAGTAGTACTCCCAGTGCAATGCGACGCCAGTAGCATCATACCCCATGGTTTATAAAATAGTATGTTTCTGGCAATCAGCCGAGGGGACTAGCGTAGAGCCCTTGAACACAATCAGTGCTCGATCGCATCTTCAGTTATAAATTAAGCTACTTCCACGCATGTAACAGTAAAGTATGGCCAAGAATGTAATAAGTTCAATAATTCCATGATAACAATAATCAATGAATAAATGCTTTAATTTGAATATATGAGATCAAGAATGACATTTAAACTATGTTATGCTTATAGAATAAATCGGCAGCATAACGGTATATTTCCTTAACTTTCATCATTATATTAAGTCTATTAAGCAATATGATAAGTTCTAGATCATCAAGGTTTGTCTAGAATCATTGAAATATCAACCCTTGGTCAAACCTTGGGTTAACATATACAAGCTATGTAACGGTCGTTTACTGGGCCGTTATACTATGTAACGCGTCCATAATAGGCCGTTACAGTGACCAGAGTTCAGCATACTAGTTTAGACTCAGTGAAATGTGACGGTCGGGCATTGGGCCGTTACGTGAGCCTGACGGTCCAGTGCAAGGCTGTTACATTACAAGTTCCAGAAAACAACGATAGTGTATTCTAGTTATTGGGCTTTGATGGTACAACCAACTCGGCGTCCTAGTGGGAATCCCAGGCTCGCGGAGAATTACGGAGGCCTTGAAACAATGATTTCCTAGTCCATTGGAAGGAATATCCAATGGAGAGGTCCTCAAGTCCAAGATTGTATTCCTATAGTGCAATGTGTAAGTTAATGACAACATACCGGAATATGTGCCATGTACTTATAGAAATGACTCTATTGACAGAGAGAGATATGTAAAATCAATGTGAAAATCATGGTGAAACTTCGTCATTAAAAGAGTCATGCTTTATACAAAACTATAGAATTTGGCTTCATTAAACTATCATTACTTAAAATAACTGTGAGACCCCAAATCATGCAATACCTATCATGAACGATCAAATACCCTTAAAATCACATGATCAGGTTAAAACTTAGGTAACTAGACTTAACAATAAATAATATTGGCAGGTTATATTCTGTTTTAGGGTTGACAGAACACAGACTCTGACAGTCTGGAGGTGGGGCATCACAGTTAACGTGACGGTCAGGATCCAGCTGTTACATGAACGTAACGCGTCTGTCCCAGTGCGTTAGAGACAACAGTGAAAATCCAAAATAGCAGGGTGTGTGACGGTCTGTCGTAGGGCCATTACATGAGTGTGACGGTCCTACACTGATGCGTTACAGTATCTGCTGACAGAAAACAATATGAATCCTAAGAGATCAACTCATATCATGTCTGACTCAAATTCCATGTCTATTCTAGATATGATAACAAAGTATAGGCTAACTACATGCATGGGTATCAGTGAATTAGATGAATAACATGCTTTAATTTCTCTATTAGGGCTAGGAGATGCATGACATGTATATCAACTAGTAAAACATGAAATTAAGGCTCTACTATGCATGAAATTCAATCAAACCAGAGGGCTTTTAGTCCTATCAGGTTGTTTTTGCCGTTCATGAGATAACCTACCTCTTAACTTAGGCTGTTGCTTCTGATTTGGATTGAGAATCCTGCCCTAGATTTCCTTCTTCTGTGACTTTTCCAGCAACTTCCTTGGGCTCTAACTCTACGATCTCTTGACCTAAAGATGTGAAATTTGGAGGGGAGTTAGTCTAAAGTATTGTAAATAAATACTTCTAAAGAGCTTACCTGAGATAATGACTCCTTACCTTGATTCTTTACGTCCAAAAGTAAGGGTCGCATAGTTCAGAACTATGCCCTATTTATAGAGTTTAGGCTAGGGTTTGAGGATTAGATCGATTCTAGAGTCCTTGTTTGGTCATAATCTAATCTCTAAGAGTCCTTAGTAATGTTACAACTCTTCCCAAGTCGATCCTTAAATGGATAAGAGTCCAAAGTTTTCTTCTTTGTACTCGTTCTTTCTTTTACGGAACTAACAGGATGTAACGGTCTACGGCCAGTGCGTTAGAGTCATGTGACGGTCTCACGATAGACCGTTATATTTCTTGTTCTTAGAGTTCAACATGTCTCAAACTCTTCAACTCACAGAATACACATAGTGTAACGGTCTAGCTCTCATGCGTTACTTGGCTGTGACGGTCGCCCGATGGACCGTTACAGTCAACGTAGCTAGAGTTTTAAATAAGTAAAAATCTTTTATTCGTTTATCCATTTAAATATATATATATATATATATGATTAGTATTTATCCTTAATGACCTTCTAGAATATGGGCCAACCCAATTGGGCTTGGTCCTTAAAACCTTTTGGGCTTCTTTTTAATTAATTAGACACAATTGGGCCTTTTAATGACTTATTAGTCTCAAAAATCCATTTATAATTTATTTAGCCCTTTTATAAATTCAAGAAATTTATTAAATAATCTAGAAAATGCTTATATAAATTCTGGGGCTCTACATATCAGTTTCTTAGTATCAACATGATCCAGTATACAAATCTGACCCTTCAATAGCAACCTTCCATCATTGGCAATAGAGAAATCTGGCCTTTGCGTAATATTGGCTTTAATCTCCAGTAATATTGGATCATTGTCTTGTAACTTAACCAGATCTTCTATTAATGTAGGTTGAGTTTGAACATTGGATATAAAACAATCTTCCTTCTTCATGTGAATATCTAACTTCAACTGGGCAAATTGCGAGATGAGATTAGTCATACTAATCATGAGAGTTGATAGCTTTCCCATTGGTTTTCTGCTAAGTGTATCTGCTACAGAATTAGCCTTGTCAGGATGATATTGGATAACAAAATCAAAGTCCTTTAAGTATTCCAACCATCTTCTTTGCCTCATATTCAGTTCCTTTTGGGAGAATAAATATTTCAAGCTTTTGTGGTCTGAGTAGACCATGAATCTTTCTCCGTAAAGGTAGAGACGTCAATTTTTTAAGGCAAATATAATAGCTGCCAATTCTAAATCATGTACGGGATAGTTCTCCTCATGACGCTTCAACTGTCTTGAAGAATAGCAAATTACTTTCCCGTTTTGCATAATAACGCACCCTAGGCCAATGCCAGATGCATCCGTATAGACTTCAAATCCACCACCCTCAATGGACAATGATAATATAGGGGCTGTAGTGAGATGATCCTTAAGAGTTAATAAACTCTCTTTACATTCCTTCGACCATACAAAAGGATTTTCTTTTTGTAAGTCTTGTCAAAGGAACAATAATCTTAGAAAAATCCTTAATAAACCTTCTGTAATACCCAGCCAGACCTAGAAAGCTTCTTACTTCTGACACGGTCGTTGGCCGGCTCCAGTTCTTGACTACTTCCAATTTAGAAGGATAAACAACGATACCTTCCTTTGAAATAATGTGACCAAGGAATGAACCTTCCTTGAGCCAGAACTCACATTTACTAAGTTTGGCATAAAGTTTATGTTCTCTTAAAGTCTGCAAGGCTATTTTCAAATGTTCTTCATGTTCCTCCTTTGTCTTGAAGTAAATAAGAATGTCATCAATAAAGACGACCACAAACTGGTCCAAATAAGGCTGGAAAACTTTGTTCATAAGTTGCATAAATGTTGCTGGGGCATTGGTTAACCCGAACGGCATTACAATAAATTCATAATGACCATAACGGCTTTGAAAAGTAGTTTTGAATATGTCTTCATCCTTAATCCTGAGCTGGTGATATCCTGACCTGAGGTCTATCTTGAAGAAGTATTCTGCTCCCGAGAGTTGATCAAAGAGCTCATCAATACGCGGCAACGGATATTTATTCTTAATTGTGAGTTGATTCAGTCACCGGTAGTCAATACATAGCCTGAGCGCTCCATCCTTCTTCTTGACAAAAAGAACCGGCGCACGCCAAGGGGATGTGCTAGGTCGAATGAAACCCTTGTCTAATAACTCATGAAGTTGCCTTTTCAGTTCCTTAAGTTCTGTTGGGGACATCCTGTAGGGAGCTATAGAAACAGGTGTTGCTCCGGGAATGAGTTCAATGGAGAAATTTACTTCCCTTTCGGGTGGTAAACTGGGTAAATCTGATGGGAATACATCATGAAACTCATTTACAATTGGGATGTCTGCTAGGATTATCTCCTTAGACTCGGTAACAATCACAGAAGCAAGGAAAGTTTCACATCCTTGCGAAATAAGTTTGCAAGCGTGAAGAGAAGAAATGATAGTAGGATGTTTCCTATACTTAATACCAAGGAAGGAAAATCTTGGAAAGCCTAGTTTGTGAAAGGATATTATCCTATTCCGGCAATTTATGTAGGCATCATGGTCTACAAGCCAATCCACCCCTAAAATAGCATCGTAGCCTTCCATGTCAAGGCATACCAAGTTTGCAGGGAGATTATGACCTTTTACTATTATCTCAATATTAGGGTAGTAATTGGTAAGCTTTGTTTCTGAACCTAAGGGTGTAGCAATAGAAAGGTCCGAAGGTAAGGGAATTGATGAAATTGGCAATGTTTTTGCAAAAGTAGTGGATATAAAGGAATGAGAAGCACCGGTATCAAATAGCACAAATTCAGGACGGGAACAACTTGAATAGTACCTTCCATAAGTCCGCCGTCCCTGGGCGCTTCTTCATTTTCTAAAATAGCATTGAGGCGAGCCTGCCTCTTACGTCCACCAGCAGATAATTGTTCTTTCATGAGAGGGTAGTCTGGCATGCGATGGTCCCGACTGCCACATCTTAAACAAGCACCAAGGTGCTTCTAGCATTCTTCGGCTAAGTGGCCAAACTTTTCACAAAAGGTGCAAGCTGCCATAACTTTCTTTTCCTCCTCCTTGACCTTTTTATTCTTTTGGGAGCTACTCCCGCTCCCGTTCCTCGACCTCTTCCTGCTATCACGGGGTTTGTAGGGCTCCGTGATGCTAAATTTCTCCTTCTTACTACGCCAATCTGATCGTCGGCTTGACTCTTCTCCCTTGCCTTTCAATTTTTTGACCTTTTCCAAGGTCCTCTCACAGAGATACGCTTGCTGGACCATCTCCGCATAAGTACATATATTTTGAGTCTCGAGCTGCTGAATGAAACCAGGTCTTAACCCGTCCATAAACTGATTGGCCTTCAATAAATCGGTACTGACTAAATGAGTTGCATATGGTGCTAGCCTGGAAAATTGCAATTCATATTCGGCAACTATCATCATTCCTTGACGTAGAGAAGCGAATTCCATAGCCTTACGCTCCTTGACATGCTTAGAAAAGTACTTGGCATGAAATAAGGTAAGAAAACCTTCCCACGTGTGTGGTGCGTCAGCTGGAGGTGCCGGTACTGACTTCCACCATATACGTGCATCCTTGTTGAGTTGAAAAGTAGCAAGATGCACCTTTTCTGGTCTGTACATTGTATGACGTCAAATATACGATTCATTTCATCGATGCAGTTCTCGGCCTCATCTGGATTTGAAGGACCATAGAAATGTGGAGGATTTAAGCTTCAAAAATTACGATGCAAGTCCCCAGCTCTTGCTCCTGTGCCTGCTTGGGCTATAGTTTGCAGAGCTTGAGTGAGGCCCGCAACAATCTGCTGCATACCATCCCAGTCTACGCGATGAGCCATTATAATGATAAGGTACCTGAGAGAAATAACAAATTGTTAATTCTCATGGAATTTTGAAAAGGGATTAATCTAGAGCTAATTTGCTATCTTATCCCGGGCTCTACCCAATTCTCACATAGGTGAGGAATTTCTTCCTTAGTTCATAGGTATTGGTCCTAAATCTTTGGACTTATCTTATGACATGACTTTTCTCCCTAAGTCCTTAGACTTAGGCTCTGATACTAACTTAACTGTCATGCCCCGAGATTTTAATACAGCGGAAGATAATCTCGGGAAACATGAACAGCCGTCATGGTAAGCCTCTTGCAAGCAAGAATAACCAGAGCGCAATAACAATCACACAAAGTAATTGAGTACATCAACTATTCAACTTTCTTAAATCTATTTGACTCAAATAAAGAGAAAATTACATGAACTTGATCTAGACATTATTAACTTCCTAACTCTTCTCTCAATCTTATGTGACTTTCATTCGCTCTCGGACTCATCACTTGAATAACTCAAATCCGAATCCAAAGTACTTGCATCTCCTGAAAAGATTAAAAAATAGGTAATGAGCACACTTGCCCAGTAGGTATCTTCGCATCAACATGAATGTAATATTAAAGTGATTAGCATTTTAGGCTCTAGAGAATAAAGTAAAATCAGGCGAATGCGATAAATCACGTGAATAAATCAAAGTAACGAGACATGATCAAGTTAAGATATGACTGAGCAAGCATGATCAAGAAAGAATGTAATTATGGCCTTTCATGAATAAGAAGGTAACGAGAATGTACTAGCAAGTCAAGCAAGAATGTACTCTTCACTTAGTAACAAGTACTTCATGAATTTTTGTGGATATTTTCACTTCACGAGCCGTGGATAATTTTACTTATTTATAAAGAAAGTACTCCCAGCGTAATGCGACGCGAGTAGTATCATACCCCATGGTTTATAATAGTATGTTTCTGACAATCAGCCGAGGGGACTTGCATAGAGCCCTTGAATACAATCAGGGCTCGAACCGCATCTTCAAGTATAAATCAAGCTACTTCTACGTATATAGCAATAAAGTTGGCCACGCATGTAATAAATTCAATAAGTGTTCAAGACTCAATGTCAATAATAAGAATGCACCAAATATAGATTTATGAGTTCAAGAAATGCATTAATAACTAAGTTATGCCTTGGAGAAAATTTGACAGCATAACGGTACATTCTTTATCTTTCATACTTTATCTTAGATGTCTTTGAATAAGGTTACATGTCCTAGACTATCATTAGTCAATCTAGGATCATAGGAATATTAACCCTTGGGTCAAAACTTGGGTCAATAGCATTCAGGAAACCTAGCGGTCTATAACTGGTCTGCTATATTGATATGGACTATTCTTAAATCTACCTCAGTTGACAGAAAACAGAACACTGACAGTCTAATATAGAGCCGTTACCGATAAGTGGCGATTTATCGTAAGGTCGCCTGAGGGACTTTAACGGTCTATCTATAGTCCATCGGAGATTTCATAAAAATCGAGTTTACAGAGTGTCTAGCGGTTTATCGTAGGGCCGCTACACAAGGTTTGCGGTCAAAGACTAGGCCGCTAGAGAACGTCTGTCAGTAAAACTAAAATAAGAAGAACTATGTCTAAAACACATCATGTCTGGAAATCAACATGTATAAACTTCCCTATCATGATAGAATGAAGGTTAAGCTAACAATGTGCATATGATTCATGTATTATGACAAAGAGGATTATCTTAGTTCATTAGGGCTAAGAAAGATGCATGGATGTATAGATCCTATTAAAACATGAAATTCTCCGTACACAATACATGAAATCAAGTGCAATAAGAGGGCTTTTAATCCTAACATGATAATTTAGCCGTTCATGAGATGACCTACCTCTGTTAAGGCTTTTAGGCTTTGAATTTGATGTTGGAAGTCAACCCTTAAGACTGCACTTCCTATTGTAAATTAGTAACATCACGTCCTAATATCTCTTGATCCACTTGACCTAATGACGTGAAACTTGGAGGGTAAGAAGTAGATACTAAGGGGAACAAAAAGTTATAAAGGTACTAATGCTAATTACCTTGATTTGGTTCGCTAATCCCTTGATCTTCACTGGACTTTTGCTCAGTTTCCTGGGTCGCTAATGTGGAACCAACAACTTTGTAGGCTTCTTTCTCTTTGTGTGCTTCATATCCTAGCATGAAATTTTGAGGGATGTTAGTCCTATGTATTGGGAATAAAAACTTCTAAAGAACTTGCCCAAAATAATATCTCCTTACCTTGATTCCACGCGAGCCAAATGTAAGAGTCGCGTAGGTCAAAACTAGGTCCTATTTATAGGGTTTTAGCTAGGGTTGAGGATTAGAACGATCCTAGAGTCCTTATTAAACCTTAGATCGACTTTTGAGAGTCCTTAAGATGTTTACTAGCCTTCCCATCTCGATCCCTAGGTGATAGAACCTTAAAAATCCAATCTTTTTGCTCTTTCTTCCACTCACGGAACTGACAGAATGTAGCGGTCTAGGACTAGTCCGTCACAAGTCTTTTAGCGGTTCGACGATAGACCGCCAAGGTCATTGGGTGCCGAATTTGAATTGATTCAAACTCTTTTAATCTATTATCCACTTAATTATCTTATTAAAGGGTATTTATCCTTATATTCCATGAATAAGCTAGTTAATCTTCTAGAATATGGGCCAAACTTCATGGGCTTGGTCCTTTAAACCTTTTGGGCTTTATTCAAATAGGCTAGGTTAATTGTTCATCATACTTGGGCCTTAATAATGACTTATTTAACCCAATATTCATTTATTAATCCATTTTGATCTTTAAAAATTCTCAGAGAATATGTGATAATTCAGAAATATTTTATAAAATTTCTAGGTCATTACAATGTAAATCTCCATGTTGCGACTAATCCGAGCATCGAACATGTGATTGATGAGACGCTGGTACGTCGCTCTGGCATTCTTCAACTCGAAGGGCATGCACGTGTGACAGTAAATCTCGTGGTCGGTGATGAAGGCAGTCTTGTCTTGGTCAGGTTTGTGCATACTGATCTGATGGTATCCGGAGTATGCATCTAGGAAGCTCAACATCTGTGCCCGACCGTGGCGTCGACCAGGTGATCGATCTGTGGCATCGGGAAGCCATCCTTTGGGGTGGCCTTGTTGAGATCTGTGTAATCTACGTACATACGCCACTTCCCATTACTTTTGGGGACCAGGACCCAATTGGTGACCCAGTCTGGGTACTGGGTGGGTCGTAGGAGTCCTAAGCATAGTTACTCACTTACTTGCTCCTTTATGATTGCCTGTCACTCTAGATTACAACGCCAACTGCGTTGTTAAACCAGGCGGCAGCTTGGATAGTTGGTGGGTGATTATCCCCGGCGGGATTCTAGGGAGCTCATCCTTGGACGAGATGAATACATCCTGATTTTCGACCAAGAAATGTCTATAGTCTTCCCTCTCTTGCTCAGACAACATGGTACCAATGCGAAGGGTTTTACTTGGATCCTTCCCTACTTGGACGAGGTAAAGGTCTTCGGCCGTTGTGCTCCCATAGGGCCCTGGATCTTTCGTCTTCACCTTCTTCTTGGGGGGAGCGTCCTCGGCCTGCCTCTCCTTGGTGGAAATCAAGTAACACCTCCGGGACTCCCCCTAATCACCCTAAACCTCCCCCACTCTGCGAGGAGTGGGGAATTTTAGCTTCTGATGGTAGGAAGAGGGGATGCCACGTAGTTTGCCAAGGACATCTCTACCTATTATGGCACTGTATCTAGTCGTTCTACGTACTACCGTGTAGTCAGCCAAAAATGTTATGTCCCTGGGGGCGGCCCCGAAGCTGATCAGCTTGGAGATGCGCCCCTCTGGAAGGATGGTTACGCCAGAAAAACCATACAGGGGTGTGTGCAATGGTGTTATTTGTGTCAAATTCACACCCATGAGGACAAGGCACAGAGATACCACAAGAGTGTCGAAATGGGGGGTAGTTACGCCTTCCAGATCGTCGTCTAAAAAGATGATCAGATCCTTAAGGCAATCTCAAACATTGGAGTCGTGGCAGTTCTCATCAGTGTAGTCCACCTCGTTCACCCTGAATGCATACCTACGATGTCTCCTGGAGCTATCCCCTCCTGACGTCGATCCCCTAGAAATCATCATGATCTCCTTTCCATTGGGTTGGTTGTCAATGGGGGGAGGAGTCTGATCTTTCTACTGTCGCTTCTCTACGGCCTTAGTGATGAATTTTTCGAGGAGGCCTCGTCAGATGAGGTCCTCGATCGTATCCTTTAGTTGGATGCTGTCAGCTGTATCGTGACTATGGTAGTGATGGAAGCGACAAAACCTCCTTCGGCTCCTGGTCCTAGGATCAGACTTCATCTTCAAGGGCCACCAAAGGTAGGGATACTCCTGAATCTACATGAGGATCTGTTCAAGTGGGGCCGTCAAGGGCATGTAGTGTTGGTATTGGCCCCTATCACTTGTTTCTAGGTGGTTGATGCACACAAACACTCATTCTGAAGGGCACTTATAGGTCTTACAATCTACCCAGGCCCTTCAGACTATATAGCGACCTCCTCGTCACCAGACACATATAGCACACAATTGTTACCCACAGATGCAACAAACAGTTGCGGGTCTTACCTAGGCCCTTCAGACTATAGACGACTCATAGTGTTGACATCATCAAAAAGGGGGAGATTATAGTGTCCTTGTGGTTTTGATGATGTCAAACACTGTGACTCATCATGAGTCAGTGCATGGAATTCATGCCTTGATGATGTCACAGTGCATTTGGTGCATTGGATTCATGGTTTTGATGATGTTTATGACTTATCAATAAGTCATGTATTGGTGCATTGGATTTTCATGGATTAACATTTGTAATCATAACATGCTTTATTGATTATATGATGCCTTAACTCTATAAGAGCATCCTTGAATTTGTAAAAAAAAAAACTGAAGAACAGGTTGGACAGCATGGACAACAAGGTTGTGTGGCTACAAGTCCTATTGGATGTGGCCTCGACCTCATAAAACAAACAGGTCAAAGTGGCCTTTGAAATCCTACCCTGTAGCAGTGTTGTAGTTAAAGAAAGCCAAGCAACAGCATAACAGGCCAACAATCCTAAGCAACTGGTCAGAAGTGAAGTTGCAGTGAAGATACATCAATTAGTACAAGGAATCTTCAACAGAAGTCAACAATACAAGATAAAGCCTTAAGCTAAGTTCGGTCGACCTAACTGATCATCTCGGTCAACCGAAATCATCAGAAGAGAACTCAAGAACAAGAGTTCTGTTTACCATCAGAACCTTAACGCAAGATCACCACTGCCTCGATGCAGTCAAGCTCTAAGAAGAATTCAAGCACTTATCCTTGTGGATGCATCGATGCAACAGAGAGCTACACCGACGCACCAAGTAAAAAGGGCAGCAGTCGAAACACTACATCGACGCATCAAGGGTGGTGCATCGACGCACCTAGCAAAAAAGAAAAAACTAGGATCTATCTTCATTCTGCACCGACGGTACATAGGAGTGCATCGACGCACTTAGCTCTGTATCAACAACTGGAAGCCAACAACGTCGAAGCATCCAAGTGATGCATCGATGCACCAAAGGCCTTCCATTTCGAAGCCATATGCTCTAAAGGCTCTTAGCTTCACTACCTCGATGCAACTAAGTAGCTGCATCGACGCAGCTCCACTCAATTCTCAAAAACTTGAGAATCCAAGTGGATCACGTGCCAGCTACCTGAATCCTTTTTGGTGCGTAATCCAATCCACGTGGCTGAGTTTCTGGAAGGTTCACAGAGTTAGAATATTCTCTGACACAAGTGGACCAATGGGAGAATTTCTTTTGGATAAACCCATAAAATGCTCATTTTCTGTTCTATATATATATATAAGTCTTCTTCCCCTAAAGAAGATAGCTGCTGTAAGGGGCTCCAAGAGCTGATTAGTGAAGAAAAGAAAGAGAGTCTGAAGAGGAAGAAAAGAGGGAGGGCTACGAAGATCTGAGAGAGAAAATTAGAGAGAAGATCTGAGCTAGAAAAAGAAAGAGAGAAAGAATCAAGAGAGTGAGAGCCTGTGAGAAGAAAAGGAGCTTGTGCAGTCAGAGCTTCAACTGAAGATCTACTAGTGTCTTTACTCGTGGATCAAATCCAGAGTCAATCTGCTCCTCGGAGCCATATCTTATTTTTCCTTCATTGTTTTCTTATTTTGATTTTGCATTTTTTTTCCAGTTCTTCCGATACTCTATACTGGGTTCGGGTTCCTTCTGAGTGATCTGAAGAAGGAAGACTTAGATCTTCGGGTTCCCTCTGAAGGTTCAGAGGAAGAGAGGATCGTCCTCTGGTTGTGAGCAACGGGGCATTGTTCACAGGTTCCCTCTGTGCTCGCAGAGGAAGAGAGGTGTGTTCCTCCGGTCACTACTGAGGTTGGGTTCTGATCTAGCTTGGTGCTAGATTAGAGTTTGAGGGATTTGTCTCCCTCTAGATCAAGCTGTTAGCCAACGTTTGTTTGCAGACTGAGTCTGTGTTCTTACTGTTGCAAGGGGAAGCCACACTTTGGTCTGAGTGTGGGGTGAACGTAGATCAGCGAGGTAGATCGAACCATCTTAAAAACTTCTATCCTTCGTGGTTTTCTTTGCGCATATATCCTTATCTTCTATCTCCCTTCGCAGGTTAGTATATGAGCTGTTGCAGTATTGTAGCTCCTTTATACTCCAAGTGCGGGAGACTGGTTTTGAATGATCTGAGTGCATCTAGGCCTCTATCCTGTTCATGTTTCATTCATTCAGCATTGCTATCTTCATCACATGCTAAGTGCTCGAGACTGACTCTGAATGAACCACTGGTTGATTCAATTTTATTCTAGCTTCAGTTTTATTATTCATGAGCTGCGTGTATCTCAGACTTGTTGTGTTTATGATCCATTTGTTTAGCATTGCAATTTTCCTCATATGTTAAGTGCTCGAATCCAGCTCTGTGATAACTGCTAGAGCTGAGTTTGCTTTGTGTTCTTCCTTGTGGTATGTGTTCGAGATATGTCTTGTGTGGGGTAAAGCTTGTTCGGGGTGGATTGCTGAATGCTTTAACGTATACTACTTGAATCCCCTTACCATACTGCTCGGTAAGTCAAGTTGTTCTCAATAGATAGCATAATTCATTTTAAGTATATCTGTGAGAAGGCTTTGTTCGATTATGTGCTAAGACCTGATCATTCAGAAGATTGTTCAGACTGCAGTGCTAGTTTCCACTATAACTTGTACAGGGTGTTGTTTAAATTGAGCATAAGTTTTTGTAGAGGGATCTATTCACCCCCCCTCTAGATCCCAAATTGCACCTAAGAATTGGTATCAGAGCAAGTTTCTAATTGACTAGATCCCACGATCTGTAGAGTAGATCATGTTTATTTGTTGTATTTGCAATTATAGTCTGCTGTGTTCTTGGTGCATTTTCGCTACTAGCTCATTACCTTGATTCTCATGGCTCAACCACCGATGTTTAATGGTTCCTGGTGAGGGGAAATCTCGTTGCCCGTACAGAGAGGCCAAAAGAGGTCCAACCAGACCGAACGAGGCTCAACTCCTTGAATTGGTAGCCCCCGTGCCCACTTAATATAAGCCCAATAACTCACTCGAAACAAGCACTTCCTAGGCGGCCTTCGGGTTGGGAAGTCCGAGCATCAGTTCGATCGAGAAAGCTCCCTCGGAGCCCCCTATTCCCTATCCCGATAGTGCACTCATTGCTCGGGAGACCACTCTTGGGCAAGTGCCTATCGCTCGGGCTCACTGATGGAAGCTTGTTGGTAAGGCCGTTGCGAGTCCCTTAATGGCAAGAAGCTCAAGGGGATAGGGGAGACCAAGAGTCCGCGTGCTATAAGGAGTCTGCATGAAAGACGTAACCCCCCCTGAGACTCCTCCGCTTACAGGGATCAGTCGCACAATGTGCCACTATTTAAACTGGAAATGCCCTACTACAAAGAGGTAAGCTAGGCAAGAGCCAAAAATCCTGAGCAGGAACCACTTCCCCTTTTGGTGGAGAGGGATCTCGCGCTCCCACCTTCCTCCTAACTATTCCCTTCACACCAGAGCTCTACTATTTCGCTGACTTAAGCATCGGAGGGTCTTCCCCGGGGATCTATCCCTGGGCACCTCTGACTCGTTTCCCTTCTTGTAGTTCACACTTCAAGGGTACGTGGTCATCCTCTTCCCCGCTTAGGAGCAGTGCGAGATCGCCCCTCTTCATCTGGCATCGTCTATGGGAAACAAACAAAGAGCCATCATAGTGCGAAGAAGTTCTAGCAGGAGGACTGCCGGTGACCTAGGGAAAGCCCTGGTGACGGATGAAGGCGCACCTTCCCTCCCCACGGAAAATTTCCCATCAGGCAACCACGCCAACGAGATACCTCCATCAGTGGTGGGGGAACAGCTTCCCGACGGGAGCACTGACGTCCTCCAAACCCTCAATGCAAAACTGGATGTCCTCATGGATCTCATGAGGGCCCAGGCGGCCAGGGAGGAGAAGTCGCAGCTTCCCCGGAAGAGCAACCACTGGAGGCCGTTTCACCCTCCGGGGGTGGCGGGTCATTCACAACCTGTCAGGAGGACCATCGCATGCCCCTCCCCCGGAGTAGGAAGCCTCCTCAACCCCGAGGAGGGACAAGACCGGAGCACGCCGACCATTTTCGGAAGCTGAGGCCCCCGAGGAGCGTCGGGACAGCATGCAAGTGTGCCCCCCAGCCCCTCGGGCCAACGACAACCGGAGCTGTCTCTCCGGCTGCGAGACTTTGAGAGGCGTTTCACGGAGCAAGAGCGTGCCCTCCGTGCCCTGCAGAAGACCTCTCCTGTAGAGGATGAGGAGCGATCCCCATTCTCTGACTATATTTTGAAGGCAGAGATATCCCCCAGGATCTCACTCCCGACCTTCAAGTCGTACGACGGCCAGGGAGACCCGACCGACCACTACGACAGCTTCGACGCCCTAATGGACTTGCATGGGGCGTTCGACGTAATCAAGTGCCGAGCGTTCATGACCACTCTGGTTCAGGGCGCTCAGGCTTGGTTTAGGGCCCTCACCCCCGGCAACATCCATAACTTCAAGCAATTCAGGCGAGTGTTCAAGGAAAGCTTCGCCGGTAGCGGTCCACCCCAGTCAGTGGAGGGATTATTGACCCTCAAGCAGGAACATGGGGAGAAGTTGTGGGCTTATATCAACCGATTCAAATCGGAAGCCCTGCGCATCCTCCGCCTGGATGTGGCCTCTGCCATCACTGCATTGATCGGGGGTACTCGCGACGAGAACCTACGGCGCGAGCTAGTGCTTCATCCTCCCACCTCCCTTGCCGAGCTAGTGACCCTGGCCTTGCATTATGCAAAGTGCGAGGAAGTCCTCAATGCTTGTCGAGGGCAAGAAGCGACCGTCCGAGCAACAGACGGGCCAAGGAGAAAGGCGGAACCAGGACGGAGATCGAAAAGAGCCGTCCCGGAAGTACGAGGGGTATACCCCCCTTATCGCTCCTGTCTACGAAATTTATGAAGACATCAAAGGCTCGGGCCTCCTCAACCAACCCGAGCCTACGAAAGCCAAGCATCGCAATAACCGCAAGCATTGCTTGTTCCACAGTGATCATGGGCATCACACCAGCGATTGCCATCAACTTCAAGATGAGATCGAGCGCCTCATCCGCCAGGGATACCTATCCCGATATGTGTCCGAGCAGAAGGAAGACCGAGGTGCCCCTGAAGTGATCGACAATGCCCCCCGCGGAGTCCACATCAACGTCATCGCGGGTGGCACGACATCAGGTGGAGATAGTAGCCGAGGAAGAAAGCGTCATGCCGAGCGGGCGAGCCGAGCCTCCATTGAGCACTCTACGGCCCCGTAGGCGAGCGAATCGTAGGCCCTGGTATTTTCTGACCAGGACCTGGAAGGGTTAACCACCCTGCACGATGATGCTATCATTGTATCGGCTATAATAAACCATTGTAACATAGACATGATCTTAGTTGACAATGGTAGTGCCCCTGATGTATTATCCTATGAATGTTTCCTCAAGATGGGAGAGAATCCATCTAAACTCCGCCCGATCCGAACCCCCCTCTGTGGGTTCAACGGCCAGGCAAGTTATCTCGAGGGAGCCCTGAGCCTGCCAGTTACTATCGGCACCCCGCCCAAAATCGTTACGGTTATGGTAGACTTCATCGTGATTAAGGGGATGACTACATATAACGCCATCTTCGGCTGAGGCATTCTCAGCCGAATGAAAGTGGTGCTCTCTACCTTTCACCAAAAAATGATGTTCCCAACCAAACATGGCGTGGGGGAAGTCCAAGGTAACCGGGCATTAGCTAGACAGTGCTATATAATCTCCATTGAAGCCACGAGGCTGGAAGGGAAAAACAAAGGATTAAAGGGAGCTGAGGAAGGGCCAGCAACAGCTGAGCCTGGCGGCGAGTTGCTAACGGTCTTTCTTAACGGTGACCCGACTCTAGGAGTAAAGATCGGAGCCGAGCTACCACTTGAGGAACATGAAAAATATAAGGATTTCCTTGCCCGGTATATCTGAGTCTTTGCATGGTCTGATGAGCACCTTCCCGAGATCCCGGGAGACGTGGTGATGCACAAGCTCAACCTCGACCCAACGGTGAAGCCAGTCCAGCAATGCAGGAGAAAGCATGCCCTGGAGAAGCAAGTGGTCATCAAAGAGCAAGTCATCAAGGGGCAGAAGACTGGCCTTTTTCGTCCGGTCCTGTACCCTACGTGGCTCGCCAATGTCATCTTGGTGCCAAAGGCTTCTGGGAAATGGGGAATGTGAGTGGACTTCACTGACCTCAACCAGGCTACCCCGAAGGATTGCTACCCGCTACCGAGCATCGATCAACTGGTCGACTCAACCTCTGGCAATGAGCTACTTAGCTTACTGGATGCCTACTATGGCTACCATCAGATAGGGATGGACCCGGAAGACATCGAGAAGACCGCCTTCATCACCGACTTTGGCGTACATTACTACACCCGGATGCCGTTCGAGTTAAAGAACACCGGAGCGACATATCAGAGATTGATCAACCACATTTTCGAAGGACAGCTCGGTCAGAACGTCGAGGCCTACATTGATGACATGCTCGTCAAAACACTGAAGGCTGAAGACCGCCTCGCCGACTTAGCCGAGACCTTCGACACCCTCCTGAAGTGCAACATGAAGCTCAACCCTGCCAAATGTGCCCTCGAAGTCAGATCTGGGAAGTTTCTAGGCTTTCTGGTAACTCAGCGTGGGATTGAGGCCAACCCCGAAAAGGTCCAGGCCATCCTGGACATGCGGCCGCCCACCTGCATCAAGGACGTCCAACGCCTTAAGGGGCGCATTGTTGCGCTCAACCGTTTCCTGTCCCGCGCGGCCGAACGATGCTTACCCTTCTTCAAATTGTTGAGGGGACCCAAAATGGCATCTGCTACGTTCGCCTGGGATGAGGAATACCCGAAGGCATTCATCGTACTCAAGAAATTCTTGGCCTCGCCCCCGGTACTGTCCAAGCTGGTCCAAGGCGAAGCTCTATACCTCTATCTCTCGACGACCCCTTCTACATTGTGCTCGGTCCTGGTCAGGAACGACGCAGGGGTCGAGAGACCAGTTTACTATGCCAGTAAGGTGCTTAATGGGGCTGAAAAAAGGTACCCCGCAACTGAGAAACTCGTGTTAGCGTTGGTTACCTCGGCCAAGCGCATCCGACCCTACTTTCAAGGGCACTCCATCGTCGTATTGACCGGCGAACCCCTAAAGAAGATTCTCTTTCATCCTGAAGCCTCGGGACGCCTCGTCAAATGGGCCATCATGCTCGGGGCCTACGATATCTCGTATTGCCCCCTCTCGGCCATCAAAGGACATGCTCTCGCAGACTTCATCGCCGAAAGCATAGTCTCGATTGAAGAAGCACCTCCACCAGCGCCCGGGCCCACTTGGGATCCATTCGTCGACGGGTCCTCCAACTTGGCCAGATGCGGCGTCGGTGTCCTTCTCAAATCCCCCGAAGGAGCGGAGCTGCGGTACGCCCTGAAGTTTAACTTCCAGGCGTCCAACAACGCCTCCGAGTATGAAGTCCTTATCTCAAGGGCCAGGATGGCCCGACGACTAGGGGCCGAGCGAGTCAGGATCCACACTAACTCCCAATTGGTCGCTAGCCAGGTCAACGGTGATTACGAAGCTCGAGAAGGATAAATGGTCAAGTACCTCCAAGCGGTCAAGAGGATGGCCCAACTCTTCGCGAGCTTTGAGGTAGTCCGGATAGCTCGTGAGGAAAACATCCGAGCTGACGCCCTCTCTCTACTGGCCTCCTCGCTCGACCCCGCAGGTACACGATCGGTCTTTCTCTAAGAGCTTGAGCGACCGAGCGTCTAGTCTGAGCTTATGACCGTTGACTCGGCACCCCCGAGCGACCGGCGGACCCCCTACATATCCTGGCTCCGGGATTCTCAAGAGCCCCCCGACCCTCGGGAGGCTCGGAAGCTCAAGTACCAAGCTCGACGTTTCATCATGCTGGATGATGCCTTGCACCGCAGATCTTTCTCCGGTCCCCTCCACAAGTGCATCCGCGCCGACGAAGCCAGTCGAGCGGTTCATGAAGTACACAAAGGCACCTGCGCACCAAGGAGGAAGATTGCTCGCCAAGATCTTGCTTCGGTACGGTTACTGGTGGCCCACTCTCCAGCGCGACTGCACGACCTATGTACAGAAGTGTGACCGATGTCAGCGCTTTGACCACCTTATCCATTAGCCCGCCACGGAGCTCATCACCCTTGCCGAGCCGTACCCTTTCGCTCGGTGGGGGATCGACATCTTGGGGCCATTCTTCACGGCTCAAGCTCAGAAGAAGTTCATCATCATCGCCATCGACTATTTCACCAAGTGGATCGAGGCCGAAGCCACCACCAGGATCACCGAGTCGGTCGTTTGGAGTTTTGTTTGGAAGTCGATCATCTGTCGCTACGGTGTCCCTCGAGTGATTGTGAGCGATAACGGTTGGCAGTTTGATTCTCATTACTTTAGAGACAGATGTGCCTACCTAAGCATTCATAATCACTTCACTTCGGTAGCCCACCCTCAGGCTAACGAACTGGTCGAGAATGCCAATAAGACTATCTTAAAAGGCATCAAAACCAGGCTCGGCAAGGCCAAAGGAAGCTGGCTTGAGGAATTACCAAGCGTACTATGGTCGCACCGAACTACTCCGAGAACGGCCACCGGTGAAACACCTTTTCAGATGGTATATGGCATGAAAGCCGTAATTCCGTTGGAGGTCGACAATTCCTCTCTCCGAGTCGTCCACTTCAAACCCGAGGTAAACAAGCAGAAACTGCGAGAAAAACCTCGACCTAGCGGACGAGATCTGAGAGATTGCAAAGATTCGAGCAATGGAATACCAACGGCGCATCACTCGATACTACAACTCCAGAGTCCGAGATAGACACTTCCAATCGGGAGACTTCATCCTGAGGAAGGCCGAAGCATCTCAACCACTGGAAGCAGCGGGGAAGCTAGCCCCTAACTGGGAAGGCCCCTACTGAGTGGTCAAGATGCTTGGGAAAGGAGCATACCGATTGTCCACCATGGAAGGAACAATCGTCCCTCGGACATGGAACGTGACAAATCTTCACAAGTTCTACTTTTGATTATTTGGCAAGCATGCACATGTAAGTGAAGTAGAATAAATGCAATTCTTCTCTTCTTATTAAACTTTGATGTACAACAAGTAGGCCGTAGCCAATACAGTATATATGTACAAAACTACACCCTCTGGCACTATAACGCGAGCAGAACATTCGACCAACCTGGTAAGCTCTCATACATCCAGCCACTGACTCTGCCTCGTGCGGAAACTGGCTTGGACAAAGGATCGCCGACCTCGTTGGTTTGAGAAAGCTCGAAGGAAAGAAGAAAAGAGAGGGAAGAAGTGGAAGGAATACAAGTGAAGGCCTCCTCTCTGCCAACTCTTTGGAAGGCAGAGAGAGCAGGCATCCTCCGAAGAGTGAAGAAGGAAGGAGAAAAATAAAATGGCAGAGATGGACGAGGAGGGAGGGGGAGGCCAAGAAATGTGGGAGCTTAATTAGCTCCCCCCACCCCTCGGGATAGCGTCGGCAGGTCAGGGACAGAAGGATGACATGCTCCGGCA
This sequence comes from Amorphophallus konjac, assembly GCA_022559845.1. Lineage (NCBI taxonomy): Eukaryota > Viridiplantae > Streptophyta > Magnoliopsida > Alismatales > Araceae > Amorphophallus > Amorphophallus konjac. Next base: position 264,826,734 of record CM040121.1, read on the forward strand.
TGATGAACCCTCTCCTAGAGTGACCCCCGACTGACGAACCCTCTTCCAGACTGGAACAGCAGGAGCTTCCCTCCTACCGCCATCTGCATCATCATCTTTCGAAGCACCTTCCATGCCCTGCCAAGACCGATAGCACAACGCCTCGCGGAAGGGAAAGAAGGAGAAACCTCCAGGGATGGCCTTAAGCGATGAAAGGAAAAGGAGACGCCCCTCGGACCTTTTATAGGCCGAAGGGGGAGCTGATCACCTTAAATGACTCTCCACTTACAAAACACACTAAAAGGGCTTTCCCTGAGATGGTTACCTCATTTCCCAAACATCCCGCAAGCGGGACGCGCGAAGCAGCAAGTCATTAAGGGCGGTATGGAAAAATGGAAAGGTGCCAGCGCCATGTCAATTATTTGACAGATCGGCACACGCGATATCTGTAGAGAAAATCGGTGCCTTCTCCAACGACTACGGATCCGGTAGTCAAATCACACCAAAAGCGGTAAGAAATAGTCGATTCAGCATTTAATACTGTCGCTATTATATTTTCCAAAAAAAGCCTTACCCGGCTACATAAGGGAAAGAAAAAAGAAAGAGAGAGCTATTACATCAGGCCTCAGGCCCATCTTCAGGCTCGGCAGGCAAGGCTTCCTCAGCACCAGACGATCTGCCCCCAGTATTCTTGGCGATGGTCGACCCAGGCACTGACCCCACCTGTGTGGGAACTGTCTTGATCGTGCGCTCTCCCAAAGATGCTGGAGTTGGCAATCGCTCGGACGAGGACTCTCGACCCTCCTCTTCGCTCGAGGTATAATGGGAAGAGTTGATCGAACCCCAGTCTGAGTCATAGCGCTGCCCTGAAGGAAAAACAAGCTCCTTCTCTTGGGCCTCAACCTCTATGGCGGCCCGATCGAACCTCTGGGAGAAGCCCTTCCGAAGGCCCCGGTGATAGCCCAACTCATAATAAGGGAAGGCAGTCTGGAGAAGAGCCACGTGATAGGCCTCTGAGCACTTATGTCGCTCGAGTGCCTCCACCCCGGCCAACTCCGCCTGCCTTTCGAGCTCGGCTATCCTCTGTTCAGACTCGGACAACCTTCTTTCGGCCTCGGTCAGTGCATCCTCGGCCCCCCGGACTCGGCCCTCGAGTGCCCCCCGCTCGGCCTTCCACTGCTCTCCGCACTCGACCTGAATCATACGCTCCACCTCCAGGAGCTCATTTCTTCCGGTCGACCATACGACGGGCCTGGGTCAGCTGCTTCGCCGACGACCGAGCCTCCGATTGGCTCGACTGCACCTGAGCCCGAAGCGGGGCCACCTCCTGACGAAGGTCACCAAGATCAAGGGTCAGACGCTCAACCTTCCGATCGATCGCACCACGGGCCCACGAGAGAGCCTCCCGCTCTGACTCCACCCAAGCATACGCACCTACTGCCTCAGCCTTGAGCTGGGCCAAGATCAGGCTGCCTTCCATAAGCTGCTCAAAAATCATGGAGGGGGGACCCCTCTGGAGCTTCTCTCGCACAACTCTCAAAGCAATAGAATGGCACCTCCGGTACAGGGAGGCTCGGATGCTGAAGGAACTGGTCGAGGGAAGGGAAAGTCTCTCCGGAGCAGTCAGGATTGGGGCACCTTCCCCGAGATATCCTACCGCGGGTGCCGCACCGGTTGACTCGGGATGAGCGGCCCCGCCGTGTACTTCCTCGGCCTCGGTCAGCTGCGATCGAGTCGCTACATCCTACGACCCTCCAGCCTAGACAGGCTCGAATCGGGCTCCTCCATCTGGCATCCCCTCTGCTTCGCTCGGCGCCCCAGCATCGGCCACGATCCCTTCGTCAATTGCTCCCTCTTGCACCGCAGAGGGAGGAGGCAACAGGGGAACCTCATCAACTGGGCGGGCGGCCTCCGCCTTCCTCGCCCGCTTCTTCTCAGTAGACTGGGCCTACATCGAAGACCGTAACAACTTTGCACAGGATCCTTCCGCTTGACCCCCTGGCGTTCAGAAGCATCGTCCCGGGAGACCCCCTTGCCCTTTTCCCGGGCGCGGGATGAGCCCTCCAAAGTTGGGAGATCGCTCGGAGTCGGCGTATCATCCACATTGATGACCTCCAGCTCGACGAACGGTGCCTCCTCCTCCTCCTCCTCATCCGCTTGGCACAGATCTGCGCGAAGAAGAGCATATTGAGAAGAGGAAAACACTCGCTTGAAAGAGGACAAGTTCCTGAGAACCATACCCGTTGGCAACAGTAGTCGAGAAAGATACTCCTCGATGTTAGGAGGAGTCACCAACTTAGTAGTCTCTAGGCGGTCCCGCTGAAGGATAGCATCATCCCTCTCCACCTCCGGAGAGACCTCTATTTGCTTCGGAGGGATGTTCGGGTGAAAGTTGGGCGCCGTCGGGAAATCCCAGACCATGTCAACTATCGACGGGCCCAGCAAGAAATATTGGGTCTTCCACCCCTTATGAGAGGAATCCTTCACAGAAAGGGACACGCAACTCCTCTTCCGCTTCGCCTGAATGAAGAAGAAGCCCTTCCCTGCAAAAGGATTATCCTTCAACTCAAAAAAATAGTGGAAGAGGTCCACAGAGGTGCACACAGCTCTCTTGCCATAGAGAAAGATGAAGGAGAAAATAAGGGTATAAGAATTGGAGACTAGCTGGACAGGAGCCAGCCGGTAGAACTGAAGCAACTCGGCGATGAAAGGATGGAGGGGCAGCCGAAAGCCGCACTTCCAGGCCAAGAGGAAAGAACAAAAGAGGCCAGAACGAGCCGCTAGACTGGATTCATGAGGCTCAGGTGCGAGGAACTTGAATCACCATGGCAGCCCATACTGATTCTCCAGCCGTTTCACGTCCGCCTCACCCAGCTCGCTGCCAAGAGACTCTGATGGCACCAAAAAAGTCCATGAGGCGTGTTCTCCCTCTCCGCTCTCAGCCCCTGGATTTTGGTTCGCCATGGAGCAGAGAGAAGAACTGGAATAAGGAAGGGGAAAGCTCTGAATCAGAGGACTCCGAAGGTGACGAATCACCGCCTCAGGATGCTCCCCTAGCTCCGATGGCCGCAATGATTCTCCGCACTTCTGAACTGCTCTACAAGCACAGGAGCCCCCCTCAAATATAAATGCAAAGAGAGGCAAAACCCTAAATCCCAGAGATAAAGGGACACAAAAACACGCAATGCTTAAACCGGAGGCCGAGCGTCGATCCGATCTCCCAAGGAGGGGCCTTCTCTTATTCATCATGACAGGCATATTTTCAAGGCAAGCCGCATCACGTGGCCTGTACCAGAGTGAAATCTCTACCCAACTAGAGCCACAAAAAGTCCAGCCCAAATGCGACTCGTCCGAGCCTAATTTTGGCTCGGGAGTAGGAGGGGGACAAGTGGAGAGGGGAAATCTCGTCACCCATACGGAGAGGCCAAAAGAGGTCCAACCAGACCGAACAAGGCCCAACTCCTTGAATTGGTAGCCCCCAAGCCCACTCAATATAAGCCAAATAACTCACTCAGAATAAGCGCTTCCTTGGCGGCCTTCGGGTTTTGAAGTCCGAGCATCAATTCGATCGGGAAAGCTCCCTCAGAGCCCCCTATTCCCTGTCCCGACCGTGCACTCATTGCTCAGGAGACCACTCCTGGGCAAGTGCCTATCGCTCGGGCTCACTGATGGAAGCTTATTGGTACGGCCGTTGCGAGTCCCTTAATGGCAGGAAGCTCAAGGGGATAGGGGAGACCAAGAATCCACGTGCTATAAGGAGTCCGCATGAAAGACGTAACCCCCCCTGAGACTCCTATGCTTACAGGGATTAGTCACATAATGGGCCACTATTTAAACTGGAAATACCCTACTACAAAGTGGTAAGCCAGGCAAGAGCCAAAAACCCTAAGCATGAACCACTTCACCTTTTGGTGGAGAGGGATCTCGCGCTCCCACCTTCCTCCTAACTATTCCCTTCGCACCATAGCTCTACTATTTTGCTGACTTAAGCATCGGAGGGTCTTCCCCGGGGATCTATCCCTGGGCACCTCTGACTCGTTTCCCTTCTTGCAGTTTACACTTCAAGGGTACGTGGTCATCCTCTTCCCCGCTCAGGAGCAGTGGGAGATCGCCCCTCTCCAGTTCCAATTTTAATTCTTGGTTTCACAGCATGCATAGATTTGTTAAGTCCATTGATCCTGAGTTATGGAACTTAATAACACATGGTCCACACAAACTGCCTAAGGATAAGTCGAAGTGGACTGACCTTCACAAATCAAGGAACAAGGATAATGATAGAGCTTTAAATTTGATGAAAGCTGCCATAAATGTTAACATACTTCCTTGTGTCTCTGCATGCATCACGACTAAAGTCATATAGGACAATCTGATGGATTTTAATGGAAAGGAGAAGATGAACAATTGTATGATGGTTGACGGAAGTGATCACAATATTGATCAAAACGAGTATAAAGAAGAGGTAAGCAATCCATTTGAAAATTTCTATATAGAAGACTGGGAGGATGCTTATGTTAATCTAATTGAGTCTCACGAGAAATTGAGAAAATGATATAATGTCCTGAAAGAGAAAGTAAATGATGTTATGAGTTCTGGCTCTGAATATGATAATATTGAAGTTTTGAAAACTGAAAATGAAATTTTGAGAAGACAATTGATGAATCTTGATAGTGTATGTTCAGATCTAGAACAATTAAAAATTGAAAAATGAGAAACTCAGAAATCAAGTTAAGGAATCTGAACGAAAATTGAAAAATCTTGAGGATGAAAGTAATCTGATTTCTGAAAAACATGATGCTGTTAAAATAGTAAATATAAGTCTTCAAAAAAGCTTGGAAAATTCTGAAATGAAGAGGGAACAGGAAGCCAATTCTGATGATCAGCTGTTAATAAATGAGTTAGTTCAAAATGACAAACTCAAGGAAGAAATAGAAAAACTGAAACAACTGAACACCGCCCTATCTGAAAAATTGATTACATCTGAAAAGGGTAAGTGTGTGAGCTTGGATAATTCAGACAAGCTGGCTAGCCTTGAAAATGAAATTGAGAGTCACAAATCTGTAAATGCCATGTTGAATGAAAGTCTAGCTAAATGTGAGGAACAAAATGCTAACTCAGAAATGTTAATTGCCTCACTGGAAAATGTGTTGTCCCTAGATGCACGAATGGACAAGAAGGGGGGTTGAATTGTCCCCAACATGCATAATGGTAGTTTTTAGATTTAATGTAGCAGAATGAAATTAACTACCAACATGGAAAATGATCAAATGAAATTTACTCGTTGAAGAAATCAGTTCTCTCAAGCTTACCGCTCACACATGATCAATATGAACAAGATAAACAAGCAAACCACAATCAAAGAAGATGCGAGATATATTTTTTTAGGTGGTTCGGGACAACGACGGGCTCCCTACGTCCACCCCTCACCAAAACGGTGAGGATCCACTCGCTTCGAACTGAAGCGCACGGAACTTTCACTCCAAAAACACGGAGACGTCGTCTCCTACATGATCCACCATGGATCTAAACACACACACACACGAGCTGCAACACCGCAGCACAATAAACCACAACTGTTCGCAGACGGTTCGACACACTCATAGAGTTGGAGTTCAGAAAATAATGATATGATCAATACATGCTCAAAAACCAAATGTATATCACTGGAATAGATGTAAAAAGGGTGAAGAAATATATCTCCATAGGTAGAAAGAGTTATAGATGATCTTCTTTGATGCTTGGGTCGGAGGTAAGCCGGATGCCGTCGATGTGAACGTCAACGCGTTCCTCTCTTCAATCCGCTTCTTTTTATCTTCTATCACGATCTTCAGAAATGCAAGGATGTAGATGATATCCACAGATCTTCCTCAACTCCTCTCCGTCTTCCCTTTGTTCTCCTACAAGATAGACAGAATGTTAGCACACACTGTTTCTCCCAAATTCGTAGCTTATTTATACACTCACAATAGAAAGAGGAAAAGACATCAAAACCCATGCTAAAACCCCTTCAATATGTATCTAATATGTGTATGAATGCCCTAGGGCTAAGAGTGTCAAATATGCGCCAAAATAGATCTAGAATAATGGGTTTCAAACATAACAAAACGGGTTTGTCCGCCGTATTTGGTCGATCGAAATTGAGGGTCAGTCGACCGAAATTTCACAGGTTTTGGACTGGCCATCTCTGGTGATTTCGGTCGACCAAAAGCCCTAGGTCGGTCGACCGAAGTCTGAAACTTTTCAGACCCCTGCACTCTATTAATATTGGTCGACAGAACACTGGCTTTAGGTCGACCGAAAACCTGCAATTAGCTAGAATCATGGAATGAATATAAGAGATTAAGCTCAAACAACCCAAATATGAAAAGCATGAATTATATACATCAAAACACATTAGAAACACATTAATGATATGCATTGAAGCCCTTTGAAAACACTAGCCAAGTATGTATTCAATGTGTATACAGATCAATCAACTTGCTAGCCCAAAAACCTTCAAGAAGGATAGGCATGAACTACATTCTTCACACTCTTGACCTAATGGAAAGATATGCATTAGAGTCTCTTGAAAACACTAATCATTTACTTTAACATCAAGAGCTTATAGCTATGCTTAAGAACAAGATGTGAGCTTCATTCAACCAATGTTCTACCAAAGTTCACTTTGAATTGAGTACACATGTTGACACTTGAGAACAAATGAAAGTAGATCCATGAAAACCCATGTATTAAGTGCAATACACAATGAAGGGTCGACACTATCAAAGTGAGAATGTGTGACTTGGCTCGGTGAAAACAAGAAGAGGTCGGCGCGATGGTATGTGAGGTCGACTCCATAGACCAAAGTTGCAACATTTGAGAACTTAACCCTTACCAAGAGTTCTTGATAGATAAGCATGACAAATACCACATGTTCTTGATCCTTGGTAGCATGATAGCATTTTCACTTGATTAGCTACAAGGATTCAATACTCTTTTTTCTACGATGCAAGATGAACAAAGAATGAACACCTTAGTTAGCAAAGTTTTTCAGTCATCATTTCAATAACACAAGCACACAAGAATTGTCATCCTTGAAACTTAACTACCAAAATCAACTAGGGGATCCAACAATCTCCCCCTTTTTGATGATGACAAAATGACATGTGCATGATGTGTGCATGAATTCCAAATGACAATTTATTGACACACAGTGTGTCATAGAACTATGAAACTTATCATAAAACTATGAAACTTATCTAGAACTGAAATGCACCACTTTGTTCTCCCCCTTTCTGTCATCAACAAAAGATGACTGACAACAGGTTTATTAATTCTATTATGAACATGTATGATCTAAAAAGGTGTATGAATGAAAGTATGAAATGTTTCATGCAAGCAAGCAAGCAAGCAAGCAAGCATGCATGAAGGTCAAGCAAGCATGTAATACTATAACTCCCCCTAAGTGGGTTAGTGGGATAACAAATAAACAGTTGATTCAAGATCAAGTTGTGTCACATGAAGCATAATCAAAAAAGGTAGTTCATGCACAAGCTAGAGGCATTATATAAACCATGTTAAGAACAAATTGAAGATACACATTCATCACAATAATACCAAAGAGTGAAATGTGTGGCAATGAGCAATGAACTAAAAAAATATATGGATATTAGCAGAATTTCTAAAGAACACTAGAGGGTTATTTCCTTTCTACAATTCCATTTCAATCCTCGACTTTTGGTAGCTTCACACAATCCCTTTTTGTTTCTTTTATTTGATTTCACCGTTCGGTGCGAGTCAACTCATGTGTCTCAATGGAGATTCCTGGCTACTAGGATTCAATGCATTGTGGATTTTTGTTTCACCTTTCGACGCGAGTTTCCTCATTTATTTCAGTGGAGATTCCCGGCTACTTAGTTTGACATTCCACTTATTTAATTTTTTAGGGGTAGGCAGCTTTTTCCTCACGATTACTCTAGATTTCCATGAAGAAATTTTGTTCCCCTTAAAGTGTTGAGAAGAATTTCTGAAATCCTTATCGATTAAAGTCATATGCAACATTTTTGTGCAAGGTGTGTCGGTAATTATTTTGTATGTAGAAAATGAATTTGCTAAAACATAGTTATGACTCCCCTTAAATGTATGCACAATTGGAAAGAAATCCTCCTTCTTTGTATATGTCATTTTTCACAAAAGATCAAAATCATTGCATGTTTATTTATTAAGGAGGTAGGTCTTAGAAATTTTCAAGAAAAGATTTTCTAAAATATATACATGTAGTCATGCAAGGATTTGAAAGTGAATTCATGCAATATGATTTCCGGTACGTGGCGGAGAACTTAGGTCCGAAGATCACCTCACCGGTAGTGAAAGCTTCCGGCTAGGCATAATTCAACCTTCCACAAACATCATTTGATATACTGAAGAATCATGGCATTCAAGCAAATAAGTATATCAAGTATATACATGCATATGCAAGTGAATAAAAAGATGATGAATTATTCCTATTCTCAAGTATGCAAGGATATGTGCAATCTAAATCATAAGGTTGAATATATGCAAAACTAAAATGTTATTTACAAAATAAGTAAAAGTGTGTATATGCAAGCCTAATATGAACAATTACTCATTCAAACAAAAAATTCGTAGTTCTCTTCTTAATCTTGTGAAATTTTCAGGATATAAGGGTTTTGTAAAAATATCTGCAAGTTGATTTTTCGTATTTACATGTATAAACTCAAAATGAACCTTACTCACCTGATCTCGAAAAAAGTGGTGTCGAATTTCTATGTGCTTTGTGCGAGAATGCAAAATAAGATTTTTAGAAATGTTAATGGCAGAGGTGTTATCACAAAGAATGGGTGTGTTATTCAAGATAATACCAAAATCAACTAACTGTTGTTGGATCCATAGCACTTGGGCTGCACAACTATCGGCAGCCATGTATTCGGCTTCGACAGTTGACAATGCCACTATATTTTGTTTCCTAGAGGCCCATGAAACCATGCAACGTCTAAGAAATTGACAATACCCGCTCGTACTTTTACGATCCACTAAACACCCAGTATAATCAGAATCCGTGTAAGCTACTAAATCAAAAATGCAACTACGTGGAAACCAAAGACCAAGATCCAATGTGCCAAGCAAATATCTGAAAATTCTTTTGACTGCTAACATGTGTGATTCTTTCGGATCGGATTGAAATCTAGCATACATGCAAACACTAAACATGATATCCGGCCTACTAGCGGTCAAGTACAACAAAGAACCAATCATTCCACGAAAGAGTTTTTGATCGACAGACTTATCTTGTTCATCCTTCTTCAATTTGACATTTGTTGACATTGGTGTCTTTTGTGACTTTGCATTGTCGAATTTGAATTTCTTGATCAGTTCCTTTGTATACTTCCTTTGATTGATAAAAATTCCATCCTTTTACTGCTTTACCTGCAAACCCAAGAAAAAAGTTAACTCCCCATCAAACTCATCTCAAACTCCCCCTGCATCAATTTAACAAAATCATCATTCAATGAATCAGAAGTGGCTCCAAAGATAATGTCATCAACATATACCTGTACAAGAAGCATATGTTCATTGTCGCTCTTAATGAAAAAGCTTTAATCGATGTTGGAGAGGGAAAATATAACCACACGAACGGAGAGGCCAAACGAGGTCCAACCTGACCCAACAAGGCCCAGCTCCTTGAAGTGGTAGCCCTAGGGCCCACTTAATATAAAGCCTAATAACTCACTCGGACCAAGCACTTCCTAGGCGGCCTTCGGGTTGGGAAGTCTGAGCATCAATTTGATTGGGAAAGCTCCTTCGGAGCCTAGTATTCCCTACCCAAACAACGCATTCATCGCTCAGGAGGCATCTCCTGGGCCAGTGCCTCACGCTCGGGCCAACTGATGGAAGCTTATCTGTACGGCTGTTACGAGCCCTTTAAAAGCTGGGAGCTCAGGAGGATAAGGGAGATCAAGAGTCAGCGTGCTATAAAGAACCTGTAAGAAGGACGTAACCCCCCCTAAAACTCCTCAGCTTACAGGGATCATGCACTCAACGAGCCATTATTTAAGCTGGAATAGCCCTACCGTGAGGAGGTAAGCCAAAAAAACCCTGAGTAGGAACTACTTCACCTCTTAGTGGAGAGGGATCTCGTGCCCCCATCTCCCTCCTAACTCCTCCCTTTGCACCAGTGCTCTACTACTCTTGATGACTTAAGCATCGGAGGATTTTCCCCGGGGATCCATCCCTGGGCACCTCTGACTTGTTTCCCTCCTTGCAGTTCATACTTCAAGCGTATGCGGTCATTTTCTTCCCCACTCAGAAGTAGCGCGAGATCGCCCCTCTTCATCTGGCGCCATCTGTGGAAAACTTACAAAGAGCCATCATGGTGCGAAGAAGTTCTGGTAGGAGAACTGTCGGCGACAAGGGAAATGCCCGGGCGATGGAAGAAGGTGCACCTTCCCTTCCCACAGAGAATTCCCCATAGAGCAACCAGGCCAATGAAATACCTCCATCGGTGGCGGGGGAATAGCTTCCCGGCGGGAGTACCGACGCCCTCCAGACCCTCAACACAAAACTGGATGTCCTTGTGGATCTCATGAGGGCCCAAGCGGCCAGGGAGGAGAAGTCACATCTCCCCCGGAAGAGCCCCCCCCCCCCCGCGGAGATGCCTCCCAGCAAACCGCTGGAGGCCGTTTTGCCGTCCGGGGGCGGCGGCTCATCCGTAACCAGTCAGGAGGACCATCGCATGCCCCTCCCTCGGAGCAGGCTGCCTCCTCTACCCCGAGGAGGGAGAAGTCCGGAACACTTCGGCCGTTCCCAAAAATCGAGGCCCCCAAGGATCATCGGGATAGCATGCAAGTGCGTCCTCCCAGCCCCTCGGGTCAACGACAGCCAGAGCTGTCTCTCTAGCTGCGAGACTTTGAGAGGCGTTTCGCAGAGCAAGAGCGGGCCCTCCGTGCCTTGCAGAAGACCTCTCCTATGGAGGACGAGGAGCAATCCCCGTTCTCCGATTATATCTTGAAGGCCAAGATTTCCCCCAGGATCTCACTTCCGACCTTCAAATCGTATGATGGCCAGGGAGACCTGGCCGATCACTACGACAACTTTGACGCCCTAATGACCTTGCATGGGGCTTATGACGTGATTAAGTGTCGAGCGTTCGTGACCACTCTGGTTCAGGGCGCTCAGGCATGGTTCGGGGCCCTTGCCCCCGGTAGCGTCCATAACTTCAAGCAGTTCGGGCGAGTGTTTAAGGAAAGCTTCGCCGGCAGCGGTCCTCCCTGGTCAGTGGTGGGATTACTGGCCCTCAAGCAGGAACAGGGGGAGAAGCTACAGGCTTATATCAACCGATTCAAATTAGAATCCTTACGCATCCCCTGCCTAGATGTTGCCTCGGCCATCACCGCATTAACCGAGGGTACCCGTGATGAGAATCTACGGTGCAAGCTAGTGCTTCGTCCTCCTGCCTCCCTCGCCGAGCTAGGGACCCTGGCCCTGCGCCACAATGAGTGCGAGGAAGTCCTTAGCGCCTGCCGAGGCACGATAGGCTCGGGTCGGGAGGAAGACAAGAAGCCACCGTCCGATCAAGGGATGGTCCAAGGAAAAAGGTGGAACCAGGACGGAGACTGCAAGGAGACGTCCCGAAAGTATGAGTGGTATACCCCCCTTACCGCTCCCGTCTATGAAATCTACGAAGACATCAAAGGCTCGGGTCTCCTCCACCAGCCCAAGCCTATGAAGGCCAAGCACCGGAATAATCGCAACCATTGCCTATTCCACGGTGATCACGGGCATCACACCAGCGATTGCCATCAACTTCAAGATGAGATTGAGCGCCTCATCTGCCAGGGACACCTATCCTGATACGTGTCCAGGCAGAAGGAAGACCGAGGCACCCCCGAAGAAATTGACAATGCCTCCCGTGGAGTCCACATTAACGTCAGCGCTGGCGGCACAGCATCAGGAGGAGATAGCAGTCGAGGAAGGAAGCGTCACGCCGAGCGGGCAAGCCGAGCCTCTGTTGAGCCCCCTAAGGCCCCGCAGGTTAGCGAACCGTAGGCCCTGGTATTCTCCTACCAAGACCTGGAAGGGTTAACCATCCCGCATGATGATGCTCTTGTTGTATCGGCTACAATAAACCATTGTAACGTAGATAGGATCTTAGTTGACAATGGTAGTGCCCCTGATGTATTATCCTACAAATGTTTCCTCAAGATGGGAGAGAATCCATCTAAACTCCGCCCGATCCGAACTCCCCTCTGTGGGTTCAATGGCCAGGTAACTTATCCCGAGGGAGCCTTGAGCCTGTCAGTTACTATCGACACCTCGCCCAAAACTGTTACAGTTATGGTGGACTTCATCATGATTAAGGGAATGACGGCCTATAACGCCATCTTCGATTGAGGTATCCTTAGCTGAACAAAAGCGGTGCCCTCTACCTTTCACCAAAAAATGAAGTTCCCCACCAAGCATGGCGTGGGGGAGATCCGGGGTAACTAGGCATTGGCTAGATGGTGCTATATAATCTCGGTCGAAGCCACGAGACAGGAAGGGAAAAACAAAGGATTAAAGGGAGCATAGGAAGGGCCAGCAACATCTGAGCTTGGCGGCGAGTTGCTAACGGTCTTCCTCAACGGTGACCCGACTCTAGGAGTCAAGATCGAAGCCGAACTACCACCTGAGGAACACAAAAAATATAAGGATTTCCTTGCCCAGTACATCCAAGTCTTTGCATGGTCGGTCGAGCACCTCCCCGGGATCCCGGGAGACGTGGTGATGCACAAGCTCAACCTCGACCCAACGGTGAAACCTATCCAGCAACACAGGAGAAAGCATGCCCCGGAGAAGCAAGCGGTCATCAAAGAGCAAGTCATCAAGGGGCAAAAGATTGGCCTCTTTTGTCCAGTCATGTACCCTACGTGGCTCGCCAACGTCGTCCTGGTACCGAAGGCTTCGGGGAAATGGCGAATGTGCGTAGACTTCACCGACCTCAACAAGGCTACCCCGAAGGATTGCTACCTGTTGCCAAGCATCAATCAACTGGTCGACTCAACCTCTGGCAATGAGTTGCTCAGCTTCCTGGACGCCTACTCCGGTTACCATCAGATCAGGATGGACCCAGAGGACATCCAGAAGACTGCCTTCATCACTGACTTCGGCGTACACTGCTACACCCGAATGCCCGTTCGGGTTGAAGAATGCTGGAGCAACATATCAGAGACTGATCAACCACATCTTCGAGGGACAACTCAGTCGGAACATCGAGGCCTACATTGATGATATGCTCATAAAAATGCCGAAGGCCGAAGACCATCTTGTCGACTTAGCCGAGACCTTTGACACCCTCCTGAGGTGCAACATGAAGCTCAATCCCGCTAAATGTGCCTTCGGAGTCAGATCCGGGAAGTTCCTAGGCTTCCTGGTAACTCAGCGTGGGATTGAGGCCAATCTCGACAAGGTTCAGGCCATCCTGAACATGCGGCCACCCACCTGCATCAAAGACGTCCAACGCCTTATGGGACACATTGCTGCGCTGAACCGCTTCCTGTCCCGAGCGCCCGGACGATGCCTACCCTTCTTCAAATTATTGAGAGGACCCAAAATGGCATCTGCCACGTTCGGCTGGGATGAGGAATGTCAGAAGGCATTTGTCGAACTCAATGAATTCTTGGCCTCGCCCCCGGTGCTATCCAAGCCGGTCCCGGGCGAAGCTCTACACCTTTACCTCTCGGTGACCCCTTCCACAATGAGCTCGGTCCTAGTCAGGAACGACACAGGGGTCGAGAGACCGGTTTACTACACTAGCAAGGTGCTTAATGAGGCTGAAAGAAGGTACCCTGCAACTGAGAAACTCGTGCTAGCGTTGGTTACCTCAGCCAAGTGCCTATGATCGTATTTTCAAGGGCACTCCATCGTCGTATTGACCGACGAACCCCTGAAGAGGATTCTCTTTCACCTTGAAGCCTCGAGACGCCTTGTCAAGTGGGCCATCATGCTCGGGGCCTACGACATCTCGTATCGCCCCCGTTCGGCCATCAAGGGACAGGCCCTCGCAAACTTTATCGCCGAAAGCACAGTCCCGATTGAAGAGGTACTTCCACCTACGCCCGGGCCCACTTGGGACCTATTCGTCGACGGGTGCTCCAAATCGGCCGGAAGCGGCACCGGTTTCCTTCTCAAGTCCCTCGAAGGAGCAAAGCTACGGTACGCCTTGAAATTCAACTTCCAGACGTCCAACAATGCCTCCGAGTACGAAGCCGTTATCTCGGGGGCCAGGATGGCTCGACGATTGGGGGCCGAGCGAGTCAGGACCCACACCGACTCCCAATTGGTCGCTAGCCAGGTTAACGGTGATTACGAAGCTCGGGAAGGACAAATGATCAAGTACCTCCAGGTGGTCAAGAGGATGGCCCGACTCTTCGAGAGCTTTGAGGTAGTTCGGATAGCCCGGGAGTAAAACTTCCGAGTGGACGCCCTCTCTCGCCTGGCCTCCTCCCTTGACCCCGAAGGTACTCGATCGGTCTTTCTCGAAGAGCTCGAGCGATCGAGCATCGAATCCGAGCTCATGACAGTTGTCCCAGCACCCTCGAGCGACTGGCGGACCCCCTACATATCCTGGCTCTGAGATTCTCAAGAGCCCCCCAACCCTCGGGAGGCTCGAAAACTTAAGTACCAAGCTCGACATTTTGTCATGCTGGACGATGCCTTGTACCGCAGATCTTTCTCCGGTCCCCTCCTCAAGTGCATCGGTGCCGACGAAGCCAACCGAGTGGTTCAGGAAGTACACGAAGACATCTGTGGTGCGCACCAAGGAGGAAGATCACTCGCCAGGATCTTGCTTCGGCAAGGTTACTGGTGGCCCACTCTCCAGCGCGACTGCACGACCTATGTACAGAGTGCGACCAATGTCAGCGCTTCGACCATCTGATCCACCAACCCGCCGCGGAGCTCATCACCCTTGCCGAGCCATACCCCTTCGCTCGATGGGGGATCGATATTTTGGGGCCATTCCCCACGGCTCAGGCTCAGAAGAAGTACGTCATCATCGCCATCGACTACTTCACCAAATGGATCGAGGCCGAGGCCACCACCAGGATCACCGAATCAGTCATATGGAGTTTCATTTGGAAGTCGATCATTTGTTGTTACGGTGTCCCCCCAGTGATCGTGAGCGATAACGGTCGGCAATTTGATTCTCATTACTTCAGAGACAGATGTGTCGACCTAAACATTCGCAATCGCTTCATTTCGGTAGCCCACCCTCAGGTCAACGGAATGGTCGAGATTGCCAACAAAATTATCTTAAAAGGCATCAAAACCTGGCTCGGCATGGCCAAGGGAAGTTAGCTCGAGGAATTACCAAGCGTACTATGGTCGCATCAAACTACTCCAAGAACGGCCACTAGTGAAACACTTTTTCAGCTGGTATATGGCACGGAAGCCGTGATTCCATTGGAGGTCGACAATCCTTCTCTCCGAGTCATCCACTTCAAGCCCGAGGTGAACGAGCAGAAACTGCTGGAAAACCTTGACCTAGAGGACGAGATCCGAGAGATTGCAAATATCTGAGAAATGGAATACCAACAGCGCGTCACTCGATACTACAACTCCAGAGTTCGAGATAGACATTTCTAGCCAGGGGACTTCGTCCTAAGAAAGGCCGAAGCCTCTCGACCACTGGAAGCGGCGGGGAAGCTATCCCCTAACTTGGAAGGCCCCTACCGAGTGGTCGTGACGCTCAGGAAATGGGCGTATCGATTGTCCACCATGGAAGGAGCACCCATCCCTCGGACATGTAACACGACAACACTTCGCAAGTTTTACTTTTGATCATCTAGCAAACACGCACATGTAAGCAATGTAGAACAAACGCCATTCCTCTCTTCTCATTAAACTCTGGTGTACATCAAGTAGGCCGTAGCCATTACAATATACATATCAGCAAACAAAAAATTACATCCATTGGTACTATGACACGAGCAGAGCGCTCGGCTAACTCGGTAAGCACTCCTACGTCCAGCCACTGACTCTGTCTAGTGCAGAAACTGGCTCGGATAAAGGATTGCCGGCCCTGTTGGTTTGAGAAGCTTGAAAGAAAGGTGCCAGAGGGATTGGAAGAAGAAGAAGGAAAGCAAGAGAAGGCCTCCTCTGGCAACTCTCTGGAAGGAGGATGGAAGCCAAACAGAAAGCAAGCACCCTCAAGTGGTGCGAGCGAGGATAAAGAAAGAAAGAAGAAAGGAGGGGCTGGGTGAGCAGTGAAAGAAGGAAGCTTGAAGAGCTCCCCCTCCCCTCAGGATAGTGTCGGCGGGCCGGGGGCATGAAGGCGACATTCTCCAGCATGTCAAACCCTCTCCCAAACCATCCTTCGACTGTCAAACCCTCTTCCAAACTGGAGTAGCAGGAGCTTCCCTCCTACTGCTGTCTGCATCATCATCTTCTAAAGCACCTTCCATGCTCTACTGAGATCGATAGCACAACGCTTTCGCGAAAAGGGATGAAGAAACCGTCAGGGATGCCTTAAGCGATGGAAGGAAGAGGAGACGCCCCTCGGACCTTTTATAGGCCGAAGGGGGAGCTGATTGCCTTAAATGACTCTCCCCTTAAAAACACGCTAAAGGAGCCTTCCCTGAGATGATTACCTCATTTCCCAACATCCCCCCCAGCGGGACGCACAAAGCGGCAAGTCATTTAGGGCGGCATGGAGAAGCAGAAAGGTGCCGACGCCATGTCAGTTATCTGATTGATCGGCATGCACGATATCTGCAGAGAAAATCAGCGCCTTCCCCAACAACTACGGATACGGTAGTCAAATCACGCCAAAGGCAGAAAGAAACAGTCAATTCAACACTTAATATCGCCGCTACTATGCTTCCCAAAAAAGGTTTTTCACAACTAAATAAGGGAAGGAGAAAAAGAGAGAAAGAGCTGGTACATCAGGCCTCGGGCTCATCTCGAGGCTCAATAGATGAGGGCCCCTCGACACCAGATGATCCGCCCCCGGTACTCTCGGCGATGGCCGACCCAGGCACTGACCCCACCTGTGTGGGAACTATCTCGGTCGCGTGCCCTCCCAAGGCTGCTGGAGTTGGCGATTGCTCGGATGAGGTCGAGGCCCTCCGACTCTCCTCTTCGCTCGATGTATAGTGGGAGGAGTCGGTAGAACCCCAGTCCGAGTCATAGCGTTGCCCGGTAGGGAAGATGAGCCCAGACGCTTGGGCCTCCGCCTCTATGATGGCCCGATGGAAGTCTTGGGAGAAGCTCTTCCGAAGGGCCCGATGGTAGCCCTACTCATAGTAGGGGAAGGCAGTCGTATGAAGAACTATGTAGTAAGCCTCTGAGCATTTATATTGCTCAAGCACCTCCACCCCAGCCAGCTCCGCCTTCCTCTCAAGCTCGACTATCCTATGTTCTGCCTCGGACAGCCTCCTCTCGGCCTCACTCCGTGCATCCTCGGCCCCCCGGACTCGGCCCTCGAGTCCCTCATGCTCGGCCTTCATTTGCTCGTCACGCTCGACATGAACTCTACGCTCCGCCTCCAGGAGCCCATTCTTCAGATCGACCATATGACCGGCCTAGGCCAGCTGCTCAGCCAACGACCGAGCCTCCGCCTGGCTCGATTGCACTTGTGCCCGAAGCGGGGCCACCTCCCGATGAAGGTCCCCGAGTTCGAAGGTCAAATGCTCGATCTTCCGATCAAGCGCACCACGGGCCCATGAAAGAGACTCCCGCTCCGACTCTGCCCAAGCATACGTGTCCATCGCCTCGGCCCCCAGCTAGGCCAAGACTAGAGCACCCTCCATAATCCACTCGAGAAGCACAGAGGGGGGACTTTTCCTGAGCTCTCCTCCCACGGCTCCCGAAGCTATGGAGTGGCACCTCCGGTATAAAGGATCCCGGACGCTGAAGGTACTAGTTGAGGGAGGGGAGACCCTCTCCAAGTCTACCAGGACTGGGACACCTCCCCCGAGCGACCCTGCCTCGGGGGCCCCACCGGTTGGCTCGGGCTAGGCTGCCTCGCCGCGTACCTCCTCGGCCTCGGTCGGCTGCGACTGAGTTGCTTCATCTTGCGACCTTCCAGCCTCGACCGGCTCCGACCGGACCCCTCCGTCTCGTGCCCCCTCTATCTCACTCGGTGCCCCGACATCGGCCACGGCCCCTTCGTCATTTGCTCCCTCTTGCTTCATAGAGAGAGAAGGCAACATAGGAACCTCATCGGCCGGGTGGGCGACCTCCACCTTCCTCATCCGCTTCTTCTCGATAGACAGGGCCTGCATCGAAGACCTTAGCAACTTCAGCATGGGATCCTTACGCTTGACCCCCCGGCGTTCGGGAGTGCCATCCCGGACGACCCGCTTGCCCTTATCCCGGGCGCGGGATGAGCCCTCCGAAGCTTGAAGATCACTCAGAGTCGGCGTATCATCCACATCGATGACCTCCAACTCGGCTGGCGGTGCCTCCTCCTTAGCCGCT
Organism: Amorphophallus konjac; assembly: GCA_022559845.1. Taxonomy (NCBI): domain Eukaryota; kingdom Viridiplantae; phylum Streptophyta; class Magnoliopsida; order Alismatales; family Araceae; genus Amorphophallus; species Amorphophallus konjac. The sequence goes on from CM040121.1 coordinate 264,845,166, forward strand.
CGCCTTAGGTTTGAACGAAGGAGAGCAAATTGAGACACTTACCTGATGAGAAAGATAACGAGCCCCTGAGACCCTCACCTATCGACAATAGCGCTCGAGAAACGTACTCCTCGATGTTGGATGGGGTCACCAGCTCAGAAGTTGTCCGGCGATTCTGCAGAAAGATAGCAGCATCCCTCTCCACCTCCAGGGAGACCTCTATTTGCTTCGGTGGAACGTTCGGGTGAAAATTGGGAACCGTCGAGAAATCCCAGACCACACCGATCGCATATGCACCCACCCAGAAATATTGGATCTTCCACCCCTTGTGAGAGGAGTCCTTCATGGAAAGGGACACGTAACTCCTTTTTCGCTTCGCCTAGATGAAGAAGAAGCCCTTCCCCACATAAAGGTTCTCCTTCAACTCAAAAAAATGATGGAAGAGGTCCAATGAGGTGTTCACCCCACTCTGGCCACAGAGGAAAATGAAAGAGAAGATAAGGGTATAAGAGTTGGAGACTAGCTGAACAGGAGCCAGCCGGTAGAACCATAGCAAATCGGCGACAAAGGAATGGAGGGATAGGCGAAAGCCGCACTTCCAGGCCAAGAGAAAAGAGCAAAAGACGCCGGAACGAGTGGCCAGACTTGACTCGTTAGGTTCAGGCGTGAAGAACTGGAACTGCCAAGGCAGCCCCTACTGATTCTCCAGTCGCTTCACATCAGCCTCACCCAGCTCGCTGCGGAGAGGCTCCGACGGTACCAAAAAAGGCTTTGGGGCCCGTTATTCTCCCTGCCCCTCGGCCTCAGGATTTTTGTCCGCCATAAAACAAGAAGAACTGGAAGAAGAAGAGGAAAGCTATAGACCAGAGGACCCTGGAAGAGAAGGAAGCTGACGGATCGCCGCCGCGGAAAACTCTTCTCGCTCCGCAAAAGCCGCTGCGATTCTCCGCTCTTCCGAACTGCTCTCGCGGCGCATGAGCCCCCCTCAAATATAAATGCAGTAGAAGGAAAAACCCTAAACCCCAGAGATAAAGAGACGCAAATAATGCGCAATGCTTATAACCCCTAGCTGGAAGCAGCGCGGCGTTTCGATTTTACAAAGAGGGGTCTTCTTGCAAAAAGTTTCAGAATTATCATCATGACTGGCGTATTCTCAGGGCAAGCCGCATCATGTGGCCCTTGGTAGAGAGAGATCTCCACCCAACTAGAGCCACAAAAAGTTCAACCCAAATGCTACTCGTCTGAGCCTAATTTTGGCTCAGGAGTAGGAGGGGGACAAGTGGAGAGGGGAAATCTAACCGCCCGAACGGAGAGGCCAAACGAGGTCTGGCCTGACCCAACAAGGCCCTGCTCCTTGAAGTGGTAGGCCCAGGGCCCACTTAATATAAAGCCTAATAACTCACTCAGATCAAGCACTTCCTAGGCGGCCTTCAGGTTGGAAAGTCCAAGCATCAGTTCGATCGGGAAAGCTCCGTCGGAGCCCAGTATTCCCTACCCAAACCACATATTCATCGCTGGGGAGGCATCTCTTGGGCCAGTGCCTCACGCTCGGGCCAACTGATGGAAGCTTATCTGTACGGCCGTTACGAGCCCTTTAAAAGCTAGGAGCTCAGGAGGATAAGGGAGATCAAGAGTCCACGTGCTATAAAGAGCCCGCAAGAAGGACGTAACCCCCCCTAAAACTCTTCAGCTTACAGGGATCATGCACTCAACGAGCCATTATTTAAGCTGGAAGAGCCCTATCGTGAGGAGGTAAGCCAAAAAAACCCTGAGCAGGAACCACTTCACCTCTTGGTGGAGAGGGATCTCGCGCCCCCATCTCCCTCCTAACTCCTCCCTTCGCACTAGTGCTCTACTACTCTTGATGACTTAAGCATCAGAGGGTTTTCCTCGGGGATCCATCCCTGGACACCTCTGACTTGTTTCCCTCCTTGCAGTTCATACTTCAAGCGTACGTGGTCATCCTCTTCCCCACTCAGGAGTAGCGCGAGATCGCCCCTCTTCAGATGTTACCTCTTCTGAAGCCATTTTCTGAAAGGAACATACTTAGCCTTTCATACCAGGCACGAGGGGCTTGCTTCAGACCATACAAAGCTTTGTCAAGTTCGTACACATGGTCTGGGTGCTTCTCATCTCCAAATCTCGGTGGCTGCTCAACATAGACGTCTTCTTTCACTACACCATTCAAAAATGCACTTTTAACGTCCATTTGAAAAAGTTTTATATTCCTAGAGCATGCAAAGGCAAGTAATATTATAACTGCTTCAAGCCTAGTCATGGGTGCAAATGATTCATCAAAGTCAATTCCTAATTCTTGACTATAGCCTTTGGCTACTAGCCGGGCTTTATTCCTAATCACCACCCCTTGATCACTAAGCTTGTTCTGAAAAACCCACTTAGTTCCAATCACCGGGTGATTCTTAGGTCTAGGCACAAGAAACCACACCTCATTCCTTTGGAATTGGTGTAATTCCTCCTGTATAGTCAAGATCCAGAAATTATCATTTAATGCCTCATCTATAGATTTGGGCTCAATATCGGAAAGTAATACAAGATTATTGAATTGTTCAACTTCCCTGATTGAAGCCCTTGTTCTTATGCCTTGTTCCATGTCTCCTATAACATTGTCTTGTGGGTGGTCTTTGTGGAACGTCCATTGCCTGGGGAGGTCTTCATTTTGGGTTGGAGCTTCATCATTTTTCTTACTTGACTCCGCTTGATCCACGTCTTCTTTTTCCTTGTCTTTCTTTTCTTCTCTATCTTCATGCCCTACATCAAGAAAATGATTATCTTTATTAGATAACCTTAAAGTGTATTCATCAATGATCACATGTGGGCTTTCTTCTACCACAAGAGTGCACATGTTATATACTTGATAAGCTCTAGATGATGAAGTGTATCCAAGAAATATACCTTTGTCACTCTTTGCGGCAAACTTCTCTAAGTTTTCCTTAGAATTATTCAAAATATAACATGGAGAACCAAAAGGCTTAAGATATTCAATGTTCGGTTTCTTACCTCTAAATAGCTCGTATGGAGTTTTCTTGAGGATTGGTCTTACCATGGCAGGATTGATGATGTGGCAGGCCGTGTTGACTGCCTCGACCCAAAAATACCTTGGTAAGTCATTTTCAGCAAGCATCATTCTCACCATTTTCACGAGCATCCTATTCTTTCTTTCCACGACTCCGTTTTGTTGTGGGGTTCTAGGTGCTGAGAAGTTGTGTGAAAACCTCTGTTTCTTGTAAAAATCATCAAAGTCATGGTTATCGAATTGTATTCCATGATCACTTCGAAGAGCCTTGATTTTATACCCCTTATCATTTTGTAAATTCCTGCAAAGATCTTCGAACTCCTACAAGGCATCATTCTTATAGGTTAAAAATAATACCCAAGTGAATCTCGAGTAATCATCTACAATGACAAACCCATAAAGTTTCCCTCAAAGATTGTGTGTCCTAGTGGGACCAAATAAATCCAAATAAAGGAGTTCAAGGGGTCTAGAGGTGGTAACAATATTTTTTGATTTGAAAGAAACCCTGGTCTGTTTCCCCATAGCACATGCATCACAAATTTTATTTATATGAAAATTCAACTTTGGCAAACCTCTAACCAATTCTTTTCTATACAATTTAGAAAGAATACTGAAGCTAGCATGACCAAGTCGTCGATGCCATAACCATGCATCATCCGACTTATTAGCAACTAAACACAGATTTTCATTTGGAGAATTTTCAAAATCAACAGAGTAAATGTTTCCATGTCTAAGTCTAATGAACTTTATTTCATTTGTTTCTCTATTTACAATTGAGCAATGTGTGTTTTCAAAAATAACTTTGTGACCTTTGTCACAGAGTTGACTAATGCTAGGCAAACTATGATTTAAGCCATCCACAAGCAAAATATCTTCAATAGACTAGTTAGAATCTTTACCTATCCGTCCAATTCCCACAATTTTACCTTTGTCGTTCCCACCAAAGGTTACCAGTCCACCATCCTTTTCCTTCAGATCTGAGAAGAGTTCCTTATTGCCTGTCATATGTCTGGAGCATCCACTGTCTGGGTACCATTTGTTCCACTTGGATCTTAGAAAGACCTGCACAATCAAAACACATCTCAAGTTGATTTAGGTACCGAAGCAAGCTTGGGTCCCGAAGTTTTAGTTCTACCTTGAACAAAATACATTCTGTTTTTCCTTTCAAAATACTCATCATCGGCTCTCATCAAATCACATACATACATTGAGTGGCCGAACATTCCACAATAAAAACATATATCATTTGGTCTTCTAAAGCGACTCCTTTGCATATAAGATCTATCAACACATGGGTTCATGCAAGAGTCAACATGAGAATAACAATATGAATTAAATGATTTCTGAAGTTCATTTCTCGCAAATGAGTTTTTCTTTGTGGGTGAGTGTCCCACACCTCTCTTCTCATTCCTAACATTTTCATTGCTAGTTTCACCAATTTCAAATGTTTACACTTTTCGTTTCTATTCTTTTTGAACAACATCTTTCAATTTTCTTAGCTCATCATTCATGGTATTTAAGTTGGTTTCTAATTCTTTCTTTGATTTCTCACTCATTCAATTTTAATTTGAGTTCATCCAACTCTCTTACCAATTTAATATTTTCAATTTTCAATTTTCAAGTTTTCCTTGTTTTCATAAGCATTCTATTTTTTAGCTTCCAAGCATGCCAATTCATCTTCATACAAAGTCATTTTAGATTGAAAATCTTTTTTTTCATCTTTGAATTTTTCAATTTGCATTTCAAAAAAGCTACACCTATCATATGGATTAGTAGAGATAATCAAATCATGAAATTTCTTTTTCAACTTCTTGACATCATTTTTAGACTTTTTATACTTCTGATAAATGTCTCCATAAGCAAACTGCCAATGTTCGGCAGTGAGGTTTTCGCAATCGGAATTTACCTCAGAACTTTTTGCATCCGCAATCAAGCATAGATTCTAGACCAAGTTGTCCAACTCATTCTTCTCGCCTTCGGATCTTGAGCTATTCGAATGCTCATCGCTCCACGCTGCCTTCATCGCTTTCCCTTTCTTTGGCTTGTTCTTTTTCAGCTTCTTCTGGAGCTCGGGGCATTGACCCCTCATGTGGCCGGCTTTCTTACACTCATAGCATTTGATTTCTTCTTTATTGCTCGGCTCACCTTTCTTGTTAGCATTTCTCCTCATGAATCTTCTTGAAAAGTTTCCATCTCTTCTAGCTCTTCTAAAATATTTTCTAACTTTCCTTGTAACAAGAGCCATTAGTTCTTCTTCATCACTATCCATAGATGAGTTTCCATCACTTTCTTCGGACGATCCTAGATTAGCTTTCAGTGCAATCATTTTCTTCTTCTTACTTTCCTCCTCAGCCGACTTCATGATGTTAATTTCATATGTCATTAGTGACCCGATCAGTTGATCCACCGTGAGTGTGGTGAGATCCTTTGAATCTTCTATGACCGTTGCCTTTGTGTGCCATGGCGGTGAGAGTGACCGCAACACCTTCCTTACCAGATCTTGATTTGAGTATTTCTTTCCCAAACCTTTTAGACTGTTCGTGATCTGACTCAGCCTTGCATGCATGTCCTTTATGTTTTCCTCGGGCTTCATTTTGAATAACTCATATTCACGAACAAGCAGGTTTGCTTTTATTTCACGAACTTCTAAAGTACCATCATACATTAGCCCGAGCTTCTCCCACATTTTCTACGCGGATGAACACATTGAAATTTGTGAGTATTCGTCAGGGTGTATAGCACATTGGATAATATTCATAGCTCTAAAATTAGCACATGACTTTTTAATATGCTCATCTTCCCATTCATCTTCATTTGGAGGTAAAACATAAGGACCTTTACTTATAACTTTCCAAGTATCATAATCCAGTGCTCGCATGAACACAGTCATTCTATTTTTCCAATAGGGATAATTCGTACCATCAAAGTAGGGTGGTCGATGGATTGAATGTCCCTCAGGGAGCATTCCCTTGTTGGCCATAGCAAAGGATCTTTGCTCTACAATTGTGAGGTCATCCAAAGAATTAGAGACCCGCTCTGATACCATATTGTTGTCCCTAGATGCACGAATGGACAAGAAGGGGGGTTGAATTGTCCCCACCAAGCCCAATGGTAGTTTTTAGATTTAACGTAGCAGAATGAAATTAACTATCAACACGAAAAATGATCAAATGAAATTTACTCTTTGAAGAAATCAGTTCTCCCAAGCTTACCGCTCGCACACGATCAATATGAACAAGATGAACAAGCAAACCAAAATCAAACAAGATGCGAGACAAATTTTTTTAGGTGGTTTGGGACCATGACGGGCTCCTTATGTCCACCCCTCACCAAAACGGTGAGGATCCACTCGCTTTGAACAGAATCGCACGGAGCTTTCGCTCCAAAAACACGGAGACATCGTCTCCTACACGATCGACCACGGATCTAAACACACACACACACAAGCTGCAACACCGCAACACAATAAACCATAACCGTTCGCAGACAGTTCAACACACTCATAGAGTTGGAGTTTGAAAAATAAAGATATGATCAATACATGCTCAAAAACCAAATGTAAATCACTGGAATAGATGTAAAAAGGGAGAAGAAATAGATCTTCATAGGTATAAAGGGCTGTAGATGATCTTCTTTGATGCTTGGGTTGGAGGGAAGCCGGATGCCGTCGATTTGAATGTCAACGCGTTCCTCTCTTCAATCCGCTTCTTTTTATCTTCTATCACGATATCCAAAAATGCAAGGATGTAGATGATATCCAAAGATCTTCCTCAGCTTCTCTCCTTCTTCCCTTTCTTCTCCTACAATATAGATAGAATGTTAGCACACACTATTTCTCCCAAATTCACAGCTTATTTATACACCCACAATAGAAAGAGGAACGGAGATCAAAACCCATCCTAAAACCCCTTCAACATGTATCTAATATGTGTATGAATGCCCTAGGGGTAAGAGTGTCAAATATGAGCCAAAATGGATCTTGAATAATGGGTTTCGAACACAACGAAACGGGTCCACCTTCCGTATTCGGTCGACCAAAATTGAGGGTCGGTCGATCGAAATTTCACAGGTTCTGGACTGGCCATCTCTGGTCATTTCGGTCGATCGAAAGCCCTAGGTTGGTTGACCAAAGTCTGAAACTTTTCAGACCCCTACACTCTGTTAATACTAGTCGACCGAACACTGGCTTTAGGTCGACCGAAAACCTGTAGTTAGCTAGAATCATGGAATGAATATAAGAGATTAAGCTCAAACAACCCAAACATGAAAAGCATGAATTATATACATCAAAACACATTAGAAACACATTAATGATATGCATTGAAGCCCTTTGAAAACACTATCCAAGTATGTATTCAATGTGTATAAAGATCAATCAACTTGCTAGCCCAAAAACCTTCAAGAAGGATAGGCATGAACTACATTCTTCACACTCTTGACCTAATGGAAAGATATGCATTAGAGTCTCTTGAAAACACAAATCATTTACTTTAACATCGAGAGCTTATAGCTATGCTTAAGAACAAGATGCGAGCTTCATTCAACCAATGTTCTACCAAAGTTCACTTTGAATTGAGTACACATGTTGACACTTGATAACAAATGAAAGTAGATCCATGAAAACCCATGTATTAAGTGCAATACACAATGAAGGGTCGACACTATCAAAGTGAGAATGTGTGACTTGGCTCAGTGAAAACAAGAAGAGGTCGACGCCATGCTAGGTGAGGTCGACTCCATAGACCAAAGTTGCAACATTTGAGAACTTAACCCTTACCAAGAGTTCTTGATAGATAAGCATGACAAATACCACATGTTCTTGATGCTTGGTAGCATGATAGCATTTTCACTTGATTAGCTACAAGGATTCAATATTCTTTTTCCTGCAATGCAAGATGAACAAAGAATGAACACCTTGGTTAGCAAAGTTTTTTAGTCATCATTTCAATAACACAAGCACACAAGATTTGTCATCGTTGAAACTTAACTACCAAAATCAACTAGGGGATCCAACAAAATGAAATCCAAGATATGAAAACCTCACTGTCAAAATTTGTTCATGGGAAAGAAAATTTGAATAGATTGCTAGGGGCTAAAGTGAATCTCTAAAAGGAAGGGCTGGGCTACAATAATGCTAATAAGAAATCTTTTTAAAGCAAACTTCACACTTCTTTTATGAATAGCTCAGAAACACCCAGCACCTCAAACTCTCCATTCCTTCAATTCACTGCCCAAAGAAGTCATGAACAAACTGTTAATAATAAAACCTCCAACTGGAAAGAGGAAAATAGTTTGCATCATCATGTGGCTACCTCAATGCATGTTGAACATAAATATCCTGTACACTCACATGCACATGCAAAGAAAAATACATGTCATTACTATGGTAAAATTGGTCATTTGATGCATGACTGTAGAGTGATGAGAGAAGATGAAGAAAATGTTGGTAGAAAGTAGGCTAGGAATTTTCATGCTAGAAAATTTCCTAATGTTCAGAAAAAGAGTAATGAATGTTTTAACTGTGGTAAATATGGACATATAGCTCCACTTTGCTGGTCGACCAAGGGAAAGAAAAACTTTCATGCTGAACATGCCAAATTCCGTATAAACCAGTATGTAACGCCCGAGAATTTTTTGAGAATTTTCTAGAGATTTAATATAATTATTAAGCATTTAAATAGATTTAATGAGCTATTTAATAAACATAGGTCTATTTTATAATTATTTAAAGGCCCTATATTAACCAAAGGGTTAAGCCCAACTGAAATGGGCCCAAAGACCCAATTCTAAGACCTTTAGACCCAAGCACATTAATAGAAACATAATTTGGGCAATTTACGGATTTAAAATAGGATATATACACCAATTAAGAGGAAAATAAGAGAAAATAGTAAAATCTGAATTTTTTGGATTTAACGGCGATTGGTGGTCTATAGCGAGACCGCGAAATCCACCCTAGCGGGTCCCTCCATGACCGCTAAACCCTTCTGATTCCTTAAATGAGAGAAACGTGAAAAGCTTGGATTTTTGTCAACCAAATCACATTAGATCGAAGTTACGTGACATGGAAACCTAGTCTAGGACTTTTGGGGATCGATCCTACTCCAACTTAGGACTCCGAGATCGATCCAATCCTCCAAACCCTAGCTAACCTTATAAATAGACCGTAACTTCGACCCATGCGAACCCTAATGTTGGCTCGCGTAATTCGAAGGTAAGGAGACATCTTCTCAGGTTAGTCCTTTAGAATAATTTGTTCTCCATAGTTTTATCTAACTCCCCTCAAATGTTCATGCTAGAAGACCCAACCGTTGAAGAGTTAGGGCGTTTGCAAGTCGTTGGTTCGCAATAGGCTACACAGGAACTAGGGCGTTAGACCAATGAAGATCAGGAAATTAGAAGCCCTAATCGAGGTATTTAGAAGTTGATCCTTTAGAACTTTTTATTCACCTTTGTATCTTCTACCTACCCTCCAAATTTCATGGTTTTAGGTCAAGAGAACTAGAAGATAGAAGGGCGGGAAGTTGCTGCTTTGGCACAGGATGTGCAAGAACCTGAGCGAGCTTCCTGTTAGAAATTCGAAGCCTAAAGCTTGTCCCAGAGGTAAGTTATCTCGTGGATGGCTAGAATAACAAGTCAGGAGTAAAAGCCCTTTGGTTTCCTAAAATTTTATGCTTTCCACATGGAGTATTTAATGTTTTACTATCACTGCGCATCTAGGCTATTTCTGCATGCATAGTTCCTACCCTTAATAACGAACATGATAATCCTAGTTTAATTCATGACAACCTATGCATCTCCATGAGTTATCTTCATTGTAGGAACGTTTTCTCTCTATGTCTAGCATGTATTCTATACTTTATTGCCTTAGTGTAGTAGGTATTTTAGTTTTATTGTTGTTTGCTGTGGACAGGAAGAAACAGTCTTCTTGAGACCACTAGAGTCCTTTAGCGGCCCTACGTAGACCGCTAGAGCCCATAAACGGTCCTCTCGAGACCGCCTTAGTTTTCTAAGTTCTGTATTATTGTTAACCCAAAACATAATGCGTGACAACCCTATTTATCATATGATAAGCCTAGATACTTAGGTCCTATTCCTATTTAAAAGTACTGTATTCGTAAACTTGGTTACGTTAATTATTCATCTTAGTAGATTTCATGTTCCTTATGCACTTTGGACTTATTTTAAACTTATGTTAATTTCATGCCAAAAAAATCTTTATAGTTTGTATTAAAGTTAATTCTATATGCTTCACGGACTTGTTTAACTGATGTTTTGATCGCTATTTTGCCACGACCACTTCTCATCTAGAGTCTTTTCTTAAGTATATGGTGCATACTCCGGTGCGTGGCCATTAGATACACTTTGCACTTAAGCACACAATCTTGGACTTGTGATCCTCTCTGTTGGATATTCCTTCCACCGGACTAGGTGATCTTGTTTCAAGGCCTCCATAAGACTCTGTTAGCCTGGGATTCCCATTGAGACGCCGAGCTGGTTGTACCCTTAAAACCCAATTGTCTAGAAAGCACTTTACCAGAGTTTTTTGTGTTCTGGATCTTAGTGGCCATCCAGTAGACCGCAAGAGTCTAGTAGCGGCGATTTACTTGACCGCCAAAGACACCTACTGAGATAACTCGGATCCCGGATACCGGATATACCCGATAGGACTACCGAGTAGACCCGATACCACTTGGAACCCGTGAAGCCTCCCAAGAGCTGTAAGGTTCCGAAGGGAAAAAGGATTATCGTGTAGTACATTGAAGCCACAGAGATATAACAGTAAGCAATTAAATTTCATTAATCATGTTTGCTAAAGTAGCAAAAATAAAATTACTTTTTAATTAACAGTTACAAATTAACAATTATACCAGAGTCCAGTCCAAAGAAAAGACAAGCAGTACAGTCAACAGAAAAGTAAAACGTACGTACACTGAGGTCGGGGGAAGCCCGACGCAGGTATAGCTGGTAGCTACGGACATGCCACACCAGGAATCGTGGAAGCAGAACGACGCTACCCACCTGAAAAGCAGGGGTGAGCCTCGTGTCACTAGCCTAGTAGGGGTCACGCGGATCCCCACTGAAAAATAACGCAGTAACATGAAACAACTAAAATAGCAACAGTAGCAAAGCAGGAAAACTACCACTAGAAAGTTATAAAGAAGAGGAAGCTGGAGTAGGGAGCAAGTAAGGAAGAGGGAAGGAGCCGCTGACAAAACACGGGTGCCGAGTGGACCTCGGCCCCTAGGCTACTCCAAACAGCAACATCAACAGAAGGGTAAACTCTGAACTGACGAAGTCAGGAGTCACCGATCTGTCGGCAAGCACGAGGCCTAAGACGAAGGCCTACGAGACAGGCAAAAAGTCTAGAAAAGACCTAGACAGGTACAAAATACTAAAACATACACGACTCGATTACCGTGCACACTCTTCTAGACACTACCACACACACACGACTAGAATGTCGTGCACATGATACCACACTGACCTTGGGCAAGACTACAAGAGGGCTAACCCGAAAAGGTCACGACGCACGAGAAATGCGAGAGTCATGTGTCACGTGACGGAAGCACCTCCTCACTAGAAGAATAGTCAGCTGCGTTTACGCTGCCAATAAGACGATAGAGACGAGGACACTGTCTTAACAGAACAGGGACTATAGTAACGAGTGACTAGATAGGGTAACACCCGTCGGCGTCAGTCCAAAGCCCCTAAACACGTGTGCGCACACCGACTCTTGCTGGAGAGCCAGGCCTCTAGCTAGTTTTCCCCACCCAGGAGGACGCCACTGTACAACGGGGGCCCACGGAAACTAGCTTAAAAACCGTGTCTTGGGAACTGCCATGCCACCACTTCCAGGTGGGTCGACACGCCGTAATGCGTCACCAGGCTACAACTAGTGGAGGCTCACTAGACACAGAACTCTGAAACACAAGCGATGTAGTACTGACAGGCAAGGAAGCACTATCGCACATACTACGAAGCACAGGACATGAGGTAGCATACTAGACTACCATCGGACTCAGGACATGACAACAAGATCGAAAAATACAATGATCCTTGAGTCTCATGACTAGGGTCAAGATCGTCGTACAAAGCGGTGACACGCCGCCAATTGGTCTAATCCTAAGCCAGAGGAAACGACATGTCCGCGTAAAATGACACGCGGGGACATGAGGGAATACCAAGACCCTCAACACATCTGGACACGCAAACTGAGGTAAGACAACACCTCAAGACATCCAGAACCATGTCTCAAATTTGACAGAATTGCCGAGACACACAAGGTTACCTGTCAACCACTGGGTCACCCTGGGTTGCCCGGAATCGAACAATGACGACTCTATAGTAGGAAAGAGAACCCTACTTCAAACAAGATAAACTCCTGGCTACCTTATAACGTGGTCATAGCCCTCATAGGACACTAAAAGATATCCACGGGAACGGCAAACCACAAGGTCAAGCCAAGATATACGGAAATGGAAACGACGGGAAACGACACTCTGGGCATACGCGATCCATCACTCGGCTGCTAGGTAAACCAAGCAGTAAAGGAGAAGGTCGCTACGCACATAGAGACGAGGATAATGGCGGTCGTAGGCTGGTCCGCTAGAGGATAGTAGCGGTCAAAGGTTGGACCGCTAGAAAACTGTAGCGGTGATAGGTGAGCCCGCCAACACCAGTCAACTCTCGCACCGACCTACCCAGTCAAACCACCCAGCGGTCTAAGATAGACACGCTACACGGACTTGGCGGTCTAAGAATGAACCGCCACACAAACTGCCCTACAATACTGACCTAAAACACACGGACTGTAGCGGCCGAAGGAAGGCGCGCTACAACCAAGAAACGCAAGAAGGTTGGGCCGTTAGTGTTAGGGTGCTAGGCCCGGATACAGAGGGGGGTGAATGTATCCCTCTATGTATAATGGCCAAATAAAAACTTGGATGCTAGAGATAGACACAGAATAGAACCAATTCGATTCAACTCAAATATAAACACTTGGAGCGTGCCTATTCAAGCATCTAGCGGAAGCAAAGCAAACAATCAAACCACTGCACAAGAGATTTTTAGGTGGTTCGGTCCACAGACCTACATCCACCCCTCACTCCCAACCGGAGTGAGGCTTTACTAGCAAATGCTAGAACCAAGCAGACTCAGTCTGCAAACAGTTGCTGCCACACAGCTTGACCAGAGGAACAGCCTCCCCTCTTCCTCCCAACCGGAGGGACACCCAAGTGACTCCCAGTCACTTGGAAACTAGAGGTCGAAGACCTCTCTTCCTCCAGACCAGGAGGGACCACTGGACTTGCAACCACAAGCCCAGAATCGGAGGACTAGCCTCCCTTCCTCTAACCAGAGGGCAACCAACAAGTGACAACCTGTCACTTGCAACCCAGAGATCAGATCTCCCTTCTCCTGAACCAACAGGAGGGACCCGATCCCCAACAGGGCAATCGGAAGAACAAAGATAATCAGAAAGCAAAGGAAAACAATAAAGGAAAATAACACAGCAATCAGAAAGCTGTAAAATGAAATGCACAATGTGGCTCTCAACGGAGCTGACTGGCCTGGATCTGATCCACGGTCCAGTGAAGACAGATCTTCAAGCAGCTTCTTCCTTCTTCTCCACGAGCTCTCTCGCTCGCTCTCTTTCTCTCTTTCATTCTCTTCTGCTCTCCAAATCTCTCACTCTCTATCTCTCTTTCTTTCTCTTCTACTCTCCTAATCTCTCACTCACTGCTCTCTCTTCACGGCTTCTCTCTTCTATCTCTTCTTCCTCTCTTTTCCTTCTTTTTCTCTTTTTCTGGATCGAAGGGCTTTCTGCTCTTCAGGCTTCTGCTTCGATCAACGTTCATCTGAAGACAAAGGCTCCATTATATACCAGCAGCAGCAGCAACAACAGCAGGGCGTGTGTGGCTCCCACAGTTCCCGCCCTAAGAATTCGGACCACGTGGCAGCATCCAGCAGGCTGTCAGAACACGTGTCCTCATCTGGGCACTCTCCTTATCCTCGGATCACGTGCCCAACACCAGTACGCTCAGCAACTGGAGTTAGATAGCGTCAACTCACTTGCTCCAAAGAGTTGACGCAGCCATCAGAGATCTTCAACCTTTTTAACTGCTACGTCGACTCCATCAGCCTGCTGCGTTGACGCAACGGTATCGGCAGTCCAGTGATCAAGTCTTCAACATATGGGCGTGCTGCGTCGACGTTATCAGCATGTTGTGTTGACGCATTAAAGACATGTACATTTGTATACTGGCGTCTCTTAAGCCACTGCGTCGACGCTGCTTGTTGATGGCGTTGACGCAGTGGAAGATATTGTGAAAGCTTCATCGCTTGTAAGAGTCTCTGCTTCTTTAACTGCTGCGTCGACGCTGCTTGCTTGTGGCGTTAACGCAATAGAAGACATCGTGAAAGCTTCGTCTACTGATGCGTGGACGCTTTAAGCTTCAGGCGTCGACCCTGTTCCCTTCAGCAACAATAATGAAGTGTATAGACTTAGTGTTAAAGTGAAGCTTTGTATAGACTTCAGAGATCAATATAGCAAGTGTGTACAGAGTGAGGGAGTGTATAGACTTAGCAGTCTAGGCCTCTAACAACGAGTGTATAGACTTGCAACTCTTCATGAGATCTCAGTGTATAGACTCAACCAATGTATATAGTTGAAGATCTAACAATCGAGTGTATAGAGTTAGTTATGTGAGCATGCATTGTATAGACTTCACACATGAAGACATCCACTGTTCAGACTTGAATAACATTCAGCAATGCATAGACTTAGGCGTTCTGTTCAAAACAAAACCAATGTACAGACTTCATGTTGTACAGACTTGATGTTGATCAACAGACCTTTGAACATCAGCATAAGGCGTCAACGCTTCCATCGTGCAGCGTAGCCTCAGCTCCTCAAACGAGATGCTCACGCCCTTGGCAACTAGCCAATGCGTCAACGCATCCAGTGTCAGCGTCGACGCAGTGAACAAGGCAGGTGATGAACAATGCATGCACTAGCTTTACTAATGTGTAGGCTTCATGAGATGCAATGCAAACTCTGTACAGACTTTACTCAATGTATGGACTTCTCATAAGAAGCCAACGGCTGTACAGACTTAGTCAACCTTCAACTCACTGCGATGTACAGACTCTGAGGGACAACAGCCAATGTATGGACTTGCTCAGCTCAAGGCCAGTGTATGGACTTGATGAGACACTCATGAGTGTGTAGACTTAGAGTGAAGCATATAGTGTAACACTGCAACAGACTGTATAGACTTTGAATGCAATGTATGGACTTTGAATGAGACGCTGGCCAAGACGATGGATGCAACAGTGCAATGTCTAGACTTGAAGAATGTGAGACGATGGCTAAGAGACTGCACAATCGGATGTATAGACTTTCGTTACTGTAGCAACGTGTAGACTTTGCCTTAGACGCTAAGTGAGACGCTCAATGTACACACTTAACCAATTCAAAGGCAAATCGAGTGTACAGACTCTGAGTCCAAACCCAGCGGCTGTACAGACTTAGAAAGTGAAGACTGATGTATAGACTTCATTAATCAAAGCATGAATGAGACGCTGTACACACTTAGCCTAGGACAATGTATAGACTCAATGAAATGAAGAAACACATGATGCAAACAGATGAGTGTACAGACTATGCCAGCAAGCTACACGATGTGTAGACTTAGAAGTGCCTGCAGCTGTGCAATGTGCAACCAGTGTATGGACTTGTCGTGCCTACACAGGGCATTGTACACACTTGCTGCCTGATACAAATGTGCAGATTCTATTAATGCATATCAATGCTTTATGCAGCAGATAATCAGTCTGAACTTCAAATGCAATGACTCACAGTGTAAGCAGATAAACTGACTGAACATATGAGAGACTGAATGAACATTTGAATGACAGACTGAATATAAGAATGACTGAATAAAACCATGGTGACTCACAGTGATTAGCTCACATTAAAACCAATCATCACAACCCCCTAGAGCCAATCATCAAAACCACAAGCCACATTGGCCAGGGGCACAACAATCTCCCCCTTTTTGATGATGGCAACAATACACAGTGAGTCATTCTGATGATGTAATACATTCTTATGAAAGTCATTCTGATGACTCAAACTATTCTCCCCCTTTGACTTCATCAAAAAAAATAGTTTGAGAAGAGAAGGCAAACCAGCATGCAATGATTGAACAAAAATCTCCCCTTTGTTACTTGCAGAAAGAGATACCAAAATGCAAGAGCTCCCCCTAGAAATATGAATGCAAGAACACAATGCTCCCCCTTTAAGAGTTTCAGCAAAAGCATGAGGTAGAGATGATCAAAAGGAACCTGCATGCACTGATTGAATGATATTCTCCCTCTTTGGCAAACTATCTCCCTCTTTGGTATAATCAAAATAAACCATGGGAAGGGGTAAATGCAAAAATGCAGATGCAACAAGAAATGCAATACTTCCCCCTAAGTATATGAATGTAAGGATAGAAATGATCTGAACACGATTCGGTATGACTAGGAATGCTCCCCTTGAATAAGTGGAATCTTATGAGATAGATGAGAAGGAGACCACAGGGGCAGACAAGGAGAAGTTCAGGTCAATGACCTAAGGAAAGTGAGCAGAAAGGTTCAAATAATCAGATTTACAAATAAGCTCCATACAGAGATAATTCATCAAGATTTTCAAGGAGATATCAATCTCATAAATCCAAAACATAATTTTTCAAAGTCTTCCATTATAGGGACTTATGAATGAGCCTTTTGAACAGCATGGTTTAAACATGATGTATGCAGAGTTTATCAATAAAATTCTGTATTGATATCTAAAACCATGTTTTAATAAAGATGAACCAAGCCCTCACATTTATCTTGATTAATCTCCCTTTCTCTTACACAATCAAATCTATTGACTTCTTTCAGAATTACATGCACTAGTATTGAAGTCAAGAAATTATGAAGTCATATGATTTTGTCTAGGGTTGTAACAATTTGATTTTAGCATCAATATTCAGATATTGAGATATGTTCAACATTTTTTCATGCTACAAATTTTACGAGCAGTCTAGTTCAGTGCACACCTTGTAACTAGAGGATATACCTTGATCATAGGCCAATATCCCTAAGCACTTAGTGTGACTAACTGTCATGCTATATATGAACAGAGATAGCATTTACACATCATGACACACTCCAAATCATTTCTTGATGAGTGAGTTATATTTCTCAGTGTGCATGCCATTGCTCTGCCTGAATTTCAATGAATTCTTAATCAGAGTTAAGTAAGGCACCTCATGACACAGTCCTTTGGACATGTGTTTCTCAATGACCAATGTCATTGCTCTGATAGATATTATCCTTTAGACATTTCAAAAAAATTCATTTGCTTCAAATCAATAATAGTTTCATGTACTTAATCAGTTGAAGTCATGTATTCAAAAGTACAGATTTCAGAAGTTTTCACAAGACACAACATGAAACAGATGGTTAAGGTTTATTAAACATGCTTCAGATATTTTTAAGAGATTTTAAAGTCAACCCTTGAGTACATTAAACTTAAACCACCTGAGGTATTCCAGATATTCATAAAAACGTATAATAGAAGATTTCTAGTTCAAAAGTTTTCAGATTTATGATCGAGATAGCCCATTGAAATCTTCATGAAGGACTGATAGAATTTTGAACCCAAATGATATCAATTGATAGGAGAAATACCAATTGTTGAGAGAGATTGTGAAGCTCAAAGTTTTCAGAATATGATTAAGATTTGTCAACAAAATCAATAAGAAGGGATATGCAATGAGTTCTGACACATGTATGCATTTGACAACCTATATGCAATGCATTGACTCTCCCTCACAATATGCATTCAAACTCTCTTTTTGGCATTTTCAATATAAGGAAATGCAATGCACTATATGTATGCAGGGACATGCAAAGACTCAACATTGAATGCTATGCAAGGATATGCAACTTACTCCCCCTGAAAACATGCAATGTTTGCACTGAGAACTGAACATATGAGACCAAATGATTCATGCACATTCAGACTGTCCTAACCAGCAAGGTGACCCATGGTACTAGGCGGAGCACTTGGTCTAAAAGATCACCTCACACATAGTAAGAACCTCCAGACAGACCTCCCTGCCTTTTGGTACCTTACCATTTATATACCATTGAGGTCATGCATAATTATTCAACATACAGTCCTATATACAATTCAGAATTTCAGTGAGCTATTACAACACACAAGTTTCAAGTCACACTCATATGCAGTTCAGATTTTTCAGAAAATTCGAAA
The DNA here is from genome assembly GCA_022559845.1 of Amorphophallus konjac. Taxonomy (NCBI): domain Eukaryota; kingdom Viridiplantae; phylum Streptophyta; class Magnoliopsida; order Alismatales; family Araceae; genus Amorphophallus; species Amorphophallus konjac. The sequence continues at coordinate 264,863,492 of CM040121.1, forward strand.
TGCAATTTGTTTTCAGAGTCTATGTATAACACAATTATCAAGCAATTGAAATTAGCCTATGTATGCATCAGATACAGACAACCCTTCTTAATCTGATATTTGCACAGAACTCTCAGCAAATGCATGATCAGAAAATAATGCACATGGCAAATGATGAATGAAAATGCAAAAATAGATTTAACTTGCTATGCATTAAAACTAAAAACAAGAAGAGCAGGAAGTTTACCTGAAAAGTTCAGTATGGGGTTTTCTTCTTGAGTGCCTTGGATCATTACCCCTTTTTATTTCAGTCCCAAGGCACACTTGCAAAACAATCACTTTGATCTTGCAGGAACCCAAGCAGCCTTGGGTCCTGTTTTATCCCTAACAAGTGTTCTAAACAATTTCTTAGCAGTATTATCATCATGATCCACCAGGTAACAATTATCCATGAAATGACCAAAATTTCCACAATCTCTACATGATGTAGCAAACCTTGAATACTTTTTGTGGACATTATTATCATCATGGAATCTATGTGAGTTTGCATGAAAATTTTTGTTACTTGCATGAGGTTTTGATTTAGCATTGCCTGCCCACAAGCATTCAGAAGTTCGGTGGCCAGGTTTTCCACATTCAAAACATACAAGAATCTTTTCTTTAAAACTAGGTTTATTTCTACCAAGAAAATTTCTATTTGCAGGGAATTTATCAAATTTGGAATTAAAATGTTTTCCCTGAGCATACCAGCAGTCCTTGACTGCATGCCCATACTTGCCACATTCAAAACACCTTAGGTGCTTACCTCTTGAACCATTATATCCCCATGAAGTCCTAAACCAACACTCAACAGCTTTATGACCACGTTTGTTACAGTTATAACAAATGATGTGTTGGTTTGAAGCATACATGTTTCTTTTGGGGTGATGATGAACAGAAGACCTAGCATGCATTTTATCATCTTGTTTCATGATGAAACAGGCATCCATGAAATGACCATGCCTACCACAGTAATGACAAGATGTATCAGACTTCCTAGTAGCATGATTTCTACCAAATGAATTTCTCGAATGCAATGTTTCACTTGCATGCCCATCTTCAATCAATAATCTGCAATCATCCATTACATGGCCTACCTTGCCACAATAATGGCATGAAACACTCTTATCAGATGCATACGGATAATTAATTGAGCTATGAGCAGTATGCATTGAGTCATCAGATGCAGTATAGGTAGCAGATTTAAAGACACAAGTAGGGACATGTTTATCCTTGTTTTTCTTACCATTTTTGCTCATTTGTTTACCCTTGTTCACAACTTTTATTTGTTCTTCATTTTTCTGGGCCTTGAATTGGAAAACAGATGATGTAGATGTTTTAGGAGGCCCAGAGCAGCTTGCAATGTCAGAGCTGCGAACAAAAGTAGTGTACAACTTTTTCTTAACAGATTTTTCAATTTGGGATTTGCATCCTTGCTCTCCACTTGATTTAGTGGCGTTATCACACAAAGGAACATTCATTTTCTCTTTTCCCTTGGTAGATTTAGACATGGAACAAACAAGTTTACTTATTTCAGATTGCAGAGAACAAATTTTAAGTTCTGAATTAGTCAAGTCTTCCTCACATGAGATAATTTGTCTCTGCATGCCATCATTCAAATTTTTAACAATTTCTAGTTCCTGTTTCAGTTTCAATTCATTCTCAACTTGAATTTCCTTATCAAGCATTAAAAGCTTCTCAGACATAGCAGAGTTCAGTAGCTTCAGCTCTTCATTTTCCTTTCTTATTTGTTCATTCTGAACAAGTTCATCAATTAGGATTTGATCTTTTCCTAGTGAATTCAGCTCATTCTCTAGTTCAGAAATTTTATCAGTAAGTTCATTATTTTTATTTTTCAGCACAGAAATGTGTTCTTTATGCTTGTCAAGTTCAGCTTGATTTTCTTGTTGGAGCCTTTTAGCCTTTTCATTTTCAAGCTTCAGTTGATTCATTTCTGAGCCTATATTTCCAGCTTCTTCCAATTGCTTCTTATAGTTCTGAATATCAATCAGATAAGCATCATGAGATTGTTTCAATTTTGAGCAATTTTCACATGATAAATCAGAACAATTTTGATCAATCTTTTTCTTTAGTCTTTTATTTTTAGATTTTACTTTTCTATATTTTTCATACAATTCAGCATACATTTCCTTTAAATCATCAAAAGCCATTTTGTCAGAATCAGATTCAGAATTTACCTGGTCTTCTTCTTCATTGCTTGAAGTGCTTCCTCTTGCCGTTAGACATTTCTGGTTCTCATGAAATGTGATCACTGAATCCCAGATTTCCTTCGCAGTCCTACATGTAAGAATAGAGGAAATGACATTAGCATCTACAACATTCTTCAGAATGTCCCGAACTCTTATATTCTCACTGTTCAGTTGTTTATCCTTATGGGACCATTTATTCTTCTCTAGAGGCAAAACATGTGGACCATATTCAACGAGAACCCACAGTTTTGGATCTATAGAGTTTATAAAACCACATAGACTGCGTGACCATTTCTTGAAGTTAGAACCATCAAAAACTACAGGAGATGCCATTATAAAGCAATCGAATAGACTCAGATCAATGAGCTAGAAAGCGATATCAGAAGAATGCACCACACTGGAACTATAAAGCATGAAATCAAATCAGCAGGATCCTCTGCAGATCGTTGGATCTGGAAGTCAGAGACCGCTCTGATACCAACTGTTAGGGTCCTAGGCCCGGATACAGAGGGGGGTGAATGTATCCCTCTATGTATAATGGCCAAATAAAAACTTGGATGCTAGAGATAGACACAGAATAGAACCAATTTGATTCAACTCAAATACAAACACTTGGAGCGTGCCTATTCAAGCATCTAGCGGAAGCAAAGTAAATAATCGAACCACTGCACAAGAGATTTTTAGGTGGTTCGGTCCACAGACCTACATCCACCCCTCACTCCCAACCAGAGTGAGGCTTCACTAGCAAATGCTAGAACCAAGCAGACTCAGTCTGTAAACAGTTGCTGCCACACAGCTTGACCAGGGGAACAGCCTCCCCTCTTCCTCCCAACCGGAGGGACACCCAAGTGACTCCCAGCCACTTGGAAACTAGAGGTCGAAGACCTCTCTTCCTCCAGACCAGGAGGGACCACTGGACTTGCAACCACAAGCCCAGAACCGGAGGACTAGCCTCCCTTCCTCTAACCAGAGGGCAACCCACAAGTGACAACCTGTCACTTGCAACCCGGAGATCAGATCTCCCTTCTCCTGAACCAACATGAGGGACCCGATCCCCAACAGGGCAATCGGAAGAACAAAGATAATCAGAAAACAAAGGAAAACAATAAAGGAAAATAACATAGCAATCAGAAAGCTGTAAAACGAAATGCACAATGTGGCTCTCAACGGAGCTGACTGGCCTGGATTTGATCCACGGTCCAGTGAAGACAGATCTTCAAGCAGCTTCTTCCTTCTTCTCCACGAGCTCTCTCGCTCACTCTCTTTCTCTCTTTCTTTCTCTTCTGCTCTCCAAATCTCTCACTCTCTATCTCTCTTTCTTTCTCTTCTACTCTCCTAATCTCTCACTCACTGCTCTCTCTTCACGGCTTCTCTCTTCTATCTCTTCTTCCTCTCTTTTCCTTCTTTTTCTCTTTTTCTGGATCGAAGGGCTTTTTGCTCTTCAGGCTTCTGCTTCGATCAACCTTCATCTGAAGACGAAGGCTCCATTATATACCACCACCAGCAGCAGCAGCAGCAGCAGGGCGTGTGTGGCTTCCACAGTTCCCGCCCTAAGAATTCGGACCACGTGGCAGCATCCAGCAGGCTGTCAGAACACGTGTCCTCATCTGGGCACTCTCCTTATCCTCGGATCACGTGCCCAGCACCAGTACGCTCAGCAACTGGAGTTAGATGGCGTCAACTCACTTGCTCCAAAGAGTTGACGCAGCCATCAGAGATCTTCAACCTTTTTAACCGCTGCGTCGACTCCATCAGCCTGCTGCGTTGACGCAACAGTATCGGCAGTCCAGTGATCAAGTCTTCAACATATGGGCGTGCTGCATCGACGTTATCAGCATGTTGTGTGGACGCATTGAAGACATGTACATTTGTATACTGGCGTCTCTTAAGCCGCTGCGTCGATGCTGCTTGTTGATGGCGTTGACGCAGTGGAAGATATCGTGAAAGCTTCGTCGCTTGTAAGAGTCTCTGCTTCTTTAACTGCTGCGTCGACGCTGCTTGCTTGTGGCCTTAACACAATAGAAGACATCGTGAAAGCTTCGTCTACTGATGCGTGGACGCTTTAAGCTTCAGGCGTCGACCCTGTTACCTTCAGCAACAATAATGAAGTGTATAGACTTAGTGTTAACATGAAGCATTGTATAGACTTCAGAGATCAATATAGCAAGTGTGTACAGAGTGAGGGAGTGTATAGACTTAGCAGTCTAGGCCACTAACAATGAGTGTATAGACTTGCAACTCTTCGTGAGATCTCAGTGTATAGACTCAACCAATGTTTATAGTTGAAGATCTAACAATCGAGTGTATAGAGTTAGTTATGTGAGCATGCATTGTATAGACTTCACACATGAAGACATCCGCTGTTCAGACTTGAATAACATTCAGCAATGCATAGACTTAGGCGTTCTGTTCAAAACAAAACCAATGTACAGACTTCATGTTGTACATACTTGATGTTGATCAACAGACCTTTGAACATCAGCACAAGGCGTCAACACTTCCATCGTGCAGCGTAGCCTCAGCTCCTCAAACGAGATGCTCACGCCCTTGGCAACTGGCCAATGCGTCAACGCATCCAGTGTCAGCGTCGACGCAGTGAACAAGGCAGGTGATGAACAATGCATGCACTAGCTTTACTAATGTGTAGGCTTCATGAGATGCAATGCAAACTCTGTACAGACTTTACTCAATGTATGGACTTCTCATAAGAAGCCAACGGCTGTACAGACTTAGTCAACCTTCAACTCACTGCGATGTACAGACTCTGAGGGACAACAGCCAATGTATGGACTTGCTCAGCTCAAGGCCAGTGTATGGACTTGATGAGACACTCATGAGTGTGTAGACTTAGAGTGAAGCATATAGTGTAACACTGCAACAGACTGTATAGACTTTGAATGCAATGTATGGACTTTGCATGAGACGCTGGCCAAGACGATGGATGCAATAGTGCAATGTCTAGACTTGAAGAATGTGAGACGATGGCTAAGAGACTGCACAATCGGATGTATAGACTTTCGTTACTGTAGCAACGTGTAGACTTTGCCTTAGACGCTAAGTGAGACACTCAATGTACACACTTAACCAATTCAAAGGCAAATCGAGTGTACAGACTCTGAGTCCAAACCCAACGGCTGTACAGACTTAGAAAGTGAAGACTGATGTACAGACTTCATTAATCAAAGCATGAATGAGACGCTGTACACACTTAGCCTAGGATAATGTATAGACTCAATGAAATGAAGAAACACATGATGCAAACAGATGAGTGTACAGACTATGCCAGCAAGCTACACGATGTGTAGACTTAGAAGTGCCTGCAGCTGTGCAATGTGCAACCAGTGTATGGACTTGTCGTGCCTACACAGGGCATTGTACACACTTGCTGCCTGATGCAAATGTGCAGATTCTATTAATGCATATCAATGCTTTATGCAGCAGATAATCAGTCTGAACTTCAAATGCAATGACTCACAGTGTAAGCAGATAAACTGACTGAACATATGAGAGACTGAATGAACATTTGAATGACAGACTGAATATAAGAATGACTGAATAAAACCATGGTGACTCACATTGATTAGCTCACATTAAAACCAATCATCACAAACCCCTAGAGCCAATCATCGAAACCACAAGCCACAGGGGCCAGGGGCACAACAGTTAGAGCCAACAGACTTAAAAATAAACGACATGTAGCGGCCTACAAAGGGCACGCTACAGCCAAGAGGCGCATAAAGGTTGGGACGCCAGGGCCAACCGACATAGACCTCTGGCCTGGTCAAAACACATGTAGCGGCCTAAGGGAGGCGCGCTATAACACTCTGGCGGTCAGAGCTAGAACTGCCAGAACGAACCGACAGACACTAATATCAAGAAACAGCGAAGCTGTGGCGCATCAGCACAGGGGCACCAGAGGCAAGAGGCGGTCCAAGGTTGAGCCACAACCCATACCGAACCTCGAACTGACCGACACGCCAAGGGATATGGCGGTCTATCGTGGGGCCGCCAGAGACCTGTAGCGGTCACTAGAATGGCCGCCAAAGCGATACGGAGGGAAAACTAGGGAAAAGGCCGATCTCGATCGTTCCACGCCCCATTCGCGTCTAAACGCAAGGGAAATAGTCCTAGACGGTGAAAAACACCTTCCACAAGCCGAAAGGGTCACATGCAACCATTCATTCACGAGAAACGGGCGATTCCAACGAATCGACCCAAATTGGGTCACTGGGGTTCCGGGACTCCTACCGGCCCCGAATGACGACCAATCACGACGAAACTTGCGGGAAGGGGATCCAGACATCTCGATGGTTCGTTTGATACTAATTTTACTGAAAATAGTCACCATTTTTCGGCGAACCCTACGAACTCCTAAAATCACGATTTTACCTAAACGAGCTTAAACTCGCCCGTTCTAGCACCGAACAACACGAAACTATAGGGAAAACGCAGAGGAGAAGTAGGTGATCCGTCTCCCTACCTCCACCGAAGAAACCGTGGGCCGAAGCGACTAAACCGCACCGAAAACCACGTCGCGAGCTTGACCGTCAACTTTGAATCCACCGTTCGGGATCGCACCAAAACCGATCCGATCCTCGCCCCATCGCGCTCCGGACCACTCCCACGGCATCACCTCTACCTGCCTAAGCCTCCTCCGTCTACAGCCGGAGCCAGAAGGGCGAGAGAAGAGAGAAAACGGGGGAGAGAGAGGTCGCGGTGGCGAAATGAGAAGGGAGGAGAGAGGAAGAAGAATAAAAAGAAAAGAATTAAGAAAATTTCCTAATTTCTGAAAATTCAATTTTTAGCCCGAAACTCTACTACTTCAGAAAAATACGTAAAAATAGTCAAAACGATCCTCTCGACGAGTACATCGCAACAGCGGCGTCCACGAGTCGTTGAACTGAGAAATAAACTCACCCCCGGGTTCCGTAACTAGTATGAGAGAAAAACCCACACAGATCGTAAAACTCAACTCAGGACCCACAGAAGTGACCCGAAACTCTCCGAAAAGGATCCGAAAGACCCAATAAGAGTCCAGGGCATTACATCCTCCCCTCCTTTAAAAAATTTCATCTTCAAAATTTAAGGACTAGCATAGAAGAAGCAGGAAAGAACAACCCCAAGACATAGCTTGAAACATCACGAATCTTGAAAAACACAATTCAGAGGGGCATAGTCAGACCATAATCACAAGTTCACGCTCTGGATCGAGCATGACACAAGTGAACACAAGTCTGACACCTCTGAAACAAGGCAACGTCGCTTACGTCTCACAGGAAAGGAGACACGACCCAGGCCATGACAACAGATATCGAGAAAATAAAACGACAGACACGGTGAGTATATGCTTAAACGAGGAAACATAGTCCTCTCAGCTGACTGCTCGACAGCATCAGCTCCAGTGTCAAAGGTAGCAGGGAACACCTGGCATACAGGACGCCAATGACAATAGCACCGGACCCCAAGCACAATCAAGTCAGTCCTCACTCAGACATTACATCTGATCGAGTCGCAGGCTAACTCTACCAAGAGAGAAGAGTACAACAAAGCTAACCAACAAGACTACGGTCCACACAGTGCCAAGACAGATACATAAAATCATTGAGAAACAATGATAAAACGACAACAATGGCAGCACTTGCAGGTTTCCGGCTCCGTACCGGACACAGAACCATGGAACAGCACTGCAAGCTGGGTCGCATCACGACATAACAGCAGCTGAACACATGACCACGAGGGACTAGTCATGCATCTAACAGCTCACCAAGAAAAGACCCACGACAGCAAGGAAATGACAATATCGAGAAATGTATCTCAAGGACTACGATAACGTCTTGAGAGCACAAGACCCGAGACACCATACAGAGGAGCAAGGGTACCCAATCAGCATGAATGCCGACAGATTCCCCAATACTCACAAATGCTGATGCCTACACTAGAATGATTCCATCAACGACACGGCAAAAGACCACATCAAGGCACAGGAAGCCAAGATGAAGTCACATCGAGAAAGACAATTCTCTCGACCGGTCAGAATCTTACAACCAACGATCCTCGACCCGTGGGTTATCAGCCCACACGCTTCCGTTGTGCACTCAAACAACGCACACAGGCATCAGAAATATCTCGATATACGCATTCCAACACACACTCGGCACCATCGCAATTCATGAAAATCACAATGTATTATGCCACGAGTACTGATCCTACTTGCAGCCGATCACAAGTCGCCTAAGTACAAATAAAGAAGAGTACCAACTTCAGCACATAACACAAAGAAAGGCTAATCTCAGCTTACCATTACGTCCTAAAATAATAAATGAGCCTTCACAACATATCAGCCGTCAGACATGGCACGACAAACACGGTGCACAACGGCTCTTAACACAAAGATTAGGTCCAAAGCCAAGCAACCGCAGAACAAAGAGCAAATCAGGCTCAGAATAAATACTGTCCACACTTAAGTAGACACAGGACAAAGGCCTCACCAAGACAGCAATTCTAAGGCTTACCTCGAAAAGACTCCACCAAACAGGATGAGAAGCATCAAGCTCGACCAACAGAAGCTTACCCGGATAGAAAATCATAGGCTCGCCCGAGCATCTTCTTAATCAAGGGAATCTAATCGAGCACTTCAACAGAAGCGAGACACATCAGGAGCTGAACAGACTCAAGCTGGGATGACTAAAACAACGTAAGAACATGTACGGTCATCACACCAACGCCAAAAGTCAACAGCAACCTGAATAGACCACGGAAAATCTCGAACAATGTACTGCAGATTCAAGCCTACCGGCAAACTCTGCCAAGTACAACATGATCGAGACAAACACCACGATGAAAAAGAGCATCCCGTCGCATCCTGACGAGAGCAAAACCATCTCGTACAGTGCCAACACAACACGCACAAGACCACACGCGGAAAACAAAGCGATAAGGAATCACGAAACCTAATGCCAGCTGAAGACTGTACTGGACTTTAAGGACTCTAGATACTATATATCTCGGATTCCCAAGTACTTCACACAACAATGCTCTGATGCCAATTGAGACGACCCGGATCCTGGATACCGAATATACCCGATAGGACTACCGAGTTGACCCGATACCACTTGGAACCCGTGAAGCCTCCTAAGAGCTGTAAGGCTCCAAAGGGAAAAATGATTGTCGTGTAGTACATTGAAGCCACAGAGATAAAATAGTAAGCAATTAAATTTCATTAATCAGGTTTGCTAAAGTAGCGGAAATAAAATTACTTTTTAATTAATAGTTACAAATTAACAATTATACTAGAGTCCAGTCCAAATGAAAGACAAGCAGTATAGTCAATAGAAAAGAAAAACGTACACTGAGGTCGGGGGAAGCCCGACGCAGGTACAGCTGGTAGCTACGGACATGCCACACTAGGAACAACAGAAGCAGAACGACGCCACCCACCTGAAAAGTAGGGGTGACCCTCGTGTCACTAGCCTAGTAGGGGTCACGCGGATCCCCACTGAAAAATAATGCAGTAACATGAAACAACTAAAACAGCAATAGTAGCAAAGCAGGAAAACTACCACTAGAAAGTTGTAAAGAAGAGGAAGCAGGAGTAGGGAGCAAGTAAGGAAGAGGGAAGGAGCCGTACTGACAAAACACGGGTGCCGAGTGGACCTCCGCCCCTAGGCTACTCCAAACAGCAACAGCAACAGAAGGTTAAACTCTGAACTAACCAAGTCAGGAGTCACCGATCTGTCGGCAAGCACGAGGCCTAAGACGAAGGGCTACGAGACAGGTGAAAACTCTAGAAAAGACCTAGACAGATACATAATACTAAAGCCTACACGACTCGATTGCCGTGCACGCTCTTCTAGACACGATCATACACACACGACTAGAACGTCATGCACACGATACCACACTGACCTTGGGAAAGACCACGAGAGGGCTAACCCGGAAAGGTCACGACGTATGAGAAACATGAGAGTCACGTGTCACGTGACTAAAGCACCTCTTTACTAGAAGAACAGCCAGCTGCGTCCACTGACGTCTTCTATTGCGCCTACAAGTGTATGTATACACTGCCAACAAGATGACAGAGACGAGGACACTGTCCGAATTGAACAGGAACTATAGTAACAAGTGACTAGACAAGGTAACGCCCGTCGACGTCAGTACAAATCCCCTGACCATGTGTGCACACACCGACTCTTGCTGGAGAGCTAGGCCTCTAGCTAGTTTTCCCCACCCAGCAAAACGCCACTGTACAGTGGGGGCCCACGGAAACTAGCTTAAAAACTGTGTCTTGGGAACTACCACACCACCACTTCCAGGTGGGTCGACACGCCATAACGCGTCGCCAGGCTACAACTAGTGGAGGCTCACTAGACACAGAACTCTGAAACACAAGCGTTGTAGTACTGACAGGCAAGGAAGCACTGTCGCACGTACTAAGGCACATGACATGAGGTAGCATACTAGACTGCCACCGGACTCAGGACAGGGCAACTAGACCTGAAAACACAACGATCCTTGAGTCTCACGACTCGCGTCAAGATCATCGTACAAAGCGGTGACACGCCGCCAATTGGTCTAATCCTAAGCCAGAGGAAATTACATGACCGCGTAAAATGACACAGGGGGACATGAGTGAATACCAAGACCCTCAACACATCTGGACACGCAAACCAAGGTGAGACAACACCTCAAGGTGTCCAGAACCATGTCTTGAACTGGACAAAATCACCGAGACACACAAGGTTACCTGTCAACCACTGGGTCACCCCGGGTTGGCCGGAACCGAACAATGACGACTCTACAGTAGGCAAGAGAACCCTACTTCAAACAAGAGAAACTCCTGGCTACCTTATAACATTGTCATAGCCCTCATAGGACACCAAAAGATATCCACGGGAACGGCAAACCACAAGGTCAAGCCAAGATATACGGAAATCGAAACGACGGGAAACGACACTCTGGGCATACGCGATCCATCACTCGGCCGCTAGGTAAACCAAGCAGTAAAGGAGAAGGTTGCTACGCACACAGAGATGCGGATAATGGCGGTCGTAGACTGGTCCTCTAGAGGACAGTAGCGGTCAAAGGTTGGGCCGCTAGAAGACTGTAGCGGTCATAGGTAAGGCCGCCAACACCAGTCAACTCTCGCACCAACCTACCCAGTCAAACCACCCAGCGGTCTAAGATAGACGTGATACATGGGCTTGGCGGTCTAAGAATGAACCGCCTCACAAACCGCCCTATAATACTGACCTAAAACACACGGACTGTAGTGGCCGAAGGAAGGCACGCTACAACCAAGAAACGCAAGAAGGTTGGGCCGCTAGAGCCAGCTGACTTAAAAATAAATGACATGTAGCGGCCTACAAAGGGCGCACTACAGCCAAGAGGCGCATGAAGGTTGGGCCGCCAGGGCCAACCGACATAGACCTCTGACTTGGTCAAAAAACATGTAGCGGCCTAAGGGAGGCTCGCTACAACACTCTAGCAGTCAGAGCTAGAACCGCCAGAACGAACCGACAGACACTAATATCAAGAAACAACGAAGCTATGGCGCACCAGCACAGGGGCGCCAGAGGCAAGAGGCGGTCCAAGGTTGGGCCGCCACCCTTTTCGAACCTCGAACTGACCGACACGCCAAGGGATATGGCAGTCTATCGTAGGGCCGTCAGAGACCTGTAGCGGTCACTGGAACGGCTGCCAAAGTGATACGACAGGAAAACTCGGGAAAAGGCTGATCTCGGCTGTTCCACGCCCCATTCGCGTCTAAACGCACAGGAAATAGTCCTAGACGGCGAAAAACACCTTCCACAAGTCGGAAGGGTCACATGCAACCATTCATTCGTGAGAAACGAGCGATTCCAACGAATCGACCCAAATTGGGTCATCGGGGTTCCCGGACTCCTACCGGCCCCGAATGACGACCAATCACGATGAAACTTGCAGGAACGGGATCCAGACATCCCGATGGTTCGTTTGATACTAATTTTACTGAAAATAGTCGCCGTTTTTCGGTGAACCCTACGAACTCCTAAAATCATGATTTTACCTAAACGAGCCTAAAGTCGCCCATTCTAGCATCGAACAACACGAAACTACAGGGAAAACGTAGAGGAGAAGTAGGTGATCCGTCTCCCTACCTCCATCGAAGAAACCGTGCGCCGAAGTGACTAAACCGCGCCGAAAACCACGTCACGAGCTTGACCGTCGACTTTGAATCTACCGTTCGGGATCGCGCCCAAACTGATCCGATCCTCGCCCCATCGCGCTCCGGACCACTCCCACGGCATCACCTCTACCTGCCCGAGCCTCCTCCGTCTGCAGCCGGAGCCGGAAGGGCGAGATAAGAGAGAAAACGGGGGAGAGGGAGGTCGTTGCGGTGAAATGAGAAGGGAGGAGAGAGGAAGATGAATAAAAAGAAAAGACTTAGGAAATTTTCCTAATTTATGAAAATTTGATTTTTAGCCCGAAAATCCACTAATTCAGAAAAATACGTAAAAATAGTCGAAACGTTCCTCTCGACAAGTACATCGCAACTGCGACATCCACGAGTCGATGAACTGAGAAATAAACTCACCGCAGAGTTCCGTAACTAGTACGAGAGAAAAACCCACACAGATCGTAAAACTCAACTCAGGACCCAAAAAAGCGATCCAAAACTCTCCGAAAAGGATCCAAAAGACCCAATAAGAGTCTAGGGCATTACACCTAGCGGCCCCTGCCGTGATCTCAAGGTTCCAGAGATTTCACTGTGTCGACACTCCCTTTCTTCATGCGTCGACTCTGTCAATAAATGGTCCTATACTGACCTCTAAAGTCTATAAATGGTCCAGTTATGACCGCAACGGTCTCAAATGTTCTTAACCCGAGGTTTGACCTTATGGTTGATTTTCCTAAGTTCCTAGATAGTCTATTGATTATCCGGAACCTAACACCTTATTCCAAAGCTATCTAATGACTATGAAAGTTAAGAACATGCCATTATGTTGCCGAATTCTTTTCGTGGCATAACCTTGTTTTAAATCATTCTTTGAACTCTCATGATCTTACCTTGCGTATGTACTCTACCTTGGCTACATTATCATGGAACTATTATTGAATTGTACATTATTGGCCGAACTTGATTATATTCTCATGGAAGTAGCTTGATCTGAAACTTGAAGATGCAAGAGTGGGCACGGACAGTGTCCAAGGGCTCAACACTAGCTCCCTCGGCAGATAGCCGAAAACGTGCTGAAAACCATGGGGTACGATGAGCACTGGCGTCGCATTGCGTCGGGGGTACTTTTTTTATATACGGGTGAAAATCATGAGGCAACTTGTGAAAATTACATGCTTGCTAGTACATTCTTATTCATGACTTTCTAGTGCATAGCCTTTATGGTTATGAAGTACATTCTCGTTAATGAAAGGCCATTTTACCTTATAAATCTTGCTTGATCACGCTCTATTGTCCACTTATATTCTTCGTATCTCTATAATTCGTATCTTGTTACTTGGATGTTGTTCGTGTGTTTTATCACATTTTTACCTTATTTGCTAGAGCGAAAATATAATTACTTAAAGCATGCCTCCATGTTGATGTGAAGATACCTACTGGACAAGTGTGCTCATTACCCTACTTTTCCAATCTTTACAGAAAGTACAAGTGAGTCGGATTCATAATATTCTAACAATGGGTCCGAGAGTGATAACTGATGATCGAGAGAAGATCTAGAATGTCAAGAGTTTGAGTCATGATGTAATTTTTACTTTATTGAGTCTTACTATGTAATTGTCATTTTCTTGAGTCTAGTAGATCAAGAGTCAGTTTTATGTAATTATGGATCAATATTATCAATAAGAGTTGGAATTTTGGTCAAATATTGTGTACTCCATTTTTATGTGGATGTTAATGCGCTCTGATTTTGATTGCTAGCTTGTGGCGTATTGTCGGCTATTCACGTCCTCGATATTACTTCCACTGTACATATGTCTCGGGACATGACAATTAAGTTGGTATCAGAGCCTAGGTCTAAGGACATACTTATTCTTAGGAAAATGTCATTTCATAGGCTAAGTCCAAGGTTAAGGACCCAACCCTATGATCCAGGAAGAAATATTCCAACCCTGCGAGAATGGGTAGAGCCGGGATGAGATAGTTAAATTAGAAATTTTCTCTAAATTAATTCTATTAATTCCATAGGAATTAACTAATTGATTAACCTCTCAGGTACCTTACTTTCATGATGGCGCACCGTGTTGACTGGGGCGGGATGCAATAGACTATTGCAGGTCTTACCTAGGCACTCCAGAATATGGCCCAAGATGGCGTGAGGGCTGGTGCCGGCGATCTACATCGGAATTTTTGAAGCTTAAATCCTCCACGGTTTTCTGGCTCTTCCAATCCAGATGAAGTAGAGAACTGGATAGATGAAATGGAAAGAATTTTAAATGTTATGCAGTGTGCGGATCAAGAGAAGGTCCATCTCGCAACTTTTTAACTTAATAAGGATGCGCGTACTTGGTGGAAGACCACTTCGGCACAACCCCAGAATGCCCTGCCTACATGGAATGAGTTTCTTACACTCTTCCGGGCTAAATACTTCTTCGAGCACGTAAAGGAGAGAAAGGCAGCAGAATTTGCTTCTTTAAGCCAAGGCATGATGTTGGTGGCGGAATATGAGCTCCAATTCTCCCGTTTGGCCCCTTATGTCAAAAATTTGGTAAGCATAGATCTTTTGAAGGCAAATTGTTTTCTGGATGGGTTCAGGTCCGTCTTCATTCAACAACTTGGCTCGCAAAATATTCGGACCTATGCAGAGATGGTCCAACGAGCCCATCTATATGTAATGACCTTGGAGAAGGTCGAGAAACTTAAAGGCAAGGGTGAAGAATCTAGCCGAAAGATGGATCGGCGTGGAAAGAAGGAGAAGTTCAGCATCACGGAACCTTACAAATCCCGTGATAGTAAGAAGAGATCCCGGAACGGGAGTGGTAGTGGCTACCACAAGAACAAAAAGGCGAAGGAGCAAGATAAGCAAGTCATGGCGACTTGCACGTTCTGCGAGAAATTTGGCCATGCGACATAGGAATACTGGAAGCGTCTCGGCACTTGCTTAAGATGTGGAAGTCGGGAGCATCGCATGCCAGAATGTCCTGTCATGAAGGAACAACCCTCCATGAATGATGGCGGACGAAGGCGGTAGGCTCGTCTCAATGCTGTTGTGGATGAAGAAGCTACCGAAAAAGGGGAACTGATGGAAGGTACCGTCCAAATTTACTTGCATCCCGCATTTGTGTTATTTGATACTGGTGCTTCTCATTCCTTATTTCTAACTCTTTTGCTAAAACCTTGCCAGTTTCACCCGTACCGTTACCTTCGAATTTAACCATAAGTACACCCTTAGGTTTGGGAACGGAACTTAAAACTTATCTCCCCGATAATGTCATAGAAGGTCACAATCTCCCTGCAAATCTCGTATGCCTTGACTTGGAAGGCTACGATGCCATATTAGGAGTAGATTGGCTTTGTGACCATTATGCTGACATTAATTATCGCAATAGGTGGATTTCTTTTCATAAACTAGATTTTCCCAACTTTTCCTTCCTTGGTATTAAATATAGGAAGCACCCTACTCTTATTTCTTCTCTTCACGCTTGTAAACTGATCTCACAAGGGTGTGAAGCTTTTCTTGCTTCCGATATCATTTCTGAGTCCAAGGAAATCCTTATAGAAGAAATCCCCGTGGTAAAAGAATTTCTGGACGTCTTTCCTTCGGACTTACCCGGTATACCACCCGAGAGGGAGGTTTATTTTTCCCTTGAACTCACACCTAGGACAACACCTGTGTCAAAGGCCCCTTACAGGATGTCCCCCACGGAGCTTAAGGAATTGAAGAAGCAACTTCAAGAGTTGTTGGAGAAAGGCTTTATTCAACCCAGCACATCCCCTTGGGATGCGCCAGTTCTATTTGTTAGGAAGAAGGATGGATCTCTCATGCTGTGTATCGACTACCGGCAGTTGAATCAACTTACCGTCAAGAACAAGTACCCACTGCCGCGTATTGATGAGCTGTTCGACAAGATCTCCGGTGCGGAATATTTCTCCAAAATTGACCTCAGGTTTGGCTATCATCAGCTAAAGATTAAGGAAGAGGATATTCACAAGATGGCTTTCCATAGTAGATACGGACATTATGAGTTTGTGGTTATGCCGTTCGGGTTAACCAACGTCCCCACAACATTTATGCAACTCATGAACAATGTCTTCAGGCTATATCTCGACCACTTTGTGGTCGTATTTATTGATGATATCCTTATCTATTCCAAGATGAAAGAAGAACATCGGGAACATCTGAGAATTGCCTTACAAACATTAAGGGAACACCAACTATATGCCAAGCTAAATAAATATGAGTTCTGGCTAAAAGAGGTTTCTTTCTTTGGCCATGTTGTTTCCAAAGAAGGAATTATCGAGGATCCTTCTAAAGTAGAAGCTATCACGAACTGGAGTAGACCGACAACTATTTTCAAAATTAGAAGTTACCTTGGCCTGGCTGGTTATTATCAGCGGTTCTTTAAGGATTTTTTCAAAATCGCCGTTCCTCTCACAAGACTCACTAGAAAGGAAAATCCATTTGTATGCGAATGCGAGGAGAGTTTCTTGACTCTCAAGGAACATCTCACCACTGCCCCTATTCTAGAATTGCCTGTCGAAGGTGGCGGATTTGAAGTATACACAGATGTATCAGGCATTGGCCTCGGGTGCATTCTTATGCAAAGTGACAAAGTGATTTGCTATACCTCAAGACAGCTGAAGTGGCACGAGGAAAATTATCCAGTTCATGATCTTTATGTAGAAAAGTTTACGGTATATTCGGACCACAAAAGTCTGAAATATCTCTTTTCTCAAAAGGAGCTAAACATGAGACAAAGGAGGTGGCTGGAATATATTAAGGATTTTGACTTCGCTATCCAATATCATCTAGGTAAGGCAAATGTCATAGCCGACATGCTCAACAAGAAACCAATGGGAATGTTATCAAGCCTCATGAAAGGTATGACTGATCTCATTGTCGAATTTGCCCAACTAAATCTAGATATAAGTGCGGAGAAAGAAGAATGCTTTATTGCCAATATACGGTCACAACCTGCATTAATAGAAGACCTGGTCAAGTTGCAAGAAGACGACCCTACACTGATGGAAATCAAGTATCACATAGATCAACGGTCTGGATTCTCAATTGCAACTGACGGAAGATTGCTATTCTGAGGTCAAATTTGTGTCCCAGATCATGCTGATACTAAGAAGCTGGTTATGGATGAAGCACATAAATCAAGGTATGCCATTCACCCTGGTGCTACCAAAATGTACCAAGACCTTAAAAGGAATTATTCGTGGCCTAATATGAAAATAGAAGTAGCGGACTATGTATCACGCTGCCTCACTTGTCACCAAGTTAAGGCCGAGCATCAAAAGCCCGCTGGGAAGCTACATCCCTTGGCGATTCTCGAGTGGAAATGGGAGAGTATAAGGATGGATTTTGTCATGGGTCTACCTAAATCAAGGGGAGGACATGACGGTATTTGGGTGATCATTGACCGCTTGACCAAGTCGGCTCACTTCTTACCTATTAAGAGTCGATGGTCTGTGGATGTCTTGGCTGCCTTACATGTAAAAGAGATTGTGAAACTGCATGGAGTCCCTGTCACTATTATATCAGATCTAGACCCTCGATTTACATCTCAATTCTGAAAGGATCTACAACATTCATTAGGGATTCGGTTGAATTTCAGCACCGCATTCCATCCACAAACTGATGGGCAAACTGAAAGAACCAATCAAGTGGTGGAAGATATGCTCCGAGCATGTGTACTCGATTTTGGTGGGAGTTGGCACGACCACATGCCTCTAGTGGAATTCTCCTACAATAATAGCTATCAAGCTAGCATTAAAATGGTACCATTTGAAGTCCTATATGGCAGGAGTTGCCGCTCACCTATATGCTGGAGTGAGATTGGGGAAAACCAATTTCTAGGCCCGGAACTCATTCAAGATACTATGGAGAAAGTCAAGCTGATTCAAGAAAGACTCAAAATAGCTCAAGATAGGAAAAAGTCGTATGCTGACAACCGAAGGCGTGACGTGGAATTCCAAATAGGAGACCACGTATTCCTCAAGGTTTCTCCGGGTCGAGGTATCCGAAGATTCGACATCAAAGGTAAACTTACTCCAAGATTTATTGGCCCTTTTGAAATTCTTGAAAGGGTTGGTGAGGTTGCTTATCGACTTGCCTTACCTCCACAACTAGTAGGAGTTCATGATGTCTTTCACGTCTCAATGCTGAAAAGGTACGTCCATGATCCATTCCATGTCATCACTTATGATAACCTGGAGATACAGGAAGAATTGACGTACAAGCAAAAGCCACTCAAGATCATTGACCGAGAAGTACGCTAGCTCCGGAATACAAGTATTCCCATGGTCAAAATTCAATGGAGCAAATCCTGGCCGCACGAGGCGATATGGGAAATGGAAGAAGCTATGCGCAAGAGATTCTCAAAATTATTCGATTGTAAGTATACTCTCCATAAAACACATGTATTGAATTTGGGGACCAAATTCTTTTAAGTGGGAGAGGGTGTAATGCCCGAGAATTTTTTGAGAATTTTCTAGGGATTTAATATAATTATTGAGCATTTAAATAGACTTAATGAGTTATTTAATGAACATAGGTCTATTTTATAATTATTTAAAGGCCATATATTAACCAAAGGGTTAAGCCCAACTCAAATGGGCCCAAAGACCCAATTCCAAGACCTTTAGACCCAAGCCTATTAATAGAACCGCAATTTGGGTAATTTACAGATTTAAAATAGGATATATACACCAATTAAAAGGAAAATAAGAGATAAAAGAAAAATCTGAATTTTTTGGATTTAACGGCGATTGGCGGTCTATCGCAAGACCGCCAGATCCACCCTAGCGGTCCCTCCATGACCGCTAAACCCTTCTGATTCCGTAAATGAGAGAAACGTGAAAGGCTTAGATTTTTGTCAACCAAATCACATTGGATCGAAGCTACTTGACATGGAAACCTAGTCTAAGACTCTTGGGGATCAATCCTACTCCAACTTAGGACTCTTAGATCGATCCAATCCTCTAAACCCTAGCTAACCTTATAAGTAGACCCTAACTTTGACCCATGTGAGCCCTAATGTTGGCTTACATAATTTGATGGTAAGGAGACATCTTCTCAGGTTAGTCCATTAGAATAATTTGTTCTCCTTAGTTTTATGTAACTCCCCTCAAATTTTCGTGCTAGAAGACCGAGCCGTTGAAGAGTTAGGGCGTCTGCAAGTTACTGGTTCGTAACAGGCTGCACAGGAACTAGGGCGTCGGACCAGTGAAGATTAGGAAATTAGAAGCTCTAATCGAGGTATTTAGAAGTTGATCCTTTAAGACTTTTTATTCACCTTCGTATCTTCTACCTACCCTCCAAATTTCATGATTTTAGGTCAAGAGAACCAGAAGATAGAGGGGCGGGAAGTTGCTGGTTTGGCACAGGACGTGCAGGAACCTGAGCGAGCTTCCAATTAGAAATTCGAAGCCTAAAACTTGTCCCAGAGGAAGGTTATCTCGTGGATGGCTAGAATAACTTGTCAGGAGTAAAAGCCCTTTGATTTCCTGAAATTTCATGCTTTCCACACGGAGTATTTAATGTTTTACTATCACTATCTAGGCTATTTCTGCATGCATAGTTCCTACCATTAATAACGAACATGATAATCCTAGTTTAATTCATGACAACCTATGCATCTCCATGAGTTATCTTCATTGTAGAAATGTTTTCTCTCTATGTCTAGCATGTATTCTATGCTTTACTGCCCTAGAGTAGTAGGGATTTCGGTTTTATTGCTGTTTGCTGCGGACAGGAAGAAACGGTCTTCCTGAGACTGCCAGAGTCCTTTAGCGGCCCTACAATAGACCGCTAGAGCCCATAAATGGTCCTCCCGAGACCACCTTAGTTTTCTGAGTTCTGTATTATTGTTAACCCGAAACATAATGCAGGACAACCCTATTTATCATATGATAAGCCTAGATACTTAGGTCCTATTCCTGTTTAAAAGTACTGTATTCATAAACTTGGTTACGTTAATTGTTCATCTTAGTAGATTTTATGTTCCTTATGCACTTTGGACTTATTTTAAACTTATGTTAATTTCATGCCAAAACCTTTATAGTTTGTTTTAAAGTTAATTCTATTTGCTTCACGGACTTGTTTAAATGATGTTTTGATCACTGTTTTGCCATGACCCCTTCTCAACTAGAGTCTTTTCTTAAGTATATGGTGTGTACTACGGTGCGTGGCCATTAGATACACTTTACACTTAAGCCCATAATCTTGGACTTGTGATCCTCTCCGTTGGATAATCTTTCCACTGGACTAGGTGATCTTGTTTCAAGGCCTTCATAAGACTCCGCGAGCATGGGATTCCCACTAGGACACCGAGCTGGTTATACCCTTAAAACCCAATTGTCTAGAAAGCACTTTACCAGATTTTTCTATGTTCTGAATCTTAGCGGCCATCCAGTAGACTGCAAGAGTCTAGTAGCGGCCATTTACTTGACCGCCAAAGATGCCTAGCGACCCTGCCGTGACCGCAAGGTTCTAGAGATTTCACTGCCTCGACACTCCCTTTCTTCATGCGTCGACTTTGTCAATAAACAGTCCTATACTGACTGCTAAAGTCTATAAACGGTCCAGTTATGACCGCAACTCTCTCAAATGTTCTTAACCCGAGGTTTGACCTTAGGGTTGATTTTACTAAGTTCCTAGATGGTCTATTGATTATCCGGAACCTAACACCTTATTCCAAATCTATCTAATGAATATGAAAGTTAAGAACATGCCGTTATGCTGCCAAATTCTTTCCGTGGCATAACCTTGTTTTAAATCATTCTTTGAACTCTCATGATCTTACCTTGCATACGTTCTCTACCTTGGCTACATTATCATCGAACTATTGTTGAATTGTACATTATTGGCCAAACTTTATTATATTCTCATGGAAGTAGCTTGATCTGTAACTTGAAGATGCAAGAGCGGGCACAGACAGTGTCCAAGGGCTCCACACTAGCCCCCTCGACAGATAGCCGAAAACGTGCTGAAAACCATGGGGTACGATGAACACTGGCGTCGCATTCTGCCGATAGTACTTTTTTATAGACGGGTGAAAATCATGAGGCAACTTGTAAAAATTACATGCTTGCTAGTACATTCTTGTTCATGACTTTCTAGTGCATAGCCTTTATGGTTATGAAGTACATTCAGGTTAAAGAAAGGCCATTTTACCTTATAAATCTTGCTTGATCATACTCTATTGTCCACTTATATTCTTCGTATCTCTATAATTCGTATCTTGTTACTTGGATGTTATTCGTGTGTTTTATCGTATTTTTACGTTATTCGCTAGAGCAAAAATGTAATTACTTAAAGCATGCCTCCATGTTGATGCGAAGATACCTACTGGGCAAGTGTGCTCATTACCCTACTTTTTTAATCTTTACAGGAAGTACAAGTGAGTCGGATTTGGAATATTCTAGCAACGGGTCTGAGAGTGATAACTGATGATCGAGAGAAGATCTAGAATGTCAAGAGTTTAGAGTCATGATGTAATTTTTACTTTATTGAGTCTTACTATGTAATTCTCATTTTCTTGAGTCTAGTAGATCAAGAGTCAGTTTTATGTAATTATGGATCAATATTATCAATAAGAGTTGGAATTTTGGTCAAATATTGTGTACTCCATTTTTATGTGGATGTTTATTGCGCTCTGATTTTGATTGCTAGCTTGAGGCATATTGCCGACTATTCACGTCCTCGATATTACTTCTGCTGTACATATGTCTCGGGGCATGACACAGTATGCTTTTGAAAGAACTAAACTTGTTTTTAAAGGAAGGCACATAGTGTGTTTCAATTGTGGAAAGCCAGGCCACAAAGGTTCAAAGTGTTGGCTGGCTATTGACAGAAGAAATTCAAAAATTGAGAATAAGAAATTCCATGCTGATTTTTATAACAAGAATGTGAGGACAGCTATGAATTGCCATCACTATGGGAAATCTAGACATGTCATGAAAAACTATTGGCATGATAAGGGAAATAAAAATTTCACTCTCAGTGAACAAAAATTAAATCTTTCCATGCACATGAGAAATGCCAATTCTTCTGTTTACTATCATTATTGTGGCAAGTTTGGGCACACAATGCATGAGTGTCATTTGTTGCAAGTTGATGATTTTAATGCCCTGAGGTCATGGAAAACACCTACAAGAGGTGTTGCTAATCTACAAGGACCCACGAAGTCTTGGGTCCCACAAGGACCCAAGAAGTCTTGGGTACCTTTGTATACAAAATGAGATTTGTGTTTTGCAGGTGTGCCTTGAAAAAAAAGGAAAATAGAATAAGAAGGGGTTCAATAAAATCAAGGCACATGAAGTTTGGTAAAACCCAATTTTTGCTTCTACTATTTTAGTCGATGTTTTGGAAAACTTCGATCTCAAAATGTTTATAATCTGACAGTTAGGACTTCATGCATATCATGTTTTGAATTTGTTCATGCTCCATATCTGTTTTTATCCTTGTGATTGTTTACTTCATATTTGCATATGTCATGTGCATTGCGTTCATAAGTTTCTCGAAGCATGTTAGTCTGATCATGCATACATTTTTACATCTGCATACATAACTTGCCTTGTCATGATTAAATCTGAAAAACCTGCATTGCATATAGGACTGCATTGCATTTAGTATGCACATTCATGTTTGATCTAAATGGTATATCAAATGGTGTATTGCCAAAGGGAAGAAAAGGTCTGCCTAGAAGCTCTAACCATGTGTGAGGTGGTCTTCAGTCCTGAGTCCTCCACCTTGTACCATGGATCAAAATTGCACATAGAGCAGTCTAAATGTTCATAAGCATAATTCAGAAATTCCCTGCATGGTTGTAGATGTGGAAAATGTGGATGTGTATATGCGTGCCGATCCCATAAATCACATGAATAAGCATGAAGGCATATCTGCACCAATCAAGTGAATAACATGAATATGTGGCTATGTAAACATGGTAGCATGATCATACAATCAAGACAAAGGCGATAAAAGATGTAAAAGAATATCGTGATCGCCACCAAGGAATGACAACGGCAAAAGAAAATAAAATACTAAGTGCGTTTTGTACCTTGGAAAAAAGAGGATGATCGCGCTCAATATCAAGATGCGGGGACTATGTGGATTACCTCTCCTTGTCTTCCAGCCGGCTAGAAGGTAAGGGCCTCACTTTCCATGCTTTCCTGCGAAACAAACACAAAACAAGAGGCAAAACCCATTAGAAAATGCTAAGTGTAGAAATCTGCCCAAGTGCATAAAGTAGCATGAAAGATTGATGGCAAACTTACCGGGGGAGGGTTTTTAACCCCTATGGAAGGGTGCAAACAATAGGTGTGTATATTGTGATGATATTAACATGAAGAAATTGATTTAATATGCCATGATGAACATAGATGAACAAGGTGTAAAAGTGCATGCCACAAGAAAAACTGTGCAAACAGTGTAAAGTGGGTGCAAAGACTGATGCAAACAATAGGGTAAACGAAGCCAAATGGGGAGAAATTTGAGATGACAGAAGACTTGAGTGTTTTAAAGAAGCAGGAACAAGAATCACTCCAAAAGGAGGTCGGGACAGGACGTTATGACACCGGAGATTTGGCGAAAAATGCGAATTGTGCAGAAAATTCAGAACAGTGCACAAAACGGGCTCCAAGAGTGATGAATATCTCGCAAGATAGAACACTAAAAGATGAAAGAGTGGATGCTATGGAAAGGTGGGAGTGCTGTGGTGAAACTAGGGTAGAAAGGAGAGTTTAAAACGGGGAAGACAGCAGTGAAAAATGGGGTGGAAAACTCAAGAAAATAGAAGGGTGCAGAACATGGGAGAAAAATGACTGTGTAAAAACAGAATGAAAGTGCAAAACTCATAGACAAAAATATGAAGAAAGATGATGAGGTAATGAGCTCAAAACCAAGGAACACAAAGATTATACTTCCCTCTAGAGCTTGGAGTTGAAAGGACGGATCAAGAGTGCCTCACGGCCTTGCACCGGTGACGCAAACATGCCCCCGTCGCAAGAAATCTTAGTTTTAGCAAAGTGCAGAACAGTGTGGTGAAACCTCAAAAGTAGGGGCTTGAAAGAGGGGGAAAAGAGATGAGAAATAAGAAAAACATATAATCAACGTGAAGGTAATACTCCCCTCTTCAAGATGGAGTTGAGGGAGGACGAAAAGGATGAAGCATGACTCCGCACCGGCTTGATGAACAGGCCCCCGTCGTGGACTTTGTAGCAGAAATTAGCAAACTGTGATGATTTGCCAAAAGTAGGGGCGAAGTTGAGAGGGCAAACGTTGATGAACTTGAGCAAACAAGGAACCAAAATGAATCTTATACTTCCCTCTTCAGGCTAGGGTCAAAGGGTTGAGTCAACAATCCAGCATGGCTTCGCCGTCGCCTTGGAAACGCGCCCCCGTCGCACAGGAAATCTGGGCAGGTTTATATAGAAAAAGTGGTGAAACCCCCAACTTTCTCCCACGATTCTAGAAGATAGAGTCCACCAAATCTCGAGATCTCTAGATCATTCTCGAGATAATAGTCAAGATAAGGCGTAGGAACAAACGGGACTCTTTTTGGTTGAAGATTGTGAAAGTTATGGCTCTTGGAAGAAGCCTCTGGAACCTAATCTGCAGGATTTTTTGGTTGCACGAAAAGTAGAAAAACCTGATATTGTGGCCATAATTTCAGGAGATATAGCCCATCAAAATTTGATTTCTATGAACCAAATTAAGGATAATACAAAGGGCTAGAAGTGGGAAAAAACGGGGATCAATTTGGATAAGTATTCTAGAAGTTATGGCCGCCACAAGATAGGCACATCGCGCAGGTTCGTGGAGATAGAGTCCCGAGTAGGCTGGACTTTTATTGGATAAACGGCCGGACGACCGACCGTTAAGGGTTAAACGGTTGTCAACCAACTGTTTGCAACAATAAACGTCCATTAGCACGACTGTTTAAGGTAGACCTTGCGCGACTTTAGAAATTGGATCATATCTCCCAAACGGTGTAGAATTAGCAAAAGTGGTAGAAGACAAAATTATAGATAACTCAAAAATGAACAACTTTTATGAAGAAAGTAAGATGAGAAAATGATCAGAAGAGAAAGATAATAGGGCTAGAAGAGAGAGAAAGAATATCGGGACATAGGTGAATAGTGCAGTCTGCCAAAAAATTATAAATAACTTGAAATCAGTGTAGAACTGGCCAATGACGTAGAAGAAAAAATTGTAGGGATTTGAAAGATGAACAACTTTGGTGAAGGACACATTTTGAAAAGAGGAAAGGAAGGGGGTGAAAAAGGACCGTTTTCAAGACTACGCAACGAAAGGGGGCTGAATGCTTGAGGAAAGCCGGCCTAAATGGGCCGTAAGGCGACTTTGAAGGCCGGAAGGTGACAAGATAAGCTCAAGGGCTCCATGAAATAATGATCTCCAAGGCTCAAATAGAATGGAATAATGAAATGGGCTCGAAATTCATCCAAGGAAGGCTCCAAAACAATGGGTAATTCGGGGCATCAAAATGATGAATAAGAGAAGTGACTCAACTTGCAGGCTAAAAACGGGTGTCAATAGATGCCCCTCCTTGATGTCCGCTTTGCAAGGGAGCAAGCGAAAGTGACGCGGATGTGAAATGGAAAGGAGATGGAGCGAAAGCGACAACGATGTGAAATGGAGATGAAGCAGAGATGAAGCGGAGAGAACTGATAAGCGGGCATCAAGGTAAAAGACACCCGTTTTAACCAACAAGCGACAGGAATTCTCCCGAAATCGCCGAACTAACCACCAGGACTGGATGAGAAGAATGAGACATGTCTGGAGAACTAAACTAATAGGAAAAAAAGGAAGCACGATCAGCCTCATCGAGGACACAATCCACAGACAATGAGGGGGTCGGAAGGAACATAACGTAAAAAGTAGGAGAAATATAACTGAGATAAAATCCAGACAGGAATCACACTGGCCAACCAGTCCGAGCGAAAAGATCAGAGAAATCGTTCAAATTTAGAGTGGAATGAAGATCTCTTATCCAAGAGACATGAAGTGCAACTAACCATAATTGAGGAGAAACCTTGAATGGATCACGAGACGTTAATGCTCAAAATGGCATGATGCATGCTGGGCTAAAATAAAGAAATCATCAAAATGAATGCAAAGAAATCATAAAATAGAAAGTACTCGAGAATAGTATTGCAAGATTGGAACAATCAGGGTCAAGACACTATCCGCAACCACGGCGTTCGTGATAGAACCATCATTCCCTAATTTTCCCAACCTAACGGCCTATCCGATGATTAAACATGTGCACCTAGATCATCATCGTTTTTGTTAGAGGGGAACGTCAGATCCTGGAACACGTGAATGACCAGCCAGTTCTCGAGATAATATAACAATATAGATACCATATAGTAATGCAACAATGAGTAGGGATAGAGAGCCATACCTGACTTACCTGTGCAGGTGAAAACGGCATTTTTTTTGATTTTCATTTTCTGATTTTTATGAATTTTCATGTATAAGATAAATATGATAAGCAAGTATAAACATAGCGTAGATAACATAACAATTAACTGAATGACAAACAACACGACATAACATAACGATCAGATGAAATGGGGAGACAATGCAACATAACATAACAAAGGCAAACGAGCTCATATGCAATGGCATGAACAGACAACATGCATGCATGAACACAGTGTGACAAGATAACAACGCGGTGGGATAACACACGGTTGGGACAAGAACATGACGGATGACCACACGGTTGGGACAAGAACATGGGACATAAAGGGGTGACTAACAACATGTGCAAGATAACTAACAACACTCGGTGAGGGATAAAATAATATGTGTGGGACAACACGAAGGGACATAAACACGTGACAAGGACACGGCGGGACAAAAGACATAAACAAATACGCTCTTCAATCAAAACCCAAGATCAGAATGAAGCAGAACTGCCAGGTTCATAATCGTGAGGCAAAGCCATCTCATAAAGATATGATCATTGCAAACAAAAGCTGAGAAGGACATGAGCTTCAGAACCGATCGAGAGAGTGGATCGAAGAAGGAAAGAACAGATCAAATATGTGGACAGGAGGCAAAGCATAAAGATATAGCAAGGAATGTCTGAGTACTTGCAACCTGCACACTTAGTAAACAGATTACATATCTATCCTTAAAACAAATGCAAATGCATGAAAAAGACACATTTTTTTGAATTTTTGTAATCTTTTTGATTTTTTTAGATTTTCAATAGTATTTCATTTTTCTGGATTTTTTTGAAGTATTTGATTTTTTAGGTTTTTGAAATATTCAATTTGTTTTTGAAATTTTAAAGTATTTGATTTTTTTGGATTTTTGACAATGTTTACTTTTTTTTTAGAAATTTTGATTTTGACATAGCAATCCGCAGCACCTAAAGACGGACTCAAACTACTGCCCAGGGATCGTCGTTCCTACCCCTTTCATTAAAGGCTTCCCTTAAGCAGGGCATGCATGTGAGGGTGACTTACCACAACCAACCGCTTCTAAAGAACGGTGCCCCTACTAAGGTCATACCTGGAATACAACCCAGTCTAAGAGGGAGAAGCAGAAGAAAAATTGGAGACAAGCTTCGTGCAGGATGGGAGATATCAAGACTCGAATTCCTTCTAGGGCACTACCCCTCAAAGAGATAGCCTGTTGCGCTGGGGCTTTGTATCTTTGATTTTTAGACCCATATTTATCAGGTACGTATGCGACCGGGCTCATGACGTCCCGCGGGGAACTGTACTGCCACCTTTGCCATACCTTTGATTCATAATTTTGCATTGATTCATTTTCTCATTTTGGTAGCCCTTATTGGCCAGATATAGCATGAAAGCTCACTTTTGAGGGTCAAGACTGCCCCTATTTGAGACCTCTCCCATATTAGGGAGCGCCTAGGTTGGTCATCTCATCCATCCATCTCTTGCCCCTGCACTTGGCCGAGCAGAGAAAAGAAAAGACCTTTGTGCATACCCAAAGTATGGCCAAAGCAGCAACGGTGTGCCTAGAGAGATCGGCTATGGCTCGCCGTGTTGTGTGTGAAAAACCCATACTTAAAGGTCACCCTCAACGATCAGGGAAGGAAACTAGACTCCCAGCGCGGAGCTATCACTAGCATAAAGATGCTGCAGAAGCGACTTACTTGACTAAGCAAACTAACTAAAGCCTAAGGCCACTCAACCATGTTTTAAAGAACCGACATTATAAGCGCGTGTAGAAATAACATAGTAATAGCAATGATAACATGTTCTTGCACAAAATAAAAGATACCTTTGCAAATCCATGGCGTGGAAACCGACACCCTAAAGTGATTTCAATCATCGAGCTTTGAGGAGTGTGAACTTTATTTTCCTTGCTTGTAAGGATAAAGGATGAAAGAAGAGCAAAGGATTAGATTCCTCGACATAGAGGAGTGGCAGACCTCATACTGGACGAAGAAGGGATAAAAAAGGAAGAGAGATAAGGGCTAGAACTCCCTCGTTAAGGCACTGAGGCCCTGATAACAAGGAACCAAGTACAGAATAACCAGGGATTAACTGAGATCAAGGCGGGCTAAAGCCTCAAAAACAGCAAGAAAAAGGGTAATGACCCGGAAAAGGTGAGGAGGAGTAAATAGGAGGGTGAAAGGGAAAATCATCTGACATGGTCGGAGAAAATGAATTAGAATCACCCGACAGGGTCGGGGAAAGAAAATGATTGACACCCGACAGGGTCGGGGAAAAAGACTGATGGTCACCCAAAAGGGTCGGGGAAAGATCAGAAGCAGAGCCCGGGGATACCGGAAGGGAAGGATCAGAAGAAGTCCCGAAAATAGGATGAAAGGATGACATAGGCTGAGGCCTAAAATCATGAGTGAACGGAGGATCCGGAGACTGCGGATGAGTGGGGAAAGAAGAATGGGGGTTTACAGACCTGAAAAGAGAAGAGAAGATCATAGATGTGCGATTGGAAGAAGGGAGGTACACCACCCAAGGGTGGGAGCTGAGCAATATAAAGGATGAACAAAAGGAAGAGGAAGAAGTGGACCCCTTAGTGCACAATCGACAGCCCTTAAACTTACGCCGCCGTTTCTTCTTAGCAGCAATCTCTTGAACACGGGTATGCCTGGTGCTGACCCGGACCTTCGACCTTCTTGATATGCAATGTCTCCTCAAATAACGGGCCCATCTGGCAGATAACCTAGCCCGGTCATGGATATGCAGCTTCGTCGGGGCGGTTTCCCCTAGATACCCAGTGCTAACCATAGGCGGACATTCTCGGATAGATGACTCCCTCGGATGAAAATCATAAAACCGTGGAGTTTCATCACTCGGTATTAGCAGCATAAGATTCCGCATCTTCACTCGGCAATCGGGCATGAAGCATAACTCCCTTACCAGAAGAGCAGGACAAAATTGAGGGAGAGTAATGCGTGGCGTTGACGTGGCCGATTCACCAATAAACTGAGGAAGATTGCATAAGATGTGCAGAATGTTCTTGGAAAATGCAGAAGATATGGCCAATTGCCCTTTGAATAGGGAATCCATTAGGCTCTTGGCAGCCGCATGGGTTAACACAATCTGAGTAGAGAACCCTTCTTGGCCAGTGAACTGAACAACAATCGAGCGAGGAGTAATAACAACATTAATGGTGAATCCTCCGGTGAGCAATGAGATTGCCACCGGCCTCACTCGAGAAGAAACTGGCACTAGTGCGAGGGAACTCTTCTTAGCAACCGTCTTTGAATATGTAGGCTCATCATCCCCAAAACAGCCAAGGGCTAGGACTCGGATCGGCATGCGGGAAATAACATCCTGGATCTTGAAATGCACGATTGAAACCTGGATTGGCTCATCATCATCATGGGGACCTGACCCAAGAGGCATCGGAGGTAATGCACACTCGCTCCGTGGGGTGGAAGTGGATGGAGAAGTAGAGGGAATATGTTTGGGTGGCTTAGGCGATGGTTTGGAAGGCATGGGGGCTTCAGTGGGGATGGTGATGGAAAGTGAAAGAGCAAGTGATGTGGCGATGATAGGCTCGGGTGGTGGCGAAGGTGAAGGTGAAGGCGTGGCTGAGGGTAAAGGTAAAGGCATGGCTTGCTCAGGCTCGGGCGAAGGTGATGGCGGAGATGGAGGTGAGGGTGGAGATGGAAGTGGTGATGGAAGAACTGGCAGTTGAGATGGAGATGATGGCGATGGCAATGGAGATGGCGAGGATGGTGATGAAGGCGGAGGGGATGAAGAGGGAGATTGTGGTGTCCACCGTCGACATGTCGACACAACGCTTCGAGCCGTGTTAGGGATAGAAGTAGCAGAGGTGGCGGCAGGAGAAGAAGGGTAGGCACTAGCCTGAACAGAGGCTTGGGTTTGTGACAGCGATGGAGTCAGAGTAGGAGATGGCGATGGTGCTGGGGTAGGTAATGAAATAGGTGAGGGATCGGGTGGTGGAGTGGGTGACGGAGCGGGTGCAATGCCCGATAAAGAATCATGGGGGTGCCCCTGGTCTTGTAGAGACGGCTGCCTGGGCGTCGCTGCTTGTTGCAGCTGCTGCTTGCGGAGATGTAGAACAACCTTATGCATGGCGGCCCAATCAATCCTCTTATCATCTTCTAAGCCATAAACATACTCTCGGAATTCGAGGCAATCCTCAACCAAATGCCCCTGCTGACGATGGTAATCACAAAATTGAAGCATATCTCCGACTGCGGGTTGGCAAGGCACAACTGGAGGGAGCGGCAACGCGTGAGCGGCCATCAAAGCCCTAAAAATTGTTGAAAAACACTCCGACAACGGAGGACGATGAGGAGCCTGCTTCGGGCAAGTTGGATGTCGAGGGGTATGGGAAGGTAATGGAGATGGAAGTGGAGAAGGAAGTGGGGGTTCCATAGGTAATGGTGCGTGGTTAGGGGAACGATTTGGTGGAGGCACGTGTGAAGCAAAAAGTGAGGTGGGAGGTATGTGGACGGCATCTACCTGCTCAGGGTGTAATGTTCCCTTGACCGGAGGTGGAGGTTCATGTGGGTATAAAGAGGTGGAAGGCTGACTCGTGGAGGTTTGATATGTGGAGGGATATGTGGGGGTATATGGGTGTGGGGGAGCGGAAGGCTGACTCGCGGAAGGATATGTAGTGAAGGGCTGACTCATGGAAGGCGATGGATAGGAGGCGTATGTGGGCGTAGAAGGTGGAGGAGACTCTGGGTCAAGGGAAACTAGGAGCTGTTGGCGGATAAAGCGGGCTCGGCTATACAATTGTTGCCAGGAGGTGATATCATTGAAGGCTAAGATAAAGCGGTACTTGGGCGTTGCATTAGAAATGATCATTTTGATCTGCTCTCCCTCCGGAATATGCCCCGGGACTTGCGCGGCCAAGTGACGCCAGCGATCAGCAAAGGTAGAGAACTCCTCGTCGGGCTTCATCTTCTCATGGGCCAGATCAACCATAGAATATTTGGGCCCAACCTGGTCTTGATACTGTTGAAGAAATCTCTCTTGGACGACTTGAAAATCCACAACTTGCTCTTGCGGAAGAGAAAAGAACCAATCCTGAGCCGTGCCTTCCAACGACAGATCAAATAAATAGGGCATCAAGCGTTGGTCATGTCGAAATTGGGCCGACTCATAAATGAACTCCTTTAAGTGCACATAGGGGTTACCAACTCCACCATAGTGGCGATAGGTAGGAATTTGTGAACGCGGTGGAAGCTGAAGACCTTGGAATGCAAACGGGACACTCAAAGAAGATTGGGGATCAATTCGACGTTGAAGTTCATCAAGCTGACGTTGGGCTTGAGCAATCATCTCCTCAATGAGGAGAGATCGGGAAGGACGCAAGCCAGCCTGAGCAAGAGATTGTGGATTTGGACCAGGGTTATGATATTGGGCCGGATAAAGAGATCCGGACTGAGAAGAAGGAAAGCCGATTCTAGGAGTGGAAGGATATGTAGGCCTGGAAGGATCGTGAATGTCGGAATAAGAATTGATTGGGCCAGCAGCAACATGGGTAGAAGGAGCGGGCCTATTAAGAGAAGCAGGCTCATTAAGGGAATAAGAAGGTCCGCTAAAGGAAGGGGGCCCATTAAAAGAGCGAGGCCCATTGAAGGAATAAGGCCCACTAAGAGATTGCGACTCAATAAAGGAAGATGGGCCACTCGAAGAATATGGCCCATTAAAGGAAGGAGGCCCATTAGATGAATGAGGCCCGTTATGAGGATGAAGCCCATTAAGATGATTAGCGGTGAGTTTTTGGGCCTGGACCGGGTCCATTTGACAAACAAGAGGTGATAAGTGGGCCATGAGATTTACTTGTGAGTCGGAAGGGCCACGAGGAGATGGGCCCGTGTGGAAAGAGGAATCCCCGCGGGAATAGGAAGATGGAGATGAAGAAGGGTAATATACAGGAGAAAAATGGCGCTCCATGAAGGTAAATGGAGACTTTATACAGGAAAAATCAAGGGAATACAATGAGGGAAGTAAGAGGGCTCGAGAATCAGAGAGGGGGCTGACTCAATAATGCAAAGGGAAAAAAAAGGACCCAGGACAATGTGACTAGACAAATGGACACACATAATGGACTAGCCTAAGTGGGCCTAATGACAAAACCTATATGGATAGTGGGGATGCAACACAAAATGACACAAATGGGCTTGGACAAGCCCAAACAACACAAACAATACGCATGATTTCACCCAAGTCAACCAAGTTAATATGATGGGAAATATTTTATTGTCAAAGTTTTGGTGGGCCTTTAAATGTTTTTAAATTAAGATTAATTCCCTCAAGATAGGTATCCTATAGGGAATAAGGTCCAAAATTTTGGTTGACTAGGGTTAACTCTTTCACAACGTATGCAAATGCAAGCCTATGGGGTGGAAAGGTACAACCGGCCCGGCGTCCGTGTGGGAATCCACGGCTCGCGGGGACTTATGGAGGTCCCGGATAAGATCACCTAGTCGAGCCCAAGGAATATGAGAGCGAGAGGATCACTTACCGAGGGGGAATGTAACTACAATGTGGCAATATGCATGACCCTATGTGCACCGGAGTGCATGCAATTTCTAGCCTAAATCAAACAAATCAAGATATAATGAACATATGTGAACATAACAATATGGATGAAAACAAAGTGAACAATATGAGCATGAAATGCTATCTAAACATGGACATACACACCAAAATCGCAGCAAAGCATGAGACAAGTGATGGGCACTAGAGGTCCCACCGTGATCGCCAAAAAAGGGGTGTAGATGTGGAAAATGTGGATGTGTATATGCGTGCCGATCCCACAAATCACATGAATAAGCATGAAGACATATGTGCACCAATCAAGTGAATAACATGAATATGTGGCTATGTAAACATGGTAGCATGATCATACAATCAAGACAAAGGTGATAAAAGATGTAAAAGAATACCGTGATCGCCACCAAGGAATGACAACGACAAAAGAATATAAAATACTAAGTGCGTTGTGTACCTTGGAAAAAAGAGGATGATCGCGCT
Source organism: Amorphophallus konjac (assembly GCA_022559845.1). NCBI lineage: Eukaryota > Viridiplantae > Streptophyta > Magnoliopsida > Alismatales > Araceae > Amorphophallus > Amorphophallus konjac. The sequence goes on from CM040121.1 coordinate 264,897,377, forward strand.
CAATATCAAGATGCGGGGACTATGTGGATTACCTCTCCTTGCCTTCCAGCCAGCTAGAAGGTAAGGGCCACACTTTCCATACTTTCCTGCGAAACAAACACAAAACAAGAGGCAAAACCCATTAGAAAATGCTAAGTGTAGAAATCTGCCCAAGTGCATAAAGTAGCATGAAAGATTGAGGGCAAACTTACCGGGGGAGGGGTTTTAACCCCTATGGAAGGGTGCAAAAAATAGGTGTGTATATTGTGTTGAGATTAACATGAAGAAATTGATTTAATATGCCATGATGAACATAGATGAACAAGGTGCAAAAGTGCATGCCACAAGAAAAACTGTGCAAACAGTGTAAAGTGGGTGCAAAGACTGATACAAATAGTAGGGTAAACGAAGTCCAAATGGGGAGAAATTTGAGATGACAGAAGATTTGAGTGTTGTAAAGAAGTAGGAATAAGAATCACTCCAAAAGGAGGTCGGGACAGAAAGTTATGACACCGGAGATTTGGCGAAAAATGCGAACTGTGCACAAAACGGGCTCAAAGAGTGATGAATATCTCGCAAGATAGAACACCAAAAGATGAAAGAGTGGATGCTATAGAAAGGTGGGAGTGTTGTGGTGAAACTATGGTAGAAAGGAGAGTTTAAAACGGGGAAGACATCAGTGAAAAATGGGGTGGAAAACTCAAGAAAATAGAAGGGTGCAGAACATGGGGTGGAAAACTCAGTGTAAAAACAGAATGAAAGTGCAAAACTCATAGATAAAAATATGAAAGAAGATGATGAAGTAATGAGCCCAAAATCAAGGAACACAAAGATTATACTTCCCTCTAGAGCCTGGAGTTGAAAGGACGGATCAAGAGTGCCCCACGGCCTCGCACCGGCGACGCAAACATGCCCCCGTCGCAAGAAATCTGAGTTTCGGCAAAGTGCAGAACAGTGTGGTGAAACCTTAAAAGTAGGGGCTTGGAAGAGGGGGAAAATATATGAGAAATAAGGCAAACATATAATCAAATTAAAGCTAATACTCCCCTCTTCAAGATGGAGTTGAGGGAGGAGGAAAAGGATAAAACATGACTCCGCACCGGCTTGATGAACAGGCCCCCGTCGTGGACTTTGTAGCAGAAATCAGCAAACTGTGATGATTTGCCAAAAGTAGGGGCGAAGTTGAGAGGGCAAACGTTGATGAAATTGAGCAAACAAGGAACCAAAATGAATCTTATACTTCCCTCTTCAGGCTAGGGTCAAAGGGTTGAGTCAACAATCCAGCATGGCTTCGCCGTCGCCTTGGAAACGCGCCCCCGTCGCACAGAAAATCTGTGCAGGTTTACATAGAAAAAGTGGTGAAACCCCCAACTTTCTCCCACGATTCCAGAAGATAGAGTCCACCAAATCTCGAGATCTCTGGATCATTCTCGAGATAATAGTCAAGATAAGACGTAGGAACAAACGGGACTTTTTTTGGTTGAAGATTATGGAAGTTATGGCTCTTGGAAGAAGCCTCTGGAACCTAATCTGCTTGGTTTTTTGGTTGCACGAAAAGCAGAAAAACCTGATATTGCGGCCACGATTCCAGGAGATATAGTCCATCAAAATTTGATTTATATGAACCAAATTAAAGATAATACAAAGGGCTAGAAGTAGGAAAAAATGAGGATCAATTTAGATAAGTATTCTAGAAGTTATGGCCGCCGCAAGATAGGCACATCGCGTAGGTTCGTGGAGAGAGTCCCGAGCAGGCTAGAGTCTTATTGGATAAACGGCCGGACAACCGACCGTTAAGGGTTAAACGGTCGTCAACCGACCATTTGCAACAATGAACGGCCATTAGCACGACCGTTTAAGGGAGACCTTGCGCGACTTTGAAAATTGGATCATATCTCCCAAACAGTGCAGAATTAGTAAAAGTGGTAGAAGATAAAATTATAGATAACTCAAAAATGAACAACTTTTATGAAGAAAGTAATATGAGAAAATGATCATAAGAGAGAGAAAATAGGGATAGAAGAGAGAGAAAGAATATCGGGACATAGGTGAACAGTGCAGTCTGTCAAAAAATTGTAAATAACTTGAAATCAGTGTAGAACTGGCCAATGACGTAGAAGACGAAATTGTAGGGATTTGAAAGATGAACAACTTTGGTGAAGGACACATTTTGAAAAGAGGAAAGGAAGGGGGTGAAAAAGGACCGTTTTCAAGACTACGCAATGAAAGGGGGCTGAATGCTTGAGGGAAGCTGGCCTAAATGGGCCGTAAGGTGACTTTGAAGGCCGGAAGGTGACAAGATAAGCTCAAGGGTTCCATGAAATAATGATCTACAAGGCTCAAATAGAATGGAATAATGAAATGGGCTCGAAATTCATCCAAGGAAGGCTCCAAAACAATGGGTAATTCGGGGCATCAAAATGATGAATAAGAGAAGTGACTCAACTTGCAGGCTAAAAATGGGTGTCAACAATGGTCTCCATGTCATACTTGATTTCTTAGTGCACTTAGATAAGGGGAGTCCCTGCATTTCACAGTTTAGTAATGCACATCTGCTTGCTGTCATGCATGTTATATTTTTAATTTGATTGCATATCAGTCATGTTGAAAATTTAAAAAGGGTTATCTGAAATGCATGCACATTCTCAGGGGGAGTTAGATTGGGTAATTATTTGGTGCATGTTGAAGGTCATTGCACATTGAAATAAAAGTATTCTTGTTCAGAATCTATGCTCACTCTTTTTAACACACTCTGTCTAGGTTGAGTGAGTCGATGGCATGATTATGCTGTTTCGACCCAGTGATTCAAATCTCTCAATTTTTTGACCTCTGTAAACAGTCCTGAGTCGATGCACTGATGGGACTGCATCGACCTCATAGTTCAAATCTTTCAAATTAATCAACCTTGCTCTTCTGTGAAAAACTCTTTCACCTACGGCCTGCCTGCCATGTCATTGGCTACGTCAGTCATACCTAAGGCTAAAACCTTCACATCTGTTTGTCTGCTATACTGGTGGTCATTTCTGCAATACCCTTGAGTCAACTATCCTTCATCTGAAGTCAGTTCACGGTCATCGACATTTTTTTAAATCAAGTCTTCCAATTGTCTTCAGATAAGCAGGGAGTTCCAATGAACCATTTGCATCTTCGCACTCTACCTTTTACTTGATTGACAATTATTGTCATTGTTGGTGTTCATCTTGGCTGCACCTTAAATCACTTGCTGCCTACTTAGCAATTCCTACCATATCAAGCTTTATTGATGACTAACCACTTGACTGATTATCCTTGAAAGTCATCATCATGGTTGATGCATAAATTGACTGCTTCTGTCATCTTCTTGAGCTACATGAAAATTAGGAAGATTTTAATCTGCATACCATGCTCATAAATTTGAAAACATATTTAAATAAAGAATCTTCTATTATACATGATTATGAATGTCTAAAATAATCAGCTGGTTTAAGTTTAATGTGTTCAATGAGCTTAGATAAAAATCTCTTGAAAATATATGTGTTTCTTTAATAGATCTTAACAAGCTTATTCATGTTGTATATTGAAAAATCTTCTAAATTCTAAAAATCCTGAAATCATGATTTTCTTTGGTTGAGATACATACAGTATTGTTTTTAAACGTCTAAATGATCTGAAAAACTCCTTGGGTTAAAATTTATCAAAGCAATGACATTGGTTCACTGAGAAACCATGTCCCTTTTACATGAAGAAAAGAAGACTGTGTCATGAAGTGCCATTGTTACCTCTGCAAAAATTTTTTGAAAATCAAGGTAGAGCAATGACTTGCACATTGAGAAATATATCCTACTCATCAATGAAATGAGTTGAGATATGTCATGAGGTGTCAATGTTATCTCTGTTCAATATGAAGCTTGACAGTTAGTCATACCTAATATCTCGGGGTACTGGCGTCTAAACAATGTGTACCCTCAAGGTATAAAGTATGTATTGAACTCAATAGCTCTATACAAAAACAAATCGATATGAAAATTGTTGATAAACAAATGAAAAATATGAACATGTTTTCCAAAGAAAAAATTGCTGAAACCCAGGACAAAATAAAAAATCTTCATGGCTTTTTAACCTCAATACATTTCTTTTGTAACTCCTAGAGGAGTCATTGAAGCTTGAATGAGTAAGATGAAGGGAGATTAATCAAAAAGTCAATGTGAGGGTGTGGTTCATCTCTATTAAAATCTAAACTCAGATATGAGTATAGAAACCTTATTGAAAAACTCTGAACACATCTGATTTAAAGCATGTCATTCAATAAGGAATTATTCATAAGACTTTATAATGGAAGACTATGAAAATTCATTCCTTCTGATTTATGAAATTGGTATCCGATTGAAAACCATCTTGACTTACTCAATTCCTGAAATATCTGCTGAAATTATTGAATGATCCATTTTTTTAATTTCTGCTGCTGAAGTCATCACTGTGATTATTCTTGATGCTATCCTTACATTGCCTCCACCATCTCTGGCTTACTCATTCTATCCAAAACCTTCTTGTATTTTTACATGGGGGAGATTATTTGCTGAATGATTTTGTTGGAGATGTGTGTGTTTTTTTTCACTGCCTATTCAGTTTGATAAAAGATTGTCCTTGCGGTGATTCTCACTATTTTATGACATACCTTCATCATGACATGATATTAGGACCACCAATTGGGCACTGGCCCAATTGGGTACAATTCAGGCCTATTAACACAATGAACTAGAAATCTAAACAGAATATTAGAGGATCTTTAGGGATTTCATAAGTCAGCCTAGGAAGGTCATAATTAGGTGAAACCAAATCCCATGCAACGACCATTGGGTGAAGAACAACTTGGATGAAGATTATAATTTCTGAAAATAGGCCTAAAAGGGGATAAGCGAGAGTTTATGATGATAGGTCGAAACAGTTATAGAAAACACTGTCATCTCTTGAAATAAGGACATCTTGGCCCATAATGAACTAAATTGGCTGAAACTAAGTCCATTAGTAAGTTTGGGGCCCTTACGCGAACTCTTATGTTGAGATGGAAACCCAATTCGCACCAGAACCCAAGGTTCTGAGCCCATTGTCACCAACCGTCATAGAGAGGTGTGACTGTTGGGGAAAATTGACACATAAATAATTATAAATTTATAACTTTGTTTGTCGTTATTTAAATAACCTAAAACTAACGCCATAATCTCGAATGAGATGTTAGCTACATCTTCTATGTTGAGGTCAAGGCAAAATTCTTCCTGGATACTAGAGTTATACCCGAATTATCTCTGGCTACCGAAAGGTCACGACTAGAATGGGGGAGAATAAACATTAATCTTGAAAAAATCATAAATCATGATAGGGTTGATGAAATTCTATGAAACTATTTCCCAAGGTTAGATATGGAAGTCATCTCGACTTCATCTAAAGATGTCCCAACCCATATCTTAACAGAAGAGCGCATCCACCCGCATTTATGACCGATGGACGAAGGGTCGCGACTGGAATGGGAGAGAATAAATGTTAATCTTGCAAAAATAATAACGCATGATAGGGTTGATGAAATTTGATGAAACCACATCCCAAAGTTAGATATGGAAGTCTTCTCGACTTCATCTGAAGACGTCCCAACCCATATCCCAACGTAAGAGCGCGTCCACCCACATTTCTGACCGATGGACTAAGGGTCGAGTTTGGGCAAACCCGAAGAGGTGCATGGCATTAACTTCTCCCCAACTAGCAACCTTGTGAGCAAGATTAAGCCTTGTGGGTCATGGGAAAAACCTAGGGAGGCTTGAAAACCATATAAGGAGGTGGGTTTCATGGGTATTAAGCCTTTAGCGACCATCTCTCTTCAACTCTCCACCCTCTACTATCCTTCTTGAGTGAGAAAGGGTGAGGGACCTTGACACTATGTGGGGAGGATGATCTGGTGCGTGGAGAATGATCCTACAGTACCCTAAGATGAAGGGAAAAGCTTTGGGAGGATCTGGGGTGTGGATCTCATCCCCGGATCGTCGGATTAACACTTTGAAGGTAGGTATCTAACCTCAAATCTTAGGGGTCAACGATGCATTAGAACGATTTCAAAGTAGTTTCTATATGTTAAAGAGGGATTAAGGGTATGTGGGATCGACTACTATGTTTATTTTTCTAGTTTTTCCATCAAGATTACATGCATTTGTGAGGTTCCTCTGAGTTTTAATCGAAGATCAGGGCCTCTGTATTGTCTGTGTCAACACAGCCCTTTGAAACTGTAGGGTGGTGTAGACACTGCCAATGGTGGTGTTGACACTGCTAAGGGTGGTGTTGACACTGCCAATGGTGGTGTTGACATTTCCAATGGCAGTGTCGACACATTTCTTTGAAACTGCAGAGTGCTGTTGACACTGCCAATGGTGGTGTCGACACAGCCCTTTGAAACTGCAGGGTGGTGTTGACACTGCCAAGGGTGGTGTTGACACTACCAAGGGTGGTGTCAACACAGTCCTTTGAAACTGCAGAGTGGTGTTAACATTACCAATGGTGGTGTCGACACAGCCCTTTGACACTGCCAATGGTGGTGTCGACACAGTCCTTTGAAACTGCAGAGTGGTGTTGACACTGCCAAAGGTGGTGTCGACATAGACCTTTGAAACTATAGGTGGTGTCAACACTGCCAATGGTGTTGTCGACACAACCCTTTGAATCAGCAGGGTCTAGACCAATTCCCAAAAATCTAGAAAAGGAGAGTTTTGAGAGGCCATTCTAATTCAGAAAAATATGAAAAATTGGAAAATGATAGGGGACTAAGTTAGTAACTCACTGTAAAAATTTCATGCTCACAGAAATTCTGCATTTGTAGTTATGAATTATTTTCTACGCATGTGTAACCTAGAAATAAACATATTTTCTTTTATACAGAAACCTTGCTGATAACTTGATCATGTTTTGTTCCACAAAAGTAAGTTTATAAGTATGATTAGCCCACTTAAACCATATGGAAGCATGCTTATGTTATGATAAGATAAGATTAAAGTATGATACGAATATTGTAATATGAATATGAATGTGACTGCGAATACGATGAGAATGTTATGAATGGAAAATAGCAGCATTCTGTGAGGTTGGACTTCGGTCCCTTCTGCGGGATGGCGATACATAACGCTGCGGAAGTAAAAGAACCCAGGGGACGGCGAGACGTAACGCCCTGGTTGAAATCCTATGATTAGACTGGTTGGTTCTGTGGGACGATGATACGTAACGCCACAGAACCCAGAGGACATCGAGACGTAATGCCCCGGGTGGAAGGAGTCTAGGTGGGAGTTCACTCTCGGGTATGCGTAGTACTCTTTCGTTTGATGTGAGTGTGTGGGCCTCCTATATTTATGGTAGCTGTTTGGTTCCATGAATAACGTAAAATGTGTAACTCATGAGAATGTGAGAATGTGCAACTAATCATTCATTATGGATTTAGTGCATGCATGGGTATTTTATATGTTAGATAATAAACGTGTATTTTTCGCGTATGATTACCTTTAAGCAAATGAGAATGAATGGATTTTGATATTCGTTGTGCGCTTTGTATACGATAACTAAACTTCATGTGGATCTTGGTGGAAATGAGTGGTATTGAGCTTTCATATTGTTATCAACTAATCCTCTCATATTTCCATTGGGCTTTCACTTATGGGACTGAACTGCTTGATATCTAGAATTGCAGTAGATTTCGATCGACCGACCTGGGCATTTAGGTCGACCGAATTTGCTAGTGTTGGCCGGTCCGTAACTTGTTACAGTTCGGTCGACCGATGGCCAATCCAGTTTCACGAAACCCATCAAACTTGGTCCACTTGGGTTCCATCCTTTACCCATTTAACCTTGGGTTCTTGATAGACCTATTAGGGTCACTTTGGAGGGTTCTGGAAGGATTATGTGGGTCTTTTGTACTCTTTTATTGTTAACATTTGAATTATGTATATGAATTGGATATATGAATGCGAGTTAATCCCGATTTTATTAGGCTGCCTACTGAGCGTCACACTCATCCCCTTGTGACACACGTTTCAGGAGACACAGTGAAGGAGGTCAAGGAGGAGGCAGCAATCGAGGAGTAGTTCTAGTTCTCCCTTTGTTAGGGTAGGCTATGGATATTTATCTCTCATATTATGGATAGTTGTGGAATGGTGATCATGTATGGACTCATATGTATTTGGACAATGGAAATGAAATTTTGGATTATGAATGGTTGAGATGCTATTTACATTTCATGTAATTATGGTTTCTCTCTCTCTCTCTCTCTTATGTGAATATATATATATTTGTGCTTCCGCGATACGTATGACGTAATGTCTCGATGTCCGATGGAAGAAAAGAAAAAAAAATATGCCCATAAATTAGGAATCAGATCTCGGGGCATTACACCTGAATTGTCCATAATTGAGATTACTTCCTCCCTGTGCTTTTGCTGATATTCTCATTTACTGCGTTTCTAAAGTCTCAAGCTTTTACACTTCCATTCAAAATTTTCTCATGACAGAGGGGAGAATAGTAGGGAGAGAATAGCTTTGCATGTTACATGGCTACGCATTTTATTCCATGGCCAAGTGGAAGAACTCTTTCACTCTTGATTGCTAGGCATTCACTGTCAAAGGGGGAGAATATTTTTTTTTGCCTCTATCGAAACATGCCTTCTTTTTGATAATGACAAAGGGGGAGAAGAGTTTGATATGAGTCTGCATGTTAGCATGTATGTACACATGTTAGACATGTTAGAGTTTGATGAGTCTGCATATTGGCATGTATATGTTAATGTGGTTATAATGGTCATAATAACTCATAGTGTTGCCGTCATCAAAAAGGGGGAGATTGTAGTGTCCCTGTGGTTTTGATAGTTTCAAACATTGTGACTCATCATGAGTCAGTGCATGAAATTTATGCCTTGATGAGGTCACAGTGCATTTGGTGCATTGGATTCATGGTTTTGATGATGTATATGACTTATCAATGAGTCATGTATTGGTGCATTGGATTTTCATGGATTAACATATTTAATCATGACATGCTTTATTGATTATATGATGCCTTAACTCTACATGAGCATCCTTGAATTTGTAAAAAAAAATTTCAAGAATAGGTTGGATAGCATGGATAGCAAGGTTGTGTGGCTACAAGTCCTGTTGGATGTGGCCTCGACCTCATAAAACAAACAGGTCAAAGTGGCCTTTGAAATTCTACCTACATTGTCCCTATAGCAGTGTTATAGTTGAAGAAAGCCAAGCAACAGCATAACAAGCCATTAGTCTTAAGCAATAGGTCAGAAGTGAAGTTACAGTGAAGATACAACGATTAGTACAAGGAATCTTAAGCAAATCTTCAGTAGAAGTCAACAATACAAGATAAATCCTTAAGCTACATTCGGTCGACCGAACTGATCATCTCGGTCAACCGAAATCACCAGAAGAGAACTCAAGAGAACAAGAGTTTTGTTTGCCATCAAAACCTCAACGCAAGATCACCACTGCCTCGATGCAGTCAAACTCCAAGCAGCATTCAAGCACTTATCCTTGTGGATGCATCGATGCAACAGAGAGCTACACCAACGCACCAAATAAAAAGGGCAGCACTCGAAACACTGCATCGACGCATCAAGGCTGGTGCATCGACGCACCAAGCAAAAAAAAAACTAGGCTCTGTCTTCATTCTGCACCGACGGTACAGAGGAGTGCATTGATGCACTCAGCTCTATATCAGCAACTGGAAGCCAACAATGTTTGTAGCAACCCTAATAAATGAATAATTGAAATGAATTAAAACATATATATTACTGAAGTAATATTTAAAAAGGAATAGGGTTAATTGGATGAAATAAAACAAAATTAAAAATAACGCCTCTTATTAAGGCGTTAATTTATAAAGAAACGCCTCTACCAATGGCGTGAATAAAGAAAGGACGCCCACACCTACGGTCGTCAGTTCTCACGTGACCAAATGGGTAAGTAAAAGAAACGCCTCTATCTTGGGCGTGTTTTAAAACACGAAACGCCCTTTTTTAAGGCGCTTTTTAAGAAACGCCCTTATGCAAGGCGTTAATTCCAGAATACACGCCCTGACCTAAGGCGTTAATTCAGTTCGTGAACCGATCGAACCCAGAACTTATCCAAGGAAAGATTAACCTAATCTAGTAAGTGTCTATTAGAGTAAGGACTCTATTAAGGATATATTACCCTCAATCAAACCCTACTCTTGTTAGGACTTCAAAATCCTATAAATAACATGTTCGATCGAACCCTAAAACCCATTTGATCGAACGTCTGCTGCTAGGTACGTGAAGAACAAACAGTTCTTCTTCCTTTCCTTGCTTTTGATAAACACATGAGGAGGTTTTAACCATCCTTCATCGTCTTTGCTATAGGTGGCTGCTTCTAGTGTTTGAAGACAAAGGGTCTTCATCATCATCGTCTTCATCACCATCGTTGCCGAAGAATAGGTAAAGTTCTTCTTTTTCCCTTGCCTTCAGGTTACGTAGGTAAAGAAGATTGATATCTTCTCTTCCTTTACAGGTAGCTGTGGCAATATCTTCCTGAAGAACGAAGGTTCTTCATCCACGAAGGTTCCAAACAGAGTATCAGTATTATCAAACCATAAGGTAGGTTTTCTCAAGTTACTGTAGCCCAAATGAAATTAATGCAAGATATATATATATATATAAGCATGTCATGCATATGATTATTATAGTTTTCACGCGTTTTCTGAAATATTTTGAAAGAAACGCCCTTGATTAGGGCGCTAATTTAAAAGAAACGACCATACTAGTGGTCGTCAATTTAATATTTGACGCCCTCTACGCAGGCGTTAATTTCATAAGAATCGCATGTGATTAATAATTGATCCTGTTTAAAAATTACAATACATATGAAATATTGATTTTTAATATCTTGCATGACTCTGTGAATTCCTGTTAAATTTTACTGCCATGACATGTCTCCTGTCTCTCGAAATATTATTTATTAAAATATCGTAAATCCCTTGAAATTCACGACTTGGACAAAGTCGTTTTCCATATTCTAACGCCCCAGTACAAGGCGTGAATATTAAAAGTAACGCCCCTTCCTAGGGCGTGTATCTGTTAAAAACCTGAAATTCACATATTCTGTAAAATGGAATTAGAAAGTAACGCCCCTTCCAAGGGCGCGTTTTTGATAAATTTCTGAGAATAATTATATCCTGTCGAATATGTAAATGATGAGACGCCTGCCCCTGCAGTCGTCAACTTTTAAGAAACGCCCCCAGGAAAGGCGTGTTTTTGATAAATTAATGAAATAATGGAAATTCTGCAAATTGGCAATATATGTAAACGCCCTTCAGTTAGGCGTTAATTACTTGAGACACGACTTGACCTAAGTCGTTATTTTACTGTAAACTGATTTTTCCTCTGATTTGCTAACCGATGGTTTATATATTATACATATATATATATATCGGCACTATTCTCCACTCCGTGAGTATAGTCCCACGTTTCATGTTGATTTATCGATCACACTCAACTCTCATTGACATACAAGCTCTCCATTGGACATTCCGTTCCTTTGGACTAGCGAGTTAGTCATAGAGACCTCCGTAAGACTCCTCGTAGCCTTGGATTCCCTCAAGGCCGACTGAGCTGGTTGTACCCTAAAAACCCATTACACAGTTTTTGCCATGTCAATCTAAAGAAAACATGGTATACCGGCCCTTATGATTATACAAAGAGTATATCATAAGAAATTCTTAATGGGATGATGATATCATGCCATATCATGTCGTTCTTGTAAACCTCAATTCTATGATAAGAATGAGGGTATCTTACCTTTGATATACTGTTCATGTGGACCTCAATTCTATATAAAGAATGTCCATATTGATTTGTCATGGTACCTAAGTTAAAGGAACCATAATCTACCTAGTTTTACTGACATCGTGATTATACCGTTATTATCGCCATTCTATGTCCTTTGTCATATTTTGGACTCTATTCTATCAAAGTTGTCATACGTATCTACAAGCTTGATTATTGAAATTCTATATTGGCTATATAAACAAGAGTGGATGTCAAAACACATGATAAATGCCTGCGCATATAGGGCCCGATCTGGTCCTGGGAGGAGCACCCGAAAGTACTTGTGCCCATGGGAGTTAAAATGATAAGGTATCTGGCATTATACCGAGTACTTGACTTGCTTGATTGGACATTCCACACACATCTTGTACTTGAATCGTACTTGACTTTACATGAAATGCGTGGCCCGAAAAAGGGTAATTTACTTGCTTGATACATGATAGCCAAAGTTCTTGACATGACTCGATAATGGTACTTGCTTGAATATCTTGAATAACTTGTATCTTGTTCATGAAAGTTCATCTTATTTCTTTGATATTACATTCTCTCTATCTTGTCGTTTCATGCGAGCATGCATAGCTTTATTGCATCCATGAAAATGTAATTACTTAAACCACTTGCTAGTACTTGAGATATAATTTCCTACTGAGCGTTCGCTCATCCCGTTTGTCCCTTTTTACTTTTCAGGTAAGTCCGATGACGATGGAAGTCAATCGGATGGGAATGGTCAAGAGTGAAAGTGATAGAGCTTCTACAAGTGTCGTCTAGTCTTTTCCATAGTTTCTTGAGTCAAATATGTATTCTTTTCCTTTTTATTTAACAGAGTATTGGATTTGTAATAGTCTATCCATTATGAAATAAAGGATTGGGTTATCTTGCTATTTTGCGCATCTCTGTCTTTGTGTCGAATACACGACCACTCTGATTGACATGATTGATATAGACACGTCGCGTATCTCCGGGTATCTTCCGCGCTCGGGGCGTGACAGTCTTTGTGGTATCAGAGCCTAAGGTATTCAATTCCTAGGAAACCCAAGTCCAAGGATAGGTTTCAAAACCCTTAACCAAGTGAGAGTGGGTAGAACCAAGGGTTAAATGATCAATGAGTCCTTTATAAGATTATAGTGACATAATACTAACATAGCTATTGTAATTGTAGGATAATGGCTGCCGAACGTGCTCAATGGCGCAACATGCAGCGTACCCTTCAAGGGATGACCCAAGTGCTACAACAGGTAGCACAAGGTGGTGCTCCACGAGCTGGAAGCTTACACCAAGCATTCAAGAATATGAATCCCCCGAAGTTCATGGGATCGACTGATCCAGACGATGCCGAGCATTGGGTTCGGGAGATTGAACGTATATTCCGTGTTATGCAATGCACGGATCAGGACAAAGTCTTATTAGCTACTTTCCAGTTAGAAAAGGATGCTAGATGCTGGTGGGAGTCGATTGAAGCTACTATTGACCCAACTCAAGTTACATGGGGTGAATTCGTTGAATATTTCAACGCCAAATATTTCTCTGATAGGGTCCAGGAAAAGAAGGCCGCCGAATTTGCCGCATTAAAGCAAAGATCTTTATCGGTGGCTGATTATGAAGCACAGTTCTCTAGACTGTCTAGATATGCTAAGCATTTAATTGGCACGGAAAAGATGAAAGCCCGTAGATTTCTTAATGGGCTTAGGCCCCACTACATTACTCAACTGGCGCCTATGGATATTCAAGTTTATACTGAAATAGTGCGCCGAGCTCAGTTGCTTGAAGATGCCACGGAACTATCTGATAGGATCCGTGGGAAAGACAAAAAGGAGCAAGTCACAAGTTCGGGTTCTTTTAAACCCAACTTTAAAAAGAGGCCCAATAATGGAGGTTCTTCCTCTCAAGATCAGAAGTACAAGAAATCCAAGCCTTTCTCTATCACCACTACCCCTTCAAACGTAGTATGCAAGCATTGTGACAAGGCTGGTCACAAAACAGAAGAATGCTGGAGGAAATTAGGAGCATGTCTCCGTTGTGGGAGTCGTGAACATCGGATTCCCGATTGTCCATTAATGAATGACCAAGACGGTGAGGGTAAACGCCCAGTGACAAGGAACGCGCGTCTTCATGCAATCCAAGAGACCGAACCAGAAGAAGAAGGCGGATTGGTGGAAGGTACATTAAAAATTTGTTCCAAATATGCACATGTCTTATTTGATACGGGTGCATCGCATTCCATTATTTCCAAGAAGTTTGCTGACCCATTACCTCTAGAACCAGAATGGATGAAAATAGTGTTGTCTACTCCTCTCGGAAACGAGACGGATATCACGCATCATTACCAAAACTGTGAGGTGTTGGTTCGAGGAAAGAATTTTCCTATTGATCTTATCTGCTTAGATCTAAAAGAATATGATGTTATACTAGGAGCAGATTGGTTATCCAAGTACTAGGCAACGGTTGATTGCCGTAATAGCAAGATTGTTTTCAAAGAATTTCCGGAACTGACTTATACTAGTCCTAAGAGTCAAAGCAAATCCCCTCTTATTTCGGCTCTTCGAGCAAGCAAGCTCGTCAGGAAAGGATGTGTATCCTTCCTTGCTTTTGTCACTAATAAAGAAGCTAAGGAAACCAAGATAGAAGACGTTCAAGTAGTACGAGAATTCCCAGACGTATTTCCGGAAGAATTGCCGGGATTACCCCCGCAAAGAGATGTGGCCTTTACCATCGACTTAGTCCCTGGTGCTGGTCCGGTTTCAAAGGCACCATATAGAATGTCCCCTGCTGAACTCAAGGAGTTGAAGGAGCAGTTGATGGAACTAATCCGAAAGGGGTTTATTAGACCAAGTACTTCCCCGTGGGGAGCACCAGTCTTATTTGTAAAGAAGAAGGATGGATCCATGAGATTGTGTATTGACTATCGACAGTTGAATCATCTTACTATCAAGAACAAGTATCCACTGCCGAGAATCGATGAATTGTTTGATCAGATTTCAGGATCCAAATATTTCTCCAAGATTGATCTCCGGTCGGGATATCATCAATTAAGGATCAAGGATGATGACATTCACAAGACCGCATTCAGAAGCAGGTATGGCCATTACGAATTTGTTGTTATGCCTTTTGGACTAACAAATGCCCCTGCTGCCTTTATGCAGTTAATGAATAGCATATTCAGGCCTTACTTGGATCAATTCATAGTAGTCTTCATCGATGATATATTGATATATTCTAAGACTAAGGAAGAACATGAAGAGCATTTGAGGATTGCATTGCAAGTCTTGAGGACAAATCAATTATATGCTAAACTCAGCAAATGCGAGTTCTGGCTTGAAGAAGTGGCTTTTCTCGGACATGTCATATCCAAGGACGGTTTATCTGTGGATCCGTCAAAAGTTGAAGCTGTGAGAAACTGGGAGAGACCCACTAATGCAAGCGAGATCAGAAGTTTCTTAGGTCTTGCAGGCTATTATCGGCGATTTATCAAAGATTTCTCTAAGATCGCCGTACCACTTACAAGATTAACTCGTAAGGAGATCCGATATGAATGGAGTGAGGAATGTGAAAGCAGTTTCCAAACTCTCAAGGATCATCTCACCACAGCTCCAGTCTTAGCCCTACCAATTGAAGGAGAGAAATTCGAGGTCTACACTGATGCTTCTGGCATTGGCCTCGGATGCGTTCTAATGCAACATGGGAAGGTCATAGCATATTCTTCTCGTCAACTGAAGAAGCATGAGGAGAATTACCCCGTCCATGACTTGGAATTGGCCGCGGTAGTATTTGCCCTAAAGATATGGAGACACTATCTCTATGGGGTACAGTTTACTGTATACTCCGATCACAAAAGTCTCAAATATCTATTTTCACAAAAGGAGCTGAACATGAGACAAAGACGTTGGCTAGAATATCTCAAGGACTTCGACTTCAATATACAATTCCATCCCGGAAAGGGTAATTATGTTGCTGACGCCCTTAGTCGAAAGCCGAGAGCAAAGATAGCAAATTGTATGATACAAGAATGGAGGTTACTTGAACAATTCTCCGAGCTCAATATAAGCTTGGACACAGAATCCAAATTTGTCACACTATCCCATGTAAGCATACAGTCAGATTTGTTATCTGAGATACAAACACTTCAGGATGACGATCCTATGTTAATAGAAATCAAAGGCAGATTAGAAGGACAATCTGATTTTCAACTAACTTCTGATGGAAGATTATCGTTCAAAGATAGAACTTGTATACCCGATTGTCCGGAATTAAAGAAGAAGATCTTAGATGAAGCTCACAGATCAAGATACACTATTCATCCTGGATCAACTAAAATGTACCAAGATGTAAAGAGGAACTTTTGGTGGCCCAATATGAAAAGAGAAATAGCGGACTATGTATCACGCTGTCTCACATGCCAACAGGTCAAGGCGGAACACCAAAAGCCTGCGGGAAAACTACATCCTCTAGATATTCCTAAGTGGAAATGGGAGGATATTGGTATGGACTTCACCATGGGTTTGTCTAAATCTAAAGGAGGACATGATGGAATCTGGGTTATCATTGATCGATTGACTAAATCGGCACATTTCTTGCCAATCAAAAGCCGATGGTCGATTGATGTGCTAGCTGCACTATACATTAAAGAAATAGTCAGGATACATGGAATTCCTGTCTCAATCGTGTCTGATAGAGATCCCCGTTTTACTTCTCATTTTTGGAAGGGATTACAACATTCGTTGGGGACAAGGCTCAACTTTAGTACTGCTTTTCACCCACAAACGGATGGTCAGACCGAGCGAACTAATCAAGTTGTTGAAGATATGCTGAGAGCATGCATTATTGACTTTGGAGGAAGCTGGCATGACCACTTACCTTTAGTTGAATTTGCATATAATAATAGCTACCAAGCTAGTATCCAAATGGCACCTTTCGAAGCCTTATACGGAAGGAGTTGCCGATCTCCCATATGTTGGAACGAAGTTGGAGAGGAACAACTATTAGGTCCAGACATGGTAAGGGATACAACTGAGAAGATACAGGTAATCAGAGAAAGATTACAAGTTGCTCAGACAAGGCAAAAGGCTTATGCGGATACCAGGAGAAGAGATCTTGAATTCCAGGTTGGAGATCATGTATTTCTTAAAATATCCCCTGGACGTGGCATACGAAGATTTGGTGTTAAGGGCAAGCTTACGCCAAGATTCATCGGACCATTTGAGGTACTCGAAAGAGTTGGCGAGGTTGCTTATCGCATCGCGTTGCCTCCTCAGTTGTCCGAGGTACACAATGTATTTCACATATCTATGTTGAAGAAGTATGTGCACGATCCGTCACATATTATTGAGCATGGAGATCTGGTGATCCAGAAAGATCTCACATATGAACAGAGGCCCTTGAAGATATTAGATCGAGAAATACGAGCTCTAAGGAATAAGGTTATTCCCATGCTCAAGGTGCAATGGAATAAGAATCCTGAACGCGAAGCGACATGGGAGACCGAGGAATCTATGAAGAAACGATTTCCCGAGTTATTCTAAGAGGTATATGTCCTACACTCTCCGCGTGTATAATTATATATATATTGAATTTGGGGACCAAATTCTTTTAAGTGGGGGAGGGTGTAGCAACCCTAATAAATGAATAATTGAAATGAATTAAAACATATATATTACTGAAGTAATATTTAAAAAGGAATAGGGTTAATTGGATGAAATAAAACAAAATTAAAAATAACGCCTCTTATTAAGGCGTTAATTTATAAAGAAACGCCTCTACCAATGGCGTGAATAAAGAAAGGACGCCCACACCTACGGTCGTCAGTTCTCACGTGACCAAATGGGTAAGTAAAAGAAACGCCTCTATCTTGGGCGTGTTTTAAAACACGAAACGCCCTTTTTTAAGGCGCTTTTTAAGAAACGCCCTTATGCAAGGCGTTAATTCCAGAATACACGCCCTGACCTAAGGCGTTAATTCAGTTCGTGAACCGATCGAACCCAGAACTTATCCAAGGAAAGATTAACCTAATCTAGTAAGTGTCTATTAGAGTAAGGACTCTATTAAGGATATATTACCCTCAATCAAACCCTACTCTTGTTAGGACTTCAAAATCCTATAAATAACATGTTCGATCGAACCCTAAAACCCATTTGATCGAACGTCTGCTGCTAGGTACGTGAAGAACAAACAGTTCTTCTTCCTTTCCTTGCTTTTGATAAACACATGAGGAGGTTTTAACCATCCTTCATCGTCTTTGCTATAGGTGGCTGCTTCTAGTGTTTGAAGACAAAGGGTCTTCATCATCATCGTCTTCATCACCATCGTTGCCGAAGAATAGGTAAAGTTCTTCTTTTTCCCTTGCCTTCAGGTTACGTAGGTAAAGAAGATTGATATCTTCTCTTCCTTTACAGGTAGCTGTGGCAATATCTTCCTGAAGAACGAAGGTTCTTCATCCACGAAGGTTCCAAACAGAGTATCAGTATTATCAAACCATAAGGTAGGTTTTCTCAAGTTACTGTAGCCCAAATGAAATTAATGCAAGATATATATATATATATATATAAGCATGTCATGCATATGATTATTATAGTTTTCACGCGTTTTCTGAAATATTTTGAAAGAAACGCCCTTGATTAGGGCGCTAATTTAAAAGAAACGACCATACTAGTGGTCGTCAATTTAATATTTGACGCCCTCTACGCAGGCGTTAATTTCATAAGAATCGCATGTGATTAATAATTGATCCTGTTTAAAAATTACAATACATATGAAATATTAATTTTTAATATCTTGCATGACTCTGTGAATTCCTGTTAAATTTTACTGCCATGACATGTCTCCTGTCTCTCGAAATATTATTTATTAAAATATCGTAAATCCCTTGAAATTCACGACTTGGACAAAGTCGTTTTCCATATTCTAACGCCCCAGTACAAGGCGTGAATATTAAAAGTAACGCCCCTTCCTAGGGCGTGTATCTGTTAAAAACCTGAAATTCACATATTCTGTAAAATGGAATTAGAAAGTAACGCCCCTTCCAAGGGCGCGTTTTTGATAAATTTCTGAGAATAATTATATCCTGTCGAATATGTAAATGATGAGACGCCTACCCCTGCAGTCGTCAACTTTTAAGAAACGCCCCCAGGAAAGGCGTGTTTTTGATAAATTAATGAAATAATGGAAATTCTGCAAATTGGCAATATATGTAAACGCCCTTCAGTTAGGCGTTAATTACTTGAGACACGACTTGACCTAAGTCGTTATTTTATTGTAAACTGATTTTTCCTCTGATTTGCTAACCGATGGTTTATATATTATACATATATATATATATCGGCACTATTCTCCACTCCGTGAGTATAGTCCCACGTTTCATGTTGATTTATCGATCACACTCAACTCTCATTGACATACAAGCTCTCCATTGGACATTCCGTTCCTTTGGACTAGCGAGTTAGTCATAGAGACCTCCGTAAGACTCCTCGTAGCCTTGGATTCCCTCAAGGCCGACTGAGCTGGTTGTACCCTAAAAACCCATTACACAGTTTTTGCCATGTCAATCTAAAGAAAACATGGTATACCGGCCCTTATGATTATACAAAGAGTATATCATAAGAAATTCTTAATGGGATGATGATATCATGCCATATCATGTCGTTCTTGTAAACCTCAATTCTATGATAAGAATGAGGGTATCTTACCTTTGATATACTGTTCATGTGGACCTCAATTCTATATAAAGAATGTCCATATTGATTTGTCATGGTACCTAAGTTAAAGGAACCATAATCTACCTAGTTTTACCGACATCGTGATTATACCGTTATTATCGCCATTCTATGTCCTTTGTCATATTTTGGACTCTATTCTATCAAAGTTGTCATACGTATCTACAAGCTTGATTATTGAAATTCTATATTGGCTATATAAACAAGAGTGGATGTCAAAACACATGATAAATGCCTGCGCATATAGGGCCCGATCTGGTCCTGGGAGGAGCACCCGAAAGTACTTGTGCCCATGGGAGTTAAAATGATAAGGTATCTGGCATTATACCGAGTACTTGACTTGCTTGATTGGACATTCCACACACATCTTGTACTTGAATCGTACTTGACTTTACATGAAATGCGTGGCCCGAAAAAGGGTAATTTACTTGCTTGATACATGATAGCCAAAGTTCTTGACATGACTCGATAATGGTACTTGCTTGAATATCTTGAATAACTTGTATCTTGTTCATGAAAGTTCATCTTATTTCTTTGATATTACATTCTCTCTATCTTGTCGTTTCATGCGAGCATGCATAGCTTTATTGCATCCATGAAAATGTAATTACTTAAACCACTTGCTAGTACTTGAGATATAATTTCCTACTGAGCGTTCGCTCATCCCGTTTGTCCCTTTTTACTTTTCAGGTAAGTCCGACGACGATGGAAGTCAATCGGATGGGAATGGTCAAGAGTGAAAGTGATAGAGCTTCTACAAGTGTCGTCTAGTCTTTTCCATAGTTTCTTGAGTCAAATATGTATTCTTTTCCTTTTTATTTAACAGAGTATTGGATTTGTAATAGTCTATCCATTATGAAATAAAGGATTGGGTTATCTTGCTATTTTGCGCATCTCTGTCTTTGTGTCGAATACACGACCACTCTGATTGACATGATTGATATAGACACGTCGCGTATCTCCGGGTATCTTCCGCGCTCGGGGCGTGACAATGTTGAAGCATCCAAGCGCTGCATCGACGCACCAAAGGCCTTCCATTTCTAAGCCATATGCTCTAAAGCCTCTTAGCTTCACTACCTCGACGCAACTAAGTAGCTGCATCGACACAAATCCACTCAATTCTAAAAAACATGAGAATCCAAGTGGATCGATGTTGACACACAATATATGATTGAGCAGTAACCATGTGCCCGAAGAGTCAACCAGAAGTCAGAGACAGATCCATTCAGAACGCTGAAGCCTCAGGCCACCTCACAAGAAGTGCCAGGGACTCAACATTCCGTCATCTCGGGTTTACACACCCACCACAGCTCGCTTAAGGCCTATTGATGGTCATAGCCTACGAAACTGACATCAAGATGATCGTGCCAGATATACCTCTTACCCCGTCCGACTAGGACGGGATGTAACAAGCGGCTCCCGCCTGATGAAGAAGCCTCCCCGAGATGAAGAAATGTCCCTGGCCCCTCGAAATAGGGAACCGAGGGCAACGTCAGCGAAAAACTCGAGTCACCCGACCAGAGCACCCGGGACTCCGAAATGGTCCGTAAGTGACCGATGAATGACTCTAAAGGAGCAAGTACCCCCGAAGTGGTGGCTCATTCAATGATAACGCTTCATGCAAGCATAGGGCGGCCCTGGAGAACCAATATTCTACGTTAATAGCATCACTAGCGGAAATTCTGAGGTTTCTGTAAGATACACTCGGAACACCGAAATGATCCGAAAGCAGCCTCGAAGGCATACGAGCCTAGTAGAAATCATCCCAGGGGTTACCTTTTCAGTGAAGAAGGTCCACGTACTCTCCGAGAGAGGGTGGCAGCACAAACCGGTGTGTCGAAGGGCAAATCAGTGCAAATCTCGGGAAAATCGGTACGGGTTCTGCATGTCTCGAAAATCTGCAGAAGCCCCGAATCAACACTTCAAAACATATTCTGGGACTACTGCACCAACTCCAAAGCTACTCCGGACGATGAACTCTCACCGGGTTAATTTTGGGGTAAAATGTTAAAATTACAAAAATGCCCCAAAATTGCCTAGTTGGTGGCACTATTTCGCGTGAGTCAGCGGCGGCCTTTGGAGCTGATTCGGTGGCGCCCCAAGGCTGAATCGGTGGCGTGGATAAAGCTCTAGGTGGTGGCGGCGATTGATGCTGAGCCGGTGGCATTGGCACTCGAGTCGGCCATCCCCTGCGCGTTGAGGCGGCATCGCAATTATGCGCACGATGAGTCGGTAGCGGTTCACCCATCCCGTCGAGGTTTCGATGCCCTATTTTGGGCATTCGCCTATATAAACGGCCCTTGGCCCTCAGGAAAAAAGGAGAACGGAGAAGAAAGAGAAAGGCCAGATAGAAGGGAGGGGGAGTAATCGAAAGAAGCGAGAAGAAGAAGTCAGGGAGGAGAATCAGGGAGAGCAAGAAAAAGGTGGATCTCGATAGGGCTCTACATTTCTTTCAGCTCTGTGTTCTTCTTTTCTCAGTTCTTCCCTTTCTTTTTAAGTAGTTCTTTTTCTTTTCCTTCTTCAAATTCCCCAAGTGCTGTAATCCCCGTTCCCATTCTGCTGTAATTAGTAGAGAAGGTGAATAAAAGAGGGCTCCGACCCCTTTACTGTGGCCTAAGTATATCCCTCCTCCTATTGCTTTATTTCTTGCTAACCGCAGTTGTTTCTATCGATTACGCTGTGAGATTCCTGATCTTCCCCTGAGCGTGAGGAGGCCCTCTGGGCCAAATTGATGACAGATCCTGTGATTGCTCGTCTTGGGGTATTTTGCTGTCTTTCTGTGGGATAATGGCTCACAGCCACGCCCTTTGTTGGCGACGATAAATTACCCCTCCCCAGGGGCTGTTCTTTTACCGATAGCGTAGTTTCGTCTACGATCATGGGTTTCATTTGAGTGAATGATGAATAAGAGACTGCTGAGTGCCCTTTCACTCGTTTCTGTCAGTTGTAAGGGCGCCAGTGCACTTTGATAGTCAATATGATAGTCGTCTGTTACTTTCTTCCAGAACTACCATATGCCCCCCCTCTCAATGTTTGATAATTTATCCCCGAGGATCTCGACCCCCGTTCGTCTTATCTCTGGTGGCAGTGAGCACGAGTTGCCTATGGCAATCATGACGGCTCCCAGAACGGGGCTTGTCTCGTGGCGAAGCAGAGTGGTATGCCGTGTCCCTGAAATGGTTGCTGATCGATGAGCGGTTTTCTCCGATTGTTTCTAATTGTCCCTGATTGGGGAGGGGTACAGCCCTTTCACTCGTTTGCTTAATTTCCATGAACCAACGCCACTCTGGGTTCCAGGGGGTCTGTCGTCTTGTCACATGTTCCCCTGGAAGCCCTTTGCACCGAGTGAGCAAATGAAATCACCACATGTATGGCTACAATCAGAGGCCTATTGCACCCCTGGATCATCATGAGTCTCTAGTAGGTTGGCCCTCGAGACTCTGTTCGTGATGACCCCAGGGACTGAGGCAGTCCATATGGGCTCCTCAGTGTTTACAGTTTGGCACCGTCTACCATGTGTCATGCCACTTGTCTAATTGAACATCTCCCTATACTGGGGAGATGCTGCCCAAATTTCCCCAGATAAGATTGTGGTTTTTCGATGATTTTCTTTTAATCTCTGATAAAGCATGGGGGTATCTTATCTGATTATGTCTGATACTCAGAAGGGCCTGTACAGCAACGGTTGCCTAGTGCTGGAGTATGAACCTCACATAAGCAAACTAAGAAGGAGAACAAATGAACAAAATAAGAAAAGCACATACACATAGAAATAATGACAGGCAGAATTTCTTCTGATGCCTAGGCAGTCATGCCTTTGGATTCTTAAGTCTCACGTATATTCTCTCTCATTCAAATGCTCTATTTGGTGCGAAACCGTAAACGAGGCTCAGACGACAGATCCTTGTGACTCGGTGGCGTCGCCACCGAATTAACCCCCATGAACTTTGATTTGGTAGCGATGCCACCGAATCACCTTCATCTTCGTACGCCACTGAATCATCCTTCTTCTCGACCCGCACTGACTCCACATCACCATCCTCTTCACTTGCACCAACTTCACTCCTCCCGCTCGCCAGCCCTGCACCGACCTCTTTAGTCACCGCACCGACTCTGCATCGCCTTCCTCTCCACCTGCACCGACCCATCTATCACCTCTGGCTTTCACTTGCACCGACTTCACTCCTCCCGCTCGTCAGCGCTACACCGACTTCACTTCTCCCACTCGCCGACGCTGCACCGACCTCACTTCACGCCCGCTCGCCCATTGCACCTACTCTCGTTGTCCCTTGCACTGACCCATATCCCATCCCCCTTCGTCCTACACCGACTTCCCTCGGCATTGCACCAACCCATATTGTCTGCCTCCTCACCCGCCACCGAGTCACCCCCTCGGCATTGCACCGACCCATATCGCCTCCCTCTTCATCCTGCGCCGACCTCCATCAACATTGCATCGACCTACACTCTTCCCCTTCACCATCCTGTACCAACCTCCATCAGCATTACATCGACCCTTGTAGCGCCCGTCACCGACTCGGCCCCTCTACGTCCCCTTTGTTAAACCCCTTTGATTAATGGTTAAGCATGTCAGATATATATATATATATATATATATATATATACATATGTATCTACATATAAATGTCTATATAAACATGCCAACGTTGCACATGCTCGGTGCATTTTGTACATAGATATTTCTAATCATCCATGCCACGAATATAATGCCTGCTCATGTTTTTAATCAAACTTCGGTATATAAAATGGCGTTTAACAAAAGGCCGGGTCTCGCCCGACTGGAAGTGTCGCTATGCATGATGGTGATCTTCGGACCTAAGTTTCCCGCCTCGTACCGAAGTGCGGACGTAATAAGCCTTAATTCCTCTTGCATGAATAAAAGAAAGCATAGAGGGCTGCGTAGCTTCATGTTTATGTCACGTATTATACGTCATTATCATTTGGCCCCGAGTGGCGCTTATCTTGGCAATTAATCAAGGGTTTTCCTCCTCGGAGGATGTAATTAACGCTATAGTCTTTACGGTATAGCGGACTTCCGGTCCTGACCCGAACCTCACAATCGTCTGACCAAGTCAGATCAAGTGCACAATTAATTTATCACCTATGTGACTGGCATGCCAAATGAATTTCAACGGAATGTGTCACCAAAGTGGCACGCCCGGTGGGACCGAGTTTCCCTTCATCTCTTTGCCAAGATAGGAAGCCACTTGGGGCTTCCCCCAAGAATACTGATTGTTTGCCTGTTTCTGTGATTGCAGGAGAGCAAGAATGGAGACCAGACTAGCTGCACTCGTGTTCAATTCGGGTGTCATCAACAATCACGTCAACCATGGGTACCTGGCGGTGCCCACTGTGTTCGGCTCCTTCCCGCCCACCGTCGGCTTCCCTAACTTTTTGGGGCTGGCCTTCATTGAACTATTGGGAGTCAAGTCTCTCGAGCCGACGAGGATCAAGGAAGCTGAAGAAGTCAGAGCCCCTGAAGTCCCACGCTGTGCAAGCCTATCGAAGAAGCTGACGAGGGGAGTCAGTTGCATGGTGCATCACGCCACCAATGGGGCTCGCCCAATTTGCAACAGGAAGCTCGGAGGCCATGAACAGAAGATCATTCGGAGAAAAATTGCTACTATTGTCATTGGGCACCTCTCGGCATCTGGGAAGTCTATTCTTATTGGAGGTGTCTGCCTCTTCCTCGATGGACGTGATGCCCAGGCCATCCCTGACCGGGTGATCCCTGTCGTGCCTATTCATAACTCCTATCAGGCCTTGTCCGGAAGAAGGGCAGAGAAGGAAAAAGAAAGTCTCTAAGGCCGAAGAGAGCTCGCCACACGGCCAAGGATGTTTAGGCAAGTATGGGTCCCCACAAGGGTCCAACCCAGGAAATAAGACACACCTATCCGTCCCTGCGAGCCCAGGTCAAGGGAGAGCGGGAGGAGGAGAAATGAGAGGGGTGTGGCCCCAGAAGAAGAGGAGTATGCAGTTGCGGAGCTTCCGCACCGTGAAGTCTCCTGTGCCTGTGCCAGGCAGGATGACATCATACTTGTGAGGGGAAGGTTCCATCAGCCATCGGAGAAAGCCCGAGTGGCATATCTGCCTCAGGTGCGAGGCCACATGCTATCTCTCGTTCCCCACGGGGGGCGGGATCAAGAAGAAATGACCGATATGGTCAGAGGGTATTTCAGGGGCTTGGGCAACCCCTCATTAGGCCAACAACGCCTGCTCCAAGTAGCTCTGGCTGAAGAAGAGGAGTACCCACCGATGGAGATCGGGGAAAAAGAAAATAGACAAGTCTCGTCTGTGGATGATAACGAACATGAAGATCAGTTCCAGCAATACTGTGATGCTACAGAAACCCCACCGCAGTACGGGGAGAGGACTAGGAGAACGTCAGTCTTCGAGAGACTGGCCTACCCAAGCCAGGTGAAGAGAAGTGTCTCCAGATATAGGAGAAATCTGAATGTTGTTACTTGCAATATGGCCGGAGTGGCCAGAAGTTGTGACCATTTGCCAGACGAACCATAAGAGTTAGTTTGTCTAGCCAATCGGCCCGGGGCGGATACCAGGATGGTCACAGCTACTAGAGAAATGCTACAGATGATTGAAGATGGCCGGGAGCTTCCCGAAATAACCGCCACCCTGGCTGTTAATATGGTGACCACCGAGGAAGATGAAGTCTTGCTTAATGCCTCGCCTAAGGGAGCTGCGAGAGAAGCAACAGAAGGCACTTCAAGCACGGCGACCATGGACCCATCTGTATTGATGTTGCTGCAGAAATATCAACAGAAGATTGAACTCCTCAAGAAATAATTGCAAGATAAAAATGAACAAACTTCCACTTCCAAGCAGCCAGAAGTACTACCAGAATCTTCACAGGGAGGGGTTCATCCCTGTGATTTCCCACCTCTATACACTCTGCCTCAACTAGCCGAGCATAGCCAAGATGCTCCATTGCAAAGGGCTCCTCATCCATTGATACCGCCAATATTGCTGCTGTTGCATCAGACACCTTTACTGCTTCCGCTCCCGCAGGCGACTGTACTAAACACACCATACCGGCAGCCAGCCCACTTCTATTCGGAGCCAGCAGATCCTGCAACAGTGAACCGACTTATGGTCGAAAAGATGATAGAAATGAAATTGGTTGAGCAGGGTGAAGGTGAGTACATGGCTTTTGATGCCTACCGGGTGCCTTACCCATCACACCATGCTTCCAAGCGGCTTCCCCTGGGAGTCAGCAAGTCACCGAAGTTTGAAAAGTTCAACGGGCAGGGGTCCCCCAAGGAGCACATAGCCTATTACATGACCATCATGGGGTATCTGGCCTCTGACGAGTCATATGTACTGAAAATTTTCGGGTCCTCTCTAACATGGCTTGCATTTGAATGGTATTCAAGCTTGCCGGCCGGGTCGATCAGCGACTGGCCATATATGTAGAAGAGATTCCTAGAAAGGTTCCATGTGACCGAAAGAGAAGTTACTATAGCCGAACTCTATGCTACCCGTCAAAGGCCGAATGAGACGGCTCTTGATTGTATACAGAGGTGGAGGAACCTAGGAATGTGGTGCAAGCGGCCCCCACACCAGGAGGATGCTGTATAGATATGTAAGGAAAACCTCTGTAGAGAGGTGCTAGAAAGGATGATTGGAATGGAGGTTAGGTCATTTGACCATCTTAATAATATAGTATCCACGATTGAAGCCTTCATGGCGAAACATTCAACTACCACGTCCGGAACTTCGATACCAAAAGCCAAGGCAGTCGAGCGACGCTCGGCACCTAAAGAAGCCAACACCATCGACTTTAAGGGCTTTGAAAAGCAAAGGGATAAAGCTAAAGAAGTCATTGCACCTTCACCAGATAAGGCAGATGATAAGAAAGAGGGCCCCTCACTCAGGGACAAGATGAAGAAGGCTTACTCTTTTCCCAAGGAAAAGACTAAGGTGCTGTTTGACTGGGTTACCCGGTATGACTTAATTACTCTGCCTGAGCCAAAAAGGGAAGAAGATCTGAAGAAACAAGATAGTCCCAGGTTCTGTCCTTACCACCGAATGTTGGGGCATCCAATTGAAAATTGCTATGTCTTTAAAGACATTATAGAAGGTCTGATAAGGAAGGGAGAGATAGATATGGGGGATTACAAGGTTGATCCCCCGTAGCCACATGAAGTTCAGCTGAAGCGGATGGCTATTAATATGATATCACTATACCATGCATTACCTGAAGAAATGGCGGAGGTCAGTACGCAGCATACATATGAGGCGTGTTTTCTCACACCTCTCAAAGACCAACAGGGATGGCAGCAAGTCTCTACGAGAAATAAGAAGAAGCCTTTACCCCAGTCAGCTAAAGGGGTACAAATTCGAGGCGTTACGCCCTGGCTAACCCCGCCATCCCCAGCTCTGGTCTGGGTTGAGCAGCCTGTGAGGGTCAAAATTCCTGTCCGCAACTGGAAGAAGCCGAGCCCGTTGCCCCAGCCTAAAAAGGTCGGCCCGGAACTTCAGCGGCTACAGGCCTATATAAATGGGCTTGAAGAATATGAACAACCCGCACTACAGCCACTACTGGTGAAAGATCATGTTCCGTGGGAAGAACTGGAGCAACTCTCCTTGCAGCAACAAGAGGAGTCCAAAGAAGTCCCTAAAGAGGATGAAAGCATGTTCTGGGGGCAGGCGCCTACTGAAAAGAAAAAGAAGAAGAAAAGAAGGGGTCGAAAGGCCAAGAAGGAAACAGTGTTATCCTGCAACACACTATCCGCCCTCTTCACCCTGCCCGGGGATGAGGATGGAGATGAAGACATATGTTATACCCCCGTCGCCGAGGCTAATCAGGCTGAAACCTCTTAGTCAGCACATGTGACCCGCTCAGGCCGAAGATGGGGGCGCCTGCCAATCATAACATCATCTTCAGGGGTGAGCAGCCGTACACGATACCTGCACCAGAGGTTAAGGGAGTCCAAATCCCTCCTCCATCAGGACTATACAACAAGGTTGGGGGCAGTAGCAGCACTCCCTCCTTTCTAGAATTTCTCAACAAGTCCCAGGGCAAGCAGCCTTGCCGGGAAGCCAGCCCCACAGTCGGGAACGTACCCCCACGACCTCAGCAACTGTCAAGCCAAGCAAAGGGAGACAAAGCCAAAGCGGTGATAGAGGCCAATAAGCAGTCGGATGAAGTTGCTAAGCCACAAGAAGACTCAGAACCAGAGGCTAATGAAGCAGGCCCATCAGGGGCCACTGTGCAAGGCTCCTCCAGGCCGAGATGGGTGGAAGAAATGAAGCTGTCGAATGTCTGAGCAGGAAGCAGAATCATGAAACTATTGAAGAAGCTTCCTGCTCGATTTACTATTTGGGAAATCCTATCCCTAAGTGAAGAGACCCGGCAGGCGATTATCACTGCTTTACAGATGCCTGCCCAGTACGAGAGCTGTTTGGCCGAGGCATTACCTTCGAAAAATATCACATTCATTGAGGAAGACATGCTATTGCCAACTGCTGAGCACAACAGACCCCTATACATGAGGGGGAAATTGAATGGCTAGCCGCTGAGCCGGATTCTGGTAGACCCGGGGGCAGCTGTCAATATACTCCCCAACAAGATATTTTAAAAATATTGCTTTAATGTTCACCTGGACAAGGTCGGGGATATGCACATCACGGGCTTCAATCAGAAGTCTGAAGTCCCGCTCGGCATGGCGGAATTCACTCTTGCCATGGCAGACTTCACTACGAAGGTCCAGTTCCATGTAATAAATTCAAACACCACATACAAGGCGCTGCTTGGCCGTCCTTGGCTGCATGAAAATATGGTGATACCTTCAACTCTCCACCAATGTATCAAATATAATCTTGAAGGACGGGAGGAAAGGATATTTGCCGACCTCCACCCATTTGAAGTATTTGAATGTCACATGTTGGATGCGCCATTCTACATAGAACAGTCGCAGAAAATTCCTAAGGCAAAGGTCTCGGTGGATGTAGTAAAGAAAGCTTCCGCGGATGATTGGTTCCCCCCACCGTCACCTGGCTATGTGAACCCCCGAGGGGTATCCCATATCACCACCACAGGAGATGTGGGCAAGGCAACGCCTTCTGCTATTTTCCCACAGGTGAATGAACCTAGAATGGAAGATCGACATGATCATATCAAGGTGCCGGAGGGTCTCTTCAGGCCAATAGTCGGTCTTGACCACCCCATGGTCAGGCCTCTCAAAACCTTAGAAGTGGCCCATGATGAAGGCCCCACCAGCTTGTTCTATGTTGCAGAAGAACACGTGGTGCGAGAAGATGCCGATTGTTGCCTCCCTGAAGATTTGGAGAGGGCTACAGTGCCTATTCAGAGGTTGCCTTTTACCTCAGACAAGATGACTAGAATGTTCGAAAAATAGCATATCCCTACTGGCCAATCTCAAAAGACGACTAAGGCCTTCCAAAAGCTCTGGTATCCTGCCAACATTGACAAGGAGCTCAGACGCGTATCTTAGCATACAGGGATGACATTCTCACTGGAAGAATATTATTACAGCGAACGATATGAGGTGGACACCATCTCTATCTTCTCGTCAACAGGAGAGGCACCTCTGGGGGTAACTTATGATCAAAGCCCGATGGAAGAGGAACAATCTCAGTCCAACAAGAGGACCAAAATCTGGAAGTTGCCACCCTTTACAAATGTTCGGAGCAACTCGGAGGTGAGGAGATAACTCTCCAAGCTAAATTCGATATAGCTAATAACAATGAAGCTGAAGATACTGAAGAAGAGGTGTACAATTCCTCCTGCAGTCCCTTCACTACCACCACATCAACTCATTCTCAGTCGGCCGATGCAGGGGCCGCTGCAACATGTCGAACAATTTTGGCCGATGAAGACGTGACCAAGCAGGAACAACACGCTTCTCACAATGATGTGGCAGTGCAAGCTGAAGCGGAAATCGAGCGGTCCCCACTTCCGGTGGAGTTGGACAGCCGTCTTCCTAATCCAGCAATGAAAGAGCCAACTCCTACCAAAGCAGCTGATGAATCCCATCGAGAGGGAACTGGAAAGAACCCGATATCGGGACAATCTATGCTCCGGCTGGTCGCTGAACTACAAACCCTTGGAGAGGTCTGTTGTGCCCCGGATTGTTTTGACGAAGATTCTGAATGATATGTAATGATTTCAGGTTCAATGAATTTGCATGAATACATGTTTGATGAATGATTGCCTTGAATGAAAACTTGCTTGATAGATCAAATTGTCTGCTGAATGATGGGATATGGAGTTGATCTAAAACACCTTGTTGAATTTCATATTCTAAATGTATGATTGGGCATAACATGAGAAATATTCAATCATGACTATGATGAATGAAGTTGTACTTATATGTTGAATGAAGCAGTGAATGAAAAGGTCATTTAGTGAGTCACAAAATGAATGGATGCTTTGAATGTGGAATTTTACTATGTGATGATTAAGAAAGTTTCAGTTGATATATTGAGATGATGAGTTGACTGGCAAATTGAATGCAGGTTAATTGTGAAATTTTTCATTCCAACTCTCAAGGCCAAGGTATCAACACATGACTTTTTGGATCTTAGTGTGAATGGAAAGATCTGGGTGAAATTCATGCTTAATCATGTAAATCTGAGTTGTATAAACTCCTTTGATCGATTGTGATACATGTTTATGATTTATGGAGGTTTCAATTGTATTTACTGAAGTTTTGCTGCTGTCAGTAAAAGTGTCGACCTCAGGGGTCGACACTTATTTATGGAGTCTCTGCCTTGCGTTGAAATATAGGACGCTCGTAGAAAGTGTCGACCTACGGGGTCGACACTTTCACCAGGATTCTGCTGTTTTGCTAAGGTAGAACTCTTGTGAAAAAGTGTCGACCCTGAAGGTCGACACTTTCAGGTAAGTGTGTTCAATTCTGTGAAAATAGAATGTTCATGAAAAAGTGTCAACCTCGTGAGTCGACACTTTTCATCACGAATGTTATGTTCTTTTTCACAGGCCAGAACACTTCGTAAGAAGTGTCGACCCCATGGGTCGACACTCGTGACTCGGTTTTGCTTATATAAATGTTCTGGCATAACTTTCAGGAAAAAGAGTCGACCCCATGGGTCGACACTTTTTCTGAACGTTCTTGCGGGTTTTCCGGATCTCCTTCGAACCCATTGGGATTGGATCCATTTGGCATGGTTGATGACCCTAATGACCTTAGGGCATCTCTTATGTCTTGTATGTTGTTTTAATAGGGTTTGGAGTGGGCTTTTATGTCATTTGGGGGATCAAATCCCATTGTATATATTGCCACCCTTCATTCGATCGGAACCCATCTCTTGAGCTTCTAACGTATTCATCTTGTTCTTGCAGGAAGAAGGAGAGGAACAGTGCTGCTCTTGGAGGAAGAACCCTGCGGCCAAGCTTGCTTCACTCGACCCCAACCTTGAAGCTGGAAGGAAGGCTTACCTGCTCTCCTCCATCTCTTGGCTTGGGCGATTTTTGACAAAGGGGGCCATTCTTCTCTCTCCTGTGTCTTCATTCTCAAGCACCCTTCATTCATCTCCGTTTTGGTTGAAAGATTAGGGGAAGATCCATCTTGTGAATCATTCTCTTAGTCATTTTGTGCATAGATTGTTATTCTCTGAACTGGGCTTGTATTTTCCATTCTACTTTCATATCTTGACTATTTCGGAGCTTGCTCCAAGTGTGTGTGGGGGGTCTCGTCATCGTGCGAGAACCCACGTGTGTGGGCCGTTGAGCCCTTATGTGTGGTTGCTGCCGTCGCGCAGCATTGATAGTGAAATCCTCTCGAGGTGAGAGGGGTGGACGAAGGACGGCACTTTGTGCGTCTGAACCACCTAAAAATACTATGCCGTGGTTTGCTTGGTTGGTGTTGGTTGATATCTATTTTTCCACTCACTATACGAGTGTGAGACAGTGAGGCGTGAGTGTTCTCAACTGTCCATCCGAATATTGTTGTTTGAGTGAGTACATCTATGCGCTGGGGAGTTGTGAGAGCTTGCTTGATCTAATTTCAGTTGTATTAATCAAGCCTCTGTCTTAGATTTATTCCTCATATCTATGGCTTGTGTGGGCTGCTTTTAATATTTGTGAAAAAGGGTGGGCAATCAATTCACCCCCCTCTCAATTACCTCCTAACCGGACCAACAATTGGTATCAGAGCCTCGGCTCTGCTTTTTAGAAAACCTAGTGGTTTTAGAGTGATCTGTTAGGAAGGGCCAACAACCTCAACAAGGGGATGATGCCCGAAGGGCATTCTATTCAATGGCCACCCTTCTTCGATGGGAGTAACTACCCATACTGGAAGAATAGGATGATCGTATTTCTTAGAGCACAAAGTCATAAAATATGGACTGTTATTAGAAATGGTCCTTATGCTGTAAACCCCGATGAGGATATGTGGGATGATGATGCTATCAAGAAAGCCACTGTGAATTTTAATGCTTTAAATATAATTCAGTGTGCTATTCACCCTAACGAGTATGCTCGTGTCTCCATGTGCAGCAGTGCAAAGGAAATGTGGGATAAGCTCAAGCTTATCTACGAAGGCACCACAGAAGTCAAGGAGACAAAGGCGAATATGCTGATTCATGACTACGAGCTCTTTAAAATGAAAGATGAAGAAGATGTCTCCCAGATGTTCGCACGACTTATGGAGATCACCAACAGACAGAAGTCACTCGGAAGAGAGTTCACCAACAAGGAATTGGTGCGGAAGGTGTTGAGGTCACTGTCACCGAGTTGGGACACCAAAGTGACCATGATAGAAGACTCCAAGGATTTGACAACTCTCACCGTGGATGCACTCATAGAGTCATTAATGACCTATGAGATCAATGTGATCAAAAGGACGGAAGAGGATCCGAAGAAGAAAAGGCCAATCGCCTTGAGAGCACTCCCGGAGAGTATCTCGAGCCAAGAGGAATCGTTGGGAACCACCGTCGATGAAGAGGTTGCTATGCTAACAAGAAAGGTAAGACAATTCTTGCGCCAAAGAAGAAGATTTGGCGGGAAGTTCAGGAAAGGGAAGAGGCAGCCAAGACAAAGAAATGAACCATCCAAGGCCACCGAAATCATTTGCTATGAATGTAAGAAAGCGGGGCACATGAGAGGAGAATGCCCCGAGCTCCAAAAGAAAAAGGGAAAGGTCGTCAAAGGCAAGAAGCCGAAGGCCATGAAGGCGACATGGAGCAACGAGGATGAGGATGATCCCAGGACCAATGATGAGGAGCAGGATATTGAAGAACTCATGAAGACGATGTGCTTGATGGCCAACAGTGACAGTGAACAGCTAATTTCTGACACTAAGGCCATTTCAAATGAACAGTGGGAATTTGCTTATGAAGAATTAGATGAGAAGGACAGAAGAATGAAAAATGAGAATAGGACTTTAAAGAAAAAGACATGAAATTGTACACTCATCTGATTCATGTGGAAAATGTAATTTGCTTGAAATACAAATCAAAAGTCTGAAAAATGGAAATGATGCTTTGGAAACCAAGCTAGCTTTGTTTGAAGAGAAAATAACATGCTTGGACATAGAGAAGAAGAATGCATTTAAGATGAAAGATGAAATCCAAGAAAAGCATGACCTCTTAAACAAAGAACTTGAAAAATTGCATGTCCAAATGAGTGAATGTGAAAAAGAGAAAGAAAACATGAAAGTGAAGTGATGCGAGACGCTAGGAGAACTGGGACTCTATGTGAAGACGCGACCAAGTGGACACTAGACCAACAACTTTGCAATTGTTTGAATGGCGTAGACGCGACACCTAGAGTTCCCTAGAAGGAAATTATGCCAAATAACAAGAAACTAAGCTCACAGGTGTCCCAAGAGAGGGAAGCATGCCGATCCGCACGGTTGAGAAACCGGCGAGTCTAGGGTGGATAGCTCCACACTCGTGACTCGGATGAGCCACGAAACAGTCACACTCTCTCGCCGCAGCAGTGAACTATAATTTATAAATGGGCTAGGAACCTAACATATACACAAGCAGCGGCCTCAAGAGTATATACTAAAGAGCAAGCTAACCAAGAAGGAGAACGGGCGCATACCTCCACGCTCGGGGCGTGGGGAAGAAACCCGGCCAAGTCACACAATCCCCGGTACAAGCCAAGTAGATACAACCCGAAATAATGCCCACTCCTCGCAGGGAGGTAAAAGGCTACAAAGTGTTCTCCGGGGTCGTGCGAAATGGGGTGACGGGTACCGGGTCGGTGGAGCTCGTCACCACGTGCGGCCGCGGACTGCGCTGCACTCACGAATCGGTCTGAATCCCGCAGCAAGGAAGGCGAGTCTCGGGCTCCGGGGGAGAAGCACGATCCCTGGAGGTATGCAGCAAGGGATGATGACCGCTCGGCATGTCGCCGGACGCCATCGGCACGGGAGGAAAGCTCCGGTGTGGCTTCGAACGGGCGGGCAGACTGCTGGCCAATCTGCTCGGTGCTGGGAAGCAGCATGATGAAGAGCTCGGTGCGCCCCATTCTGAGCATCCGCCGGTCACGAAACTTGGCGTAGGTGCTTTTGGGGAAGTCCAAGGGACGCCGCTGGAGTGGCGGCTGCAACTGAGCACTGTCGTAGTCTTGGCGAATTTCTTAGCGGGCCCTGCGCAATCTGGACAATCTGCTGGCAGCTTGATAGGAGATCAAAGATGGGGCTGGAACCGGGGCTTCCTGGAGGCGAATGGGGTGGGGTTTTCTCTGGTGGATAGCTGATAGACGTGGGATGACTGGATAGCAGAGGCAGAATGATGTTCAGTGGAGGTTTTGGGCGTGGGAGGGGCAAACAGACTGGTCTCAGTGTTGCAGTTCAGTGCAGCCAGAACTGAGGGGGGGTGAAGGTGGACGTGGCAAGCAAGGAAACAAGATTTTAAAGAGCACAAGGAAATTCTTGAGAGGGGTTTAGGATGTGTGTAAGCAGTTCTGAAAGTCCCCGGTCGTTCTGAGATGATTTCGGGGTCATCTCTTTGGAGGGGTTTGAACACTGTCCCGCCGGGGCTGCACAAGGACAGTTTGCATAGTCACAAAGGCTCTGAAGGGACGTTTTGGCACACAGCGAGTTTTGAGGCGAGATTTTCAGGAGCGATGGGGGACATATAGGGGAATAGAAGTTCTGAAGAGGTCTAAGTGGTAAGGGGTCGGGAAGAGGACGTTCTAGGCTGATCTTTTGGGCTCTGGTTTCCTGCCAGACTGCACAGGGGCAGCCAGCGCAGGTAAAAAGCTTACAAAAGGAATTTTCGTTGATGAACGAATTTTGGCATGGGGTTTTCACTGACGTCTTGGGGACAGGAAGAGGAAGAAGAGTCAAGAAGAAATAGAGGGGATATGAGGACGGACGGTGGGGTTCCAACCTGATCTCTAGTGGTTCCGACCTGATATCTGGTGGATAGCTGATAGACGTGGGATGACTGGATAGCAGAGGCAGGGTGATGTGCAGTGGAGGTTTTGGGCATGGGAGGGGCAAACAGACTGGTCTAAGTGCTGCAGTTCAGTGCAGCCAGAACTGAGGGGGGGTGAAGGTGGATGTAGCAAGCAGGGAAACAAGATTTTAAAGGGCACAATAAAATTCTTGAGAGGGGTTTAGGATGTGTGTAACCAGTGCTAAAAGTCCCCGGTCGTTCTAAGATGATTTCGGGGTCTTCTCTTTGGAGGGGTTTGAACACTGTCCCGCCAGGGCTGCACAAGGATAGTTTGCACAATCACAAAGGCTCTGAAAGGAAGTTTTGGCACACAGCGAGTTTTGAGGCGAGAGTTTCAGAAGAGATGGGGGACATATAGGGGAATAGAAGTTTTGAAGAGGTCTAAGTGGTAAGGGGTCGGGAAGAGGACGTTCCAGGCTGATCTTTTGGGCTCTGGTTTCCTGCCAGACTGCACAGGGGCAGCCAGCGCAGGTAAAAGGCTTACAAAGGGAATTTTCGTTGATGAACGAATTTTGGCATGGGGTTTTCACTGACGTCTTGGGGACAGGAAGAGGAAGAAGAGTCAAGAAGAAACAGAGGAGATATGAGGACGGGACGGTGGGGTTCCAACCTGACCTTTGTGGCCTAATCTTGCAAGCAGACATCTAGTAGGGGCGTAGGACAGTAATGACCATCTCCTCCAAGCTTGTAGCAAACCATAGCTCCGTGAATTCCAGGCTTGTGGAGAGGTAAGGGGGGTCACCTCCCTGCTGTTGGAGCAGCCAAAACCTGCAAGAGATGGGGGGGCTAGGGCGTCGCACCCTAGAGGGGGAGGAAGAGGAGAGATAGAGGGTGTCACACCCTAGAGGGGAGAGGAGGAAGAAGAAAGAAATGCTCTTGGCAAAACTCAGATTTTCATTCATTCATCAAAATCCTTCAAGGGGGGGGGAATACATGATAATATATAGAGTTTGGGCTCCACCTTCCCTTGTTAGAGTTTGAATTTGAATCCATTTGAAATTTAAATTCTATGGGCTCCATCATTGCTCCTTGGAGTTTGGATTTGGAACCCATTTGAAATTTAAATTCTATGGGCTCCATCATTGCTCCTTGGAGTTTGTGCTTGACCCATTTGAAATTTAAATTCTATGGGCTCCATTCTCCCTCCTTGGAGTTTGAATTCGAACCCATTCGAAATTTGAAATCCGAAAATGATGCAAACCCAAATACATGCCAAAGACACACCTAAGACATACACAATACAAAATACAACCAAGTACATATAAAATATAAATACGACCCAAATACGTACAAAATATAAATATGACCCAAATACGTACAAAATACAATTACGTACAAAAATACGTACTAAAGTGTCAAAGCTCCGAGGGAGACTCCAGACTGTCCCCCAGCCACAAAGAGGTCGGTGTTGACCGAGTCGTGCTGTGTGTTTGGTGCCGACGGCTCTCTGAGTCGAGCCGTATTCTTGCTCGGGTGTCCTCACCATGAAGAATGAGAGCTTAGTTATTGAAATTGAAAAATGAGAATGGAAAAACAAGTTGAAAAGAATCAAAGAGTAATGCATAGCAACAAGAATCATGTTCATTATGCAGCAAAGAAATCATTTCATCAAGGAGACTGTTCACACACACACTTCGAAAAGCAAACTGTTAATTCCAAATTCCCCTCAACCTTCAGAAATAAAAATAAAAGAAGAAATTTTGGTAGGAGAAGACCCATGTGTTTTTATTGTGGAAAAATAGGGCATGACATGTACATATGTCAACTCATGCAATAGGATGATGAATTATTTTTCAGTAGATATTATGAGCCACTTGGGAACGCTAACGTGAAGGGACCCAAGTTTGCTTGGGTACCCAAATCAAAATGAGTATGGTTGGTAATTGGTGCAGGTCTGCATGAAGGCGGGAGACAATAAATGGTACCTGGATAGCGGATGCTCTAGACACATGACTGGAAATAAACTCCTCTTTACAGACCTTACTGAGAAGAATGGCGGAATGGTAATTTTCGGAGGACAGGACAAGGGTAAGATCATAGGAATTGGGAGAATTGGTAAGGACCCTAACCATTGCATTGAAGATGTTTCACTAGTTAGAGGTCTTCATCATAATTTTCTCAGTGTAAGTCAACTCTGTGACAAGGGTCACAAAGTGATTTTTGAATCTTCACACTGCACAATCATTGATGCTAACACACAGAAAATTAAGTTCATAGGTGTAAGATGTAACAACACCTATCAAGTCGATTTTGATGAGTTTGCACCTAAGAAACTGTGTTTAGTTGCTAATAGAAGTGAAGATGTTTGGTTGTGGCATCGCCGTCTTGGGCATGCCAGCTTTAATGTAATTAGGAAGTTGAACCATCATGATCATAGTCAGAGATCTTCCTAAATTGAGTTTTGAAACTTCTAAGATTTGTGAAGCATGTAATAAAGGAAAACAAACCACCACATCCTTTAAATGTAAAAATATTGTGTCTATAGAAAAACCCCTTCAACTATTACATTTGGATCTATTTGGTCCCACCAGGACTCACGGTCTTGAGGGGAAGCTTTATGGCTTTGTGATTGTCGATGATTTCTCGCGATATGCATGGGTTTTATATCTTGCTAACAAAAGTGATGCTTGCAATGAGTTTATTGATTTTTGCTCAAAAGTCCAGAACGAAAAAGGATATTCAATTCAAAAAATTCAAAGTGACCACAGAAAGGAATTTGAAAATCATGAGTTTGATGCTTTCTGCAGGAAGCAGGGGTACGAGCATCAGTTCTCCTCACCAAGAACCCCTCAACAAAATGGCGTGGTCGAAAGGAAAAATAGGACGCTCGTGGAGATGGCGCGTACCATGCTTGCCGAGAATGGTCTTCCACGGTACTTATGGGTAGAGGCGATGAACACCGCTTGCTACATCAGAAATAGAGTAATGGTAAGACCAATCCTTAAGAAAACTCCATACGAGCTTTACAAAGGTAAGAAACCCAACATATCTCATTTCAAACCATTTGGTTCAATTTGTTACATTTTGAACAATGGAAAAGACAATCTAGAAAAATTTGAAGCAAAAAGTGATAAAGGGATCTTCCTCGGGTATGCTCTAACATCTAGAGCTTACCGTGTGTATAGCACTAGAACACTTATTGTCGAGGAAAGTCCACATGTAGTTGTTGATGAATTCACAATGAGGAAATTGAATGATGATCATTTTCTTATTACAGGTGAGGGCGAAGTTGAAAAGGGAGAGTCAAGCAAACAAGGTGAGGCATCAAATCAAGAAGAAGAAAAAGAACAAGAAGAAGAAGCGGATCAAGAACAACATCCGAACCTTCCACACCAATGGACCACGCATAGGGACCATCCATTGGAGAACGTGATCGGCGGTGTGGATGAAGGAATTCGAACTCGGGCTTCAATGAGGGAAGTAGAAATTCATGATAATCTAGCTTTACTTTCCAGCATTGAGCCTAAATCATTAGATGATGCTTTAAATGATAATTCTTGGGTTCTCGCCATGCAAGAAGAGCTACACCAATTCCAAAGGAATCGGGTGTGGTTCCTCGTGCCCCGGCCTGATGACCATCCTATCATTGGAACTAAGTGGGTTTTTCGAAACAAACTTAGTGAAGATGGGGTGGTTGTGAGGAATAAGGCAAGATTAGTAGCCAAGGGCTACTCTCAAGAATTTGGCATTGATTTTGATGAATCATTTGCACCTGTGGCTAGATTGGAAGCAGTTAGAATTTTACTTGCTTATGCTTGTCACAGGAACATGAAACTGTTTCAAATGGACGTGAAGAGTGCCTTCCTCAATGGAGTGATCAAGGAAGAAGTGTACGTGGAGCAACCACCGGGCTTTGAAGATGAAAGATTTTCAGACCACGTATTCAAATTGGACAAGGCACTATACGGTTTGAAACAGGCTCCCCGGGCATGGTATGATAGATTAAGTTCATTTCTTATTGAAAACGGCTTCAAACGAGGTAACATAGATCAAACATTGTTTACAAAAACTTGTGATGATCATTCATTAATTGTTCAAGTTTATGTAGACGATATAATATTTGGAGCCTCCAATTCAAAAATGAATGATGAATTTGCCCAACTAATGCAGGGGGAGTTTGAGATGAGCTTGATGGGAGAGCTCAACTTCTTCTTGGGATTACAAATAAAACAAATGGACGATGACATCTTTATCAACCAGAAGAAGTACACATAAGAAATTGTCAAGAAATTTCAACTTGAGACTGCCAAGCCCTTTGCTACACCGATGTCCACCTCACAGAAAATGGAAGAAGAAAAAGGTAACAAAATTGATCAAAAACTCTTTAGGGGTATGATAGGATCCTTGCTTTATCTGACTGCTAGTAGGCCTGATATACACGTCAGTGTTTGTCTCTGTGCAAGATACCAATCTTGTCCTAGGGACTCTCATTTAGCAGCCGTGAAAAGGATCTTCAGGTATTTGAATGGAACTCTTGACCTTGGTTTGTGGTATCCAATGAATAATTCATTTGACTTACATGCTTTCACTGACTCTGATTATGCTGGTTGCAAAATGGATCGAAAAAGTACAAGCGGTCACTGTCAGTTTCTTGGGGGCTGCATGGTTTCATGGGCCTCAAAGAAATAACATTGTGTGGCTTTATCAACTGCCGAAGCCGAGTACGTGGCTGCCGGTAGTTGTGCGGCTCAAGTGCTTTGGATCCAACATCAGTTTCTAGATTTTAATTTTTCTTTCAAGAAAACTCCCATAATGTGTGATAACACTTCTGTAATAAACTTGTCCAAGAATCCTGTCCAACATTCTCGCACTAAGCACATAGAAGTTAGATGCCACTTTATAAGAGATCATATCAATAAATGTGATTTTGAACTTATTTTTGTTGATACAAAACACCAACTTGTTGATATATTTACAAAACCTTTGAATTCCGAACAATTTTGCTTTCTAAGAAGAGAATTAGGAGTGTGCAGATTAGACACTTAGATATTTTGAGCTGAATTGTACATACACTCTTGTCATCTTTTTCATAAAGAAACTGTTCATATTACCTTTTGCTTTGCACATAAAAGTTTTCATTCTCCTTACTCTTCAAACTTTGCCTCTTGTGCATAACACACTGAATAATCATCTGGTTACTATACATGCTTTTATCCTTTTGCATCTGCATGTACATAAATGCATATACTTCATCAATGTGTGCATGAATGTCATGATTTACCAGTATATCAAATAGTGTTAGTGGAAAGGTGGATCAAGTCCACCTGGAAGCTTTCATCATGTGTGAGTGTGATCTTCGGACCTAAGTACTCCGCCACGTACCGGTAATCAAATTGCTTGAAAATATCATTTTGAAATGCTTGAGTGTATATATACTACACACCTTTTAGTTGAAATCTTCTATGACCTTACGCCCTTGCTGAATAAAATGCCTTGACTAGGACATGTTTTAACATGGCACATATTAAGGGGGAGGTTTTTGCTATAACGGTGCATACACTTAGGGGGAGACATCACCATGAATAGGCTAATTCATCTCTTACATTCTACGCAATCTCTCACACATTTATGTCAATTAATGATTCTAACTAATAAGGATTTCACTTATTCCACTTAACACACTTTAGGACTTTGGAACCCCTACATGGAAATCAAGTGACTTGTGGGGAAAAAGCTGTCAGCCCCGTCAAAAATAGTCAATAAGTGTGATTTGACATGAAGTAAATCGGGAATCCCCCCTGAGATAAAGGAGGAGACTCGCATTGAAAAGTGTCATATCCACATAATCATAAGTGACGATGCCGAGTAACCGGGAAGTGCCCCTGAAACAAAGGGCATGACTCGTATCAAAAGGTTAGTCATCGTGTCATTAAAAATGCAAAATAATCTTGGGGTTGTGCGAAGCTACAAAAAGTCGAGCACGTTGTATGAAAGTGTAGGGATGAAAAGTTCATATTTGTGTTCTTTAGAAAATCTGAAAATCTGAAAATCCATGCTATCTAGATTTCATTGCTCATACTTCACATATTTACCTAAGGAGTGATTGTATGGATGTACACCTTGAATCAGCCATATTTCATGAGTCTTGCAGTACCACTTCTTGTAAGCACTACCCTTTTACTATTGCACATGAAATTCATGTTCTCGGTCTATCGCATTTTTCCTATCCTGTTCATAGAGAACTTGCTTGCTATACTATACACTGATGAGTGCATATGTGCTTGACTGCTTCATTCTTGCATTTCATATGCATCTCATTGAGTTAATTGTGCATATTGAGGCTTAACTTTCATCCTTTTCAGCATTAATAATCCCCTATTTGACTCTGACAAAAAGGGGGAGAAATAATTTGCATTGTTGTTGCATTGGATTGAATGAAAATTCATGACTTGCTTTGTTTTTGATTGATTATGTTTTTGGCAAAAAGGGTGAGATTATGTTTTTGGCAAAAAGGATCTTTACATGTTGATTCAGTAAGTTATGAATTCTTGACTGTTTTGTCATCCTTCATGCAAATATCATAGTTCTATAAATGGTTTTATCTTCATCAAAAAGGGGGAGATTGTTGTGCCCCGGACTGTTTTGACAAAGATTCTGAATGATATGTAATGATTTCGGGTTCAATGAATTTGCATGAATACAGGTTTGATGAATGATTGCCTTGAATGAAAACTTACTTGATTGATCAAATTGTCTGCTAAATGATGGGATATGGAGTTGATCTAAAACACCTTGTTGAATTTCATATTCTAAATGTATGATTGGGCATAACATGGGAAATATTCAATCATGACTATGATGAATGAAGTTGTACTTATATGTTGAATGAAGCAGTGAATGAAAAGGTCATTTAGTGAGTCGCAAAATGAATGGATGCTTTGAATGTGGAATTTTACTATGTGATGATTGAGAAAGTTTCAATTGATAAATTGAGATGATGAGTTGACTGGCAAATTGAATGCAGGTTAATTGTGAAATTTTTCATTCCAACTCTCAAGGCCAAGGTATCAACACATGACTTTTTGGATCTTAGTGTTAATGGAAAGATCTGGGTGAAATTCATGCTTAATCATGTAAATCTGAGTTGTATAAACTCCTTTGATCGATTGTGATACATGTTTATGATTTATGGAGGTTTCAATTGCATTTACTGAAGTTTTGCTGCTGTCAGTAAAAGTGTCGACCTCAGGGGTCGACACTTATTTGTGGAGTCCCTGCCTTGCTTTGAAATATAGGACGCTGGCAGTAAGTGTCGACCTATGGGGTCGACACTTTCACCAGGATTCTGTTATTTAGCTAAGGCAGAACTCTCATGAAAAAGTGTCGACCCTGAAGGTCGACACTTTCAGGTAAGTATGTTCAATTATGTGAAAATAGAATGTTCGTGAAAAAGTGTCGACCTCGTGAGTCGACACTTTTCATCACAAATGTTATGTTCTTTTTTACAGGC
The DNA here is from genome assembly GCA_022559845.1 of Amorphophallus konjac. Taxonomy (NCBI): domain Eukaryota; kingdom Viridiplantae; phylum Streptophyta; class Magnoliopsida; order Alismatales; family Araceae; genus Amorphophallus; species Amorphophallus konjac. Next base: position 264,940,797 of record CM040121.1, read on the forward strand.
CAGAACACTTCGTAAGAAGTGTCGACCCCATGGGTCCACACTCGTGACTCGGTTTTGCTTATATAAATGTTCTGGCAGAACTTTCAGGAAAAAGAGTCGACCCCATGGGTCGACACTTTTTCTGAACGTTCTTGCGGGTTTTCCAGATCTCCTTCGAACCCATTGGGCTTGGATCCATTTGGCATGGTTGATGACCCTAATAACCTTAGGGCGTCCCTTATGTTTTGTATGTTGTTTTAATAGGGTTTGGAGTGGGCTTTTATGTCATTTGGGGGATCAAATCCCCTTGTATATAGTGCCGCCCTTCATTCGATCGGAACCCATCTCTTGAGCTTCTAACGTATTCATCTTGTTCTTGCAGGAAGAAGGAGAGGAACGGTGCTGCTCTTGGAGGAAGAACCCTGCGGCCAAGCTTGCTTCACTCGACCCCAACCTTGAAGCTGGAAGGAAGGCGTCCCTGCTCTCCTCCATCTCCTGGCTTGGGTGATTTTCAACAAAGGGGGCCATTCTTCTCTCTCTTGTGTCTTCATTCTCAAGCACCCTTCATTCATCTCCGTTTTGGTTGAAAGATTAGGGGAAGATCCATCTTTTTAATCATTCTCTTAGTCATTTTGTGCATAGATTGTTATTCTCTGAACTGGGCTTGTATTTTTCATTCTACTTTCATATCTTGACTATTTCGGAGCTTGCTCCGAGTGTGTGTGGGGGGTGTCTCATCATCGTGCGAGAACCCACGTGTGTGGGCAGTTGAGCCCGTGTGTGTGGTTGCTGCCGTCGCACAGCGTTGATAGTGAAATCCTCTCGAGGTGAGAGGGGTGGACGTAGGGTGGCACTTTGTGCGTCCGAACCACCTAAAAATACTGTGCCGTGGTTTGCTTGGTTGGTGTTGGTTGATATCTATTTTTCCGCTCACTATACGAGTGTGAGACGGTGAGGCGTGAGTGTTCTCAACTGTCCGTCCGAATATTGTTGTCTGAGTGAGTACATCTGTGCGCTGGGGAGTTGTGAGAGCTTGCTTGATCTAATTTCAGTTGTATTAATCAAGCCTATGTCTTAGATTTATTCCTCATATCTGTGGCTTGTGTGGGTTGCTTTTAATATTTGTGAAAAATGGTGGGCAATCAATTCACCCCCCTCTCAATTACCTCCTAACCGGGCCAACAAGGTCAGAGGGCAATATGATAATACTGCCAAAGTCCTTGAACTCGACGACATTAATGATGTCCCAGAATTCATTGACCTTGAACCCACACCTCCAGAAATTGAGCACGGGGGGTAGGCCACTGTCCATGAATTGGTGAAAGTCAACTTGGGGAGTGAAGAGGACCCCAGACCTATCTTCCTTAGCACTCAGCTTTCCTTAGTCGAGCGGGAGCTATATGTCCAATTGCTGTAAGAATTTCGGGACTGTTTCGCCTGGAGTTATAAAGAAATGCCCGGGCTTAGCCCCGCGGTTGCTCAACATGAACTGGCAGTTAGCCCCGACGTGGAGCCAGTGAAGCAGTCACCACGGCGCATAAGGCCGGAGCTCATCATTCAAATATGCAAAGAAGTTGACAAGCTTATTGAGGTGGGCTTCGTCGAAGAGAACCAATACACTACATGGCTGGCCAACATAGTGCCCGTCAAAAAGAAGAATGGTCAGATCCCGATCTTTGTGGATTTCCGTGATCTAAATAAAGCTTGCCCGAAAGATGACTTCCCGGTGCCGATAATAGAAGTCATGATAGATGCTACGACTGGCCATGAGGCCCTTTCCTTTATGGATGGTTCATCCGGCTACAACCAGATATGGATCGCGGAACATGACCGCGTTCATACTACTTTCCATATCCCCAAAGGTATCTACCATTACAAAAGGATGCCTTTCGGGCTGAAGAATGCTGGCGCCACCTACCAACGGGCGATGACCAGAATTTTTGATGAATTGCTCTACCACACATTCGAGTGCTACATTGATGACTTAGTGGTCAAGACCAGAAGGAGAGAGGATCACCAGCAAGATCTCCGAACAATATTCCAATGGCTCAGGCAGTACGAGCTGAAGATGAACTCGCTGAAATGCACCTTTGGAGTCTCCAGTAGCAAGTTTCTGGGTTTTATTGTAAGGCATCGGGGGATTGAAATAGACCCCGCAAAGATTAAAGCCATTCAGGAGTTGCCTCCGCCAAGGAACCTCTTCGAGCTGTGGTCTCTCCAAGGCCGGCTGGCCTATATCCGACGATTCATATCAAATATGTCCAGAAGATGCCACCCTTTTCACAAGTTGATGATGAAGGATGTCCCATTTTATTGGGATGAAGAATGTCAGGTGACATTTGAGAAGCTGAAGGAATATCTCAGGACCCCTCCTGTGCTCGGCGCACCAGTAAAAGGGCGGCCGCTGATCTTGTACATAGCAGCCACACATCGTTCTCTGGGGGCGATGTTGGCCCAAAATAATGATGAAGCAAAAGAGCAGGCCCTCTACTATCTCAACAGAAGATTGGTAAGGACCGAAGAAAAATACTCTTACATTGAAAAGAATTGCCTGGAGCTGGTCTTCGCGGTCAAGAAGCTCCGACACTATATGTTGTCGCATGAAATTAAGTTGGTCTCCAAGGCAGATCCATTGAAGTATATATTATCTCAGCCAGCACCGAAGGGCCGTCTGGGGAAATGGGCGGTCATACTTATGGAGTTCGATATCCCCTATGTACCGTAGAAAGTAGTCAAGGGACAAGCCATTGCATATTTCTTTACTGCACACCCAATACCTGAAGATTCTCTATTGCAGGCGGAACTGCATGAAGACGAAACACTAGAAGCAAACAAGGCACAGTCCATGTTATGGCAACTATATTTTGATGGTGCGTCTAGAATTGACACTGCGGCCAGTGGACCCAACAGAATTAGTGTCGGCACAGGCATAGTCCTAAAATCTCCAGAGGGGGAGGTCATGCACACCTCCTATTCAATCAACAAGCCTTATACGAACAATGAGGCAGAATACGAGGCTTTGATTATCGGCCTGCAAATTGCCTTATCCATGGGGATTCAAATGCTAGAAGTCTATGAGGATTCCATGCTAATTGTTAAACAAGTTGAAGGAGAATTCGATGTCCGAAAGCCGGAACTCCTCCCCTATCACCAGCTGGCGCTGGGCCTGAAAGCAAAATTCTATTTCATCCAGATAAAGCACATCAACCGATGACATAATGCTCAGGCGGACACCCTCGGAAAGCTAGCTAGTTCCCTGGCAGTCCCGCCAGATGAGAGCCTGAATGTGACCGTCATCAATAGGTGACAGGTGCTGAGTGTGACAGATATTCCAGTTACGGGAGAATAAAATGAAGTAATGTCTGTAGAAGAATCTCGACAACCAGATTGGCGGGAGCATCTGCTACAATGGTTTCAACGCCAACAGCTGTCGAAAGAAAAAGAATAGAGAATGAAATTAATAAGAACCAAAGATTCTTATGAAATGAGAAATGGGACTTTGTTCTGAATAATGGCGAATGCCAGAAATAAAATCATGCTGCGTTGCTTGTCCATTGACGAAGCCATGCAAGTCATGCATGAGGTGCATGCTGGGTCAACTGGAGCACATCAGGCCGATCCGAAAATGAAAATCGAGATAAAAAAGCTAGGCTACTATTGGCCCACCATGTTTGATGATTGTTGTAAGTTTGTCAAGACTTGTCAGAAATGCCAGGAGCATGCTAACATCTCGAGGAGGACTCCGGCACTGCTACATCCCACCATCCCAAGTTGGCCGTTTGCTCAATGGGGCACAGACATGGTAGGTCCTCTGCCACCCTCCTCCTCTGGATGCAAGTACATCTTGGCAGCCACAAACTACTTCTCCAGGTGGGCAGAGGCGGTGGCATTAAGAGAAGTAACGGGGGAGCAGTCGCCAGGTTCTTCTGCCATAATATAATATTCTGGTTTGGGGTTCCTAGTCGAATCATTTCTAACAATGGCAGCCATTTCAGGAACCAGAAGATATACCAGTTGGTTGATAAATACAAAATCGATTGGAGGACTTCGTCTCCCTACAACCCTTAAGCTAATGGGCTTGCAGAAGCTTTCAATAAGACGCTATGCACCTTGCTAGCGAAAATTGTTAACTCCAGTAAGAGAGATTGGGAAGAAAGGATGTACGAAGCACTCTAGGCTTATCGTATAGTTTATAAAACCCCAACTGGCTACTCATCGTTCTCCCTCGTCTACGGGTCAGAAGTGGTAGTACCAATTGAATTGGAAGTCCCATCACTACGGGTTGCCATTCAGCATGGTTTAGTCGACAGTGAATAAGACAATGTGGAGAGAAGATTGAAGGAGCTTGTCGATTTGGAAGGAAAGCGACTCCGAGCATAACAGAATATTCAGCTATACCAAGCTCGCATGGCCCGTGCTTTTGACAAGTTGGTCAAAGAGCGAGAATTCAAGAAATGTGACCTTGTTATGGTCAAGAGGAGAGAAGTTATGGCAGCCAACCCCAAGGGAAAACTGACTGAAAATTGGTTAGGCCCGTACATTGTCAACCGGGTCTACGAAGGGGGCGCTTCTGTCCTTGTAGATCACAAGGGCGCAGTCCAGTTCTCCCCTCTCAACGGGAAGCATATGAAGCTATATCGGGCAACTGCGCCAACGCCTGAAGACTAAAAACACCCATGGTCCAACCATAATCCCACCGGGTCATATGCCCCCAACGGACCTTACGTCCGTCTGGGTAAAGAAAGAACCTCTTCTTTGCGCGTATATTAACCCCATACCCCTGAATCTTACTTACATGACTTCCAACGGACCTTACATCTGTCAGGAAGAAGAAAACCCTCTATTTGCTCGGGCGTTAAGCCCATGCCCGTGAACACTATTTTCAGAACCTCCAACGGACCTTACGTCCGTGTGGATGAAAAGAACCCTGCCTTGAATACTACCTGTGTAAATGCCCCCGACGGACCTTGCGTCCGTGAGGGCAAAGAAAACTTTTCCCTTGCACATGCATTAACCCCATGCTTGTGAATACACCTCATGGCGGCAACAGGCCTCACGCTCTAACCAGCTTATATGTCATATTGCCATTACGGGCCTTACGCCTGGATCGGCATCAATTCTATCCTTTGCATTGGCATTCGTCCTTGCCAACGAATAAGCCCTTCTTTGGCGCAAGGCTTCGTGCCCTAGTCAACTACGTCCACAATGTTGCCATTGCGGGTCTTATGCCCGAATCGGTGAAACTTCTATTCCTTGCGTTGACATTCCCCCTTGTCAACAAACAAACCCTTCTTTGGCGCAAGACTTCGTGCCCTAGCCAACTATATACGTAGCATTGCCATTGCGGGCCTTACGCCCAAATAGGCACTAATTCTATCCCTTGCGTTGGCATTTGATCCTGTCAACGAATACACCCCTCTTCGACGCAAGGCTTCGTGCCCTAGCCATTCATATATACACAAGGTTGCCATTGCAGGCCTTACGTCTGAATCGGCACTAATTCCTTCTCTCTTGCGTTGGCATCCGTCTTTACCAACGAACAAACCTTCTATTGGCCAAAGACTCTGGGTCCGAGCCGATGATCATCTTTTGTTCCCAATTATCATCAACAAAAAAAAAAGAAAAAAATGCGGCTTAAAATAGAGGTGCCCCGCCAGACTTGTTCTTTCATTAGGACAAAGGTAAAAAGGGTGATAACCCAGCTGTGGCAAAAACCCGAAAGGGCACAGCAGGCAAAATCGGGTACCCCGCCACGTGAAAACCTGAAAGGGCGCGTGGGTAAAAGCAAGAGGGGGCCGATGCCGATGAAAACCCGAAAAGGGCGCTTGCATCGGTAATGTGGTTTTTTTATAAAAAAAAGAAAAAAGGGGGGAAATAATGAGAATAAAAAAAATGAATGCTTTCCCTCAAGACATCCTCGTAAACAGAATGCCCCTACATGTCCCGCCGGAAACAAACCACCCATATGACAAAGTCCAACTGGGATAGGCCTTCCGCTTGTTCTGGTATTAAAACCATTTCTTGCTTCGACATTTAACCTAATGTCGATGAATACATCTATCCTGATTGTCATCAGCATCGGTGACATCAGTGATCGAAACCTTAACTTGGACCTTCCATCCTTGTTTATGATACTAAAACCATTTCTTGCTTCGAAATTTAACCCAATATCGATTAATACATCTATCCTGATTGTCATCAGTATCGGTGACATCAGTGATCGAAACCTTAACTTGGACCTTCCGTCCTTGTTTATGATACTAAAACCATTTCTTGGTTCGACATTTAACCCAATGTCGATGAATACATCTATCCTGATTGTCATCAGCATCGGTGACATCAGTGATCGAAACCTTAACTTGGACCTTCCATCCTTGTTAATGATATTAAAACTATTTCTTGCTTTGACATTTAACCCAATGTCGATGAATACATATATCCTGATTGTCATCAGCATCGGTGACATCCGTGATCGAAACCTTAACTTGGACCTTCCATCCTTGTTAATGATATTAAAACTATTTCTTGCTTTGACATTTAACCCAATGCCTATGAATACATCTATCCTGATTGTCATCAGCATCGGTGACATCTGTGATTGAAACCTTAACTTGGACCTTTCATCCTTGTTAATGATATTAAAACTATTTCTTGCTTCGACATTTAACCCAATGTCGATGAATACATCTATCCTGATTGTCATCAGCATCGGTGACATCAGTGATCGAAACCTTAACTTGGACCTTCCGTCCTTGTTAATGATATTAAAACTATTTCTTGCTTCAACATTTAACCCAATGTCGATGAATACACCTACCCTGATTGTCACCAGCATCGGTGACATCAGTGATCGACACCTTAACTTGGACCTTCTGTCCTTGTTAATGATATTAAAACTATTTTTTGCTTTGACATTTAACCCAATGTCGATGAATACATCTATCCTGATCATCATCAGCATTGGTGACATCAGTAATTGAAACCTTAACTTGGACCTTTCGTCCTTGTTAATGATATTAAAACTATTTCTTGCTTCGACATTTAACCCAATGTCGATGAATATATCTATCCTGATTGTCATCAGCATCGGTGACATCAGTATTGAAACCTTAACTTGGACCTTCCGTCCTTGTTAACGATATTAAAATCACTTCTTGCTTCGACATGTAACCCAATGTCGATGAATACATCTATCCTGATTGTCATCAGCATCGGTGACATCAGTAATTGAAACCTTAACTTGGACCTTCCATCCTTGTTAACGATATTAAAACTATTTCTTGCTTCGACATTTAACCCAATGTCGATGAATACATCTATCCTGATCGTCATCAGCATCGGTGACATCAGTAATTAAAACCTTAACTTGGACCTTCCGTCCTTGTTAACGATATTAAAACCACTTCTTGCTTCGACATTTAACCCAATTCCCATGAATACATCTATCTAGATCATCATCAGCATCGGTGACATCAGTAATTGAAACCTTGACTTGGACCTTCCGTCCTCGTTATTGATACTAAAACTATTTCTTGCTTCGACATTTAACCCAATGTCGATGAATACATCTATCCTGATCGTCATCAGCATCGGTGACATCAGTGATCGAAACCTTCACTTGGACCTTTCGTCCTCGTTAATGAAGAAAAAGACCCTTCTTTGCTTCGACATTCTACCCAATGTCGACGATACCCTGATTTTCATCATCATTGACAAAATCAATGAATAAAACTTTAACTTGGACCTTTCGTCCTCGTTAATGAAGAATCTACCTCTTGGCCCCGGTATTTGTTCAGCTGGTGAATATAGTAATGCTCTGGAGTCGGCCTAAAAGAATATTTTCCACTTAATATAGCCTAACGTTGATTTCGGGTGACACAGCGCGACAGTGGAGCGAACTCCTTGCCCCTTCCCTGAGGGCGTGAGCACTCTCCTGTCCTAGCAGCTAACATCCCCCAAGATTGGTGAAGCTAGTCTTGTAACCCCACTCACATTAGGGAGGGAAGGAAAATAAATACACAGTTAAGGCCCGGCACAAGTATGTAAGGCAAGACTGAAGAAAATATCATTGCATGGAAGGGGTGCATGAAGTTCCTGCATTGATACACACTAAGAAAAAAGAGAAAATAAAAAAAATATACATCATTGGCCTGGATGGCGAAAGATATCATCAAGCGTCGAAAGTATGATAGAGGGATGGATAGCTAAGTCTTGCCACCGGCGCTCCTCGGCTTCCAACCTCAATAGCTCCTCCTGAAGAGAGGCAACACGCTTCTCCGCTAATTCGGTCTCACCTGAGCAATGCACCGCTAGTCGCTCTGTGCAAGCTAGATCTTCTTCAGCCTGAGCCAGTTCAGTATGGAGTTCAAAAATCCGCTGTCGCAAGAAGGAAGCTCATTCAGCAGCTCCCTCAATGATGTTCCTACGCTCGCTAATGAGCTCTCTGGAAGCCTGCATAGTGGTATGGCATTCTTGCCGTTGAAGCGCCAGGGTGATCATCTGATCCCTCAAGCCGTGCTCAACAAATTCTCACCGATTTACATACTTAAGTAGCAATATTACTCGCGGCGCCCAGCCCTGCATGAGACAACCGAAGGCTATGAGGGTGCGTGATATGGACTCAGCCAGCCCCCTCAGCAGGGCGTAAGATAAGTCCTGACGAGCCAACACAGTTTGCTTGAGCATCTCCAAGTTCCGCCACACCATCTCGTCTGAAGACTGCAAGCCAAGTGACGGTATCAGGGAGATGAAACTCTACTCTGCTATCAACTTTGGCCCAGAGGTCATCAATGGGCTCCAAAGAAGATGAAGGTAGTGTCGGCAGGGAGACAAGGGGCGTCATACGATCTTCCGTCTGTACAACGGAGTCGATGGTAGTCAAGGCAGGTGCTTCAAGAGCTCCGTCCAACTGAGGGACAAAATCTACAGACTCGGAGCCCACACTTCTAGAAGCAAACTCCAGCTGCCCCGTCGATTCTGACATTTCTTTCAATTCGGTCCCGGGGGTGATAGATAGGACATTTGTTTCTCCCAGGAGCTCTATGTCTTCCGGGGGAGGCTCTTCATGCCATTTAATCCGGGCCGCCTGCTCTGACTCGGACTATGCTACAGATGTCAGGACTGTTGTCCCACACTCCACTTCTTCAGGAATTCCTACACCTTCTGAGGAAGGCGGTTCATGCTGTCCCACTGGGGCTGGCTGCTCCAATTCAACGCTGGCTGTGATGGTTAAAGAAGTGGCATCCCCGGCCAGTACCTCTTTAGGCTCCACCCCTGATGCACCCTCGGTAATGGCCACATTAGCTGGTTCTGGCCCAGACTCCGCTGACTGGATCTGAAGTTGTTTTACCGAAGACTCACTTGTGTCTAGCACAGAGGTGGGCTCGCCCGAGAATTTCAAAGCAATCGACGTTAATATGGGCACCATGCCCGCGATGGGGGTGAAGGCCGTCCCTGTTGCTTGAAAGGGGGAGAAAGCGGTGGTAGCAGTCATTGCCGGCAAATTCAACCCCACTGAAATCATGGGCTCCTGAGAAAAGGAACAAAGGAGGCAAACCAGGAACTGTGTCAGACCTTCAGATATGTATGCTAGAAGACATGGATGAAGCTCGTATAGAAGGATACAAAGATTACCTCCAAAGAGACAAGGCTTGAACTAGCGGCCCCCGGTGCTTATAAGTCTAGCCGCGTCAAGGCTGAGGAAATCTCCCGCCCGGGACTTAGTGCGCCTGAAGGGCCCAATGCTAGCTGGGGAGGGCTGAATGCAACGAAGTTGCTTCCGTAGGATAGGGAAGTAGTGCTAGCCTCCGACCCTACATCCTTCTCATCCTTATCAGTGGAGGGTTCATAGTCTACAAGCTCCTCCAAAGAAGTGCTCTCAGCTAATTCTGCTGCTGTCGTGCCGGGGCCCGTCAAGCGCACTGAACTGTCAAGAGACACCTCTGAAGAGACTTGCTTAGTGGCTAATACGGCCAGCTATTCGGAGCACCGTCGGGTTGGCCGGGTACTCTGAGCAAGAGATGCTGTAGGAGGGACTTCATCAGGTTCCAAGGGAACAATATCTGAATGATTAAACAGATAAGAATGACGAGTAAAGAAGAAAAGCAGCAAAATGAGGTGCCTGCAATAGAGGTCTCGTGGGCTATAATATTACCTTCATCGCCTTGACTAGGCATTGGAGAAGGAAGGTCCGTGGTGATCGGAATGGTGGGTGTTTCAATGTCCCTAATTTCCTCCGCACCATCGCTAGTTACCGCTTCCTCGATAGCTGGGATAGAGGAAACTGTGGTGCTTAAATGAAAGAAGCAGAAATGACAAGGCCCCAAGGATTATACCCCAGAAAGAAGTTCAAGGGAGATATACCTGCTGCAGGAGCCGTCTGCTCCTGTAATACCTCGAACTCCCGGAAGGTCAAAATAGTGGGCAACAGAATGACAGGCTCCGCAGGCACAATCCTCTTTTCCACTGCGACTTTTGCCCGGGCCCTCTTAGCCCGAGAAACTGCCTCCTTGACCTTAGACCTCTCCCGCTTCCGAGAACCCCTGGTGGGTAAAGGCGCGGTAGTCAGGGCAGCGGGTGAAGGTTCAAAGTAGCTTGGCTTCTAGGCCTTGTTAATTAAAGACCGATACTCTAGGGTTACTTTAGAGGCTGGGAAATCTACAGAGAAATGATGCGTCCACATGGTGACTATGCGAATAGGACGCACATTTAAGTAAAGGAACAAGCAAGAATAAAACAGCATATACCTGGCGGGCCAGAATACAATGGAGAGAGGGCCCAATAATACAAGGAGGGTTCCCTGTTCCTCGAGGCCCCCTCCGAATCAGCCAGCAGATGTCGCCAAATTTGGCACAATGTTCGGCTAGAAGTGCTAGGTCCCCATGGCCACGAGTAGAAAGACAATAGTACAAGCCGAGGTGGTCCATACCCCATCCGTCGGCATACTTGAAGGCAATGAAGAGAGGCCTCTCCAATATAGCCTCGGCCTTGTCAGTAATAGAAAGGCCATGAATGTGCAACAAGACAAAAAGCCAAGAAGTTTGGCTATGCAGAGTGGGTCCCCGATCTTCTTTCCTCACAAAACTCTTATACGGACACAGGCGATCAGTCTCTAGACACCATGAGGCCGGGGTTGTGATAGGCTCTTCCACTGGTAGCGAAAACTACTGAAGAGCAATCCTTTCGCTGCTAACTTTACACAAAAGAGTTTCCGTGAAGCTATCTTTATTAATTTCTGGAAGCACCGGCTGTGGCTTGGACTTCTCTCGTTTGGCAGCTTTCCATGCCACCCAATAAGCCTGCACCTCAGCATCTTTACGAGATTTCAGCCTCCGCAGATGATAAGGATCAATTTCAAATATAGTAGAAGGCTGGGAATTCAAGAATCGTCGCTCTGCAACGTCCCAATAATCGTTCCGAGAAAGCCGATAAAAACCAGTACTAGCATTCCACCATTTAATATATTTTGGTGTCACCCGGGGAAAACGCCCAGGAACTGGCATCCGAAAAGAAGCTCTCACGTCCCAAGCGCGGAAGATACTCGGATGCGTGACGCGTCTATATAGACCGTGTCATTAGAACGATAATTTTTTTTTACATAAATACGGAGTGCGCAAAAGACTAATAATATCTAAAATGATCCCAATAGTCCAAAGTGACAACTATCCGATTAATCAAAAGATGATAAAGCTAGTCCATGACAATTCCAAATTAACATCCAAATACTAGGCTACATGCCTTAACAAGGTTTCAATCGACTAGACCAAACATAACTATAAATACAAGGTAGGACTCAAAAAATCAAAAGACGCGACTAGCTAACGGTAGACGATCGGTGACTCTAGCACTCTTCACTCTATCTCATTCCCATTCAGGTGGATGTCGCTATCCGAATTACCTGAAAAAATATTAGGAAACAACTGGATGAGCGAATCGCTCAGTAGGAATTACACCTCAAGTTCGAGCAATCTTTAAGTGATTTACATGTTATATGTAATGCAGGTTTAATAATGTATGATGAACACGTATGAAAATCAGGTATACGGGTATATCTATGCATGATGAACAAGTAAGAAAATCAGGTATACGGGTATATCTATGCATGATGAACAAGTAAGAAGTCAAGAACTGTATAGAGAGAGTATCGCATGATTTCAAGTATTTGACAAGCAGGATATCAAGAACTTTATAGATGTAGATGTCACTTTTTGGGCAAGTAGGAACTCATGTACAAGTAAAATATCATGTACAAGCAAGAAAAATTCATGTTCAAGCATGTAATATCAAGTACATGTCAATAGAATTGACTATTTCAATCAAGCAAGTACTTTGCCCTTTTTCGGGCCACGCAAGTCAAGTATCGCCCGTTCCGGGCCACGCAAGTCAAGTCAAGCAAGTAGAGAGTATGTGTGGAATGTCTCAAGTCAAGCAAGTCAAGCAAGTACTTCGGTACAATGCCAAACACCATGGTCAATAAACTCTCATGGGCACAAGTACCTTCGGGCGCTCCTCCCAGGACCAGACCGGGCTCTGTATGCACAACATTTTCATGTATTTCTTTTGACATCCACTCTCATTCATAGCCAATATAGAATTTCAAGGGGTGACCATTATATAAACATAAGGTAGATTCCATGAATGGAGTTCAAAAATATATGATGCAGGAACATGTACTAGGGTTATCTCAGTACAAATCACGGGACTAGTCAGGAATCAGAACAGCTAACTGACTGAATTGGCGCCTGGGGGTTACCCCTGCTCTTAGGGAATTGGTGCCTGGGGGTCAGGGCTTATTTTATGCAATTGGCACCTGGGGGTTGCCCACCCTTTCAGTTAATTGGCACCCTAGGGTTAGCCAATCTTTCACGTAATTGGTGCCCTGGGGTTACCCCATCTTTCAGAAATTATATATATTCAGAAGGTAAATGGCGCCCCCTCAGAGAGTCTTCATTTAATTGAAGACCCCTCGGGGTGTCCCTATTTGAAGAATTGGCGGCTTAGCTTGGGGCGCCAATTGATTTGGCCAATTTACACTGGGCAGGTACATTCTGTGACTCATAACACTATTCATACCGTTAAAGTTTCACGAAAACATGAAGCAAGGATATGAATAGGTAGAGAAAATTCTTGGGAGTTCAGAATCATGCTCATGCAAAATTGTTAGGTTTTAGTTTCATAGATATGAATTTTCTAATGCGCTATTTATATTTTCTGTTAAAATGGAATTGGCGCCCCCTCAGAGTGTCTTCATTTAATTGAAGACCCCTAGGGGTGTCACCATTTGATGTAAAGGGGTTCTGGTAAATGGCACCCCTCTGCAGTGTCTTCAATTAATTGAAGACTCTGCGGAGAGTCACCAATTGAGCCCCTTTTCAATTGAGTCATGCTTCGCATCAGAGAGGTACGTTATGAGATACAAGTTACTGTTCATGTTTTCAGAGTTTCTCCGAATCAGAAATTAAGGACATGGACAGGTAGAGAAAAATATCAGGATCACAGAAATATATTCATGCAAGAATTTTATGGTTTAGTTCAATAGATATAGATTTTTGAATGCGTTGATTAATAATTGTTGGAAATGAATTGACGACACTATACGCAGCCTTCAATTAAATGGCGCCCTGGCTTGGGGCGCCTCTTCAGGAAATGGCGCACTGGCTGGGGGCGCTATTCACCTGAGGGCTGGTCCTTATGAGTTTTAACAATGTATAATTATCCCTTGTCGAACAGGTTATATACTAGGGCTGAAACATGATTATTTGAGGCTGTAAAAACTAGTGTAATAGGATATGTTCAAATCCTGAAAAAAATCAGTATAACAGACATGTAGAAAACTTGGTATAACAAGCTATAGATGATCTTCTTAAACATCTATATAACATGCTACATATTTGGTTATTTCTACGCATGCATGCTATGTTACCTATTTAGCTACTAGTTAGGCCAGATCTTGAGAACACCTACCTCTAACGTGAATACGTAGAAGGGATAATAAGAAAACCAAGCTTCTCTGCAAGGCTCCAACAGCAGGAAGAAGAACGTAGGATGGAGATGAACCAAACGTTGGCAATCACCTTCTAACCTTAGAAGGTTGGTTATAATTATAGGGAAAGAAAACACAAGGGTCCATCGCTAGGGAAAAGAAGCAATTAATGCTTCAATCGGTTGTCGGGTAAAAGGGGTACGTTGCCAGCAAAAAGGAGGTTGTACATGTTCACTTATGGAAGGATGACATTAATGGCATTCGGTTTGGTAGGTTGCTGGCAAGGAAATGACGACTCCCACGGAGTCTCCAATTAGGGAAATAGCGCCTGTGTAAGCGGGCGTTACATCTATAGGCCTTACATATATATATTATATATATATTTATTCATTTTATCCAAAAAGAAATGGCGCCTGGTCTGGGGGCACCTTTCATGGGAATAGCACTCAGGTCAGGCGCGCTATTTCCTCTGCACACTGTTCCTATTCCGAACCATGTCGGGTGTGTCCTGTTCCGAGCCATGCTGGGTAATAAAAGATGTTAATATATATATATATATATATATATATATATATATATATATATAAGTGATTGGTTGGTAAAGAGAGATATATGTATACTGTGGGCTTTAAAACCGTGGGTTGTGGCCCTGTGGCTAAATGAATTGATGACCTTGCAGAGGGTCTTCATTTAGGTGAATAGTCTTTCGGAACAACAATACATAAGATTGCTTTAAAGTTGCTTATTTATGTAATGGCCCTCACTGGGTATTCTACCTTTTCATTTGGCCTTCTTATAGAGTTATTTTCGTATAGAGTTATCTAAGGTTTTATTTACTTGGGGAAAAAGTCTATTTTTATCCGGGGTGCTACAGAAGCAGCCTCACGATGATGGAAATGATCCCACCACGTACGGGCTTCTTCGATAGCGGCTGATCCTCCTCTCGATCAACTCTCCAATGGAAACTGTGCTGAAGAGGGAGGAATCTGTTGATCATAACCAAAGTTTCTGCTAAACCTGAAGGGGTAATAGGGCTCTAAGTAAGTGCTGATGCCCTTTCTAAATACCAAAACACTAGGTCTAATGGATAAAGCCCAGTCTACCAGCTCTGGCTCCAATGATGACTTATCACTGAGCTTGCCTGAGATAAGGTGAACATACTGCTCAACTTCTCCGAATTTGCATTCTCTCAGCTGATTCGCCAACGGGCTTGAATGAGCAGCCAAACACCAGAAATGCAAGGCCCCAGAAGCATTCATTGGCACTTTTGTCAATTTCCCCCTGATCGAGAAAAGCTGATCTGACACTTGCTGTGGCTCGGCATCGGCAAACTCTAACATTCTTGGAAACAAGTTTGGAGACTGCAGTGACCTGGGAGCAAACTCTGAAAATAGTGAACACACCCAGGCATTGAAGAAATGAAGAGGGCCAACGGTCCGCAAGGTTCTTGGGAGGCGGCTACGGTGGATGTCTCCTAACATCTTGTAAATCAAACATAATGCTGCAGGGCAGAGGGACAACTTCACACCCCATGCCATTAAACACACCGGATATATGGCTTTAGCGCGGATAACGATTTCATCACCTTGCGGCATAGCGAATGTTCACAACCAATATGTCAAGTAGGCCGCACAATGAGTAATGGGATCCAGTCATGCTGGGTTAGGGCCACTTTGGCACCCTCTGTGAAGAGAAGCAGATAAGTGAGTCTTCCGATGAGACCGCATCTTCAGTCGGTTTGGAGCCATTCCGACAGAAGGAAAGTCTTTGTACTTTGGCTCGCCTTCGAAGAAATATTCCAGCCATAAGCCCAGGCGCACCCGTTTCCGCTCTTTGCGCGAACGGGACGAAGAGGACTCTACAGTATCCTGAATGGATAGCCACAATGTACGGTACACCTTCATGAGGTACTGATATGCGAAGCCAATATAATAGCGGCCCTCACCGTCAGTGCAATCTTTAATCTAGTCAAGCTAGCATACCTCCTCATATGGCTCACCATGAATTGGAAGACCAGAGACTTGATGTAAACTCCATAAATCCAAGGAAGTCTCCCCTTCCGCAGTATAGAAGGTGTTGTACTCAGGACAAAACACCTCCATCATGCCGCAGCATAAGCCCTTCGAGATGGGATAGCGAAAATGGGATGCATATACACTCTGGTACACTCCAACCTTCATCAGGATGGGACCATAATTCTAGAGCACGTACTCGATAAATTCAATAGCCCCGTCTCTGAAAGCATGAGCATCAGTGGCAATACAATCAGCAAACTAGCCCACAGTAATCTGATGTTTGAACCTGACTGCCAAACAATCTAAAAGAAATGGCTCTTCTCTGAACCCCCACTTCAAAGGGGCCATGAAAAGGCAAAATATTGGCTTCTCTTTGTAAACTATGCATGCTGATAGGTCCCACCTGGCCGGAGTAAATTCTGGGGTGTGAGTCAACATGCCTTGTTCCGGACCCAATTCTAGCACGCCGGTAACAGCGTCCCATTGCCTGGTGTCTCCCAGGAAATAAATCGGCTCACTTCTTACTACTGAACCGATCAGGCTGTCTCGGCTTGAGAGAACACTGTACTCAGCCGCTCACACCATGAAGATGTCCCGCTTGCCCATTAAGTTGAAAGTGTGAAGAAAAGACATCAAGTGCTTGTCCTTCGGGAAGTCGACCCGATAACCCTGACTCCGGTCAAAGGAGAAGTTGTCCCTGTCAGAAATGGTCAGATGACCGGCGTCCATCGAATCGGTCTCTGAATCTGACGATTCTGAAACAATGGCCAGGCGGTCCCATCCTTGATCATGTTCATTGATACTTTGCCATGTTACTATTGGCCGTTCCACGGAGGAGCCACTCGTCCCCTACCCGGCCGCAGAAGAGGTCGTTGAGGCCATTGACTATAATTAAGGAAGCAACAAAGTTTGAAAGGGAAATGATGTCAAAAGATTTCTAACAAAATTTCGGCAGAGTCTCCCCTTAGCTGGGAGCGTCCAAGAACAAAGGGGAACACGTCCACTGTCTAGGCCAGGCCGGTCCCTAAAAATAGAGCCACATGTGATGAACACCTGGGTCGAATAGACGACGGGGGTATTAGTTCCGAGGGCCAGACTTCTTGGAACCTCCCGAAGCCATTTTTATCAATTGAATCCCTTTAAGCTTGACTGAACTGGGGCCTCGACTGGGCTGGGCTTCTTAGCCCGATGTCGCCTCCCACGCCGTCGAGGGCCCAAAGCCCAGGACGATAGCAGCAGCCCCTGTCTCGGCTCGCCACCGCCGCCGTTGATGATCGGAGGAGGAGATGGCCACGGGGCCAAGAGAGAGAGAGAGAGGAGGGAAGTTTGCCTCGCCACCTCTTCTACCACAAATTGTCACCGGCAAAAGCAACGGTAGAGGCTACCCGCCGCCGTGACGCCCTCGCGGTCCATGGAAAAGAAGGAAGGAGATAGTGGGAGGCCCACCGCTTGTACCAATGAGCTCGCCGGAGTAGGAAAGGGTGAGGATGCCTGCCGAAAACCAACGCGAAGGAGCTCGTCGATGAAAATGAAAAGAAGGGGAAAAGGGTGAAGAGGCCTCCGCTGCGGCGGTGAAGATGAAAGGGTGCGAAGGAAGAAGAAAGGGTTTTCAAAAAACCCTGAAACGAAAAGGCTTTTAAAAGAAAATGGGGAAGAGCCTGAGTCGGAGAGGCTGCCACCGACTCTACCCAAACTCGCCACCGACTCGATTACCTGAAAGTGTCACCGACTCAGGCGCTCGAGTGTCACCGACTCTGCACATCAAGAGGGTCACCACCTCAAGTCAAATGCCCACCGATTCGACGGGCTGAAGCTCCACCAACTCAAGCTCAAAGCCGCCACGGACTTGATGCACTGAAGGCGTCACCGACTCGGCGGACTGATGATGCTGCCGACTCGGCATACTAAAAGCATCACCGACTCACATCTACAAGACGCGTCGTCGATTTGGGACGAAGTGGGCCCCACATGTCAAAGCTTGATAAAGTAAATACATCTGCGGACCCTGCTCGCTCATCCTTCGCACGCGACGTCCGCGACTGGGGGGCATTTGTTGACACACAATATATAATTGAGCAGTAATCATGTGCCCGAAGAGTCAACCAGAAGTCAGAGACAGATCCATTCAGACTGCTGAAGCCTCAGGCCACCTCAGAAGAAGTGCCAGGGACTCAACATTCCGTCATCTCGGGTTTACACACCCACCACATCTCGCTTAAGGCCTATTGATGGTCAGAGCCTATGAAACCGGCATTAAGATGATCGTGCTAGATATACCTCTTACCCAGTCCGACCAGGATGAGAATGTAACAGGCGACTCCCACCTGATGAAGAAGCCTCCCCGAGATGAAGAAATATCCCTGCCCCCTCGGAATGGGGAACCGAGGGCAACATCAGCGGAAAACTCGAGTCACCCGACCAGAGCACTCGGGACTCCGAAATGGTCCGTAAGTGACCGATGAATGACACTAAAGGAGCAAGAACCCCCGAAGTGGTGGCTCATTCAATGAGAACGCTTCATGCAAGCATAGGGCGGCCCTGGAGAACTAATATTCTGCGTTAATAGCATCACTAGCAGAAATTTTGAGGTTTCTGTAAGATACACGTGGAACACCGAAATGATCCAAAAGCAGCCTCGAAGGCATACGAGCCTGGCAGAAATCATCCCAGGGGTTACCTTTTCAGTGAAGAAGGTCCACGTACTCTCCGAGAGAGGGTGGCAGCACAAACCGGTGTGCCGAAGGGTAAATCAGTGCAAATCCCAGGAAAATCGATACGGGTTCTGCACGTCTTGGAAATCTGCGGAAGCCCCGAATCAACACTTCAAAACATATTATGGGACTATTGCACCAATGCCAAAGCTACTCCGGACGACGAGCTCTCATCGGGTTAATTTTGAGGTAAAATGTTAAAATTACAAAAATGCCCCTAAATGGCAGAGTCGGTGGCACTATTTCGCCTGAGTCGGCGGCGGCCTTTGGAGCTGATTCGGTGGCACCCCAAGGCTGAATCGATGGTGCGGATGAAGCTCTAGGCGGTGGCTGCAAATTGACGCTGAGCCGGTGGCATTGGCACTTGAGTCGGCCATCCCCTGCGTGTTGAGGCGGCATCGCAATTATGCGCACGATGAGTCGGTAGCGGTTCACCCATCCCGTCGAGGTTCTGATGCCCTATTTTGGGCATTCACCTATATAAAGGGCCCTTGGCCCTCAGGAAAAAAGGAGAACGGAGAAGAAAGAGAAAGGCCAGATAGAAGGGAGGGGGAGCAATCGAAAGAAGTGAGAAGAAGAAGTCAGTGAGGAGAATCAGAGAGAGCAAGAAGAAGGTGGGTCTCGAAAGGGCTCTACATTTCTTTCAGCTCTGTGTTCTTCTTTTCTCAGTTCTTCCCTTTCTTTTTAAGTAGTTCTTTTTCTTTTCCTTCTTCGAATTCCCCAAGCGTTGTAATCCCCGTTCCCATTCTGATGTAATCAATAGAGAAGGTGAATAAAAGAGGGCTCCGGCCCCTTTGCTGTGGCCTAAGTATATCCCTCCTCCTATTGCTCTATTTCTTGCCAACCGTAGTTGTTTCTATCGATTACGCTTCGAGATTCTTGATCTTCCCCTGAGCGTGAGGAGGCCCTCTGGGCAAATTGGTGATAGATCCTGTGATTGCTCTTCGTGGGGTATTTTGCTATCTTTCTGTGGGATAATGGCTCGCAGCCACGCCCTTTGTGGGCGACAATAAATTACCCCTCCCCAGGGGTTGTTCTTTTTCCGATAGTGTAGTTTCATCTATGATCAAGGGTTTCGTTTGAGTGAATGATGAATAAGAGACTGCTGAGTGCCCTTTCACTCATTTCTGTCAGTTGTAAGGGCGCCAGTGCACTCTGATAGTCAATGTGATAGTCATCTGTTACTTTCTTCCGAAACTACCATATGCCCCCCCTCTCAATGTTCGATGATTTATCCCTGAGGATCTCGACCCCCGTTCGTCCTATCTCTGGTGGCAGTGAGCACAAGTTGCCAATGGCAATCATGACCGCTCGTAGAACGGGGCTTGTCTCATGGCGAAGCAGAGTGGTATGCCGTGTCCCTGAAATGGTTGCTAATCGATGAGCGGTTTTCTCCGATTGTTTCTAATCGTCCCTGACTGGGGAGTGGTACTGCCCTTTTGCTCGTTAGCTTAATTTCCATGAACCAACGCCACTCTGGGTTCTAGGGGGTCTATCGTCTTATCACATGTTCCCATGGAAGCCCTTTGCATTAAGTGAGCAAATGAAATCGCCACCTATATGACTACAATAAGAGGCCCATTGCACCCCTGGATCATCACGAGTCTCTAGTAGGTTGGCCCTCGAGACTCTGTTCGTGATGACCCCAGGGACTGAGGTAGTCCATCTGGGCTCCTCAGTGTTTATGGTTTGGCACCGTCTACCGTGTGTCATGCCACTTATCTAATTGAACATCTCCCTATGCTGGGGAGATGATGCCCAAATTTCCCTAGACAAGATTGTGGTTTTTCAATGATTTTATTTTAATCTCTGATAAAGCATGGGGGTATCTTATCTGATTATGTCTGATACTTAGAAGGGCCTGTACACCAACGGCTGCCTAGTGCTGGAGTATGAACCTCACACAAGCAAACTAAGAAGGAGAACAAATGAACAAAACAAGAAAAGCACATACATATAGAAATAATGACAGGAAGAATTTCTTCTGATGCCTAGGCAGTCATGCCTTTGGGTTCTTAAGTCTCACGTATATTCTCTCTCATTCAAATGCCCTATTTGGTGCGAAACTGTAAACGAGGCTCAGACGGAAGATCCTTGTGACTCGGTGGCGTCGCCACCGAATTAACCTCCATGAACTTTGATTCGGTGGCGATGCCACCGAATCACCTTCCTCTTCGCCCGTCACCGAATCATCCTTCTTCTCTACCCGCACCAAATCCGCATCACCATCCTCTTCACCTGCATCGACTTCACTCCTCCCGCTTGCCAGCCCTGCACCGACCTCTTTGGTCACCGCACTGACTCTGCATCGCCTTCCTCTCCACCTGCACCGACCCATCTATCACCTCTGGCTTTCACTTGCACCAACTTCACTCCTCCCGCTCGCCAGCGCTGCACCGACTTCACTTCTCCCACTCGCCGGCGCTGCACCGACCTCACTTCGCACCCGCTCACCCATTGCACCGACCCTCGTTGTCCCTTGCACCGACCCATATCGCATCCCCCTTCATCCTGCACCGACTTCCCTCGGCATTGCACTGACCCATATTGTCTGCCTCCTTACCTGCCACCGAGTCACCCCCTCGGCATTGCACCGACCCATATCACCTCCCTCTTCATCATGTACCGACCTCCATCAACATTGCACCGACCTACACTGTTCCCCTTCTTCATCCTGTACCGACCTGTATCAGCATTGCATCAACCCTTGTAGCGCTCGTCGCCGACTTGGCCCCTCTGCGTCCCCTTTGTTAAACCCCTTTGAATAAATGGTTAAGCGTGTCAGATATATATATATATATATATACATATGTATCTACATATAAATGTCTATATAAACATGCCAACGTCGCACATGCTCGGTGCATTTTGTACATAGATATTTCTTTTCATCCATGCCACGAATATAATGCCTGATCATGTGTTTAATCAAACTTTGGTATATAAAATGGCGTTTAACGGAAGGCCGGGTCCTGCCCGACTGGAAGTGTCGCTATGCGTGATGGTGGTCTTCAGACCTAAGTTCCCCACCTCGTACCGAAGTGCGGACGTAATAAGCCTTAATTCCTCTTGCATGAATAAAAGAAAGCATAGAGGCCTGCGTAGCTTCATGTTTACGTCACGTCTTATACGTTGTTATCATTTGGCCCCGAGTGGCGCTTATCTTGGCAATTATTCGAGGGTTTTCCTCCTCGAAGGATGTAATTAACGCTATAGCCTTTACGGTATAGCGGACTTCTGATCCAGACCCGAACCTCACAATCATCTGACCAAGTCAGATCGAGCGCACAATTAATTTGTCACCTATGTGACTGGCACGCCTAACGAATTTCAACAGAATGTTTCACCAATCACGTGCCAGCTACCTGAATCCTTTTTGGCCCGCAATCCAATCCACGTGGTTGAGTTTCTAGAAGGTTCACAGAGTCAGAATATTCTCTGACAAAAGTGGACCAATGGGAGAATTTCTTTTGGATAAACCTAGAAAAAGCTCATTTTCTATTATATATATATAAGTCTTCTTCCTCCGAAGTAGATAGCTACCGTAAGCGGCTCTATGAGCTGATTAGCGAAGAAAAGAAAGAGAGTCTGAAGAGGAAGAAAAGAGGGAGGGCTACGAAGATCTGAGAGAGAAAATTAGCGAGAAGATCTGAGCTAGAAAAAGAAAGAGAGAAAGAATCGAGAGAGTGAGAGCTTGCGAGAAGAAAAGGAGCTTGTGCAGTCGAAGCTTCAACTGAAGATCTGCTAGTGTCTTGACTCGTGAATCAAATCCAGAGTCAATCTGCTCCTCAGAGCTATATCTTATTTATCCTTCATTATTTTCTTGTTTTGATTTTGCATTTTTTTTCCAGTTCTTTCGATACCCTGTACTAGGTTCAGGTTGCTTCTGAGTGATCAGAAGAAGGGAGACTTAGATCTCCGGGTTCCCTCTGAAGGTTCAGAGGCAGAGAGGATCATCCTCTTGTTGTAAGCAACGTGGCATTGTTCATAGGTTCCCCTTGTGCTCGTAGAGGAAGGGAGGTGTGTTCCTCAGGTCACTACTGAGGTAGTGGGTTCTGATCTAGCTTGGTGCTAGATTAGAGTTTGAGGGATTTGTCTCCCTCTGGATCAAGATGTTAGCCAGTGTTTATTTGCAGACTGAGTCTACATTCTTACTATTGCAAGGGGAAGCCACACTCTAGTCTGAGTGTGGGGTGGACGTAGATCTGCGAGGAAGATCGAACCACTTTAAAACTTATGTCCTTCATGGTTTGCTTTGTGCATATATCCCTATCTTCTATCTCCCTTCGCAGGTTAGTGTATGACCTGTTGCGGTATTGTAGCTCCTTTATACTCCAAGTGCTGGAGACTGGTTCTTAATGATCTGAGTGCATCTAGGCCTCTATCATGTTCATGTTTCATTCATTCAGCATTGTTATCTTCATCACATGCTAAGTGCTCGAGACTGACTCGGAATGAACCGTTGGTTGAATCAGTTTTATTCTAGCTTCAGTTTTATTATTCATGAGCTGAGTGTATCTCAGACTTGTTGTGTTTATGATCCATTCGTTTAACATTGCAATTTTCCTCATATGTTAAGTGCTCGAATTCAGCTCTGTGATAACAGCTAGAGCTGAGTTTGCTTCGTGTTCTTTCATGTGGTATGTGTTTGAGATATGTCTTGTGTGGGGTAAAGCTTGTTGAGGGTGGATTGCTGAATGCTTTAACGTATACTACTTGAATCCCCTTACCATACTGTTCGGTAAGTCAAGTTGTTCTCAATAGATTGCATAATTCATTTCGAGTATATCTGTGAGAAGGCTTTGTTTGATTATGTGCTAAGTCCTGATCATTCAGAAGATTGTTTAGAGTGCAGTGCTAGTTTCCACTATAATTTTTATAGGGTGTTATTTTAATTGAGCATAATTTTTTGTAGAGGAATCTATTCACCCCCCCCTCTAGATCCCACATTGAACCTAACAGAGAGGCGTACTTGTACAGCCACCCCATCACTTATGATGTTCATGACAGTTATATATATATGAAATGATTTCTTTCCTGCACTTGTTCCGTCTCTTGTAGACTCCTTCTCTTCTACGCCTCTTCTCTTCTATGCTGTTCCCATGTGATATGTTCGATAAAACCTCACCCCGAAATGGGGGATCGTGTCTCGCCGTGGCCATCTTTTTCAAAGAGAATCCACCATCGAATTCAATGATGATGACCTCTAGTCCTCTTTCCCGTGTGAATGCCCTCCCATTTCTCAAAGTTATTTACAACACGACAATAATCACAAGAAACCCTTAGACTACATAGGGGATAAATCAATACGTCAGGCCACCAAATCATTTACTCCATGCAAGCGGTGAAGTGATGCATTGTCATGAAGATCAATGCTCAAATTGACAACGGTAGCTCTGAATCAAACCTCTCCCTATCCTAAAAATACCCCCATTTTTACTCCCCTTTGTCGACACCCGTTTTCAGCCTATAAGTTACGTTATTTCTCTTATTCATCATTGTGATGCCCCGAGTTAACCATTTCTTTGGAGATTTCCTTGGATGGATTTTGAGCCCATTTTTATTGTTCAATTCCCTTTGAGCCTTGGAAATCATGATTTCATTGAGCCCTAGGCCTTATCTTCTAAGTTCCCACCCTTTTGGAACATCCCAACTTGACTTAGGACGCCCCGGAGTCGAACCCTATAACCCGACGACCTTTTCATAGCTAAAACCTGCAAACGGTTGATCGACCGACCGTTACCCATTTCTTTTGCAATGCCAACCTGCAGATGGTCGGTTGACTGACCGTCTGCAGGTTGGCGTAGGAAAAGAAATGGGTAACGGCGGGACTATCCTCTGGGGCTGATAACTTCCAGATTATTCCACCAAATCACGATCTATCTTTTCTGGGCTCTTCCCCTTGATATTATCTCGAGATTGATATATCATACTCGATTTATCTTGGACACTATCCCCTGAAATCTTCAGAGAACTTTCTGGTTTTCTACATTCTCTATAGAAGGAACCCAGTTCGCAAGTCGCGAAGGGGGGCTCTTCTTCAACCTGAGGCGAAGCTATGCTGCACCGTCGACTCAACTCTTCAACCTCAAGCTGTTAAGGGAAGTATTGTCTACATTTTCCATCTCTCTGGGCTTCTTTTCATCGTTTCTACTCTTAGTTATTCCTCTCCCAATGTCGTAAATCATCACAGTTCTGCAGTTTTTGCTACACCTGCACTTTTCTCCATATTGCATAGCATATTCCTGCAGTTGTGCTGTGTGATTTCTCTCTCTATTTGTCTCTTTCTCATCATAACACACACACCTATCTTTTGCACCCTTCCATAGGAGTTAAAAACCTCCTCCCGGTGCGTTCTCCCTCAATTTTTACCTCTATTTTATAACTACAGGATTGATACTACACTCATATTCTAATGGGTTTTTACTTTTTGTGTTTGCTTTGTTTTGCAGGAGAAGCATGATTAAACGTGAGGCCCTCTTCCTCTAGCCGGCTGGAAGGATAGGAGGTTGATCCCACATCGTTCCCCGCACCCGTTTATCAAGCGCGATCAAGTCTTCATCCTTTTCCAAGGTACACGGCGCCGTTCCTCTCATATCTTCATCCCTTTGGCGTTGTTAACCCTTGGTGGCGATAACGGTACATTTCTTCACCTATTCATCGTCCCCTTTGTTCATACTTTCATGGCTATTCATGCTCATATGTTATTTGCATACTTTGGATGCGGGGTAGATATAAAACATCAACACCGTTGAAGACCCAGAGCAAGGGAAGCTGATTCAAAGAGTGAAAGCCTCTAGGAAGGGGAAAGAGCGAGAGTTTCTAAAGTTTCAGGATGGAGGGCGAGTCTTCCCATTCCTCGAAGAGAAGTAGATCCAGCAGTGGTTCCAAGAGGCTCTCCGATATGGAAGGGCACCTCAGTGAGAGAACCCAGTCATAGCTTGTAAGTGAACTGCCCTCGTTTCTTCATTCATCCTCTCTTCTTTCTTCAATAATGCACCCCCACTTATCTCTTGTACATTGCTTGCACACGTGCACAGGGCATGATTGTTAACACCCATTTTTTGTCGATAAGTTGAGTCATTTCTCTTACTCCCATTTGTTGATGCCTCGAGTTGTCCATCACTCGCTGGGCTATTTTTGGCATTTTGAGCTAATTTTATGGCTGACTTCCCTCCCTGGCTAGGTTTGTTTCAACTTAGGGCTTAATGGGCCTTGGTTTTTGGTTAGTTGAACATTTTTATGAAAATCAAGTGTCCAGACATATGTACGGTTCATCCTTAGCCATTCAATACTTGGGTGGTTAGCTATAGACCGTTCATACATTTTTGGTTGATTTCTGTTGATTTTCTGAATTTCCACCGACAAGGGATTATGCGGTTGAATCCTAGCCATTCAACATGATGAATAGTCTGGAATGAACCTTTCTTCTCCCAGAGTCCTAAAGCCTAAATGTCTCTCAGATAATTTGTCACGCCCCGAGCGCGGAAGATACCCGGAGGTGCGCGACGTGTCTATATCAATCATGTCAATCAGAGTGGTCGTGTATTCGACACAAAGACAGAGATGCGCAAAATAGTAAGATAACCCAATCCTTTATTCCTTTATAATAGACTATTACAAATCCAATACTCTGTTTAATAAAAAGAAAAGTACATAGTTGACTCAAGAAACTATAGAAAAGACTAGATGACACTTGAGCAGCTCTATCACTTTCACTCTTGACCATTCCCATCCGATTGACTTCCATCGTCGTCGGACTTACCTGAAAAGTACAAAGGGGGCAAACGGAATGAGCGAACGCTCAGTAGGAAATTATATCTCAAGTACTAGCAAGGGGTTTAAGTAATTACATTTTCATGAATGCAATAAGGCTGTGCATGCTCGCATAAAATGACAAGATAGAGAGAATGTAATATGAAGGAAATAAGATGGACTAATCATGAACTTTCAACAAGATAACAAGTTTATTCAAGATATTCCAGCAAGTACGTTTAACAAGTCATGTCAAGAACTTTGGCTATCATGTATCAAGCAAGTAAATTACCCTTTTTCGGACCACGCATTTCATGTCAAGTCAAGTACGATTTCAAGTACAAGATGTGTGCGGAATGTCCAATCAAGCAAGTCAAGTACTCGGTATAATGCCAGATACCTTATCATTTTAACTCACATGGGCATAAGTACTTTCGGGTGCTCCTCCCAGGACCAGATCGGACCCTATAAGCGCAGGCATTTATCATGTGTTTTGACATCCACTCTTGTTTATAGTCAACATAGAATTTCAATAATCAAGCTTGTAGACACGTATGACAACTTTGATAGAATAGAGTCCAAAATATGACAAATGACATAGATTGGCGATAATAACGGTATAATCACGATTATCGATGAAACTAGGTGGAATTAGGTTCCCTTAACTTAGGTACCATGACAAATCGATATGGACATTCTATATATAAAATTGAGGTCCATATGAACAGTATATCAAAGGTAAGATACCCTCATTCTTATCATAGAATTGAGGTTTACAAGAATGACATGATATGGCATGATATCATCATCCCATTAAGAATTTCTTATGATACACTCTTTGTATAATCATAAGGGCCGGTATACCATGTTTCTTTAGAGTGACATGGCATCAATGGTGTAATGAGTTTTTAGGGTACAACCAGCTCAGTCGGCCTTGAGAGAATCCAAGGCTACGAGGAGTCTTACGGAGGTCTCTATGACTAACTCGCTAGTCCAAAGGAACGGAATGTCTAATGGAGAGCTTGTATGTCAATGAGAGTTGAGTGTGATCGATGAAACAACGTGAAAAGTGGGACTATACTCATGGAGTGGAGAATAGTGCCGATATATAAATATTATATAATATGAAACCATCGGTTATAGAATCAGGATAAAAAATCAGTTTACAGAAAATAACGACTTAGGTCAAGTCGTTTCTCAAGTAAGTAACGCCTAAGAGAAGGGCGTTTACACATGTTCCGTTTTGCAGAATTTTCAATAATTCAGTAATTTATCTAAAACGCTCCCTGGACGTGGTCGTTTCTTAAAGAGTTGATGACTATAGTAGCAGGCATCTCATTATATATATTTTTGACAGAATTTCAATAATTTTTCACGATTTGTCTAAAACACGCCCTGGCAAGGGGCGTTACTGTTTAATTCTATATTACAGAATATATGTATTTCAGGATTTTGACCGATAAACGCCCTAGGAAGGGGCGTGTCTTTTCAATTTACGCCCTATGGCAGGGCGTTAACATGTGGAAAACGACTTTGTCAAGGTCGTTACTTAAAGTTTCTGCAGGAAATTTGAAGGACAGTAATAATTTCAGGATAACAGAGGAACGAAGATAATATCAGGACAGTAACGTTAGCAGGTTGAAGACAGAGGATCATGCATCATGATTTCATAGATAATCAGTTCTTAAGGTGGGTGATTAACGGTTTAAAGAAATTAACGCCTGAGTACAGGGCGTCAAATATGAAATTGACGACCTGGGCATGGTCGTGTCTTGTAAATTAGCGCCCTTGACAGGGGCGCCTCTTTCAAAATATTTCAGAAACGAAAATAAAACTGTATGCATGTCATGCTTATACATATATCTTGCGTTATTTTATTTGGGCTACAGTGACTTGAGAAAATCCTACCTTTAATGGAACGTGAAGGATGAGATAGAAGATGAGCTCTGTTGCAACGAAAAATCCGCAACAGCAGCAGCAGCAGCAGCCGGAAGAAGAACAAATGTTCTTCAAAGATCTTCACGCTACAGAACCTGTAGAGGAAGAGAAAAAGAAGGAAGATGAAGATGTTAATAATCTTCATAGTTATAATCGACGTTTAAGGAAAAGATAGAAGAATATTACCTATTCTTCGACGGCAGTAGCAGAGTTTCCTGAACAAGAAGAAAACTAATTATTCTTCATATAATCTGAAGCAAGAAAAACAAAAGGGAATAATAAGAAGAACAGTTTGTTCTTCACGTACCGTGCAGCAGTAGTTTGTCCAAATAGATTTAGGGTTGGTCGAACATGTTTATTTATAAGACTTTGGAAGTCCTTATTAGAGCTAGTGATTGTGTGAGGGTAGTATATCCCTAATAGAGTCCTTACTCTATTAGACACTTACTAGATTAGGTTAATCTTTCCCTGGATAAGCTCTGGGTTCGAACGGTTCACGAACGGAATTAACGCCTTTGGTCAGGGCGTCGATTCTTTAATTAACGACCTTGTTCAGGTCGTTTCTTAAGAAGCGCCTTATATAAGGGCGTTCCTTATTTTTAAAACACGCCCAAGACAGGGGCGTTTCTTGGCCTTGCCCTTTTTTGGCGTTGGGTTTTGACGCCGTCAGGTGAGGGCGTCCTTTCTTTAGTCACGCCGTACATAGAGGCGTTTCTTTTCAAATTAACGCCTTTCTAAGAGGCGTTATTTGTAAAATGTTTTATTTCGTCCAATTAACCCTATTCTTATTATCTGTATTACTTCTGTAATATATATGTTTTAATTCATTTCAAATATTCATTTATCAGGGTTGCTACACCCTCCCCCACTTAAAAAGAATTTGGTCCCCAAATTCCATTGCATATTATGTATATACGCGGAGAGTGTAGAGTATATACCTCTTAGAATAACTCGGGAAATCGTTTATTCATAGATTCCTCGGTCTCCCATGTCGCTTCGTGTTCCGTATTCTTATTCCATTGCACTTTAAGCATGGGAATAACCTTATTCCTTAGAGCTCGTATTTCACGATCTAAGATTTTCATAGGCTTCTGTTCATATGTGAGATCTTTCTGGATCACCAGATCTCCATGTTCAATAATATGCGATGGATCGCGTACATACTTCTTCAACATGGATATGTGAAATACATTATGTACCTCGAACAATTGAGGAGGCAACGCGATGCGATAAGCAACCTCGCCAACTCTTTCTAGTACCTCAAATGGTCCGATGAATCTTGGCGTAAGTTTGCCCTTAACACCAAATCTTCGTATGCCACGTCCAGGTGATATCTTGAGAAATACATGATCTCCGATTTGGAATTCAAGATCCCTCCTTCTTGTATCTGCATAAGCCTTTTGCCTGGTCTGAGCAACTTGCAATTTTTCTCTGATTACTTGTATCTTCTCAGTTGTATCCCTTACCATGTCTGGACCTAACAGTTGTTTCTCTCCAACTTCGTTCCAGCATAAGGGTGATCGGCAACTCCTTCCATATAAAGCTTCGAAAGGTGCCATTTGGATACTAGCTTGGTAGCTATTATTATATGCAAATTCAACTAGAGGCAAGTGGCCATGCCAGTTTCCTCCAAAGTCAATGATGCATGCTCTAAGCATATCCTCAACAACTTGATTAGTTCTCTCGGTCTGACCATCCGTTTGAGGGTGAAAAGCTGTACTAAAATTTAGTCTTGTCCCCAACGAATGTTGTAATTCTTTCCAAAAATGAGAAGTGAAACGGGGATCTCTATCAGACACGACTGAGGCAGGGATTCCATGTATCCTGACTATTTCCTTGATGTATAGTGCAGCTAGTACATCAATTGACCATCGACTTTTTATTGGCAAGAAATGTGCCGATTTAGTTAATCGGTCAATGATAACCCAGATTCCATCATGTCCTCCTTTAGATTTAGACAAACCCATGATGAAATCCATACCAATATCCTCCCACTTCCATTTAGGAATATCTAGAGGATGTAGTTTTCCAGCAGGCTTTTGGTGTTCCGCCTTGACCTGTTGGCATGTGAGACAGCGTGATACATAGTCCGCAATTTCTCTTTTCATGTTGGGCCACCAAAAGTTCCTCTTTACATCTTGGTACATTTTGGTTGATCCTGGATGAATAGTGTACCTTGATCGGTGAGCTTCATCTAAGATCTTCTTCTTTAATCCTGGACAGTCGGGTATACAAGTTCTACTTTTGAATAATAATCTTCCATCAGAAGTTTGTTGAAAATCAGATTGACCTTCTAATCTGCCTTTGATTTCCACTAATATAGGATCATCATCCTGAAGCGCTTGTATCTCAGATAATAAGTCTGACTGTATGCTTACATGAGATAATGTGACAAATTTGGCTTCCGTGTCCAAGCTTATATTGAGCTCGGAGAATTGTTCTAGCAATTTCCATTCTTGTATCATGCAATTGGCTATCATTGCTCTCGGCTTTCGACTAAGGGCATCAGCCACATAATTACCCTTTCCGGGATGATATTGTATATTGAAGTCGAAGTCCTTGAGATATTCTAGCCAGCGTCTTTGTCTCATGTTTAGCTCCTTTTGTGAAAATAGATATTTGAGACTTTTGTGATCGGAGTATACAGTAAACTGCACTCCATATAAGTAGTGTCTCCATATCTTTAGGGCAAATACCACCGCGGCCAGTTCTAAATCATGGACGGGGTAATTCTCCTCATGCTTCTTCAGTTGACGTGAAGAGTATGCTATGACCTTTTCTTGTTGCATTAGGACACATCCGAGGCCAATGCCAGAAGCATCTGTGTAGACCTCAAATTTCTCTCCTTCTATTGGTAGAGCTAACACTGGAGCTGTAGTGAGATGATCCTTGAGAGTTTGGAAACTTCTTTCACATTCCTCACTCCATTCATATCGGATCTCCTTACGAGTTAATCTTGTAAGTGGTACGGCGATTTTAGAGAAATCTTTGATGAATCGCCGATAATAGCCTGCAAGACCTAAGAAACTTCTGATCTCACTTGCATTAGTTGGTTTTTCCCAGTTTCTTACAGCTTCTACCTTTGATGGATCAACAGATAGACCATCCTTGGATATCACATGTCCGAGGAAAGTCACTTCTTCAAGCCAGAATTCACATTTGCTGAGCTTTGCATATAATTGATTTTCCCTCAATACTTGCAATGCGATCCTTAAATGCTCTTCATGTTCTTCCTTAGTCTTGGAATATATCAATATATCAT
This sequence comes from Amorphophallus konjac, assembly GCA_022559845.1. NCBI lineage: Eukaryota > Viridiplantae > Streptophyta > Magnoliopsida > Alismatales > Araceae > Amorphophallus > Amorphophallus konjac. The sequence goes on from CM040121.1 coordinate 264,972,438, forward strand.
CAATGAAGATTACTATGAATTGATCCAAGTAAGGCCTGAATATGCTATTCATTAACTGCATGAAGGCAGCAGGGGTATTGGTTAGTCCAAAAGGTATAACAACAAATTCATAGTGGCCATACCTGCTTCTGAACGCAGTCTTATGAATGTCCTCATCCTTGATTCTTAACTGATGATATCCCGACCTGAGATCAATCTTGGAAAAATATTTGGATCCGGAAATTTGATCAAATAACTCATCGATTCTCGGCAGTGGATACTTGTTTTTGATAGTAAGATGATTCAACTGTCGATAGTCGATGCACAATCTCATGGATCCATCCTTCTTCTTTACAAATAAGACTGGTGCTCCCCACGGGGAAGTACTTGGTCTAATAAACCCTTTTCGAATCAGTTCCATCAACTGCTCCTTCAACTCTTTGAGTTCAGCAGGGGACATTCTATAGGGTGTCTTTGAAACAGGACTAGCACCAGGGACTAAGTCAATGGTGAAGGCCACTTCTCTTTGAGGGGGTAATCCCGGCAAATGTTCCGAAAATATGTCTGGAAATTCTTGCACTACCTGCATGTCTTATATCTTGGTTTCCTTAGCTTCTTTAACAGTGACAAATGCAAGGAAGGATACGCATCCTTTCCTGACGAGCTTGCTTGCTCGAAGAGCCGAAATAAGAGGGGATTTGCTCCGACTCTTGGGGCAAGTAAAGACTAATTCTGGAAAATCTTTGAAAGCAATTTGGCTATTGCGGCAATCAACCGTTGCCTGGTATTTGGATAACCAGTCCGCTCCCAGTATAACATCATACTCCTTTAGATCGAGGCATATGAGATCTATAGGTAAATTCCTACCTTGAACCATTACCTCACAGTTTTGGTAGTGATGAGTAATATCATTTTCACTTCCAAGAGGAGTAGTTAGAACTATTTTTATCCATTCTGGTTCTAATGGTAACGGGTCGGCAAACTTCTTAGAAATAAAGGAATGCGATGCACCCGTATCAAATAAGACATAAGCACTTTTGGAACAAATTTTCAATGTACCTTCTACCAGTCCACCTTCTTCTTGTTCGGTCTCCTTTATTGCATGAAGTCGAGCGTTCTTTGTCACCGGGCGTTTACCATCACCGGCTTGGTCATTCATTAATGGACAATCGAGAATCCGATGTTCGCGACTCCCACAATGGAGACAAGCTCCTAATTTCCTCCAGCATTCTTCGGTCTTGTGACCAGCCTTGTCACAATGCTTGCATGTTGTATTAGAAGGGGTAGTTGTGATAGAGAAAGGCTTGGTCTTTTTGAACTTGAAATCTTGAGAGGATGAACCTCCATTATTGGGCCTCTTCTTAAAGTTGGGTTTGAAAGAACCCGAACCTGTGACTTGCTCCTTCTTGTCTTTTCCACGGATCCTATCAGATAGTTCCGTGGCATCTTCAAGTAGATGAGCTCGGCGCACTATTTCAGAATAAACTTGGATGTCCATAGGCGCCAGTTGAGTAATATAGTGGGGCCTAAGCCCATTAAGAAATCTTCGGGCTTTCATCTTCTCCGTGCTAATAAGATGCTTAGCATATCTAGACAACCTGGAGAACTGAGCTTCATAATCTGCTAATGATAAGGATCGTTGCTTTAATGCAGCGAATTCTGCAGCCTTCTTTTCTTGGACTCGGTCCGAGAAATATTTAGCATTGAAGTATTCCACAAATTCTTCCCATGTTACTTGAGTAGGATCGATGGTTGCTTCAATAGACTCCCACCAGCATCTAGCATCTTTCTCTAACTGGAATGTAGCTAATAGAACTTTGTCCTGATCCGTGCATTGCATGACACGGAATATGCGTTCGGTTTCCCGAACCCAATGCTCGGCATCATCCGGATCGGTCGATCCCATAAACTTCGGGGGATTCATGTTCTTAAAGGCTTGGTGTAAGCTTCCAACTCGTGGAGCACCACCTTGTGCTACCTGTTGTAGCACTTGAGTCATCCCTTGGAGGGTACGCTGCATGTTGCGCCATTGAGCACGTTCGGCAGCCATTATCCTACAATTACAATAGCTACGTTAGTATTATATTACTGTGATCTTATTAAAAGACTTATTGACTCTTAACCCTTGGTTCTACCCAATCTCACTTGGTTAAAAGGTTTATACTTATCCTTGGACTTGGGTTTTTCCTAGGAATTGAATACCTTAGGTTCTGATACCACAAAGACTGTCACGCCCCGAGCGCGGAAGATACCCGGAGGTGCGCGACGTGTCTATATCAATCATGTCAATCAGAGTGGTCGTGTATTCGACACAAAGATAGAGATGCACAAAATAGCAAGATAACCCAATCCTTTATTCCTTTATAATAGACTATTACAAATCCAATACTCTGTTTAATAAAAAGAAAAGTACATAGTTGACTCAAGAAACTATAGAAAAGACTAGATGACACTTGAGCAGCTCTATCACTTTCACTCTTGACCATTCCCATCCGATTGACTTCCATCGTCGTCGGACTTACCTGAAAAGTACAAAGGGGGCAAACGGAATGAGCGAACGCTCAGTAGGAAATTATATCTCAAGTACTAGCAAGGGGTTTAAGTAATTACATTTTCATGAATGCAATAAGGCTGTGCATGCTCGCATAAAACGACAAGATAGAGAGAATGTAATATGAAGGAAATAAGATGGACTAATCATGAACTTTCAACAAGATAACAAGTTTATTCAAGATATTCCAGCAAGTACGTTTAACAAGTCATGTCAAGAACTTTGGCTATCATGTATCAAGCAAGTAAATTACAGCAAGTACGCATTTCATGTCAAGTCAAGTACGATTTCAAGTACAAGATGTGTGCGGAATGTCCAATCAAGCAAGTCAAGTACTCGGTATAATGCCAGATACCTTATCATTTTAACTCCCATGGGCACAAGTACTTTCGGGTGCTCCTCCCAAGACCAGATCGGGCCCTATAAGCACAGGCATTTATCATGTGTTTTGACATCCACTCTTGTTTATAGCCAACATAGAATTTCAATAATCAAGCTTGTAGACACGTACGACAACTTTGATAGAATAGAGTCCAAAATATGACAAAGGACATAGATTGGCGATAATAACGATATAATCACGATTATCGATGAAACTAGGTGGAATTAGGTTCCCTTAACTTAGGTACCATGACAAATCGATATGGACATTCTATATATAGAATTGAGGTCCATATGAACAGTATATCAAAGGTAAGATACCCTCATTCTTATCATAGAATTGAGGTTTACAAGAATGACATGATATGGCATGATATCATCATCCCATTAAGAATTTCTTATGATACACTCTTTGTATAATCATAAGGGCCGGTATACCATGTTTCTTTAGAGTGACATGGCATCAATAGTGTAATGGGTTTTTAGGGTACAACCAGCTCAGTCGGCCTTGAGGGAATCCAAGGCTACGAGGGGTCTTACGGAGGTCTCTATGACTAACTCGCTAGTCCAAAGGAACGGAATGTCCAATGGAGAGCTTGTATGTCAATGAGAGTTGAGTGTGATCGATGAAACAACGTGAAAAGTGGGACTATACTCACGGAGTGGAGAATAGTGCCGATATATAAATATTATATAATATGAAACCATCGGTTATAGAATTAGGATAAAAAATCAGTTTACAGAAAATAACGACTTAGGTCAAGTCGTTTCTCAAGTAAGTAACGCCTAAGAGAAGGGCGTTTACACATGTTCCGTTTTGCAGAATTTTCAATAATTCAGTAATTTATCTAAAATGCGCCCTGGACGGGGTCGTTTCTTAAAGAGTTGACGACTACAGTAGCAGGCGTCTCATTATATATATATTTGACAGAATTTCAATAATTTTTCACGATTTGTCTAAAACACGCCTTGGCAAGGGGCGTTACTGTTTAATTCTATATTACAGAATATATGTATTTCAGGATTTTGACCGATAAACGCCCTAGGAAGGGGCATGTCTTTTCAATTTACGCCCTATGGCAGGGCGTTAACATGTGGAAAACGACTTTGTCAAGGTCGTTACTTAAAGTTTCTGCAGGAAATTTGAAGGACACTAATAATTTCAGGATAACAGAGGAACGAAGATAATATCAGGACAGTAACGTTAGCAGGTTGAAGACAGAGGATCATGCATCATCATTTCATAGATAATCAGTTCTTAAGGTGGGTGATTAATGGTTTAAAGAAATTAACGCCTGAGTACAGGGCGTCAAATATGAAATTGACGACCTGGGCATGGTCGTGTCTTGTAAATTAGCGCCCTTGACAGGGGCGTCTCTTTCAAAATATTTCAGAAATGAAAATAAAACTATATGCATGCCATGCTTATACATATATCTTGCGTTATTTTATTTGGGCTACAGTGACTTGAGAAAATCCTACCTTTAATGGAACGTGAAGGATGAGATAGAAGATGAGCTCTGTTGCAACGAAAAATCCGCAACAGCAGCAGCAGCAGCCGGAAGAAGAACAAATGTTCTTCAAAGATCTTCACGCTACAGAACCTGTAGAGGAAGAGAAAAAGAAGGAAGATGAAGATGTTAATAATCTTCATAGTTATAATCGACGTTTAAGGAAAAGATAGAAGAATATTACCTATTCTTCGACGGCAGTAGCAGAGTTTCCTGAACAAGAAGAAAACTAATTATTCTTCATATAATCTGAAGCAAGAAAAACAAAAGGGAATAATAAGAAGAACAGTTTGTTCTTCACGTACCGTGCAGCAGTAGTTTGTCCAAATAGATTTAGGGTTGGTCGAACATGTTTATTTATAAGACTTTGGAAGTCCTTATTAGAGCTAGTGATTGTGTGAGGGTAGTATATCCCTAATAGAGTCCTTACTCTATTAGACACTTACTAGATTAGGTTAATCTTTCCCTGGATAAGCTCTGGGTTCGAACGGTTCACGAACGGAATTAACGCCTTTGGTCAGGGCGTCGATTCTTTAATTAACGACCTTGTTCAGGTCGTTTCTTAAGAAGCGCCTTATATAAGGGCGTTCCTTATTTTTAAAACACGCCCAAGACAGGGGCGTTTCTTGGCCTTGCCCTTTTTTGGCGTTGGGTTTTGACGCCGTCAGGTGAGGGCGTCCTTTCTTTAGTCACGCCGTACATAGAGGCGTTTCTTTTCAAATTAACGCCTTTCTAAGAGGCGTTATTTGTAAAATGTTTTATTTCGTCCAATTAACCCTATTCTTATTATCTGTATTACTTCTGTAATATATATGTTTTAATTCATTTCAAATATTCATTTATCAGGGTTGCTACATAATTATCCATTTTATTCATTTATCACTGACAGGAGTTAAACGGATAGCACTTGGCCGCTCATCATTGTGGACGGTTAATATCAGACCGTTTATCTATGAGAGTCCAACGGTGACCATTTCGGTTGGTTAATGGATAATTAGTGGATGATTATCCTCTTTTTGGAATTATCACCGCCAGAGTTGGACGGTTCGTGATGGACCACCCAACTAGTTGTGCGGTCTATCGTGAGACCGTTTAACCCTGCGAACTCTGAAGAATTCAAGGATTTTCTTTCTCTATCCGTGGACTTGTCCCTGGGCTTTATCCGGAGATTTCTTCTCGAATATAGAGTCTTTTTCAATGCCATTTCTTCTGGATGAGAGGTAACTCAACTATCTCCAACTTTTGTGATAATGCCTCGTCCAAAAAATGAATGTAAACCCTAGTTTTGGGGCTAACTTTCTAGGCTCTATAAATAGACCCTAAAGGCTACCTTTGAAACGGGGGGAGATTTTGGTCGACGGCGGAGCCCTGCTGAATTCTTGAGCGACCTACGACCAGGGAGGGAGGCCTTCTATGTCCATATAGGCCTTCGGTTCAGGGAGTAATCATAGTCTTGAGTCTTTTTGCTTTTGGATAGTCTCATTTTCTTCTCATTGCATGTTTGTCTCTACACACCCATTCTCCTCGTTTTCATTGCTTGCATTGTCATTCACACACCCTCCCACATTTTTGATGCCCCCAGGGGTTTAAAACCCCCAGGTATCCCCCACTCCATTTAATTATTATCATTTGTTTCCATTTGAGCACTTACTACACTTGTCAGTTCTAATTTGGGTTTTCTCTTTGTGTTTACACTCTGTTTCACCGGTCAGCATTCACTAACACGAGGCCCATCCTTTCTGGCCGGCCGGAAAGGGTGGAGGTTGGACCCTTTTGCAACTTCTGGAGTGATGGTCTTGTGCGGCTCTGTCAGGACCGTTCGAGGGTATGTGCGGTGGATCTCCGACCGCCCTTCATTGTCCTACGGTCGTTTCTAAACCGTCCATCAGCCAGTAGTTCTACATCCCGCGTCCTCTACAGCACTGAAGAGCAGTCTGTCGTGCGGCCGTCCAACATCATAGGCGGTTCTTCACGGGCCGTTCATCCCCTGCAGTACTGATTCCAAGGTGAGTGTCTCCCTCTCTTTCCAAGGTATGGCGTGTTCATCACGTACGTCACCTTGGTGGTGATCACGGTTATTTACATTCTTCTGTTATCCTTCTACTGTTGCCATTTATTTTACACATCGATTTAGTAGAAGGAGAGAGAAGACATTCTTCTTTTAAGCCAATGAGCGGTTAAAACAAAACATATCAACATCCCATTTTTTGGCGATCACAGTGGGATGCCTAGTGCCCATCGTGTTAGTGATTTGCTGACCCTTTCTTGTGCTTTGTTAGTTCTCTTTTCGAAGTGATTTCAGGTTGATCTTGGTGCGGTCTCTGTCCTCCGGAGCATGTGCAGATCCCCAGGTGCCGTCCAAGTATTGTGCGGCCGTACTCCAACCACCCTTCTCTACGGACAGTGCCATTTCTCCCCCCAGCCTGCGATCTCGAGCGGTCTCTTGTCACCCGTTCATCAGTTATACGGCCTGTATTCACCCGTCCATCGTGCTGGCTCAGGTGCGCTTCCCCCTTCATGGTGTTGGGTGGATTCATGTCGTACGGTGGTTTCAGGGCCGCTCTAGTTCTGACGCGGTTTTTAGTGTACCGTTCAACCTGGTCCGCTTCTGTTGTCTTCCTCTGTCATTCTATCGTTCTCTTATTTGCCTGTTATTTTGTCGTTACTCCCTATATTATACGATCGTATAAGGACCATCTATCTCCCTGAGCGGTCTTGCAGAGACCATCATTGTCATGCTACAGTGCACCCGTGCTTCTCTTTCATTGCCACCTTATATGCTTTTTCATGATACTTGGTGCCGATTACTGATCTCCCCCTGCTCCTATATCATTGTTGTATACTTGTTTTCACCTCTTACATATTTGATTTGATCATTGCTTGCTAGTGTCTAGGCTAGATTTTACATGCACTCCGGTGCAGATAGGAGCATCCATCTCTTTCATGGTAGTTGCATTCCTACCAAGGTAGGGTTTCCTCTCGTCTCCATATTCCTTGGAGCCGACTAGGGCACCTTGCTGAGGACCTCCGTAAGTCCCCGTGAGCTGTGGATTCCCACACGGACGCCGAGCATGTTGTACCATACCACCCCCTAGTCTAGGGTCTACATTCGTGCGAGAGAGAGTCCTTTAGAGTCTGCCAGTTCTCCATTCTCACCATGTTTAGGTACCTTGTGGTTGAGTGAATTCACATTTTAATTAATCCACTAAGGTCCTAAAAGAGAACTTATAAAAATCTTCGCGCATCATTTGGGATTTGTTTGGGTAATTGGTTGATTCTTTTCTCATCTCTCTTCTCCATTGTATGTTGCGCAGTGTCATCATTTGCATCCTTTTTTCAGATTAGGCTCATTAGGTCTAGTTCATCTTCGTGTGTCTCCATTTAGCTGCATTTGTCCTAGGTTCATTTCCCTCCTTGTATTCATTTAAAATTCACTGTATAAAGTCTCCATTCTCCCCATGGAGCATTTCTCCCCTGTACCTCATTCCTATACTTCTCCATCTTCTTATCCTTGTGTGGATTCTTCATCCCATGTGGGCCCATCTCCTTATTCCTCTATTGGACCCTATTCTGTTAACGGGCCTTCTTATCTCGCCCGTGCTACTGCTAGTCCAATCAATCCTCATTCCCACATACATGATTCTTCCAGGCCTATGCATTCCTCCATTCCTGGAATGGGCTTTCCTTCTTCTCTGGTAGGATCCCCTTATCCGGCCCATCAACATTATCCTGGCCCAAATTCATCATCTCTTACTCAGGCTGGCTCATATCCTTCTCGCACTCTTCCTACCGAGGAGATGTTCGCTCGGGCCCAACGCCAGCTTGATGAATTGCAACGACGAATCAATCCTCAGACTTCTTTGGATATCGCATTTGCATTCCAAGGTCTTCAACTCCCACCACGTTCACAGATTCCAGCTTATCGTCGCTACGGTGGAATTGGTGACCCCTACGTCCATTTGAAGGATTTCCTATATGAGTCGGCCCAGTTCCAGCATGATCAACGCTTGATGGCCTATTTGTTTGGCCTATCTTTAGAGGGATAGGCCAAGGATTGGTTCTTCACGTTACCACAAGAGTAGATGATGAATTTTCAAGCCGTTCAAGCAAGATTTATTCAGCAATATCGAGACCAGGTGGGGCCCAGACATTCTATGGTTGATCTGGCCCACGAGAAGATGGCGCCCGACGAGGAATTCTCCACATTTGCCGACCGCTGGCGTCGCCTAGTCGAGCAAGTCCCGGGGCATATTCCGGAGGGCGAGCAGATCAAGATGGTTATTTCTAATGCAACGCCTGAGCTTAGGTGCATCTTAGCCCTGAATGATATTACATCATGGCGACAGCTTTACAATCGAGCCCGCTTTGTTAGCCAACAACTCCTAGTTTCCTTTGGCCATGAGTCTCCTCCACCTTCTCCTTCCACATACACTTTCCCTCCGCCCTCCACCGCAAGTCAGCCTTCCACTACATATCCCTCCACGAGTCTTCCCTCCGCTCCCACACACCCATATGCCTCCACCTCACATCCCTTCACGAGTCAGCCCTCCGCTATTTCATCTCCCCACACCTCTACACTTCTGGTCAAAGAAACACTACACCCAGAGCGGGTAGATGCCATCCATTACATTCCCACGCCCTCCACGCCTCCACATCATTTTAGCCCTCCGCTTTCACCTACGCAACCCCCGCTACCATCTCCATTACCTTTTCATACCCCTCGGCATCCACCTTGCCCGAAGCGAGCTTCTCACTCTTCGTTGCTGGAATCTCTTACAGATGTTTTAAGGTCTTTGATGGCCACCCATGCGTTGCAGCTCCCTCCGGTTATGCCTTGCCGACCCGCGGTCGAGAACTTGCTCCATTTCTGTGAATTCCATCGTCAACAGGGGCATGTGGTCGAGAATTGTTCCGAGTTCCGAGAACTTGTTCACAACTTGGAAGACAAGAAGATGATTGATTGGGCTGTCATGTGCCAAGTTATTTCAGATCTCAGCAGCAAGCAACAGCAACAGCAAGCCGTGCCGCCTAGGCAACCGTCTCCACGTCAAGACTAGGGGCACCCTGGTGTTTCTTCGGTTGATAAGATACCTGCTCCGTTACCCACTTCTTCCTCTATCCCATCTCCTCCACCACCTTTACCTACTTCATCCTCCACTCGGGCAACTTCTCCTTCACCCTCCATTTCCACCACCACTCCTGTCCCCAACGCCTCTCAACGTGTTATAAAGATACGCCGGAGAGCGCCACCACCCGCCACTTCCCCCACCACGCCACTACCTTCCTCTCCTCCTTCTTACCCATCCCTACCTTCACCTCCTTCCTCTTCACCTTCACCATCTCCATCAACCACATCACCCCCTTTGTCACCAACTTCTCCACCCCCATCTTCGCCACCTCCATTGGCCACATCTCCATCATCACCCTCTCCATTTTCCCCATTACCGTCACCACTACTGTCTTCATCACCTCCCCTCGTAATAATCCCTATTTCGTCACCTTCACCGATGCCACTTCTTTCGCCATCATCCTCTGAGCCCGAGCAGGCCGAGCCTAAACCCATACCTCCACTTTTGCCTTTACCTCCACCCATGCCCATCATCATCATTATTTCCCCATCACTTGCACCATCGCCACCCGCGCCCTTCAAACCTCCTCCTTCTAACCTCCCTCTACCACTTCCCACTTCGCGGAGCAGGTACACGCTACCTTTGGTGCCCCTCGGGTCTAGTCCCCAGGGAGATAAAGAGCCGAACCAGGTTTTGACTGCGCATTACAAGCTTCAAGACTTCATTTGCCGCATGCAGGTCCGAGTCCTGGTCTCTGGCTATTCCAGGGACGATGAGCCCGCACTTGCTATGAAGACGGTTGCTCAGAAGAGTTCTTTAGCACTGGTGCCAGTTTCTTCAAAAGCAAGGCCGGTGGCAATTTCATTGCGCACCGGAGAATTCACTATTGATGTTGTTATTACCTCTCACCTGATTGCTATTCAGTGCACTGGCCCAGAAGAGTTTTCCGCCCGGATGGTGCTAAACCACGCGGCCGCCAGAAGTCTAATCAATTCAGCATTTAAGGGGCAATTGGCCATGTCCTCAAGATTGGCAAGGGGCATTCTGCATTTTCTGTCTCATCTCCCTTGGTTTATTGACGAAGCGGCCACGCCAACGCCGCGCATCGCCCTCCCTCAGTTTAGTCCTCCGCTTCTAGAAAGGGAATTATGCTTCATGCCCAACTGCCGAGTGAAGATGCCAAAGCTCCATGTACTAGTGCCAAATGACAAAACTCCGTTTCTTCCTGATGTCCATTCCGAGGAGTTGTCTATGCTGGAATGCCTCTCTATGGTTGGCACCCCACAACTAGGGACAACCGCCCCGATAAAGCAGCATGTTCATAGTCGGGCCAAGCTGTCTTCCAGATGGGCCCGTTATTTGAGAAAGTACTGCAAGATAAAAAAGCCCGAAGGCCTGAATCCACGCTAGGCAGAGTTGTTTCAAGAAGATTTCTGCTAAGAAGAGGCGGCGGCATAAGTTCAAGGGCCGACAGTTGTGCATTCGGGGGTCCACTTCCTCCTCTCATTCTCCTATCCATTCGTCTTTTCTTTTGCTCGGTTCTTATCCGTGGGTGGTGTACCTTCCGCCACCTGACCATATTTATACCATCTTTTCCTATCCCCACCATTCTAGGCATCGGCCTATGTCCTCCTCTTCCCCTGATCTAGGGGCATCTTCTAGTTTTTCTCCCTGGATACATCCAGATTCCGCTTCTCATCTTCTTCCCCCGACCCTGTTGGGGATTCCTTGTGCTCGTTCACTGACCTAGTCGGGTGATTTTTCTGATCCTTCCCCGACTATGTCAGGTGGTTTCCATTTCTTTTCCCTGACCTTATCGGGTGTTCATGCATTTTCTTCCCTGCCTCTGGCGGGTGATCGCTATTCCTTTCCTCCGACCACGTCGGATGATCATTCTCCTTATTCCTTATCTTCACAGCTATCTTTTCATCGTCTTTCTGTTCTTTCTGTCTCACCCTTTCAGGGTCATTACCCTTTTTCGTGCTATTTTCGAGGCTTTAGCCCACCTTGATCTCAGTTAATCCCTGTTTATTCTGTATCTGATTCCTTGTTATCAGGGCCTCAGTGCCTTAACGAGGGAGTTCTAGCCCTCGTCTCTCTTCCTTTTTATCCCTTCTTCGTCCAGTATGATGTCTGCCACTCCTCTGTGTCGAGGAATCCAATCCTTTGCTCTCCTTTCATCATTTATCCTGGAAAGCAAGGAATGCAAAGCTACTCGCGCTCCTCAAAGATCGATGATCGAAATCGCTTCAGGATGCTGGTTTCCACGCCATGGATCTGTAAAGGTATCTTTATTTTGTGCAAGAACGTGCTTTCATTTCCATTATTTCTATTGTTTCTGTACATGATTCCTTAAGATGATTGAGTGGCTTTAGGAGTCTTTGTTTAATTAGATCTTAACTTTGTGTCAAATAAAAAAGTTAGCTTATGCATCATCCTTAGGCTGGTGATAGCTCCGCACTGGGAGTCTAGTTTCTTTCCTCGATTGTTGAGGGTGACCTATGAGTATGGATTTTTCACACACTACACGGCAAGCCATAGCCGATCTCTCTGAGACGCACCGTTGCTGCTTTGGCCATACTTTGGGTATGTACAAAGGTCTTTTCTTTTCTCTGCTCGGCCAAGTGCAGGGGCAAGAGATGGATGGATGAGATGACCAACCTAGGCGCTCCCTAATACAGGAGAGGTCTCAAATAGGGGCACTCTTGAACCTTAAAAGTGAGCTTTCATGCTATATCTGGCCAATAAGGGCTACCAAAATGAGAAAATAATTCAATGTAAAATTATGATTAGAACGCATGGCAAGAGTGGCAGTACAGTTCCCCGCGGGACGTCATGAGCCCGGTCGCATGCGTGCCTGATAAATATGGGTCTAAAAATCAAAGACACAAAGCCCCAGCGCAACAGGCTATCTCTTTGAGGGGTAGTGGCCTGGAAGGAATTCGAGCCTTGATATCTCCCATCCTGCACGAAGTTTATCACCAATTTTTCTTCTGCTTCTCCCTCTTAGGCTGGGTTATATCCCGGGTATGGCCTTAGTAGGGGCACCGTTCTTTAGAAGCGGTTGGTTGTGGTAAGCCACCCTCACATGCACGCCCTGCTTTAGTGAAGCCTTTAATGAAAGGGATAGGAACGACGATCCCTGGCTAGTAGTTTGAGCCCGTCTTTAGGTGCTGCGGATTGCTATGTCAAAATCCAAAAAAAATCAAATATTACCAAAAGTCTAAAAAAATCAAATACTTCAAAAAAATCAAAAAAAAAAATCAAATATTGCCAAAAATCCAAAAAAATCAAATACTTCAAAATTTCAAACAAAAAATCAAATATTTCAAAACCCTAAAAATCAAATACTTCAAAAAGTCTGGAAAAATGAAATACTATTGAAAATCTAAAAAAATAAAAAAGATCACAAAATTCCAAAAAAAATGTGTCTTTTTCATGCATTTGCATTTGTTTTAAGGACAGATACGTAATCCGTTTGTTAAGTGTGCAGGTTGCAAGTACTCAGGCATTCCTTGCTATATCCTTTTGCTCTGCCTCCTGTCCACATCTTTGATATGTTCTTTCTTTCTTCGATCCACTCTTGATCTGTTCTGAAGGTCATCATGAGAGGGCTTTGCCTCACGATTATGAACCTGGCGGTTCTACTTCATTCTGATCTGAAGTGCGTATTTGTTCATGTCTTTTATCCCACCGTGTCCTTGTCTCATGTCCATGTCCCACCATGTTGTCCCATGCTTGTTGTTTTGTTCCTCACCACATGTTGTTAGTTATTTTGCACATGTTGATAGTCGTCCTTCCATGTTCCCTGTGTTGTCCCAACCATGTGATGCGTCATGTTCTTATCCCAACCATGTGTTTTCCCGCTGATTGTTCTCTGGTCACACCATGTTCATGCATACGTATTATCTGTTGATGCCCTTGCATATGTGCTCGTTTGCCTTTGTTATGTTGCATTGTCTCCTATTTCATTTGTTCGTCAGGTTATGTTATGTTGTTTATCATTCAGTTAATCATTGTGTTATCTTTGCTACGCTTATAATTGCTTATCTCATTTGTCTTATACATGAAAATCCATAAAAATCTGAAAAAAGAAAAGCCAAAGAAACTTGCCGTTTCACATGCACAGGTAAGTCAGGTATGGCTTTCTATCCTTACATCCCTTATTGCATTATTATGTGGTACTGTAATATATTATCTCGAGAACCAGTTGGTTATCTGCGTGTTCCAGGATCTGATGTTCCCCTTTAACAAAAATGATGATGATCCAGGTTCACGCGTTTAATCTTAGGATAGACCGTTAGGTTGGGATGTCATGGGGAGGATGGTTCTATCCTACATGCTGTGGTTGCGGATGGTATCTTGACTCTGATTTTCCCAGCTTAGTAATATTATTCTCGAGTATTTTATATTTTAATCTTTCGTCGCATTTGTTTTAATGATTTCTTTTATTTTAGCCCAACATGCATCATACACATCCTTTTGAGCATTCATGCCCCATGGTTTGCCTGCAGAATGTCCCACCAGCGATGGTTAGCTGTGCGTTCAGTGTTTGGGTAAGTGGAACTAATTCCACTCTGAGTTGGAAGGTTCTCTTTGGTCAATTCGCTTGGTTTGGTTGATTAAGAAGTCCCCGTCTGGAGCTTTAGCCTGTTTCCTTTACTTTTACTGCCTACTTTTGGCCTCCTCATTGGACCGCGGGATTGTGTCCCCCATGAGGCTGGTCTTTTCGATTTTCTTCATTTCGTTTAGTTTAGTTCCTCCAGACTGGTGTCACTTTTGGTTTAATCATTCATTGCGTTTGGTTCAGATTTTTCCGGAAGATTCCCATCGCTTGTTGGTAAAAACGGGTGTCATTTTACCTTAACGCCCACTTTCTGGTCCACTCCGCTGCATTTTCGCTTCATCTCCATGTTCCATGTCACTTTCGCTTCACCTCCGCTCGCTCCCCTGCAAAGAGGACGTTAAGGAGGGGCATTTGTTGACACCCATTTTTTGCCGATAAGTTGAGTCATTTCTCTTACTCACATTTGTTGATGCCTCGAGTTGTGCATCACTCGCTGGACTATTTTTTGCATTTTGGGCTAATTTTATGGCTGACTTCCCTCCCTGGCTAGGTTTGTTTCAACTTAGGGCTTAATGGGCCTTGGTTTTTGGTTAGTTGAACAATTTTATGAAAATCAAGTGTCCAGACATATGTACGGTTCATCCTCAGTCGTTCAATACTTGGGCGGTTAGCAATAGACCGTTTATACATTTTTGGTTGATTTCTGTTGATTTTCTGAATTTCCACCGACAAGGGATTATGCGATTGAATCCTAGCCGTTCAACATGATGAACGGTCTGGAATGAACCGTTCTTCTCCCGGAGTCCTAAAGTCTAAATGTCTCTCAGATAATTATCCGTTTTATTCATTTATCACCGACAGGAGTTAAACGGATAGCACTTGGCCGCTCATCATTGTGGACGGTTAATATCAGACCGTTTATCTATGAGAGTCCAACGGCGACCATTTTGGTTGGTTAATGGATAATTAGTGGATGATTATCATCTTTTTGGAATTATCACCACCAGAGTTGGACGGTTCGTGATGGACCACCCAACTAGTTGTGCGGTCTATCGTGAGACCGTTTAACCCTGCGAACTCTAAAGAATTCAAGGATTTTCTCTCTCTATCCGTGGACTTGTCCCCGGGCTTTATCCAGAGATTTCTTCTTGAATATAGAGTCTTTTTCAATGTCGTTTCTTCTAGATGAGAGATAAATGAATTATCTCCAACTTTTGTGATAATGCCTCGTCCTAAAAATGAAGGTAAATCCTAGTTTCGGTGCTGGCTTTCTAGGCTCTATAAATAGACCCTAAAGGCTACCTTTGAAAAGGGGGGAGATTTTGGTCGACGGCGGAGCCCTGTTGAATTCTTGAGCGACCTACGACCAGGGAGGGAGGCCTTCTACGTCCATATAGGCCTCCGGTTCAGGGAGTAATCGTAGTCTTGAGTCTTTTTGCTTTTGGATAGTCTCGTTTTCATCTCATTGCACGTTTGTCTCTACATACCCATTCTCCTCGTTTTCATTGCTTGCATTGTCATTCACACACCCTCCCATGGTTTTGACGCCCCCATGGGTTTAAAACCCCCAAGTATCACCCACTCCATTTAATTATTATCATTTATTTCCATTTGAGCACTTACTACACTTGTCAGTTCTAATTTGGGTTTTCTCTTTGTGTTTACACTCTGTTTCACAGGTCAGCATTCACTAACACAAGGCCCATCCTTTCTGGCTGGCCGAAAAGGGTGGAGGTTAGACCCTTTTGTAACTTCTGGCGTGATGGTCTTGTGCGGCACTGTCAGAATCGTTCGAGGGTATGTGCGATGGATCTCCGACCGCCCTTCATTATGCTGCGGTCGTTTCTAAACCGTCCATCAGCCAGTAGTTCTACATCCCGCGTCCTCTGCAGCACTAAAGAGCGGTCTGTCGTGCGGCCGTCCAACATCATAGGCGGTTCTTCACGGGCCGTTCATCCCCTGTAGTGCTGATTCCAAGGCGAGTGTCTCCCTCTCTTTCCAAGGTACGGCGTGTTCATCACATACGACACCTTGGTGGTGATCACGGTTATTTACATTCTTCTGTTCTCCTTCTACTGTTCCCATTTATTTAACACATCGATTTAGTAGAAGGAGAGAAGATATTCTTCTTTTAAGCCAATGAGGGGTTAAAACAAAACATATCAATAGCCCATTTTTTGGTTGGTTCCTTGTTATCAGGGCCTCAGTGCCTTAATGAGGGAGTTCTAGCCCTCGTCTCTCTTCCTTTTTATCTCTTCTTCGTCTAGTATGATGTCTGCCACTCCTCTGTGTCGAGGAATCCAATCCTTTACTCTCCTTTCATCCTTTATCCTGGAAAGCAAGGAATGCAAAGCTACTCGCGCTCCTCAAAGCTCGATGATCGAAATCGCTTCAGGATGCTGGTTTTCACGCCATGGATCTGTAAAGGTATCTTTATTTTATGCAAGAACATGCTTTCATTTCCATTATTTCTATTGTTTCTGTACATGATTCCTTAAGATGATTGAGTGGCTTTAGGAGTCTTTGTTTAATTAGATCTTAACTTTGTGTCAAATAAAAAAGTTAGCTTCTGCAGCATCCTTAGGCTGGTGATAGCTCCGCACTGGGAGTCTAGTTTCTTTCCTCGATTGTTGAGGGTGACCTATGAGTATGGATTTTTCACACACTACACGGCAAGCTATAGCCGATCTCTCTGAGGCGCACCGTTGCTGCTTTGGCCATACTTTGGGTATGCACAAAGGTCTTTTCTTTTCTCTACTCGGCCAAGTACAGGGGCAAGAGATGGATGGATGAGATGACCAACCTAGGCGCTCCCTAATACGGGAGAGGTCTCAAATAGGGGCAGTCTTGAACCTTAAAAGTGAGCTTTCATGCTATATCTGGCCAATAAGGGCTACCAAAATGAGAAAATAATTCAATGTAAAATTATGATTGGAACACATGGCAAGAGTGGCAGTACAGTTCCCCGCGGGACGTCATGAGCCCGATCGCATGCGTGCCTGATAAATATGGGTCTAAAAATCAAAGACACAAAGCCCCAGCGCAACAGGCTATCTCTTTGAGGGGTAGTGCCCTGGAAGGAATTCGAGCCTTGATATCTCCCATCCTGCGGGAAGCTTGTCTCCAATTTTTCTTCTGCTTCTCCCTCTTAGGCTGGGTTATATCCCGGGCATGGCCTTAGTAGGGGCACCGTTCTTTAGAAGCGGTTGGTTGTGGTAAGCCACCCTCACATGCACGCCCTGCTTAAGTGAAGCCTTTAATAAAATGGGTAGGAACGACGATCCCTGGCCAATAGTTTGAGCCCGTCTTTAGGTGCTGCGGATTGCTATGTCAAAATCTAAAAAAAATCAAATATTACCAAAAGTCTAAAAAAAATCAAATACTTCAAAAAAATTAAAAAAAAATTAAATATTGTCAAAAATCCAAAAAAATCAAATACTTCAAAAAATCTGGAAAAATGAAATACTATTGAAAATCTAAAAAAAAAAAGATCACAAAATTTCAAAAAAAAATGTGTCTTTTTTATGCATTTGCATTTGTTTTAAGGATAGATACGTAATCCATTTGTTAAGTGTGCAGGTTGCAAGTACTCAGGCATTCCTTGCTATATCTTTTTGCTCTGCCTCCTGTCCACATCTTTGATCTGTTCTTTCCTTCTTCGATCCACTCTTGATCTGTTCTGAAGCTCATCATGAGAGGGCTTTGCCTCACGATTATGAACCTGGCGGTTCTACTTCATTCTGATCTGAAGGGCGTACTTGTTCATGTCCTTTATCCCACCGTGTCCTTGTCTCATGTCCATGTCCCACCGTGTTGTCCCATGCTTGTTGTTTTGTTCCTCACCACATGTTCTTAGTTATTTTGCACATGTTGATAGTCGTCCTTCCATGTTCCCTGTGTTGTCCGAACCATGTGATGCGTCATGTTCTTATCCCAACCATGTGTTGTCCCGCCGATTGTTGTCTTGTCACACCATGTTCATGCATGCGTATTGTCTGTTGATGCCCTTGCATATGTGCTCGTTTGCCTTTGTTATGTTGCATTGTCTCCTATTTCATTTGTTCGTCAGGTTATGTTATGTTGTTTATCGTTCAGTTAATCGTTGTGTTATCTTTGCTACGCTTATAATTGCTTATCTCATTTGTCTTATTCATGAAAATCCATAAAAATCTGAAAAAAGAAAAGCCAAAGAAACTTGTCGTTTCACCTGCATAGGTAAGTCAGGTATGGCTTTCTACCCTTACATCCCTTATTGCATTATTATATGATACTGTAATATATTATCTCGAGAACCAGTTGGTTATTTGCGTGTTCCAAGATCTGATGTTCCCCTTTAACAAAAATGATGATGATCCAGGTTCACGCGTTTAATCTTCGGGTAGGCCGTTAGGTTGGGGTGTCATGGGGAGGATGGTTCTATCCTACACGCTGTGGTTGCGGATGGTATCTTGACTCTGATTTTCTCAGCTTACTAATATTATTCTCGAGTATTTTATATTTTAATCTTTCGTTGCATTTGTTTTAACGATTTCTTTTATTTTAGCCCAACATGCATCATACGCATCCTTTTGAGCATTCATGCCCCATGGTTTGCCTGCAGAATATCCCACCAGCGATGGTTAGCTGTGCGTTCAGTGTTTGGGTAAGTGGAACTAATTCCACTCTGAGTTGGAAGGTTCTCTTTGGTCAATTCGCTTGGTTTGGTTGATTAAGAAGTCCCCGTCTGGAGCTTTAGCCTGTTTCCTTTACTTTTACTGCCTACTTTTGGCCTCCTCATTGGACCGCGGGATTGTATCTCCCATGAGGCCGGTCTTATCGATTTGCTTCATTTCGTTTAGTTTAGTTCCTCCAGACTGGTGTCACTTTTGGTTTAATCATTCATTGCGTTTGGTTCAGAGTTTTCCGGAAGATTCCCATCGCTTGTTGGTAAAAACGGGTGTCATTTTACCTTAACGCCCACTTTCCGGTCCACTCCGCTGCATTTCCGCTTCATCTCCATGTTCCATGTCGCTTTCGCTTCACCTCCGCTCGCTCCCCTGCAAAGAGGACGTTAAGGAGGGGCATCTGTTGACACCCATTTTTTGTCGATAAGTTGAGTCATTTCTCTTACTCACATTTGTTGATGCCTCGAGTTGTCCATCACTCGTTGGGCTATTTTTTGCATTTTGGGCTAATTTTATGGCTGACTTCCCTCCCTGGCTAGGTTTGTTTCAACTTAGGGCTTAATGGGCCTTGGTTTTTGGTTAGTTGAACAATTTTATGAAAATCAAGTGTCCAGACATATGTACGGTTCATCCTTAGTCGTTCAATACTTGGGCGGTTAGCTATAGACCGTTCATACATTTTTGGTTGATTTCTGTTGATTTTCTGAATTTCCACCGACAAGGGATTATGCGGTTGAATCCTAGCCGTTCAACATGATGAACGGTCTGGAATGAACCGTTCTTCTCCCGGAGTCCTAAAGCCTAAATGTCTCTCAGATAATTATCCGTTTTATTCATTTATCACCGACATGAGTTAAACGGATAGCACTTGGGCGCTCATCATTGTGGACGGTTAATATCAATCCGTTTATCTATGAGAGTCCAACGGTGACCATTTCGGTTGGTTAATGGATAATTAGTGGATGATTATCCTCTTTTTGGAATTATCACCGCCAGAGTTGGACGGTTCGTGATGGAGCACCCAACTAGTTGTGCGGTCTATCGTGAGACCGTTTAACCCTGCGAACTCTGAAGAATTCAAGGATTTTCTCTCTCTATCTGTGGACTTGTCCCCGGGCTTTATCCGGAGATTTCTTCTCGAATATAGAGTCTTTTTCAATGCCGTTTCTTCTGGATGAGAGATAACTCAATTATCTTCAACTTTTGTGATAATGCCTCATCCTAAAAATGAATGTAAACCCTACTTTCAGGGCTGGCTTTCTAGGCTCTATAAATAGACCCTAAAGGCTACCTTTGAAAATGGGGGAGATTTTGGTCGACGGTGGAGCCCTGCTGAATTTTTGAGCGTCCTACGACTAGGGAGGGAGGCCTTCTACGTCCATATAGGCCTATGGTTCAGGGAGTAATCGTAGTCTTGAGACTTTTTACTTTTGGATAGTCTCGTTTTCTTCTCATTGCATGTTTGTCTCTACACACCCATTCTCCTTGTTTTCATTGCTTGCATTGTCATTCACACACCCTCCCACGTTTTTGATGCCCCCAGGGGTTTAAAACCCCTAGGTATCCCCCACTCCATTTAATTATTATCATTTATTTCCATTTGAGCACTTACTACACTTCTCAGTTCTAATTTGGGTTTTCTCTTTGTGTTTACACTCTGTTTCACAGGTCAGCATTCACTAACACGAGGCCCATCCTTTCTGGCCGGCCGGAAAGGGTGGAGGTTGGACCCTTTTGCAACTTCTGGCGTGATGGTCTTGTGCGGCTCTATCAGGACCGTTCGAGGGTATGTGCAGTGGATCTCTGACCGCCCTTCCTTGTCCTACGGTCGTTTCTAAACCGTCCATCAGCCAGTAGTTCTACATCACGCGTCCTCTGCAGCACTGAAGAGCGGTCTATCGTGCGGCCGTTCAACATCATAGGCGGTTCTTCACGGGCCGTTCATCCCTTACAGTGCTGATTCCAAGGCGAGTGTCTCCCTCTCTTTCCAAGGTATGGTGTGTTCATCACGTAGGGCACCTTGGTGGCGATCACGATTATTTACATTCTTATGTTCTCCTTCTACTGTTCCCATTTATTTTACACATCGATTTAGTAGAAGGAGAGAGAAGACATTCTTCTTTTACGCCAATGAGGGGTTAAAACAAAACATATCAACAATGATGAGGTCCCAGATTTCGTTGGAGTTGGTGGTGGCCGTATATCGGTGTCTTTCAGACTTCTAGAAAGCCCGGATAGACACGATGGGGTTTGGGGCCTTCTTACGGATTGAACCAATTAAGCTCGACCTCGCCCTCATCCAAGCATTGCGCGAGAGGTGGGACCTGGTGAGTCGGGCCTTCCTGATGCCCTGGGGGCATATGATGCCTAGCTTGGAAGATGTGGCCCACATTACTGGCCTCTGAGTGAACGGCGAGGCGGTAACCAGGGTTACCTACCCCGATTATCGAGAGGGCGCTCAGAGGCTACTAGGATTGGCATTAGAGGATCGGAGAAATAGGTCAGTTGCCAGGACATCCCTCATGGCGGCATTTGGGCTTACTGACGCTCGTCAGCATGGTGATGAATCCTTGGATGAATTCATGTAGAGGACAGAGAGGGAGTCTCGCGCCATGTATTGGGTGGATGCGAACAACTGGGAGAGGTCCAACAGAGACTTGAGAAGATTCCTCTTCCTCCTACTGGGGAGGCTGCTACTGGGTTCAAACGGAGATGACATCCATTGTCATTTCCTGGAGCTCCTAGAAGACCTCGAGAGAGTAGGGCAATATGCCTGGGGAGCTGCCCTGCTGGCACATTTGTTTGCCGGTCTGTCGCAAGGTACAGATCGAGAGGTGACTGAGAGTGGCTTTACACCGTTCCTCCAAGTAAAGTTTTTTTTGCATGTAACTAAACTACTTTATGGAATGCTAATGATATGCGATAATGTAGTTGTGGAGCTACCACTATATCCCAATGGGGAGGGCTCGACACTGGCATTTGGTGGCGGTGCCATTGGCTCGAGGGTGGCAGCCTATCTTGAGCACTGCCCCTCTATCCTACTAGCTGATGGCATTGAGGCAGGAGCTACAAGAGTTCCCTGCGATGATGGTAGGATTTTTTATTTTTATTTTTATTTTTTGACTGACTAAGAAGATGCATGCATGCTAATGTAGGTGGTTTGGAGACTTATTCAGGCATGGTCGATGTCGACCAGCCATGGGTTATAACAAGCTGTGCCCAGTTTGGACGAGACCTTTGGGTCCATTGCCTGAACGAGATCGAGCTGCTTCGGCTGCGATTGGCTATGATGACCTTATGTCACACCCCGACGCGGAATATTGGGACTGGCAGTAGAAACAATTAATGAAAATATGTTGATTTACAAACAAGCTATGCCAAAGCTAAAGATCAACACAACACCATGAACAGAAATAACTCCATAACTAAATAACATTTAAAAGATCCATGTTCCAATCACATAAACTCTCTTAAACAAACTTCCGACATAACATCATTACATTTGCTGACTTCGTAACTACAACTCTATCAAAACACACACTCTAAAACATAGCTAGACACAAACGACCATGACTGGCTCCACACAGCTTCTAACTGGTTCGCTCCATGGCCATCACTCTTGCCCATCTCCATCAGTTTGCGAATCTTCACCTGAGCTACCTGAAAAAGGGGGGAAAACAACTGGGTGAGCGAACGCTCAGTAGGTAATAACAGGCAAGTTTAAATGATTAACAAATTAATTACAATTTTTAAGTGCGAAAATAAAGAATGAAATGAAATGACGATATGACCAAGTAATAGAATAAAAAAAAGGTGATACTATGAAGTAACTGAAAATTGGCAAACAAGCAAGAATTAACCAAGCCAAGAAAAATTTAAGTAATAGATTATTGTCGTAGACATCACGCTAGTCATGCACTCGGTGCAATGCCTCACAATGTCCTTCAAACTCCTCGGGGCACAAGTACTTTTCGGGCGCTCCTCCCAGGACCAGACCGAGCCCTTATGATGCGTTGGCATTGATTTAATGGATCCAAGATCTCAAGTTATGTCTAGACATTAATCAAGTTAAATGGACAATAATGTCAAGGTATGACTTACCTCGGAAAACCCAAGGATAATTCAAAGAGGTACTTTGACCAGAAAGTTCAAATTCTCAAGAACCGACAGGTCCTTGTATTCAAACATGAATAACCACGGAAATCATTTTCTGGAAGATACACGGTCCAAACTGGGCCGCCCAAGATATGCACGGTCTCATATGGGCCGTACTAGAAAGAACCGGGCTGAGGATCAGCCTCAACGAAGTCAAGGATAAACGGACCATTCTAGGCCGCTCTTATAAGAATGGTCAGAAATGGGCCTCTCAACTAGTATGGACGGTCAAGAATGGGCCGCACATTGCCAGAAGAACTTGAGCCCAAGAACAACACAAACGGGCCTGATAGGGCCGCTCGGAGGATAAACGGTCCAATAGGATCCGCTCGTCAACATGGACGGGCCTAAACAATCCGTTCAAACTGGGCCTAACTAGAAGGCTAGAACTCCACCCAAAAATGGGCTCCGGGCTGCCATAAGTGGGGCAGAACTGAACCAGGGTCCAGCCCACTATCCACTGGTCAGCCTAGGCTTATTGGGTCGATCAAAACATGATTTGGTCGAAGATAGAACAAGGTTAATCGACTAATGTAAGTGGCACTTGGCCAGGGATGCACGGTTCTTAATGCTCCGCCCACTAGGATAAACGGTCCTTTTCGGGCCGTGCAAGCCCTAGTGGGTCCAAGTTTGAGCCGTGACTCACAACACTGCAATCTAAGCGGTTCGATCACAGGAACAGGTTCAGGTCTTGGTGGTACAACCTGCCCGACGTCCTAGTGGGAATCCCAGGGTCGCGGGGGCTTACGGAGGTCCCGTAATGAAGGTCCTAGTCCGAAGGAAGGAATATCCGATGGAGAGTTTCAACCATTACAAGGAAATGAGGCTATCAAATCATCAAAAACCAGTATAGCGGTCAGTCAATCCTACCAGAGTAGAATGACTGTCAAACAATCCTAGTAACATGGTTCATGTATTCATAATTGAAATTAAGTTAATTGAAATAATAAACCAAGGTCATGATGAAAATAAACCAAAAATTATAAAATTTAATCTTTCATATGTTCCATTTACATGTTGGTTGCTAGCCTACCATGAAGATTAAATAACTAGAGATAAAACATGCTTAATTCAAAATTAACACAATTCTGTGTTGAAGAACGGTTCGTCCAGAACCTTTCAAGAGCCTCTACGGTCGTCCATAGGCCGTTCACTCTCTGCAGGCAGGGGCCCAATAGGGGATGAGCGGTCTACAGATTGTCGCATGACTTGTTGAGCGGTTCTGTCCTAGCCGTTTGTCTCAAGAAAACTCAATAACACAAATAATACAGGCGGTTTCAGTCTGGCCATTCATAAAGGTGTGCGGTCTATCGAGTGGCCGCTCATATCAGAACAGATCGCTGCCCCTTCGCCCTGCCCGTCTCCGGCGGGGTTGGCTAGGGTTTGGAACAAAAGATAAATATGCACTATATAGAGCATGAAAATTGGGGCTTTTATGATTAATTGAATGAGCACAAAAAGTTATACAAGATAGCATGATCAATTGAAAGTTTAGTTCCTAAAATCCCTACTTAAATCAAGGTGGAACATAGCTAACCCTAGATATGACATGCTTCCATGAGAACTTAAAATTATCGCAGGATGCTACAAGAAAAATAAGGCTTTTTATACCGAAAGAAAGAGGACACGATTATGCTTCCATCCATATATTACACTTAAGGTTTGTCTGGTTATCACCTACCTTAATCGAAGGATGAAGGAAGAAGAGGGAAGCCGATCGCGCTAGGTACACACCGCTGGTAATCGCCACGATCCCCCCTCGATCGAGCTCCTCTCCGGCCGCCACAGCTTCCAAACGATTCTAGGGTGGCTTTGGCTCATTTTTATAGGTTCTATAGAGTCTGGGGAGTTCTAATCATGAAGATAGAGTCCACGAACCATGGACGAGCGCGAATCACGCAGGATAGGGTTAATCCGCCACTCTGCCGCCAAATACTCCTCCTAGGGTTAGGGTTTCAAAGATTAACTAGAGGGGTAACGACGAGTTGATCCTAGCCGTTCATTTGAATCTAGTTTCAGCTTAAATGATCGGGTATTGGGCTCTAATTTCATGTTTTAAGGTCCGATTAGGTTAAGTGTGGATTTGGGCCTTAACCGGCTAATTCAGCTTATTTTAGAATTTTATTTGGGTTGGACATAGAAGATAATTTTACTAAACGTTTTATTCTCTACAAGATTATAATTTTTCCATATTTTTATAAAATGGTAAAATTTTTACTTATCCTATTTCTTAAGGAATTTCTTATTAATTTTGTCAAATTTTTTTTATTCCTTAATAAATCGGGGTGCTACACCCTCCCCCACTTAAAGAATTTGGTCCTCCAAATTCACTACACTTACGAAAACGGGAAGCAAGATAACTCACCTAGAATAAGTCGGGATATTGCTCTCGCATGGTATCTTCTGATTCCCAAGTAGCCTCTTCAGTTCCACGCCGACTCCATTGCACTTTAACCATAGGTATGGAACGATTCTTGAGTTACTGCTGCTTATGATCCAGAATCTTAATTGGTCTTTCTTCGTAAGTCAAATCCTCCTTCAGCTTCAAATCTGCATGCTGAATGACATGAGTGGGGTCATACACATATTTCCGCAGCATAGACATATGGAAGACGTTGTGTACTCCCGATAACTAAGGCGGTAGTGCTAAACGGTAAGCAACCTCCCCTACTCTGTCTAGAATTTTTAATGGACCAACATATCTTGGACTCAGCTTGCCTTGAATGCTAAACCATCGAATCCCTCTCGTGGGGGAAACCTTAAGAAACACATGCTCACCGACCTAAAATTCCAAGGCTCTTCTTCTGTTGTCAGCATAGCTCTTATGTCTTGATTGTGCTACTTTCAACCGATCTCTGATAATACAGATATTCTTGGATGATTCAAAAATGAGATCTGGTCCCAGCCATTGCTTCTATCCTACCTCATCCCAACATAATGGGGATCGACAACTTCTTCCATACAAGGCTTCAAACGGAGCCATCTGAATGCTGGACTGATAACTGTTATTGTAGGCGAACTCAATCAAAGCCAAGTGATCACTCCAACAACCTCCAAAATCAATCATGCAGGCTCTAAGCATATCTTCCACTATCTGGTTGGTTCTTTCAGTCTGTCCGTCTGTCTGTGGATGAAAAGCAGTACTGAAATTCAGACGGGTTCCCAACGATTCTTGCAATCCTTTCCAAAAATGTAAAGTGAATCTGGGGTCTCTATCAGACACAATGCTGACTGGAACACCATGGAGTCTTACAACTTCTTTCATATACAGAGCCGCCAAGATGTCCACTGTCCATTTAGACTTAATGGACAAGAAATGAGCAGACTTTATCAATCTGTCAACAATAACCCATATTGCATCAAATCCACTACGAGTCCTAGGTAGACCCATAATAAAATTCATACCAATACTCTCCCACTTCCATTGAGGTATATCGAGTGGTTTCAATTTCCCTACAAGTCTAAAATGCTCAGCCTTGACTTGCTGACATACTAAACATCTACTCACAAATTCTGCAATTTCCTTTTTCATCTTCGGCCACCAAAAGGATCTTTTCAAGTCCTTATATATTTTAGTACCTCCCGGATGAATAGTGTATCTGGATCTATGAGCTTCTTCGAGAATCTTGTTCTTTAACTCAGCTACATCAGGCACACAGGTCCTTCCCTAAAACAATAATCTGCCATCGTCAGCTACCATGAAATCAGGTCTGTTACTCAAACCCTCCTTGATCTCTACCAACTCTGGGTCATTGTCTTGCAAGGACTTGATTTCCATTAATAATTCTAGTTTAAGTTGAATCTGAGCGATCGTAACCCGATCCTTGCCAACATTAAGATCCAAACTAGCTAACTGCTCCAACAGTCTCCATTCTTGCAACATGAGGTGCGACAACTTAGCTATTGGCTTGCGGCTCAAGGCATTCGCCACTACATTCCCTTTTCCGGGATGATATTCTATGGAGAAGTCAAAGTCTTTTAAATACTCAAGCCACCTTCTCTGCCTCATATTGAGTTCCTTCTGAGAAAACAAATACTTCAGACTCTTATGATCTGAGAACACCGTAAATGTCTCTCCATACAAGTAGTGCCTCTATATCTTCAAGGCAAACACCACAGCTGCAAGTTCCAAATCATGAACGTGATAGTTCTCTTCATGCTTCCTCAACTGCCTAGAAGAATAGGCTATCACTTTCCCGTGCTGCATGAGCACACAACCTAGACCAATGCCTGACGCATCAGGATATACCACAAAACCTCCTTCTCCAGATGGTAAAGCCAAAACAGGGGCAGTAGTTAAACACTCCTTCAAGGTCTTAAAGCTTCTTTTGTAATCCTCTGACCAATCAAATTTGTTCTCCTTGCGGGTTAATCTGGTTAAAGGTACCGCAATCTTAGAGAAATCCTTAATAAACCTTCATTAATAACCTGCTAGGCCTAGGAAACTTCTAACTTCTGTCACATTAGTAGGCCTATCCCAATTCTTCACTGTCTCTACCTTCGAGGGGTCAACAGAAATACCTTCTCTTGTAATAATATGCCCTAGAAAGGACACCTCTTGCAGCCAGTATTCACACTTACTAAACTTGGCGTATAGCTGATGGTCTCTCAATATTTGCAATGCCATCCTCAAATATTCAGCATGCTCCTCCTTACTCTTAGAATAAATCAAGATGTCATCAATAAACACAACGACCCACTGGTCAAGATACGGTCGGAACACATTGTTCATCAACTGTATGAAAGTTGCAAGTGCATTCGTTAGTCCAAAAGGAATTACTACAAATTCAAAATGCCCATACCTCCTACGAAAGGCCGTCTTATAAATATCCTCATCCTTGATCCACAACTAATGGTATCCTGATCGAAGATCAATCTTAGAAAAATACTGAGCTCTTGCTATCTGGTCAAATAATTCATCAATCCTCGGCAATGGATATTTGTTCTTGATAGTCAGCTGGTTCAATTGCCGATAATCTATGCACAACCTCATCGAACCATCCTTCTTTCGGACAAATAATACTGGGGCTCCCCACAGGGATGTACTTGGACGAATGAACCCCTTCTTAAGTAATTTCATTAACTGTTACTTCAATTCCCCCAACTCCGTAGGGGACATACGATAAGGAGCTTTAGAAACATGGGTCGCGCTAGGAACTAAATTAATAGGAAAGATAACCTCCCTCTCTGGCAGAAGTCCTGGCAATTCCACAGGAAAGATATCCAGAAAATCTCGAACGACAGGAATATCTTTAATCTCGATCTTCTTCTTAGAGGTCACATAAACAAAGGCTAGAAAAGCCTGACATCTTTTCCTCATCAACTTATCAGCTCGAAGGGCCGAAATAAGTGGCACAGACTTATGGTGCCTAACCCCTATAAAAGAAAGTCCATGGTGTCTAGAAAAAGACACAGAACTAGAACTGCAATGAACATTGGCCTTATACTTAGCCAGCCAATATACTCTTAAAATTACATCATAATCTTTCATATTCATGCAAACTAAATGAGCTGGCAAGTTCTGTTCATTAATCATAACCTTACTAGAAGGATAGAAATACTTAATTGTTGAACTGGAACCAATAAGAGTTGAAATCTCTAACGGAGAATTCATCAAGACCGGCTTCACAAATAAGGATTTTTGAAAATTTTTGAGAAATAAAAGAATGAGTGGCACCGGTATCAAAGAGAACGAATGATGGCTTATCATGTATAATAAGAGTACCTTCGACAAGTCCACCCACCTCGATGGTTCCGGCATCATCTTCTTGTAGGGATTGGAGCTTGCCCTGCTGCTTCTTGTTCCCTTGCGGCTTAGTCGGGGTAGCTTGATCTGACAAAAGGGGACACTCAGGAATACGGTGGTCCCTACTACCACAACGCAAACAGGCACCCAGCTTGCGCCAGCACTCTTCCATCTTGTGACCCGGACGATCGGAATACTTTCACATGCCCTTGAATGGCACAATCAGGCCAGGCTTCTTGTCATCATTCTTTGGTACCTTGCTCTTCCACGATCCAGACCCGCCATTGGGCCTCTTCTTGCCATTACCGGGTTTGATACTCCTTAAACCAGTAGGTTGTTCCTTCTTAACATTCTTCCCACGGATTCTCTCTATCATCTCCAAAGTTTCTTCCAAGACTTGAGCTTTCCTTACCATCTCCGCATAAGTTTGAATTTCCATCGGTGCCAATTGGTTGATATACTGCAACTTCAGCCCGTTGAGAAAACGCTTAGCCTTCATCTTTTCCGTAGATATCAAGTGAGTGGCATAACAAGATAACCGAGAGAACTGAGCTTCATACTCAGCTACCGATAGATTCCACTGCTTCAATGCAGCAAACTCAGCCGCTTTCTTTTCTTGCACTCTATCAGAAAAGTATTTGCTGTTAAAGAGTTCCTCGAACTCCTTCCAGGAAACTTGTCTATCTCCAAGGGTAGCCTTCACTACATCCCACCATGTTCGTGCATCACGTTCTAGCTGGAAAGTCGTTAAAAGGACACGCTCCTGGTCACTACACTGCATTACTTTAAAGTGTTAAGTACGGACTAAATAGATCTAGAGGGGGGGTGAATAGATCTAGCCCCTTTTTCAATTTATAAATCAACAATCGGTTAGACCTTAAGCAAGCTATGGGTTGCAACAATAAAACTGATAGCTATAGAGACAGCAAGCAATAATAAGAGCACACACCACACGAAAAATCACAAGACAGGATTTTTAGGTGGTTCAGTCTCTTCCCGAGACTTACGTCCACCCCTTGCTCAACTTGAGCAAGGCTTCACTAAATGAGAACTTCTGATCTCACACAAACACCGCTGTCACACAGCTTGTTCCTGCTGACACACAGCTTGACTCTGCTGCCTCACAGCTTGACTCCGCTGCCTCACAGCTTGACTCCGCTGCCTCACAGCTTGACTCTTGATGTAATGAAAAGATAAATAGAAAAAGGTGTAACAAGGCTGAACATAGACTTTTGAAGCAGAGTAATTAAAGAGTTCAGCTTGGGACTCAATCACATAGGTAACAAGGCAAGACTCCCTGTAGGACTTCCAGCAGGATGCCTTCAGCTGCCTTGCTGCTGGAACTTGCAACGCCTTGAGCCAGGTCTTCTTTCTGCAGCACCGAAGAACACTTCTGTCTTCTGCTGCTTCTTGATTGCTGGAGAGCCACTCTTCCTTTTCTCTTTCAGAGTATCTTCGTGGGTGTCCTTTTCTTCTGCTCTATGTTCCACACCCCGCTCTCTATCTCTTCTCCTTTTTGCACCAGTTCTTATTAAGCACGAAGCTGTTTCCCGCGCAAGTGCAAAACCTGTTGGATTACTCGCTAAAAACAGGGAGAAGATTAAATAGAATCTTAGAAAAGATTTGACCGGTTCTTAGCAAGATTCTCTCCTTGAATCCCGTGCGGAATCTTATCATCTGAACCGCCCAACAACCTGCAACAACAATCTGCAGGTTTTAAGGAACCAAAATAGAATTCGGTTAGAGTTCGGTTCTGGACGCTATAACACCCGTGGTCGACCATGAGCTTGTCACTGGTCGACAAAGAACAATGTCCAGACGACTGGTTCTTCAGGCTGATGCTCGTATCGCTCATTGTTGACAATAGCCCTGTCGCTGGTCGACAAGGGGCAATGTCCAGATGTATGGCAGTTCTGTCTGATGCTCTGTCTGTTCCGTGGTCGACAACGGGCAGGCCTTTGGTTGACCACCGAAGTCTGTACAGAGGAGAATTAACTGGTCGACCACCGAAGTCTGTACAAAGGAAAAGTAACTGGTTGACCACCGAAGTCTGTACAGAGGAAAGTCTGTACAGAGGAAAAGTCTGTACAGAGTTGGATTCGCTTGTATTGCTTCGTGGTCGACAACGGGCAGGGCTCTGGTCGACAACCAGAGCACGTACAGAGAAAACATAGCTTGAACTGTGTTTGGTTGGATTCGTTGGTCGACAATGACTACTACTCTGGTCGACAAGAAACCTTGACAACTTCCTCTGATCTGTTGACTTCATTAGTACTTCAGTATACCTGAAATTACTTGAACTATCAGATTTGCATTGAATTAGTTAACCACATCTTTTGTCATCATCAAATTATCATGAGTCCATTACTTTATATTGAAGGAGCAATTAAACATATCCTTTGTCATCATCAAAACTAAAGGGATGCACAACATGCTCCCCCTTTTTGATGATGACAACCATGAGTCATTGTGACAAACCATGCAATTATTTAAGCCAGACAATTCATTTGATATGTTATTCAAAGATATGTTATTCAAAGACATCCATAGAGAAGGTAAGATGACAATAACATAACCATAAGTAGACTTGGCATTATTTGGGTAAGATGACAATAACATAACCATAAGTAGACTTGGCATTATTTGGCACAAGGACAACAAAACTCTTTCTCCCCCTTTGTCAACAGCAAAAAGAGGGGAAATCAAAAAAATAATCACTCCGAACAGGATGTGAAAGGAGGTGGTGGAGCAGAATGAAATACGAAGACTCCTGGGTGTTTATCCTAGGGTAGAGAAACAGCTTGATGAAGAAAACGAAGGGTCAGGATTTAATCAGCCGAATTGAATTTTGGGGAAATTGATTGAAGTGTACGCCCTTTCCTTAATGAAGCATTTATTTAACCTATCCATTCTTAGCAGAGATCACCTTGTAAACAAGTAGAGTGGGCCTTGTGGTTCATTGAATTTGAAGGTATTGCACCAATAAACTTGCGCCCCATATCTAATTTTCCTCCATATGACTTCTCAAACTTATAATAGATTTCATGAGGCTGTTTGACTAACAGTGCGAGCTGAACAGTGTTTTTAGCTTTTCTTTGCATGCCATGCCTTCGGTCAACCATTTTCTTCTGTCGTTTGAGTAATTTTGAAATTTTCTTTTGGAATCATTTTGAAGGCTGTGGTCAGGTTTATCACATGCTTTTCTACACGAGGAGACACGCTTTTTACACGCCAGAAACCTCGGCTACTTAGCATGCCTAACCATTCCACTTTTAACTGGGACACACCTTTTATCCGTGAAGATATACGTTTATCAGACGCCAATATCTCCAGTTACTCAGTATGCCCAATCTCAATTATTTTTGATAGTAGCAGAGATAGATTGATTCTTCATGACACACATGCCTCTCACTTATTTTTTATCCATTTTTTTTTTTAAGATGGGAGGCAGTAGTTTCTCAGAATCCAATCCATTGCTCTACCATGGAGACAGAGTTATGGCGTATCCCACGTGCATTCATGCTATATTTTTTGGATTTAATTAACTGTTCAGAATTAGCACAGGTAGAGAAACCGACTCACTACTAAAAATCATAAGTCTTCAAAATCATGTGACAGAATCATAGTTATGGCTTGACTTTATTGAAGTAGTACAGTCCAAATCCTCATTACTACACTCAACCGCTACTCTTATTGATTACTTTGGTGATTTTAGTGGAAGATATGGTTAGGTTATTCAATGTTTTACCAAGGAATGAGTTTACACTTTTACTCCCCCTCAATTTGTGAATCCATGCTGAATCAAAAAAAATGTTGGCCAGGATGAGATAGACAGACACAGGGAATAGAAAGTATGAATGATGATGAATGAGTGAATATGAATCTGAGTCCAAACAGTTTAACCAGTCCAGAAGATTCCCTACCAGAACTAGTGTCAACCAGGAACCTGTCTAAAGTGGACATTTGCTTCCGTACAGATCCATTGTCGACCATGGGACTGTCTGTTGTCGACATCTGCGCAGCCACAGAACCCATCCAGTATCCTGTCCTGATGGCGTTGTCGACCACTGCCCGGTCGTTGGTCGACCACCAGAGCTAACCAGTAGCAGTTCCAGGAGCTTGCAGGCTTGCTTCAGTAATCAGTTGAACTCCCAACCTTACCAGTAGCAGATATTTAGCTGACATATCTATTTGCAGAAATGATAGAGAGTCATAAACAACGACTGATTTTCTTTCACCTGATTTCTTTCAAACAGATTTAGTTTTTCATGCATGGCACTTATCCATGATTCAACCTTTAAGGTTTTCACTACAGATTTGGGCTCTATTTGGGACACAAGGGCAAGTTGATCTAGTTCATTAATGGTCTTGAGCTGAGATCTAGTCTTCCTAGGATCATGACTACTACCAATAATGTTATCCAAGGGATGATCTCTAAGAAGTCTTGAGTTTTCAAGATTGTTACCTGAGTTGACCTCTCCTTCGGTTTGGTCATTAGAATTACCTTGATTTCTTTCTTGATTCAGTTCTTCTTCATTCTCCATCGGTTTTTCTTTGCCATCCTGAAATTCCCCATCTTCTTCTTCCTTGCTGACCTGTTCATTTTTGCCAAAATCATTAATTTCATCAAATGAAATATGAGGGGGTTCTTCAACCACTTGATCTCTGGTGTTAAATACCCTATAGGCTCTTGATCGATCAGAATAGCCCAAGAATATTCCTGAGTTGCTCTTAGGTTCAGATTTGTCCAAGACTTTCTTATCATTGTTATGAATGTAACACCTTGCACCAAAGATTCTAAAATTAGCTAGGGATGGTTTCTTACCTTTGAATATTTTACATGGAGTTTTTGCACTAAACGGTCTTACCACTTGTTGTGCATGACTGCCTGACATTCCTGCATCACAAATTACACAGAAACTTTTGGACCCCAATGGTACCCGGGTCCAAGATAGCTTGTGAAATCATGAAACTGCTGTAACAACATCTTGGGAACCCAAACTTTGTTAGAACAGTTTGTCTTTTCGATTCTTAACTTGTTCAGGTTGTGTTCCTTTTGATTTAATGTTCCTCTATGTTGAGTCCATTTTCTTAAATTCCAATTTCCATTCTGTTTCAGCTGAGAGAAGTTGTGGGTTCTGTTTGTATGTCTGGTCGACATCTGGTATGTCTGTGGTCGACCAGGGTTTCTCCCGAAGCCAGTACCTGTTCTGGCAGACCCTCTGGTCGACATAGGAGGAGTCTGTTGTCGACCAGCCTGTTTCCAGACACCTTGTTTTACAAGTCTGGGTTTATTAACATGATTTAATGCTCTGTTTGTCTGGTTACTTCTGTGAATTTGAACTTCTCGTCTGTTATGGCTGTTGTTTTTAAGCTGATGTAGATTGACCATTTTCCCTTTAGAATTCCTCTCTTCCCAGGTGACATTAGTCTGTTTAGAGGAACTTTCAGCTATGTCCTTTTGTTTGTTTTGATATAGGTTTATCAGGGGGCCTTTTCCTTTTGTGTCAGCTTTTTCATTTAACGTTTTTAGTTGAAATTCCTTTTTAGCTGTTGGGTTGTATCCTAACCCCTCTTTCTGAAAATTTACTTTTATTCCTAACACCGCGTTCAAGTTTTCTTCACCCTTAGTCATTTTTTCCAATGTTTCCTGTTTGTTTTTTAGTTCACTTTGGATTCTTTCTATTTCTTTCAGAAGTTGACTGTTTTCTTCCTTGAGTGAGTTGTTTCTTTCTTGAGTTAACTTAGTTTGCTGTTCATATTCTTGAGTCTTTAGTTTTAACTCATCAATTGTGTTTTTTAGTTTCTCATTTTCTTCCAATAGTTCTTTGACATTTTCTTCATCTGTCTTGTGTTGATTCAGCTTATTTTGCAAGGTGGTGATTTCCAATTCTAGTTTAGTTCTGTTAGCAATTAGGTTGCTGTCATCATTGAGCTGATTAACTTTCTTCTTCAACCTTTTATTTTCCTTTCTTGTTATTTCATATGTATCAAGTAAGTCTGAATAGGCTTCTTCCCAATCTGAACTAGAAAAATCTTGAAAAGGGGAGGTTACCTCAAGATCGTTGCTGTCTCCTTTGGCCATTAGACATGTGTTTCCTTCTTCTTCTTCGGAGGTTGTTTCCTCTTCGCTGCTTTCCTCCTCCTCGCTCCATGTGCTTATCATTGCCTTTGGTCTCTTGCCTTTCCACTTGAAGCTTGATTTCTTAGGAGCCTCTGGACATTTAGCCTTCATGTGTCCTGATTTTCTGCAGTTGTAGCAGGCAAGTTTGTTAGATGAGGCTTTAGTTTTGTCAGACTGAAACTGGGGTGACCTTCTTACCATGCCCTTCGGATTTTTAAATCCCTTACCTTCCTTCCGCAGAAACTTTCTGAACTTTATTGTTAGCGTGGCAAGCTCACCAGTTTCCTCACCTGTGCTAGATGAGTCATCAGTGTCAGATGATTCAGAGGTGCCTATTTTAGTTTTCAGAGCTAGCTGTTTCTTTTTCTTGCCCTCTTCTTCCTTTCCTTTTAGATTGACCTCATAGGCCATTAGGGAACCTACTAGTTCATCCACAGTCATAGTAGTGAGGTTCTTTGAGTCCTCAATGACTGTGGCCTTGGTATGCCACATAGGAGTGAGGGACCTTAAAATTTTTCTCACTAGCTCTTGCTCCTTGTAGGTTTTCCCTAGACTCTTTAAGCTATTTGTTAGTTGCACTAGTCTAGCATACATATCAGAAATATTTTCATCAGTTTTCATTCTAAACATTTCATATTCTGAGACTAACATATTTGCTTTTGTCTCCCTTACCTCTGACGTACCTTCATAGATGACCTTGAGTCGATCCCACATCTCCTTGGCTGTTGCACATTGTGAGACTCTTGAGAACTCCGTGGGATGAAGTGCGCATTGCATTACATTCATAGCTCCCCAGTTGATGGTTGATTTTCTGACCTGTTCTCTGGTCCAGGTATCCTCATCTTCGGGCAGATCATAGGGTCCGTGGCTCACTACTCTCCACATCTCATGATCTTGTGCTCTCAAGAACACCTGCATACGATTTTTCCAGTATGAGTAATCATTTCCATCGAAATATGGTGGTCTAGTTACTGAGTGTCCCTCAGCCATTAGACTTCTAGAGTTCAGTCCGGCAGGCCTCTCCTGGTTGTTAGACCACATTTTTGGAGAGTCTGACTCTGATACCACGTGTTAAGTACGGACTGAATAGATCTAGAGGGGGGGTGAATAGATCTAGCCCCTTTTTCAATTTATAAATCAACAATCGGTTAGACCTTAAGCAAGCTATGGGTTGCAACGATAAAACTGATAGCTATAGAGACAGCAAGCAATAATAAGAGCACACACCACACGAAAAATCACAAGACAGGATTTTTAGGTGGTTCAGTCTCTTCCCGAGACTTACGTCCACCCCTTGCTCAACTTGAGCAAGGCTTCACTAAATGAGAACTTCTGATCTCACACAAACACCGCTGTCACACAACTTGTTCCTGCTGACACACAGCTTGACTCTGCTGCCTCACAGCTTGACTCCGCTGCCTCACAGCTTGACTCCGCTGCCTCACAGCTTGACTCTTGATGTAATGAAAAGATAAATAGAAAAAGGTGTAACAAGGCTGAACATAGACTTTTGAAGCAGAGTAATTAAAGAGTTCAGCTTGGGACTCAATCACATAGGTAACAAGGCAAGACTCCCTGTAGGACTTCCAGCAGGATGCCTTCAGCTGCCTTGCTGCTGGAACTTGCAACGCCTTGAGCCAGGTCTTCTTTCTGCAGCACCGAAGAACACTTCTGTCTTCTGCTGCTTCTTGATTGCTGGAGAGCCACTCTTCCTTTTCTCTTTCAGAGTATCTTCGTGGGTGTCCTTTTCTTCTGCTCTATGTTCCACACCCCGCTCTCTATCTCTTCTCCTTTTTGCACCAGTTCTTATTAAGCACGAAGCTGTTTCCCGCGCAAGTGCAAAACCTGTTGGATTACTCGCTAAAAACAGGGAGAAGATTAAATAGAATCTTAGAAAAGATTTGACCGGTTCTTAGCAAGATTCTCTCCTTGAATCCCGTGCGGAATCTTATCATCTGAACCGCCCAACAACCTGCAACAACAATCTGCAGGTTTTAAGGAACCAAAACAGAATTCGGTTAGAGTTCGGTTCTGGACGCTATAACACCCGTGGTCGACCATGAGCTTGTCACTGGTCGACAAAGAACAATGTCCAGACGACTGGTTCTTCAGGCTGATGCTCGTATCGCTCATTGTTGACAATAGCCCTGTCGCTGGTCGACAAGGGGCAATGTCCAGATGTATGGCAGTTCTGTCTGATGCTCTGTCTGTTCCGTGGTCGACAACGGGCAGGCCTTTGGTTGACCACCGAAGTCTGTACAGAGGAGAATTAACTGGTCGACCACCGAAGTCTGTACAAAGGAAAAGTAACTGGTTGACCACCGAAGTCTGTACAGAGGAAAGTCTGTACAGAGGAAAAGTCTGTACAGAGTTGGATTCGCTTGTATTGCTTCGTGGTCGACAACGGGCAGGGCTCTGGTCGACAACCAGAGCACGTACAGAGAAAACATAGCTTGAACTGTGTTTGGTTGGATTCGTTGGTCGACAATGACTACTACTCTGGTCGACAAGAAACCTTGACAACTTCCTCTGATCTGTTGACTTCATTAGTACTTCAGTATACCTGAAATTACTTGAACTATCAGATTTGCATTGAATTAGTTAACCACATCTTTTGTCATCATCAAATTATCATGAGTCCATTACTTTATATTGAAGGAGCAATTAAACATATCCTTTGTCATCATCAAAACTAAAGGGATGCACAACATAAAGATCCTCTCCATCTCTTTTAGCCAGTGCTCGGCTTCATCAAGATCGATCGAGCCTCCAAAACAAGGGGGATTCATCCCACGAAAGTTTCGGTGAAGATCGCCAGCTCCGTGGTTCGCTGCTCCTCCTTGGGACACTTGCTGTAAGGCCCGAGTAAGTCCTTAAACCGTTCGTTGCATGTCTCGCCATTGCGCACGCTCTGCCACCATTCGAACGTCCTACACGTAGAATAAATTATTTTAAGATCATTTAGAAGGAATAGTTTTAGAATTAGACTATTAACTCAACCCAAGTCTCTACCCAAATCTCACTAGGTTGGGTTCTTAGACTTATAACAAGGTTATAGGTTCTACGACATCACTTGGGATCCAACAACTTAGAAACCCTAGGAATATTAGAAACCTAGGCTCTGATACCACCTAACAGTCACGCCCTGACGTGGAATATCGGGATTGGCAGTAGAAACAATTAATGAAAATATGTTGATTTACAGACATGCTATGCTAAAGCTAAAGATCAACACAACATCATGAACAGAAATAACTCCATAACTAAATAACATTTAAAAGATCCATGTTCCAATCACATAAACTCTCTTAAACAAACTTATGACATAACATCATTACATTTGCTGACTTCGTAACTACAACTCTATCAAAACACACACTCTAAAACATAGCTAGACACAAACGACCATGACTTGCTCCACACGGCTTCTAACTGGTTCGCTCCATGGCCATCACTCTTGCCCATCCCCATCAATTTTCGAATCTTCACCTGAGCTACCTGAAAAAGGGGGGAAAACAACTGGGTGAGCGAATGCTCAGTAGGTAATAACAGGCAAGTTTAAATGATTAACCAATTAATTACATTTTTTAAGTGCGAAAATAAAGAATGAAATGAAATGACGATATGACCAAGTAATAGAATAAAAAGAAGGCGATACTATGATGTAACTAAAAATTGGCCAACAAGCAAGAACTAACCAAGTCAAGAAAAATTCAAGTAATAGATTATTGTCGTAGACATCACGCTAGTCATGCACTCGGTGCAATGCCTCACCATGTCATTCAAACTCCCCGAGGCACAAGTACTTTTCGGGCGCTCCTCCCAGGACCAGACCGGGCCCTTATGATGCGTTGGCATTGATTTAATGGATCCAAGATCCCAAGTTATATCTAGACATTAATCAAGTTAAATGGCCAATAATGTCAAGGTATGACTTACCTCAGAAAACCCAAGGATAAGTCAAAGAGGTACTTTGACCAGAAAGTTCAAATTATCAAGAACCGACAAGTCCTTGTATTCAAACATGAATAACCACGAAAATCATTTTCTGGAAGATACACGGTCCAACCTGGGCCGCTCAAGATATGCACGGTCTCATATGGGCCGTACTAGAAAGAACCAGGCTGAGGATCAGCCTCAACGAAGTCAAGGATAAACGGACCATTCTAGGCTGCTCTTATAAGAACGGTCAGAAATGGGCCTATCAACTAGTATGGCCGGTCAAGAATGGGCCACACATTGCCAGAAGAACTTGAGCCCAAGAATAAGACAAACGAGCCTGATAGGGCCGCTCGGAGGATGAATGGTCCAATAGGATCCGCTCGTCAACATGGACGGGCCTAAAAAGTCCGTTAGAACTTGGCCTAACTAGAATGCTAGAACTCCACCCAAAAATGGGCTCCGGGCTGCCATAAGTGGGGCAGAACTGAACCAGGGTCCAGCCCACTATCCACTGGTCAGCCTAGGCTTATTGGGTCGATCAAAACATGATTTGGTCGAAGATAGAACAAGGTTAATCAACCAATGTAAGTGGCACTTGGCCAGGGATGCACGGTTCTTAATGGTCCACCCACTAGGATAAACAGTCCTTTTCTGGCCGTGCAAGCCTCAGTGGGTCCAAGTTTGAGCCGTGACTCACAACACTGCAATCTAAGCGGTTCGATCACGTGAATAGGTTCAGGTCTTGGTGGTACAACCTGCCCGACGTCCTAGTGGGAATCCCAGGGTCGCGGGGGCTTACGGAGGTCCCGTAATGAAGGTCCTAGTCCGAAGGAAGGAATATCCGACGGAGAGTTCCAACCATTACAAGGAAATGAGGCTATCAAATCATCGAAAACCAGTATAGCGATCAGTCAATCCTACCGGAGTAGAATGAATGTCAAACAATCCTAGTAACATGGTTCATGTATTCATAATTGAAATTAAGTTAATTGAAATAATAAACCAAGGTCATGATGAAAATAAACCAGAAATTATAAAATTTAATCTTTCATATGTTCCATTTACATGTTGGTTGCTAGCCTACCATGAAGATTAAATAACTAGAGATAAAATATTCTTAATTCAAAATTAACACAATTATGTGGGGAAGAACGGTTCGTCCAGAACCTTTCAAGAGCCTCTGCGGTCGTCCATAGGCCGTTCACGCTCTGCAGGCAGGGGCCCGACATGGGATGAGCGGTCTATAGATGGCCGCATGACTTGTTGAGCGGTTCTGTCCTAGCAGTTTGTCTCAAGAAAACTCAATAACGCAAATAATACAGGCGATTTCTGTCTAGCCGTTCATAAAGGTGTGCGGTCTATCGAGTGGCCGCTCATATCAGAACAGATCGCTGCCCCTTCGCCCTGCCCGTCTCCGACGGGGTTGGCTAGGGTTTGGAACAAAAGATAAATATGCACTATATGGAGCATGAAAATTGGGACTTTTATGATTAATAGAATGAGCACAAAAAGTTATACAAGATAGCATGATCAATTGAATGTTTAGTGCCTGAAATCCCTACTTAAATCGAGGTGGAACATAGCTAACCCTAGATATGACATGCTTCCACTAGAACTTAAAAGTATGGCAGGATGCTACAAGAAAATTAGGGCTTTTTATACCAGAAGAAAGAGGACACGATTATGCTTCCATCCATATATTACACTTAGGGTTTGGCTGGTTATCACCTACCTTAATCGAAGGATGAAGGAAGAAGAGGGAACCCGATCGCGCTAGGTACACACCGCCGGTAATCACCGCGATTCCCCCTCGATCAAGCTCCTCTCCGGCCACCACAGCTTCCAAAAGATTCTAGGGTGGCTTGGGCTCATTTTTATAGGTTCTATAGAGTCTGGGGAGTTCTAATCGCGGAGATAGAGCCCACGCACCGCGGACGAGCGCGAATCGCGCAGGATAGGGTTAATCCGCCACTCCACCGCCAAATACTCCTCCTAGGGTTAGGGTTTCGAAGATTAACCAGAGGGGAAGCAATGAGTTGATCCTAGCCATTCATTTGAATCTAGTTTCAGCTTAAATGATCGGGTATTGGGCTCTAATTTTGCGTTTTAAGGTCCGATTAGGTTAAGTGTAGATTTGGGTCTTAACCCGCTAATTCAGCTTGTTTAAGAATTTTATTTGGGATGGACGTAGAAGACAATTTTACTAAAAGTTTTATCCTCTACAAGATTGTTATTTTTCCAAGTTTTTATAAAATGGTCGACT
This sequence comes from Amorphophallus konjac, assembly GCA_022559845.1. Taxonomy (NCBI): domain Eukaryota; kingdom Viridiplantae; phylum Streptophyta; class Magnoliopsida; order Alismatales; family Araceae; genus Amorphophallus; species Amorphophallus konjac. The sequence continues at coordinate 265,013,390 of CM040121.1, forward strand.
TTTTACTTATCCTATTTCTTAAGGAATTTCTTATTAATTTTCTCAAAAAAAAATTTTATTCCTTAATAAATTGGGGTGCTACACCTTAGGGCTTGCCCAAGAATGGGTGGACGTGGTTGCACCATCCCGTATCAGGAGAAAGACACGTGGGAGGGCAGACTGTGTTCTCTGGCGGGTGCACTTCCCTGAACAATATGAAGACTGGCAGCGGGGTGGCACATTCCTGGAGTCGCATGTGCAAGACAGTGAGGAATACCTGTGCCTCTATAAGGCGACGTATGTGGAGAGACTCTAGCCCCGGGGGCTTGTGGGGGTAAATGCAAATTTTTTTATATGTGATGCTGACCGGCATGTTATGGATGCAGGACACCCGTGATGCCATGATAGCAAGCTTGCGCGATCGCTTGGTAGACACAGAACATGTGTTGACTGACACCCGTGCAGTCTTGAATTCCTTAGTGAGTGTATATGCAATGCATACTCCTAATTATGATCCTAGTCAATGATCTTAGATTTCTGGTGTTTGGCCCCTAATTGCCACCTCATGTGTGTTACAGTGCGCCCAGCTCGGTGGGGCATCAGTAGCACTGGGGGCAGGTGGTGCCTTGTCTAGTTTGTGGGTCCCTTCCTCAGAAGTTACTTTGCTCCACAAGCAACTAGCTCGTACCATGCAGCTTGCTGCGGAGACAGAGGGGATGCTTTCTGCACGGTGAGCATTTCACCACTCAAGTTCTGTCATTCATGCTATGTCGCATTCCTGAAAATGGTGAGTATGGCAGATAGGAGAGATGGAAGAAGTGCTTGCTCGTGCTGTACAAGGTGAGGCGAGGATAGCAGAGCTAGAGGAGAAACTACGGCGTCGTTCAAATGATGACCTCCCTCGGGACTGTTGGGTTAGATGGACGCAGTCTATCTCCACTAAGTGTGGATCTAGAGGGGGGTGAATAGATCAACTTGCCTAATTAAAAACTATTGTAAGTTCTAAAGTGAAATTTAGGCAAGCATCAACAAAGCTAAATGAAAAGTGCTAAGCAACAGGTCGATCCATGAAAGCCATTCACCATATCTTATATCGAAAGCTAGACATAAGTATGAGCGATAGAATCAATAAAGCTAAGCAAAGGATACCAGCACACACAGTTCACAAGCAATCACGCAAACACACTACACACACGATTTTTAGGTGGTTCGGTCAACGACCTACGTCCACGCCACACTCAACCGAGTATGGCTTCCTGCTGCGCAGCACAGCTTGCGTCTGCTGGGCTTTACAGCTTGGCCAAACAACCCGCTGATACACAGCTTCGCTGGGCACTACAACTTGCCGACCAGAGGATCTGATCCTCTACAACCGCTGGGGAAATACAGCTTAACCCGTCCAGTGGAGACCACCACTGCAAGACCGCTGACATACAGCTTGAAGAAACAGCATTCGAAAATGAAAGACAGAATCAAAACGAAAAATAAAAACCCAAAAGCAATGTAGCTCTTAAAGAGCAAAGCTCAGCTCTGGTTTTGAACCACGAGACTAAGATACAAAACCTCTCACTCTCACTCTCAATCAGCTCTCTCTCTAAACTCAATCTCTCTCGATCTTTTCCTCTCTCTTTTTCTTCTTCTTCTCTATTTCTTCTTCTTCTTCTCTGTATCTTCTTCTTCTTTCTTTTCTCTCTGTGGATCGAAGGCTCACTGCTGTATAGACTTTTTCTTCTTTTCTTTCGATCGGCTTTCTTCTGTGAAAGAAGGCTTGTTTATATAGCAGCAACAACAGCAGGCGTGTGCTCTCCACGTTTCCCGCCCAGCAATTTGGACAACATGGCAGCATGCAATGGAGTGTCAGTACACGTGTCCTCATCTGGATACCTTGTCCTTCTCGGATCATGAGCCAGGTACCTGGGATCACGTGCCCCCTCATTAGCTTCTTCAGTCCGATGTATAGAGTTCTCCGTTCACGTGCTCGATGTCAGCAATCTGACTTGCTATGTCGACGCTGTCACTCAATGGTGTTAACGCAGTGATGCATTCCAGTAGCCATTAGCCTCGTCTCTTTAGCTGCTGCGTCGACGCTGCTCAATTATGGCGTTGACGCAGTGAGGCATTCCAGTAGCCATTAGCCTCGTCTCTTTAGCTGCCGCGTCGACGCTGCTCAATTGCGGCGTTGACGCAGTGGGGTAGTCTGTGAAGATGAATGCTTCTTCAACTGCTGCGTCGACGCTACTTGCTTGTGGCATTGACGCAGTGGAAGATATCGTGAAGGCTTCGTCAACTGATGCGTGGACGCTTTAAGCTCCCAGCGTCGACCCTGTTCCCTTCAGCAACAAGAATAAAGACATAAGATTTAAGTATGTACATTACAGTGTATATACTTCGTTGTATAGACTTGTGAAGGCGAATGCAACATACAGACTTGCCCAATGTGTTGACTTCAACAAAGGAGGCAACGGCTATATAGACTTTAAATCCTTGAGGCATTGTATAGACATAATGCACTTAAAGGCTTCATGCGAAGGAAAGCATTGTATATACTTGATGAGTTGACGCTGCATGAAGCATGAGTTGACGCTGCATGAAGCATGGACAGTGTACAGACTTTGCCCACTTATGGACTTCATGTAATGCAAGCGAATGTGAAGACTTCAGTGTATATACTTTATGCAAGGAGGCCAATGTGTAGACTTGAAAAGCTGAGGCCAGTGTATAGACTTGCCACCGACCATTGTGTAGACTTGATCAGCAAAGACACAGTATAGACATCAACTCTGCACATCGTATGTATGGACTTCAAGTGTGAAGACCATTGTAGATACTTTGGTTTCGAAGACAATGTGCAGACTTCGAGTTTGAAGACCAATGTCCAGACTTTGAGTTTGAAGTCCAATGTCCAGACTTCAAGTAACACTGTGGATGTACAGACTTAATGGAGCGAAGCGATGTGTAGACTTGAAGCTCCTGATGGATGTATAGACTTCAAATATCACGACGCTGAGGAAGACAGACAATGTACGGACTTGCTGTAACAGTCTGATGTACAGACTTCATGAAGCTCTAGACATTGAATGCTGTACAGACTTAGCCCAATGCCTGAGACGCTAACAAAGACGGACGATGTTCAGACTTGCTGACAGACCAATGTACAGACTTTGAGGTTCAAGGCCAACGGCTGTACAGACTTAGAATATTAAGACTGATGTCCAGACTTCATGCGTTGACGCTGTACACACTTAGCGAGTTGACGCTGTACACACATCCAATGAAGTGCGTTGACGCTGTAACATGATGCGTTGACGCTGTACACCCTTAACCAATTCAATTGAGATGCAGTGTGTGGACTTCATCTTGAGCGAAAGGTAAGTGATGAATGTGTAGACTCAATCAACATGAGAGTTTCCAGTGTATAGACTCATGAGAGTAAAAAATGCAGACATCAGTGTATTAAATGCAAAGAACACATAGTCAATCTGATAGAGCAATTTCATCAAATCAAAAATAGTTGCCAATCAATCAAAACAATGGTGTTGCCAATGAAATAAAGCAAGTGTCAACATCATCAACATAGAGGGGTCACAACAATCTCCCCCTTTTTGATGATGGCAACCCCATATGAAGTAGAATAGCAACATCCTGTCATATAGATATATGTTTGATGAAAGACATGATGTGTTATGCAGATTGACATGCAGATGCTATGAAGGCATGCAACTCACTGCCTCAAACTCTCCCCAAACTCTCCCTTGGAATGAATTCAGAATTTGAATTCAAAATTCAGACAGATATATTCTCCCCCTAGACATCCCCTAGACAATATTCTCCCCCTTTGCCATCAATAAAGAGGAGGAAAAAATTAAATACAATGGAGGAATCAAGAGAGGAACTGACTGGCATTCTGAACAGGTAGTTCATGAATAAGCATTCTAAAGCATAGAGTCTTCAGTTATATGAAATTAGAAACTGCTGTCAGAAAGAGTTCTGGTTTAAAAATGATAAAATTTGGAGTTCATGCACTACAAGCAATAGATAAGTTCACTGTGCATGATAAAACATAAACCAGAATCATATTTGCATGAAAGATTCAGTTTCATAATATCTTACTTTCATAGTCTCATAAAAAATATTGAGAGAAATCAAGTCATGTATTGAAACTAAACAAATTGACACTCATGAACTTTTCTTTTGAAGGAGCAGCATTATCAATATTAGATCATTTTGAGCATTCAGGGACCACAAGTCTTTCTGCGTAAGGGTATACGTTAATAAGACGCCAATACCCCTAGATACTCAACAAGATGGACCATTCTGCCTGTGATCAAATTCAACAGAACTGAGTTACACCTTTTTTGTGTGAGGGTACACGTTTATCAGACGCCAGTTACCCTCAGGTACTCAGTGAAACCAGCCTACTGTTTTGAACATTTTAAACAGAGATAGCTGATACACTTCATGACATGAGTGTTGTCCACTTCTTTGATGGATCACTTAGTTTCTCAATGATTTATCAGTCATTGCTCTGCCAATGCTAATTTTCAATAGCTCTCGTAGCTGTCCTTTTTATGTTTCAGAATGACTTGTTCAAGAACAATACACATACTTAACCTCTCTAACATGATTTCAGATGAGTTTTCAGATTTCAGATATGATTAACTTTGTCTGATATGAAATAAGAAAGAGGTTGAGAGTTTTATCAATTTTCAACTTACTTATATACTGATTGCAATCTTTAAACTCCAACCATTATAGGATTTAAACCATTACATCAGTCTTTGAACAATTCAAATTCTTATAAATGAAGAAGTCCATTTTCTACTGCTTAGAAATTAGAACTGACCAACAGATTGCCATAAAGTCAGAGACAAGTATTCAGAGTTAAAGGTTGAATGACTTCAAGAAAGTTGAAACCACTCTGAATTTCTAGCAATACTCCCCCTGTCTATATGCATGCAACATGGCAAGAATTAATTGAGAGAGAGTTTATGCATAGGTCATGAATGAATGATATGCAAGGACATGCAAAGACTCGACAAGCTCTCCCTGAATATATGCAATATAGGACAGTTCTTCATCCACATTCACATCCACATGATTTATCCAAGCAATCAAAAACAAGTCGACATCAGAGATTTTATTCACAGTAATTAAACAATCATTCATCATGCTGAAATTTACATAAGCCAAGTTCTCTTATAAGAAACTTAAAATTTTCATTCCCAAGAGGCTTAGTAAAAATATCAGCAATTTGTTTTTCTGTTTCTATGAAATTCATTTCAATCTCCTTTTTATTTACAGCATCTCTAAGAAAATGATGTTTTATCTCTATATGCTTAGTCCTAGAATGGTGAACAGGATTTTTAGTAAGGCATATAGCACTAGTATTATCACATAAAAGTGGAATGCATCCCAGATTTATCTGATAATCAGCCAGTTGGTGCTTAATCCAAAGTACTTGGGCTGCACAATTACATGCTGCAACATACTCAGCTTCAACTGTGGATAATGCTACAGTGTGTTACTTCTTAGATGCCCAAAACACTAGACAGCCACCAAGGAATTGACAGTAGCCACTGGTGCTTTTTCTATCTACTCGACACCCAGCATAGTCTGCATCAGTGTAGGCTAGAAGCTCTAACTCACACTTAGCAGGATACCAGAGACATAGTTCTTGGGTGCCTAGTAAATACCTAAAAATCCTTTTCACAGCTTTAAAGTGATTTTCTTTAGGACTGGCCTGAAATCTAGAGCATAAACACACAGCAAATTGTATATCAGGCCTAGATGCTGTAAGATAGAGAAGAGATCCGATCATACCTCTGTATACCCTTTGGTCCACAGGTTTACCTTTTGAGTCTTCATCCAAACTGGTTGATGTACCCATTGGAGTAGCTATTTCCTTGAGGTTGTCCATTTTGTACTTCTTCAATAAGTTCTTTACATACTTGGACTGAGAGATGAAGATGCCATCTTCTGTTTGTGTAACCTGCAGTCCAAGAAATAGTTTGAGCTCACCCATTGAGCTCATTTCAAATTCATCAGTCATTATTTGAGAGAATTCCTCACACAATTTGGGGTTAGTTGACCCAAACACAATGTCATCAACATAAATCTGAATGATTAGAATATCTGGATGGCTTACCTTGGTAAACAATGATTGATCCACTATACCTCTTGTGAAGTTCTTTTCGGTGAGAAATTTGCTCAACCTGTCATACCAAGCTCTAGGAGCTTGCTTTAAACCATAGAAAGCTTTATTGAGCTTGTAAACATGATTAGGGAAAACTAAACATTCAAACCCAGGAGGCTGTCTCACATAGACATCCTCATTAATTTCCCCATTTAGAAAAGCAGATTTCACATCCATCTGCTGAAGGTTTATACCTAGGGAACATGCATAAGCCAATAAAATTCTTATTACTTCTAACCTAGCTACAGGGGCAAAAGACTCTTCAAAGTCTATTCCAAATTCCTGATTGTACCCCTGAGCTACAAGTCTGGCTTTATATTTAATAACATTCCCTGCTTCATCAGTTTTGTTTCTAAATACCCATTTAGTCCCTATGACTGTTTCATGATCAGGAGGTGGAACCAAATGCCACACCTTATTCCTGTCAAACTAATTGAGCTCCTCATGCATGGCATTAATCCAATGCACATCTTGGAGAGCACAGTCAATGGACTTGGGTTCTATGTTTGATACAAAAGCATAAGCATTCAGTTCATGTTGAATTCTTAAGTGGCCTTTAGTCCTAGGGGGGTCATGCAGATTTCCAATAACATTATCTACATGATGATCCTTGAGATATCTAATATTTGCAATTGGAGTATCATGAACTTGATTTACCTCCCCCTAAACTGTAGGCTCCTCTTCATTAAGTTCTTTATGTTCTTCTTCATCCTCGAATTTGTCTGCATGATCTCCTTCCTTCAGAATTTCACCATTGGTTTCATTCCTGCATTGACCAGCATTAGAATTTGCCAAAGATTCATCAAAAACTATGTGTGGAGATTCTTCAACAGTTTTAGAGTTCAGATTGTACACTCTGTATGCTCGGGTGTTTTTAGAATATCCAAGAAAAATTTCTGGTTCTCCTTTAGGTTCAAATTTATCAATGTCCTTTTTATCATTTATGTGAATGAAATATTTACAATCAAAAACCTTGAAGTTGATCTATTCACCCCCCTCTAGATCCACACTTAGTGGAGATAGACTGCGTCCATCTAACCCAACACTTGGTATCAGAGCCTAACTCTTCTGCAGGGACTCATCGCCCGAAGAGAATAGGCAGAGATGGATGCTCGAGGGATGACTGCCGAAGGTCACTCAACAACGAAGCCCCCATTCTTTGACGGATCAAACTACGCATACTGGAAGAACCGTATGCAAGTGTTCCTCAGGGCTAAAGATTATGAGATTTGGAAGATTGTCAGCAAGGGACCTTATGAGCTGTCCCCGAATGAAGATGTATGGACCAAGGAGGAGATCAGAAGGTCCACGCTAAATTGGAGTGCTATTAATGCTATCCAGTGTGCTCTGCATCCTACAGAATTCTCCCGTGTATCTGCTTGTAAATCAGCTAAGGAGATGTGGGATGCGCTGGAAGTAATTCATGAAGGTACATCTTAAGTAAGAGAGGAGAAGGCCAATCTTCTTGTATCTGAGTATGAAGCCTTCAAGATGAAGCAGAACGAGTCTATCAGCGAAATTTACGCTCGGCTGACTGTCATAACCAATGGCCTCAGAGGTTTTGGAAAACCTCAGGCAGAGTATGATGTAGTGAGGAAAATTCTGCGCTCCCTGACTCCCAATTGGCACACCAAAGCAACAGTGATGGAGGAGTCAAGGGACTTGCGTAATACTAAATCTGATGAGCTGATTGGCTCACTAATGGCATATGAGATAAACATGCCAAGGACAGATGAAGCCGAGAGGAAGAAGAAGCCGATAGCGCTGAAGGCTAGTTCCAGCAAATCAACAAAATCCAGCTCCAGTAGCTCTTCATCATCAGAGGAGAGCCTAAATAAAGAAGAAGATGTGACTCGATCTGAGATAGCCATGATGACTAGAGAGTTCAGGCGATTTCTCAGAAAGGGAGCAGGACGGTTCGGCCAGAAGAAATACGGTGGTGGCCGAAAGGATAAAAGGTATAAATCTAAACCTGCAAAGAAAGATGAAGCTAATGTCTGTTATCAATGCAGGAAACCAGGGCATCTGAAAATTGACTATCCAGACAATCAGAAACATAAGGATAGGTCAAAGAAGAAAACTAAGAAGGGAAGAGCTATGATCACCACATGGAGTGATGAAGATGAAGGCTCTTTCAGCAACAGCTCAGATAGTGAAGCCGAATCTGAACAGCCCATTTGCCTTATGGCAACAAGCTCCGAAGATAGAGAGGAGGACACAGATGAGGTAATCACTTGATTTGAAAACTTCACAATTGCTGATTGGGTAGATGCTTATCATGACATAGCTGATAGAGCTGATGATATTAGAAAAGAGAATAGGCATCTTAGAAGAAAAATCAATTCCATGCAAAATGATAAAACACTAACTGATAAAATTGCATGTTTGGAATCTGAGATTGATGAATTGAAACTCACATGCTCTGAAAAAGATGAAATAAAAAATGAGTTAAAAGCTTCTGAGGAAGAGAATCTAAGGCTTGAAAATGAAATTGATGAATGGAAGCTGAAGATTCAAAAATGTGAAAGTGAAGTCAAACTTATCTCTGAAAAATATGAAGCTGTCCTCAATGTCAACAATGAGCTGAAAAAGGCTATTGATGAACTTCAGAAAGACAATGAGGATAAAATGAAAACCATTGAGAAAATGACCCAAGGAACAGATAACTTAAATGCTTTGTTAGGGTCAAAGGTTAATTTCTAAAAAAAGGGCCTAGGATTTAATTCTAGTGCAACAAAAATATTCGGAATGAAAACAATTTCATTTGTTGCTCAAAAGGAAAAGGGACCTCTAATTAGCATGAACTCAATAAATTTAATGAACAAAACTGCTAATCTGAAAAAGACCAGTGCTGAGGAAAAGGGTAAACAAAAACTCAGTGAGCCTAGTAGAGCTAGCACATCTAAGCAGAATCCTAGGGCTCAGACTCAGGTTAGTGGTCAACCTACACAGTCCGGTAAACCCCAGGTCAAAGTGACCAAGTCTCCACCAACACCTCCACCTCTTAAGGAGACCCAATACAAACCTGTGTATAGGTCAACAGGGTCCAAAGTACAGGGGAGACAGGGTGCTGCTAGGAGTCAACCCAATTATTCTTATCAACCCAAAGCTCAGACCCACTACAATGCACAACCAACCTACTTCAAGAGGTCAAATTGGTCTAGAACTCAGGGTATGTTTACAGGTCTTGCATTCCAGGGTGCTCAAAACCAAAGACCTTATAGTGGAAATTGGGTCAATGGGTATGGTTACTGGACATCTAGAAATCAATATTCTCATAGCCAGCCCAGGAACTACTATGGCCAAAATGTTGTGGACATACCCTGGCCAAGGCACTGGCACAGAAATAACAATACTGTCAATAAACATGATGCTGCCAATAAGAAAAAGAACAATAAGAAGAAAAGGAACAACAACAGAAGAAAATCTGTAGGATCCACTGAACAAAACACATTTAAACAAATGTGGATTCCGAAACATTTGCTTTCTTGTTTTGCTTCTAGTTCATTTACATTGGAGCCCAATCAATCTTGGGTTCTAAACTTCTCTACCTAATGGTGTATGCAGGTATGCCTGGCAGCCAAGAACAACTTGTGGTACATGGATAGCGGCTGCTCCAGGCATATGACAGGAGATAAGGTCAAATTTTGCATACTAACTGAGAAAGTAGAAGGCCTTGTCACCTTTGGAAGCAACACAAAGGGTAGGATTATCGGATCAGGTAAGGTAGGTAAGTGTTCTACCTGCTGCATTGATGATGTTATGCTGGTTGAAGGGTTAGCCTATAATCTACTTAGCATCAGCCAGTTATGTGATAAAGGTTACAATGTTTTATTTAATTCTTAATGCTGCAAGGTTTTTGAACCTGATTCTGATATTGTCAAATTTTTTGGAAAAAGAATAAATAATACTTACATGATAAATTTAGATGAAATTCAACACACTAACCTTTGCCTAACTGCCAGTAAAGAAGACATAGCATTTTTATGGCATCGTAGGTTAGGTCATGCTAGCTACACTGTTTTGCACAAATTAAATAAGCATGGCATGGTTAGAGGACTTCTTGAAGTCTCATTCAAGAAAGAAAATAAAATCTGTGATGCATGCACTCAATCAAAGATAACTAGAAAGTCATTCAAGTCTAGAACTGAAAATCTGTCTTCCAAACCCTATGAGCTGATACATATGGACATTTTTGGGCCAACCAGATCTGTCAGCCTATTAGGGAGGAGGTATGGGTTTGTCATGGTAGATGACTTTTCTAGGTATACTTAGGTTTATTTCTTATCTAATAAGAGTGATGCTTTCTCAGAATTTCAGGAGTTCTATGTTAAAACAAATCAGAAAATTGAAAACATTTTGTCTGATCATGGAGGTGAGTTTGAAAACTCACAATTTGATGAATTCTGCAGGTCAAATGGAATCAACCATAGGTATTTCTCACCAAGGACACCAGAGCAGAATGGAGTAGAGAAGGAACAGAACCCTAGTGGAAATGGGTCGTACACTCCTTGTCGAAGGTGGTCTGCCAAGGAAATTTTGGGCTGAAGCAGTGAACACTGCCTGTTATGTAATTAATAGAGCCATGGTAAGACCTTCTACCCAGCAAACACCATATGAGATATTAAAAAGTAAGAAACCTTCTATTGCTCACTTCAAGGTTTTTAGTTGTAAATGTTTCATTCACATAAATGATAAAAAGGACCTTGATAAATTTGAACCTAAAGGAGAACCAGGAATTTTTCTTGACTATTCTGAAAACACCCGAGCATACAGAGTGTACAATCTGAACTCTAAAACTGTTGAAGAATCTCCACACATAGTTTTTGATGAATCTTTGGCAAATTCTAATGCTGGTCAATGCAGGAATGAAACCAATGGTGAAATTCTGAAGGAAGGAGATCCTGCAGGCAAATCCGAGGATGAAGAAGAACATAAAGAGCTTAATGAAGAGGAGCCTACAGTTCAGGGGGAGGTAAATCAAGTTCATGATACTCCAATTGCAAATATTAGATATCTCAAGGATCATTCTGTAGATAATGTTATTGGAAATCTGTATGACCCCCCTAGGACTAGAGGCCACTTAAGAATTCAACATGAACTGAATGCTTATGCTTTTGTATCAAACATAGAACCCAAGTCCATTGATTGTGCTCTCCAAGATGTGCATTGGATTAATGCCATGCATGAGGAGCTCAATCAGTTTGACAGGAATAAGGTGTGACATCTGGTTCCACCTCCTGATCATGAAACAGTCATAGGGACTAAATGGGTATTTAGAAACAAAACTGATGAAGCGGGGAATGTTATTAAAAATAAAGCCAGACTTGTAGCTCAGGGGTACAATCAGGAATTTGGAATAGACTTTGAAGAGTCTTTTGCCCCTGTAGCTAGGTTAGAAGCAATAAGAAATTTATTGGCTTATGCATGTTCCCTAGGAATAAACCTCCAGCAGATGGATGTGAAATCTACTTTTCTAAATGGGGAAATTAATGAGGATGTCTATGTGAGACAGCCTCCTGGGTTTGAATGTTTAGATTTCCCTAATCATGTTTACAAGCTCAATAAAGCTCTCTATGGTTTAAAGCAAGCTCCTAGAGCTTGGTATGACAGGTTGAGCAAATTTCTCACCGACAAGAACTTCACAAGAGGTATAGTGGATCAAACATTATTTACCAAGGTAAGCCATCCAGATATTCTAATCATTCAGATTTATGTGGATGACATTGTGTTTGGGTCAACTAACCCCAAATTGTGTGAGGAATTCTCTCAAATAATGACTGATGAAATTTGCAATGAGCTCAATGGGTGAGCTCAAACTATTTCTTGGACTGCAGGTTACACAAACAGAAGATGGCATCTTCATCTCTCAGTCCAAGTATGTAAAGAACTTATTGAAGAAGTACAAAATGGACAACCTCAAGGAAATAGCTACTCCAATGGGTACATCAACCAGTTTGGATGAAGACTCTAAAGGTAAACCTGTGGACCAAAGGGTATACAGAGGTATGATCGGATCTCTTCTCTATCTTACAGCATCTAGGCCTGATATACAATTTGCTGTGTGTTTATGCTCTAGATTTCAGGCCAGTCCTAATGAAAATCACTTTAAAGCTGTGAAAAGGATTTTTAGGTATTTACTAGGCACCCAAGAACTAGGTCTCTGGTATCCTGCTAAGTGTGAGTTTGAGCTTCTAGCCTACACTGATGCAGACTATGCTGGGTGTCGAGTCGATAGAAAAAGCACCAGTGGCTACTATCAATTCCTTGGTGGCTGTCTAGTGTCTTGGGCATCTAAGAAGCAACACACTATAGCATTATCCACAGCTGAAGCTGAGTATGTTGCAGCATGTAATTGTGCAGCCCAAGTACTTTGGATTAAGCACCAACTGGCTGATTATCAGATAAATCTGGGATGCATTCCACTTTTATGTGATAATACTAGTGCTATATGCCTTGCTAAAAATCCTGTTCACCATTCTAGGACTAAGCATATAGAGATAAAATATCATTTTCTTAGAGATGCTGTAAATAAAAAGGAGATTGAAATGAATTTCATAGAAACAGAAAAATAAATTGCTGATATTTTTACTAAGCCTCTTGGGAATGAAAAATTTAAGTTTCTTAGAAGAGAACTTGGCTTATGTAAATTTCAGCATGATGAATGATTGTTTAATTACTGTGAATAAAATCTCTGATGTGGACTTGTTTTTGATTGCTTGGATAAATCATGTGGATGTGAATGTGGATGAAGAACTGTTCTGTATTGCATATATTCAGGGGGAGCTTGTCGAGTCTTTGCATGTCCTTGCATATCATTCATTCATGACCTATGCATAAACTCTCTCTCAATTAATTCTTGCCATGTTGCATGCATATAGACAGGGAGAGTATTGCTAGAAATTCAGAGTGGTTTCAACTTTCTTGAAGTCATTCAACCTTTAACTCTGAATACTTGTCTCTGACTTTATGGCAATCTGTTGGTCAGTTCTGATTTCTAAGCAGTAGAAAATGGACTTCTTCATTTATAAGAATTTGAATTGTTCAAAGACTGATGTAATGGTTTAAATCCTATAATGGTTGGAGTTTAAAGATTGCAATCAGTATATAAGTAAGTTGAAAATTGATAAAACTCTCAACCTCTTTCTTATTTCATGTCAGACAAAGCTAATCATATCTGAAATCTGAAAACTCATCTGAAATCATGTTAGAGATGTTAAGTATGTGTATTGTTCTTGAACAAGTCATTCTGAAACATAAAAAGAACAGCTACGAGAGCTATTGAAAATTAGCATTGGCAGAGCAATGACTGATAAATCATTGAGAAACTGAGTGATCCATCAAAGAAGTGGACAACACTCATGTCATGAAGTGTATCAGCTATCTCTGTTTAAAATGTTCAAAACAGCAGGCTGGTTTCACTGAGTACCTGGGGGTAACTGGCGTCTGATAAACGTGTACCCTCACATAAAAAAAGGTGTAACTCAGTTCTGTTGAATTTGATCACAGGCAGAATGGTCCATCTTGTTGAGTATCTAGGGGTATTGGCATCTTATAAACGTATACCCTTACGCAAAAAGACTTGTGGTCCCTGAATGCTCAAAATGATCTAATATTGATAATGCTGCTCATTCAAAAGAAAAGTTCATGAGTGTCAATTTGTTTAGTTTCAATACATGACTTGATTTCTCTCAATATTTTTTTTGAGACTATGAAAGTAAGATATTATCAAACTGAATCTTTCATGCAAATATGATTCTGGTTTATGTTTTATCATGCACAGTGAACTTATCTATTGCTTGTAGTGCATGAACTCCAAATTTTATCATTTTTAAACCAGAACTCTTTCTGACAGCAGTTTCTAATTTCATATAACTGAAGACTCTATGCTTTAGAATGCTTATTCATGAACTACCTGTTCAGAATGCCAGTCAGTTCCTCTCTTGATTCCTCCATTGTATTTAATTTTTTCCTCCTCTTTGTTGATGGCAAAGGGGGAGAATATTGTCTAGGGGATGTCTAGGGGGAGAATATATCTGTCTGAATTCTGAATTCATTCCAAGGGAGAGTTTGGGGAGAGTTTGAGGCAGTGAGTGGCATGCCTTCATAGCATCTGCATGTCAATCTGCATAACACATCATGTCTTTCATCAAACATATATCTATATGACAGGATGCTGCTATTCTACTTCATATGGGGTTACCATCATCAAAAAAGGGGAGATTGTTGTGACCCCTCTATGTTGATGATGTTGACACTTACTTTATTTCATTGGCAACACCATTGTTTTGATTGATTGGCAACTGTTTTTGATTTGATGAAATTACTCTATCAGATTGACTATGTGTTCTTTGCATTTAATACACTGCTGTCTGCATTTCTTACTCTCATGAGTCTATACATGGAAACTCTCATGTCGATTGAGTCTACACAGTCATCACTTACCTTTCGCTCAAGATGAAGTCCACACACTGCATCTCAATTGAATTGGTTAAGGGTGTACAGCGTCAACGCATCATGTTACAGCGTCAACGAACTTCATTGGATGTGTGTACAGCGTCAACTCGCTAAGTGTGTACAACGTCAACGCATGAAGTCTGGACATCAGTCTTAATATTCTAAGTCTGTACAGCCGTTGGCCTTGAACCTCCAAGTCTACACAATGGTCGGTGGCAAGTCTGTACGCTGGCCTCAGCTTTTCAAGTCTACACATTGGCCCCCTTGCATAAAGTATATACACTGAAGTCTTCACATTCGCTTGCATTACATGAAGTCCATAAGTGGGCAAAGTCTGTACACTGTCCATGCTTCATGCAGCGTCAACTCATGCTTCATGCAGCGTCAACTCATCAAGTATATACAATGCTTTCCTTCGCATGAAGCTTTTAAGTGCATTATGTCTATACAATGCCTCTAGGATTTAAAGTCTATACAGCCGTTGCCTCCTTTGTTGAAGTCAACACATTGGGCAAGTCTGTACGTTGCATTCGCCTTCACAAGTCTATACAACGAAGTATATACACTGCAATGTGCATACTTAAATCTTATGTCTTTATTCTTGTTGCTGAAGGGAACAGGGTCGACGCTGGGAGCTTAAAGCATCCACGCATCAGTTAACGAAGCCTTCACGATATCTTCCACTGTGTCAACGCCACAAGCAAGCAGCGTCGACGCAGCAGTTGAAGAAGCATTCATCTTCACAGACTACCCCACTGCGTCAACGCCACAATTGAGCAGCGTCGACGCGGCAGCTAAAGAGACGAGGCTAATGGCTACTGGAATGCCTCACTGCGTCAACGCCACAATTGAGCAGCGTCTACGCGGTAGCTAAAGAGACGAGGCTAATGGCTACTGGAATGCATCACTGCGTTAACGCCATTGAGTGACAGCATCGACGTAGCAAGTCAGATTGCTGACATCGAGCACGTGAACGGAGAACTCTATACATCGGACTGAAGAAGCTAATGAGGGGGCATGTGATCCCAGGTACCTGGCTCATGATCCGAGAAGGACAAGGTATCCAGATGAGGACACGTGTACTGACACTCCATTGCATGCTGCCACGTGGTCCAAATTGCTGGGCCGAAAACGTAGAGAGCACACGCCTACTGCTGTTGCTGCTATATAAACAAGCCTTCTTCCACAGAAGAAAGCCGATCGAAAAAAAAGAAGAAAAAGTCTATACAACAGTGAGCCTTCGATCCACAGAGAGAAAAGAAAGAAGAAGAAGATACAGAGAAGAAGAAGAAGAAATAGAGAAGAAGAAGAAAAAGAGAGAGGAAAAGATCGAGAGAGATTGAGTTGAGAGAGAGAGCTGATTGAGAGTGAGAGTGAGAGGTTTTGTATCTCAGTCTCGTGGTTCAAAACCAGAGCTGAGCTTTGCTCTTTAAGAACTACATTGCTTTTGGGTTTTTATTTTTCGTTTTGATTCTGTCTTTCATTTCCGAATGCTGTTTCTTCAAGCTGTGTGTTAGCGGTCTTACAGTGGTGGTCTCCACTGGACGGGTTAAGCTGTATTTCCCCAGCAGTTGCAGAGGATCAGATCCTCTGGTCGGCAAGCTGTAGTGCCCAGCGAAGCTGTGTATCAGCGGGTTGTTTGGACAAGCTGTAAAGCCTAGCGGACGCAAGCTGTGCTGCGCAGCAGGAAGCCATACTCGGTTGAGTGTGGGGTGGACGTAGGTCATTGACCGAACCACCTAAAAATCGTGTGTGCAGTGTGTTTGCGTGATTGCTTGTGAACTGTGTGTGCTGGTATCCTTTGCTTAGCTTTATTGATTCTATCGCTCATACTTATGTCTAGCTTTCGATATAAGATATGGTGAATGGTTTTCATGGATCGACCTGTTGCTTAGCACTTTTCATTTAGCTTTACTGATGCTTGCCTAAATTCCGCTTTAGAACTTACAATAGTTTTTAATTAGGCAAGTTGATCTATTCACCCCCCTCTAGATCCACACTTAGTGGAGATAGACTGCGTCCATCTAACCCAACACTGTCTACACATTCATCACTTACCTTTCGCTCAAGATGAAGTCCACACACTGCATCTCAATTGAATTGGTTAAGGGTGTATAGTGTCAACGCATCATGTTACGGCGTCAACGCACTTCATTGGATGTGTGTACAGCGTCAACTCACTAAGTGTGTACAGCGTCAACGCATGAAGTCTGGACATCAGTCTTAATATTCTAAGTCTGTACAGCCGTTGGCCTTGAACCTCCAAGTCTACACAATGGTCGGTGGCAAGTCTGTACACTGGCCTCAGCTGATGACAACAATGAAGAATAGGGTCGAAGCTGGGAGTTCAATGCATCCACGCTTCAGCTGAAGAGGATTTCAGAGCTTCACCTGGCTGCGTCAACTCCATGCTACAGCAGGGTCGACGCAGTAGTTAACAAGGCAGAGTCCATAGCTCACTGGAATACTGCAGTGCATCAACGCCATTGCAATACAGCGTCGACGCAGCACGCCCATCTGCTGAAGACTTGATCACTGGATCATCGATGCGTCAACGCAGCAGGCTGATGGAGTCGACGCAGCAGTTAAAAGGGTTGAAGATCTCTGAAGGCTGCATCAACCCTTTGGAGCAAGTGTGTTGATGCCACCTCAACACCAGTTGCTGAGCGTACTGATGATTGGGCACGTGACCTGAAGCTGGCACCTGACACGTGATCCGAGGTGGGTACTGAGCACGTGATCCGAGGAGGAATCTTTTGGACGGAAGGCGTGGGAAGCACACGCCCTATCTCCCTACTGCTACTGGTATATAATGGAGCCTTCGTCTTCAGATGGAGGCTGATCGAAGAAGAAGCTTGGAGAGCAGAAAGAGCAATAGTAGAGCAGAAAGCTCTTCGATCCAGAAAAAGAAAAGAGGAAGAAAAAGAGAAGAAAGGGAGAAGAAGGAGAAGAGAAGAGCAGAGAGTGAGAGATTAGCGAAAGAAGAAGAGAAGTGCAGAGAGAAAGAAAAAGAAAGAAAGAGATCGTGAGAAGAAGAGACTGAGAGAGGTTGTTTGAAGATCTGTCTTCACTGGACCGTGGATCAAATCTAGGCCAGTCAGCTCTTTAAGAGCCACATTGTGCTTTACGTTTACAGCTTTCCGTCTGCTGTCATCTTGTCTTTCGTTTTCCCTTTTACACTTTCTTTCAAGCTGTTAGTCAGCTGTTTACAGAGGAGGACTCCTCTGGACAGCAAGCTGTGTTGCTCAGCGGGTAGTGGAGGTTTCCACTGGACGGGTAAGCTGTAATCCCCAGCGGTTGCAGTGGTGGATTCCACTGTACTACAAGCTGTGAGGCCCAGCGGTTGTAGGCTAAGCTGTATTGCCCAGCGGACGCAAGCTGTGTTGCGCAGCAGTAATCCACACTCGGGGTTGAGTGTGGGGTGGATGTAGGTCTGCTGGACCGAACCACCTAAAACCCATTGTGTAGTGGTTTGAATTCTTGTGTGGTTGGCGCTAGATGAATGCTTAGGGGCGCTTTGGTTTGATGTTCTATAAGCGTTCATCTATTTGCTGTGCACACTATATGTTTGACTGTGGGTTGATCTCTTTTATCTGACTTCGCTAGATGAATGTAAAGGGTGCCTCAATTGGGTTTTTTGTCTGAATGCTTTAAGGCTCAAGCTCCGTTGAATTGATTCAGTCTACTGTTTAGACTTGCTCCCTTGTGATTTGTTGCTCCACGTGGGGTATGGGACCCACATGGTGCATCGGCGCTTGACAGCCCAACCCGCCGCATGGATTATGGGGTCCATGTGCGAAGCCCCTCATGTCCTCCCACAGCACGATAGTGTGGGGTTCTGCGCTGCCATAAGGAAATAAGGTTTTGCCTTCGCTACCAGCTCGAGCTTCTAGTGCAACGGTATGGGCTTGATCCTATAAACTGGTATCAGAGCAAGGTCGCGGGTTCAAATCCCCCGGGTGTCGCTGGGGGGGAGATTGTTGGATTTTCCAGCGTATAGACTCATGAGAGTAAGAAATGCAGACAGCAGTGTATTAAATGCAAAGAACACATAGTCAATCTGATAGAGCAATTTCATCAAATCAAAAACAGTTGCCAATCAATCAAAATAATGGTGTTGCCAATGAAATAAAGCAAGTGTCAACATCATCAACATAGAGGGGTCACAACAGGGACGTCATGGAGTTGAGGATCTCCCTCCAGCTAGAGAGGAAGGACGGAGAAAGAGAGCTAGTAGAGAGAGAGAGAGGGATAAAGAAAGAGAGAGCCGAGAGGTCGACAGAGAGAGAGGAAAAGATAACCTTGGAGGCCCAATTATTAGATCTCTAAACCAACCTCGGCCTTTCCAAATAGTGGCTGAGAGACAGTGAGGAGCGCTACCAAAGAGCACATGAGTGCGGTTTTCACGTCGGCAATTTCTCTGCTGCCCCCTCGGAGCGACCACCAAATGTGGAGGTCGAGAAGGAAATGCAGGCAATAAGAGTACCGCCTCACATGGTTTGACAATACTTCCCAAGGATCCTGGATTGGAGGATGGTGGGGAGAACAATGTTGAGAGGGGTGGTGAGGCATGATGTATCCACCCTTCAATTATAGAAAATTTTGGAAGAATGAAAATAATGTTGAACCTCTTGCTCTCTACTTCTTTCCTGCTTTGAACCCTACATACATTGCTTAAAGAAACAAATTAGTTTCTCTGTTCTGACTTGTCCCCCCTTTTCTTTCTTTTTTGTTTTTTTTGAAAGACATCCCCCCCCCCTTTTTTGAAAAATATCCTTCTTTTCCTTCTTTTTTTTATTTCTTTTAGGAAATATTCTTATTTTTTTGAAGATATATATTTTTATTATTATTGTTTTTTTTGATATTCTCATGCTAACCGCAGCACGGAAACTAATCAAACCACTGGCCAGGGGTCTCGGTTCTTTCCCTCATTGCTAAAGAAAGCCCAGAGCACGGTGTGCATTAAGTGTGGTGCCCTATAACCGACTGCCCTCGTTAGACGGTGCCCTTATCAAGGCCATACCCAAGAAACGACTCGGTCTTGGGGGAGGAATAGAAGAAATTTTGGGATGAGCCTAGTATGCGGTTAGAAACACTAGTTTCCGACTTCCTCCCCAGGCACAATCCATCAAAGATTCAGTCTATTGTGCCGAGACTTTTTGTCAATCTCTATCAGACCCCCTTTTTTCTTTAGCCAGGCATGTATATGACCGGGCTCATAACGTCCCATGGGGAACTGTGCTGCCACTCTTGTCATGCCTTTCTTTTTTTTATTTTTTTCTTTTTTGATTGATTTTTTTGTGTGTGTTCCAGGTCTTGTTTGACTGCCCCTATTTGAGACTTCATCTCGTTAGGGAGTGCCTAGGTTAGTTGTCTTGCCCAAAATAAAAAAGTGTCCCCATTCTTTGGCCGAGTTGAGAAGAGCAAAGGCCTCGCGCCCTTGGGCATGGCCCATGTAACGATGGTGTTTTTGCAAGGTACATAGCTGTTGCGCGAGTTTTTATGCCGATTAACTGGGGTGAAGGAAGGGATACAGCGGAGAAGGAAAATACGGGAGTTTGATGTATCTCGGGTATCCTCCTTACGGTTGCATGCCTCTCACGGTGGTATCGGGCACTCTCTGTTGTGTATGTGATTTTGATGCTTACAAAATATTGTTATTGTGATATCATCATGTGAATGTATTTGTGACTCTATAAGGCTCATATGTGCTTTGATGTTAGCACATTGCATATACATTGCATATACACTTGGTGAGATTGCTTTGCACTCAATGAGAAAGCTTTTGTGAATTGCCTTGCACTCAATGAGAAAGCTTTTGTGAAAAACATGGTTGGATAAATGTCATATTGAGCCTCATGTTATGCATGTGTACTTCGGTAATGCTAAATGAATGATTGAGATGCAAATATCATTGTTTGCCCCCAAGGTAATGATGTGTGGATTGATAAGATTTGATGATGATCAAATGCAATGTGACTCAATAATGTTTTGCGTGACTTTGCTCCTTACTCTTTAAATTTCAAATTTATTCTATCATGCAATGGTGAATGGTATCTGGAACTTCATGACTCTGTGTATGGGCGTTTCAACCCATAAACAAGATATTGAGGATCAATGGTGATTTCAGAAAAAAATGATGAGGTAATTACTGACATGTTTTTGTTATGTGATATATCTCATCTATTTCTTCTTGAATGAGCAATGGAAACAATCTTAGATAAGATCCCACTTGATAATAATTTCACAAGTCATCTTGAATCTATTAAAGGAAGTGAATTGTAATGGGTTGATTTGTAAGCTCTATGTTGAAGCAAACTGACTTGTATCTGGTGCTTTGCAGGTTGGAAGAACCCCTCACAACCCCATTTAATAATGTCATAATCTATGGTGGAGTTGGAGCTTTAATTTTTAGCAAAATGGGCCATTGGGCATTTTGTAGGAGCAAGTGTCGACACATGGTGTCACACCTGCATCCATAACACCCTGCAGGATCCTTTCTAGGAACAAGTCCAGGAGGTGTCGACACCAGGTGTCGACACCTACCTGAAACTTGTTCTGGCAGCAAGCCAGAACACCAGGTGTCGACACCTAGTGTCCAGGCACTCAATTTGGTTTGTTTTGTATTCTGCAATGCACAAGGTGTCGACACTAGGTGTCGACACCTATGCAGAGCCGTGAAAGATGACTTTCGTGCCCACGCACCGAAAGTCCATCAAACCCAATCAAACAGCCCTCAAATCACTCCCTAATTTGTGGATCTTGTCCCAGGGCTGTCCCTTGACCGTCCTAGAAGCTTATATACATTTTATTGGGTTGTAAACCCTAGGAAACCAAGCTAGATCTGAAATTTCATTTTGTTCTTAACCCTTGAATGTGCAGGGTAGCAGTAGTTGCTCCAAGGGCTTCTTCCACGTTATTTTGAGCTTGTATGTGAAGGGAAGAAGGAGGTTTCAAGTCACCAAATGACCATCTACTGGAAGCTACGCGGAAAATCAAGATACACGCATCGTCCATGCAAGAATCGATCATCTTTCTTCAAGAACGATTTCTCATCCTGTAGAAGCATTTCATTGAAAATCTGAGAGAGTTATCTTGATCTTTCACTTCTGTGTCTTTTGTTTGAGATTGTAGAAGGTTTTGAATGATTACCTAAGAGGTGCAATATATATATACATGTTCTTTTGTCCATCTATTTACTGCCCTCTTATTAGTGATGCGTTTTTCATCCTAAGCAACAAGATGAGCTAATGCTTTCCATTCTCTTGCAGAAGAAGAAGGAGGAGTGCGGCCACAAGGTTGAGAGGAGAGGGGTTTATGAGGCTAATCATTTTTCTAATGTATGAAGGTTTTATTGGAGCTAGGATTTGAAGGAAAAGAGGATCGGCTCAAGGAGAGGAAGAAGATGATGTCTAAATTATGATCATCCGTCAACGAGCCAAGGAGAATCAGATTTTGTTGAAGAAGGGGGAGCCTTTTACTTGATGCATCTTTCTAGTTTTCATCTATAGAATTTGTTTCGGGGGTCATAGCATATATTTGTCTTTGATTCATATCCATTTGAGAGAATACTTTGTGTGGGTGTTCGGAGAAAGGGGTCACCGAGTGTGTGTGTTGTCATATGTGTGTCGATTTGTGCGGAGTATATCCGCGTGTGTGGTTGGGAGTTTTCTCCCGTGTGGTTGTGTAGGCATTGTCCTACGTGTGTGTGGACGGAGTTGTGTCTCCACGTGAGGTATTTAGTGCGGGGTGTGTTCCCCAGCGGTGTGTGTGTGTGTGTGTGTGCGTGCTGCTGTGGCAGCAATTTGAGGCAAGGCCTCGTGTGTGGTTTGCTGCGGAAGTAGCGTATGTGGTGTTGGGGTTCGTCCCCGTGTTGCTACTTTTTGTAGCGTGTAGTGAAGCCTCACCGATTTGGTGAGGGGTGGACGTAGGGAGCCCGTCGTGGTCCCGAACCACCTTAAAAATCCCCGTGTCTTGTGGTTTGTTCCTTGTGATTGTGTGTTTCAGGATCCTTTCTGTTATGCAATCGTGTGAGCTCGGTGAGATTGAGTGAATTAAGTTTAAACCTGTTTAGATTAAATTCCTCAATATGATCAATCTTGTAAATTCCGCTGTGTGCTAGTTTATGTTTTTAATTGGACATAGTTTTTAGTAGACGGATCTATTCACCCCCCTCTAGATCCGTATTCTTGCACTACGGGACCCAACAATTGGTATCAGAGCGAGGCTCTGTTGTCCCTAGATCTTGCGATCTACAGAGTGATCCTAGTACATTATATAATCATGAATTTTTCTGCTAAACATATCTCAATGAATTGTTTGCCAATCTTTACTGGTTCAGACTTTAATTCATGGCTAGGTAAATTATGTGTGGTGATCAATTCTATTAATCCTTATCTCTGGAAATTGATTTGTCATGGTCCACACATATTACCTCTAGATGAGACCAAGTGGTCCAATCAGGATAAGATGATGCACCATGATAATGTTACTGATTTTAGTTTATTGAAAGCTTCCGTGAGTACTAACAAGTATCCATTTGTATCTTCTTGTAGGACGGCGAAAGAGCTTATGGACCGGTTGATCAAAGCTCAAGAGAAGGAAAGGTTAAAATGTCTCATGGCGGATGTTGTTGATCAACAAAGCGATGAAAATGTAGAAGACGTAAATTCTGATTCTGAAGAATCTACTCTTGATGATCTTGTTGATGCTTATGATGAGTTGAAAAAATAATATAAGAAAATAAAGTCAGAAAATAGAAAATTGAAAAAGAAATCAGAAAACATGCACCATGAAAATGGATCTTGTGATAAATGTTCTGAGCTTGATAACTTGAATGAACGTTTAGAGCATGATGTTGAATGTCACAAAGAAACCATTGCTTGTTTGAGAAATGAAAATGTTGCCCTCAAGAACAAAATCAATCAATTAGAGAAAACTGAAAAAGATCTAAGAAACAAAATGGAATCAAACTCTATTGATCATGATATTTGCAATGAATTGATTATGAATGATAAATTTACAAATAAAAATGAAGAACTTAAAAAAGAGAATAGTGCGATGCTAATTCAGATCTCCCTACTTGAAAGTAGATTAAAAAAATTGGAAAATCTTGAAAAAGGGAAATTTGTGATCGTTGATGAATCTGATAAAATGCTTGTGCTTGAACAAGAAATAGCTAACTATGAATTGCACATTGCATCCCTTGAATCTGAAATTGTTGACTTGAATGCATCTTTGTCTAAATTTGTAAATGGGAAAGAAATTTTGAACAAGATATTAGAGACTAAGGTGAATTTCCAAAGAGAAGGGCTGGGCTATAATCCTGTGAACAAAATGAATTTTGAAAATAAAGTCTATACATCATTTGTCCATAGTTAAAACATAGCCAGCACATCAAATGGGTCTCCAAATCAATCTGCTCCTCAAACAACAAAGTAATCAAATGAAAATCTGAAAAAGAAACAAAACCTACATCAAAAGGCTAAAAATGTTGTTAGTGTCACGATGAATGCCAAGAAAAATCATGTTGCACGCACACATGCATCCACAAAGAAAATATCATGTTTTTATTGTGGTTAACTTGGTCATATGATGCATGATTGCCCTTTGATGAAATTTGAAGATCTAGAAGCATGTAACAAAATGAATGGCTTCACAAAGCCAAGAAAGTTTTTGAACAAAAAAAGAACTTTTGACAACTCTTATGTTCATGCAAGAAGACCATTTGAAAGATTTGCTCCATTGAACTGTTTTCATTGTGGAAGGTTCGGTCATAGGATGAATAATTACTTTAGTTTGAAAAATGATAACATCTCTACAAACCCACAGAAATTCCATGCTCATTCTTACAAGAAAAATCTGAAGTCTTTTGGTTGTTGTCATTATTGTGGTGAGTTTGGGCATACCATGCATGATTGTTCCTTAATGCATTTTGATGATATGCATGCCCAAAGACTGTGAAAGGCACCCACTAGAGGTGCAACTAACCATCCGGGACCCAAGAAGGTTTGGGTACCCAAAACTATTAAATGAGAACTCTTGTTGAAGGATTACCTTGAGGCCAAGAGGAAGGCTTAAAGTCGTCTTGGCCAGCTCTAGTGTGATACCTTGGTAAACATGGGCTTGTCCTTGAGTTGATACTGATTTGTAAGTTTGTTGTTCATGCTTTGAGCACATTGATTGTGTGAATTCTCAATTCATACTGCTAGAATTTAAGTCTCTAATATGCTGTTTTGAAGAGGCAGTCTTGTGTGTTTTATGTGCATCAACCTTGTCTACACATGTGGTTTGACTTGGTCTTTCATGTGTATCAACCTCTGCTACACATGGACAGACCTTGGTTCTTCATGTGTTTAGACTTGTGCTTTATATGCATAGACTTGACTCTTTACATTATTGGACTAAACTTGAAATTTCTGAACTGAACTTTGAACTCATGTCAGCTTGAGTGAATCACTTGTATTGATAGTTGCAACTCATCATACATACTTGCAGCTCATAGGAGATTGTCTTGTAGAAGAAAAGCACTGAAATTGGCTTTCTCATTTGTATTGAATTGAGATTGATATGAAATTGAGTTTCTGATATTGCAGGTTGAGAGAGAGAGAGAGTCTTATGTGATGAAAAGCCTTGAAGTTAGTTTCTTTATATGTATTGGCTTAATATTGACATGAATTGAGCTCTTTACAGTGCATGTTTGATAATGACAATCAACCCTTGAAATCATGGTAAGAATTCAATGTTTGAATGTATCTCCATGTGTCTAGATTGAGTCTAATTCATGTATGGCTTTTCTGAGCTCATATTAACTGTCTTAGGCAGTTTTGCATGTTTCCTCAGTCGGTGTCGACACCAGGTGTCGACACCTGGTCTGGCAGATCCGAAACATGTCTATTCTTTGGGTTTCGTAATGCCCATCTTGAGATTCGATTGGTTTGAACTTTTACCCCATTACCCTTAGGGTTTCTCTTCTTATCCTAGAGGAGTTTTGAAAGGTTTTTGGCATGGGATTCTTGGTATTTTCATATCCTTACATGCTGCTATCTATAAGATGTGAATTTGGGGTCTCAATGGAACTCCTTTGCTTAATATCATTCTATTTCTTGCAGGAGAGAAAGAAAGGAGCTCAAGAGAATTTCAATGTCAGATTTGATCTACTTCCATTTCTTTTGGTTAATATCATTATATTTCTTGCAGGAGAGAAAAAAAGGAGCTCAAGAGGACTTCAATGCCAGATTTGATCTACTTCCATTGAGATTTGGAGCTTGTTGATGAAGATTACAGCAAGCGGAATAAAGTGAAGAATTTGAGGATGTTAATAAAGGTAACTCAATGCAAAGGTGAGAAAATAAATTATTTGGCTAAAGCTCTATGGGCTTGATGCCAGTGCCATCTCTTGACAGACATTGAATTTAAAATTGTTATTCAATGCCCATGTGTTTGCTAAACCCCCGATGTCATATGGGATTGCATTGTATTTTTCTGATCATCATTTAAATGATTACATGGTATATAAAATGGTGACATGTGGAAGGGCAGGTCATGTATGTCTGAAAGCTATCACCATGCGTGAGAATGTGCCTCCGCCTGGTACCATGAATCATCTATGCATATGACATCAAACTTAAATGAATTTTCTGAAATCATGCATTAATTATGGGGGAGTCTTGCAAGCTGAAAATTTTGAGATTGATGTTTTTCCATTCTCTCAGCATGATGATGTTATTCTGTAGCTGAACTTTTTGAGAACTGAATTTGATCAATATTCCGTGGTCTGTACCAATGTGCTACTCATCCTTTGGATAAAAGCAAAATCGTTTTCAAGAAAAAGTTCACATGTGATGATTTTGATGCTTTGAATGAATTTCTTGAATTCTCTTTTCAAAGTAAAATTGTGTCCTCACATTTTAACAAAAAAAATCCATGTCATGCATCAGTTGCATTAGGTGCATATAGAGTGTCATGTGAAATCTGAAATCTTGCATCACATTGCATATTTACATATCATTCTCTGCATATCATTCACATAGTACTCTTGGAAGATGAAGCTCATCGCGTGTCTTGTTGCATAGTTGATATTTTCAGCATGCATATAGTGTGTATTTTAAAATGCATCATTTTGAACATTTCATGTTGCATAGATGCCAAAATGGATACTCCCAACAATGATATCATACCTTTGGGGCCAACAATTCCAGCACTGAAATTACATATCTTTGCATTCTGCACTGCATATATGCATATCTCCATTGTATGCTTGCATGTTAATATATGCTAAAACCCCTTCCTTTGAAAGTTCTAAGAGCAAATACTCTATTGATAAATATTGTTGCATCTGAGTCATAACAAGTGTGCTTCTTGTCAAACTCTCAGGGGGAGCATTTCATGCTTATTGCATTTACATAGGGGGAGCTGCACTATCTTGGTTTGAGTTAAATTTTCTCTATACATGTTAAATCAAATTCGCACACTTCATGCACTATAATGTGAAATTGAGTGTTATTCATAAGGATATAAGAGTTTCATTTCAACACTCTAAAGTAATTCAACTTGCTGCATAGATGATAAGAGACAGTTGAGGAAAAAGTTGCCTACCTCTACATAAAAAAATGGTTGAAATGAAAGGCAGAGCAATACTTTGTTTCACTGAATAAATTGGGCACATGTCACCTGAGACGTGATGTGGTTCATTTCTGAAAAGTGTTGACTAAAGTATCTCTGTTCAAAATGAGGTGAAATGGTTTAGTATTCTGAGTAACCGGGGATTCTGGCATGAGCTCCATGTGTCTCCTCGAGTAAAAAAAAATTATTTGAACCTGATCATCCTTAGAAAAATTCAGATTGTCAGTGTGAAAATTTCTGATGATAAATTTGATTGAGGCAGAGCGAAGCCTCTAATATGCTGTTCCCTAGATAGAAATGCAGTTTGTGCAATTACTATTGTGTTTACTTGAAAATCTGGCTATCCCTATGGCTAGAATTCATTCTCATGTTACCCACTTACACATGGTAATTTGATTTGATATGTATTCTAAAAATTTGATTAATTGCATGACCTGTTGTACGTCTTCTTCTATCTATCTGCACACTCCTCTTGGTGTAATCATGAGCACTCTAATCTTAATGACTCACCTGCACTTTTCGTACACCTATCCCTTTACTCTAAATAAAATGGGGGAGCAATATTGTATGTATATATATCTATGTACTTAGAGATCAATCATACTAGATCATCTTACTTGCTGTTGAGCTATGGTTTTGATGATAACTAAACTTCATGTGTGATGATAATGGTTTTGATGTGTGAGTGATCTATGGAAAATGTCTTCATCATAAATGAACTCGTCGTCATGACAAACGAACTCACATGTTGATATCTTGCTTTGCAGGTACTGTTTCTGGGCTAGAATGATAACTAAACTTCATGTGTGATGATAATGGTTTTAATGTGTACTACTACTGGGCTAGAATGCATGCGCCTTCATGCATGTTTTAGTGTGGGAATGTTAAGACTAATGTTCTTGTTCTTTTTGCCCATACTAATATAGATTCATTGAGTATTCATTGAGTATTCGTTGATATGAATTGGTTGCTTGTCATTGTGTAAAATCATCTCCACTTCATTGTTTGTCTTTGTTGAAAGGATCCATCATCTTCCTCTCACTCATACAAAATCACGACTCAATGATGATTGGATACATGTTGCTCTGGACTGAAGTTGGAACTCATATGAGGTTTGATTGATTTATATTGGCTACCCATGAATCCATGGTAAGTATCCATGAGCTGGAATGATAGGATCGGTGCAAGGATTCAGAGGGGGGGTGAATGAATCCCACCCTTAAAGAATTTTCGCTCAATAAAATCTAGAATGCTATCAAGGCAAATAGACAATCTGAATATCTAATCAACTACTCTTTTGAACCAAAGAACAAACATGTAGTGCGAGCCTAAACAATTAACATGCGGAAGCAGAAGAAGGTAATCAACCTACAGCACTGATAGCAATATGAAAGCTTAGACAACCTGTGAAGGGTGGTAGAAGATATGGAACAAGCGCACAAGCCCAATCACACAGCACAGAAGATTTTTAGGTGGTTCGGTCACCAAGACCTACATCCACCCCTCACTCCCAACCGGAGTGAGGATTCCACTAGCAACGCTAGCACAGCAGACTCAGTCTGCAAACACTTGCTGCCAAATAGCTTGACTAGGGGAACAACCTCCCCTCTTCCTCCAGACCGGAGGGACACCCCAAGTGACTCCCAGCCACTTGGAAACCAGAGACCGAAGTCTCTCTTCCTCCAGACCAAGAGGGAACCCACCAGTGACTCCCCGTCACCAGCAAACCAGAGGTCGCAAACCTCTCTTCCTCCAGACCAGGAGGGACCCCTGGACTTGCAACCCACAAGCCCAGAATCGGAGATCAGATCTCCCTTCTCCTGAGTCCACAGGAGGAACACGATCCCCAACAGGGCAATCGGAAGAACAAGGATTAACCAAATGAAAAAGGAAAAATACACAGCGATCAGAAAGCTGTAAAGAAAGATAACATAGATGTGGCTCGCATGGAGCTGACTGGCCTGGATTTGATCCACGGTCCAGTAGACAGATCTTCAGGTAAGCTTCTCTTCCCTCTCACTTTCTTTTTCTCCTCTGCTGCACTTTTCTTCTTCTCTCGATCTCTGCTCTCCTTTTCTCTCTTTCTCTTTTTCTTCTCTTCTCTTCTTCTCGGTGGCTCTCTGTCTCTCTCTTTCTTTTCTTCACTCTTTTCTTCTTTGCTTCTTTCTTCTTTCACTCTCTGCTGCTCTCCGCCTCACTTCTTCTTCACTCACAGTCTCGCTCAGCCCTCTTCAGTTCTTATCAGTCACTTTCTGAGGAAGATATCATCTATATATATAGCAGCAGCTTAGGGCGTGTGCTTCCTACATCTCCCGCCAAGAGGCCTCTATCCACGTGGCAGTATTTCAGCACAGTGCTTCCACGTGTCACGATCAGGGTACCTTATCCTCCTTGGATCACGTGCCTTCATTAGCCTCTGCGAAGAGTGCCTGTCATGATTTAACTTTGACTCTTTGACTTGGGTTAACTTCATGACCTGTGAGACATCCTCAACCCTGTTCTGACAGTTTCTCATAATGCAACAGGATTATATCATCAAGGATGTAAACATAATGAGACATAATATCTGTCATCATCAAAACTCCAGAACCATAGGGGACACAACAATCTCCCCCTTTTTGATGATGGCAATATTAATATTATGAGTCATTGCAATAGGCCCATCCATCATGATGATTATTAAATACCATGTGACAGTTCATAAACATGCACCCATAATGACTAATGCATGCACCAATAAAGACTAATGACTCACACCAAAAATTCTCCCCCTTTGTCAACATCAAAAAGAATGGAGTGGTCATTGACTGTTTAAGAATTTGAAATAGGAGCTATTATGCAAACAGAGTTACTATCATCTAAAACTCCCTGAATGAACATTGAACCACAGGGACATGCAAAAGCTCTCCCCCTTAGATGGACAGTGATTGGAATGAAGCACAGGAGATAAAGAAGTCAACAGTTAAGTCTGAAATAATGGAGTCCATTGTGAGAAAGAAGGCACTCAGAATAAATGAGAAAGGTTTTCAATGGGATATCAATTTCATAAATCTGATTAAATAGGTATTTCAGACTCTTCTATTATAGAGATTTATGAATGATCTTCATTGACAAGTCAGATCAGAATATGATGTATGCAAGGATTGTTCATAAGCTTTCTATACTCATATCTGAAATCAGTTTTAATAAAGGTGAACCTTGCTTTCATATTGACAGTCTTGTTTAACCTTCTTCTTCCTTACTCACTTAATTTCAAAGATTCCTTTAGGAGATGCAATCAATAGTAATGAAGTTAAACACATAAGAAAACTTTTGTTTCTGTCAAGGGTTCCAATAGAATATTTCTTTTGCACACATTTTCAAATGATATACTAGATTAGCAGTAATATTTTTTCATAACATTCTTCATGAGCACTTGAGTTTAGTACACCCTTGTAACTAGAGGATACACGTTGTTTAGACGCCAGTATCCCTAAGCACTTGGAAGGACTAACTGTCATGCTTCATAGGAGCAGAGATTGCTTTTACACTTCATGACACACTACAAATCATTTCTTTGATGAGTGAGATGTATTTCTCAATGTGCATGCCATTGCTCTGCCAGATTATCAATCATTTTTAAGCAGAGTTAACTATGGCACCTCATGACACAGTCCTTTGGACATGGTTTCTCAGTGACCAAAGTCATTGCTCTGATAGGATTTACCCTTAGACATAATCCATATTCTCAGATGTTTAAAAATCAATACTAACTTCATACATATCAATCAAGGAATATCATGATATCAGAATTTTTAGAATTCAGAAGAGTTTAAAAAGGACACAATATGAAAATGTTGGTTAAAGTTTATTAAGCCTAACTCAGATATTTTCAAGATATGTTCATAAGCAAACACAAGACATACATGAAACTTCAATCGGCTGAAAATATTAGACTTTCATAGTCCTATATAATAGAAGATTCCTCTTTAAGTTGTTTTCAGATTTATGATCAGGATATGCACAGAGAAATCTTTCTGAATTTTCAGGGAAGGCCGAAACATTTTAAAGGACAGCCAATTCAACAGATACCAATGGATAGGTTGAGTGAAAGTGGCTGAAAACAGTTGAAGCAGGAATCTGAAATGTGTTGCATTACACATTCATCACAGGGATTTGAGCAAGATAGCAGTTCAATCTGAAGATGGGAAGTTCAGTTGATAGAATATGATTGATGCTCCCCCTAAATGTATGCATGAGCTAGCATTCCTACATGTATGCAATTCTGACCTATGGTACCAGGCGGAGGACTTGGTCTAAAGACCACCACACACACAGCAAGCACTTCCAGACAGAATTCATCAGCCCTTTAGTATCTCACTATTTATATACCAAGAGTCATGCATGACAATCCAATGCATATGCAGTCCTACATGCGTCTTAAGCTGACAGAATGCTATTTATATGCAATTGTGAATGCATGTGCATGTCAAATGTGCAGATGAACATTTTTTGAGCATGAGACATCATCCAAGCAACAGATTTATTCAATTCAATTTTTCAGATTTTTCAGAATGCAATTTGTTTTCAGTGATTGTGCATTTTAACAAATATCAAACAACTGCAATTGTCATATGTATGCATCAAATGCAGACAACCTTTAAATCTCATGTATGCACCAGTGCATGATCAGACAAAAAGAAATTGCAAATGGCAGATGCAGTTATGGACATGTATGCATGAGATCTTAATTGACATATTAAGCATGATGTTCAGCTAGAACAAAAATTCAGGTGAACAAGCATTTAATCAGCAGAGTTGGGGTTTACCAAACTTTGGATGCCTTGGTTTATTTGACCCCCTTTTATTCCTCATCCTCAAGGCATACCTGCAAAGCACATATCTCATTTTGTGTTTCTAGGTACCCAAGACTTCTTGGGTCCTACTTTGTTAGTAACACCTCTGATAGGTGCTTTCCATAATCTTTGAGCATGTAAGTCATCAGACTTCATTAAATTACACTCCCTCATGGAGTGCCCAAACTGCCCACAATAATGACAGGAAACAACAGATCTTGAATTCTTTTTATGCACAACATTGTTAGCATAGAATCTGTGTGCATTATCATGAAAGTTTCTGTTATTTGTATGCATATACTGTTTTCCATCTCGTGCCAGCCAGCATTCAGAAGCTCGGTGGCCAGGTTTTCCACATTCAAAGCATGTAGAAATCTTTCTCTTAAAGGTAGATTTATTTCTAACAAAAACATTTCTATTTGCAGGAAATTTTATATTTTGAGAAAATGTTTTTCCCTGAGCATGCCAGCAGTTCTTGACTGTATGGCCATGTTTTCCACAATGAGAACAGTTAGAGAGGGTTTTTCTATGAGAATCTAACCAGCATTGTGCAGCAACATGTCCTATTCTTCCACATATATAACAATGAATTTTCCTTTCCCTAAAGACATGCTTTCTACCCTGATTGTTGTGTGCAGCTGCTAGGTCATCCTTTTCCATCAAATTACACTCATGCATCAGATGTCCATATTTGTGACAGTAGTGACAGATCATTTTCTTTCTAGATGCATGTGAGTGTGTGGGTGAAACATGCACAGTGGGAAGAGGAACATGTTGATGCTTTTCTTTCTATTTTCTGTTATTTTCTTTTGAGCAGTTGACTGATAACCTGGAAAGTTCTGAGGGCTGTGAGAGGTTGAGCTGGAAACAAAGGAAGTTTGAGCTTTGTTTTGAAAACTCTTCTTGTTTGAAGGGTTATAGCCCAACCCTTCTTTCTGAAAATTAACCTTTGTTCCTAGTATCTTCTCCAGATTATCTTTTCCGTTCACAAATTTTGACAAGGAATTATTCAAATCTTCAATTTCATTTTCTAGAGAAACGATGTGTATTTCATAACTGGCAATCTCTTGTTCATTGCGGTTTACACATTCGCTTAGTACCTTGTTTGCAATTTTACATTCCTCAACTTCTTGTTCCAGATTTCTCAATTTTTCAGATTCTTCAATGTAAACCGATTTTCCTTTTTCTAAGAGAAGAAGTTTCTCTGACATAGCAGTGTTCAACTGCTTCAATCCTTCAACCTCTTTGATTAGTTTGTCATTTTTTGATTTCAGATTTTCAATTTCTTCAACAGAGCCTTTATCAGTTTTCATTGAGCTCATTTTATCATTCAGCTCTTCCTCTATTTGTTCAAGCTCCAGAATCTTATTTAACAGATCTTTGTTTTCTTCCTTTAGGGAAACAATAAACTCCTTCTGCCATTCTAAATTTGAGTGAAGATTTTCATTTACTTCTTTGAGAAATGGACACTCATTGCATGCAGATTTAACAGAACATATTGTTTGAACCTGAAGTTTTTCACATTGTTTCCTAAGACATTCATTTTCAGATTTTAGAGCATCCAATTCAGCACTAACAAAATCAAATTCTTTCAACAGTTTTTCATTCTGAACTAAATCATTAACATGAAGCTGATCATCCTCAATTAAGCCAAGTTTTTCTTTTAGTTCAGAGATTTCACATACAAGTTTTTGATTTTCTTCTTTAAATAGGCCAATTTGTTTCCTTGAACTTTCTAACCCAGCTTCAAACTCTTTTGATTCTTTTTACTGTTTTTCAAGATCTTTCTGCAATTCCATGTTTACAGATTTGATGGCTTCAAATTTCTCGGTCAGTAGAGTGTTCTCCTTTTTAAGTTTCTCTAAACTTTCTTCATTTTCTTTGATAGATTTTCTAAGAGAGTCATTTTCAGATTTCAGCCTACTTAGTTCAGAGTAAACACATTTAAGTTTATTCATCAATTTTTCATTCTGATTTTTATGCATATGGATATCTGACAAATAGGCATCATGAGATTGCTTCATATTTGAACAATTTTCACATGGTGAACTTGAACTACCCCGATCACTTTTCTTTTTCAAGTTCTTGTATTGTTTTCTTAATCGTTCATGAGATTCAAGCAACTCAGAATAAGCATTCTCCCAATCATCTAAAGAAAAATTGTCGAAGGGATTTACCTCCTCATCATCATCCTCTTCTTCATTTTGGCTGCCACTTTG
The DNA here is from genome assembly GCA_022559845.1 of Amorphophallus konjac. Lineage (NCBI taxonomy): Eukaryota > Viridiplantae > Streptophyta > Magnoliopsida > Alismatales > Araceae > Amorphophallus > Amorphophallus konjac. Next base: position 265,047,697 of record CM040121.1, read on the forward strand.
ATTGCTTCTGTCAGCCATCATGCAGCTGACCTCATTTCTTATCTGAGTTCGCTTCAGCATATCCAGGATGTCTTTAGAGGACCTGCAATCATGAAGGCAAGACCATAAGGCTCTGTCAGTAGCTGCTTTCATCAGATTAAAGGCTTTCTGATTTTCTCCATCCTTTGATCTGTGTTTGTCGGTCCATTTGGACACTTTCATTGGTAATGTGTGAGGACCTTGTGAAATTAATTTCCACAGATCTGGATCAACGGATTTAACATACGCACGTAAAGCACTGTGCCACTGACTGAAATCAGAACCACTAAAGACGGGTGGATGAGCCATTGAAAACAAATAGCAAGTAGATTCAAAGCAATAGGAATATTGATGCACTAAAAACAAATTAGCACCGAAGACTGCAAGATCGGATCTGCAGGTCGCTAGACCTTCTAAGCAGACACCTCTCTGATACCAATTGATAGGATCGGTGCAAGGATTCAGAGGGGGGGGTGAATGAATCCCACCCTTAAAGAATTTTCACTCAATAAAATCTAGAATGCTATCAAGGCAAATAGACAATCTGAATTTCTAATCAACTACTCTTTTGAACCAAAGAACATACATGTAGTGCGAGCCTAAACAATTAACATGCGGAAGTAGAAGAAGGTAATCAACCTACAGCACTGATAGCAATATGAAAGCTTAGACAACCTGTGAAGGGTGGTAGAAGATATGGAACAAGCGCACAAGCCCAATCACACAGCACAGAAGATTTTTAGGTGGTTCGGTCACCAAGACCTACATCCACCCCTCACTCCCAACCGAAGTGAGGATTCCACTAGCAACGCTAGCACAGCAGACTCAGTCTGCAAACACTTGCTGCCAAACAGCTTGACAAGGGGAACAGCCTCCCCTCTTCCTCCAGACCGGAGGGACACCCCAAGTGACTCCCAGCCACTTGGAAACCAGAGACCGAAGTCTCTCTTCCTCCAGACCAGGAGGGAACCCACCAGTGACTCCCCGTCACCAGCAAACCAGAGGTCGCAGACCTCTCTTCCTCTAGACCAGGAGGGACCCCTGGACTTGCAACCCACAAGCCCAGAACCGAAGATCAGATCTCCCTTCTCCTGAGTCCACAGGAGGAACCCGATCCCCAACAGGGCAATCAGAAGAATAAGGATTAACCAAATGAAAAAGGAAAAATAAGAGAGGAAAAATACACAGCGATCAGAAAGTTGTAAAGAAAGATAACATAGATGTGGCTCGCATGGAGCTGACTGGCCTGGATTTGATCCACGGTCCAGTAGACAGATCTTCAGGTAAGCTTCTCTTCCCTCTCACTTTCTTTTTCTTCTCTGCTGCACTTTTCTTCTTCTCTCGATCTCTGCTCTCCTTTTCTCTCTTTCTCTTTTTCTTCTCTTCTCTTCTTCTCGGTGGCTCTCTGTCTCTCTCTTTCTTTTCTTCACTCTTTTCTTCTTTGCTTCTTTCTTCTTTCACTCTCTGCTGCTCTCTGCCTCACTTCTTCTTCACTCACAGTCTCGCTCAGCCCTCTTCGGTTCTTATCAGTCACTTTCTGAGGAAGATATCTTCTATATATATAGCAGCAGCTTAGGGCATGTGCTTCCTACATCTCCCGCCAAGAGGCCTCTGTCCACGTGGCAGTATTTCAGCACAGTGCTTCCACGTGTCACGATCAAGGTACCTTATCCTCCTTGGATCACCTGCCTTCATTAGCCTCTGCGAAGAGTGCCTGTCATGATTTAACTTTGACTCTTTGACTTGGGTTAACTTCATGACCTGTGAGACATCCTCAACCCTGTTCTGACAGTTTCTCATAATGCAACAGGATTATATCATCAAGGATGTAAACATAATGAGTCATAATATCTGTCATCATCAAAACTCCAGAACCACAGGGGACACAACATGGAAATGAATTTCCATGTGCCTAGATTGGGAGTGATTCATTAGTCGTTCTCTCAATTGACTTCATTGGATAGTTAAAGACATAATGATTTCAAAGTGTCTGATGCATATTCTTGGGGAGGTTCTTAAGATGAAAATGTTTTCAAAGCATCTATGCGTCTCATGCTAATGCTTTCATAATTATACTTCATGTCATTTGGGTCTCGGTCTCAAAACTAGCTTCATATGATAATGCATGACCCATATATTTTGATTTTGATCTAACCTCTTACTTTATCATATTTTCAGGATGAAAAATCATGGTTGATCTTCATGAGATTATGGTAATATTTAATCAATTATTTCACATTGATTTGATAGAGGTTTTAGCTATTTTTCAGACCCAAACAAGAAGGGGTCGACCCAGGGGGTCGACCCTCTTAGGTTCTGTTCAAAACAGAACCAGTTTTATGCACCCTGCCTGAAAGGGTCGACCCCTGTAAACTAGAACCAAAACTTGGTTCTGTTTGGGTTCTGTTAGCCAGAACAGAACATGAAAATGGTTCTGTTGGTGTTCTGTTTGCCCGAGGGTCGACCCCAAGGGTCGACCCTTTCCGGTACGGGGCGGCGCCGTCAAATTTGACCTTCGTTTAAGTGCGCCAAAAGTCCTCCCAATCTGGTCCAAAAGCCCCAAATCACTCCAGGATATGTGGATCTGGTCCCTAGGCTATCTCTTGACCATCCTAAACACATAAATACATCTTATTGGGTTGTAAACCCTAAGGGGACCAAAGCTAGATCTGAAATTTTGAATTCCTCTCTATCCTTATGTGTGCAGGTCGCAGGCAGCTGCTCTAGGGCTTCTTCCACCATGTTTTGAGCGTGAATGTGAAGGGAACAAGCTGCAAACAAGTTTCCAATCGATCCCCAACTGGAAGTTACATAGAGAATCAAGCTACAACTTCAATTGAGCAAGAATCTTTCATCATCCTTCAAGAACGATCTAAGGGGAGTCAAGAGAGATCCAAGGGAGATCAAGAGAGTGCTGTCCAAGGAAAATAAGAGCCAAGCAAGCTCGGATTAAAGCTCCGATCAAGTGGAGATTGAAGTCACATTCAAAATCAACAACATACATTCAAAGGAGAGCCAAATCAGGAGTTTTTCTCAACTGTGCCTTATTGTGTTTTAAGTTTCAGATTTGTGTTTCTTATAAACTGCATACTTGTGTGTGTGTGGATCGTTGTTGGATCCGTGGTCATTTGTGTGTGTCGTATTTGATTCATGTGTGTGTGTAGGTCTTCCTTGATCTATGTGTGTGTAAGGCTTGCTGCACTTGTCGCAGCGTGTGTGCGTTTTGTTGATCCGCTTGTTGGATCGTGTTGGAGATTTCATCTCCGTGCGTGTGTGTGTGTGTGTGCATTGTGGCACGTCCTCGTGTGTATGTGGAGGCGTCGTCCTGCGTGTGTGGTTGGAGCGTCATCTCCGTTTGGGGATTTATCCCCGAGTGAAGTCTCACCTAGTTTGGTGAGGGGTGGACGTAGGGAGCCCGTCGTGGTCCCGAACCACCTTAAAATCCCTATGCATTGTGCTTTGCTTTGCGCGTTGGCTTGGTTTGATTGTTGAATCCTTTTATATGATCGTGTGGGAAAGGTGAGATTGAGAGAATCTTCTTCTTGGCTTAATTAACTTCCTTAATCTTGTTGTAAGCAGTTTACTCCACCATGCAGCATTCGTCTTGTCGTCTAGTGTGGGGGTTAGTATAGGTTGTAATCTAACTTGCCAGTTTAATAGATTTGATGTTTCAATTGTTGTTTCATTACACTTTTTAAAAGGGAAAGAGTTTCCTTAAAATTTGTAATCACCCAATTCACCCCCCCTCTTGGGTGTCATTGATCGTGGGACCCAACAATTGGTATCTGAGCAAAGGCTCTATTTTCATTGATCTAACGATCTAGAGTGATCCGAATCAATGACTACCATGATGTACACTTTGACTTCTCCACCTGTGTTTGATGGCTGTAATTTTGATTTGTGGTTAGGAAGGATGTGTAGTCTAGTCAACTCATATGATCCTAAGCTATAGAAGCTTATCTCACATGGTCCTTATGAGTTATCTAAAGACAAATCTATCTGGACCGCAGATTACAAGTTTAAACATGATCAAAATTATCTAGTGTTAAAGTTGCTAACTGCTGCAGTTGTTCCTAATTATTTTCCCTTTATCTCCCATTGTATATCTGCAAAGGAAATACTAGATGGATTAGCAGGCATCAAGGAAAAGCACAAAGATAGATGTCTTGTAGCGAGCACGAGTGATCAAGGGAGTGATCAGCAAAGTGGATCAAACTCAAAGGTAAATTCTGACTCCGATTGTGAAGATGAATTTAGCTACGAAGAACTGTTGAATGCATATGATGAGCTTGCTGAAAAATACAAGAAGTTAAAATCTGAAAACAAAAAATTAAAAAAGAATGTTGGGCAAAATAAATGTGATTCTCCATGTAAAGAATGCTCACACTTGAAGGAATTTATTGATGGTCATGTGTTCAACATTGAAATTCATAAAGATCAAATTTCTTCCTTGAGAAATGAAAATAAAGAGCTGAGAGGGAGAGTAAGTCTTATGAACAATGGTCAAAATGAGTTTGCTCATGATAAAAATCTTGAAATGGAAAATAAGAAACTGAAGGAATTGAATAAAACCATTTCTGAAAGATTGCTTACTTTTGAAAAAGGAAAATTTGTGAATATTGATGAATCTGAAAAAGTGCATGCTTTGTTGCAAGAAATAGAAAGTCATAAAACCATCAATGCTACCTTACATGAACAAGTCAATTCATATGAAAATAAGGTGGCTTCCTATGAATTGCATGTTGCATCTCTTGAATCTGAAATTCTTGACTTGAATGATTCGCTATCTAAATTTGTAGATGGCAAAGATAATTTGGACAAATTGCTGGGAATGAAAGTGAATTTTCAAAAAGAAGGACTGGGATATAATTCTCTGAAGAAAAATAAATTTGAAAATAAGTTACATACCTCATTTGTCCACATCACATGTATACCTAGTACCTCCACATCTCACACCCAGTAACACACCATGTCTAGAACTCAACCAAATCTGAAAAAGAGTGTGGATGTCCAAAATGTTCATGCTAAAACCATTCATGTGAAACCCCATGCATCCAAGAAAAGATATTCTACTTGTCTCTATTGTGAAAATCTTGGACACATGATGCACAATTGTTTCATTATGAAAAATGATGATTTGAGAGCATGTAGAAATCAGGCTGGTTTGAAAAATGTAAAGAAAGCATTCACCACAAAACCTTCCATGCATTGTAATCATTGTGGTAAAAAAGGTCACACAAAGTCACAATGCTGGTTACTCATGAAGAAAATGAGTTTTCACTCAACACGTCATGCCCACATACACAAACCAGTAGAGCCAATGAGAAAGAAAATTGTAATGCCACATGTTTCCCCCCATCACTTTGGCAAATCTGGAAATGTTAAGTATGATTACTTTCTTGTGAAAGATGATGATTTGAATGTTGTCAAAAATTGGAAATCACATGCACATGTTGCTGCTAACCCATAAGGGCCCAAGATAGTTTGGGTACCTAAGAAGACCAAATGAGAAATTTGTTTTGCAGGTGTGTCTTGGGAATGCAAAGCATGAAATCTGTTTTCATCAAGAAGGTAAGGCACACGGGTCAAGTGGCATAAGTCAGGTTGGAAGAAAATCAAAAACTGAACTTGAAGATCAGGTGATATCTCTCCTACCTTCTGTAGTGATTGTGTCATATTTTAACTGACTTTGTGTTATGTAGTCATGCAATCTTGCATATGTCTGTACATGCATTTAATCCATGGTTGTTTGCATATTTGTGCATATATCACTTGTCATATAGCATATTTGTTTAAAGAAGAGCTTGAAGATTCACCAAAATACGATTTCACTACATATATTGAGTTTGCATACACTTTCATACTCTATCATGCAAAAGTTGAACATTGTGAATTTATATCATAATGCATAGCAATCCACCTACCTTCATCATCTATGATTACATAGTATATCAAATGGTGACATGTGGAAGGGCAGGATAAGCCTGTCTGAAAACTATGACTATGCGTGAGGTGATCTTTGGATCTAAGTTCTCCGTCTGGTACTATGAGTCATTTACTTAAAAGGCTGCATATGGCATTGGATTGTTACTGAACATCTTGCATTCATGCACACGCACTAAGGAGGAGCAACCACATTCACCATATGAGCTTAATGTTTAGGTTCACATATGAGTCATGCATTGCATCTTGAGCTATCTAGGGAATGTTGGTTGTTAAAATAATTTGTGATGTCATTGTTAATAAATATAAATCATAATTGACAAATCAAATCTATTTTTTATCTTTGGATGCAGAGTACACTCCCCAAGTCCAAGTGATGCTGGCCATTCATAGTCAAGCTTGCATCAACTAAAGGAACACCTTGCAATAATGAAAAATGATGAGAATCTTCTCAATTGCCACAAGGAGATGGGATACCAAAACTTGAACAACCTCTAGAATCGACTTAAGCACAAGTTGGTGAAAGTCCTTGTACGTGCTAAAGCAAGTACCCAAGGTATAGTGAAAAGCTTGGAAGAAAATAGATTCTCAAGGCAAAGGTAAGAAAGCAAAATATGAAATATCAACGTCCGTGAGGTTGGTGATCTTAGTGATTGAAGGCTTCCAATCTTGTCTCCTGAACCAAGGTAATTCATCCTTATCAACTCATGCAATGGCCTTTTTATCACTTGGTGATACCTTTAGATGACAAGTGTTGATTCTAAAAACTTGAGTTGTCATTTACTAGCATGTTGTGGCAAATTGGTTGAATCTAGTTTGATGTGATGAGCATACTTAATTGATTTAACCAAATGAAAACCTTGAGAGATGTGCATGAAGTGGTTGGTTATTGAATGACACTTGAATTGAATTACATATCTGGTATATCAAACAACTTTTGTGAAAGAGTTGATTATATCTACTTGGAAGCATTCCCTATGCGTTGAGTTGGGTCTTTGGACTAAAATCTCCGCCTCGTACCAGATCTTGACTGGCTTGTGATTGGTTGATTTGTGAATGAATCCTTGAGCTGTGCTTTATAAATTGAAAATATGTTTGTGATTAAATGATACATACATCTGGCTAATGGATGAATTCTCATTTCAAAACTTGTGAAAGACCTTTGAAAATGTGTTTTTGAACAATTCTGAAATTTGGGTTGCATTACCTAATTTTGATCATTTATGCACCCTTATTCATAAAGGTCACGTCATAAAAATGTTTGTTGATTCTTGAATAGAATGCAGATGATCTCAATAAGATTTTTGTCACACGGGATTGGAAATAAAGCTCTCATCTTGTCAGAATAACTTGCATTCCACTCTCACATAGTTATAGGTTGCAGGTATGATAATTCAATGCATTAGGTGCATTTAGTTCACTCAAATGAAAAACCAAAAACACACACTTTGCACCCATGTTAATTTCTACATTGCATTAGAACTCATGCATTAGTCACACTTAGTTCATTCTGTTGGCATCCATTCAATTGGTATCAAATTGACATCACATTGCTCGCATGCATGTCAAAGTGCATTTGCATAAACTCCCAATGTGTGCTTGTGTGTTATTATATGTTATTCACCCTCATCCTTGAAATTTCTATGACCTTATGCCTTCTTGATAAATAATGTTGCATTTGAGTCATTATCGGTGTGCTTCATGTTGTACACTCTGGGGGAGTAAAAGTGCATCTATTTAGGGGGAGTTGTATTGTTATGTATTCATGATATTTTCAGTATACATACTGGATCAAATTTGTACACTTCATGCACAAAATGTGAAAATGAGTGTTAAAGATAAGGATATATGAATTTCTTTTCAACACTCTCGAGATGTTAAACTTTTTGCATGTATGTTGAAGAGACGGTTGGGGAAAAAGCTGTCTGCCTATCCTTGTTGAAAAATCTGAAATAAAAATGAACGGCAAAGCAATGCTCGGTCTCACCGAGTAAACTGGGCACATGTCACCTGAGACGTGATGTGGTTCATATCTGAAAAGTGTGGACTAGTATCTCTGTTTAAAATGAGGTGAAACGGTTCAGTATTTTGAGTAACCGGGGATTCTGGCATGAGCTCCATGCGTCTACTCGCGGAAAAAGGAATCATTTTGAACCTGATCACTCTTGAAAAATTCTGACTATCATGTGATACTGGTTGAGTTGAAAAAATGATGGTGAAAACTCATTGTGGTAGAGCGAAGCCTACAATACGCTGTTCTCAAAATTAAAGTGCAGTCTGTAAAATGTCTCTCTATGTTGATCTAAAATCTAAATATCCATATTGAAACTATCATTTTTCATGTTACTCACTTACACATTTAAGAATTTAATTTAATATGTATTCAGAAAGTTGATTGACTGCATTAGCAATTGTATTAATATCCTATATGATTGCACAATCTCCCATGTGCTACACATGAACATTCCGATTGTCATGACTCTCTCGCATCTTTCCTATACCCATCCCCTCTTAAATAAGTACGGGGGAACTATGTTGCATGTATTTATACATATCTATTTGTTCGCTTGTGTATGCATCTTACATGCCATCACATGCATATGTTGCATCTCATGCATTTCAAACCACAAATCAAAAATTAAAAATATGGAAAATACTGAAAACCAAAAATTGAGTGGACTTCCCATGCTATTCACTTGCTCAATTAACTTTAGGCTTTGCTTGGCAAATGGGGAGAAAGATCAGAATCAGCTCTACTCATCTTGGCACATCCAAGTAATCAAAAATTGGTGTCCTCTCATGTCAACCATTGGTATCACAAGACAAATAAAATTCCGCTAACATATCAATCAACAAAAATATGATTTGGTCCCTCCCATACACTCCATGAACCCACTTATTTATACTTTGCTCATGCTTCATCAGAATTTCAAATGTGGGTTATTGATCCTTGCTCATTTATCATGCTACATTTTGCACCTCCTTTGTTTCTTCCCCTCCTTTTGATCAGGTTCTTGAGGGAGAATGATTGGCCTTACCCCGCTTTTTGCTAATGTCAAAGGGGGAGAAAGATTTCATGTGATTCATGATTCATGATTGCCTGTGACATGGGGAGAAAAATCATTTCGTTTGTCATCATGGGGGAGTTTGCCATCATCACTAAGGCTGTCATCATTCATCACTAAGTTTGTCATCATCAAAAAGGGGGAGATTGTTGAGCTATGGTTTTGATGATAACTAAACTTCATGTGTGATGATAATGGTTTTGATGTGTGAGTGATCTATGAAAAATGTCTTCATCATAAATGAACTCATCGTCATGACAAACGAACTCACATGTTGATATCTTGCTTTGTAGGTACTGCTACTGGGCTAGAATGATAACTAAAGTTCATGTGTGATGATAATGGTTTTGATGTGTACTGTTACTGGGCTAGAATGCATGCGCCTTCATGCATGTTTTAGTGTGGGAATGTTAAGACTAATGTTCTTGTTCTTTTTGCCCATACTAATGTAGATTCATTGAGTATTCATTGAGTATTCGTTGATATGAATTGGTTGCTTGTCATTGTGTAAAATCATCTCCACTTCACTGTTTGTCTTTGTTGAAAGGATCTATCATCTTCCTCTCACTCATACAAAATCATTACTCAATGATGATTGGATACATGTTGCTCTGGACTGAAGTTGGAACTCATTGATTGATTTATATTGGCTACCCTTGAATCCATGGTAAGTATCCATGAGCTGAAAATGAATTTTCATGTGCCTACATTGTGAGTGATTCATTAGTCGTTCTCTCAATTGACTTCATTGGATAGTTAAAGACATAATGGTTTCAAAGTGTCTTATGCATATTCTTGGGGAGGTTCTTAAGATGAAAATGTTTTCAAAGCATCTATGTGTCTCATGCTAATGCTTTCATAATCATACTTCATGTCATTTGGGTCTCAGTCTCAAAACTAGCTTCATATGATAATGCATGACCCATATATTTTGATTTTGATCTAACCTCTTGCTTTATCATGTTTTTCAGGATGAAAAATTATGGTTGATCTTCATGGGATTATGGTAATATTTAATCAATTATTTCTCATTGATTTGATAGAGGTTTTAGCTATTTTTTAGACCCAAACAAGAAGGGGTCGACCCTCTTAGGTTCTGTTCAAAACAGAACCAATTTTATGCACCCTGCCTGAAAGGGTCGACCCCTGGGGTCAACCCCTGTTAACCAGAACCAAAACTTGGTTATGTTTGGGTTCTGTTAGCCCGAGGGTCGACCCCTGTAAAACAGAACATGAAAATGGTTCTGTTGGGGTTCTGTTTGCCCGAGGGTCAACCCCAAGGGTCGACCCTTTCCGGTACGGGGCAGCGTCGTCAAATTTGACCTTCGTTTAAGTGCGCCAAAAGTCCTCCCAATCCGGTCCAAAAGCCCCAAATCACTCCAGGATATGTGGATCTGGTCCCTAGGCTGTCTCTTGACCGCCCTAAACACATAAATATATCTTATTGGGTTGTAAACCCTAAGGGGACCAAAGCTAGATCTGAAATTTTGAATTCCTCTCTATCCTTATGTGTGCAGGTCGCATGAAGCTGCTCCAGGGCTTCTTCCACCATGTTTTGAGCGTGAATGTGAAGGGAACAAGCTGCAAACAAGTTTCCAATCGATCCCCAACTGGAAGTTGCATAGAGAATCAAGCTACAACTTCAATTGAGCATGAATCTTTCATCATCCTTCAAGAACGATCTAAGGGGAGTCAAGAGAGATCCAAGGGAGATCAAGAGAGTGCTGTTTAAGAAAAAGAAGAGCCAAGCAAGCCCAGATCAAAGCTCCGATCAAGTGGAGATTGAAGCCACATTCAAAATCAACAACATACATTCAAAGGAGAGCCAAATCAGGAGTTTTTCTCAACTGTGCCTTATTGTGTTTTAAGTTTCAGATTTGTGTTTCTTATAAACTGCATACTTGTGTGTGTGTGGATCGTTGTTGGATCCGTGGATATTTGTGTGTGTTGTATTTGATTCATGTGTGTGTGTAGGTCTTCCTAGATCTACGTGTGTGTAAGGCTTGCTGCACTTGTCGCAGCGTGTGTGCGTTTTGTTGATCCGCTTGTTGGATCGTGTTGGAGATTTCGTCTCCGTGCGTGTGTGTGTGTGCATTGTGGCACGTCCTCGTGTGTGTGTGCAGGCGTCGTCCTGCGTGTGTGGTTGAAGTGTCGTCTCCGTTTGGGGATTTATCCCCGAGTGAAGCCTCACCTAGTTTGGTGAGGGGTGGACATAGGGAGCCCGTCGTGGTCCCGAACCACCTTAAAATCCCTGTGCATTGTGGTTTGCTTTGCGCGTTGGCTTGCTTTTATTGTTAAATCATTTTATATGATCGTGTGGGAACGGTGAGATTGGGAGAATATACTTCTTGGCTTAATTAACTTCCTTAATCTTGTTGTAAGCAGTTTACTCCACCACGCAACATTCGTCTTGTCGTCTAGTGTGGGGGTTAGTGTAGGTTGTAATCTAACTTGCCAGTTCAACAGATTTGATGTTTTAATTGTTGTTTCATTACACTTGTTAAAAGGGAAAGAGTTTCCTTAAAATTTGCAATCATCCAATTAACCCCCCTCTTGGGTGTCATTGATCATGGGACCCAACACTAGCATTCTGCATGTCCATATTGTCCACATTTGTATTTCATAGTTTGAGATGCAAATACCATTGTTTGCCCCCAAGGTAATGATGTGTGGATTGATGAGATTTGATGATGATCAAATGCAATGTGACTCAATAATGTTTTGCGTGGCTTTGCTTCTTACTCTTTAAATTCCAAATTTATTCTATCATGCAATGGTGAATGGTATATGGAACTTCATGACTCTGTGTATGGACGTTTCAACCCATAAACAAGATATTGAGGATCAATGGTGATTTCAGGAAAAATGATGAGGTAAATATTGACATGTTTTTGTTATGTGATATATCTCATCTATTTCTTCTTGAATGAGCAATGGAAACAATCTTGGATAAGATCCCACTTGATAATAATTTCACAAGTCATCTTGAATCTATTAAAGGAAGTGAATTGCAATGGGTTGATTTGTAAGCTCTATGTTGAAGCAAACTGACTTGTATCTGGTGCTTTACAGGTTGGAAGAACTCCTCACAACTGCATTTAATAATGTCATAATCTATGGTGGAGTTGGAGCTTTAATTTTTAGCAAAATGGGCCATTGGGCATTTTGTAGGAGCAAGTGTCGACACCTGGTGTCGACACCTGCATCCAGAACACCCTGCATGATCCTTTCCAGGAACAAGTCTAGGAGACCTGAAACTTGTTCTGGCAGCAAGACAGAACACCAAGTGTCGACACCTAGTGTCCAGGTACTCAATTTGGTTTGTTTTGTATTCTGCAATGCACAAGGTGTCGACACTAGGTGTCGACACCTATGCAGAGCCGTGAAAGATGACTTTCGTGCCCACGCACCGAAAGTCCATCAAACCCAATCAAACAACCCTCAAATCACTCCCTAATTTGTGGATCTTGTCCCAAGGCTGTCCCTTGACCGTCCTAGAAGCTTATATACAACTTATTGGGTTGTAAACCCTAGGAAACCAAGCTAGATCTGAAATTTCATTTTGTTCTTAACCCTTGAATGTGCAGGGTCGCAGCAGTTGCTCCAAGGGCTTCTTCCACGTTGTTATGAGCTTGTATGTGAAGGGAAGAAGGAGGTTTCAAGTCACCAAACTACCATCTACTAGAAGCTACGTGGAAAATCAAGATACAAGCATCGTCCATGCAAGAATCGATCATCTTTTTTCAAGAACGGTTTCTCATCCTCCAGAAGCATTTCATTGAAAATCTGAGGGAGTTATCTTGATCTTTCACTTCTGTGTCTTTTGTTTGAGATTGCAGAAGGTTTTGAATGATTACCTAAGAGGTGCAATATATATATACATGTTCTTTTGTCCATCTATTTACTGCCCTCTTATTAGTGCTGCGTTTTTCATCCTAAGCAACAAGATGAGCTAATGCTTTCCATTCTCTTGTAGAAGAAGAAGGAGGAGTGCGGCCACAAGGTTGAGAGGAGAGGGGTTTATGAGGCTAATCATTTTTCTAATGTATGAAGGTTTGATTGGAGCTAGGATTTGAAGGAAAAGAGGATCGGCTCGAGGAGAGGAAGAAGATGATGTCTAAATCATGATCATCCGTCAACGAGCCAAGGAGAATCAGATTTTGTTGAAGAAGGGGGAGCCTTTTACTTGATTCATCTTTCTAGTTTTCATCTATAGAATTTGTTTGGGGGGTCATAGCATATGTTTGTCTTTGATTCATATCCATTTGAGAGAATACTTTGTGTGGGTGTTCGGAGAAAGGGGTCTCCGAGTGTGTGTGTTGTCATATGTGTGTCAATTTGTGCGGAGTATATCCGCGTGTGTGGTTGGGAGTTTTCTCCCATGTGGTTGTGTAGGCATTGTCCTACGTGTGTGTGGACGGAGTTATGTCTCCGTGTGAGGTATTTAGTGTGGGGTGTGTTCCCCAGCGGTGTGTGTGTGTGTGTGTGTGTGTGTGTGTGTGTGTGTGTGTGTGTGTGTGTGTGTGTGTGTGTGTGTGTGTGTGTGTGTGTGTGTGTGTGTGTGTGTGTGTGTGTGTGTGTGTGTGTGTGTGTGTGTGTGCGTGCGTGCGTGCGTGCGTGCGTGCGTGCGTGCGTGCGTGCGTGCGTGCGTGCGTGCGTGCGTTCGTGCGTGCGTGCGTGCGTGCGTGCGTGCGTGCGTGCGTGCGTGCGTGCGTGCGTGTGTGTGTGTGTGTGTGTGTGTGTGTGTGTGTGTGTGTGTGTGTGTGTGTGTGTGTGTGTGTGTGTGTGTGTGTGTGTGTGTGTGTGTGTGTGTGTGTGTGTGTGTGTGTGTGTGTGTGTGTGTGTGTGTGTGTGTGTGTGCGTGCTGTTGTGGCAGCAATTTGAGGCAAGGCCTCGTGTGTGGTTTGCTGCGGAAGCAGCGTGTGTGGTGTTGGGGTTCGTCCCTGTGTTGCTACTTTTTGTAGCGTGTAGTGAAGTTACACCGGTTTGGTGAGGGGTGGTCGTAGGGAGCCCGTCGTGGTCTCGAACCACCTTAAAAATCCCCGTGTCTTGTGGTTTGTTCCTTGTGATTGTGTGTTTCAGTATCCTTTTTGTTATGCAATCGTGTGAGCTCGGTGAGATTGAGTGAATTAAGTTTAAACCTGTTTAGATTAAATTCCTCAATATGATCAATCTTGTAAATTTCGCTGTGTGCTAGTTTGTGTTTTTAATTGGACATAGTTTTTAGTAGAAGGATCTATTCACCCCCCCTCTAGATCCGTATTCTTGCACTACGGGACCCAACACTCTCCTTTTTACGGAAAGTCGGGAAGGGTCGAGTGGCACTGAAATGTTAGGATAAGAGTTAACCGGACAAGGTGCGGGCATGCCAGTCGATTTCTCTACAATCACTCATGGAAACAAGTGTTGACCGGGGAAGCGCAACCAGGGCGCGGCACGTGGGCTCGGGCGATCGAACGACACATGGAGAGAAGGGGTTCCATGGGTGCGAGTGCATAGGTGATTGCGGGAATCGTGTACTGGACGTCTTTCCCCACTGGCCGCAAGCAACCAGTGTTTATTTACATCGGATTGAATCCGAATACCTTCGTTCTGAGCTGAAGAAAAGTCTGTATATGTGTTTGAAGCCTTGGGTAGAGGGCTGGGGGCATTTAGCAGCTATGGGTGCGTGTTAGACCGAGGGGTGTTTACTGGGGTTAGGGTGTTAGGCACGGATGTCGAGTGATGTAGATAGAAAACTGAGGGCCAGGATGTGGGTGCGAGAGCACTCGTCCAATCGGCGGTGTTATATTGAGACATATATTTCTTTACAAGAAGGCCGTACTGGCCAGGGTACAACTGGCGCAAGCCACGGGATAACTCCGACGTGCTGGTCGGTCCCCGGGTCGATGCGTGATGAATGAACACACATGTGTTTTACAGAGGGCTATACCTGGGGCGTAGGCCATGGCCGTGATGCTGGACAGGGGCCTGCAACTGGATGACTGGGGGGATACATCGATCCGGTATCTGGGCAAGGGTCAATCACGACTCGAATTGAGCAGTCGGACATGGCCTCGTGACTGTGGGAGAGCATGACGTCATGGCACGCGCGAGGTTGCAACCAACGGGCGTGCGAGGGGAAATCCCGGCATGAGGGGACGTCCGCCCTTGTCACAACATCTCGCACATGGTGGGTGTTGACTTGTGTGTGTGACGGCTACATACGGTGTGAGGGGAGTGCGAATGACATACCCCCGGTGTATTAGACCACTAAACAAGTCACCCACGCACAATTCTCCTTCGCCCGTTGCTTGGGGCCGTGCTTGAAGTCTTGTGCTTGCTGGATGCCGAGATGATCACATATGCATATCTGCCATTTCATATGAGCCCATAAGGGGTTTTTATAGGGGAAGCTGAAGGGTCACAAGGGATTTATGCGGACCAGCTAAGCGGGGTGAGCTGGTCAGCATAAACCCAAGTGAATAGTGTCACTGGGTTACGGACTGAGAGAGAAGGGGAAAGCGGTTTACGCGGACCAGCCAGGGGCCTGGGCTGGTCCGCCTAAATCCCCCCCCCCCCCCATGGGGGGTTTACGCGGACCAGCCAGGGGGCCTGGTGATGGGGACATCAGAGCAAGCCACTTCATTTCCTTATGTTTAGATATTTTTTTCATATTCTTTTGGGTGTATTTGAGTGTGTAATTGTATTTGTGAGCATTTATGAGTGTTAAGTGGGTCAAGAGTGTTGGGTTCGGTGCAGTATTCAGAGGGGGGTGAATGAATATAACCCGTTTAAAAAACCTTTCGCCCAGTTAAAATATGATGCTCACTAGAATTACTAGTTCGCAAACTAGACAAGCTTAAAAGCTAATAATCAGTTGCAGAACAAAAACAAGCATACAGTGAGATCACTAGGATGCTAACTAGGCTGAATTAGACAAGGAGTCGCTCAACTAGAATTTCGCTCTCTTGACAGATTAAACTATTCTAAGAAAACTAATCCACTCTTCTGCTCAACCAGAAGTCAAACGCTTAGAGCGCCCCTATGCAATCATCTAGCGGAAGCAAAAGCAGATAAACCAAACCACAATGCACAAGGGTTTTTAGGTGGTTCGGTCCTCCAGACCTACATCCACCCCACACTCAACCCGAGTGTGGCTTCCACTAGCTCACGCTAGAAACCGCAGACTCAGTCTGCAACAGGTGCTGCCACACAGCTTGACCAGGGGAACAACCTCCCCTCTTCCTCCAGACCAGGAGGGAACCAACCGGTGACTTTCAGTCACCAGCAAACCAGAGGTCGAAGACCTCTCTTCCTCCAACCGGAGGGAACCTCTGGACTTGAATCCACAAGCCCAGAACCGGAGACAAGTCTCCCTTCCTCCAAGCCGGAGGGAACCCACAAGTAGCTCCCAGCTACTTGCAACTGGAGATCAGATCTCCCTTCCTCCTAACCGGAGGGAACACGACCTCAGACCAGAGGATCGAAAAGCACAGCAAACCAGAAAACAAAGGAAAATAATAAACGAAAACAACACAGCAATCAGAAGGCTGTAAAATATGAAAACACAGATGTGGCTCTCAACGGAGCTGACTGGCCTGGATCTGATCCACGGTCCAGTGAAGACAGATCTTCAAGCAACTTCTTCCTTGTTCTCCACGAGCTCTCTCGCTCACTTTCTATCTCTCTTTTCTTTCTCTTCTACTCTCCTAGGAGCTTCTTCTGCTACTTCTCTTCTTCTTCTTCTCAACTCACGATCTCTCTTTTTCTTTCTTCTGTTCTCCTAATCTCTCACTCTCTACTCTTCTCTTCTCTCTCTTTTTCTTCTTCTGCTCTTACTCTCACTCTCTTTTTCTTCTTCTGCTCTTACTCTCACTCTCTTCTCTGCTCTCTTCTTTTCTTTCTTCTCTTCCTTTTCCTGGATCGGGGCTCTCTGTATGAGCTTTTCTTCTTGCCAACTCGATCACCTTCATCTGTGGACGAAGGCTCCTATATATAGCAGCAGCAGTAGGTGGATAGGGCACAAAACGCGTGTGCCTCCCACGTTTCCTGCCCTAATATTTCGGACCACGTGGAGGCTCCTCTGCATCTTGGATCACGTGCCAGATGCAGCCTTGTATCACGTACTGCTTCACGATTAGAGCACCTGTAAAACAGAGTATCGGATAAGTAATCAATTTAAGGAA
Organism: Amorphophallus konjac; assembly: GCA_022559845.1. Taxonomy (NCBI): domain Eukaryota; kingdom Viridiplantae; phylum Streptophyta; class Magnoliopsida; order Alismatales; family Araceae; genus Amorphophallus; species Amorphophallus konjac. The sequence goes on from CM040121.1 coordinate 265,064,891, forward strand.
CACCTCTGTATAGATTATCAGAAGAACAGTACTTTAGAAGAAACTTGAACGAGGTTAAAACGAAACAACACGAAGTGACAAATAGCAACGACACGGAGACAACACGAAGACAGAATAAGGAAACGACACGAGGTACATACGACGACAAGACAGAAACCAATCATGAAGTATGATTTCAACAAACGAAAGGCACAAGGTGGTGGCACAGAAAGCAACACGAAGTGCTGCAATGTTCTGCACGCAGTGGAACAAAGACGACACGGAGTAAAAAACGACACGAAGACGAAAACAACACTTAAGACGAAGTTGACACGGAGTGAAAACGACACGAAGTCTGGGAGACACGACACAAAGTGACAAGAACGACAGTAACCAACACGAAGTGTGGTTACAAAATATGAACGACACGAAGTGTGGAAACATGACATGAAAACGACACGTAGACATGGAGACAACAGTAACCGACACGAGGTGAGGTTACTAAAGCGACAATGACACGTGGTGTGGAAAACACGACACGAAGACCTGAGAAGGAAAAACGACACAAAGTAAAAATAGTGATCGACACGGGTTGAAAACAACACGAAGTCGAAACAGTAATCGACACGGGTTGAAAACAACATGAAGACGAAGTACAAAGAGACGACACGAAGTGAAGTTGACACGAAGTGAAAACAACACTAAGTGAAACAGTAATCGACACGCGGTGAAAACAACACGAAGATGAAATTGACACATACTGAAAACAACACGAAGTCACGAGTACACGGGAAACACGAAGACAACTTTGAGTACAAAGCTGCTCGAACATCCGAACGACTCGAAGACAAGGACGACACGGGGTGACAACAACTCGAAGATGACAACAGGAATTGACACGGAGTATGACCAAGGCGAGAGGGACAGAAATAGCACGAAGACTCAAACGCAGAAATAACACGAAGACGTAAACACTAAAATAACACGAAGATGAAGACACTAAAACAACACGAGGACACGAAGACAAAACCAACACGAAGACACGACAAGGAAAACGACACGAAGTCTAACCTCATACAAGTTATCCTGTCACGCATGGAAATCAACACGAAGTGTTATAACCTCAGACGACACGAAATCTTTTCGTGTTAGTGAGGGGAAACAACACGAGGTGAGACTTCACACTGTACAGAACTTGGAAGACCAGTGTTGAATGAGTAGACGTGTAGTATATCATGAAAGAAGGCCAGTGTACAGACTTGGAGGCCTGAAGGCGATGTGAGTAACAATCCAATGTATGGACTTTGACTCAAAATGAGACTGACAGTGTATACACTTAGCCAAGGCAATGCACTGTATGGACTTCCATGAGACGCTCAATGTGCAGACTTACTGCCAATCAATGTATAGACTCTGTAAATGCATATGAAAGCTTTATGCAGCAGATAATATGTAGCATGACCTCACATCAAATATGTTAATCTAAACTGAGCAGCAGGATGACTGAACATTTGATTAACTTACATCAACAATCAATCATCAAAACCAGATAAATCATTAAAACCACAGCAATCATCAAAACCATCATCAAAACCACAGGGACACAACAATCTCCCCCTTTTTGATGATGGCAACACTTTCAATATATTGAGTCATTCTGATGATGTGAGGTATTCTGAAGACTCAAATTATTCTCCCCCTTTGACTTCATCAAAAAGAAAATAATTTGAGAAATTAAAGCATGTATAAGAGTTCAGTCAAATTCTCCCCCTTGCAATAACATGATTCTCCCCCTTTAATCGTTTCAGCAAAAGCATGAATTAGAGAAGATCAAAAGAAATCTGCATGCACTGATTGAATGATATTCTCTCTCTTTGGCAAACAATCTCCTCCTTTGGTGTAATCAAAATAAACCATGGGAAGGGTTAAATGCAAAAATGCAGATGCAACAAGGAATGCAATACTCCCCCTAAGTATGTGAATGCAAGGTCACAAATGATATGAACATGATTCAGTGTGACAAGGAATGCTCCCCCTGAATAGATGCCAATTGATATGAAATTGATGCAAGACTTGGAATCTCCCCTTCAATAAGTGGAATCTTATGAGATGAATGAGAAGGAGACCACAGGGGCAAACAAGAAGAGGTTCAGGTTAATGAGTCAATACCATGAGCAGAAGAGTTTCAATTAACAGATTTTTCAAGGATGTTCCAAACACAAGAAGTTCAGCCTGATTTTCAAAGAGATATCAATCTCATAAATCTAAAGCATAAGTTTTCAAAGTCTTCTATCATAAGGGCTTATGAATGACATTTATTGAACATCATGGTTTAAACGTGATGTATGCAGAGTTTATCAATAAAATTCTGTAATGATATCTAAAACCATGGTTTAATAAAAATGAACCAAGCCCTCATATTTATCTTGATTATCCTCCCTTTGTCTTACACAATCAAATCTATTGACTTCTTTCAGAATTACATGTACTAGTATTGAAATCAAGCAATTATGAAGTCATATGATTTTGTCTAGGGTTGTAGCAATTTGATTTTGGCATCAATATTCAGATATTTCAATTTATTCAGCAATTTTCTTTGCTACAAATTTTACGTGCTTTCTAGTTCAGTACACACCTTGTAACTAGAGGATATACCTTGATCAGAGGCCAATATCCCTAAGCCCTTAGTGTGACTAACTGTCATGCCTTATGTAAACAGAGTTAGCATTTACACATCATGACACACTACAGCTCAATTTTTAATGAGTGAATTGTATTTCTCAGTGTGCATGCCATTGCTCTGCCTGATTTTCAATGAATTCTCATTTTACAGAGTTAACTAAGGCACCTCATGACACAGTCCTTTGGACTTGTGTTTCTCAGTGACCAATGTCATTGCTCTGACAGATATTACCCTTTAGACATTTCAGAAACATTCATTTGCTTCAAAACAATATTAATCTCATGTACTTAACCAATTAAAGTTATGTATTCAAAAGTGCAGATTTCAGGAGTTTTCACAAGACATAGCATGAAACAGATGGTTAAGATTTATTAAACATGCTTCAGATATTTTTAAGAGATTTTAAAGCCAAACTCATTGAATACATTAAACTTAAACCACATGAGTTATTTCAGTCATTCATAAAAACGTATAATAGAAGATTTCTAGTTCAAGATTTTTAGATTTATGATCGAGATAGCCCATTGAAATCTTCATGAAAGACTGATAGAATTCTGAAGCCAAATGATACCAATTGATAGGAGAGATACCAATTGTTAAGAGAGATTTTTTTTTTTGAAGCATAAAGTTTTCAGAATATGATCAAGGTTTGTCAACAAAATCAATAAGAAAGAATATGCTATGAAATCTGACAAATGTATGCATTTGACAACCTATATGCAATGCATTGACTCCCCCTTACAATATGCATTTAAACATACATGCAAATCACATATATGCACTTCAGATGAGTAGAGTTCAGAGGTATCAATTCAGACAATGCTGATGAGGAATGATTATGCAAACACAGAATTAACTTGGTATGCAACATACTGTCCTACATGCAGACTATGCACCAAGGATACATTAAACAAGTATGCAATCAATTCAGGTTTATGCATCCAATTCATGAGTATTTTTATCCTTTTTCAGATTTTTCAACATATGATGCAGTTCACTATTTTACATGAAGACTAGACCCATGGTACTAGGCGGAGGACTTGGTCCAAGGATCACCTCACACATGTCAGTAGCATCCAGACATACTCCATATGCCCTTCAACTTATTCCATTTAATATACCATGATGATCATGTATGACAATGCAACATAAAGCAGTCCTTCATGCATTGAACAGCATCATTGACACATGTAATGACAATCAGTCTATACACAATCAGTCCAAGTGTGCATTCAATAACAAGCATGCAATGCATTAACACAAAACACATGCATGGACGCAGAGTCTGTATAGTGCATCAACCGTATATACTAAAGAAGCATTCAAATTCAGTTCAATATATAGTACGAGAAGAGCATCAGATATGCAGAGTTGAATTCAATAGTTGAGTCTGGAATGCAGACTGATCAGCTAGACATGAAGAGAAAAAAAAAATCAACCAAGCAAATCAACATGAAACTCACAATTTTCATGCTCACAATTTCAGATAATGGAATTTAAAACAGATTTCAGAACTGACCTGAATTGAATCATGGGGTTTTCTTTTTGAGTGCCTTGGTTGACCCCTTTTATTTCTCCTTCCAAGGCACATCTGCAGCAAGTCAATCAAGTTGATCCTGCATAGACCCAAGCAGTCTTGGGTCCTGCACTACCCCTATCAGGTGTTCTAAACAGTTTCTTAGCAACATGGTCATCAAATTTCATCAGAAAACAATTGTCCATAGAGTGACCAAGTTTACCACAATATCTACATGAAACAGCAGATTTTCTGGTCCTGTGATGCATATCAACAGCAGCATGAGACCTATGATAATGAGCATGAATTGTTCTGTTGTAAGCATGATTTTTTGATTTACCATTACCTGCCCACCAGCATTCAGAAGCTCGGTGGCCAGGTTTTCCACATTCATAATAACCAAGAGTCTTTTCTTTAAGACCGGCTTTATTTCTGCCCAAGAAATTTTTGTTTGGAGGGAATCTTACAAATTTGGAATTAAAATGATTTCCCTGAACAAACCAGCATTCCTTGACTGCATGCCCATACTTACCACATTCAATGCACCTAGAATGCTTACCTCTTGAGCCAGTAAATCCCCATGAAGACCTAAACCAACACTCAACAACTTTATGACCACGTCTGTTACAATTGTAACAAATGATATGTTGGTTTGAGGAAGACATGTTTCTTTTGGGGTGGTGATGATTATTTGGAAGAGTTTTATCATGCATCATATCATCCCTTATCATTACTCTGCAGTCATCCATATAATGACCATGCCTACCACAGTAGTAACAAGAGGCATCAGATTTCCTAGGAACATGGTTTCTATCATGTGAGTTCCTAGGTGTATGTGAACGAGTACAGGAAGCATGAGCATTATGTATTGGCCCATCAGATTCAGCAGAACTAGCAAATTTCAGAGTACAACCAGAAATATTCTTAGCCTTCTTTGTTTGACTCTTTCTTTTCAATTTCTGATTATTCTCAATAGATTTTGTTTGCTTTTCAATTTTCTGGGCTTTAAACTGAAAGACAGATTTTGAAGGTGACTTCTGATTTTCATTTTGTTTTGGGGATTGCCTTGAAGTACCAGCTACATTAGTGCTTTGGACAAAGGTTGTATATAGCTGGTTTTTAGTGATTTTCTTAACATCAGAACAGCAATTTGTTCCCCCTTCAGAGTTATCATCCTTCCTCTTCTCAACAGTTTTCATTTTTCCTTTAATCTTGGCAGACTCAATAGCTGAATTTTCCAGATTATGAATTTTATCTTCCAAGTTAGCAATGTGAAGTTCATAACTGGCTATTTCCTGTTCACTGTAATTTACACATTCGCTTAGAACTTGGTTTGCAGTTTTATACTTCTCAATTTCTTGTTCTAGACTGTTCAAACTTTTTGAATTTTCATCATAAACAGCTTTTCCTTTTTCAATTGACAGCCATTTCTCAGAGAATACAGTATTAAGAACCATTAGCCTTTTATTTTGATCCTTTAAGTAGACATTTTCTTCTTTTAGAGATTTTATTTGTTCTTTTTGAAGAATGTCATCAGACTTAAACTCATTAATTATGTCTTCGAGAATGGCACAACCTTTACAAGAATTATCTTCTCTAATGTGCTCCTTTTCAGATTTCAAAGTTTTCACTTCTTTTCTCAATTTCTTGTTTTCAGATTTTAATTTCTTGGATACTTTGAACAGATCTTTATACATTACTATCAATTCATCAAAAGTGTATCCATCTGATTCGGAGCTTACCTGAGATGAAGTTTCCTCACCATCACTTCCCCAGTTGGCCATTAAGCATATGGACTTTCTTCCTTCTCTATCAATGTCCGAGGTGTTCCCTTTGAGTTTCAATACCTCTGGACAATCATCCTTTGTGTGGCCAGCCTTCCTGCATTTGTAGCAAACATTAGTGTCAGCAATCTTGGCAAGATTAGAGTTATACCTTGTTTGCTGTTTGCTACCGTCAAGCTTTCCTTCTCTTTTTCTCAGAAATTTCCTGAAGTTAGTAATCATCATTCCAATGTGGTCTTCATCAATTTCAGACCGCGAGAGGCTACTTTTCTTGCTTGATGATCCACTGTGGCTGGATCTGTTTGCTTTGCTGGAGCTAGCCTTCAGCACGATTGGCTCCATTGCAAACAATCTGAAAGCTCAGAACAAACTGAAGCACCTAAACCAAATAAGCAAGACAAAGCACTAAGACGGAGAATCAAAGCTACGAACACAGAAAGCACACTCTGAAAAACACCAAACAAACCAGCAGGATCCTCTGCAGATTGTTAGATCAGATAGATTAGAGACCCGCTCTGATACCAATTGTTGGGTTCGGTGCAGTATTCAGAGGGGGGTGAATGAATATAACCCGTTTAAAAAACCTTTCGCCCAGTTAAAATATGATGCTCACTAGAATTACTAGTTCGCAAACTAGACAAGCTTAAAAGCTAATAATCAGTTGCAGAACAAAAACAAGCATACAGTGAGATCACTAGGATGCTAACTAGGCTGAATTAGACAAGGAGTCGCTCAACTAGAATTTCGCTCTCTTGACAGATTAAACTATTCTAAGAAAACTAATCCACTCTTCTGCTCAACCAGAAGTCAAACGCTTAGAGCGCCCCTATGCAATCATCTAGCGGAAGCAAAAGCAGATAAACCAAACCACAATGCACAAGGGTTTTTAGGTGGTTCGGTCCTCCAGACCTACATCCACCCCACACTCAACCCGAGTGTGGCTTCCACTAGCTCACGCTAGAAACCGCAGACTCAGTCTGCAACAGGTGCTGCCACACAGCTTGACCAGGGGAACAACCTCCCCTCTTCCTCCAGACCAGGAGGGAACCAACCGGTGACTTTCAGTCACCAGCAAACCAGAGGTCGAAGACCTCTCTTCCTCCAACCGGAGGGAACCTCTGGACTTGAATCCACAAGCCCAGAACCGGAGACAAGTCTCCCTTCCTCCAAGCCGGAGGGAACCCACAAGTAGCTCCCAGCTACTTGCAACTGGAGATCAGATCTCCCTTCCTCCTAACCGGAGGGAACACGACCTCAGACCAGAGGATCGAAAAGCACAGCAAACCAGAAAACAAAGGAAAATAATAAACGAAAACAACACAGCAATCAGAAGGCTGTAAAATATGAAAACACAGATGTGGCTCTCAACGGAGCTGACTGGCCTGGATCTGATCCACGGTCCAGTGAAGACAGATCTTCAAGCAACATCTTCCTTTTTCTCCACGAGCTCTCTCGCTCACTTTCTATCTCTCTTTTCTTTCTCTTCTACTCTCCTAGGAGCTTCTTCTGCTACTTCTCTTCTTCTTCTTCTCAACTCACGATCTCTCTTTTTCTTTCTTCTGTTCTCCTAATCTCTCACTCTCTACTCTTCTCTTCTCTCTCTTTTTCTTCTTCTGCTCTTACTCTCACTCTCTTTTTCTTCTTCTGCTCTTACTCTCACTCTCTTCTCTGCTCTCTTCTTTTCTTTCTTCTCTTCCTTTTCCTGGATCGGGGCTCTCTGTATGAGCTTTTCTTCTTGCCAACTCGATCACCTTCATCTGTGGACGAAGGCTCCTATATATAGCAGCAGCAGTAGGTGGATAGGGCACAAAACGCGTGTGCCTCCCACGTTTCCTGCCCTAATATTTCGGACCACGTGGAGGCTCCTCTGCATCTTGGATCACGTGCCAGATGCAGCCTTGTATCACGTACTGCTTCACGATTAGAGCACCTGTAAAACAGAGTATCGGATAAGTAATCAATTTAAGGAACACCTCTGTATAGATTATCAGAAGAACAGTACTTTAGAAGAAACTTGAACGAGGTTAAAACGAAACAACACGAAGTGACAAATAGCAACGACACGGAGACAACACGAAGACAGAATAAGGAAACGACACGAGGTACATACGACGACAAGACAGAAACCAATCATGAAGTATGATTTCAACAAACGAAAGGCACAAGGTGGTGGCACAGAAAGCAACACGAAGTGCTGCAATGTTCTGCACGCAGTGGAACAAAGACGACACGGAGTAAAAAACGACACGAAGACGAAAACAACACTTAAGACGAAGTTGACACGGAGTGAAAACGACACGAAGTCTGGGAGACACGACACAAAGTGACAAGAACGACAGTAACCAACACGAAGTGTGGTTACGAAATATGAACGACACGAAGTGTGGAAACATGACATGAAAACGACACGTAGACATGGAGACAACAGTAACCGACACGAGGTGAGGTTACTAAAGCGACAATGACACGTGGTGTGGAAAACACGACACGAAGACCTGAGAAGGAAAAACGACACAAAGTAAAAATAGTGATCGACACGGGTTGAAAACAACACGAAGTCGAAACAGTAATCGACACGGGTTGAAAACAACATGAAGACGAAGTACAAAGAGACGACACGAAGTGAAGTTGACACGAAGTGAAAACAACACTAAGTGAAACAGTAATCGACACGCGGTGAAAACAACACGAAGATGAAATTGACACATACTGAAAACAACACGAAGTCACGAGTACACGGGAAACACGAAGACAACTTTGAGTACAAAGCTGCTCGAACATCCGAACGACTCGAAGATAAGGACGACACGGGGTGACAACAACTCGAAGATGACAACAGGAATTGACACGGAGTATGACCAAGGCGAGAGGGACAGAAATAGCACGAAGACTCAAACGCAGAAATAACACGAAGACGTAAACACTAAAATAACACGAAGATGAAGACACTAAAACAACACGAGGACACGAAGACAAAACCAACACGAAGACACGAAGACAAAACCAACACGAAGACACGACAAGGAAAACGACACGAAGTCTAACCTCATACAAGTTATCCTGTCACGCATGGAAATCAACACGAAGTGTTATAACCTCAGACGACACGAAATCTTTTCGTGTTAGTGAGGGGAAACAACACGAGGTGAGACTTCACGCTGTACAGAACTTGGAAGACCAGTGTTGAATGAGTAGACGTGTAGTATATCATGAAAGAAGGCCAGTGTACAGACTTGGAGGCCTGAAGGCGATGTGAGTAACAATCCAATGTATGGACTTTGACTCAAAATGAGACTGACAGTGTATACACTTAGCCAAGGCAATGCACTGTATGGACTTCCATGAGACGCTCAATGTGCAGACTTACTGCCAATCAATGTATAGACTCTGTAAATGCATATGAAAGCTTTATGCAGCAGATAATATGTAGCATGACCTCACATCAAATATGTTAATCTAAACTGAGCAGCAGGATGACTGAACATTTGATTAACTTACATCAACAATCAATCATCAAAACCAGATAAATCATTAAAACCACATCAATCATCAAAACCATCATCAAAACCACAGGGACACAACAAAGAGTATAATATGGGCTAAGTATCTTGAAAAGGGGTCCAAATCCCACAATTGGGCCTCCACACCTTTAGAGCCCAATTGGGCCTCTCTCTCACATATGGGCCACTCCACATAGGGGCCCAAATGTTGGCCCATAGTCAAGGGGACAAGGTAGGTACAAGGTAGGTGTAATGGTTGAAATTGGAACAAAAAGAAGCCAAATTCATTTTTGCTTCTTCAAGGGCCGCCCCCTCCATTGTCTCTTTGTGGGAATTTTTTATTCCCATGATTCCCCATGTGTCCATCGAACAAGGGAAGTATTGGTCTTTTGTAGTTTCATATATAAGCTTGTATTTTCATCTTTTATGCAATTAATGATCATTTTGAACAAGAAATTGCAAGCAAGCTTGAAGGGTGCACCCCTATCCTCTCTCCTCCCTTCTAGTTATTCTTCTTCCCAAGGCTGAGAGCCTTTCTATCTCCTCCTCCCATCTATCTTCATTCTGTGCCGCCGCCGTTCGTGCTGCCATCGAGCCACCACGAGCGATCTACCGAAGTGCTATCCAGGTTCTATTTTTCTTGATAGACGTCCACTATGAGAATTTTATCTCCCAGCTTCAAGCTCATCTGGAGCTGACATTTTCAGGGTTGGTTCTTCTCTTGAATCCCCACCTCCACACAAAAAATCATGTCAAATTCTGTTCGTCTGTCATTTTTTTATTTTCGTGTTTTTCTGTCTTCCAGATCTGTCCCTTTTCAGATCTGTGTGACAGAATCTCAGTTCTTCCACATTTCGACCCCCTTATTGATTTTTGTTTGAATCTCCAAATTTATTGGAGGTGCTGTCCACCATCTATATTTTCCATAAATTTTTTTCAAATTTCTGAAGCCCTCTACATATTTTTAAAAATTCGGTCTTTCTCTTAAAATATGTTCAGTCTCTGCTGTCCAGATCCGACCCCAAGTCAGTATATAATCTCCAAAAAATTGAAATCTCCACAAAACCTTTCATAAGAAATACTCCCGTCATCCTTGTTTGTTTTTCCACAACTTTTATGAAGCGGTCAACCTCTAGATCTATCGTTTGAACAACGGTCAACATGTGTGATCAGGAAAACTCAAATATGTTCTGAGTTTTCTGATCCTGTGAGCCAACAATTTGTAAAATTGACTAAGGCCAGATCCTGGAAATTTAAGTTTATCTATCTGACTTTAGAGCGAAGTACTTCGAAAGAGCTTTCCAACGGTACCTCTTGTGTATCAATCCGACGTCGGGAGTGACCGCAGCAGCATATCTTGTCCGGACGCGCGGGTCTGAGACAGAACTTAGATCCGTGGACAGCAACTCCGGCGGGTGATGATCGGAGCCGGCAGGCCTCCGGCCTGCGTACCAGCGCACCGCCACCCCAGGGAGCGCCCCTCTGGACGTCCCTACCACTGTGGTGCCCCCCGGTCCCACATGGCTCCGCCGATCAGCACGTGGGTCCCATGGTCGCGAGTACATGTGCCGCCGAAGCTACACAAGAAGCCGCCCGTCAACCCGAACCCGCTGCTCCCGGGTCCCACTTGTGTCGCCCTTTACCTCCCTGCGTGGAGTGGGCAGTAATTTGTATTGCTGTAAATGTTGTGTAATATTTGTTCCGAGAGTACTGATTCGGCAGGGGTCGTCTTCCCCACACCGAGCGCATGGAGGTATTGTGTTCTCTCCCTTGACTCGGCATTTTGCTTTATTCGTATATGCTTTATATGCCGCTGCTAGATATCATGCTAGGATCGTAGCCCGCTTTACTTTTATATCATCGCTGCTGCGAGAGAGAGAGAGAGATACCGTCCCGTGACCCAATTCGGGCACGGCGTTGAGAGGCGACCCTAGCTCTTGCCGGTTTCTCAACCGTGCACGTCCGATGCTTCCCTCGATAAGGGATGATTGCGAGCTTGTTTAGAGTCTGAGGATTGCATTCCAATTGGAGTCGAGTTGCGTGTCCATCCCGCATCAACTTGGTATCAGAGCAAGTTTGAGTCTAGGGTAGTCCTTGTGTCTAAAATAAAAAAAAGTGTCATTTACGTCCAGTCATCGTCTAAGTCGGTCTAGGTTGCATTTACATCCCTTTACTCGGTATATGAAAAGGTGTTGTCCCAACGTTAGGCTACGCCTATCGGGAAGGCCGCACACTTGCGCGAGTGATCTTCGGATCGATTAACTCCGTCACGTACCGAGTCTTGGTTAAGTCTAGGTGCATCACCTATTTGGATTGGTCTGTGTCTCCTAGTCCTTGTGTCCTTTGCATGCCCACTCGGCGAGGCACCCAATACCATCGCCCTACACCTATGGCCAACCCACGGGAAATCATCTCGGGGGACCTTCAGTCCTTGCGCGAGGCGATCATGACCCCCGTAGACCGGATGGACCAAACCGAGGCAACCTTTAAGAGCTTCTCGGACCGCATAGATGGCCATTTTAACGCCATGGAGGAACGGATGGAGTCATCTGACAGATTCGTCCAAGGTCTGGTCGGACGGTTGGATAAGATGTCGCATGGAGACCCTCCTATAGTGGCCCAAGGCCCCTTCACACCCGCTCAGGCGGCTGCCCACGGCCAAGCCATTCCCATAGCCCAGGCCCAGCCCGTCCATGTGGCCCAGGACCCGCCCGCACATGCTCCTCAGCCACCACGGGCTCCTCCACCTGCCCCTCCTCGGGTCCCCGAACTACCGCGCCGTGACCTTGGTCTCGAGGATTATGGGTCCGATAACGCCTATGAGGGGTATGGTCAACGCCGTCGTGGCCTCCAACCACAGAGAGATGAGGAGGACGATAGGGTCCTTAAAATCGTGCGAGCGGATCCTCCCATTTTTTACGGGTCTTTAGATCCGAAAGTCTATTTAGATTGGGAGTTCGGCATGGACCGATACTTCGATTGGTACGACTTGTCGGAACGTCGAAGGATCCGATTTGCTACCATGAAGCTCATGGGACAGGCACAAACCTATTGGAAGAATGTAGAGAGCTTGTTATTTCAGCGGCTAGAGCCCCCGATTGACACATGGGGCGAAATGAAGCTTAAGCTTCGGCAAAAGTACCTTCCTCCCACGTACCGTCAGCGACTCATCGATAGGTGGCAAAGTCTTAGCCAGGGAGACCGATCCGTCTCCCAATACATTGCTGAATTTGATGAGTACTTTCTACGATGTGGTGTCACGGAGGAGAGTACCATGCCCGTTTCCCGCTTTCGACGTGGTTTGCGGCCCCACTATCAGTATGAGCTTTTTCACCGCAATGCCAAGACATTGGTAGAAGCATATCAAGTTGCTCTCGAGTTGGAGCAATTTGAGGTAGAGTTCGAGCCTAGCCATTGGTCGGGTCCCACCCCTCTTCGTAGCACCGAGCCCCGCCACTCTTTAGGTCCACATCAGCGGCCTCCCATGGCTCAATCACAGGATCCCGCCCATCAGGAGCACTTCACTCCGAGGCCTCGTCCTCCCCGGCACCCAATGCCCGCCCTCAGGCACCAGCACCCCCACCCCTATTGCCCACGGCTCCTACACTCCCACCACTGTCACGGGTGTAGTGTTTCCACTGTCATAGGTTTGGCCACATCGCCAGCCAATGTCCCACCCGTGCCACACTAGCCCTAGGGGTTGGAGAAGCCTCACCTTCTGGGCTTGTGCCAGTCAGTTACGAGGCCGATCAGGAACTAGCTGATGAGTACTATGCATCGGAAGGTGTAGAGGAGCCTACCGACGCTCAGGATGCGGCTCTAAGATGACGGCCACTTGGTGGGTGATGTCATTGCATGTCATGCATGAGTCAGTCTGTTTCTTTGTGTGGTTTGTTTTGTGTGGTGTGTTTTTGAGTGATTTGTTTGTGTGGTTTGTGGTTTGTTAGGAGTCTGCATGTGTCTTGTGCAAGCTCGTCGATGTCAGTCCCTTATGAGTGAGAAGCGAGTGGACTCGCGCGAGGAGTTTGGGATCAGCTCTATATCTATGCCCCGGATCTAGTCACCTGCAGGGACCCAGCGGTGATTCCTAGTGAGTCTTCGAGCCGCCTCCTCCCCTTGAGAGTGACCCCACCCCGGAGTGTCCACCTCTAGCCTCGTTCCCATAGCAGCTTGTGCATATCGAGTATATACGGAATGAGCAGGTGACGATCACTTGGAGTGGAGCGTACCCGCATTACTTGGCACGGTGACGGATCCGCCGGAGCGACTCGAGCAGCAGCACCCCTTACTCGACGGAGTCGAGTTCCTCCCACCCGGGGAGAATTGATGGGGACATCAGAGCAAGCCACTTCATTTCCTTGTGTTTAGATATTTTTTTCATATTCTTTTGGGTGTATTTGAGTGTGTAATTGTATTTGTGAGCATTTATGAGTGTTAAGTGGGTCAAGAGTATAATATGGGCTAAGTATCTTGAAAAGGGGTCCAAATTCCACAATTGGGCCTCCACACCTTTAGAGCCCAATTGGGCCTCTCTCTCACATATGGGCCACTCCACATAGGGGCCCAAATGTTGGCCCATGGTCAAGGGGACAAGGTAGGTACAAGGTAGGTGTAATGGTTGAAATTGGAACAAAAAGAAGCCAAATTCATTTTTGCTTCTTCAAGGGTCGCCCCCTCCATTGTCTCTTTGTGGGAATTTTTAATTCCCATGATTCCCCATGTGTCCATCGAACAAGGGAAGTATTGGTCTTTTGTAATTTCATATATAAGCTTGTATTTTCATCTTTTATGTAATTAATGATCATTTTGAACAAGAAATTGCAAGCAAGCTTGAAGGGTGCACCCCTATCCTCTCTCATCCCCTCTAGTTCTTCTTCTTTCTAGGGCTAAGACCCTTTCTATCTCCTCCTCTTCCTATCTATCTTCATTCTGTGCCGCCGCCGCCGCCGTTCGTGCCGCCATCGAGCCACCGCGAGCGATCTACCGAAGTGTTGTCCAGGTTCTATTTTTCTGGATAGAGGTCTACTACGAGAATTTTAGCTCCCAGCTCCAACCTCATCTGGAGCTGAAATTTTCAGGGTTGGTTATTCTCTTGAATCCCCACCTCCACAAATCAAATCACGTCAAATTCCTTTCGTTTGTCATTTTTTTATCTTCATGTTTTTCTATCTTTTAGATCTGTCCCTTTTCAGATCTTCGGGGCAAAAGCTCCATTCTTCCACCTTTCGACCCCCTTCTAGATTTTTTTTTGAATCCCCAAATTTATTGGAGGTTTTGTACACCATTTCTAGATTCCATTAATTTTATTCGAATTTCTGAAGCCCTTTACATATTTTTAAAAAATCGGTCTTTCTCCCAAAGTCTGTTCAGTCTCTGCTGTCCAGATCCGACCCTCAGTCAGTATATAATCTCCCAAAAATTGAAATATCTACAAAACCTTTCATACAAAATAGTCCCGTCATACTTGTTTGTTTCTCCACAACTTTCATGAAGAGGTCAACCTCTAGATCTATCTTTTGAACAACGGTCAACTTGTGTGATCAGGAAAACTCAAATCTGTCCTCAGTTTTCTGATCCTGTGAGCCAGCAACTTGTAAAATCGACTAAGGCCAGATCCTAGAAATTCAATTTTATCTCTCTAGCCCTAGATCGAAGTACTTTTAAAGAGCTTTCCAACCGTACCTCTTGTGCATCGATCCGACATCGGGAGTGACCACAGCAGCAGATCTCGTCCAGACGCGCGGGTCTGAGACAGAACTTAGATCCCTGGACAGCAACTCCGGCGGGTGACGATCGGAGCCGGCCGGCCTCCGGCCGGCGAACCAGCGCACCGTCGCCCCAGGGAGCGCCCCTTTGGACGTCCTCACCACTGTGGTGCCCCCCGGTCCCACACGGCCCCGCCGACCAGCATGTGGGTCCCACTGTCGCGAGTACATGTGCCGCCGAAGCTACACAAGAAGCCGCCCGTCAACCCGAACCCGCTACTCCCGGGTCCCACTTGTGTCGCCCTTTACCTCCCTGCGTGGAGTGGGCAGTAATTTGTATTGCTGTAAGTGTTGTGTAATATTTGTTTCGGGAGTACCGATTCGGCCGGGTCGTCTTCCCCACGCCGAGCGTGTGGAGGTATTGTGTTCGCTCCCTTGACTCGGCATTTTACTTTATTCGTATATGCTTTATATGCCGCTGCTAGAGATCATGCTAGGATCGTAGCCTGCTTTAATTTATGTCATCGTTGCTGCGAGACAGAGAGAGATACCGTCCCGTGACCCGATCCGGGCACGACGTTGAGAGGCGACCACCCTAGCTCTTGTCGGTTTCTCAACCGTGCACGTCCGACGCTTCCCTCGATAAGGGACGATCGCGAGCTTGTTTAGAGTCCGAGGGTTGCATTCCAATTGGAGTCGAGTCGCGTGTCCGTCCTGCATCACCTGGGCTGGTCCGCCTAAACTCCCCCCCCCCCCCATGGGGGGTTTAGGCGCTCCGGTCTTCTCCTTTTTTTGAAAAAATATTTTTTTTTTGAATTGAATGGGGGTTTAGGCAGACCAGTCGGGGGGGCCTGGCTGGTCCGCTTAAACCCCCCCAGGGGGGGTTTAGGCTGGTTCGGTCCAAGGAGAGAGGGGGGGGCGGTCCCCTCCCTATAAAATCTGATTTTTGGGTCTTTTTTCATCCTAATTTAACTAAGAAAGAAAAGGACAAGTGGGTGGAAGGATACACGGAGCTTGCAGAGGCATGTGTGCGCGTCAACTTGCGGAATCCCCGCGTGCTGTCGCTTCGTGCTCCCACGTCCACGTGTCGACTCCTCGAATCGGTACGGCACACGAACCGCGTTGTAGGACCGTAATTGGACAAACCGGGCTGAGTGGGGTCATGGGACCACCGGGCTGGAGGGAGGGGCGCGGCCCCCAGGGAGTTCACCCTTCCTGGGGCGCACGGCCATGCCTCGGGGCGAACAGGCCCCGGGCTGGCCGTAGCCCCGAGGGATGGCCCCCGGGGGTCTTCTTGTGTTGCTTGGAGATGTCCTTTGATGGACTTTGAACTCCGGGAGGCTGGCATGGGCCCGTAGGGCTGTTGTTCTTCGAGTCGGAGTAGCCGCTCGCAAGGTGTTTGGGCGAATTCCCGACACACCCCGGGTTGCCGAACGAGCCGCGTAAGTGGTCGACGGGTCTTAGATTTGGCCTAGGGCCAAGGGTAGATGTCCATAGGGGTTGGGAGGAGGCACCTTGGGCCCATGGGCTTTGCCTCATGCTACGTGCCACATTGTATGGCGGGTCGACACAATAGCCTCGGGTTGGCCCGAGAGCTAAGTTCAGTGGTTCGTTGCAACGTGTCTGAGGGTCGGGGGTGGCCCCGACTTGCTGGGGGGTCATTGTTGGACCCAATTAGTGTACTGGAACCATGGGGTGGCCCGTGGGTTGGTGTAGAAGGGTTGAAACGTGCACACCCACAAGGTGTTCGGCAGAATGCTGAACACACGTGTGTGAGCCGTACACGCGTGCTGCGTGCCTCCAAGGCCTGTGGTTGACTTGCTCGGGTCTCCCTTTCACCTTGAAGGGTTGAATGAAGAGTCTCGGAGTGGGCCCGCGGCTCTTTTACTGGATGGCAAGTGGCGTGGCGTGGCGTGGGGGCGCCCCCGGGTGGTCCCGGGCGGCCGGATGGTCCCGGGCGGCCGTGTGGAACGCGGGCAAAGCCCGTATGAAAGTGGCCGGGATCGACCCCGAACACTTGCTTGTGCCGCCGTACGCTTCGGCTAGCAGGTTGGGGCCGTTGGTCGGGCCCACTGGGTTGCCGGAGGGGCTGGGTAGCTGTTGCCTTGAAGGTGTTCGAGGAAATTCCCGAACCCTTATTTCTGGGTATTTTGCTGGGGAATGGTCCGGGTACAACAAATGCCCCCCATGGGGAGTGAGTCGGAGGCGGAGACGAGGGCGTATGGCCCGTGAAACCCTCTTTCTGAGTTGTTGTAGTTGTGCTTTGACGCTTCATATGTCTTTGTTTTGATGTGTTGTACATGTGGATTTTCTGGTATGCTGACTATTTTTCTGGGTGCCTTATCTTGCAGCTATGGCATGCTTTGGCAGAGACGGGCGGGTCCCGAGGAGGATGGCTCGGGAGGAGGATCACTGGGTGCAGCAGACTAATCGACCGATGCACCCTCTAGATGCACCCGTGATCACCACGAATGGTGTAGAGCAGCTGGACCGGGGCGATACGGTGGTGGCTGAGGGTCTGCTTGATGAGAGGACAGTTGGAGTAGGGGCCGTGGAGGTGGCCAGGATTTTTGAGGCGGGTGATTTGTACAGTTACGACCGGAGCGGGGGTTATCCCTTGGAGTTCTCCCTGGATCATCATCTGCTTGAATTCATCTGTGGCTATGTTCCTCCAGGGGTGGAGGAGGGCGACTCGCAGATTCCAGGGGCCTGCCGCTGGCTTGAGCGGGCCATCTTGATTGGCAGGGACAACCTGCTTGGTACCACTTTCTGCAACTATCCGAGCTTTTCAGAGGACTACTGGAGGCAGCGCCAGTTTCCTAGCATTGATTACCTGGGGTTCTTTGGCATGGCGGAGCAGTCCGGAGTTAGATTTGGGCCGATTGGCCCTGCTACCTGGGATTTGCACGGCCACCATCGCACAGAGACAGAGGGAATTGTTGGGTTGGTATTGGAGCCCGCTGGTGTGCAGTATACTAGAGAGGGCTACGATGACCACAGTATGCTGAATGGAGTCATGCGGCAGACCGTCACTGGCGGGTATGGCCGCTGGACAGTGATCCTGTCACATTACTACCACCAGGGTGCCACGGAGTGGTTGACGGGGGTTGTCCACCACTACCGGGTGTTGCTGGATCGAGCTGGGATCAGGTATGCGGTGACCGTCGCTCTGTACGCGTACCCGTGCTACATCGGATTGCTGCAAGGCTTGCTGGAGCATTTCAACCGTCGTTGGAACACGGTGGCAACATCAGAGGGAGAGACCAGCCTTGACTTGTGGTCTTTGTTCAAGATTTCTGGCTTGCTGATTATTGGAAAAGGGTACGAGGAGGTAGTGCTGGACGACCTCCACCGCAGTCATACCGACAGACTGGGAAGATATCGAGTGCCTTACAGTTATCAGTATCTGATAAAGACCTGGAGAGATTTAGCTCTCGCAGGGAGAGAGAGAGCCGCATAGACTCCCCGAGTGCCGCTGAACGTGTGGGTCTGCCATTTCTACAACGGGCCGTTTTGCTTCTACCAGGAGTTTGCCAGGGACAAGACTCCATGGGAGGAGTACACGGAGGTGAAGCTACGCTTTCAGACGTACTCCAGATATGTGTATGCACCACGAGAGGGGTGGAATCCCCATGGTCTGCCAGATGTGACATATGTTGCAACGTATCTGGCCTATTGGCTGGTGATTTTTGTAGTTCCTCACGGAGAGGATGAGCTGTTGAGAGTTGAGTTGTTGTGGCCGGCTTGCTTGTTGGCTGAGGGGAGATAGTTAGCTCTAGCTCCCGTTGCACTGGCTAACATTTACCAGGGGTTTGGAGTTCTGGCGGCACACTCAGCGCCGAGGGAGAGGAGTATACTTCTGCCGACCCACTACCTTAGTGTGTGGGCCAGGTTACTATTCCCGGGACTGGTGACGCGAGGTGTTGTGGAAAACCAGATTGCACCACTTTTGTTTAGCTTTACTGGGTAGCCGAATGGAGATGCAGAGGAGCAGCTTGAGGGGGCCAGGAGGGCCCTTTGTTACCTGCCCGCCCGGGGTGAGGAGGGACTGCCCTTTGACAGTGCAGCAAGGGACTCTGGCCTCTTTCTGGGGGCTTCAGGTGGAGGGGTGACCAACGCCCACCCCGGTCAGGAGGCGGCTGATACAGGACCACGGACTGAGTAGATATTGAGCACCCGAGCAGCTGTGTTGGCATTGCACCGGTCGGCGATGAGTTCCTTGGAGCCGTACTACCCACATCGCTTTGCTAGAAACTTCGGGTACGACCAGGGGATTCTGTCGAACAGGGAGTTTTGTCTGACGGGTAGGCAGTATAAGGGCAAGGATACCCACCTACTTGCAGCGGCCTGGTGGGATTTCTACTACCGTCGGGTGCCGGAGCGATTCCCGATGCCGGAGTAGGGACGTCGGGGATGATTTGATGTACACTACGCCCAGTGGTGGTTTCGGGCACAGGCGTCTCTATCGATAGAAGCCTCCGTGATTAGGAAGGCGGAGGAGAGTCGCCTGCTGAGGGAGGATCTGCCTCCCATTGCACTGGATGAGGGGTACTTGAGGATTCGTGTTGCTCGGATCCGCCGAGAGGTTGAGCGGATCATAGCACAGTGGCCCCCGAGTGGCTGGGGTTCTTCGTCTGGGGGCTGAAGCAACGGAGGGGCACTAAAGCCCCTGGGATGGGCATCGGCAACAACAACTGGAGCGAAGGTGTCTCGATCGATGGCGCCTAAGGCTTGGTGGACTCAGTTCTTGGCCGATTGTGGCATCCGGGGTAGAGGGTCACTGGACCGGGAGCTCCCGCACGGGAGCTTCGCCGACACAGCGGTCAATGACTGGAGACGACACATCGCCCACGCGATTGGGTCAGCTCGACCTGTGGAGTTCGTGTCCCAGGTTGAGTGCGCACGGACTCCACGGGATATTCGGGACTCAATTCTTGGCGATAGGGATGGAGCAGCTGGTGCCTCTACCATTGACCCCCTTTGGGGCTTTAGGTTAGGCTTTCCTCCCTTAGTTTGTTCTCTTTCTTCCATTCTGTAATTCTTGGGTACAGAATTGAGGTGTTGTATGATGCTGTGTTTGTCAGCAGGTTCGGCGGCGGAGGGGAATCAGCCCTCCACGGGGACATCCTCAGGGAATGGAGATGGAGGTCTGCAGCCTCGGAGGAAACGCCCTCGTGTGGAAAATGCAGCGGTCGAGACTGGTGGATCATCTGCCGGACTCGGGACCGGAGAGCGAGTTGAGGAGGAGACGGCCTTGAGTGAGTGTCACCCTGACTCCTTTGTTTTTATCTAGTTTAGCCAATATGATTGACTAATTCTATTTTGTTGGACTTGTCTGTCTGTCGCCGCTCCGCTGGCGGCTGGTGTGGAGGTGACCTTTTCGCCCCCTCGAGAGACAGACTCCCCGCATGAAGAGAAAGTCGGAGGGGAGGTTGACATGGGGGAGATTATGCACCTGATGAGTGAATCTTTCCCCAACATGGAGGACTTCCCCGACTTCGAGTCATGGACAGCCACGGGAGGAGCCCACGCAGGTAAGAATTTCTAACTTTGGGCGTATGGCGCAGCTTTGGTTTGCCTTTGGTTATTTGTTGTGACCATCTGGATTATGCAGGGGAGGCAGATGCACCAGGGGCCGGGGCCCCTATTGGGGCACAGGGTGAGTTGCCTGGCCAGGCCAATGAGCCAGGGCCCACGGTGGCCCGTAGTTGTCAGGGTGAGTGCCCGACTGCCGTCGAGGGAATCTTCCTGTTGTTGGTGAACTCCTTTCAGCAAGCCAAAATTATTGACTTGACTTATGTTGCTGGTTTGGCAGGCGGAGACGCGACGACGACCCTGGAGATGATCCGGGAATTGGCAGATGCCGGCCCGTCAGTGGCCCTGCCATCTTTTGGAGATGAGCCTAGTCCGGTGACCTCCGTGCCCCCAGCCACCATTGAGGACATGTTGGGTAGACCCCCGCTGTTGCTGATGAGGGTGCCTCTCCCACCTCTAGCGAGAGTAGTGTCGGCCTGTATAGTGGGGCTGGTGGAGTCCTCCAGTGTGGGACCGTCATGTGTGTAGCTGAGCACTTGATCGCTTTGGGGTGGATTATTTGACTTTCCCATCTGTGCTGAGCTTTGATTGGGATGGATTATAGGTACCTCTTCCCCTCTGGAGGAAGGAGAGCTCCCTCGGGATATGGACCGACCATCAGGAGGTGAACCTCCCATCGCAGCTACTGCAGTGGGCGACGAGGAGTTTGTGGACATCGAGGGGGTTTCAGAAGGGGACACCCCTATAGGTGAGCTTTTTCTCTAATATCTTTGACTAGGGAGCTATCTTATGTGAGGCTGGACTTGATAGTGGTCTAATCTGGTTTCCCGATGTATAGGTGCCCCTGATTTGCCCACGGCCAGGGGCTCATCGAAGAGCTCGTCTGGCTCTTCAGATGGTGACATCGCCACGATGGAGACTGAGGAGAGCTCGAGCTCGAGCTCTTCTTCCTACGAGGCCTCTTCTACCGGGGACGCCGAGATGGAGGCGGCATTGGAAGGTATATGTAGCTTCTCCTTCCTTCCGCATTGGCTTTGATACAGAAGTTGTGGCAGAGAGCTGCCATTTTTGTGTTATGTCCAGGACTGGAGTCTGAGGAGGAGCACGCATCGACTCCCATCGAGGAGGGTTAGGAGGAGCCCTCCGTCACCCCAATGGCCATTGGGGAGGATTGGGTTGCAGGGGAGTCTCTACCCTCTCCGACTCCGACAGAGGTCATTACCGGGGTGGAGGTGAGGTTATCTTCACCGACCCCAAGCGGGGAAGTGACAGGCGCGGCAGGAGCTACCCTAGGTGAGAGTCAGGACCTTTCTCAGGTTTTTCACCTTGTCTTGTCATAGGGAAGTCCGGAACATTGTTGACCCATTTGGTGTTTGATGGGGTTGTGCAGGTCCTTCCGGTGTGCTGGCTGAGATGGGTCACTCTTCTCTCGAGCCGGAGATTGAGTTGCCTACATCCGTTTCACCATTGGAGCCGTTGCTAGACGCCAACACAGGTGCAGCCTTACTTTAGCGAGCCTGGGGCTACGTAGGGGGTGACCCCCTGCCTTCCCCAGAGGAGCTTCGGCAGCGGCTGAGCGAATGCACACGCGGCTACCACGGCCTCGGATTCCCTCGTGGGCCCTGGATGTCTGGCTTGGCCGGCATCTGGGCGGAGTACCTGTGGCTTCGGGAGGCTCAGGAGCAGTGGGCACAGCGACTGGCGGCCATTCATGAGATACATGAGCAGTGTGTTCAGCTTGCGTCAGCTGCGACTGAGCAGAGGAGGCTTGCTGACGCGGCCGTGTCTCTTGCTCAGGATCGTGCCAGGCAGCTGAACGAGGCAACCAGCAGAGCAGAGGCCCTACAAAAGGCCTTGGAGGAGCAGCAGAAAGCCGTAGAGCTTTCTAGAGCTGAGTGGCGGACTACCGAGGCCGGAGCCAAGGCTAGTGTTCAGCTCGTCTCGACCTTGGAGGTGGAGCTGGCGACTGCGGAGTCCCGCTTAGCGGAGCTGGAGGGGAGCGAGGCTAGGCCGTGATTGTATCACTTCCCTTCTCCATTTTTGTTATCCGGACTGTGTATCTTTGTTACCCCAAGGGCATGTCTTGGGCTCCCTTTTATAGAGTATCAATGACAAATTCCAGATTTTGGTGTTATTCTTTACTGAGTTGTTCTTCTCCCCAGTCTGTGGGATGGGGTTGTGTCACGCCCTGAGCCTTTATTACAGCGGAAGACTCGCTCGGGGAGCGCGAACAGTCGGCATGGTAAGCCTCCTGCAAGCAAGAACGACCAGAGCGCGAGACAATCACACACATAAATGCAATTGCATAGAATTTAATCAAACTCCAACTTTATTTCATAAATGATCAAAATATTCCTTTACAATAATGACCTTTCATTCTACTAGACTCAAGAAATAAGAAAATTACATTGACTCAATCTAAACATTATAGACTTCCTAAGTCTTTGCTTGTAGCTTTACAAGACTTTCACTCACTTCCGGACCCGCCACTAGTATAGCCCAAATCCGAATCTGAACTACTTCCATCTCCTGAAAAATGTTAGAAAATAGGTAATGAGCACACTTGCCCAGTAGGTATCTTCGCATCAACATGAAAGCACTATTAAAATAATTAACATTTTAGCTCTAGAGAAATAAGGCAAAATCATGCAATGCGATGATCACGCGATTAAACCAAAGTAACAGGACAGTCTTATAAGATGGAATGAGAACAAGAATGAACTAGCAAGAATAGAACAAGAACATGATATTGGCCTTTCATGAACAAGAATATATCGAGAATATACTAGCAAGCCACATAATCAACACTTTAGCATCTTATGCTTATGAGCAAGTGCTTCGTGAATTTCTGTGGAACATCAAGCAAGAAAGTCATGTACAAGAATGTCATGTCGTGTCGTGTATCTTCACTTATTTATAGAAATAGTACTCCCAGCGTAATGCGACGCCAGTAGCATCATACCCCATGGTTTATAAAATAGTATGTTTCCGGCAATCAGCCAAGGGGACTAGCATAGAGCCCTTGAACACAATCAGTGCTCGATCGTATCTTCAGGTATAAATTAAGCTACTTCCACGCATGTAACAGTAAAGTATGGCCAAGAATATATCAATTCCAAATAATGAAAATCAATGAATGAACGCTTCAACTTGAATATATGAGATCAAGAATGACTTAGACTATGCTATGCTTATGGAAATAAATCGGCAGCATAACAGTACATTCTTTATTTTTTTCATTCATCATATTAAGTTCCTTGATCAATATGATAAGTTCTAGATTATCATTAGTCCATCTAGAACCTTAGAAAATCAACCCTTTGGTAAAACCTTGGGTTAACCTATACAAGCTGTGTGACGGTCATCTACTGGGCCGTTACATCCTGTGACGCTCCAGTAGTGGGCCGTTACAGTGATCCAAGTCCAGAAAGACAAAATAGACCTAGAGAAATGTGGCGGTCATGCAATGGGCCGTTACGTGAGCCTGACGGTCCAATGTAAGGCCGTTACATTACTAGAATCAGAAAACATGATAGTGCATTCTAGTTAATGGGTTTTAATGGTACAACCAACTCGGCGTCCTAGTGGGAATCCCAGGCGCGTGGAGAATTACGGAGGCCTTGAAACAAGATTTCCTTGTCTATTGGAAGGAATATCCAATAGAGAGGTCCTCATGTTCAAGAATATGTTCCTATAGTGAAAAATGTGAACTAATGGTCAACATACCGGAGTATGTGCCATGTACTTATAGAAATGACTTTATTGATAGAGGAAGAATATACATATAGATATATATCGATGTGAAATCATGATAAAAACTCCATCAATACATCATTCAAAATCATGTTTCTAATTACAAAACTATAGAGTTTAGGCTCATGAAGTTAATAGAACTTAAAGTAACAATAAGATGCCAAAACATGCAATACCTATCATGAAGGAGTAATTAACCTTCACGTCACATAATCAGGTAAAAACTTAATTAACTAAGCTTAATAGTAAGTAACATTGATAAGTCTTATTCTGTCTTGAGTTGACAGTACACAGGAGCCTTACGGTCTAGTCAAGGCGCGTCATAGGGAGTGTGACGGTTTATCAAACAACCGTTACAGAATGTAACGCTCCTGTATAGATGCGTCAGAGTCAACAGAGAAATCAATAGGCAATCAGGGACTGTGACGGTCCATCGTATGGCCGTTGTGTGTGACGGTCCTACTATGGTGCGTTACAGTATCTGCTAACAGAAAATGATATGAAACCTAAGAGATCACATCACATCATGTCTAAATCAAATACCATGTCTATTCTAGGCAAGATAACGAAGTATAGGCTATCTATATGCATGGGTTCCAATGAATAGACAAGATAACTTCTTTTATTTCTATTTAAGACTAAGAGATGTATGACATGCATGGAACTATGAAAACATGAAATTGATGATCTATGATGCATGAAATTCAGTCAAATCAGAGGCTTTTAGTCCTATCAATATGTTTTTGCCGTTCATGAGATGACCTACCTCTTGTCTAGGCTTTAAACTTCCAATTATGGTCTGAACACCGAGCCCTAGTTCCCTTCTTCCTGTGACTTTTCAACAACTTCCTTGGACTCTAACTCCACGACCTCTTGACCTAAAGATGTGAAATTTGGAGAGGAGTTAGTCTAAAGTGTTGCAAACAGATACTTCTAAAGAACTTACCCGAGATTAAAACTCCTTACCTTGATTCCACGTGAGCAAAAGTAATGGTCGCGCAGATCAGAACTAGGTCCTATTTATAGGGTTTTGGCTAGGGTTTGAAGATTATATCGATTCTAGAGTCTTTAATTTGTTAAAACCTGATCTCTAAGAGTCCTTAATAATGTTATAACTCTTCCCACGTTGATCCCTAGTAGATAAGATCATCAAGTTTTCATCTTTTTATAAGTTCTTCCTCTTACGGAATCTGCAGAGTGTAACGGTCGAACGCAGGCGCGTTAGGTGAATGTGACGGTCTCGCGATAGACCGTTACAGTCAACGTATATAGAGTTTCAAATAAATAAAACTCTTTTATTCATTTATCCATATAATTATCTTAGATAATTAGTCTCTATCCTTAAAATCCGTAAATAAGCTAAATAACCTTCTAGAACATTGGCCAAACTTAATGGTTTTGGGCCTTAAAATATTTAGATGATGTGCAAATAGGCTTGGTTAATTATTTAACCTAATTGGGCCTTATAATGACTTATTAGTCTCAGAATCCATTTATTAATATATTTAGGCCTTTATAAATTCTAGAAAATTATTTATATAAAATTCTGGGGCACTACAGGTTGGATACAAGGGATGGCTGCCACTTACTGTTGGCCGTGCTTGATTGTTTTAACACGTACCGGCGTAAGGGTAGCGGACTGGGTTTTATCCGGAACTAGAGCTGGGATAAAAAACTGGGTGGGGAGAGTGGTGGTGACTAGATTTTAAGTACTGGGAACTGAGTGCTGGTTGCTAGGAAGTGGGGAGAATCCCTAGCATAGGGTTGGAGTAGGCCCGTCAAGACGTAGCGGCCTACCTGGTTAAGGTCGGAAACTGATTCTAGGATGTATCAGTTGTAGGTTGATGCCTGAGTGTTGGTTGTTTGTATGTTGTTAGCCAGAAATGTAGCTCTTCTCGGCTTGATAAACTGGGGTTGGGCTGGCAGAATGGCCTCAAAAGGCATCACAGCCAGGGGCCGTGAGCGGGATTGGGGCTGGTTGGTCCACTCGTGGAGGGATCGTGACCGGAACTGGAGTTGGAAGCTGGCGCCTGGCCCGTAAGGGCATGGTAGCCGGTAACCGGGGTTAGAAGCTGGCGGCTGGCCTATGAAGGCGTGGTGGCTGAAGTACTGGGACTGAAAGCTGACGGCTGGCCTGTGACGGCGTTGTAGCTGAAAACTGGGGTTGAAAGTTGGCGGCTGGCCTGTGAAGGCGTTGTAGCCGAGGCTGGAACTGGAGACTGGGCGGCTGGCCTGTAGAGGCGTTGTAGCCGAAAACTGGAATTGGAGGCTGGTGGCTGGCCTGTGAAGGCGTTATAGCCGAGGATGGAACTGGAGACTGGGCGGCTAGCCTGTAGAGGCGTTGTAGCCGAAAACTGGAATTGGAGGCTGGCGATGACCGACCCTCCGGGGGTGTAGTGGCCACCATCGTTGTGAAGTGATGTTGAGCTCGCCATCGGGGCGTGTGATAGCCGACAGCTTTGAAGAGTGGAGAGGGAGGGAGAGTTTTTTTTTCTCTTTACCAGCCCTACGGCCCTTGCGAGTTTTCGCCAGAGTTGGCCCCCTTTACCTTTTTCCGGTGCGCCCTTGCGGGTTTTCACACCGAGGGGTTACCCGATTTTGCCTAAGGTGCCCTTTCGGGTTTTCACCTTAGCTGGGTTAGTGGCAATTTTTGCACCTAGTCGACTCCCTATAATGGATTCGACCAGGCCCGCCGGGGTATCTCTATTTTTAACCCCATTTTTTTATTTTTTATTTTTTTTTGTTTTCCGACTGCCGTCCACAGTGTGTTACTGTTAGGGGACGTAACCTGAGACTGGAAGGTGTGGATAGCCGGATATTGTTCGGCCATTCATAAGGGTTTTTAGAAGTCCTCACGCCATGGTGGCGAAGGGCCACTTTGTCATGGCAAGATATGACTGGAGTTATGGCTAGTAGATCAGGGATGGTAAGGGGGAACTGGGATTACAATGAACTGGGAGGCTCTGGATTTGCAGGAGATGTAGGATGTAGGGGCAGAGAATGATAAATTTCTGGGAATGTAGCAGGATATAAGTTTACCAGGATGGTGACTGGGAGATTGACTGTCATAGGGATTGGTTGATCTGTGTTGTCGAAGCAAGGGCCAAAGGTTGGCCAAACTGAGCGAGAATAGTGCAAGGCGAAATGGCGATTGAAGGGTTTGTGCCATAGCAGTGCAAATGGATTGGAGACTGGCTCTGGATGAGGCTAACGACCCACCAAGGGATAGGTGGAAAACCGTTCAGACTGGTGGGGAGAAGAAGATTTTCTCGTTATCGGCTCTACCGCCCTTTCGAGTTTTCTCTAGAGTCGACCCCCTTTAGTTTTTTCCGACGCGCCCTTGCGGGTTTTCACGTCGAGGGGTTTCCCGATTTTGCCTGAGGTGCCCTTTCATGTTTGCACCTCAGTCGGGTTACTGGCCTTTTTGCCCCTAGTCACCCAATTATGGTGAGAATGACTGGGTCTGCTGGGGCATCTATATTTTTAACCCCATTGTTTTTTTTGTTTTTTTTTGACTTACCTGAGAGCCTGACGTCTAGACTGGCGTTGGTGTAGAAGTGCCCGTGCTCCCACGGTGATGGGAATGAGGGCAGGAGATCAGCCCCCGCGTATGCCTGGCGACAGCTCCGGGGAGCCAAGCTGGCTGGTTAACTGTGAATTGCAGACTGGGAGGACTGGCCAGCTAGATCCTTAACGGGGGAGGACCGGCCTTATTGGTGGTAGCTGGGACGTGCGCCTTAGACTGGCTGGCACGCGAACTCATGCTCTGGCGCATAGTACAGCTTCATGTGTTTGCCGTTGAGAGGCGGGGACGGTCTATGACCTTTGTGATCAACAACCGTGTAGGCCCCACCCTCATAGACATTCTGGATGATGTATGGACCTCGCCAAATTGGTTGTAGTTTTCCACTGGAGCGCCCTGCCATGACTTATTTTTCCTTGATCATGACAAGGTCACCTTGCTTGAAAGCTCGCTGTTTGACGAGCTTATCATAGGCCCGAGCAATGCGAGCCTGGTATACTTGCAGGTGTTTGTAGGCTTCGAGTCACTTGCCTTGTAGAACGGCGAGCTCTTCTAGCCTTCTCCGGTACTCGTCTTCGTCAGAGCCGGCAAGGCGGGTGTGGATTGCCACACGATAAGAGGCTAACTGGACTTCGATGGGGACAACTGCTTCTATCCCGTAAGTAAGGGAGAACGGCGAGCACCCCGTGGGGGTTTTGTAGACCATCCGATAGGCCCATAATGCTTCGAAGACCTTCTCACCCCAATCACGCTTCCGGTGGCTAACCATCTTAGCGAGGAGCTTACAGAGGGTTTTGTTAAAGGCTTCCGCCAAGCCGTTAGCCTGGGGGTTGTAGACCGAAGAGGTTCTCCAGTCGATGTGGAATTTGGCCGCTCCCTCCCGCTCCCCCTCCAGTGCGAACCCAACCCCCTCTCTGCGTGTTGACCTTGCCTACGTCCTGCTTCGGCTCTGGCCATGGCCGGTGGAGGGGGAGGCCCCGTGCCTCCCCCCCCTCCAGCCGGCCCGTGGCCCTCCGGTGGTGGTGCTCTCCTCACCGTCTGTGACTCTCCTGTGGAGGTGCCCTCCTCTGGTCACTCTAGTCCTGCTCTCGAGGGCTTGATCGTGGGTGGCGTTGGAGCTCCCCCTGCAGGTGTTGATGCTAGTGCTGTAGGTCCACCTGCTGCTCTGGCCCAAGAAGCTCACGTCTCCAGTGGTCTTTCTCTCCCTTCGCTTCCCACCGGTGAACCTTGCGGTTCTCACTCAGCCACCGTTCCTCTCCCTGGCTGCCACGTTCTTTCTCCTCTTCTCACGCCACTTGAAGCCTCTGCATCTCAGCCGTTCAAGGAGGCTTCAGTTCAGCACCCTACTTCTGCCCTTCGCTCCGTCGCAGTGGCTGGTGCGTCTGGCCAGCCTCTTCTCCCCGCCAACGGGGCTTGCTCGCTAGGGTCCGAAGGTCCTGTTTCTCCTCGGCCATCTCCTTCGGTTCCCACCGGTGTCCCTGTCGGCTGCTCGTCAGCCCCTCCACCTCTCTCCAGCAGCCACATTATTTCTCCGTTCCGCATGTAACATGTTGACATTTCATCTCAGCCGTTGATCACTCCCCCACAGCCCACGGATGTCTCGGCTTCAGGACACGGCACTATTCCCTCCTCCTCTCTCCTGACGTTGACTGGTCAACATCTCGATGGGACAGGTGCCGGAAACAGTGCTCTGTTTTTGCATGAACCAGCTCGCGGGCTGGCCTCTGCTGCTCCGACAGCGCTCCTCGACGGCTCCTTTGCCTCCACGGTGGTGCCCCCCTCTGCCCCGGGCCCCCCTGCTAAGGCTCCACTCGGGTCGGCTAAGGCTTCACCGGCGCTGCCGTCTTCCAACCCCTCACCGGAGGGCAGCCTTCCTGCTGGTGGCCTCCGGGCTTCGACCTCCTCTCCTGGGCAGGGGGCCCTCGCAATGACAAGGATCCTCCCCCCCGTGGCCGGTGCTGCCAGCTTAGCCCCTTCTTCGTCGCCAATGCATCCCCCCGCTAAGTAACCGATGGTGGCTGGTGGCCGGCCTCATGCGCCCATTGCTCCAACATGGCCGGCGGGGCTAGCTTCTTCTGTTGGCGAGGTGGGGGAGCTCTCCCTGCCACAGCCGCATCCTTCTCTCAAGTGGTGCTCAGCTCCTTCACACCGCCGGTCCTACCTCTTTCTGTCCACGCTCCGGCTACCACCAACTCCGGCGAACCTGTGGCTTTCTTCTCACTGGAAGAAGTCTAGGTCACGTGTAGACCGCTTTCCTTTGCCGTTATCGCCAGGACCCCCAAGGGCAGGCCTCCCTTCGCTGACATCAGGGCTCACCTAGCCCAGCGATTTCAGTTCAAGTAGGACTTCCTGCTTAGTGCCATGGACCGTCGCCACCTTCTCCTACGCTTCTCCAACCGGGAAGATTATCTGAAAGTCCTCCTCAAAGAATCTCTGCTTGTTCACGGACGTCCATTCTGGTTCTTCCAGTGGGCGCTCGACTTCTCACCGGAGCTTGACTCCCCTCTTGTTCCTGTCTAGATGGAGCTTCTGAGCCTTCCAGTTAACTTTTACCATGAAGCTTCCATCCTCTCCATCGCTGGCAGCATCGGGCCGCCTCTGAAGATCGACCGGAACACGCTCTGTCTTACCCGTGCGCACGCAGCGTGGGTGTGCATCCTTCTGGATGTCTCCAAGAAACTCCCTCACCGAGTGTGGGTTGGCATTGGCGATGGAGGGTTCTGGCAGCCGGTGGTCTTCCCAGACCCACCCCTCTTCTGCTCCAACTGTCGCCGCCTGGGTCACCGCCTTGGTGATTGTAAGAAGAAACCCCCCCATCCTCCGTCGGATAGGGTGGCTGCTACTGCCCCTGGAGGACGGCCTTGGGCTTCTTCCTCCGAAGTTCCTCCTGCCCAGACCTGGAGGCCCTCGGCTGACGCCTGGATTCTGCCTGCCCCAAGCATCCCGTTGCCATCCGAGGGCGCTGCTGCTCTCCCTGGCGCCTATGTCTCTCCTCCCCTGCCTGAAGATGCTCCTTCTCAGCCGGGTATCTCTCCACCTCCATCCACAGCCATGCAAGTGGTGTCGCTTCCTGCCCCAACTCCTGCGTCCGCTGCTGGTTGCGTGGCTGGTGCCTGCACCCCCTCCCTCGCAGTGGATCCATCGCAGCTTGTTCTTGATGCTCCCTGTGCAACGTCTACTGACCGTGTTCCTGTCGTGGTTCCCCAAGCATTGACCGCCCCTCCTGGCGTTGCCGTGGCGCACCTGTCGGTGTTCTATGCCACCTCCGAGGTGCCCGCCATCTCTGTGAAGACTGTGTCTCCGGTGCCTGATGGGGCCTTCGTCCGTGCTGAGGGGCTGGGTGGGTGCCCCCCTGGGGTTGCCTCCAACGCCGATCCCCTGTCCACTTCTACCCTACCGTCCTCTTCAACGGTCGGCCTCCTTCCTGCTCGTGCTGGTTTCAGCCTGGGCCCCATGGCCCCTGCCCTCCTTGCAACTGGCCCCATGGAGGGGGCGACGGTCCTAGGGGTGGTGCCTGGGCCTACTAACCAGGTGGTAGCTCCAATTAAGGACCCTCCCCCCCACGTCTCTGATCACTCCTCTTCGGTTGCTACCTCACTAGTCCTTGCAGGGCAGCTTCCTTTGGGGTCTGAGCGCCTCTCTCCTGCTTCTGGCTCGGTCATCGTCTTCCCTGCTGTTCCCGTGGAGGGCTCTCCCAGCTCTCTCCAGGCAAAGCTCTCTCTGTTGCCCCCCGTTGCACCGGTCTCCCCACACCCGCACCCATCTGCGTTCGCTACAGTCCCTCCCGCAGGACGGGTATGCTCCTCGCTGGTCCCTGGACTCCAGGCTCCGGATCCTCAACCTCTTGGCGTCCCCCCTGCTAGCCTTAATGCTGCTGCGGCCGCTTGGTCGCCAAGGGTGCAGCCCTCTTCCCAGTCGGGCGGGCCGGCCGGTCTGGTGCCACCTTCCTCCTCTACAACGTCTTCCCCCCGCCTCTCCTTTGCTCAAGCACTGAAGAAGAAAATCAACCGGGAACCGCCCGGTCCGATTGTTGTCTCCACCCCGCCTACTGTTCCAATGCGTCCCGCATGCACCTTGCCAACAGCGGGCCTTGGCTCTGGTTTCAAGTTACCTCAGCTTCAGGTTCTATCTTTCCTCGGGCTTGAGCCGGCGTCGGGCTTCACAGACTTTGAGGCAGCTCATGCGGCCTTCATGCGCAACCCTGTATTGGACCATTCCCGGATGGGCTCGAGGTCGGAGCGCGACGCCCCACGGCGTTCCTACCGGCGCTCCAACTCCACTTCCTCTTCGCGCTATCGGCTATGTGTTTTCGAGGAGGCTCCTCCTCCTCCCCGTCGCTCACTTCATCTCCAGTCAGCTTCTGCGGCACTCCACCAGCCGGTCCACTCTTCCCTCTTCGAGGAGCTCGATCATGATGGCTCGGACGTTGACCCTCTTGGCTCGCCAGGTTCCCCAGTCCGTCTGCGCGGAATCCGTTCGACGTTCTCCTCCGACTCTGAAGGGGTGTTCGATGAAGATTCTGTCTTGTTGGGGCTGTGATTTTCTTTTTGCTTTGGGTTTCTTGGTGCTGCGCCTTGCCCCGTCTTGGTTTTTCTTGGCCTCTTCCTCTTTGGGCCCTTTGGCCATGTACTTGCCTTGCCCTCTTGGGCGTCTTTCCCTTCCCCTCCCTCTGTCCCCCTTTTCTGTTACTGCTTTCCTTAATGAAAACGCTTGCCTGGCGGTCGGGGTAGTGTGTTCATCCTTTTCCGAAATGAAGGGATGAACCCCCTCCCATGTCTACCACCTTGCAAGGATTGACTTGAGTTAAAAAAAATTGGTATACGACCTTATTCTTGAAGGGTGTCCCGTTGTCGGACACTATGCGATTGGGAGTACCGAATCGGTATATAATGTTGTGCCGGATGAATCTAGCAACGATTTCACCGGTGACCACTCGTAAAGGTAGAGCCTTCGCCCAATGAGAGAAGTAGTTAGTGGCGGCCAAGATGTATTTATGACCCTTGGAAGATGGCGGGAAAGGCCCCGCAATGTCCATGCCCCATTCAGCGAATGGCATGGCCAGGTGGGAGCTGTAGGACGCAGTGGGTTGGGAGGTCTTCTAGGTACTGGGCCAAAGGCTTGGCATTGATGGCATGTACGGGCATACTAGATGCAGTCCGCGTACATGGCTGGCCAGTAGAAGCCTTTGAGCTTGATGTTGTGCTTCATTCGGTCTCCGGCCTGGTGTGCACCACACAACTCGGAGTGAACCTCTTGCATGACGGCTCGAGCTTCCGCGAGGGAGACTGTTGGATACGGACTGAATAGATCTAGAGGGGGGGTGAATAGATCTTTCCCCCTTTTTGATAATTTACTAACTATCGACCAGATGAGCTACTGGTAATTAATGAATTATAGAACTAATGCGGATAGTGAAGATGCAAGCATACGTATAGGAAATCAAACACACCCAAGCACACCACAAGAAAGGATTTTTAAGGTGGTTCAGTCTCTTCCTGAGACTTACATCCACCCCTTGCTTAACTCAAGCAAGGCTTCACTATGAGAATCTCTGATCTCAACCAAAACACAGCTGACACACAGCTTGTACCTGCTGACACACAGCTTGATTCTGCTGCCTCACAGCTTGACAATAATTGTAATCAGAAATGAAAAGATGATAAGAACAGGTGATGAAAGACAGGACTGAATATTGGCGTGTGTAGAAGAATAGGTGTTCAGCCTGGAACTTGATCACGCTTATGAAGAAGCCTAGACTCCCTGTTGATCTTCCAGTCAGTTGCCTTCGATTGTTCTGCTGCTGGAGATCGCACAGTCTTGAGCTAAGTCTTCCTTCTGCAGCAACGAGATTGCCTTTAACCTTTCTGCAGATTTTTGATTGGTGGAGAGCTCCTTCTTCCTCTTCTGTGTATATCTTCCTTGGCTTCTATTTCGTGCTCTCTCACTGCTCCCTTCTTCGTGATGTGTGTTCTTTTCGTTTTTCATACAGCCCTTTTATCAAGAGTAAAACTCTTCCCGCTCAATTTTCAGATCGAGCGCCAATCTGCTAGAAAACAGGGATCTGTTTAAATCCAATCGTTAGAACGAGTTTGACCACTTCTAAGCAAGATTGTTTCCTTGATTCCCGTGCGGAATCTTATCTCCTGAGCAGCCCAACAACCTGCAACAACCATTTGCAGGTTTTAAGGAACCAAAACAGAATTCGGTTAGAGTTCGGTTTTGGACGATATATAAACCCGTGGTCGACCATGACCCTGTCGCTGGTCGACAATGGGCAGTCCCCAGACGGCCGGTTCTTCTGGCTGAAACTCACGTCGCCCGTTGGTCGACCACAGCCTGGTCGCTGGTCGACAAGGGGCAAATATCAGGTGGCCATTGGTTCTGTCTGATGTTCTGTCTTTTCCTGTGGTCGACCAGAGGTGGGGCTATGGTCGACAGCCAAGGTGCTTCCAGAAGACAGATGACTTGATGCTTTTCTGGTTGAGTTCGTTGGTCGACCATAGCTTCTTCAGTGGTCGACAAACATTCTTTCACGCTTATACTGATTTGTTGATTCCACTTGGATTTCAGTGAACCTGAAATTTGCTTAACTTATAAGATTTGACTTGAAGTTCCAAATGTATATAAAAGCATATTTGTCATCATCAAATGGGCATTAATTCAATGCACTATCTTTACACAAATAACCAAACCATTTGCTCTAAGAAACAAGATAGAACTTAGATTAGTCAAACATATCCTATTGTCATCATCAAAACCAAGGGATGCACAACATTCTCCCCCTTTTTGATGATGACAACCATGAGTCATTGTGACAAACAACAGATTATAAAATTCATTTGATATTGCATGCAAGGCTATCATAGCACAGATTTCATTCAGACAATTCGTTTGATGTGGCTTTCAAAAACAATAGCACTAATTACATGAGAGACTCAAAAAAGGATAAAGACACTGAGGACACGTAGACAAAGTAAACTTGACATCTAGACACACATCTAGGCACACAATGACACATAAGCTTCTCTCTCCCCCTTTGTCAACAGCAAAAAGAAGATCATTTGAACAATCCCTCTGAGGAGGATGAGGAGGTCTCTGGCTTCACGTTCTCTGCCATGCGATCCAGCTTGTCAACAATGTGGGCATAGGAGAGCCTGAGCTTCTGGATCTCTGAGATAGTATCCTTGTGATACCTCGATGCAAAGAACGAGCGGTCACGATTAATCAGCATAACTCATATTTTGGGAAATTATTGAAGTGTACCCCCTTTCTTTAATAAGACATTTAAGTAACCTTTCCTCCCTTTCTCAAAGACCACCTTGTGACAAATTCGAGTGGGTCTTGTGGTTCAAAGAATTTGAAAGTATTGCCCCAATAAATTGACTTCCCATATCCACTTTCTTACTCACGGCTCCTTAAACTTATAATATTGTTCATGAGATAATTTTACTAGCTGAACAAGCTGAACAGTGTTTTATGCCTCTATTTGCATATAGTGCATTAGGTCAACCATTTTTGTTGCCTTTTCGTTTTGAAATATTTAAGAGCTGTGGTCAGGTTTATCACATGCTTTTCCACACGAGGAGACACGCTTTTTACACGCCAGAAACCCCGGCTACTTAGCATGCCTAACCATTCCATTTTTAACTGGGACACACTTTTTATCCGTGAGGATATACGTTTATCAGACGCCAATATCCCCAGTTACTCAGGATGCCCAATTAATAATTTTGAGAGTGGCAGAGGTAGATTGAGTCTTCATGACATACATGTCTCCCACTTAATTTTTCAGCCAATTTTGCTTTGTGATAGAGAACAGTAGTTTCTCAGAACTCAGTCCATTGCTCTACCAAGAAGGCAGAATTATGGCGTATTCCATATACATTCATGCTATAGCAGCGTTTATTTTCACTGTCCAACACAGACACAGGTAGAGAAACAGTCTCATTACTAAAACCATAAGTTCTCAATAGTCTTGAGTCAGAGTCATAGTTATGGTTTGAATTTATTGCAGTAGTACAGGTCAAATTCTCATTACTACACTTAACCTTTACTCTCATTGATGACTTTGGTGATTTTCTTGTAAGATATGGTTAGGTTGTTCAATGATTTATTAAGGAATGAGTTTACACTTTTTACTCCCCCTCAATTTGTGAGTCCTTGCTGAAGATAGAAAACAATAAGTTGACCACAAAGAGATATAGAGACACAAGGAATAGGAAGTGTGAACAAGGATGAGTGAGTAAAGCAAAACTGAGCTCAGAGTCCAAAAAGTTTAGAAGATTTCCCACCAAAGCCAGCAGCTTGATTAGATCCAATTTCCCTTTTTCAGGTCCTTTGTCGACCATGGAGTGGCCTGTGGTCGACCTTTGTGCTGACACAGAACCTGCCTGTTGAAAAGACTGCGTTCTGACAAACCTGTTGTCGACCATTGGATCGCCTGTGGTCGACAGCTGCGTATTCCCAGAGCTAACTATTTCCTGTCCTGATGCCTTGGTCGACCAGCGCCTTGTCTGTGGTCGACCATGGGAAGTAATCCGTAGATAAACCAGAGTACCTCAGAGCTTGCTGAAGTAGCACCCGACACTATAACCTCCAAATTCAGGACTTATCTAGTACTTAAGACCTAGTTGACACAACGAAGAACAGAAGAGACAAAGACTGTACAGTGAACCCAAGAATATTATTATTTCAAGAATTTTCAGAGGAAATTCTACAAATTCCTAACTCCCTTCTTAGAGTTGAAAATCTGTCATTGTTAAGGGGTTTTGTGAAAATGTCTGCCAGTTGTTTTTCAGTTTCTACAAAATGAAGCATGAAATTTCCTTTGGAGACCTCATCTCTTAGAAAGTGATGACGGATCTCAATGTGTTTTGTCCTAGAGTGTTGAATGGGGTTTTTAGACAAATTAATAGCACTAGTGTTGTCACAGAAAATAGGTGCACATCCAAGATCTACATTGTAGTCTTGAAGTTGATGTTTTATCTACAAAACCTGTGTACCACAGCTCCCTACTGCGACATACTCAGCCTCAGCAGTGGAGAGTGCCACAGAATGCTATTTTTTAGAAGCCCATGATATTAAACATCCACCTAATGTTTGACAATAACCACTAGTACTCTTCCTATCAATTTTGCAACCAGCATAATCAGCATCTGAATATGAAATTAAATCTAGTTTGCAATAAGTAGGATACCATAAACCCAATTCTTGGGTACCGGCAAGGTAACGAAAGATACGCTTGACAGCCCCTAAATGTGAATCTCTAGGGCTAGATTGATATCTAGCACATATGCATACACTGAACTGAATGTCTGGCCTAGAGGCAGTTAAATATAGTAGGGATCCGATCATACCTCTGTATTTCTTGGCATCTACCATGTTACCTTTTACATCAGCCTCCAATGTTGCATTTGTCCCCATGGGTGACTCTATTGGTTTGCAGCTCTCCATGCCAAACTTTTTCAGCATCTCCTTTATGTACTTGGATTGATTTACGAAGTAGCCTTCTCTACATTGTAGAATCTGCAATCCAAGAAAGAACTGTAAATCACCCATTAAACTCATTTCAAACTCATTGGTCATTAGATTTGCAAATTCAGTACAT
Source organism: Amorphophallus konjac (assembly GCA_022559845.1). Lineage (NCBI taxonomy): Eukaryota > Viridiplantae > Streptophyta > Magnoliopsida > Alismatales > Araceae > Amorphophallus > Amorphophallus konjac. The sequence goes on from CM040121.1 coordinate 265,102,476, forward strand.
AATGAAGCTTCAGTGGATCCAAACACAATATCATCCACATAGATTTGCACAATTAGTATATTCTTACCTTGGGTCTTGGAGAATAATGTTTGATCAATTTTACCTCTTGTGTAGCCCTTTTTGGTGAGGAATGAGCTCAGTCTGTCGTACCATGCCCTAGGAGCCTGCTTTAAACCATACAAAGCCTTATGCAGTTTAAAGACATGATTAGGAAAATCATCATTTTCAAAACCAGGGGGTTGTTCCACAAAGACTTCTTCCTTTACAAAGCCATTTAGAAAGGCACTTTTTACATCCATTTGCTGCAATTTAATTCCATGGGACGCCGCAAATGCTAACAATATTCTAATGGCTTCTAACCTTGCAACTGGAGCATATGATTCTTCAAAATCAACTCCAAATTCTTGGTTATACCCCTTAGCCACCAACCGAGCCTTGTTCCTCATAACAACTCCTTCTTCATTAAGCTTATTTTTATAAACCCATTTGGTTCCAATAACAGGATGAGATGAAGGTCTGGGAACAAGTTTCCAAACCTGATTTCTTTCAAATTGATTTAATTCTTCATGCATGGCATTTATCCAAGATTCATCTCTTAAAGCTTCCTCTACATTTTTAGGCTCAACTTGAGATACAAGGGCTAGCTGATCTAATTCATCAACTGTTTTAAGCTGAGATCTAGTTTTCCTCGGTTCATTAATTCCTCCAATGATGTTATCTAGAGGATGATCTCTGAGAAATCTCAGATTTTCAGAATTGTTACCTGGGATGATCTCTCCTTCGGGTTGATCATTGGAATCACCTTGCTTTGGTTCTGCTTCAGTCTCCATTGGTTCCTCTTTGCCTTCCAGAAATTCCCCATCTTCATCTTTGCCTACCTGTCCAGTTTTGTCAAAGTCATTATTTTCATCAAATGTGATATGTGGGGATTCTTCAACTAGCTGATCTTTGGTGTTGTAGACTCTATAGGCTCTTGATCGGTCAGAGTATCCCAAGAAGATTCCTGGGTCACTCTTTGGTTCAAATTTGTCCAATGATCTCTTGTCATTGTTATGAATAAAACACCTTACACCGAAGATCCTAAAATGAGCTAGAGATGGCTTCTTACCTTTGAACACCTCATATGGAGTTTTCGCACTAGATGGTCTTACCATTGCCCTGTTTACAATATAACATGCTGTATTGACCGCCTCAGCCCAAAATCTTCTTGGAAGATTGGCTTCAACTAACAGGGTTCTGGCCATTTCAACAAGTGTGCGATTCCTTCTTTCCACCACTCCATTTTGCTCTGGCGTCCTTGGTGAGGAGAACCTGTGATTTATTCCTTTGTTCCTGCAGAATTCATCAAACTCTGAATTTTCAAATTCTCCCCCATGATCAGATATTATTGAACACACTTTGGACTTACCATCCTGCTTCATTCTTCTGTAAAAATCCTGAAATTCATGAAAGGCATCGTTTTTATGTGATAAAAACATTACCCATGTGAATCTAGAGAAATCATCAACTAGTACATAACCGTACCTCTTACCACTAAGACTAGCAGTTCTTGTTGGGCCAAAAAGGTCCATGTGCACAAGTTCTAGTGGTCTAGAAGATTGACTTTCAGTTCTACCTTTGAATGATTTTCTTGTTTGCTTACCTTGGGTACATGATTCACATACTTTGACATTTTGAGCAAACGAAATTTCAGGTAAACCAGAAACCATTTTATTCTTAACCAATTTGTGCAGCACCCTGTAGCTAACATGTCCTAGCCTTCGGTGCCACAACCAAGTCAGGTCCTCCTTCTTGGCGGTGAGGCACAAGTTGGAGTGGGCTGGATCATCCAAGTCTATCATGTAGACATTATTTACTCTCTTGCCCATAAACTTAACTTTAGCCGAATTTGGTTCAAGAATTTTACAGATCTTAGAATCAAAGACTACTTGATGGCCTTTGTCGCATAGCTAACTGATGCTTAGAAGATTATATTCCAGGCCATCCACTAGCAGTACATCTTCAATGCAATTTGTAGATGTCTTACCTACCTTACCTTTCCCAATGATCTTGCCTTTGTTATTCCCTCCAAATGTCACATGTCCTCCATCTTTTGAGTTTAGCTTGGAGAATTTTGCCTTATCCCCTGTCATATGTCTTGAGCAGCCACTATCTAAGTACCACTTGTTGTGTATAGCTGCTAGACACACCTGCATCACAAGTTACACAGAAACTTTTGGACCCCAATGGTACCCGGGTCCAAGATAGCTTGTGAAATTATGAAATTGCTGCAGTAATCCTTTGGGAACCCAGATTCTGTTAGAGCAGTGTAAATTTTTATTTCTGAACTTGTTCAGATTGGGTTGCTTTTGTTCTAAAGCTTCTTTAATCTGAGTCCACCTTTGTGTATTCAAGTTTTCATTTTGTTTTACCCGAAAAAACCTGTGATTTCTGTTTGCTTGTCTGGCCATGGTCGACTTTTGGTATGTCTGTGGTCGACCATCGCGTCTCCAGAACTCAGCGTCTGTTCTGGCAGCACCTCTGGTCGACATCTGGTGTACCTGTGGTCGACCACTGCTTCTCCAGTAACCAGCGCCTGTTCTGGCAGATCCTCTGGTCGACAGATGAAGGGTCTGTTGTCGACCAGCCTGTCTCCAGACATCTTGTTTTCCAGATTTATGTCTTTTAACTTGGTTTAGTCCTTGGTTTGTTTGGTGATTTCTGTGAATTTGGGTTTCTTGTTTATTATTTTGAATCTTATATTGATTGACTGTTTTCTCTTTAAAATTTCTCTCTTCCTTGGTGACATTGTTCCTTTTGGAGGAGCATTCAGCTACATCCTCTTGTTTATCTTGGTATAGATTAATCAGGGGCCTTTTTCCTTTTGAGTCAGCAATCCCAGTTACGGTTTTTATTTGGAATTCCTTTTTAGCCGTAAGATTGTATCCTAACCCTTCTTTTTGAAAGTTTACTTTTATTCCCAAGACAGCATTTAAGTTTTCTTGACCTTGAGTCATTTTTTCCAAGGTCTCCTGTTTGTTTTTCAGGTCACTCTTAATTCTTTCTATTTCTCTTAGGAGTTGGTTGTTTTCTTCCTTGAGTGAATTGTTTCTTTCTTGACTTAACTTAGTTTCCTGTTCATATTCTTGAGTCTTTAGTTTTAACTCATCAATGTCGTTTTTTAGCATTTCATTCTCTTCGGACATTCTCTTGTGGTTTTCTTCATCTAAGTCCATTTGATTCAGTTTGTTTTTCAGTGACTTGATTTCCATTTCTAGTTCAGTTTTGTTATCCATTGAATTGCTGTCTTTATTCAGTTGACTGATCTTCTTCTTCAAATGTTTATTTTCCTTTCTTATTCTTTCATAAGTATCAAGCAATTCTGAATATACTGCTTCCCAATCCGAACTAGAGAAGTCTTGAAATGGGGAACTTACCTCAAGATCACTGTTGTCTCCCTTGGCCATCAGACAGAGCTTTCCTTCTTCTTCCTCGGAAGTTGTTTCCTCTTCACTGCTCTCTTCCTCCTCACTCCAAGTGCTAATCATCGCCTTGGGTTTCTTGCCTTTCCACTTGAAGCTTGATTTCTTAGGAGCTTCTGGACATTCAGCCTTCATATGTCCAGGCTGCCTGCAATTGTAGCAAATGAGTTTGTTAGAAGGAGCCTTATGTTTATCAGATTTAAACTGGGATGACTTCCTTACCATGCCCTTTGGATTTCTGAATCCTTTACCTTCCTTCCGCAGGAATTTTTTAAATTTTCTTGTAAGCATGGCTAGCTCACCAGATTCTTCACCTGAGCTAGATGAGTCATCATTGTCAGACACCTCAGAGGTGCTTGTCTTAGTCTTTAGGGCAAGTTGCTTCTTTTTCTTGCCCTCATCTTCTTTTCTCTTCAGATTGACCTCATAGGCCATCAGGGATCCTACTAACTCATCCACTGTCATTGTTGTGAGATCCTTTGAGTCCTCAATGACTGTGGCCTTGGTATGCCACATCGATGTGAGAGACCTTAAAATCTTCCTCACTAATTCCTGCTCTTTGTATGTCTTCCCTAAGCTCTTCAAGCCATTAGTCAGTTGTACTAATCTGGCATACATCTCAGAAATACTTTCATCATTTTTCATCCTAAACATCTCATATTCTGAGACTAGCATATTTGCTTTTGTCTCTCTTACCTCGGAAGTACCTTCGTAGATTACCTTTAGACGATCCCACATTTCTTTGGCTGTTGCGCATTGGGGGTGTAGTGAGCACTGCATCACGTTCATGGCTCCCCAGTTGACAGTTGATTTCCTGACCTGTTCTCTGGTCCAGGTTTCTTCATCTTCCGGTAGCTCAAAAGGTCCGTGGCTCACTACCCTCCACATCTCGTGGTCTTGCGCACGTAAGAACACCTGCATACGATTTTTCCAATAAGAATAATCAGTTCCATCAAAATATGGAGGTCTAGTTACAGAGTGCCCCTCAGCTATGAGACTTTTAGAATTCAGTCCGCCCGGTCTCTCCTGGTTGTTAGACCACATATCTGGAGAACCTGCTCTGATACCACGTGTTGGATACGGACTGAATAAATCTAGAGGGGGGGTGAATAGATCTTTCCCCCTTTTTGATAATTTACTAACTATCGACCAGATGAGCTACTGGTAATTAATGAATTATAGAACTAATGCGGATAGTGAAGATGCAAGCATACGTATAGGAAATCAAACACACCCAAGCACACCACAAGAAAGGATTTTTAAGGTGGTTCAGTCTCTTCCTGAGACTTACATCCACCCCTTGCTTAACTCAAGCAAGGCTTCACTATGAGAATCTCTGATCTCAACCAAAACACAGCTGACACACAGCTTGTACCTGCTGACACACAGCTTGATTCTGCTGCCTCACAGCTTGACAATAATTGTAATCAGAAATGAAAAGATGATAAGAACAGGTGATGAAAGACAGGACTGAATATTGGCGTGTGTAGAAGAATAGGTGTTCAGCCTGGAACTTGATCACGCTTATGAAGAAGCCTAGACTCCCTGTTGATCTTCCAGTCAGTTGCCTTCGATTGTTCTGCTGCTGGAGATCGCACAGTCTTGAGCTAAGTCTTCCTTCTGCAGCAACGAGATTGCCTTTAACCTTTCTGCAGATTTTTGATTGGTGGAGAGCTCCTTCTTCCTCTTCTGTGTATATCTTCCTTGGCTTCTATTTCGTGCTCTCTCACTGCTCCCTTCTTCGTGATGTGTGTTCTTTTCGTTTTTCATACAGCCCTTTTATCAAGAGTAAAACTCTTCCCGCTCAATTTTCAGATCGAGCGCCAATCTGCTAGAAAACAGGGATCTGTTTAAATCCAATCGTTAGAACGAGTTTGACCACTTCTAAGCAAGATTGTTTCCTTGATTCCCGTGCGGAATCTTATCTCCTGAGCAGCCCAACAACCTGCAACAACCATTTGCAGGTTTTAAGGAACCAAAATAGAATTCGGTTAGAGTTCGGTTTTGGACGATATATAAACCCGTGGTCGACCATGACCCTGTCGCTGGTCGACAATGGGCAGTCCCCAGACGGCCGGTTCTTCTGGCTGAAACTCACGTCGCCCGTTGGTCGACCACAGCCTAGTCGCTGGTCGACAAGGGGCAAATATCAGGTGGCCATTGGTTCTGTCTGATGTTCTGTCTTTTCCTGTGGTCGACCAGAGGTGGGGCTATGGTCGACAGCCAAGGTGCTTCCAGAAGACAGATGACTTGATGCTTTTCTGGTTGAGTTCGTTGGTCGACCATAGCTTCTTCAGTGGTCGACAAACATTCTTTCACGCTTATACTGATTTGTTGATTCCACTTGGATTTCAGTGAACCTGAAATTTGCTTAACTTATAAGATTTGACTTGAAGTTCCAAATGTATATAAAAGCATATTTGTCATCATCAAATGGGCATTAATTCAATGCACTATCTTTACACAAATAACCAAACCATTTGCTTTAAGAAACAAGATAGAACTTAGATTAGTCAAACATATCCTATTGTCATCATCAAAACCAAGGGATGCACAACAGAGACACATCTTAGGAGAATTGACTTGTCCTTCTCATGGACGAGCCTATATAAGGAATCGCCGATCAACTCGTAGGAGGTTGCTCGGCGGAGTAGCTGGACCCTTTGAGCTTGGTCAGGAGGGAGCCACCCTTTCTTGAATTTGATGATAGGCGCACGCCAATCATACTCTTCTGGGGACGCACTCTGGTCAAGGTCGTGGACCTCGTAGATGGTAAGACCGGTGTTGCCTTCAAGTGAGCTCGGCATCAGTCTTCTGTGTTTGATGACGATGTCGACCTCACCCTCGGGCGGGAGCTTGATGGCCGCGGCCAATTTTGCTAAGGCATCCGCCTGAGTGTTGCTGCTTCTGGGAATGTGATCTATTTCGAAGAAATAGAACTTCTTGGTTAATCTGGTGACGGCGGTGTGGTATGGAACCAACTCTAGCCTACGCACATCGTAAATGCCGAGGACCTGCCGGACTATCAGCTGGGAGTCCCCGTAGGCTTTGAGACATTTAATGCCCATATGGAGAGCCATCTGGAGCCCAATGAGTAGAGCTTCATACTCAACTTCATTGTTGGTCAGGGACTTCATGAGGGTCCAAGAGTTGTACAAAACTCCGCTCTGAGGGGTCAGGAAGACAATGCCGGCACCTGCCGTGGGGGCAGGATCCTGGTTGCTCCGGGTGATACCTCGGGAAGCACGGTCGAAGTAGAGCTCCCAGCAAGGCACGCTGGTTGTGAGAGCATTTTGCTGCCAGTAATGCAAGACATCCTCGCTCTGTTCAACCGATTGTTGTGATTGAGCAACAGTGGTTGTAAGAGCGCTTTGCTGCCAGTAATGCAAGACATCTCCGCTCTGTTCAACCGGTTGTTACGATTGAGTAGCAAGGGACTCCTTGTCCAGGAGCTCCGAGTTGAAGGGTGAGTCATCTGGCACTGGATGGGCTACCAAGAATTCAGCCATACCCAGTCCCTTAATTACTTTTCTAGGGACATAAGTAATGTCGTACTCCATCAACATGAGAGCCCACCTTCCCAGTCTGCCTGAGAGGACAGGTGGCCGAAGGAGATACTTCAGGGGGTCATGCTTGGATATAAGCTCGACTTGATGAGACAGGAGGTAATGTCGCAGCTTTTTAACTGCGAACACCAATGCCAAGCAAACCTTCTCCATAGGGGAGTAGCGGTACTCGACACCGATTAGCTTCCGGCTGAGGTAATAGAGGGGTTGCTCTTTACCTTCTTCATTGATTTACGCCAATAGAGCTCCCAGCGAAGCGTCCATGGCGGTGATGGGGACATCGAAGCAAGGCCGCTCATATTTTGTTTGCATTTATGTCCTCTTATATTTGTATGTATACCCCTTGTGTTATATGGGTACACAATTGTAAGTCTTAGTAGGTTTTTGTACAAAATGTCAGTAGGACCAGCAAGGGGCCCTCACTCCTTCCTCATTGGTCCATATGGCACCATTTGGATCCATGTGGGCCTGGTCAAAGTCCTAGGTGGCATCTAGAAGCTCAATTGGACACATGGTGATAGGGTGCAAGGCCCGGATACAGAGGGGGGATGAATGTATCCCTCTTCAAATATCGCCCAATTAATACTCTAAAGCTCTAATATGCGGAATAAGAACAGTTGATGGAATATACTGAAAATACTAAGACGGATCTCGGCAAGACAACACAATTGAATTAGCCCTCACACGATCCTAAGCAAGCATCTAATGCGCAGCAATGAAAAGAACACAAGTACAAAAGCAAACCACAAGTGAACACCAGGATTTTTTAGGTGGTTCGGTCCACAGACCTATGTCCACCCCTCACTCCAAACCGGAGTGAGGCTTCCACTAGTAGGGCTAGAACAGCAGACTTAGTCTGCAACAAATACTGCCAAACAACTTGACCAGGGGAACAACCTCCCCTCTTCCTCCCAACCGGAGGGAACCACTAGTGACACCCAGTCACCAGCAAACCAGAGACGCAAGTCTCTCTTCCTCCAGACCAGGAGGGAACACCTAGTCTTGTAACCCACAAGACCAGAATCGGAGACGAATCTCCCTTCCTCCAAACCCGGAGGGAACCCACAAGTGACTCCCAGCCACTTGCAACCTAGAGGTCTCGGACCTCCCTTCCTCCCAACCGGACGGAAACAACCAGTGACATCCAGTCACAGGCAACCAGAGACGCAAGTCTCTCTTCCTCCAAACCGGAGGGCACCCGACCTCACACTTGAGGAACAGAAGAACAACTAGTGAACAGTTAAAAGGAGAAAACAAAAACTGCAGTAACTGAAAGCTGGAAAAATGAAATGCACAATAGCTCTCGCAGGAGCAAACTGGGTTGGATCTGATCCAAGGTCCAGTGAACAATGAAGCTTCTCTTCTTCTTCACGAGCTCTCCATCTCTCTCTTTCTATTTTTCTTTTTTCTTCTTCTGCTCTCTCACTCTGGCTCTCAGCTTCTTTCTTCTTCTTCTTTTCTTTCTTCTGCTCTTTCTGCTCTTTCTGCTCTTTGCCTCTCTGCAGCTCTTTTCTTCTATCTCGATCACTCTCTTTCTCTATCGTTATCGCTCAGTCTCTTTTTTTCTTGATCTGGCTTCTCTAGATGGAGGAGGCTTCGTATTTATAGCAGCAGTAATTAGGGCGTTGTCCTCGGATCACGTGCCTGGTGCCAACCTCGGATCACGTGCCACTTATCAGCTTCTCGAAGGATGTACCTATCAAGCAGTCATAAGAAGATATCAGATGGATGTACAGACTTGGTTCAGGCTGTTAACAAAGTGTGTACAGGCATGATGCAGCTTGAGTGTATAGACTTGAAGGGTGATAACGAGTGTATAGAGTTGAAGCCTTGGAAACGAGTGTATAGACTTGAAGCCTTGGAAACGAGTGTATAGAGTTGAAGCCTTGGAAACGAGTGTATAGACTCCGTCTTGAAGGAGATGCACATGTGCACTGAAGTGTGTACAGACTAGGCGTGCAGGCTGCTGGACGCAATGTATAGACGTTGCGTGTAGGCTGCTGGACGCTGTATAGACATGCTGTGCAGGCTGCCAGACAATGTATAGACATGCTATGCAAGTTGTGGGGGAATTCGTAGACTCTGCGTGAAGGCAATGCATGTACAAGTCATGCAATGTTAAGACTTCATGTATGCAGGACTGTGGCGTGTACACACTTTGTAAATGCAAAGCTATGGCATGTATAGACTTCGTGCATGCAATGCTATGGCGTGTACAGACTTCGTGTATGCAAGACTGAAGCGTGTACAGACTTAGTGAATGTGACGCTGAAGCATGTACAGACTTCACGTATGCAGACTATGAGCATTACAGATGGTTGTACAGACATGCCAATATTAGACACTGTACAGACTTTGTTTTATAGACTTGATGCATTATATGGACTTGGTGTGTGCAGGGCAGGCAGTCAATGTATAGACTTCATGATGCGAGCGACAATGTATAGACTTAACGATGCAAGTGATGTGTAGACTTTGATGCCCAAAGGCAATGTATAGACTTGCACAGTTCAGCTGCCAATGTATAGACTTTGATGCCCAAAGGCATTATATAGACTTGCACAATGTGAGACGCTGAATGAGACGGTCGGATGTACAGACTTGGGTTGTATAGACTTGCAGTGTGTAATGCATGCGATGTATGGACTTTACCTTAGAGACGCTGCATGAGACGATGGATGTACAGACTTGGGCTGTACAGACTTGGAAAGCTTGAAGGCCAATGTACAGACTTGGAAAGCCTGAGGTCCAATGTACAGACTTGGAAGATGTGAGCGAGACAATGTATGGACTTGGCCAATGCAACGATGTATAGACTTGGAAGGTTCAGCGGTGGATGTACAGACTTCAGCTAAGCAAGCTACAGGGCCGATGTATAGACTTGGGCTAAGCAATCCATGAACAATGTGACGATGTACAGACTTAGAGAGATGCATGCTACAGTGCAATGTATAGACTTAGTGCAATGCAAAGGCTGTGTTGACTTAGCGAGAGATGATGCATGAGACGATGCACTGTTGGCTAATGTATAGACTTTGGAAAGCTCCAAGGCGATGTACAGACTTCAATGACTCATGCAAGCTACAGGACAGTGTGTAGACTTGTGTTCTGAACGTAGGCAAAGGAAAGGAATGTATAGACTTGCTCAGTTCAGAACGTAGGTAAAGATGGGAAGGAATGTATAGACTTTAGATGAGTGAAACACACTGACTGTACAGACTTGAGCTAAGCAATGTATGAACAATGTGGTGATGTACAGACTTGGTCAACGTGCAGACTTGAATGCAAGATGACGATGTGTAGACTTGGCCAATACTGTGAACAATGAATAGACTTTGAGTGACCTTATGCAAAGGCAATGTGCAGACTTGATGCACATGAATGAAGACCACTGTGTAGACTTATGGCATGCAATGTCTAGACTTGATATGAAGGAATGCACAATGTCTAGACTTGATGAACAATGCAACAGGAAATGCTGACTAATGTACAGACTCTGAATGAGTGACATGCGACAGACAATGTGCAGACTTGTTTTGAACCATGCACAATGTATAGACTTGCAATACCATGAAGGTAGGTTGTATAGACTTGAGGTAATGCATGAAGGTGACAATGTATATACTTGCGAATCTGGGGGGTCGACCCATCTGAAAGGGGGGGTCGACCCACTTCTGTCTAGAATAGGCTGTCTGATGTATAGACTTGATGGAGAGAACGATGTGCAGACTTGCTCTTGCGAAGGCTGTACAGACATTGAATCAAGCAGTGTATAGACTTGATAAATGACAGAATGCAATGCTGTATGAACTGACATATGACATAATGCAATGCTATATGAACTGAATGTCTGCTAATGTAAGATAGCACATTCATATGCCCAAAGCAGAAATATAATTCAGACACAGATTCATGATATGCAAAGCCACAGATTCATGATATGCAAAGCTGTAGAACTGACATGATATATACCCATAGCAAGATAGTCAATTAGTTGTTCATGATATGCTATCATCAAAATCATAGAGTTGAAAAACATGTCACAGATGATCAGATAACTTATAGTGTTTGCTATCATCAAAATCACAGGGGCACAACAATCTCCCCCTTTTTGATGATGGCAACACTATGAGTCACACTGACTCATGTCAAACTATTCTCTCCCTTTGACTTCATCAAAAAGAAAAATTATTTGAGATGAGAGATACACGCATACATGATATGAATAAAGAAAAATACTCCCCCTTTGACTCAGTCATTTAGACATGAAAGACACAGAGGCAGTTAAATAATGAAGCTCAAATCAAGATAATGTTTCAGATGCATGCTCTCCTATACCTGCCAGATAAAATCATGCACAAATCAAGTCTATGATGCAGATGTTAATCTCCCCCTTAAAGCCAGAATAGAGTTGAGGTATGACAAGAGGAGATAAGCATCTATCAGCAAAAGCACATAGGCACTCAAGGATTACCACAATCTGTAAGCACAATGAATGAATTGAGGAAGACATATTTTCATTAGCACACCAAATTCATAAATCTTTATAAACGAATTTCAGATTCTTCAATTATAATAGATTATGAATGAGTTTAAACTTACCATCATGATTTAAGAGTGATGTATTCAAAGTTTGTCAAGAAAATTCAATACTCATATCTGAAACACCTTTTAATAGAAATGAACCAACAACTCATCTGATATTCATGTTTAACCTCCTTCCATCTTACTCATTTAAATTCAATGACTCCTATGTAAGTTACACAAGATAATATTGAGAATAAACAGAAATAAATGAGACTGAACTAGTCTTTAGATTTTCAAATTTTTCTATTGATCAGCACTCATTTTTTCTGAGCAAGTTTGGTTCAATCAACACCTTTTTACGTGGGGCACAACACGTCTTAGGTGAAGTGACCCAGTTACTCAGTGTAACAACCATATTGCCTCTCAAAGAGAACAAAGTTAGCAATTGGGAGTGTCTTTTTACATGAGGAGACACCTTGATCAGAGGCCAGAATCCCAAGTTACTCAACACAACCATGCTATTGCTCTACCAGATTTTCAAACATTTTTATAAGAGAGTTAACTATGGCACTTCATGACATGGGCTTACCCCATTTCTTTGACAGAGAACCCAGTTTCTCTGTGACCAAAGTCATTGCTCTTGCATTAAATTTTTAAGTGTTTTCAGATTTTTCAAACAATGCTCAGTACACTGAAATGTTTAAGAACAATACCTCCTATATGTATCTTAACCAAAGAAAGCCATGTCTTTTAGAATTTCAGATTTCAGAAGGTTTTGCATGAAGTTCATGAGATAATTTGTTAAGATCTATTAAGCATGATGATTCCGATATTTTCAAGTCTTTTACATCAAAACCTATTAAATACATTAGTCTTAGATCAATTTGATTCATGAAAACATTCTTAAGCCAGTATAATAGAAGTTTCTTCTTTTTAGAATATGTCTGATTTATGTCTAGGGTGCACTGACTAAAATCTTTCCTCATTCAGATGAATCAATGACATTGTCAGGAAATCAGTGGAGTCAACAAAGTATTTTTATTGAGAGATTAGCAAAGAGCAATCATGATGAGACAAGGAGTGAATCATTAGAACAGTGCAGTTTTGAAATCAATAGCTGAGTCTGGAGTTCAGACAGAACAACTACATAAGTGTAGACAACAGAGAATTCAAGTGAACCACACATTTGCCAAGAATGGATCAGATAGCTAGACAGTGAGAGTTCAAGAGATGAAGAGATGGAACAGGAAAGCTCCCCCTGACTAGATGCTACATATATTCAACAAAGAATGAGCAGCAATGCGGTTACTTAAGAATGATTGAGCTCCTCCTGACTAAGTGCATGATGTGCAGTGAAAGTACATCACATGATTTCAAATTTGACATTCAAATATAATCTATGCACTTCAGACATAAGTGAGCTACCATGAACATGATTGAGCAATTCCATTTCAGAAAATTCCAACTAAGCATAGATCAAATTAACAAGATGCTTAACCATCTCAAACAGTCAATTTTCAGATGATGGAATTTTAAACAGATTGTTCAGAACTGACCTGAAGAGTAGAATCCTGGGGTTTTCTCTTTTGAGTGCCTTGGTTTATTAACCCCTCTTTGTTCTTCAGCCCCCAAGGCACACCTGCACAGTTTTTGATCATTTTGATCCTGCAGGGACCCAAGCAGCTTTGGGTCCTGCGTTAGCCCTGACAGGTGTTCTAAACAATTTCTTTAGCAACATGGTCATCATGATCCATCAAATAATAATTTTCTATAGAGTGACCATACTTTCCACAATATCTACATGATGTGACTGGTTTCTGGTTCTTATGATGCATAGTAACAGTAGTATGAGGTTTATAAACATGATCATAAGATTTTCTGTTGTATGCATGAACAGTTTGTTTCTTATTCCTAACCAGCCACCATTCAGCAGATCTATGGCCTGGCTTCCCACAGTTATAGCATGAGAATCTTGCAAATAGTTTTGCAGGGAATTTGACAACATAGGAGTTAACAGAGTTCTTCTGAACATGCCAACAGTTCTTGACTGTATGGCCATTCTTCCCACAGTGAGAGCAAGCAAAACAATTTCTTCTATGAAAGCCATTTTTACCCCAAGTGGATCCAAACCAGCACTCAGCAGCCTTGTGCCCGGGCTTATTACAGTTAGAGCACACAATGTGCTGACTAGACTTGTGTTTAGTTCCATAAGGACCATGAATATTCATGGAAGACCTGGCATGCAGTTTATTGTCTTTTTTCATGATAAAGCATGCATTCATGAGATGACCATACTTACCACAATAATAACATGAAGCATCAGGCTTCCAAGTAGCATGGTTTCTATCAGAAAATTTTCTAGAATGTAATGTTCCACTAGCATGCTCATCCTTTAACATCAATCTGCAATCTTCCATTATGTGACCTCCTTTCCCACAATAATAACATGACCCCTTTTTAATATGAGTGTGTGAGAGATCATGTGAATTGTGTGCAGCAGTCTTTGTACCAACTGGAGTAGTTTTGTCCTTTTTCTGTAGATTTTCACCCCTTTTTAATTTTTGAGTTTGTCCTACAGTTTTGGGACTGACAGTGGGTTTTTGTGCAGTAAATTGAAAAATAGAAGAACCAGCAGTTGTGTTTTGATCAGAAGTTTTTACAAACACAGTTGAAGTTTTATTGCTATTGATCCTTTTGTTTGTTGAACTGTAACCCAGCCCCTCTCTCTGAGAGTTATCACTCTTTCCCAGAAGCTTATTCAGATTGTCCTTTCCCTTGACAAATTTTGACAAGGAGTTTTTTAAATCTTGAATTTCAGAATTTAAGCCACAAATATTAGCTTCATATTTGGACAGATCTGTTTCACAGGAGATGACTTGTTGATGCAAGGCATCATTCATACTTTTGAGTTTTTCAACTTCCTATTTTAATTTTATTTCATTGTCAGCTTCAGATAGGGACATATAAAGATCATCAACTTCTTGTTGAAGGGATGTGATTGTTAACTCATATTTAGCTATCTTTTGTTCACAGCAAGTGATGTTCTGTCCCTGAGGTCATTTGAGTCATTCTGTGGTCACTTTGGTCATTCGACATCATTCTATAGTCATATGAGTTCTGTGGTATTCTTGGTTTTGATAATGGCTAAACACTATTAGTCATTGATATCTTCCACTCTCATGTGATTGACATACGTGATGTTTTTATTCATGACAGATATGCCCATGAATGGACAAGGAATCAAGTGGCAATGGCCAAAGTGAAAGCTCATTGATCGCGCCCAAGCAAGGATGCAAATCTCATCTCTCTTACAAATAAAAGTCGACATTTCATATTCGGCTCGTCACTCATCCAAGGTCAATGCACAAAGAAGTATAGCCAAGAGAATCCAAGGTTAAAGATTCAGTTGGTACTTTCTAGACCAACAAGGATGAAGCCACAAACATGCACGGGCTGCTAATGGAGTTGAACGATGCAGATGAAGCGGATAACGGACCGACCCGGGCATGCCCGGAATCAGCCCAGCTGGCGGTCGATCGCCAGCACAGGGGCGGTCGATCGCCCCAGCCAGCATCCGCCAGACTGCATGAGTTTCAGTAGCGGTCGACCGCCAGCCAATAGCGGTCGACCGGAAATCCCAGGGGCCATTCGTCTACAGCATTTCTCAGTAGCGGTCGACCGCCAAGAGCTGCAGATCGACCACCAGCCCCGATGTAGCCTTTTTTGACTTCGAATTCCACCTCGTGGCCAGCCCCTTTCCATGGATTTGTTTAATCAAAACTTACCTAATCTTCCATGATTTATGGATCTAGTCTGGAGGGTGTCTATGGACCATTCAAAGTCTATAAAACCAACACTTGAGGGGTTAGAAACCCTAACACTTCAAGGTTTCAAGGGAGATCAAGGGAGGCCATTTTTGAGGTACTGTAGCACCTCCGTGAACAGTGTTTCGGGAAGGAGTTCTTCATCCATTCCAAGGCATTCAAGTCCAGATCTGAAGCCATCTCAACCTCCAAGGAAGAAGAAGCAATCAAGGGGTTCAAAGGTGATCTAAACTGCATCCTTCTTCCTCTTCATCAACTCAAGAGGATCAAAAGGAAGATCAAAGCTACATCCAACACTCTCTCCATCAACTCAAGGTGATTCAAGTTCATATCTCAATCCAGCAACCTCCAAAGAAGAGTAGAAGCAAGAAAGGCTAATAAGGGAGATCAAAGGAGGCTGCAAGGGTGTGTTCAAGGGAGAAGAGTTCGAGTACTGTAGCTGTGAACAGTACTCCGGGAAAAAGTTCTTCATCAATTCTCGAAGTGATTCAAGCTACTTCAAAAGAAGATTCAAGCCCCAGCAATCTCAGACAAGATCCTTCTTTTTGAGCATATTTCATATCTTGTTTGAGTATTTTCATACTTGTTCTTTTCCATTTCATTCAAACATTTGGAACTGAAGATTGTCCCTACCGGTGGTTAGTAGGAAGGTAATCGGAAGTTGTCCGATCTGCGATGTTGATGTCCCTACCGGTGGTTAGTAGGAAGGCAATCGGTGGTCTTTCCGATTTGCGGTTCAGTGCGTGGAACTAGTGGAGCCTCACCAGATTTGGTGAGGGGTGGACGTAGGACTGGGGATTCAGTCCGAACCACCTTAAAATATTGTGTGTTATGGTTTGTTTGTGTGATTGTTTTGTTCTAGATGCATGCTTAGGTTCGAATCGATACATCAGTAATCATCTTTCTAAGCAAATCACTGTGTCTTTCGTTTAACTAGTTATATTCCGATGTGATTTGTTCTATCTAGCTATTTAGAGGGTTCCATTGCAAAAAGAGGGGCAGATCAATTCACCCCTCCCCTCTAGATCCGCTGTCCACTACACAACAAGTGATATCAGAGACTAATCTCTCATTATGGGGTCCAACGACCTTGAGGGAAATGGTGGATCAGCGTCTAAGGGTTATTTACCTGAAGGACATTCTGTGAATAGGCCTCCTTATTTCACTGGATCTAATTATCCCTATTGGAAACATCGTATGCAGGTGTTCATTCGCACCCAAGACTACGAACTTTGGCGAGTGATCGGCAAAGGTCCGTATGAGCTTACGGATAATGAGGACTTATGGACCAAAGAACAGATAAGGTAATCCACTGTCAACTGGAGTGCCAAACACATCATGCAATGCTCACTCCATCCAGTTGAATTCTCAAGAGTGGCTACCTGCGCATCTACAAAACTAATGTGGGACAAGCTAGAGGTAATCTACGAAGGAACCTCTTAGGTACGAGAAACAAAAGCCAACATTTTAGTTTCTGAATATGAAATGTTCCGCATGAAGCCTGATGAATCAATTCAAGATATGTATGCTCGATTGACTGTGCTTACTAATAGTTTAACTGATTTGGGAAAGAAATATTCAGAGCAAGAAATTGTAAGGAAAATTCTCAGATCATTAACTCCAGCATGGCACACAAAGGCTACCGTGGTTGAAGAATCGAGAGATCTCGCAACTACCAAGGTAGATGAACTCATTGGGTCATTGATGACCTATGAGATCAACCTCAAGAACAAAGAGGCTGAGGCACCTAAGAAGAAGTCCCTAGCTCTTAAAGCAGGACCTAGCGGTCATGGCACTTCTGATGAAGGTGAGGAGTCCACATGGAGCGATCAAGAGGAAAGTGATGACGGAACTATCTCCTCGGACAAAGAAAAAGAAGAGTTCTATCTTATGGCCAAAGGTGATGAAGAAACTGAGGTAAATTCTCCATTTGAAGATTATACAATTGATGATTGGGAGGATGCATATATACAACTCATGGAAAAATATGAAATGTACAAAAAGGAGAATAAATCATTAAAAAAGAAAATTAACTCATTTGTGCATGATCATAATATGAATGATAAGAATGCTCTACTTGAGACTGAAATTGAAGATCTTAAGAAAATGATTGAGGATTTGGAGGAAGGAAGAAAAGAAATGGCTGACTTGGAAACTGAAAATGAGGATTTGAGAAATGAGCTCAAAATGCAAAGCTATGAAAAAGATAGTAAATTGAGCAATGAAAAGTATGAAGCTGTCAAACAAGTCAACATTCAACTTCTTCAAAATATTGAAAACCTACAAAAAGAGTTGAAGGATAAACAACAATCTTTAGAAAAGTTTGTGGATGGAAGAGAAAACCTAGATGCATTTCTAGGTACTAGAATGAATTTCAACAAGGAAGGGTTGGGTTTTGAACCAACAAACAAAAGGCCAATTGGGCTAAAAACTGTCACATTTGTTTCATCTTCCGAAGCTTCCACCTCAAACACAACTCCCACACAAAACCAGCAAAAACAAAAGGAGAAAGGGAAAGAAAAGATTGAAGAGGCAGTCACCAACATTCCCAAAAAGTCTGTCCAAAAACCTAAGAAAGGTCAACCTTCCCCGCAGCATAGGTCAACACTTCCTTGGCCATTACATGCTCAACCTTCCAGATTTCACCACAATTGGATTGCACACTCATATAGGCCAGCATCACCATATCTTTGGGAAAATTATGATTTCTGTGTTCATCAATCCCATAGGTGGCAAAACAATCAGTTTCAACCCAAAACCAACCAACAGCCTCAATGGTTTAAGAAGCAAACCTCCTCAAACTTTCACAAAATCCAACAAAGAGCTTTTAAACAAAAAATAAATGTCAAGATGGAAAAGAAAAATCAAATCCCAGCTCTAAGCAAATAAAGCATGAATGTTAAGAAGGTTTGGATTCCAAAAGAAATGGTTTCATGTTTTGAAATTCTGAAAAGCTTGAAGGGACCCAAATTTGGTTGGGTTACAAACACCATTGCTTAATTACTTGTGCAGGAATGTCTTGTAGCCATGCATAACATGTGGTACCTTGATAGCGGCTGTTCAAGACACATGACTGGAGACAAATCAAAATTTTGTCTCTTGGAGGAAAAGGAAGGAGGATATGTCACATTTGGAGGAAACAATAAAGGAAAAATTATTGGAACATGTAATGTAGGTAAGAGCCTCTCCAACTCCATTTGTAACGTGTTGTTAGTTGAAGGATTGAAATATAACCTGCTTAGTATAAGTCAATTGTGTGATAAGGGTCACAAAGTGTTGTTTGACTCTCATGAATGCAGAATTCTTGAACCAAAATCTGACAAAGTAAAATTTTCTGGTAAGAGAGTTAACAATGTTTACATGATTGACTTAGATGATCCTGCTTATTTAAATCTTTGTCTTGCTGCACCAAAATCTGAACTTGCATGGATATGGCATCGTAGACTAGGACATGCTAGCTACAATGTCTTGCATAAACTCTTGAAGCATTCAATGGTGAAAGGTTTGCCTGAACTATCCTTTAAACAAGAAAATAAATTGTGTGATGCATGTGCCCTAGGTAAACAAACTAGAAAATCATTCAAAGGAAGATCTAAAAATACATCATCCAAACCACTCGAGCTAATTCATATGGACCAACTTGGCCCAACCAGAACTGCTACCTTAAGTGGTAGAAAATATGGATATGTCTTGGTGGATGACTTTTCTAGGTTCACATGGGTTTTCTTTCTCACACACAAAAATGATGCTTTTGATGAGTTTCAGGCACTCTACATGAAGATAAAGCAGGACGGTGAGTTTAAAATTTCCAAGATTCAATCTGATCACGGTGGTGAATTTGAAAATGCTAACTTCTATAACCTTTGCAGGGCCGAAGGGATTTCACACCGATTTTCTTCACCAAGAACGTCGGAGCAAAACGGTGTGGTTGAAAGGAGAAACCGGACACTTGTAGAGATGGCAAGAACCATGCTTGCTGAACGGTAACTTCCAAGGAGGTTTTGGGCTGAAGCGGTAAACTCAGCATGTTACATTATCAACCGCTCTATGGTAAGGCCACACACCAAAAAGACTCCTTATAAGTTGCTAAAAGGTAAAAAGCCCTCTCTCTCACATATGAAAGTGTTTGGATCGAAATGCTTCATTCACAATAATGACAAAAGAGACTTAGATAAATTAGAGCCCAAGAGCGATGAAGGTATATTCCTTGGATATTCTTATAGATCTAGGGCTTATAGAATTCACAATATCAAAAATCAAACTGTGGAAGAATCACCCCATGTTTCCTTTGATGAATATCATGATTCTAACAATGATAACTCTTGCAGGAAAAATGATGAAGATGGGAAATTCCTAAGCATAAAGGACAAGAGTGATCCTTCACAAGAAGAAATAAAAGAAGATGGTGATCTAGCTGAATCAAGCAATGCAAGGGATCAAGCTCCAGCAGAAGGTAACGATTCTACAAATATTAGAATTCTTAAGGATCATCCCTTGGAGAATGTCATTGGTAGCTTGAATGACCCACCTAGAACTAGGTCACATTTTAAAATTGTGGAAGAATTAGATCAACTTGCTCTTGTCTCGCAGCATGAACCCAAAAATATTGATGATACTTTAAAAGATGAAAATTGGATAAATTCCATGCAAGAAGAGCTAAACCAGTTTGAGAGAAACAAAGTTTGACATCTTGTTCCTAGACCTTCATCACAATATGTCATAGGCACTAAATGGGTCTTTAGGAACAAACTAAGTGAGGATGACAAGATAATAAGAAATAAGGCTAGATTGGTGGCTCAAGGGTATAATCAAGAGTTTGGGGTAGACTTTGATGAATCTTATGCCCCAGTTGCTAGACTCGAAGCCATCAGAATTTTACTTACTTTTGCATGCTCCCTTAGAATAAAGTTTTATCAAATGGATGTCAAAAGTACTTTCTTGAATGGCTTGATCAAAGAAGAAGTCTATGTTGAGCAGCCCCCTGACTTTGAGAATTCTAACAATGTAGATTTTGTATACAAGGTAGACAGGGCACTCTATGGACTTAAGCAAGCACCAAGAGCTTGGTATGAGAGACTAAGCTCGTTCCTCATTGGAAAAGGGTACACACGATGTAAGGTAGATCAAACATTTTTCACCAAGAAGCAAGGTAAGAACATCTTGATTGTTCAAATTTATGTTGATGATATTGTGTTTGGTTCTACTAAATCTGAAATGTGTGAGGAATTTGCTAACCTTATGACTAGCGAATTTGAGATGAGTCTAATGGGAGAACTCCAATTCTTTCTCGGTTTGCAAGTCAACCAAGGACAAGATGGCTGCTTCATAAGTCAATCCAAATACATCAAGGAGCTGCTGAAAAGATTTGACATGGCTAACAACAAAATCATTGCAACTCCTATGAGCACCACAACATCACTGGATTCGGATGAAAATGGTAAATTAGTGGATGCAAAGATCTATAGAGGTATGATTGGCTCTTTGCTTTATTTGACTGCATCCCGACCAGATATCCAGTTTAGTGTATGTCTTTGTGCTAGATTTCAAGCTAGTCCTAGAGAATCCCATTTGACTGCCGTCAAACGTATCCTTCGATATCTTGCCGGCACTCAAGATTTGAGATTGTGGTACCCGTCATCATGTGATTTATCTCTTATATCTTATTCTGATGCGGACTACGCTGGATGCAAGCTGGATCGTAAGAGTACTAGTGGCTATTGCCAATTTCTAGGCGGGTGTTTAGTTTCTTGGGCCTCCAAGAAATAACACTCGGTTGCCCTCTCAACTGCGGAGGCAGAATATGTTGCTGCGGGGAGATGTGGCACCCAAGTGTTGTGGATTAAACACCAACTCCAAGACTACTTGGTGGATCTTGGTTGTGTCCCGATTCTGTGTGATAACACTAGTGCTATCAACCTTGCAAAAAATTCAGTCCAGCACTCTAGAACTAAGCATATTGAGATTAGGCATCACTTCATTAGAGATGAGGTTGGTAAGAAAAATTTTGAACTGCACTTCATTGATATTCTAAATCAAATTGCTGATATTTTCACCAAGCCCTTATGTAATGACAAGTTTTCAACACTCAGAAGGGAGCTTGGTCTTTGCCGACCTCCGGCCCATAAGAATTTGAAATGATGATCATGTTCAATTTAGTGTGTGTTTTTGCAGATTGGTGTTTCATGCATTGTTGATATGTCAATATGTCATTTTGCATATGTGTCGCATTGCATGTAGATGCATAATAATGAATTGAGTTCATGTTCATAATGCATTGTATGGTTTGTGTAGCATCATTCTTGCATGGCCATGGTATATCAAATATTGATGTATGGAAGGACAGGCTATGCTTGTCACGAAGCACTCAATATGCGTGAGGTTTCACCTCCGCCAAGTACCATGTGTCAATGTCGCATATAGGCCATATAGTAAGGGGGAGTTGTCCTTGTACAACATTCATGCATATGTTTCATCTTCATTCTGTTGCATTTAATAAGTGTACAACCAGGTGTTGGGTCATGCATGTCATGTCAACCCCTGCATGTTTCAGGTCATTCTCCTCTTGACAGTTATCATTACACTTGCTTGTAAACATCACTCCTTCACGCATTCATTGCATATTCTTAAGGGGAGTCGTGTTGTTTTTCTTGGGTCATTCATCCTTTTTGTATCTGAACCTCAATAGCCTCCAGTGTGAGAATAAGTTCAAGAGACAGACATCACTATGGTGTAAGAGCTTTCTATTATATGAACTAATGTTTGTCCATTCAATGAAAATGGTTCAGATTTAATGATTTCCTTGTAGTTCTGATATATCTTGTTTAAAATCATCTATGATCTGTAGTTTTAATAGACCTTAACTAGAGATTGCATATTATGCTTTGAATGACTATCTTGATATCTGAAAATCCAGACTTCATGACAATCTTGGTGATACTCTAGAGCTTAGTATTGTTTCTAAACATCTTGATGAGCTGGAATTCTTGAACATCAATTAGCAGAGCAATGATAGTGTTGCACGGAGAAATATGCCCTGTCATCAAATCAAGTGACGAATGATATGTCATGATGTGCCCCTGTTATCTCTGTCTTACTTCATTTGGACTCTAGGCAGAGCAATGACATAATTGCTGAGAAACATATCTTCTCATCAAAGAAATGAGATCGGCTATGTCATGACGTGATTTTACTATCTCTGTTCATCCTGAAGCATGACAGTCAGTCTTACCAAATACCTAGGAATACTGGCGTCTAAACAACGTGTATTCTTACGGCTTGGAGGCATGTACTAGACTTCCTTGCTCGTAAAATATGAGTCATGTGCCTTCAAATACAAAAGTTACTGAACAATCAAACATGCTGCAATCATACAATTCCATGCTTCAATCTTGCTTGTTTAGCCTCAATACATGCTTTTGTGTTATTCCGTTTGTCGTTACTGAATATAGATATATAAGACAAGGGATGGTTAAACATTGCCATGATATGCATCTTTGGTTCATTTCTATTACATCTTGGATGTAGCTACTTTTCGAACTCTGTTGATGATCTCGGATCTCATTAGCTTTGAACCATATATGTTGCTCACGGTCTGTTTCAGGTTTGCATATAATGGCTTGCTCTTCACTCCTTTCAGCTCTGGTCTCATAGACATTTTACTTTATCACTCCTTTTTACTGTTGGCAAAGGGGGAGAATTCTTTGTGTGAGTCATGTGTAAGAGCTATGTATGCGTTATCGCGTTGTCAAAGGGGAGAGCTTATGTGTTTTGTGAGGATGTGTGAATGGTGTACGGGGAGAGTCCAACGGGGGAGAATCCATTGCTCACTTTGCTCATATGTGTATGTGATGGGGTTTGCATAATTGCATAGCTTTCATATCTGCATTCACATGTTGCATAGCATTCATAATTGCATTCACATGCTATTACAATCATGGATCTTGAGCTGCATATGTTGCATTTGTTATAACTTGTGCCATTTTAGACATTTCTATCACATAATGACTTACAGTGTGCCATTTTAGACATTTCTATCACATAATGACTCACAGTGTTGCCATCATCAAAAAGGGGGAGAATGTTGTGTCCCTGAGGTAATTTGAGTCATTCTGTGGTCACTTGGGTCATTCGACATCATTCTATAGTCATATGAGTTCTGTGGTATTCTTAGTTTTGATAATGGCTAAACACTATTAGTCATTGATATCTTCCACTCTCATGTGATTGACATACGTGATGTTTTTATTCATGACAGATATGCCCATGGATGGACAAGGAATCAAGTGGCAATGGCCAAAGTGAAAGTTCATTGATCGCGCCCAAGCAAGGATGCAAATCTCATCTCTCTTACAAACAAAAGTCGACATTTCATATTCGGCTCGTCACTCATCCAAGGTCAATGCACAAAGAAGTATAGCAAAGAGAATCCAAGGTTAAAGATTCAGTTGGTACTTTCTAGACCAACAAGGATAAAGCCACAAACATGCACGGGCTGCTAATGGAGTTGAACGATGGAGCTGAAGCGGATAACAGACCGACCCGGGCATGCCCGGAATCAGCCCAGCTGGCGGTCGACCGCCAGCACAGGGGCGGACGACCGCCCCAGCCAGCATCCGCCAGACTGCATGAGTTTCAGTAGCGGTCGACCGCCAGCCAATAGCGGTCGACCGGAAATCCCAGAGGCCATTCATCTACAGCATTTCTCAGTAGCGGTCGACCGCCAGGAGCTGCAGGTCGACCTCCAGCCCCGATGCAGCCTTGTTTGACTTTGAATTCCACCTCGTGGCCAGCCCCTTTCCATGGATTTGTTTAATCAAAACTTACATAATCTTCCATGATTTATGGATCTGGTCTGGAGGGTGTCTATGGATCATTCAAAGTCTATAAAACCAACTCTTGAGGGGTTAGAAATCCTAACACTTCAAGGCTTCAAGGGAGATCAAGGAAGGCTATTTTTGAGGTACTATAGCACCTCCATGAACAGTGTTTCGGGAAGGAGTTCTTCATCCATTCCAAGGCATTCAAGTCCAGATCTGAAGCCATCTCAACCTCCAAGGAAGAAGAAGCAATCAAGGGGATTCAAAGGTGATCTAAACTGCATCCTTCTTCCTCTTCATCAACTCAAGAGGATCAAAAGGAAGATCAAAGCTACATCTAACACTCTCTCCATCAACTCAAGGTGATTCAAGTTCATATCTCAATCCAGCAACCTCCAAAGAAGAGTAGAAGCAAGAAAGGCTAATAAGGGAGATCAAAGGAGGCTGCAAGGGTGTGTTCAAGGGAGAAGAGTTCGAGTACTGTAGCTGTGAACAGTACTCCAGGAAGAAGTTCTTCATCAAATCTCCAAGTGATTCAAGCTAGTTCAAAAGAAGATTCAATCCCCAGCAATCTCAGACAAGATCCTTCTCCTTGAGCATATTTCATATCTTGTTTGAGTATTTTCATACTTGTTCTTTTCCATTTCATTCAAACATTTGGAACTGAAGATTGTCCCTACCGGTGGTTAGTAGGAAGGCAATCGGAAGTTGTCCGATCTGCGGTGTTGACGTCCCTACCGGGGGTTAGTAGGAAGGCAATCAGTGGTCTTTCCGATTTGCGGTTCAGTGTATGGAACTAGTGGAGCCTCACCGGATTTGGTGAGGGGTGGACGTAGGACTGGGGATTCAGTCTGAACCACCTTAAAATATTGTGTGTTGTGGTTTGTTTGTGTGATTGTTTTGTTCTAGA
Source organism: Amorphophallus konjac (assembly GCA_022559845.1). NCBI lineage: Eukaryota > Viridiplantae > Streptophyta > Magnoliopsida > Alismatales > Araceae > Amorphophallus > Amorphophallus konjac. The sequence continues at coordinate 265,127,580 of CM040121.1, forward strand.
TGCATGCGTAGGTTCGAATCGATACATTAGTAATCATCTTGCTAAGCAAATCACTGTGTCTTTCGTTTAGCTAGTTATATTCCGCTGTGATTTGTTCTATCTAGCTATTTAGAGGGTTCCATTGCAAAAAGAGGGGCAGATCTATTCACCCCTCCCCTCTAGATCCGCTGTCCACTACACAACAAGTGACATTCCCACTCAACATTAGGTTGATGTTTTTCAGATTTGTAATTTCATGTTCAGCATTCAGTAACTCACTAGAGCTCACCAGGCTTACACTCTTCCCTTTTTCTAAAGTGATTAGCCTCTCAGACATTGCTGAGTTTAGGTGATTTAGCTTATTAATTTCCTCTTTCAGTTTACTGTTCTGCTCTAGGAGTTCATCATCAAGCACCCATTCATCTAAAGAAAACTGACATTCTTAAAACTTTTCTTGTTGTTTTTCAGATTGAAGTTTGTTGAAATTTTTCTGAAGCTCTAAGTTTATTACTCTCTCTCAGCCTCCAGTTTCTCAGAAATCAAACTATTTACTTTTTCAAGATTATTTGATTTGTTTTCAGATTCTTTGAGCTGGTTTTTGAGTATTTCAATTTCAGATTTCATGTTTTCCAATTGAGAGTTGACAAGCTCTAAGTTTCTCACAAGTTCTTCATTTTGAACAACATCATTGTTATAAGCTTGATCATCATCAATTAAACTATGCCTCTCCTTTAGTTCAGCAATTTCGTAAACGAGCTCTTGATTCTCCTTTTTGTGTAAATCAATTTGTTTCATAAGAGTTTATTTTTCAGATTTCAAATGATCTAAATCTGAACTAATAGAATCAAAATCTGTTAACTGTCTTCTAAATATGTCATTTTCAATTTTCAGAATTTCAGGGCTTTCACCTCGAGATTTAGCATCCTCATGTTTCTTTAGCTTCTTTATCAGTTTTTTATTCTTCTTCTTTAGTCTTTCATAGGATTCTAACAGATTAGCATAGGCATCTTCCCAGTCGTCTAAAGTGTAACTAGAGAAAAGATTGGTTACCTCTTCAGCATCTTCGGATTCATCTTGATCACTGCCATGGTTGCTCTTGTCAGCCATCAGGCAGCTGTCCTCATTTCTCCTCTGAGCTAGCTTCAGCTTATCCAGAATGTCCTTAGCGGACCTGCAGTCATAAAAATAAGAATGTAGAGCCTTGTCAGTAGCTTCTTTCATTAGATTCAAAACTCTCTGATTCTCTCCATGTTTTGATCTGTGACTATCAGTCCATTTGGACTCTTTCTTTGGTAGTCTGTGAGGACCGTGTAAGATTAACTTCCACAGATCTGGATCCCTTAATTTCACATAGTTATGGAGACTGCTAACCCATGAGTTAAAATTAGACCCATTGAAAACCGATGGAGAAGCCATAAAGGCAAATCAATCAAGCAATTTCAAAACTTTATGCAGATGACAGAAATGAACCGAAAGCCAACAAGATCCTCTAGAGATCATTGGATCTGGAAAGTCAGAGACCCGCTCTGATACCAATTGATAGGGTGCAAGGCCCGGATACAGAGGGGGGGTGAATGTATCCCTCTTCAAATATCGCCCAATTAATACTCTAAAGCTCTAATATGCGGAATAAGAACAGTTGATGAAATATACTGAAAATACTAAGATGGATCTCGGTAAGACAACACAATTGAATTAGCCCTCACACGATCCTAAGCAAGCATCTAATGCGCAGCAATGAAAAGAACACAAGTACAAAAGCAAATCACAAGTGAACACTAGGATTTTTTAGGTGGTTCGGTCGACAGACCTACGTCTACCCCTCACTCCAAACCGGAGTGAGGCTTACACTAGCAGGGCTAGAACAGTAGACTCAGTCTGCAACAATGCTGCCAAATAGCTTGACCAAGGGAACAACCTACCCTCTTCCTCCCAACTGGAGGGAACCACTAGTGACACCGAGTCACCAGCAAACCAGAGACGCAAGTCTCTCTTCCTCCAGACCAGGAGGGATCACCTAGTCTTGCAACCCACAAGACCAGAACCGGAGACGAATCTCCCTTCCTCCAAACCAGGAGGGAACCCACAAGTGACTCCCAACCACTTGTAACCTAGAGGTCTCGGACCTCCCTTCCTCCCAACCGGACGGAAACAACCAGTGACATCCAGTCACACGCAACCAGAGATGCAAGTCTCTCTTCCTCCAAACCGGAGGGCACCCGACCTCACACTAGAGGAACAGAAGAACAACTAGTGAACAGTTAAAAGGAGAAAACAAAAACCGCAGTAACTGAAAGCTGGAAAAATGAAATGCACAATAGCTCTGGCAGGAGCAAACTGGGTTGGATCTGATCCAAGGTCCAGTGAACAATGAAGCTTCTCTTCTTCTTCACGAGCTCTCCATCTCTCTCTTTCTCTTTTTCTTTTTTCTTCTTCTGCTCTCTCACTCTGGCTCTCAGCTTCTTTCTTCTTCTTCTTTTCTTTCTTCTGCTCTTTCTGCTCTTTGCCTCTCTGCAGCTCTTTTCTTCTACCTCGATCACTCTCTTTCTCTATCGTTATCGCTCAGTCTCTTTTTCTCTTGATCTGGCTTCTCCAGATGGAGGAGGCTTCGTATTTATAGCAGCAGCAATTAGGACTTTGTCCTCGGATCACGTGCCAGGTGCCAACCTCAGATCACGTGCCACTTATTAGCTTCTCGAAGGATGTACCTGTCAAGCAGTCATAAGAAGATATCAGATGGATGTACAGACTTGGTTCAGGCTGTTAACAAAGTGTGTACAGGCATGATGCAGCTTGAGTGTATAGAATTGAAGGGTGATAACGAGTGTATAGAGTTGAAGCCTTGGAAACGAGCGTATAGACTTGAAGCCTTGGAAACGAGTGTATAGACTCCATCTTGAAGAAGATGCACATGTGCACTGAAGTGTGTACAGACTAGGCGTGCAGGCTGCGGGACGCAATGTATAGGCTTTACGTGCAGGCTGCTGGACGCTGTATAGACATGCTGTGCAAGCTTCCAAACAATGTATAGACATGCTGTGCAAGCTGTGGGGGAATGCGTAGACTCTGCGTGAAGGCAATGCATGTACAAGTGATGCAATGTTTAGACTTCATGTATACAGGACTGTGGCGTGTACACACTTTGTAAATGCAAAGCTATGGCATGTATAGACTTCGTGCATGCAATGCTATGGCGTGTACAGACTTCGTGTATGGAAGACTGAAGCATGTACAGACTTAGTGAATGTGACGCTGAAGCATGTACAGACTTCACGTATGCAGACTATGAGCATTACAGATGGTTGTACAGACATGCCAATATTAGACATTGTACAGACTTTGTTTTATAGACTTGATGCATTATATGGACTTGGTGTGTATAGGGCAGGCAGTCAATGTATAGACTTCATGATGCAAGCGACAATGTATAGACTTAACGATGCAAGCGATGTGTAGACTTTGATGCCCAAAGGCAATGTATAGACTTGCACAGTTCAGCTGCCAATGTATAGACTTTGATGCCCAAAGGCATTATATAGACTTGCACAGTGTGAGACGCTGAATGAGATGGTCGGATGTACAGACTTGGGCTGTACAGACTTGCAGTGTGCAATGCATGCGATGTATGGACTTTACCTTAGAGACGCTGCATGAGACGATGGATGTACAGACTTGGGCTGTACAGACTTGGAAAGCTTGAAGGCCAATGTACAGACTTGGAAAGCCTGAGGTCCAATGTACAGACTTGGAAGATGTGAGTGAGACAATGTATGGACTTGGCCAATGCAGCGATGTATAGACTTGGAAGGTTCAATGGTGGATGTACAGACTTCAGCTAAGCAAGCTACAGGGCTGATGTATAGACTTGGGCTAAGCAATGCATGAATAATGTGACGATGTACAGACTTAGAGAGATGCATGCTACAGTGCAATGTATAGACTTAGTGCAATGCAAAGGCTGTGTTGACTTAGCGAGAGATGATGCATGAGACGATGCACTGTTGGCTAATGTATAGACTTTGGAAAGCTCCAAGGCGATGTACAGACTTCAATGACTCATGCAAGCTACAGGACAGTGTGTAGACTTGTGTTCTGAACGTAGGCAAAGGAAAGGAATGTATAGACTTGCTCAGTTCAGAATGTAGGTAAAGATGGGAAGGAATGTATAGACTTTAGATGAGTGAAACACACCGACTGTACAGACTTGAGCTAAGCAATGCATGAACAATGTGGCGATGTACAGACTTGGCCAACGTACAGACTTGAATGCAAGATGATGATGTGTAGACTTGACCAATGCTGTGAACAATGAATAGACTTTGAGTGACCTTCTGCAAAGGCAATGTGCAGACTTGATGCACATGAATGAAGACCACTGTGTAGACTTATGGCATGCAATGTCTAGACTTGATATGAAGGAATGCACAATGTCTAGACTTGATGAACAATGCAACAGGCAATGCTGACTGATGTATAGACTCTGAATGAGTGACATGCGACAGACAATGTGCAGACTTGTTTTGAACCATGCACAATGTATAGAGTTGAAATACCATGAAGGCAGGCTGTATAGACTTGAGGTAATGCATGCAGGTGACAATGTATATACTTGCGAATCTGGGGGGTCGACCCATCTGAAAGGGGGGGTTGACCCACTTCTGTCTAGAATATGTTGTCTGATGTATAGACTTGATGGAGAGAACGATGTGCAGACTTGCTCTTGCGAAGGCTGTACAGACATTGAATCAAGCAGTGTATAGACTTGATAAATGACAGAATGCAATGCTGTATGAACTGACATATGACAGAATGCAATGTTGTATGAACTGAATGTCTGCTAATGCAAGATAGCACATTCATATGCCCAAAGTAGAAATATAATTCAGACACAGATTCATGATATGCAAAGCCATAGATTCATGATATGCAAAGCTATAGAACTGACATGATATATGCCCATAGCAAGATAGTCAATCAGATGTTCATGATATGCTATCATCAAAATCATAGAGTTAAAAAACATGTCACAGATGATCAGATAACTCATAGTGTTTGCTATCATCAAAATCACAAGGGCACAACACATGGGAGACAAGTGGATTGAAATTTCAAAGGAGGCCACCTACCTTTACCTACCCATGTCCCCTTGGTCAAGTGGGCGCCCCCCTCCATTTTTATTTTTGGAAAATATGCTATTAGAACTAATTAGTTCTATACCTTGTATATCCCTCCCAACCCTAGATCTGAGGGCATTAGTGGTCATTTTCCATTTATTATATAAGGCATGTATTTCCATTTTTCATGAATTAATGAGAATTAATGAGAAGAAAATTGTTGAATTGCCTTGAGCCAAGGAAGCTTGCGCACCCCCCCTCTCTCCTCTAGTTTTCCTTCTCCATCCTCTGCATTTTAGGGTTGTGAACCCTTCTATCTTAGCCCCTCCACATCTGAGTTCATTATGTGCCACCGCCGCCGCCGTTCGTGCCCCCATCGACCCGCCGCAAAGCCGCTTCTAAAGTTCTATCCAAGGGTCTGTTTGGCTAGACAGATTCCCACTCCGGGAAATTTAACTCCCAACTCTGACCTCATCAGGCATTGATATTTTCAGAGTTGGTTCCTCTCTTTATTCTTAACCTTCAGTAAAAAATGCATGTCATTCAGAGTTCTTTATGTATTTTTCTATTTTTGTGTCTTTCTGTCTTCCTGATCTGTCCCTTTTTAGATCTGTGTAGCAGAAACTTAGTTCTTCCACCTTTCGACCCCTTTTTTGATTTTTGTTGGAATCCCAAAATTTATTGGAGGTTCTGTCCACCATCCCCTTCCTCCACAAAGTTTCGTTGAATTTCAAAAGCTCTCTAGCTATTTTTAGAAATTACATCTTTCCCCTAAATTCAGATCTGTCTCTGTTGTCCAGATCTGACCCAGGGTCATTATAAAACCCCCAAACAATCGAAACTTCCACCAAATCTTGAATAAGATATATCTTCGTTTTCCTCTCTTTGGCCTCCACAACTTTCATGAAGAACTCATCTTCTGAATCGAAGGTCTACATCACGGTCAATGCCAACTCTCATGAAAACTTGGTTCTACCCTGAGTTTTTAGATCCAGTGAGCCAGCAGCTTGAAAATTTGATAAAGGCCATCAACAAGAAATTCAATTTTATTTATTTAGCCCTAGATCAAAGTACTTCAAAAGAGCTTTCCAATGGTACCTCTTGTGCGTCGATCCGACATCGGGAGTGGCCCCAGCAACAGATCTCGCCGGGTCACGCATTGCAAAATAGAATTGCAGATCTGTGGCCAGCAACTCCGGCGGGTGACGATCGAAGCCGCCCGGCCTCCGGCCGGCAAACCAGCACACCCCCATCCCAGGGAGCGCCCCTCCAGGCGTCCCCACCATAGTGGTATCACCCCGGTCCCACACGGCCTCTCGGACCAGCACGTGGGTCCCACGGTCACGAGTACGAGTGCCGCCGAAGCTACACAAGAAGCTGCCCGTCAACCCGAACCCGTTACTCCCGGGCCCCATTATGTCACCCTTTACCTCCCTACGTGGAGTGGGCATTCATATTCATTGCTGTAATATTTGTGTATTTACTGTTCCGAGAGTACGAGATCGGCCGGGAAGTCGTCCCCACGCCAGGCGCGTGGAGGTATCGTGTTCGCTCCTTACTCAGCATTTTACTTTATTCGTATATGCTTTATATGCCGCCGCTAGAGAGCATGCTAGGATCGTAGCCCGCTTTACTTTTATATCATTGTTGCTGCGAGAGAGAGAGAGATATCATCCCGTAAGCCGATCTGGGCACAAATTTGTGAGTTGATCACCCTAGCTCTTTGCCGGTTTCTCAACCGCGCACGTCCGACGCTTCCCTCGTTAGGGATGATCGTGAGCTTGCTTAGAGTCTGAGGATCGCATATCCATTTGGAGTCGAGTCGCGTGTCCGTCCCGCATCAGTTTGGTATCAGAGCCAAGTTGAGTCTAGGGTGTTTAAATAAAAAAACGGTGTCATTTACGTCTAGTCATCGTCTAAGTCGGTCTAAGGTTGCATCCGCATACCATTGTTTGGTATTTAAAAAGGTGTCGCCCGACCGTTAGGTTACGCCTATCAGAGAGGTGATTCACTTGCGCGAGTGATCTTTGGGTCGATTAACTCCGCCACGTACCGAATGTTGGTCGTGTCTAGATGTGTAGTCAAGTCTCATTCCAACTTTGCATTTGCATCACATTCTAAGTCGTGTCTAGGTGCTTGCATTAGTTGGCATAACATTTCGCTTATAAAATAAAAACAAAAAAAATGGCCTTGCATATCCATTCCTTGGGGATCCAACCCCATCTCGGCCACCATGGCCACACCCCGAGTCCATAGTCCCGATGAAGTGGCCGGAATGTTCCGAGCCATTATGGGAGCAATGAAGGGGTTGACTACACGCCTAGATCGGTTGACTACAGGGGTAGATCGGTTGACTACCGGGGTAGATCGGATGGAAGGGTACATCCTGGTGCCACACCAAGGACCCCTTCTCCACGAGGAGGACATTCCTTCATCACCCATGAGAGCTCCAATACCACCACCCTCTACTTCCGAACTTTATTCGGAACCATCTTATTTGGAGACACCAAAGCCCGAGCCACCCGTATTTCTAACAGGCACGCTTTTCATCGCCGAGCCACTACATAGTTGGCTCAAGGATGGCTTGGTTCCACCTTCCTATCCACCTATGGACCCCACACTACCAATAGTGCCGGTCAACTCCTACCACACAACGTTTCTATCTAGTCACCATATCGATACATTGGATGACCTTATTAGGGGATTAGACTCACAAATGAAGTTGACGCATATGTTAGCCCGAGGCTTGGACCAACCCACGAGTCGTAACTTCACCCACCCCGCCCTAGGGTCCATTACCTCCGTGTACACCGTGGGTCAAGTCACCACAGAGGTTCTTCTATTCCTCCCCATGCCGGCCGAGCCCGACTTCATACCCTTTTGCCGAAGGGAGGAATCTTATTTTTTTCACATGACCACCGTCCCATTCACCATGACGGATGAAGGTGACCACCCACACCTTCAAGAATTTCACGATTGGGACCGTGTCATATGGGAGCCCATCTCAGGGGGTCATACCTTCTTTGACCCTTTTGACCCCTTCACTAGTGAACCTCCCGAGCTATCGTCATCACTTCACTTCCTCCACGGAGTTCACTATCACACCTTTTCCATTCGGGCCGAGCAACCTCTACATAGCCATAAGTCCGAACAATCATTTGGGGATAATGAAGACTTTGGTTTCCCCGGCCCACCTAGGCCCATCCTCGATACACCCACTGTAGCAACCCTGATAAAATATTAATAATAATACAGATTTTAAAATAAATCAAATAAATAGATAAATAAAACAAAATAAAATAACGCCTCGGATAAAGGCGCTATTCAAATTAGAAACACCTCTGGATAAGGCGTTATTCAAGAAGTGACGCCCTCACCACACGGCGTCAAATTCTAAACGCCAAAAACGGTAAGGCCAAGAAACGCCCCTATCTTGGGCATGTTTTAAAACAAGGAACGCCCTTACACAAGGCGCTTCTTAAGAAACGACCTGCACCAGGTCGTCAATTTAAGAATCGACGCCCTGACCTAGGTCGTTAATTACATTCCAGAACCGTTCGAACCCAGAACTTATCCAGGGTAATGGATAAGTATTAGAAAGAGTTAAAAGGTGGTAAGGACTCTATATTGGAAGCAGTAATTCCACTAGAACTCTAACCCTAATAGGACCCCCAAAATCCTATAAATAGTCTTGATCGAACAAACCCTAAACCTATTTGATTCAAGCCTCTGCGACGGTAAGTGAAGAACAGAACTGTTCTTCTTATTCTTTTTTTTTTCTGTTTCGAGTGTATGAAGAACTAACGTTCTTCATCTCCTTCTCTTCTTACAGGTCGAAGAGAGCACACGTAGTGAAGAACAAGGTAACGTTCTTCTACTATCTCCTCTGTTCCGATAAGTGAAGAAATTAATATATGTTTCTTCTTCTCTTCTTATAGGAACTGCAGCATCTTCTTCTAGTTAAAAATCCCTCACGTTCATCTTCGATCAAACTATCAAGGTAGGTTTTCTCAAGTCACTGTAGCCCAAATAAAATAACGCAAGATATATGTATAAGCATGGCATGCATACAGTTTTATTATGTTCTGCAATATTTTGAAAGAGACGCCCCTGTCAAGGGCGCTAATTTACAAGACACGACCATGCCCAAGTCGTCAATTTCATATTTGACGCCCTGTACACAGGCGTTAATTTCATGTAAATGTTAATCATCTATCTTAAGAACTGATTATCCATGAAATTACATAAAATAATAATGGTTAACGGTTAAAAGTCAATAAACATGAAACATCAAATCTAATATACTGCATCTGAATTCCTGCCAATTTTCCTGTCATGACTATATGATTGTTATCCTTGATTATCGTGCAAATCTTGCTGATCCAGTAAATTCCTGGTATTTCTTGAATTCACGACCTAGACTAGGTCATTTTCCATGTGTTAACGCCCCATTACAGGGCGTGAATTGGAAAAGTAACGCCCCTTCATAGGGCGCGTTTCTGTTAAAATCCCGAACAATATATTCTGTAAAAATAAGAATTTAATGATTAACGCCCCTGCCAAGGGCGCGTTTTTGATAATTTCTGAAAATAAATATGTTCTGTAAAATATTGTAAATAACAAGACGCCTGCTACTGTAGTCGTCTCATTGCAAAGAAACGCCCCTGTCTAGGGCGCGTTTTAGATAAATTACTGAATTATTGAAAATTCTGCAAAATGGAAACATATGTAAACGCCCTTCTGTTAGGCGTTATTTACTTGAGAAACGACTTAGCGTAAGTCGTTATTTTCTGTAAAAATGATTTTTATCCTGATTCTATTAACCGATGGTTTCATATTATATAATATATATATATCGGCACTATTCTCCACTCCGTGAGTATAGTCCCACTTTTCACGTTGTTTCATCGATCACACTCAACTCTCATTGACATACAAGCTCTCCATTGGACATTCCGTTCCTTTGGACTAGCGAGTTAGTCATAGAGACCTCCGTAAGACTCCTCGTAGCCTTGGATTCCCTCAAGGCCGACTGAGCTGGTTGTACCCTAAAAACCCATTACACCATTGATGCCATGTCACTCTAAAGAAACATGGGATACCGGCCCTTATGATTATACAAAGAGTGTATCATAAGAAATTCTTAATGGGATGATGATATCATGCCATATCATGTCATTCTTGTAAACCTCAATTCTATGATAAGAATGGGGGTATCTTACCTTTGATATACTGTTCATGTGGACCTCAATTCTATATAAAGAATGTCCATATTGATTTGTCATGGTACCCAAGTTAAGGGAACCATATTCTACCTAGATTTTTATCGATATCGTGATTATACCGTTATTATCGCCATTCTATGTCCTTTGTCATATTTTGGACTCTATTCTATCAAAGTTGTCATACGTGTCTACAAGCTTGATTATTGAAATTCTATGTTGGCTATAAACAAGAGTGGATGTCAAAACACATGATAAATGCCTGCGCATATAGGGCCCGATCTGGTCCTGGGAGGAGCACCCGAAAGTACTTGTGCCCATGGGAGTTAAAATGATAAGGTATCTGGCATTATACCGAGTACTTGACTTGCTTGATTGGACATTCCACACACATCTTGTACTTGAATCGTACTTGACTTGACATGAAATGCGTGGCCCGAAAAAGGGTAATTTACTTGCTTGATACATGATAGCCAAAGTTCTTGACATGACTTGTTAAACGTACTTGCTTGAATATCTTGAATAAACTTGTTATCTTATTGAAAGTTCATGATTAAGTTCATCTTATTTCCTTGATATTACATTCTCTCTATCTTGTCGTTTTATGCGAGCATGCATAGCTTTATTGCATTCATGAAAAATGTAATCACTTAAACCCCTTGCTAGTACTTGAGATATAATTCCCTACTGAGCGTTCGCTCATCCCGTTTGTCCCTTTTTACTTTTCAGGTAAGTCCGACGACGATGGAAGTCAATCGGATGGGAATGGTCAAGAGTGAAAGTGATAGAGCTGCTCAAGTGTCATCTAGTCTTTTCTATAGTTTCTTGAGTCAACTATGTACTTTTCTTTTTATTAAACAGAGTATTGGATTTGTAATAGTCTATTATAAAGGAATAAAGGATTGGGTTATCTTGCTATTTTGCGCATCTCTATCTTTGTGTCGAATACACGACCACTCTGATTGACATGATTGATATAGACACGTCGCGCACCTCCGAGTATCTTCCGCGCTCGGGGCGTGACAGTCTTTGTGGTATCAGAGCCTAAGGTATTCAATTCCTAGGAAAAACCCAAGTCCAAGGACAAGTTTGAACCTTTCAACCAGTGAGATTGGGTAGAACCAAGGGTTAAGAGTCAATAAGTCTTTTAATAAGATCACAGTGATATGATACTAACGTAGCTATTGTAATTATAGGATAATGGCCGCCGAACGTGCTCAATGGCGCAACATGCAGCGTACCCTCCAAGGGATGACTCAAGTGCTACAACAGGTAGCACAAGGTGGTGCTCCACGAGCTGGAAGCTTACACCAAGCATTTAAGAACATGAATCCCCTGAAGTTCATGGGATCGACCGATCCGGACGATGCCGAGCATTGGGTTCGAGAAACCGAGCGCATATTCCGTGTCATGCAATGCACGGATCAGGACAAAGTTCTATTAGCTACATTCCAGTTAGAGAAAGATGCTAGATGCTGGTGGGAGTCTATTGAAGCAACCATCGATCCTACTCAAGTAACATGGGAAGAATTTGTGGAATACTTCAATGCTAAATATTTCTCGGACCGAGTCCAAGAAAAGAAGGCTGCAGAATTCGCTGCATTGAAGCAACGATCTTTATCATTAGCAGATTATGAAGCTCAGTTCTCCAGGTTGTCTAGATATGCTAAGCATCTTATTAGCACGGAGAAGATGAAAGCCCGTAGATTTCTTAATGGGCTTAGGCCCCACTACATTACTCAACTGGTGCCTATGGACATCCAAGTTTATTCCGAAATAGTGCGCCGAGCTCAATTACTTGAAGATGCCACGGAACTATCTGATAGGTTCCGTGGGAAAGATAAGGAGGAGCAAGTCACAAGTTCGGGTTCTTTCAAACCCAACTTTAAGAAGAGGCCCAATAATGGAGGTTCATCCTCTCAAGATTTCAAGTTCAAAAAGACCAAGCCTTTATCTATCACAACTACCCCTTCTAATACAACATGCAAGCATTGTGACAAGGCTGGTCACAAGATCGAAGAATGCTGGAGGAAATTAGGAGCTTGTCTCCGTTGTGGGAGTCGCGAACATCGGATTCCCGATTGTCCATTAATGAATGACCAAGCCGGTGACGGTAAACGCCCGGTGACGAAGAATGCTCGTCTTCATGCAATCCAGGAGACCGAACCTGAAGAAGAAGGCGGATTAGTGGAAGGTACATTGAAAATTTGTTCCAAAAGTGCTTATGTCTTATTTGATACGGGTGCATCGCATTCCTTTATTTCTAAGAAGTTTGCCGACCCGTTACCGTTAGAACCAGAATGGATAAAAATAGTTCTAACTACTCCTCTGGGAAGTGAAAATGATATTACTCATCACTATCAAAACTGTGAGGTAATGGTTCAAGGTAGGAATTTACCTATAGATCTCATATGCCTCGATCTAAAGGAGTATGATGTTATACTGGGAGCGGACTGGTTATCCAAATACCATGCAACAGTTGATTGCCGCAATAGCCAAATTGCTTTCAAGGATTTTCCAGAATTAGTCTTTACTCGCCCCAAGAGTCGAAGCAAATCCCCTCTTATTTCGACTCTTCGAGCAAGCAAGCTCGTCAAGAAAGGATGTGTATCCTTCCTTGCTTTTGTCACTGTTAAAGAAGCTAAGGAAACCAAGATAGAAGACATACAGGTAGTGCAAGAATTTCCAGACGTATTTTCGGAAGATTTGCCGGGATTACCCCCTCAAAGAGAAGTGGCCTTCACCATTGACTTAGTCCCTGGTGCTGGTCCTGTTTCAAAGGCACCCTATAGAATGTCCCCCGCGGAACTCAAAGAGTTGAAGGAGCAGTTGATGGAACTAATTCGAAAGGGGTTTATTAGACCAAGTACTTCCCCGTGGGGAGCACCAGTCTTATTTGTAAAGAAGAAGGATGGATCCATGAGATTGTGTATCGACTATCGACAGTTGAATCATCTTACTATCAAGAACAAGTATCCACTGCCGAGAATCGATGAGTTATTTGATCAGATTTCAGGATCCAAATATTTTTCCAAGATTGATCTCAGGTCGGGATATCATCAGTTAAGAATCAAGGATGATGACATTCATAAGACTGCATTCAGAAGCAGGTATGGCCATTACGAATTTGTTGTTATGCCTTTTGGACTAACAAATACCCCTGCTGCCTTTATGCAGTTAATGAATAGCATATTCAGGCCTTACTTGGATCAATTCATAGTAGTCTTCATTGATGATATATTGATATATTCCAAAACTAAGGAAGAACATGAAAAGCATTTAAGGATCGCATTACAAGTATTGAGGGAAAATCAATTATATGCAAAACTCAGCAAATGTGAATTCTGGCTTGAAGAAGTGGCTTTTCTCGGACATGTCATATCCAAAGACGGTTTATCTGTAGATCCGTCAAAAGTTGAAGCTGTGAGAAATTGGGAAAGACCTACTATTGCAAGCGAGATCAGAAGTTTCTTAGGTCTTGCAGGATATTATCGGTGATTCATCAAAGACTTCTCCAAGATCGCCGTGCCCCTTATAAGATTAACTCGTAAAGAGATCCGATATGAATGGAGTGAGGAATGTGAAGGAAGTTTCCAAACTCTCAAGGATCATCTTACTACAGCTTCGGTCTTAGCTCTACCAATAGAAGGAGAGAAATTTGAGGTCTACACAGATGCTTCTGGCATTGGCCTCGGATGTGTCCTAATACAACTAGGAAAGGTCATAGCATACTCTTCACGTCAACTGAAGAAGCATGAGGAGAATTACCCCGTCCATGACTTAGAACTGGCCGCGGTGGTATTTGCCCTAAAGATATAGAGACACTATCTCTATGGAGTGCAGTTTACTGTATACTCCGATCACAAAAGTCTCAAATATCTATTTTCACAAAAAGAGCTAAACATGAGACAAAGACGCTGGCTAGAATATCTCAAGGACTTCGACTTCAATATACAATACCATCCCGGAAAGGGTAATTATGTTGCTGATGCCCTTAGTCGAAAGCCGAGAGCAATGATAGCCAATTGTATGATACAAGAATGGAGGTTGCTAGAACAATTCTCCGAGCTCAATATAAGCTTGGACAAGGAAGCCAAATTTGTCACATTATCTCATGTAAGCATACAGTCGGATTTATTATCTGAGATACAAGCACTTCAGGATGATGATCCTATATTAGTGGAAATCAAAGGCAGATTAGAAGGACAATCTGATTTTCAACTAACTTCTGATGGAAGATTACTATTCAAAGGTAGAACTTGTATACCCGACTGTCCAGAATTAAAGAAGAAGATCTTAGATGAAGCTCACCGATCAAAGTACACTATTCATCCAGGATCAACCAAATGTATCAAGATGTAAAGAGGATCTTTTGGTGGCCCGACATGAAAAGAGAAATAGCGGACTATGTATCACGCTGTCTCACATGCCAACAGGTCAAGGCGGAACACCAAAAGCCTGCTGGAAAACTACATCCTCTAGATATTCCTAAATGGAAGTGGGAGGATATTGGTATGGATTTCATCATGGGTCTATCTAAATCCAAAGGAGGACATGATGGAATATGGGTTATCATTGACCGTCTAACTAAATCGGCGCATTTCTTGCCAATAAAGAGTCGATGGTCAATTGATGTCTTAGCTGCATTATATATCAAGGAAATAGTCAGGTTACATGGAATTCCTGTCTCAATCGTGTCTGATAGAGATCCCCGTTTCGTTTCTCATTTTTGGAAGGGATTACAACATTCGTTGGGGACACGGCTTAATTTTAGTACAGCTTTTCACCCGCAAACGGATGGTCAGACCGAGAGAACTAATCAAGTTGTTGAGGATATGCTAAGAGCTTGCATCATTGACTTTGGTGGAAGCTGGCATGAACATTTGCCACTAGTGGAATTTGCATACAATAACAGCTACCAGGCAAGTATCCAAATGGCACCTTTCGAAGCTTTATATGGAAGGAGTTGCCGATCACCCTTATGCTGGAACGAAGTTGGAGAGAAACAACTGTTAGGTCCAGACATGGTAAGGGATACAACTGAGAAGATACAAGTAATCAGAGAAAAATTGCAAGTTGCTCAGACCAGGCAAAAGGCTTATGCAGATACAAGAAGGAGAGATCTTGAATTCCAAATCGGAGATCATGTATTTCTTAAAATATCGCCTGGACGTGGCATACGGAGATTTGGTGTTAAGGGCAAGCTTACGCCAAGATTCATCGGACCATTTGAGATACTCGAAAGAGTTGGCGAGGTTGCTTATCGCATCGCGTTGCCTCCTCAATTGTCCGAGGTACATAATGTATTTCACATATCTATGTTGAAGAAGTATGTACACGATCCATCTCACATTATTGAACATGGAGATCTGGTGATCCAGAAAGATCTCACCTATGAACAGAAGCTTATGAAGATCTTAGACCGTGAAATACGAGCTCTAAGGAATAAGGTTATTCCCATGCTTAAGGTGCAATGGAATAAAAATACTGAACACGAAGCGACATGGGAGACTGAGGAATCTATGAAGAAACAATTTCCCGAGTTGTTCTAAGAGGTATATACTATACGCTCTCCGCGTGTATACATAATATGCAATTGAATTTGGGGACCAAATTCTTTTAAGTGGGGGAGGGTGTAGCAACCCTGATAAAATATTAATAATAATAAAGATTTTAAAATAAATCAAATAAATAGATAAATAAAACAAAATAAAATAACGCCTCGGATAAAGGCGCTATTCAAATTAGAAACGCCTCTGGATAAGGCGTTATTCAAGAAGTGACGCCCTCACCACACGGCGTCAAATTCTAAACGCCAAAAACGGTAAGGCCAAGAAACGCCCCTATCTTGGGCTTGTTTTAAAACAAGGAACGCCCTTACACAAGGCGCTTCTTAAGAAACGACCTGCACCAGGTCGTCAATTTAAGAATCGACGCCCTGACCTAGGTCGTTAATTACATTCCAGAACCGTTCGAACCCAGAACTTATCTAGGGTAATGGATAAGTATTAGAAAGAGTTAAAAGATGGTAAGGACTCTATATTGGAAGCAGTACTTCCACTAGAACTCTAACCCTAATAGGACCCCCAAAATCCTATAAATAGTCTTGATCGAACAAACCCTAAACCTATTTGATTCAAGCCTCTGCGACGGTAAGTGAAGAACAGAACTGTTCTTCTTATTCTTTTTTTTTTCTGTTTCGAGTGTATGAAGAACTAACGTTCTTCATCTCCTTCTCTTCTTACAGGTCGAAGAGAGCACACGTAGTGAAGAACAAGGTAACGTTCTTCTACTATCTCCTCTGTTCCGATAAGTGAAGAAATTAATATATGTTTCTTCTTCTCTTCTTATAGGAACTGCAGCATCTTCTTCTAGTTAAAAATCCCTCACGTTCATCTTCGATCAAACTATCAAGGTAGGTTTTCTCAAGTCACTGTAGCCCAAATAAAATAACGCAAGATATATGTATAAGCATGGCATGCATACAGTTTTATTATGTTCTGCAATATTTTGAAAGAGACGCCCCTGTCAAGGGCGCTAATTTACAAGACACGACCATGCCCAGGTCGTCAATTTCATATTTGACGCCCTGTACACAGGCGTTAATTTCATGTAAATGTTAATCATCTATCTTAAGAACTGATTATCCATGAAATTACATGAAATCAATAATGGTTAACGGTTAAAAGTCAATAAACATGAAACATCAAATCTAATATACTGCATCTGAATTCCTGCCAATTTTCCTGTCATGACTATATGATTGTTATCCTTGATTATCGTGCAAATCTTGCTGATCCTGTAAATTCCTGGTATTTCTTGAATTCACGACCTAGACTAGGTCGTTTTCCATGTGTTAACGCCCCATCACAGGGCGTGAATTGGAAAAGTAACGCCCCTTCATAGGGCGCGTTTCTGTTAAAATCCCGAACAATATATTCTGTAAAAATAAGAATTTAATGATTAACGCCCCTGCCAAGGGCGCGTTTTTGATAATTTCTAAAAATAAATATGTTTTGTAAAATATTGTAAATAACAAGACACCTGCTACTGTAGTCGTCTCATTGCAAAGAAACGCCCCTGTCCAGGGCGCGTTTTAGATAAATTACTAAATTATTGAAAATTCTGCAAAATGGAAACATATGTAAACGCCCTTCTGTTAGGCGTTATTTACTTGAGAAACGACTTAGCGTAAGTCGTTATTTTCTGTAAAAATGATTTTTATCCTGATTCTGTTAACGATGGTTTCATATTATATAATATATATATCGGCACTATTCTCCACTCCGTGAGTATAGTCCCACTTTTCACGTTGTTTCATCGATCACACTCAACTCTCATTGACATACAAGCTCTCCATTGG
The DNA here is from genome assembly GCA_022559845.1 of Amorphophallus konjac. Lineage (NCBI taxonomy): Eukaryota > Viridiplantae > Streptophyta > Magnoliopsida > Alismatales > Araceae > Amorphophallus > Amorphophallus konjac. Next base: position 265,145,258 of record CM040121.1, read on the forward strand.
ACATTCCGTTCCTTTGGACTAGCGAGTTAGTCATAGAGACCTCCGTAAGACTCCTCGTAGCCTTGGATTCCCTCAAGGCCGACTAAGCTGGTTGTACCCTAAAAACCCATTACACCATTGATGCCATGTCACTCTAAAGAAACATGGGATACCGGCCCTTATGATTATACAAAGAGTGTATCATAAGAAATTCTTAATGGGATGATGATATCATGCCATATCATGTCATTCTTGTAAACCTCAATTCTATGATAAGAATGAGGGTATCTTACCTTTGATATACTGTTCATGTGGACCTCAATTCTATATAAAGAATGTCCATATTGATTTGTCATGGTACCCAAGTTAAGGGAACCATATTCTACCTAGATTTTTATCGATATCGTGATTATACCGTTATTATCGCCATTCTATGTCCTTTGTCATATTTTGGACTCTATTCTATCAAAGTTGTCATACGTGTCTACAAGCTTGATTATTGAAATTCTATGTTGGCTATAAACAAGAGTGGATGTCAAAACACATGATAAATGCCTGCGCATATAGGGCCCGATCTGGTCCTGGGAGGAGCACCCGAAAGTACTTGTGCCCATGGGAGTTAAAATGATAAGGTATCTGGCATTATACCGAGTACTTGACTTGCTTGATTGGACATTCCACACACATCTTGTACTTGAATCGTACTTGACTTGACATGAAATGCGTGGCCCGAAAAAGGGTAATTTACTTGCTTGATACATGATAGCCAAAGTTCTTGACATGACTTGTTAAACGTACTTGCTTGAATATCTTGAATAAACTTGTTATCTTGTTGAAAGTTCATGATTAAGTTCATCTTATTTCCTTGATATTACATTCTCTCTATCTTGTCATTTTATGCGAGCATGCATAGCTTTATTGCATTCATGAAAAAATGTAATCACTTAAACCCCTTGCTAGTACTTGAGATATAATTTCCTACTGAGCGTTCACTCATCTCGTTTGTCCCTTTTTACTTTTCAGGTAAGTCCAACGACGATGGAAGTCAATCGGATGGGAATGGTTAAGAGTGAAAGTGATAGAGCTGCTCAAGTGTCATCTAGTCTTTTCTATAGTTTCTTGAGTCAACTATGTACTTTTCTTTTTGTTAAACAGAGTATTGAATTTGTAATAGTCTATTATAAAGGAATAAAGGATTGAGTTATCTTGCTATTTTGCGCATCTCTGTCTTTGTGTCGAATACACGACCACTCTGATTGACATGATTGATATAGACACGTCGCGCACCTCCGGGTATCTTCCGCGCTCGGGGCGTGACACCCACACCCGGCTCTTCCACACCCGGCTCTCCTAGCCCTCTCCAGTCTCCCAAATTCAAAGGTCTGTCCATGCATGACTCGGTCATACTTGAACGTTTAGGTGTTCCCCATGCCACCCATCTCCGGTTACATAACATGCATGCATGGCACATGTTCGGGTGTCCTGGTCCGCCGTCACCCATGTACGGGTCGGACTAACAATAGGTTTGTCTAGAGTAATGCATGAGTCAATTTTTTTTGTTTGTGTGGTTTGTGGTTTGTTCGGAGTCTGCATGTGTCTTGTGCGAGCTCGTTGATGTCAGTCCCTTAAGAGGCGAGTGGACTCACTCGATGAGTATAAGATCAGTTCTACATCTATGCCCCGGATTTTGTCACCTACAGGGACCCAGCGGTGATTCCTAGTGAGTCTTCGAGCCACCTCCTTCCCCTTGAGAGTGACCCCACCCTGGAGTGTTCCACCACTAGTCTCTTCCCATAGCAGCATGCGCATATCGAGTATATACGGAATGAGTAGGTGACGATCACTTGGAGTGGAGCGTACCCGCGCTACTTGGTACGGTGACTGATCCTCCGGAGCTACTCGAGCAGTCACCCCCTTTACTCGACGGGGTCGAGTTCTTCCCACCCGGGGTGAATTAATGGGGACGTTGAAGCAAGATCGCTCATATTTTGTTTGCATTTATGTCCTCTTATATTTGTATGTATACCCCTGGTGTTATATGGGTACACAATTGTAAGTCTTAGTGGGTTTTTGTACAAAATGTCAGTAGGACCAGCAAGGGGCCCTCACTCCTTCCTCATTGGTCCATGTGGCACCATTTGGGTCCATGTGGGGCTGGTCAAAGTCCTAGGTGGCATCTAGAAGGTCAATTGGACACATGGGAGACAAGTGGATTAAAATTTCAAAGGAGGCCACCTACCTTTACCTGCCCATGTCCCCTTGGTCAAGGGGGTGCCCCCCTCCATTTTTATTTTTTGAAAATATGCTATTAGAACTAATTAGTTCTATACCTTGTATATCCCTCCCAACCCTACATCTGAGGGCATTAGTGGTCATTTTTCATTTATTATATAAGGCATGCATTTCCATTTTTCATGAATTAATGAGAATTAATGAGAAGAAGATTGTTGAATTACCTTGAGCCAAGGAAGCTTGCGCACCCCCCTCTCTCTCCTCTGGTTTTCCTTTTTCATCCTCTACATTTCAGGATTGTGAACCCTTCTATCTTAGTCCCTCCACATCTGAGTTCATTCTTTGCGGCCGTCGCCGCCGTTCGTGCCGCCATCGAGCCGCCGCGAAGCCGCTTCTGAAGTTCTGTCCAAGGATCAGTTTGGCTAGATAGAGTCCCACTCCGAGAATTTTAACTCCCAACGCCAACTTCATATGGAGTTGATATTTTCAGGGTTGGTTCCTCTCCCGATTCCTAACCCCCAGTAAAAAAATCACGTCATTAAGAGTTCGTTATATATTTTTCTATTTTTGTGTCTTTCTATCTTCATGATTTGTCCCTTTTCAGATCTGTATAGCAGAAACTTAGTTCTTCCACCTTTCGACCTCTTTTTGATTTTTTTTGGAATCCCCAAATTTATTGGAGGTTCTTTCCACCATCCCCTTTCTCCAAAAATTTTCGTTGAATTTCAAAATATATATACCTATTTTTAGAAATTGAGTCTTTCCCCCAAAGTCAGATCTATCTCTGCTGTCCAGATCCGACCCAGGGTCAGTATAAAACCTCCAAAAAAATAGAAACTTCCACCAAATCTTGCATACGATATATCTCCGTTTTCCTCTCTTTGGCCTCCACAACTTTCATGAAGAACTCATCTTCTGAATCGAAGGTCTACATTGCGGTCAATGCCAACTCTCAGGAAAACTTGGTTCTGCCAGAGTTTTCAGATCCAGTGAGCCAGCAGCTTAAAAATTTGATAAAGGCCATCATCGGGAAATTCAATTTTATCTCTCTGGCCCTAGATCGAAGTACTTCAAAAGAGATTTCCAACGGTATCTCTTGTACGTCGATCTGACTTCAGGAGTGGCCGCAGTAGCAGATCTCGCCGGGTCACGCGTTGCAAAACAGAATTGTAGATCCGTGGCCAGCAACTCCGGCGGGTGACGATCGGAGCCGCCCGGCCTCCGGCCGGCAAAGCAGCACACCACCGTCCCAGGGAGTGCCCCTCTAGGCGTCCCCACTATAGTGGTACCACCCCGGTCCCACACGGCCTCTCGGACCAGCACGTTGGTCCCACGGTCGCGAGTACGAGTGCCACCGAAGCTACACTAGAAGCTGCCCGTCAACCCGAACCCGTTACTCCCGGGCCCCATTGTGTCACCCTTTACCTCCCTGCATGGAGTGGGCATTCATATTCATTGCTGTAATATTTGTGTATTTACTGTTCCGGGAGTACGAGATCGGCCGAGAAGTCGTCCCCACGCCAGGCGCGTGGAGGTATCGTGTTCGCTTCTTACTCGGCATTTTGCTTTATTCGTATATGCTTTATATACCGCTGCTAGAGAGCATGCTAGGATCGTAGCCCGCTTTCATTTTATATCATCGTTGCTGCGAGAGAGAGAGAGATACCGTCCCGTGACCCGATCCGGGCACAAATTTGTGAGTTGATCACCCTAGCTCTTTGCTAGTTTCTCAACCATGCACGTTCGACGCTTCCCTTGTTAGGGACAATCGCGAGCTTGCTTAGAGTCCGAGGATCGCATATCCATTTGGAGTCGAGTGGCGTGTCCGTCCCGCATCAGGCGGTAATGTAAAGGATGAGGGGTTTACCCTTGATTGGTGCCCCCAGGACTGGGGGTGTAAGGGGGTACTCCTTGATTTGCTCGAAAGCCGCCTGGCATTCCGAGTCCCATGTAAACGGGGCGTCTTTCTTTATTAGCTTGCTGAAAGGCGCACATCGACTGGAGAGGTTAGAGATAAACCTCTGAATATAGGTCAGCCTCCCTTGGAAGGACCTGAGCTCAGTGATGTTGCTGAGTGGCGAAAGCTCCCGGATTGCTTTGATCCTGCTGGGATCCACCTCGATTCCTCGGTACCTGACGACGAAGCCGAGAAATTTGCCGTTGGATACGCCAAAGGCGTATTTCATGGGGTTCATCTTGAGCCCATATTGCTGGAGACGCTCAAAGACTTGGCAAAGGTCGCGCAAATGGTCTTCGTGCCTTTTGGTCTTGACGACGAGGTCGTCAACATAGCATTCGACGGTGTTGTGCAGCATCTCGTCGAATATTTTAGTCATGGCCCTTTGGTAAGTAGCACCGACGTTCTTCAAACCGAAGGGCATGCGCTTGTAGTTGAAAATCCCCTTGGGGGATCTGAAGGCTGTATGGTTCTTATCTTTAAGGGACATCCGGATTTGATTATAACCGGATGACCCGTCCATGAAAGACAAGGCTTCATGGGCAGTGGTCATATCAACCATCGTTTCTATGATTGGGATAGGGAAGTCATCCTTCAGATAGGCTTTGTTGAGGTCCCGGAAGTCGACGCAGATGTGGACTTGACCATTCTTCTTCTTGACTGGAACTATAATGGCGAGCCAGATCGGGTAGATACACGGCTCGATGAAGTCGACCTCTGCCATTTTATGAACTTCGGCCGAAACCTGGAGCTCCAGCTCATGGCGCATGCGCCGCTGTGGTTGCTTGACCGGGATGACTGAGGGAGAAATGGCTAGGTCATGCTCCGCCACGGAGGGGTCTAGCCCTTGGATCTCCGTGTATGTCCAGGTGAAGCAGTCTTTGTATTCAAGCAAGAGTTGCTTGTAGTCTTGTTTCTCTGCCTCGGTTAGGAGAGCACTGACAAATGTAGGCTGAGGGGCTTCATCTTTGCCCAGATTGATTTCAACTAGCTCATTCACGGTCGCCTGGCTGCCGTCCTCCAGCTCGGGAGGAGCGGGTTGAAGGTCGATTAAATCCTCATCATCGGTGTCGGCTTCGTGCATTTCCTGGTTCTCGAAGCCACCAATCGATGCTGAAGGGACTGGAGAGTGGCTGTTACTGGGATTTGTCGAGGATTGGTGTGGGCCACCGGCTTTTGGCTAGCAGTTGTTAACCATGGCAGCTGAGGTCTGCCCAAGGTTGCCTGGTGAACCCGACAATCCTTTGCAGCAAGGACCAGCAATATCCCCCCCCTCAGGAGGGTTTGTTGAACTGGATCCCTCGACTGGCTGAGAGGCCGGAGGAGCTTCTTCTCCCCCTCTGTCTTGGCAGGGAGGCGAAGAAGGTTCTCCGACGGCTTGAGCTGGGGTTCTGGCCTTGACGGAGATCAGGATCAGGATTTGCTCTTCCTCATCCTCGGAGCTGTCAAATTTGGCTTTGAGTCTAGCCCCGCCGTCGGTTGGTTGCACCAAGCCTACGACGTTGACTGCATAGTGGATGCGAAAGTATGGGTCTTGGTCATAGCCAAGTCCCCTGGTATCCTTATGGAAGGACGGGGGTTGCCCCCAGACTTGGGAAGGAGTCCACAGCTGCCGGAAGTATCTCTACTGTGCAGAGGTTTGCCACAGGGGAATGTGTTGCTTTAAACACATTTCTTGAATGTGCGGGGGCAGCTCGCTCCACACCTGAACTGCTTCAGGGGTATCATCAGCTTGCCTAGACCAGCCGAAGTCGTCATCTGAAGGGGCCTAAGGGACCATGTCTCCCTTATAGAAGACGATGGGTTTGTCCCTGTTAGCCTTTTTCTTGTTCCGATGTTGTCGCTTGAAGGTGACAATGAATGTCGTCAGTGACTCGACACTGTGCTCCTCGGATGCACATGGGAGCTGGATGCAGTCTGGTGGCAAGCATATACTCTTACCGATAGCTCGGCTAATGAGATTAGCCTCGAAGTCGATCTGACGCCTTTCAGGGTGATCTAGGGTTGACTTGGAGTCGAGGCACAGCCGGTGAAGCTTGGCCTTTTCCTCGTCAACAGAGAAGAGATCATCATCGTCTTCCTCTGAGAGCCAGTCGTTTCTTTTGCTCTTGATCACGGGGTACGGACTAATCCCCTTGAAGTAGAGCGCAACGTCGGCTAGGTTACATTCTGCCGGTGTGAATGGCGACAAGTCTGCAAAGACCTTATGTTGCTCTCCGTCCTTGGCATACTTGATGCATTGGTGGAGAGTCGATGGGACGACCCAATTTTCGTGGAGCCAGGGTCTGCCCAGTAGCATCTTATAAGACGTGTTGGAGTTGATGATGTAGAATGTCGCCTTGGAGGTGAAATCATCGAGCACCAGATCGACGTCCACCCGACCGAGGACGTCCACGGTGTTCTGGTTGAAGCCGGATATCTTGACCGCCTGAACCTTTTGGAGGTATGGGGTCAGATATAGAGACTTAAATGTCTTGAGCGGCATGATGTTGACAGCGGCACCAGCATCCTCCAGGATCCGGTTCACATCATGCCCGTTGATCTTCCCCTTCATGTAAAGAGGACGGTTGTGGCACGGAGGGGAAAGCAACATATCTTTATCTGTGAATGAGATGGTGGCTGAGAAGGCTCCATAGGCGGCCGCCTTCATTTCTACGGCATGTGCTTCATAGACTTCCGGCTCTTGGAGTATTTTGATAATGGTTTTCCTTAGGTCCTTACACCAAGCAATGGCTTCCCAAATTGAGATACTGGCAGGGAAGCTGTAACACCCGAAGATTTTAAAATAGAAAAAAATTATATATATATATATATATATATATATATATATATATATATTTAATTATTGAACTCATATTCTAATTCTATTGATTTAACCATTTAAAATATTTAATTACCAATAGATGCTTTAGAAGATGTCAAATTATATTTTAGGAAATGTCAATTTATATTTTTAATCACTTAGGAAATTAATATTACACTATTCAAAAGAAATAGGAAATATGTTATATAGATAGTGTTTTAAAGGTTAAACATCACTTTTACAAGATGCCAATTCATATTTTCATAATTTAAAAAAAATTTCATATTTCAACTTTTACATTATATCATTACTTTGAAGAAATAAGGGTATATAGATGAAGTGTTAAAGGATAAACATAATTTAGAAAGTGAGAAAGGGTATATAGACAATTTTAGTTAGTGTAGAGTGAATACAAAAAACCTCCGTTCAAAATAACGACATATGCTAAGTCGTTATTTTCTAAACATGAATAGTGACGTGAATAGTGCCACTTTTTATTTAAAAAGATTTTTTCAAAAAAATTTATATGTAAAAATAGAGAAAAATGTAAGGGTCTCACCCTTGAAATTTCACAAACAAATTCCCTCAATTTTTAAAGATAAAAATCTTTGAAGTTAAGATGGAAATCTCAACTTATGAAATACGTAACCTACTCTACTTAATAAAATTCTAGGTTTTGTTTAAGAAATTAAATTATATGAGGATTAGAATACAAATGCACATTCCAACTTTATACATATGGGTAAGGAATCTTAGTTAGGAGGTCTTGTACAAAGAAATAAATCATGAAAGGGTTAGTATATAAATTTACAAAACACCTTTAAACACATGGGCCATGATTTGTACGTAAGTGGACTTCCACCTTGTCCACTTAGTGAATTGACGCCCCTCACTAGGGCGTCAATTGAAAAATTGAAGACCATGTGTACATGCGTCAATTTGAATAGGACCCTATTCTATTAAAGTACTAATATATATATACACAACACGTGAGTGGGGTAGAGTTGTCTAACAAATGACGCCCTCTTGCCAGGCGTCATTTCCATTAATAATGCCACAATAATGCTACCCAAATAAATGACGCCCTCATGTAAGGCGTCATTTATTAAATGAACGGCCCTTTACACGGGCGTCATTTAAACATGTGATTCTAGAAGATTGAGACACGAGCAACCCATTCGAGCTGGCAAAAACAATGCCCACTCAGCATGACCCACAATGCATTAACAAATGCCTTATCATTCCTATAACTAATCTCATCCGTAACACTGTCAGAGGCTACTGCTGTGCTGTAGGAGCGTCTTCCTCCCGAGGCTCCATCCTGTTGCGATCCTGCTGCAGCTCTGAACCTCGTATCACACGTCAAAATGTAGGTGTTCTCAAATCTTTGCCTAACTAGTAGCTAAATAGGTTAAATACTACATGCTTAGAGTTCGTTTAACTCATCAACCATGCTATAAATCATGTATATACCATGTTATTTTAATAGCCTGTCACATATTACTATAATCTTTATGATTTTGAACTTAAATTGTTAGCATGATTTTCATGAGTTTTTAAGTATATTTTATCACACTATTTTATATTAATAAGTTTTTAAGCATATTTCATCACACTATTTTACAGTATTAATAACCATATTTTTCAGCCATGTTAAAAATAGCGCCCCTGACAAGGGCATCATTTTAAAAATTGAAGACTACGTACGCAGTCGTCATTTAATTGAAGACATGGATCATGTCGTCAATTCATTTTCTGGAATTTTGAGTAATTGATAATTCAACACATTCAAAAATCCACAACTATCAAACTAAAGCACGAAATTTTTGCATGAACATGTTTCTGGAATCCTGACATTTTTCTCAACATATTCATATCATTACTTCCTGATTCAGAAACTTTTCACACGGATGAATAGTACATGAATAGTGCATGAATAGTACTAGTATATGTAAATGACGCCCCTGACCAGAGCGTCAATTTCGAAATTGAAGACTGTTCAAACAGTCATCAATTAATTGAAGACATATCCCATGTCGTCAATTTAATTTCTTGATTCGAACATTTTCACGCGGATGAACAGTACATGAATAGTGCATGAATAGTTACAATATATGTAAATGACGCCCCTGACCAGGGCGTCAATTTCGAAATTGAAGACTGTGCAAATAGTCGTCAACTAATTAACGACATGTCTAATGTCGTCAATGTAATTTACTAAAATTTTGAATGATTTAGAATATTTTTATACGGATGAATAGCGCATGAATAGTGTGTGAATAGTGAAACAGTTTTATAAATGTCGCCCCAGACCAGGGCGTCAATTACCAAATTGAAGACTGTGTAAATAGTCATCAATTAATTAACGACATGACCAATGTCGTCAATTCATTTTCTTGAAATTTTTAGAAATCAGTAAATCAAAGCATTCAAAAATCTATAACTAATAAACTGGACTATGAAAATTTTGGACGAATATAGTTCTGTGATCCTGAGATTTTTCTCTACTTGTCCATGTCTTCGATTCCTGATTTACTGGAAGAATTAAAAATGAATAGTGTTTAAATAGTAAACTGTGACTCATAATATAGAGCCACCATGTTCAGATAATTATAATTTTTTAACCTAATCACGAAACTCCTGCATAAATATGGTTCTAGAACCCTCATAATTTTCTCTATTTAACTATGTACTTAATTCCTGATTTAATGAAAGTATTAAAAATGAATAGTATTTGAATAGTGTTTTGAGTCACGAAATGTACCTTCCTGGCGTAAATCACCCCAATTTATTAAATATCAAAACCCAACAATTTCGCATGAGCATGATTCTGAACTCCCAGGAATGTCCTCTACCTGTCCATATCCTTACTTTCTATTTTTGAGAAATTTTTACCGTATAAATAGTGTATAAAAGTCACTATTTAAATGAATAGTATCACTTTTCCAAAAAAAAGAATTTTTTTGATATAGACACATAGATAGGTAGAGAAAAATATAAGGAATCTAACGGTATGCTCATGCATTAGATTAGGTATCATGATTCACATTTATTAAATTTTTCACATGGATGATTAATATACTAAACAATTAATATATACATAAACTTAGAAATGACGACTCAGTGAAGGGCGTTATTTTGTGTGAATTGTGTAAATGAATAGTAAGTGAATAGTAATGAATAGTATTCGTAAATAGTAAACTGGCATAATTGCATAATGGCCCTTATGGGATGTTCTTACTTTTGTTTAACCTTACTATAGAGTTATCTAGAGTTTTTGTTTAGGAAAAAATATATAAATTGATAATTTTTCCCTCATTTCTATCGTAGTTTGTACAGACGCAACCCTAAGTCATTTTCTTGCATATTATGAGTCCTTGAATTCCATTCCATAAAAATCTACCTTCTATATCCTATTAAAGCAACCCTTGAAACTCCATATTGGCTATAAATGAGAGTGGATGTCAAAGGTAATACATGAAATGCTGTGCATATAGGGCCCGGTCTGGTCTTGGGAGGAGCACCCGAAGGTACTTGTGCCCATGGGAGTTTATTGACCACAATGTTTAGCATTGCACCGGAGTACTTGCTTGACTTGAGACACTCCACCCTACTCTCTCTTTACTCACTTGACTTGACTTGCGTGGCCTAGAACGGGCAATACTTGACTTGTGGCCCGAGAAAGGGTGAAATACTTGCTTGATTGAAATAGCCAATTCTACTGATACGTACTTAACTTTACTTGCTTGAATTAAATTTTACTTGCTCGTACTTGAGATATACTTGTACATGAGTACATACTCGCACTTGAATTCGTAATCATACATGAATCTCTGCTAGACCCGAAGTGGCAATTACATCTATAAGTCTTGAAATACTGCTTGTCAAATACTTGAAATCTTGATATACTCTCTGTATACAGCTCTTGATCTCTTATTGTTCATCATGTATAGATATACCTGCATACCCGATTCTTTTATACGTACGTCATGCATAGCCATACTGATAATACATGTAAATTGTAATTCACGTAAAGATTGCTCGAATTTGAGATGTAATTCCTACTGAGCGATTCGCTCATCCAGTTGTTTCCTAACATTTTCAGGTGATTCGGATAGCGACAAGAATGGGTTTGAGGCCGAGTGAAGAGTGCTAGAACGCCATCCATTTATCATTAGCTAGTCGAGTCTTTGAATTTATTTGAGTCTACCTTGTATTCCCAGTTATGTCAGTTAGTGGTATAAACCTTGTGTTAAGTCGTGTAGCCTAATGTTTGGCTTTCTAAGTTTAAAAATTTGTCATGGAATATCTTTATTTCCTTTGATTAATCAAATAAACATCACTTGGACTATTGGAATTTATTACATTTTTAGTCATTTGCGCACTCCGAAATTTTGTATGTTAAAATTCTTATCGCTCTAATGACACGATCTATATAGATGCGTCACGCATCCGAGTATCTTCCGCGCTCGGGACGTGACAGAAGCGCTTCATCTGGTGGAGCACCTTTCGGTCAGCTCGGGCTCGAGCATCCTCCAAAGAGGGTAGTATGTCAGGTTGAACCTTCTGTGGACTGCCACACTGTTCCCCGTCGGGAAGTTGCACTGCCTTGCCCTTACCACCGGGATCAGACCGACCTTGATCGCCAGCGGAGTCTTGGAACATGGATGTCAATGACGGCTCTTCTGGGGGTGACTGGCGGGCTGGCTCGTCCTTGCCGGATGGTCCCGCTTGCTCTGCTACAGAAGCCGGTACTAGTGCAGGGGCTGGGAGACTGGCAGTAGCCTCTCCAACGCCGGAAGGATCGAAGATACCGGGTCCTTTCCGAATTTCTACTTCCGGAATAGGAGCCGATTCCTCTCCTCGAAAGAGGATAATTCACTCTGGGTCGAAAGTGGACGGAGGGAGGGGTAGCTCGGGGATTCTCCCACGGCCTCTGCCACGTCCTCGGCCACGACCGGTGTGTTCTGGAGCTGGCTGTAGCCCAAGAGGGGCAATGGTTATTTGCCTTGTCCGGGAGGCTACTGGCTCGCCTCGCCGAGAAGCATTGATATTGTCAGGAGGTGGAATGGCCACCATGTTGCAGGTGCAGCGCCGAAGCATTTCTTCCAGCTACTCTGTGGTGATCTCCTTGTCTTTATAACACAAGGAGAGCTCATCAGGGATCACGAGTCTTTCGCCGTCCTTGAGCTTTTGGATCATCTCTTGGACCCAATTTCTGAGGCGGGCTCGTTTTTGCATTTCTTCTCACGGGATGTAGCTGTCGAGTGGGAGAGCCCTGCTAGGACGAGGAGGAACGTATTCCTCCAGGTCGTCAATGAGCCGCTGGAGCCTTTGGAGAGGCGTTGGCTCAGCCGGATATTACAGGGTGGCGGCTTGTTCAGCTTGTTTCTTGAGCCTCCTTCTGAGATTCTTCCTCCTATTTTTCTCTTGTCTCTTGGCAATGGCGGTCTCCAAGGGAGTAGGAGGGAGAGGTGCTAGAGCCAGAGTTGATAAATCCTGATGAGGATGTCTTCGAGCTGATGTCTTTGGAGGGCGAGGTCGATGACTCTTCCTTGCCCGGATTTTGATCCAGGAGCCTTCCGCTTGTTGTATCTTGAAGGTGGCATTGATTGCCTGCTCGATTACCTCGAGTGGCAATTCCTCGTATGCCGGAATGCTGGGACTGGCGTCCGAAGACGTATGCGCGGTTTGATGCCTTACCCGCAGTGGCGACAGGAGCCTGCAAGGAGTCGGTAGGCTGGTGCTGGCGTCCGAAGACGTGTGCGCGGTTTGATGCCTTAGCCGCGGTAGCGACATGAGCCTACAAAGAGTCGATAGGCTGCTGCTGGCGTCCGAAGACGTGTGCGCGGTTTGATGCCTTAGCTGCAGTGGCGACAGGAGCCTACGAGGGGTCAGTAGGCTGGTGCCGGTGTCCGAAGACGTGTGCGCGATTTGATGCCTTAGCCGTGGTGGCGACATGAGCCTACGAGGGGTCAGTAGGCTGGTGCTGGCGTCCGAAGATGTGTGCGCGGTTTGATGTCTTAGCCGTGGTGGCAATGGCTATTGTTGAGAAGCGGACCAAGATATATGCTTGTTGTCCTGCTCCTTAGCTTTGCCTTTGTAACCATACTGAGGACTGGGTCTGGCGATGACTGACGGCGTTGCAAGACGTTGTCGCTCTGCACGGTTATCCCGACTCTGCTGAATGGCGGAGCCTTGTGGCGGTGGGCCCACCACTTGAATGGAAGCCGCTGAAGATTTCGAAGATGCCTTCTTTGTACTTCGGATTGTGTCAACAGGCAGGTGGGGAGGACCCGATTGCCCATCCGCTGAGGAGGTGTAATGAGGATGAGGGGGGGCCTCACCTTGCTTTTGCTTTCCCTTCATATCCGCAGCTGCCGGCGACGGAGATAGGACGGGAGGAGGACGAGAGGGAGCTGGAGAGCCCATCATCGTTTCGCCCACCAGAACGTCCTCTCGGCTGAGAAGGACCTGAAGGAGCCTGGCAATGTCTTCTTCACGGAAAGGGAGAGACTTTAGCTCTCGCTAGGACCGCCATCACATGGCCGAAGTGGCTGGGGTTGGCTGGCTAGGTTCTGATGTCTGGGATCCCGAGGGGGACGGAGGAGCAGGAGAGTGGATGACATTGACCGAGAAGTTGGTCGGCTCCGTCTCTTGACCGACGTTCTGCTCCCTACGCCTCCGCAATTGCTCGAGCGCCTCTTGGTTGTCCGTTCGGAACTTGAGCCATTCTAGAGGATGCTGGTAAGGCAGCCCGTGCCCATTTTCCTGAGGAGAGTCTGGCCGCTTTGGCGCACTCCTGGCAGTGCTCAGGGTCTCTTCGACAGCTTGCCGAAGCCTAACGAGCGACATGGAGTTTCCTTCCGCATCCATCTGCTCCCATTGGATCTGTTCCTAGATGAGTTGTTGAACTTCCTCACAGGACTCGATCGAGTGGCAGATTCTGGCGTGGAAGGGGCAATATTGGAGATGACTACGATCCCAATGGGTGTAGCCGACAGGCGAGTCGCGGGGCATGATTTGCCCGTTCTCGATGAGGATATCGAAGAGTCACCAAGTTCTCTCTCCCTGGGCATGGAGAGAGGTCTCTGATCATGCCAGGGCCTCCACCCTGTGTACCAGATCGAACGTCCCTGTCGATTGGCGCTGGGCTCCTCTGATTTGTCATTAGAAAGAGAGAATGCGGCCATCATGTGGATGACATTTGCTGAGGGGTGAGCCATGCGGGCTAACTTAGCTGGCCTAGCCCACGTGTGTGGTTGCGGGGGATCGACGAGGCCGCTCTTCATTTTAACAAGACTGTCTCGGATCAGCTTCTGCGCCTGGGTCTTGAAGACGTAGCAATCTTCGATTGAATGACCCAGCATGCGATGGTACATGCAATAACTGGGGTCGTCGGTCTTCAGAGCCTCGTCCGGTTTGCGGATTTCGGGCAGCTCGACGATCTTCTGAGCCATACAGAGGTCGAAGAGCATCTTCGTATGTTCCTTCTTGAAGGAGAAGGGTGTCTGCATACGCTCCGAGAAGGAAGGAGCGGCCGGCTTATCCGTTGGCTTTTTGTCAGAGCCACAGGATTCGGCCCCCTTACTGGCCTTGGTGGCAGGGGTGAACTCTATGATATTCACCAACTTACCAGGCTGGCGTTCTTGCGCTTGTTTACCCTTGGCTACAGTATAGCCCGAGTTATCGACGAAGAACATCTCTATTTCGGTGACCGCCGAATTGAGTTGGTCAAAGCCTTTGATATTGGTGCTGAGAAGCTTTTTGCTGACCTCAGCTACCAGACCTCGACGACAAATGGTGATGGTGTCCTCTTGAACGGGCGGATTGACACACCTCATGCTGAGGTCTCGCCATTTTTTTATGAAGTCGAGGATGCCCTCGCCCTTTCTCTGCCAAAGAGAACAGAGTTCGACTAGGGAGACTCTTCGCTTGGCCGTTTGAAAGCAGTTGAGGAATTTCTTCTGGAGATTGGCCTAGTCGATGACTGAGTTGGGCTTCAGGCGGGAATACCATTGGAAGGCTGTTCCCGTGAGTGAAGTGGTGAAGTAGCGGAGGAGATATGATTCTTCCAACGCTAACTCGCCCATGGCCGTAACATAGTAGGCTAGGTGTTCATGTGGCGACCCCTGCCCGTCGAACTTTTGCAGCTTCGGGGGCTTGGAGTACTTTGGGGGAAGCTTTTTCAGCTGGTGGTGAAGCGGGTAGGGTACACTGTAGAGATCTACCATGACAGTCCCTTCGCCATACTGGGCGAGCTTTGTCTCGACAATGCGCTCGATCATCTGGCGTTGCGCCAGGAGGTTTTCTGGCATTGGCATATTGGAGGCCCGTGGTTGAGCCTCAACTGGGGGCGTGCCGGACCCAGTTGCCAGCGGGGTTCGGGCAATCTCCGCTGAGGTGTTGGCAGCATCGCGAGCCGCCGGGGGTACCGGTGCTTCAGCCTTGGGCCTAGCAGGTTACTGCGGATGAAGGTCCCGTTCCTAGAGGAGGTCCTACAGGAGGGCCTTCAAGTGCTGGTTCTCCTTCATGAGGGTGTCGAGGGTCACCTCTTGAGCCTCATTCGCAGGGGGGTTGTTGTTGACCGGTTCTACGTTGATAGGAGGGTCACGGTCTTCCACCGGGACCTCTTCTGCACGTTCCGACGCCTGCGGTCTGGCAGAAGTGCCGATGTGACCTGTTGGAGGAGTTGGCGGAGCCTGGTGGCTTGGCCTCCTAAAGTGGGACATAGGCTGGTTCAAGTCATCAGACTGGGTGTCCGACCGGTGTCCGGTGGTGTAGCACGCGAACACTCGAACCGCATCATTGATGAACCAGGCCATCCGCTTCCTGCGTGTGTGCCGCGCGGGGAGAACATGTGTCCCTAGTCTATCAAAGATCGAGGTGCGTTGCAGAGGGGGCTCACTCCCGATGTCAGTCGGAGGAGAGTCCGGGATAGGTTGCTAGAGGGCCCGAGAACGGGCTCGCCTTTGTCTCCGCTTACTTGTGCCGGGGGCATCGGACGGCTTGGCGTCGTCAGGCGATGCTACAGTAAGGCCAGCCGCATCTCGTCTGATGCCGCGTCTGAGTGCTCGTAGGGGGTTGGTGATACGCGCCCTTCGAACAACTTGAGCTTCTTCTGGGGTTACCCAGATTCTTCTCAGGTCAGGTTGTTGGTCTTCCTTGTCACCGTTTTTCTGACGAGTTGTCTTGGGAGGCCATGTGTCTGGCTGCGGTAGGTACCCCAGGGCTACTACCGAGGAACCCGCTCCTTTGAGCTTCGCCCCGTCCTCTCGTGTTTGATGTAAGAGGTCAAAACGATTGGAGATGGGGATGATAGGGACCATCCATTCCTGGGGTATGATTGGTTCATCCCCGTCGAGATGGATCCACAAGTCACCGACAAGGACCGTCTTGCCAGAGTTACTGGTTGCAGCAGCGAGCCATCTGCCTCTGCGGCCATGGCAACGCTTCTTATGAGGAACTGAGGAAGACTCTGCCCTAAGATGGTAGACCGAGAAGACCTAGCCTGGAGCGACTGGCAGCATGAAGCCGTCAATCTGAAGTGCTGGGATCGGACCCCGGGGTAAGTAACCCACGTCGGGAGTCGATGGCTGGGGTGACTCGGGTGTAAGCCTTCGCCCGCGTTGATAGGAGTGTCACCGATGCTCTAGATGGCACTCTTGCACCGGAAGGCGATGCTGTTGGAAGTGCTGGGGTGCCGACTTCCCTAGGTCGAGGACCCGTGGTAGGTGCCGGCATAGTCCGAGCTCGGGTGGGGAGGCCCGAGGAGGGTGCTGAGGAACGTTGCCCCCTGGGTAGGAGACCCACGAGGAGAACCGGTTCAACTGGGGATCGGGACCAGGGTCCCGAGTGCAATGCCGAGGAGCCGCGAACTCGGGGTTGGGAGCTCACGTCGAGAGTCGGCCTTGCCAGGATTCGGGATCAGAAACCCAATGCAGGTGCTGCGGAGCCGTAGACCCAGGGCTGAGAGCCCGTGTCAGGTGCCGGCTTTGCTGGGGCTCGAGGTTGGAGATCCGAGGAGAATACTGAGGAGCCGTGGACCCAGGGTATTGAGCCCGTGTTAGGTATCGGCTTGGTTGGAGCTTGGGGTTGAGGACCCGAGGTAGATGCCGGGAAGCCGTGGACCCGGGGCAGGGAGCCCGTGTTGGGTGCCGGCTTGGCTGCGGCTCGGAGTTGGAGACCTGAGGAGGATGCTGGGAAGTCGTGGACCCGGGGCAGGGAGCCCGTGTTGGGTGCCGGCTTGGCTGTGGCTCGGGGTTGGAGACCCGAGGAGGATGCTGGGAAGCCGTGGACCCGGGGCTGGGAGCCCGTGTCGGGTGCCGGCTTGGCTGCGGCTCAAGGTTGGGAACCCGAGGAAAGTGCTGAGGAGGTGAGCGAAGTCCGGGGCACAGGGCCCGTGTTGGAGATCAGATGAGGCTGGCCCTAGGAGCTAACGCTTACCCGGGCCGGCGTTGTTCTAGGGGCCCTATAGGGGCCAGTGGTGACAGTCCAGTGCCCGACCCTCAGGAGGGATACTAGTGCCGGAAGCGCGCCTGGCGTGTTGGTCGTAGGAGCCAACGGAGAAACTGGAATTGGCTGAGAAATAGCCACAGGGATCACACCCAAGAAGTAGGGCGATCCGATAACCGGGGCGAAGCTGCGGAAAGTGATCGGCGTCGCCAAGTAGCCCACCCGGGCGTGGGTGGCAATGACGTTGGGGCCGTAGGTGACGGCCACCATGGTTGCTGGAGAACGGGGTGCTGCGGAGGCGATGGTCACTGACGGTCATCAAGAGCGGTTCGACGATCAGAACACGAACCGAAAGCTGCCAAAGAGTGCACGCACGAGTACCCTCCTCTGCCTCTCCCGTAAGGATAGGGAAAGGGCACCGGGCTTCAGGGTTGGCACAGACTTTTCTTCAGCAAAAAGAAGGAAGGCGGGAGACGTCTCACCGGGCGTGCCATCCTCTCTGTTGCGTGGGTTTTTATGCCGATTAACCGGGGTGAAGGAAGGGATACAGCGGGGAAGAAAAATATGGGAGTTTGATGTATCTCGGGTATCCTCCTTACGGTTGCATGCCTCTCACAGCGGTATCGGGCACTCTCCTTTTTACGGAAAGTCGGGAAGGGTCGAATGGCACGGAAATGTCAGGATAAGAGTTAACCGGAGGGGTGCGGGCGTGCCAGTCGATTTCTCGACAATCACTCATGGAACCAAGTGTTGACCGGGGAAGCACCACCAGGGCGCGACACGTGGGCTCGGGCGATCGAACGACACATGGGGAGAAGGGGTTCCATGGGTACGAGTGCGTAGGTGATTGCAGGAATCGTGTACTGGACGTCTTTCTCCACCGGCCGTAAGCAACCAATGTTTATTTACATCGGATTGAATCCGAATACCTTCGTTCTGAGCTGAAGAAAAGTCTGTATATATGTCTGAAGCCTTGGGTAGAGGGCTGGGGGAATTTAGCAGCTATGGGTATGTGTTAGATCGAGGGGTGTTTACTGGGGTTAGGGTGTTAGGCACGGATGCCGAGTGATGTAGATAGAAAACTGAGGGCCAGGACGTGGGTGGGAGAGCACTCATCCAATCGGCGGTGTTATACTGAGACGTATATTTCTTTACAAGAAGGCCGTAATGGCCAGGGTACAACTGGTGCATGTCACGGGACAACTCCGACGTGCTGGTCGGTCCCCGGGTTGATGCATGATGAATGAACACACACGTGTTTTACAGAGGGCTCTACCCGTGGCGTAGGCCATGGCCGTGATGCCGGACGGGGGCCTGCAACTGGATGACTGGGGGGATACATTGATCCGGTATCTGGGCGAGGGTTGATCATGACTCGAATTGAGCGGTCGGACATGGCCTCGTGACTGTGGGAGAGCATGATGTCATGGCACGCGCGAGGTTGCAACTGACGGGCGTGCGTGGGGAAATCTCGGCATGAGGGGACGTCCGCCCTTGTCACAACATCTCGCACATGGTGGTTGTTGACTTGTGTGTGTGATAGCTACATACGGCGTGAGGGGAGTGCGAACGACATACCCCAGGCGTATTAGACGGCCAAACAAGTCACCCACACATAATTCTCCTTCGCCAGTTGCTTGGGGCCGCACTGGAAGTCTTGTGCTTGCTGGATGCCGAGATGATCACATATGCATATATGCCATTTCATATGAGCCCCTAAGGGGTTTTTATAGGGGAAGCTGAAGGGTCACAAGGGGTTTACGCGGACCACCTAAGGGGGGTGAGCTGGTCCATGTAAACCCAAGTGAATAGTGTCACTGGGTTACGGACTGAGAGAGAAGGGGAAAGAGGATTACGCGGACCAGCCAGGGGGCCTGAGCTGGTCCGCGTAAACCCCCCTCGGATGGGGGTTTACACAGACCAGCCAGGGGGCCTGGGCTGGTCCTCCTAAACCCCCCCCATGGGGGGTTTAGGCACTCCGACTTTTTCTTTTTATGAAAATATATTTTTTTTTGAATTGAATGGGGGTTTACGCTGACCAGCGAGGGGGCCCTGGCTGGTCTACGTAAACCCACCTGGCTCGTCCGCCTAAACCCCCCCAGGGGGGGTTTAGTTGGGTTCGGTCCAAGGAGAGAGGGGGGGGTCCCCACCATATAAAATCCAATTTTTGGGTCTTTTTTCTTCCTAATTTAACTAAGAAAGAAAAGGACAAGTGGGTGGAAGGATACGCGGAGCTTGCAGAGGCTTGTGTGTGCGTCGACTTGTGGAATCCCCTCGTGCAGTCGCTTTGCGCTCCCACGTCCACGTGTCGACTCCTCGAATCGGTACGGCACACGAACCGCGTTGTAGGACTGTAATTTGACGAACCGGGCTGAGTGGGGTCGTGGGACCACCGGGCTGGAGGGAGGGGTGCGGCCCCCAGGGAGTTCGCCCTCCCTGGGGCGCGCGGCCATGCCCCGGGGTGAACTGGCCCCAGGCTGGCCGTAACCCCGAGGGATGGCCCCCGGGGATCTTATTGTGTTGCCTGGGGATGTCCTTTGATGGACTTTGAACTTCGGGAGGCTGGCATGGGCCCGTAGGGCCGTTGTTCATCGAGTCGGAGTAGCCGCTCGCAAGGTGTTCGGACGAATGCCCGACACACCCCGGGTTGCCGAACGAGCCGCATAAGTGGACGACGAGCTTTAGATTTGGCCTAGGGCCAAGGGTAGAAGTCCATAGGGGTTGGGAGGAGGCACCTTGGGCCCATGGGCCTTCCCTCGTGCTACGTGCCACGTTGTACGACGGGTCAGTAGGGTAGCCTCGGGTTGGCCCGAGAGCTAAGTTCAGTGGTTCGTTGCCACGTGTCTGAGGGTCGAGGGTGGCCCCGACTTGCTGGGGGGTCGTTGTAGGACCCAATTAGTGTACTGGAATAACGGGGTGGCCCGTGGGTTGGTGTAGAAGGGTTGAAATGTGCGCACACATAAGGTGTTCGGCAGAATACCGAACACACGTGTGTGAGCCGTACACGCGTGCTGCGGGCCTCAAAAGCCTATGGTTGACTTGCTCGGGTCTCTCTTTGACCTTGGAGGGTTGAATGAAGAGTCTCAGAGTGGGCCCGCGGCTCTTTTACCAGATGCCACGTGGCGTGGCTTGGCGTCAGGGCGCCCCCGGGTGGTCCCGGGCGGCCATGTGGAACGCGGGCAAAGCCCGTATGAAAGTGGCCGGGATCGACCTCGAACACTTGCTTGTGCCGCTGTACGCTTCGGCTAGCGGGTTGGGGCTGTTGGTCGGGCCCACTGGGTTGCCGGAGGGGCTGGGTAGCTATTGCCTTGAAGGTGTTCGAGGAAATTCCCAAACCCTTATTTCTGGGTATTTTGCTTGGGAATGGTCCGGGTACAACAATAGCTAAGGGCACCGTGAAGCGTGTGTGACCCGTGCTTAGGGCCATTTTTAATGAGCGGGGAGGGGATCTCAGACTCCTAGTGTGGAGTTTTCATAGCCCAAATGCTACAGAAGCAAACCAAAATTTAGACTTTTTCTCTCTTGTTTTGATTTTGACTACTAGATTACCACTCTTAATCATGTGAAGATGTACTTCATGTTAAACCAATGTGTAGGAATGAATGAAGTGATGAAAGCGCGTGCTTATGCGAAAAAGTCATTTTGCGAGCCTCATTATTGTAGGAGGAACTACCTGAAATGATTTTGATCAACATGGGATGTGGTTTCCTCGCTTGACAGGATTAGATAGAAAGATTAGGAAATAATGATTCAAAGTGGCTTAACATAACTGAGTGGTGACAAGACCAGAATTAGGCGAAATAAAAGAGATGAAAGTTTGAACTCCCTCAGAAGGGTGTAGAACCTGGGATACCTAGAAGGATTTACAAAATGAGAAGGAAATCAAAAGGAAAGGTGAGGACTAAGGCCTCAAAAATAGTGTGAGAACGGGCAGATGCCCAAGGCAGTTGATGTTGAAGGAATCGGGTCAGACCAGGGATCGGGAGGAATTAGAAGAAGAAATTGATAAACTGAGAGAGACGGATCCAGAGGGTCCGGAGGTAAAGGAGAAGAATCATGGGGGAAAGAATCCGGAGGTTTCAGAGGCATATGAAAAGGGAGGGCGCGATGCCCTAAAGGGAGAGATGGAGAATGAAATGAGAAATCCTAAGGTTTCGGAGGAGGATGAGGACGAGGGACACGATGCCTTGGGATAGTAAAAGAACAGAATAGAAACTTGAACCTGGGAGGGTCCGGAGGTTCCAGACAAAGAGAATGGGAGTTAAATAAAGTGAATGGATTTAACAATGAAGAATCCAGAGGTTGTGGAGGAGGATGACGATGAGGGATGGATAAAGATAAAGAATTAAACAAAGAGGGATCCAGAGGCTCTGGACGAGGAGGAATATGAGGGTCCAGGGACCCTAGGGAAGAGGAGGAGCTTGATTGTGTAGGTTTAGATGATGGAAAGTGTCCCCTCAGCCAATGGATTGCCCATAAAAAGAAGTTGAATAGTAGCAAGAGTAGTGAAGGAATGTGATAGGAAGTGGATGGACTAATGGGGGCCCCCTTAACAAGGGATTTCTTAGCCTTAAGCTTCACTTTATGCCTTCCTATCTTCTTAGTAGATACTCTCTTACAGTGCAGCCTCTCAACCCTCAACATAGCTTCTTGGCCTCTTGGCTTCGCATGCCCTCTCCAGTGATGTGCCCAAACAGATGACCTCATCCTTCTCTGATCAACCAGCTCAATTGGTGCAGTTAGTGCCCACATGCTCTCATTTGATGGACTTTTAATAAGACCCCTTGGACATTCAAAAATGAACAGTAACTCCCTTGGAAAATATTCATGGTGAAAATTTAAGAGTTCCGCTTGTGAAGCAGGAATCTTGACATGGAATGGCTCCTTCGAAAATAGCTCCCTTGATAAATGGATGGTATCTATCATTGGAAGTTCGACCTTTGGCATAAGGAGCTTCATATTTGGCGCACTGCTCAAGGCCGTTGGATTATCATGCGTGAATATGCTTGGTAACGTAGGTGTTCGCCCCTTGTATGGAAGTTGGGAGGGAGTAGACTAGATATCAAAAGCTTCCAACAAGGACTTTTCTGACCCGCCTTTGAGCATAGAGTTCATCATCTCCTCTGTAGTGAAATGTGTCATCATTATGCTTGAGGAGAAGCCCTTCTCTTGATTAGCCATTTGAACTATGACCGAACATGGGGTAATGAGAGCCCTGAATGTATCTTGGCCAATGAGTAATGTAACTTTGATAATCTTGGACTTAGGCCGACATGGCATCAATGTTTGGATTCTTTCCTTGGTGAGTATTAGCGGAGACTCGGTCTTCTCAAAGATGCCCAACACAAGAACCCGAATCGGCATTCGACAAATGAAATCTTGGATTTTGAATGGCATAGCCATGACCAAATTCTTCTTTCCCAGTTCTTGAACATCATCTTTGGCACATGTATTTGTAGAAAGACACCCACTTCGAGAGGAGGTGGAAGGAGGCGACAGGCTTAGCGAGTAATGGAGGTTCAATGGAAGGGGTTGTAGGAAGGGTAGGTGGAGGTTGAAACATGGCGAGCTTCTCCCCTTGCTCGGAAGCAGATGGGGTTGGCTCTGGTGCAAAAAGGGGTGGACCCTGCTCAAGATCGGCCACAGGTTTTGGTGGAAGGCTAGGAGTGATTAGCTTCGAAGTTATAGGGATAGTGGAGGCCTTAAGTGGCGGCGATGGAGGGTTACTTGGTTGGGAACAAGGGTTAATGGGAGGCTCGGTGGAGTCCGATGGTCTGGAGATTTTGGTGGTACGTGAGGCATCCTGGGTAGGGGGTAATTCATGGTGCATTGACGCGGGTTGTTGGAGTATGGACCCATCATCGTAACACCATGGGGTCTCATAGACATGGGTAGGGATAGTGGCTAATTCATGGTGCATTGATGCAGGTTGCTGGAGTATTGACCCATCATCGTAACATCATGATGTCTCATAGACAGTGGTAGGGATAGTGGCTTCGTCCTGAGCAAGGGGTTCTTCCGGTAATGGAGGGAAGGGAAAACAAAGAAAACTCGGAGTAGGTGTATCTTCAAAATCTTCATAAATTTCATCACATGCCGTTTCCAATTCTTCATAATCATCAAGTTCAAATGGATGCTGTGGTGGAGGCGTGTTGATGAGTGGAGGTGGTGTATATTGACATGGAGGATTTTGTGGATGTGAATGCGGAGGCAGAGGGCCATGTGAATGAGTGTGATGAATGGGTGGTGAGCGAACGACATCCATTTGGTCATTAAAACTTGGAAGAACATCTTGCTCACTCATATTCTCAATGCCATGCTCATCTCTTCCCTCCTTCTAATCTTTTTCCATTTTAGTAATATTATTCATGAAAGTGTGAAGGGGATTGACTTGAGGAGGAGGAGGAGGTGGTCGCGGACTTGTCACTTTCTTTAATTGTTCCTCCATTTGATCCAATTTATGAAGAAGGGCTTGATGGATGGGATTTACTTGAGAAGTGGAAGGTTGCCCTTGGGGCCTTTGGGGTGCTTGAGAGGGAGGCCTTGAAGGAGAAGGGGAGTGAGGTTTGCCCCTAGAATGACCCGGTCGGACCAGGCTATGACGGACTGCCGGATTTTGGGGCCGCGAGGGATATTGAAATGAGGGAGGTGGTTGGCTCACGTGGTCCTTAAAGGGAGGAGCATGAGAACCACCTATGGTGCATGAATGACCCTAGGGAGAGGGAGAGGTAGATCCCCTCTTAATGATAGCCTAGATGGCTTCAAGTTGTTGAGGGTTGAGGGAGTCGATGTGAGAAGCTAGAACATCCAAGGCATAGGGGACACTAGTAGAGGGGGAAGCTCCCCTGGTAGTGGCCTGCACTTCGTGTGAGGACTCACGGATTTGATCATGGTCCAGAGTGTGGATATGACCATAGGACGTAGAAATAGGGTGAGACTCCTCATAGAAGTCACGATGAGAGTGACGGACATGAGGGGTATGTGATGAATCAAAGCGAGCATCCTCATGGTCACAAAAAGTGTAACTAGGCATGTTAGACACTTTACCAGAACGTAATATCATGATGAAATCAAGCAATGTGCTCACAAATAATTTGTCAGAGATTATCAAACAAGTGGATGTTTACGTTCAATTTAGAGTTTGCTTGTATGATTTAGATGATTTTCAAAAAATTCACAAATTCACTCAACAAGGTAGGATCTTAGTTCCAATTTTGATTTGACTTCGTGCCAACTAGGATTTCACACTCTCACCACGTGTAGGTCAACTATCTCCGGGAAACTTCAGTGGTACAACTAGCCCAGTGAACGAAGAAGGAATCCTTCACTGTCGGGGACTTACGGAGGTCCAGATGGAGGAGATTCTAGTCTGTCAAGAGGAATTCCCGAACGGAGAGTCCTTCCTTCACCGAGAGAGGGTAATTTCCTAAAATTGTAAAAGAAAAGGGGAGGATGCTCTAATGCATGCAGTGCTACTGTATAACAGAGATACACAAAACGTAAAAAGAATAGGGAGAACAAGAAATATGCAGAATAGAATAAGGCTGAACAAATTTCATAGAAATGTGGAAAACGCGTCCACCAAGCTAGACGCCTTTATAAGCGCAGGTCCACTTATCAAGATGCCTCTAAAAAAGGGCTGTGATTGGTAATAAGGTGATGTTGTTGGATACACGTCTGGCCATAGGGACGCGTATAAAAATACACGCCTTGGGTTGCAGATGCGTTCTCAGACAGAAAAGTGCTCTTCCAGGGACGATAGAAGGAAGAATGAAGAAGGACTTCCACAACTCCAACACATTCAAATATGGCAATCAACTGAATAAATGAACTGCTTAGAACCTGTTCTTCTTTCCGAAACAATGCAAACTTCTCAAGAAATCACAAGGGACTATGGGGGAGTGCACGTGGTGCACGGGCGATGAAAATAAAAGTGTTGCAAGGAGCACAACTGTAGCGCGCAAAGACACAATAAGGAAGGGCACGCGCGGGTGCCAAATGGAGGGGCACACGTGGGTGCCGAAAACACACGGGTAACCAAAAGAATACAAAAGAAGTCCTACTGTGATCGCCAAAAGATGTGAACGACGTCGCGGGAAAGGAAGAAAACACGCGACGCGGAAAAGACCGCTACGGGAAGTTGCTCTCTGCGGGTTTTAATGGAAATATGCGGAAAGGAAATGGAAATGGAAATAAGAGACTGCTACGAGAAATTACCCTCCGCGGGTTTTAACAAGAATGAAAATAAAGGAAATGGAACTACTGCGGGAAGTTACTCTCCGCGGGTTTTAATGGAAATAAACGGGAAGGAAATGGAAATTACGCGTGAGTGCGTGTGTGATGATTGTGTGATTGCCAGAGGTCAAAGACCCCAAAAATGAAGAAGTATGTGATTGCGTTTATACCTCAGAAGCGGGAAATTGTGTGGATTCCTTCTTCCTCTTCCTTCGGTCGGCCGATGAAGTGGGCTTTCTTTGGTTACCTTTGCAAGAAAATGAACAAACACCAAGTGGATCAGAACAAAAGCAGTGTAGTATCAAACCCTTGTGCTAAAAATGATGAAATCATGAATAGCTACACACCTGGTTGGTGTTGTTTTAAACCCTTTTTAGATGCAAAAGGTAGAAAAATGATATGATGAATGAAGATTTGTGCAAGAGTTACACTTAGAGGATAATAACAAACAATGATAGATGATGTATGCAAGACTACAAGAATAAATGAGAAAGGAAGATAGGGTGAGAAAAAGCTTATTGGTGGCACCGATGGCGGGCTTCGAGGAGGGCTTCGGCAGCGTGAGGATGGCGTGCACGTGTAGGGGATGAAGATATCACATTCTCTCAAAAGATCAAAGACTTAGAATTTCTGCAGAGTGACCCCTTAACCCCAAAATAGAACCTCACAAACTTAGAGAGATTTCTCGAGAGTTTCCCCCACCCCTTGATGAGGATTTGAAGCCCATGATTTCGTGGGAGGGGGTCCTCTATTTATAGGAAAAATTGAGAAGAATGTGTCCGCCATAGGGGACGCGTTCACATGAACGTGTCCCGCTGACCAGATGCGTTCAACAATTTAAAATTATTTTCTTTGAGGAAGTCGCATCCACTATACCAGACACGTTCTTAAACGCATCCTGGGTGATGGACGTGCCTTCTTTATTTCCACAAAAATGATGCCGAAAGGCACCGAAAGTGTTGAAAGGGAGTGGTTTCAGCGCCTAACCTTGACTTTTAAAGTCACGTCTGGTCAGCAAGACGTTTTCTTTTTTTGGATTTTTCCTAATTTGTCAAAATAAATGGTGAGGTTGGCACCGAATGTTGACTGAAGAACACGTCTTAGGGGGCTGACACGTTTTTAAAAATGCATCCCCCTCGGCCGCCATGTTTAAGATTTTTCTCAAAAAATAGGAAATTACTCAATTAACTCAAATGTGAGAGCCACCTTGGGGCATCATGGTGTAATATGAGATTTACTCAATGTAATGTCAAAAATGGGATGTCTACAGCCACTGGCAGTGGGGTGGGCCTGGTCCTCCTTTCGCTAGAAGGAGCAGCGTTACAGTATGCCCTGCGGTTTAACTTCCCAGCCACCATCAACGTGGCTGAGTACGAAGCTCAGGGAAGAAAGAAATTTCTCATCATCGCCAAAAATTATTTTACCAAATGGGTTGAGGTAGAACTCTTGGGGAAGATCATAGGTGAAGCAATGTGGAAATTCATCTTGCCCAACATAATTTTCTGGTTCGGAATCCCGCGCGTCCTCACAACTGACAATGACAGGCAGTTCACCAGTACTATCTTCTGAGAGAAGTGTTTGGAACTAGGGATTTGGAATCACTAAACTTCAGTGGGTCATCCCCAGGTAAATGGCTTAGTGGAGAATGCCAACCGAACACTCCTTCATGGCATCAAGACTAGGCGAGTCATGGGTAGATTCTATCCTGAGCGTCCTATGGATGCACTGGACTACCGCTCGGACTGCCATAAGAGAAATGCCCTTCCAATTAGCCTACGGGGCCGAAGAGGTCATCCCAGTTGAGATATGTAATCCATCATTAAGGGTTACCCAATTTGATAAGGTGAGGAATAATGAAGCATTGTGAGAGAATTTGGACTTGCTCATGGAGGAAAGGGAGCGCACCCAACTCAGACACATCGCTTACCAACAATGGCTGGTGCAATACTACAATGTGCAGGTCATGGAATGCCACTTTCTCCCCGGTGGCCTCGTACTACGTTGGGCGAGCATCGCAGACCCTAGAGCTGCCAAGGGAAAGTTGGCCCTAAACTGGGAAGGCCTGTATCGGGTAACGGAAGTGCTCGACAAAGGAGCGTATAGGCTGTCGGCCTTGGATGGGTGAAAAGTCCCACAAACATGGAATTATGTAAAGCTTAGAGCATTCTACCAGTAAATGGAAATTGTTACTCCTTCTCACTAGTCCATCCACCTCCAGCACCAATAAGTCATGCCTCGAACTCAACAGTTAGTGGCTTTTGAACCTCCAAGAGGTGAGCAGTCATGTTTCCCTCCAAAATCATCAAGGGTGACTTCTAAGCCTCCGAGAGGAGAGCATTCGCACTCCCTCAAAAACAATGGTGGCCTTCGAGCCTCCAAGAGGCGAGCAATCACGCTCCCCTCCAAACACACCAAGGGTGACTTCCGAGCCTCTGAGAGGCGAGCACTCATGCTCCCCTAGAAAATCATGGTGGCTCCCGAGCCCCCAAGAGGTGAGCAGTTATGCTTCCCTCCAAAAACACCATGGTGGCTACCAAGACCCCAAGAGATGGGTAACAATCCACTCCTCCCCAGGAGTTGGACGTACACCCACCTCCAAAGTTCACTAAGGGTAGCTTCCTAACTTCTAAGAGACAAGCAGCTTCACTCCCCTCAGAAATCGTGGCTGCTACTAAGCTCTCTAGAGGCGTTCAACAACCCTCTACTAACTTGGTCTACTTTACGTAATAGATGAGCACTCCCTTTGCAGACAGCGGAAATAGTCTAACAAGACTAGAGCTCAGCACCTCGTTCCTAGAGTACAGCCCTAGCCCCGCTGCGAATAAGGCCTAAAGAAGTTGGCTTCTACGATAAGTCCCTCTGAGTAGAAGTGGGGACCAAGGGAAAACACAGGCAAAACAAGACAAGTAAAGAAAGAACTCCTTTTATTCATGGTAGGGAAGTACAGAGGGCATCAATCGTCATTGTCAGAACGGTAAAGATGATGGGAAAATAGCCACCCAAGCCTGTCATAACGAAAGTGAGGTGACACCAAAGCCATCGTGACCCTCATGCCATCATGGTGACCATCATACCAACCCTGCTCAAAGTCTTCATTGTTGTCATATTGCCTAGTGTGTATCACCAGGAGAGGATCAAACCTCGCCGGAGCACCTGTAACGGGACCAGTACCTAGAGGGTTCAGCCCCCATCTCGGTCGGAGTAGGATCAGGCTCCACTGCAACATCAGTAGTGGACCTGGGACTCTTGGGGGGGTTTTCTCTGACTTTGCCAAAGAAGGGTCGGACTACATCGTGAGACCAGCAGGCATGCAAGGGCTCTTGGGGGGCTCACCCCCCACCGAAGAGTCTGAGACTTGTTGAGACATGGCTACAACGAAGGAACGATAGACAGGAAGTGAGAGATGCCTGGTGCCCTGGCGTGGTCTCATACCCCTACTACTTATAAAGGGAGACACCCCTCTTCGAAGAGCAGCGGCGGGTCATCCCCTGCCTGCGGCATTTAGGCTTCCTCAGGAAACCCAAGCATCACGAGGAAAGTAGGGGCCCGTTAATGGCAAGCAGATAAAGAAAAATCAAGCAAGCATGGAAAAAGGAAAGGTACAGAATCCATCAGGCATCCCATAAGCAGAGAAGGAGTAGCAGGAAAAGATTTTTATTGATACGGGAGGAGGTACAAGTGTTTACTCGTCCTCCATGGGACAATACCAATCGGGGGTGAGCTCAAGCACCCCCTTTATATAATAGAACAAGTGGACCTTCACCAGGACGTCGCGCCAACCCTGGAGATACCCCCTCCGATAGTCTTCAGACTTGCTGCCGCCGTCACCGGTGGAGGTCGAGGCGGGCACTGGGAGAGCCACTTCTCGAAAGTAGGGTCGTTTGAGGGAAGGCTCCCTTGATGAAGAGTCAGACTTCTTGGATGACATCGCTTCAGAAGGTGGTTTGCTAGGCAAAAGAAAAGTGTCGGTACCTCCAAGACTCCTCATAGCTCTCCTATTTATAGGAGACGAGCGAAACCTCTAGAAAGGGCCAGGGGTTCTTGTCCCCTCCTTATTTGACGGGAAGTGAAGTGACGAGATCCAGAGAATTGCGCCCTTCAATATCCTATGCTTCCCGAAGGAACTTTGATGGCCAGTTTGTGCCCCGAGGGGGTTTAAACGAAGGAAAGTGACCCAAGTCTCCACAAAAGGGGAAGGTTGTTCAACATGTGTGCAACATGATTAATTTTATGGTTTTGATGATGTCTACCTCTGTAGTCATTAATGAACTATACATGCATTTGATAATGTTAATATTCATACATTTCAGGTCATCATACTTCCAGTACACAAATATCAAGGCATATGACAATACAATATTGGTGGTCATTATACTTCCATTGTAAAAGATCAAGAATGGCACACAAATCTAGGCAACTGGATACACAAATATCAAGGCATATGACAATATTGGATGCATGAAAATCTAGCATGTTTCAAGCACATAAATCAAGCTGAATAGCATCACACATAAGTTCATTGCATATTCTTCATATGGTCAGTGCATGTCTTGCCTTATGGATGGTTCAAGGTCGGTGCAACTTCTTGACAGCATGCTACAGGATAATCCAAGGAATGGAGTGGAGATGGCAAATGTGAAAGCTCAATGATTGCGTCCTCGCACGCAGATCGACCTGCGCGGTCAGGTCGCGGGGGTCAAGGGGGCAGCGCCCCTTGCGGGGGTTTCCAGGGGTGGAGCCCCCGGAACAAAATCTAGAAATGCTCAAATGGTCTAATACATAAACCAAACCCAAAAATACATGGAATTGATAAGGACATGAATATCTTGACTTATGGACATGTTTATTTGGGCTAACACTTCATTTTTGCAAGTATAGGTCTTTCCGGTCGACCAACACACCTTGGCCGGTCGACCAGATTTTTCAGAGACGAAGAACTTCAGAATTTACAGGTTCCGGTCGACCAGTGGGTAGTGGCCGGTCGACCAGTTCTTCCAGAAATGAGAAACTCCAATTTTTACAGGTTTCGGTCGACCGCCCCTAGGCGTCCGGTCGACCGGTTTTGCCAGAGATGAAAAATCAAACAGACTGTAAAATTCCGGTCGACCGCCCCATGCCTTCCGGTCGACCGCCAGCCCCGAGCCAACCAATGTTGACTTTGTTTTCCACTTCGAGAAAGGCCATTCCCCATAGATTTCTTTAATCCAAAAGTCACCTAATCACCCACAAAATGTGGATCTGGTCTGGGATGTGTTTATTGACCATCCAAAGAGATATAAAACCAACACAAGAGGGTTAGAAACCCTAGTTGATCATTTTGGAGAAAAGAGAGATGAAGAGAGGCTAGAGGAGCTCCAAGGAAGAAGATGTACTGTAGCCGTGAATAGTACTCCGTGCAGAAGTTCTACATCCAATCCAAGGGATTCAAGCCTACATCTGAAGCTCTCAATCTCCAAGGAAGAAGAGAAGCAAGCAAGCTCACAAAGGAGATCAAAAGGAAGATCAAAGCTACATCCAAACCTCTTCATCAACTCAAGGGAAGATCAAAGCTACATCCTATATCTTCTCCATCAACTCAAAGGAATCAAAGGAAGATCAAAGCAATAGATTCAAGATCCAACAATCTCAGACAAGATCTAGTTCATTCTAGCATATCTTCATATCTTGTTTGAGCATTTTCATATTGTTCTATTTTCATTTCATTCAATCTATTGAAACTGAAGATCGTCCCTATCGGTGGTTAGTAGGAAGGCAATCGGAAGTTCTCCGATCTGCGGTATAGTCGTCCATGCCGGCTTTGTGTGTAGGAAGACAGAAAGAGGGCTTTCTCTGTTCTGTGGTTTGGGGCGTGTCCCCGGTCAAGCTGTGAGTCAACAGGAAAGCCTCACCGGGTTTTGGTGAGGGGTGGACGTAGGTTGCGGGGTTGCAACCGAACCACCTTAAAAATCCCTGTGTTGTGGGTTGTGTGCGATTGCTCTATATCTTCTACCCCCATTCACAGGTTCGTGTGCTTCTATACTTGGTTATCTTGTTTACACACTGAAGCACTCAGATTTGTACTTTCAATTTTATCTGTGTTTTTATTGAGCTTAGCACTTTGACTGCATCCCTTGGGCGGCCTGCTGCACCCTTGCACACAGACGCCAAGGTGAAAGTATTGCTAAGTGTTTCCCTTGCTTAGACTCGCATGCACCTTGGTTGATCACCACTACATTCACACACATATGCACTTTGAGTGATCAACATAGCACGCACACACGCACGGTTGTTGCAAGCTATTTCATGCTCTAGTGTTATGCTTTATGATCCCTGCACTACAAGGCTTGTATCTCTCAAAGATCACAAATGTGCTTAAAGAAGAGTTGACGCTTCATCGCTTGTAATCCAAGTCTTTTCATTTGAGCCACTCTACTTAATTCCGTTGTGTATTGTGCCTAAGTGATTCATTCACTTTATAGGAGTGGTTCATACTTTTGATAGCTAAGAGTTTTTAAATAGGCCAAAGCTTTTGATAGGATCTATTCAACCCCCCCTTCTAGATCCGACTGCACCTCGCGGGACCCAACAAGTGGTATCATAGTGAGGCTATGTCATTCCCAAATCTAACGATCTGTAGGGAAAGATCCCGGTGTACGTTATTTAGATGGCTTCATATGCTACACATGCTTCGATGGTTTCTCCGCCCATTTATGATGGTTCAGATTTTTCTACATGGGTAGGGAGAATGTTCATCTATGTTAGCTCCATAGATCCACAATTGTGGACTCTTATATACAATGGTCCTCATGAGCTGCCATCAAATTCAATTGATTGGTCAGCCGAACATGAGACCAAACACAATGATAATCTTCTTGCATATAACTTAATTACAACTACAGTTGATCACAGACTAACTCATCATGTGTCCTCTTGCAGCACAGCCAAGCAAGTACTGGACAAGTTGGTGAAAATCTATGAAGGGAAGGAACAAGAACAAGAATGCTTCATGGCCGACCGTGCAGAACAGTCTAGCAATACATCCTCATCACAGGTAAACTCTGATACCGAGGAATTCACTTTTGAAGAGCTTATGGAAGCCTATGATGAGTTGATTACACAATATAAAAAGGTAAAAATAGAAAATAAAAATTTGAAAAAGGATCTCAAGAAAATTAACCAAAATGAAAGCTCGTTTTGTAAAAAGTGTTCTATTTTTGAAGAGCTTAACGACACTCTCTCTTTTGATCTAGATACACATAAACAAAGCATTGCATGTCTAAGGGATGAAAATGAAAATCTTCATGGTGAAATCACTAGGTTGGAAGAAATTGTAATAAAACTTCAAAATCAACCTAAGTCAATCTCTAATGATCAAACTATGGCCGATGGGTTAATCTATCATGAGAGGTTGATTGAAGAAAATAAAAATTCTGCTTCATGCTCTGCTAATTTTGCATGTGAAAAATGTTCATTCTTGAGAAACATAAATGTTGGTCTCCATGATGATCTTGAATGGCAACAAAATCTGATTGATTCTTTGAAAGAAGAGAATAGAGAGTTGTTGGAAAAAAAATTGAATATGAACAAACTGATGAAGAATTGCATGAAAAACTGGTTGCACATGAAAAAGGTAAATCTGTTATTGATAATCACTCTGAAACTTTGCATGCCTTAGAACAACAAAATCAAAATCTTAAAGCAGTAAATGCTATGCTCAATGAGCAATTGGCAGCATGCGAAGAGGGCCTTGTTGAATCTAAATAGCACATTTCCTCACTTGAAAATGAAATTCAAGGTTTGAATGATTTCATGTCAATGTTTGCCCAAATCTAAGATTCTGGCTCACCAGAAGCCACCACCTCCTGTGGTCACCAAAAAGAGCATACTGCTCAAAACAAAAGCAAAACTCAGCATGCTCATCCAGACATGCACCATAACATGTCTTATACTAAATACCATGCTTTCCACAAAATGAATGTCCATTGTTATTATTGTGGTAAACATGGTCACACTGTGCATATTTATTTTATCTTGAGAAATGATGAGCTTAGAGCAGGAGAGCAAGTGAAAGAGCAAGGAAATAAACATGTCAATACTGGCAGAGGACCTACTTAGCAGATATCTGCACAGAATTGCATGGGGAGTTAGAAGAGTCGACACTCCCATACAAGCAGGTCGACACTCTCCATGGCTTTAAACAAAAATCTTCCTCCTTGCTACTCTCACTATGGTAAGTCTGGTCATACTGTCCAAGAGTGCTGGCACTTGAAGGAAAAGCATCGCCTTCATGCCATGAAAGGTAAATCCCATGCTCATCCATAAAAACAAAATGCATATGCACACGCACATGAACATAAGAAGAATGCTCAATCTTTTGTGAGCTATTTTTATTGTGGAAAAAATGGTCATGACATGTATGATTGTCATACAATGAGGAAGGATGATCTGATTTTCATGAAACAGATGAGCCACATTAGTGAATATGACAAAGCTGCTAACCCACAAGGACCCAAGCAATCTTGGGTACCTAAAAATTTTAAATGAGAATTTTGGGTGCAGGATGCCTTGGAGCTGAACAAAGGATCATAAGGTAAATAAAAGCTCAAGACACAGGTATGTACATAAACCTTTTAAATTCAGTCATCTTGCATGTTTAGTCTTGACATGTAGATAGTGCATCATACGTCTACCCAATGTCATTAGATTATGTAAACTGATTGCTCTTTAAAATGCAAAACCCCCATGGTGTGAGATGAACTTTTGAGCTAGATAAGTTGCTCACACCATGCTTGATTTCAGCTATTTAATTCATGAAAAACTTGTTATGCTGATGAAGTTGATACGATGATGAGTTGCTTAAGTCTTACTTCAGCTACATGAAATTCTTGGATTTTGGTTTTGATGATGCATACCATGGCTACATTTTCAACTCGTTATTCATGTTAGCATTGTTCAAAGGGGGTGTCTATTGGCATCATCATCAAGTTGCATTCATGTGTGTTTGCATCATCTTGTGATCACATATACCTTAATGCACATCATGTTTAGAAGACATAAAAATGCACAATCATTTTACAGCATCTTCATTGCATTGTGTATTCACATAAGTCTTAGGCTGCATAATTCATTACCAACCCATGCATGTACTCAGGGGGACTCAACATCAATCTAGCCTGAATTACTTCACATCATTTCACTCTTGCACGGCCATGGTATATCAAATGTTGATGTATGGAAAGACAGGTTATGCTTGCCTAGAAGCACTCAATATGCGTAAGGTTTCACCTCCGCCACGTACCATGCGTCAATGTCGCATATAGGCCATATAGTAAGAATGAGTTGTTTCTTTGCAGCATTCATGCATATGTTTCATCTTCATTCTGTTGACATCATAGAATAGAATGCATCTTCTCAGGGGGAGCTTGTTCATCATGAAAATCCAGTCAAAATTCTACCTTGCAGTTCGATAGGTCGACCCCACAGTTCTATCTGCCTGAAAATTACTTATGTCTGAGCTCCGAGTGTCGACATCACATAATGTCAGAGTCGACACTTCCTTGCACTTGATAACGTTATCTCTTCCATCTCAGTCTGAGCTCAGTGCATTACCTCAAGGGGAGTGTTCTTCATCTATTCTTGCCTGCCAGTTATGCAACACTCTCTTCTTAAACCAAGCCACTGTATGATATTGCTAACATCCTTTTGTGGTTCAACTTGGATTCAAAGTGTCTTGAACTTCTTGGAGGATTCCCTATCTATTATTGAGGTTGTTTATCAGAGTAAATCTTCAAGAAGAATTTTCTTTTATAGAGTCTGGTGATTGCCTTGAACATGAATGATTTTGGTTTAACATTAATGATTTCTTGAGTCTTGAAGTTTGATGGTCTTGAAAATATTTGTGGTCGGGCTTAATAGACTTAAACTAGTTTCTCATGTTTTGACTTGTTATGCCATCTTGAATCTGAAAGCTTATTTTGAGTACAAAGGCATCCTTGATTGAGAAACTTCAGCTAAGTATTATTTTTAAACATTTGTATGAATATGTTTATTTCAAAAAAGTGGTTACACTTAAAGTAAGCTCAAGGCAGAGCAATGGCACTGTTGCTGAGAAAGATATCTCCTCATCAAAGAAACGAGGTCCGATATGTCATGAGGTGACTATGCTATCTCTGTTCTCATTGAAGCAAAATCGTGAGCTACACTGAGTAACTGGGGGTGCTTGCGTCTGGTAAACGTACACACTCACGTCAAAAGGTGGTTGCTACACTTGACTGCTCATAAAATGATAATAATCATATTTCAAATGATTTCAAAAGAAAAATCTGAATGGGTAGCACTCATGAATCAAATCTAAGTCATCTAAGTGTTTAGACTCAACACTTATTATGGTCACTCTCAAGGGAACCAATGAAACTGAATGAGTAAGATAAGAGAAGGTTAATCTTGTTTTGACATGAATTTCTGGTTCACTGCTATTAAATTTGCATGCAAATGTCTTCATGTGATTCTACTGAATAGGCCAGAACTCATTAGCATTAAACTAATCTGAATGTAAGAGTTGGCTCATTTGGGTTCTATAACCAAAAATTCTGAAAAATCTATAACTTTGATTTATGAACTTGGTTTTAGATTAAAGAACCTCCATTCTCTCTTGAGAAGTCATATCTTGATATTTCTTGTTGTTTGCCTTCATCTGCCATATCTACATAAATCATTCAGGCTACCATGATTACATCACCTTGGTATCATCCAACAAGTGGTATCATCTTGATGCTCTTTTCAAGTCGTATCCAAAATCATTAGTATCCTCTGTCAAGTGATATCACATTGCTCTCTCATTCATTGGCATGTGGCATAAGTCTAGTATCATGCTTTCATGCAATAGGGTGGCATGCATGTCTTAACTTCATACAATTGTAGCTTGCATTTATCATTTCCATGCATTGCATAGAAAATCCAAAAAATCTGAAAACTAGAAAACCATTAAAAATCTTGCAAAAGTTGAAATCAAAAAAATGCTCCTTGGCTGCTCTATCCATCTCCACTATTTGAGGAATTGAATCATGCTACTGTGGCTCCACCTCTCACACTTACATTGTCTTTGCCAAGCCACGGGACACCACCATGTTCGATACATCCACATCATTCATTGGTATCAGTCCTCTAACTGGCTTTCCATAATTGGTTGTTCTCTCTGGTTATCTTGTCAACCTTAATAAGTGTACAACCATTGACATGTATTTCCACATCACTTTCTGGAATGTTGCCTGCAATGACATGTTTCTCCCCATTATGGTTGCTTGTAATGATGACACATAGGAGATGCCAGAGCTTCATGTAAGTCTTTTTGTGTGAGTCTCTCTATCTCTTTTCGGGATCTTTCGATGTTGTCAAAGGGGGAGAAGTTTATGTGAGTCATTAATCAAAGAATGTGGTAAGTTTATGTGAGTCATTAATCAAAGAATCCACTTTGTGTGTCAAAGGGGGTGAGAACCATGTGAGTCTTTATCAAAAGGGGATAGGGAGAGAATCCTCTTCTTCTTATTCTTAAGAAAATTTTTGACTCATAGTTGCCATGTGAATTACTAATGCATGTGAATTTATAATGACTCATACTTCAGAATGACTCATAGTTGCCATCATCAAAAGGGGGAGAATGTTGAACATGTGTGCAACATGATTAATTTTATGGTTTTGATGATGTCTGCCTCTGTAGTCATTAATGAACTATACATGCATTTGATAATGTTAATATTCATACATTTTAGGTCATCATAGTTCCAGTACACAGATATCAAGGCATATGACAATACAATATTGGTGGTCATTATACTTCCAGTGTAAAAGATCAAGAATGGCACACAAATCTAGGCAACTGGATACACAGATATCAAGGCATATGACAATATTGGATGCACGAAAATCTAGCATGTTTCAAGCACAGAAATCAAGCTGAATATTATCACACATAAGGTCATTGCATATTCTTCATATGGTCAGTGCATGTCTTGCCTTATGGATGGTTCAAGGTCGGTGCAACTTCTTGACAGCATGCTACAAGATAATCCAAGGAATGGAGTGGAGATGGCAAATGTGAAAGCTCAATGATTGCGTCCTCGCACGCAGATCGACCTGCGCGGTCAGGTCGCGGGGGTCAAGGGGGCAGCGCCCCTTGCGGGGGTTTCCGGGGGTGGAGCCCCCAGAACAAAATCTAGAAATGCTCAAATGGTCTAATGCATAAACCAAACCCAAAAATACATGGAATTGATAAGGACATGAATATCTTGACTTATGGACATGTTTATTTGGGCTAACACTTCATTTTTGCAAGTATGGGTCTTTCCGGTCGACTAACACACCTTGGCCGATCGACCAGATTTTCCAGAGACAAAGAACTTTAGAATTTACAGGTTCCGGTCGACCAGTGGGTAGTGGCCGGTCGACCAGTTCTTCCAGAAACGAGAAACTTCAGTTTTTACAAGTTTCGGTCGACCGCCCCTAGGCGTCCGGTCGACCAATTTTGCCAGAGATGAAAAATCAAACAGACTGTAAAATTCCGGTCGACCGCCCCATGCCTTCCGGTCGACCGCCAGCCCCGAGCCAACCAATGTTGACTTTGTTTTCCACTTCGAGAAAGGCCATTCCCCATGGATTTCTTTAATCCAAAAGTCACCTAATCACCCACAAAATGTGGATCTGGTCTGGGATGTGTTTATTGACCATCCAAAGAGATATAAAACCAACACAAGAGGGTTAGAAAGCCTAGTTGATCATTTTGGAGAAAAGAGAGATGAAGAGAGGCTAGAGGAGCTCCAAGGAAGAAGAGGTACTGTAGCCGTGAATAGTACTCCGTGCAGAAGTTCTACATCCAATCCAAGGGATTCAAGCCTACATATGAAGCTCTCAATCTCCAAGGAAGAAGAGAAGCAAGCAAGCTCACAAAGGAGATCAAAAGGAAGATCAAAGCTACATCCAAACCTCTTCATCAACTTAAGGAAAGATCAAAGCTACATCCTATATCTTCTCCATCAACTCAAAGGAATCAAAGGAAGATCAAAGCAACAGATTCAAGATCTAACAATCTCAGACAAGATCTAGTTCATTCTAGCATATCTTCATATCTTGTTTGAGCATTTTCATATTGTTCTATTTTCATTTCATTCAATCTATTAAAACTGAAGATCGTCCCTACCGGTGGTTAGTAGGAAGGCAATCAGAAGTTCTCTGATCTGCGGTATAGCCATCCCTACCGGCTTTGTGTGTAGGAAGACAGAAAGAGGGTTTCTCTGTTCTGTGGTTTGGGGCGTGTCCCCGGTCAAGCTGTGAGTCAGTAGGAAAGCCTCACCGGGTTTTGGTGAGGGGTGGACGTAGGTTGCGGGGTTGCAACCGAACCACCTTAAAAATCCATGTGTTGTGGGTTGTGTGCGATTTCTCTATATCTTCTACCCCCATTCACAGGTTCATGTGCTTCCATACTTGGTTATCTTGTTTACACACTCAAGCACTCAGATTTGCACTTTCGATTTTATCTGTGGTTTAATTGAGCTTAGCACTTTGACTGCATCCCTTGGGCGGCCTGCTGCACCCTTGCACACAGACGCCAAGGTGAAAGTATTGCTAAGTGTTTCCCTTGCTTAGACTCGCATGCACCTTGGTTGATCACCACTGCATTCACACACATATGCACTTTGAGTGATCAACAAAGCACGCACACACGCACGGTTGTTGCAATCGATTTCATGCTCTAGTGTTATGCTTTATGATCCCTGCACTTCAAGGCTTGTATCTCTCAAAGATCACAAATGTGCTTAAAGAAGAGTTGACGCTTCATCGCTTGTAATCCAAATCTTTTTATTTGAGCCACTCTACTTAATTCCGCTGTGCATTGTGCCTAAGTGATTCATTCACTTTATAGGAGTGGCTCATGCTTTTGATAGCTAAGAGTTTTTAAATAGGCCAAAGCTTTTGATAGGATCTATTCAACCCCCCTTCTAGATCCGACTGCACCTCGCGGGACCCAACAAAGGTATTCCAACAAGACAAGATACTCAGGAAGCAAGGTAAACATATTTCATTTTCAACAAAAGAGATACAGAAGAAGGGCTACGCCTGCTCGGGCATACCGAAAAGATCCAAAAAAAAGAGGGAAATAAGGAAAAGTACGGCGAAGGCCTCTAGTAGTGCAAGCGCTTCACCCTGACATGCTTGCCCCTTCAGCTGCCTGGGTGGGCATTGAGTCCTGGGTCTCAGGAGCATAGACAAGCACTGTCCCTAGTGGTGGAGAGTCTTCTGTCAGGTTGACCAGCTCCCGATCCACCATGCCTCCCACATCCTGCTCCATCGTGCTTGGCTCCTCCTCACTCGGTTCCTCCTCTCGCTGGTTGCCTTTGAGCTCGAATGGCGTCGGAGGTCACAACACCGGCACCTGGACCCTCGTGGCATCTTCAACGCCCGAAGAGCAGTTGCCGAGCCATCCTTGAAGCCAATGTCTCTCACCGGCCCATAGGCCTCGAGGGCGGTGGCATTCAGCTCGGCCTTGAATTCTGAGGACTCTCGAAAGGGCTCGACCACCTCGTCGCCAGCTGCCACCGCCTCGGCCCTGACTATGGCGACCACTGCCTCAAGCTCGGCAATCTTGGCTACTACTACCTCTGCCTCCTTCATTGCCTAGCCAACCTCAACCTCCATCCCAACCGCTCGTTCCTCTACTGCCTCAGCACGAGCCTTCATCTACCTCCAGGTGTCCTCGGACGCCTTGATCTACACCCGAAAGGCATCCCGATCGCGCTCAACCTCTTCTAGCCTGCGCCCCTAGGTCTCTAAAAGCTCCTGAAGACCAATGTGCTCGGCCCTCATCTTCTGGAGCTGAGCCTCCAGCGATGACCACTCGATGCGGCTGTCAGCCAGTTGCTGAGCAGCCTCCTGGAAGTGGACTCCTCACATGCTGAGTGCCTGGGCCATCGAGCATAGGTTCCTGGCTGACAGGCTAAACAATTCCCCATCAATCCTAGGAGAGAGGGTTTTCGAGCGCTCCCTCAACTTCAGGGACTTCTCCATCAGTGTGTAGGCTTCCATCTGATAGGTAAGTATCCCCGGGGCATCTTCGGTCCGGGGAGAGCTGGGATGAGCGGTAGGACGTGTCGTCTCGCCCCTTTCGATCGGATCCTCGATAGGAATTGATGGGCCAACCCCCGTCTACTTTGAGCGGACAGGAGGGGATAGTGCCAGCAGTTGGACCTCCACCGGTTTAGTCCTGGTGGCTGGAGGAGTCTTGGATAGCAGAGGAGGGGG
This sequence comes from Amorphophallus konjac, assembly GCA_022559845.1. Taxonomy (NCBI): domain Eukaryota; kingdom Viridiplantae; phylum Streptophyta; class Magnoliopsida; order Alismatales; family Araceae; genus Amorphophallus; species Amorphophallus konjac. The sequence continues at coordinate 265,186,189 of CM040121.1, forward strand.
AGGCATCCGAATACGCGGCGTCTCGGCGATGATGACTTTCTTCTTCTTCGAGAGGCGGCGCTGGTGGTCCATCGTCGCCACGGCCCCAAGATCAACCCACCGATGCTTGTCCCCGACCATTGGCGAGACGTCGACAGATGCATCTGATGAGCTCCTCGGGCTACTGGAGACTGCTCTTTGGCCAGCCGCATGAGTGCCCAAACCGGCACTGGGTGCAAACATGGCGGCCACAGGGGATGACGATGAAGGTGGGTGCAAGCCCTGTGCCACTGTCGGCAAGGGGTATGACAGGCTCCCCGGCTCAAAGGCAACTGCTAATTGGGGGGCCACAATGGTCACCTAATCCACACTCGACTTAATGTGGTCGCATGGTCGAGGAATGAACAATGGCAGTTCGACCATCTGAAACTGCAACTCTGGTGGAGTCGGAGCCCTTACGCCACAAGAAGATGATTAAAAGTCAAAGATGGAAGAACCATGAATACAACAAAGGTCATACAAGGAGGTAGTGGGAGTGGTCAATCCTAATTCCCGAAGTACATCGAGAGTCAGCCTCATGTTGGCGTCGCGAAGGGGGTGGCGAAGAATGGCCTTTATTACCTTGGCTTCCTCGCTGATTGGGGTTGGCAAATTGTCACCCACACAAATTTGGGGAATGTGAAAGAAACCCCAGTCACGAGCTCGGCCATCACCCCCTACCTTGGTCACGATAACAAAGCACTCGACCCAGTGCTTGGTGTTGGATACGACGGAGGAAACAAAAATTACGGATCAGTTATTTCTGGCCTGAAGATAAAAAGATGGGTGATCAACATCGGGATAGCACTGAAGACTGTAGAATTGATGGAAGAGATGGACGGTGGGTGTGATCGCTGCCCGGTTGCAAATATGCATGAAGGCGCAGAGTATGCACCAAGAATTAGGGGAAAGATCACCCAGATACTTGCCGTAGAAATGGAGAAAAGACTTAAAGAAGGGATGAAAGAGGTGACGAAACCCTGCCTGGAAAGACTCTATGGGGATACTGATGCCGCCTGGGTAATAACATCCTAAGTACTCCTCGATAGTGGGGAAGATGATATCATAGTTGGTAGGAATCTAGAAGGCCTCCCGGAAGCCATGGACTACCAGGTAAGACACAATAGAAGGGGAACAAGGATGGCTAGGGCTGACCCCCAAAGTACTTAGGATGCCAGTGTGGCTAGCTTCTTCCATGGAGGGTTTCAAACCAAAAATAATAAGTCTCCTACGAGGTGCCATGAGGCGTAGAAAGAAGAAGAGGAAGAAGGGTCCTCCTTACCTGGGCAAAGGATGGGCGTAGAGGAGGCAGTGAACTCTTGTGTCGAAGAAGAAGGAAACAAGTGAAGTCTCTTCAGAAGCTCATCTGCCCTAATTTATAGACCTTGAAGGCAAAGTGGCAACCTCAAGGGGTTATGAAGATGAAAGGCGATTGCCACCGCCGGGGTTGGCAGCATGAAACCCAAGCTGCCGCTTAGGCCCACTTTTCCAGGTGAAAAACGGTTACGCCATGATGATAGTGACATCGCCTGACATCCCAACAGGGGTAGCCTTGTGCGCCAAGAACCACGGTAGGTGAAAAGGTCCACGTGCTAGGGAGTCGAACAGCGTGGGAAGATCCTCCTAGAAGCCTTCCCTGACTGACCCATTAGAAGATCATCTTGGACCCCGAGCGTGCTCGGCGCCCGACAGTGGGGGGCCAGTGAGTAGGGTAAAACCCACCAGGCCCATTGCAGCCCACCAGCACCAGACCCGTAGTAGCCTGGCCCAGTCGAGATCGAAGCAGGCTGCCCAATAGCCTACATCCTAAACTTGGCAGCCCAATAGAGGCATATAAAGTATTCGCTAGCCCACGGGAGGCATCAACCTGGGTATCCCTGGCGCCGGTCCAGCGATCAAACGTTTCTCCCACCATTATAGACCTCTACTCCGATAGGGATGAGGTCACACCCACGAATCCAAGATCCTCGCATTGAGGCTACACTTCTTGATTAAGCAGGAGCACAATGGGAAACTCCCACCATGATCAAGGAGGTGTTACCTTGCAACCTGCGCCTCTCCCCGTTAGGGAACGGACCTCCACCGCAAGGGGGACCTATATAAATAGGCCTCTGATCAGACAATGAGGGGGACACACAAACACATAGACACACAAGAGTAGAAAAGACTCAGACACACACAGAGAAAAAAGGGAGAGAGAGGAAGATAAATCAAAAGCTCATTCAGGGAGGCTAGTCCCATCATTCCACCACGTCCCCGTGACTCTCCAAGTACACCCTATGCTCAACAAGCATCCTCCGAGCACTCGCCAGAAGCGGTGAGCACATCCGAGGGCCCAGCTCCCACTCCTAGGCTTGTTTACTCTACTCTCACACCCTCTCTCTCTCTCTCTCTCTCTCTCTCTCTCCTGTTGTTCTTTCCTCAATGTGATCCTGACTTAAGTATCAGAGGGTTGTCCCCTAGGGTAACGCCCAGGGCTCCTTTTAATGTCATATTTCTAGTGCTTGCAGTTTTCCACGGGTGATTGGACATCCTTCCCCAATAAAATAAATCTTAAAAGTGTGATACGAGGTTTAGTGACCATTTTCTCACCTCTACAATCATATACGCCTATCTGTTAACATAGTCGATGCAAATGAAGCTATTTTAATAGTTGAATAAGATTTTTGACTATGTATTGTCATAGTCGCTTGTACCTCAACTATCTAAAAACAGTCATCGACTATCTCACTTATTTATAGATTGAGCTATCTTAGTTCACTTCGACTATCTTCTTGTGATTTATTAGTTATACTATGACTAAATCGATCATTCTAAATATAATATTGCATCTAATCGACTATCACAGCAAATCTAGTGACTATCTCAACAAATTTCAAAATTCAAATGCATTTAATGCTCATATATAGGCATTTATTACAGTTCATGCTATACGAAAGCATTGTTTCCCTTCTTACACTATTCTTGTTTGAAGACCTAGAAAGGTCAAGGTTTTCTTTAGTCTATTTCAGGAAGAAGCAGACTGTAAAGCTACAAAATGGGGACAGTACAGAACACGTATCAATGCTGGACAAAAAGAAGAAACTATTTTACTTACATTTTGTTTTGACCCTGTCCATTCTTAGATTAATAAAATAGTTCTTGCAAAAGTGACAGTTGGGCAAACATATATACCTCGAAGAAGTACTCAGCTGTAGGATATCAAGTCGAAAGAAAGACATCTTCTTGTAGTATGATTGATACTCTGTGTCAAAGGAAGATTTGCTGATACAGAGGAACTACTCAGTATGAAGTAAAGAAGTCTCCATGATACGTCATCTAAGTAGAAAAGAAAAGATGAAAGCTCTCTCTAAGGACAATGTGTTTAAGTCTAACGATCATCTTAAAGAGCCTAACATTCACAAATGTTGTGTCTAACAACTTCAAGAATGTGTCTAACTGAAGCATCTTTGAGAAGGCTTTAAATACTTAGTCAACATAAAAATTCATATAACTTTCGAAAGCAATCTCTAGCTAGAAGCCCACATTGCAAGAGTTGTGAAACACAAGCTGATTTCGTCCTCAACTCTTCATTCGTTGAGAGTTTTGCAAGAAGAAGCAACCTCTGCACTCCTTCCTCTCTGCAATATTTTCTACTACTTTATTTAAGCCTTCTATGATACGTTGTTCTTCAATTCTTTAGAAGGCCACTTTGTTTTTTAAGTTCAAGATTGCATGACTTCTTTCCTAACTCTTCATCTTAAACTCACTATATTTAACTATACACTATCTGCCTACCTAGAGGCAACATCTGTGTATTTTATTTGGTATTGTAGTATCTTTCTCCGTGAAGAAAGTAGTTCTTGCTCGAGGGCAAGAAAGACCAGAAGGAGGTCAGTTTCCTGCAAGTTTGGCTAATACCAGGGAAATCAGTTGGGACTCAATTTGAAAGAGTGCACGATGTGTGGCTGAACACCTTTGTAAAAAACAACCAGTTGTAACTGTTCCATTAAGGGAAGTGAGTGGAACCTTAGGTGTTTGCTAAGGACAGAACGCAGGTCTAACTTGAGAGTCGGAACCGAACTAGTATAAAAATTATTATATCTCCTTGTGTGTTTGCTGTTATTACTCTATATCTGTTCTTATTATTGTTGTAGTGTTGTATATCTCTTTACTGCATTCATAGTACTCATTTTAATTAGTCAATTAATTTTTAAAACCCATTCACCCCCTCTGGGTCAAAGACATACTCTGGGCAACAATAACAACTCAAATCGCGCATCCAAAGCAAATCGGGAAAGTTTTCTATGCCGTAAGTAGTTGACCATGGCCTTGAAGCGGTCGACCACCTTTATTAGAATCTGAACATGTTTTGTACTGTGAACGGTGATGGACTTATGCGGTCGACTGCCTTGATTGGGATCTGAAATTGTAACACCCCACCTTAGTGTGAACGTGTCACATAGACATTTAAAAAGGAAGAAAAATAATCATTGGCATGATAAAAATAACAAGGGAAGGGAGCATGTGATGCTACTAAGGAGTGTGATCGCCAGAGGGGTTACATCAAAAGTAGAAAGATGATCGCGGAGAATACCTTGTAAAGCGGGTGTGGACGTGGATCCAACTTCCTCCTCCAACCGGCCGGCCGATGAAGGGGGGTTTTTACTCTTGATTACCCTTAAAAGAAAATAATCAAAACAAGAAATTTGGGTTAGCCAAGAGAAGTGTAGTATCTATACCCAATAAAATGACAATATGTGATATGGGCAAGAACACACCTTGTGGTGTTTGTTTTAAACCCCTAAGAGGAGTAAGTGATGGGAAGTATATGTATGCAAAAGAAATATATAAGATATGCTAAGATGCTTGGAGTAATCGTGGGTATGATGATGATATGCAGAGAATTTATAAGAATTGAAAGAAGGAAAGAGGGATCCTCCTTCTGCGCCTGTGAGCAAGACAGAGGAGAGGAGAGAAAACAAAAGCTCAAGATTTGAGCTAAACACCATAGCAACGGCCACAACACAACACCCTCTTGGCAGCGGCAGCAAGGAACGACATCGATCAATGGAGCTTCAGCAGAAGAACTCTTAATCCAGAGGGGCGTGCGTGTAAAGTTTTTTGCATGAGAGAAATCAGAGGGTATTTATAGGGATGGAAACCTTATTCTAATAGGATAAGATCAAAGGAAGATAACTATCAATCATGGGTCTCCTTTCCTCAATTGATCACAGAGTTTAAAACAAGGAAGGACACCTTCGGGGAAGGTTACAGAGGAGACGGAAACGAAAACTGAAATGGTGACCTAAAGGCGGTCGCTATTCTAAACAGCGCCCCCGGGTCTGCCACTATTTCACTGGAATTTTATACTTTCCATATTTTAAAATTCATAATTCGCGACCGCGCACAGAAGCGTTCATTAACGAGCGCCTGCCTGGAGGGCGTCATTTCAAGGAATTTAATTCCGATTGAAATTTTGAAAAGAATAGAAATAACGCCCACGCCCACGCCCACGATCGCTTATTCAAGTAGGTCGACCTAGAACAAGAGGAAATAGCGACAACTCATAGGGCATTATTTAAATAGCGACCATATGGACGGTCGTTATATTCAAAGAAAATCTAAAGAAATGGGAAAACTAACTTATTAAGCCCGTAATGAAGTCCAATTAGGGCATTACATCGTGACATGAAATTTACTCATCATAACATCAATTTTGGCGTGTCTACAGCTGCCCTGTCTTGGCTTCTGCTTTGCAAGGGAGTGAGACGGAATGAAGCACAATGGAAATAAGACGGAGTGAAAGTGAAATAAAGCGGAATAAGGTGAAATGGACTAAAAAGTAGATGTCAAGGTGTGATGTGACACACCTTCGACACTAAGCGTTGGAAATCTTTCCATGGCTCTGAATGAAACAACTTTGGATGATTACGAGAAAGTAATAATTGCATGGATGAAAACTAAGCTAACAAAACGTGGGCGAGGGCATGAAAGGGGAGGTACCATTGGAGAGCGATTCCCAGTCAATGTGGACGTGCTGCAACCAAGGTGGATTAGCAGGAAAATAAAGAGAAATGAGGTAGGAATCCAAGTAAAGGATGCTTTCAAGGAACCAGCCTAAGCGGATTTAAGGAGAGCATAGTACTTGATTTTGAGTGGAATATTTCATGTCAACTCAAATCGAGGATGAGTGACCCTCATTACTGACTTAATATAAGGATTTTTCAATGTTGAAACTCAAAGTCCTACATGATGCATGTTGGGCTAAAAGAAAAAGTTAAAACAAACTAAAAATAGAAAATAATCAAGGATAATATTGCTAAGCCATCCAGACTAGGTCAAGAACCTAGATCTCTAAGTTGACATTAAGCCGAAGCCCGTTTATCCACATATCAACTTAGAAATTGGAACCATCATCCCAAGCCTTAAGCGACTCAACAACGTATCCGAGCGATTAAGACTCCCCTAGAATTATCATCATTTTTTATGAAGGGGAACTCAAATTCCAGGTTCATCAGAACCACAAGGTCCTTGATATACTATAATAGAGTATGTAACATATTGTCACGCCCAGAGCCTTTATTACAGCGGAAGACTCGCTCGAGGACATGAACAGTCGGCATGGTAAGCTTCTTGCGAGCAAGAACGATCAGAGCGCGAGACAATCACATGCATAAATGCAATTGCACAGTATTTAATCAAACTCCAACTTTATTTCATAAATGATCAAAGTATTCTTTTACAACAACCTTTTTATCATTCTACTAGACTCAAGAAAATAAGGAAATTACATTGACTCGATCTAAACAATATAGACTTCCTAAGTCTTCACTCTCATCTTGAAAATACTTTCATTCGCTCTCGGACCCGCTACTTGTATAACCCGAATCCAAATTCGAATCACTTCCATCTCTTGAAAAGATTAGAAATAGGCAATGAGCACACTTGCCCAGTAGGTATCTTCGCATCAACATGAAAGCATTATTAAAGTTGTTGTGCCCCTGTGTGGTTTTGATGATGGCTGACACACCATGAGTCACACTGAGGTGTACTAATTAATTTAGATGACTATTTGACTGCTTAAATATTTGATTGTTTGCTTGAATAGCTAATTCATGAATATGGCTAGATTGGGTTAACGTAGTGGCTAATTGTTCATGCACTGCGTTGACGCAGTTGGAGATTGGGTTGACGCATTGGCTGTCTGTTCACTAGCTGCGTTGACGCTACAAGGACACTGCGTTGACGCAGTAGTTGCTGGTTTACTTGCTGCATTGACGCAGTGGAATAGCTGGGTTGACGCCATGCTGCCTTGTCTATTTTTTTGTGTGTGTGAAAGTCTATACAGTGTCTCTTCTTTTACCTACGTTGCTTGAAACGAAGTCCATACATTCATTTGCATTGAATGAAGTCTTCACATTGGTTTTTGTTATGCTCAGAACGCTCAAGTCTATACATTGCTGCTTTGGCCAACTCTGTACATCCGTTTGCCTGACTCCTGTTTCAAAGTCTACACATTCATTGTTAAGGCAAGTCTATACATTGGCTCATGGTCTTCAAGTCGATATAGAGTCTTCATCTTCTAAAGTCTGTACAGCCAGTCACTTGACAAAGTCTGTACAGTGTCTCAAATTGGCAAAGTCTGTACATCGTCTGTTCTGTGGATGCTTTGTCCTTTGAAGTCTATACACTCGATTGTTAGGCCTTTAACCCTATACATTCGAGTGTTAACCTTTAAGTCCATACACTGCTTTTGTGCATCGTTCAGAAGGCAAGTCTATACATCTGTTAGCTGCACATAAACTAAGTCCATACATTGTTGCATGAAGAGTCTATACAGTGTGCATGGTTTAACATGTCTGAACAGTCATTGTCTGTTGGCATCACGAAGTCTATACACTCGTTCCTTCACGCCTCAAAGTCTGTACACTGGTTTTCACGAGAAGTCTATACACTGGTCTTCAATTGATGTCTGTACATTGGCTCAGACTTACCAAGTCTGTACACTACCTTTGGGTTCCAAGTCTATACACTCCATCAGTGTACATACTTATTCATTTGCTGTTTCAAAGTCCATACACTCGTTTCTAAGGCAAAGTCTATACAATCGTCCTTGAGCATCAAAGTTTGTACAGCCTGTCTGTCTTCATGGGTTCTGTGCTTTTAGTGCGTTGACGCACTTGGCTGACTGCGTAGACGCAATTGTGCATCTTTCGCTTTCTGTCTTGTTCACTGCGTCGACGCTGACACAGGATGCGTTGACGCATTGGCCAGTTGCCAAGGGCATGAGCATCTCGCTTGAGGAGCTGAGGCGACGCTGCACGATGGAAGCGTTGACGCCTTGGGCTGATGTCCTCGCGAAGTCTGTACACTCAGTTAAACTTTCAAGTCTATACATCATCTGATACTGTTATTCAACTGATTATCTGACAGGTTTAATGGATGAGGCCATCAAGACTTGCACGTGATCCTAGAGGCTGAAATGCTGACACGTGGACCACTGAAGCTTGGGCGGGAATCGAAAAGAGCATAAGCCCTAGCTGCCTGCTGCTGGTATATATATGGAGACTCCTCCATCGGCTGAGGGGGATCGAAAGGCAGAGAGCCATCGAGAAAAGCTGAAGAGCAGAGAGTGCCTCCACGATACAGAGAATAGAGAAGAAGAAGAAAAGAAGTGAGAAGAAGGAGAAGGCAGAAGCAGTGAGAAGAAGAAGAAGAAAGAAAGAAGAAGAAGAAGAAAAGAGAGTTCGTGCTGGGAGAAAGAGAGAAGCAGAAGAAGAAGCTCCTGCTGGACCGTGGATCAAATGCAGGCCAGCCAGCTCCTGCGAGAGCCACATTTGATTTTATCTTTTCAGCTTTCTGTTGCTGCGTTTTTGTTTTTCCTTTGAACTATTCACTTGTTGTTCTTCCGATCCTCTAGTGTGAGGTCGGGTTCCCTCCAGTGTGGAGGAAGAGAGACTTGCGTCTCTGGTTGCCTTGACTGGGTGTCATTGGGTGTTTCCCTCCGGTTGGGAGGAAGAGAGGTCCGAGACCTCTAGTTTGCAGGTGACTTGGTGTCACTTGTGTTTCCCTCTGGGTTTCAGAGGAAGAGAGACTTGGGTCTCTAGGTTCCCCTCCGTGGTGAGGACACGAGACGCTATCCTCGACGGAGCACCCGGCACACTTCCTCTTCCTTGTGGCTCGGCGATCACGGCATCTACTAGTGGACTTTTCTCACATTAGGCCATGTTGGGCCTTAGGTTGGTCCCTGCGTGGACTTGTTATCTAATTATTTTCTTTATTGTCAGACTATTTATTTAGGTGTTGTTGGGCTTTATTTTGTTGGGCTTAGTCTTGGCCCAAGGGTTAGGATTAGGGTTAGGGCTTGAGGAAGAGGGCGCCTCCATCATTTGGACAAGGGGCGCCACCTTCCTCCCTTGCCCCTTCCCTTTCCCACCTTTCCTATTTGGGCGCCCCCCATTTTCCCCCCCCTTTCCACCTCCTCTTTCCCCTTGGGCGCACCCCTTTCCTCCTTTGATTGGAGAAGGGCTGGCCGCCCCCCCCTCTCCCCTTCCTTGGTCGCCCTCCCCTTCCCCCCTTGGCTAGGGATGAAACCCTAGCTCTTTCCCCCGGCTATATAAGCCTTGTAATTTCTCTTAGCAAAGGAATTGAATGAATGAATTTTGAAGATTGTGCTTGAAGGTGGCTGCGCCCCCCTCTCTCTTTCTCTCTTCTCCTGCGACGGGAGATCGGCGAGGTGCGACGCCTCAGCCCCCGGTGGACTCCGGGGTTCCCCTTTACCCTCTTCTTCTTCGTCTACGGTTCGTGTGCGGAAGATCAGATTTCTACATCGACTTGCAGCAGATCTCGCCCCCTCTCTTGGACGAGTTTGGCTCCCTCCTATTTTCTGGAGATACGTTGGCGGATCAGCTTCGCGTTGGCGCTGGTTTCGCGTCAATCGGAGGTCGGCACCGCCCGTACCGATTTTCTCCGTCGACCTGCGCCAGCACCCCCTTCTCTGCTCGCCCAGCAGGGAGGCCCTTCTTGCGAATTTTCCCCAGGCCTCCACGCTGCGCATTTTACCCTGGTTTCTTCAGGGTTCGTAGATCTCCAGGTCCTCTGTCCGACGCCGCCGACGGCGTCACGTTTTGACGTCGTCACCGTCCGTGGCAGTCGTTCTAGTGGGCTTGCGCCGGCGGGCCTGCACAGTCCGGCCAGCGAATCAACACCAACTTCCAGCGGCTCCTGCGACTAGTACCGGCGTCATCTGCCCACGCCGTTTGACCGAGGACGACTTCTACCAGTCAGCTTCCACCTCCAACCGGCCTGGACCTGTTCGGATACCAGAAGGCCGTTTTCCGGATTTTACCGTCGGCGTGCGCTGTTCTGCGACCCCAGAACCAGACCTGAGTTGCAGCAGCGCCCACGGCCACCACCGGCGGAACCAGCGCGTCCCCTCTGACCGGAGCGTACCTGCAGCAGTCAGTGACACGTCCTCCCTGACGGCACCTCATTCGGACGTCGCCTCAGTCCGTGGGACCCATCTTCGTCCAGGCGCGCGCGATACCGATTCTGCAGCATCGTGCCGTCACCGAGTGCGGCCCGTCAACCCGTGCCCGGCAACCCGAATGCTTTGTTTGTAGCCTGTTACCTCCCTGCGAGGAGTGGGCCGTTATTGGGTTGTATTTTATTGGTCTTCAGTGTATCGGGTTGTTGGTCCACGGCCGGGGTTCCTTTCCCACGCCTTGGCGTGGAGGTACGCGTTCCGACTCCTCTCCTGTTGCTTGCTCTTTTAGTATGCTTTTGACTATGCCGCGTGAGAGAGAGTAGGCGCCTAGCTATTTGTTATCATCACTGCGGATTGTGAGTGAGAGCATCCTTCCCTAGCACTAATCAAGCATCGAGTTAGGACTCGATTCCCCTAGTCTTTGGGGTTTGACTACACGCCTAGGCACGTGCGCCTCCCTCATTGGGACGGCCGCGGTCGGAGTGTCTGTTGAGAGACGTCCCTCCATCTGTGGGATATCACGGTGGTCAGCCATTTGGCGACCCTTGTGCGTACTATTGCTGGCCCAGTTAGAGTCTTTGTGACTCTTAGTCCGTGTCGGTCCCCGTCCCCCATCAAAGTGGTATCAGAGCTTATTGTCCCGCGTCAAATTTGGTATCAGAGCTTAGGGAACCAGTTTGTTCTAACAAATTGGGGTCTTAGGTCATTTGCATCTTTAGGTTGTCTAGGGCACATTTGAGTCCATTCTGCCCTTCGCATTTTCCACTTCAAAAGGGTCGTGTCTAATCCCCATAGTTGCCCCGCATGTCCATCCCATAGGAACCCCTCAAAGAGTCCCATGGATTCTCAATTGTTTAGCCCAGCTGATTTGTGGCATATCTCTCAGGGGCACGGGAACCACCCTATCCCATTCTTAAGGCCCACAGCCCCAACATTTGACGGCTCCCATGACCCGTGCGTATACCACACTTGGGAAGCCGCCATGGATAGATATTTTGATTGCTATCCCATGTCCGGAGCCATGCAAGTCTCTTTTGCTAAGGAGAGGCTTTTGCACAAAGCCACGGATAAGTGGAGACACATTGAGAGTTTGAGAGACATTAGGGGGCAAAATCCCATCGAGTCGTGGTGGGGTATGAAGAAAGAGCTTAGGAGGGTCTATGTTCCCCCATCGATCACCTCCAACCGACCCCACCCAATTACATACGAACAAGTGGGTCCTAGTCGGAGGCAACGAGCCCCACACATAGAAGAGCCTAGACCCAAGCCCAAACCAAATGACTACGGGAAAGTCCATCATGATCTTCCTACTCCAACCCACACCATTGCCCAGCTTGTGCAAATGATTTCGGATCGGTTGGATAGGAGGGATGCTTATCTTAACTCACTGTGGCCCTCTAGCCCACAGTCCGCTCCGCCTCCGAGCTCACGCCTACCACCACCCCCGGAGTCCACCCCTGTGACCCCCTATAGTGGGAATGCTCGGTTCTCTGACCGACGTCCTTCACATTCCCCTATCTTGGAGGACACACATTCGGAGGGGGCCCCACCTGGGTTTATTCCAGTGACTTATGAGGCAGGACAGGAGTTGGTTGAGGAGTACCTAGTTGACGTTGAGGAGTTAAGGAGTGAGCCTATGGAGCTTCTAGTCGTGCCTATACCTATGGAGGTTGGGGCTGACACTTTCAGCCTAGCACCCTTGATAGAGAGCCAAGGCCCCACCCACTTCATAGAGGACTCATTTTCCTCACTTGAGGACAATGCTTTTGCCCCTCATCTGGAGCCATCCTTGTCTCTCGAGGGTGAACTTGTCATTGGAGAGCCTCTAGATAGCTGGTTAAGGAAGAGTCCTCATCTGGATGTCTTGATTCCTTACTACCCACCCTTAGAGCCAGCCCTTCCTATTGTCCCCATTAACTCCTTTCACACAACTTTTCAGTCCTTCAGGTTTATAGAAGATGTGAGGGAGTTTCTTAGGAGCTTGGATTGCCAATGGGAGTTGACCTACATGTTGACCTTAGGGTCAGACCAACCTTATAGTCATAGCTTTATATTCCCTGCCTTGGGCTCCATTACCTCGGTTTACACCATAGGTCATATCACCTCTGAGGTTCTTTTATTCTTTCCCGTCCTGGATGAACTCGATTGCGTCCCCTCTTATGGCAATACGATCTTGAGGAAGGAACAGTGCCTCCCTTACCTTTCATGTGAGCCCCTTGCCCCATCCATCCTTTTGCCTGAGGGTGGCTATCTGCACCAGGGTGAATGTCACACTTGGGCAAGTATTGTGAAGGGACCTGTCGGGAGGGGGTATCATTTCTTTGACCCTTTCGATCCCCTCCCTAGTGAGCCTCCCGATTCGTATTCTTCCCCCCCTCACCTTATCGAGGAGGTCCTTTATCACACCCCTTCCACCCATGCTCGCCAACGTCTCACCCAGCCTACATTCACACCTCAGAGCTTGGTAGGAAAGGATCATCGGTCTTCGTCTCATGCATCTTCAGGGTCATTTAGGGGTTGGTCTCATATAGGGGATGTCATGAGAGAGTTTGGGCAATCTAGTCCCCATGAGTCTACCACATTCTGTAGGGCACCCATGCACGATAGATACAACTTTGGTTGCCCAGGTCCTCCCTATGTTGCTCAGTCAAGTAGGTGTCATAGCCATGCTAGGTCTGTTTTTGGATGTCCAGGACCACCATTGCATTCATACAGGCATCGATCCACTCAGCTAGTTCGGAGTCTACATCATCATCACCATCTCGAGGCCAGCAACACTCGTTACAAGGAGTTAGCCGACGTGCACAGACGCACACGTGAGTTCCGCGAGGGAGAGTACGTCCTGGTCCGGGTTAGACCGGAACGGTTTCCTTCGGGAGCCGTAAAGAAACTCCAAGACCGCGGTACAGGACCATTCAGAGTGTTGAGGCGTATTGGGCCGAACGCGTATGAGATCGAGCTTCCAGACGACTACGGGATCAGTTCGACGTTCAATGTCTCTGATCTGGTAGCTTATAAGGATCCCGCGGTGATACCCAGCGAGTTATTTGGGCCTGACCCTCCTGTTGTGAGTGATACACCTACTGAGAGTCCACCTCCTCCAGCCCCACTACAAAAACGCGAGCATATAGATTGCATACTGGATGAGCAGGTGACTACTACCAGGAGCGGAGCCTACCAACGCTTCCTAGTGCGTTGGAGAGGGCGCCCCGAGTCGGACAACACCTGGATTACACGCGGAGAGCTGGAGCGGATGGATCCGGACCTGCTGGAGCGGTACCTCAGCGATCGTGACCCTTACTCGACGGGGTCGAGTTCTTCCCACCCGGGGAGAATTGGTGAGGACACGAGACGCTATCCTCGACGGAGCACCCGGCACACTTCCTCTTCCTTGTGGCTCGGCGATCACGGCATCTACTAGTGGACTTTTCTCACATTAGGCCATGTTGGGCCTTAGGTTGGTCCCTGCGTGGACTTGTTATCTAATTATTTTCTTTATTGTCAGACTATTTATTTAGGTGTTGTTGGGCTTTATTTTGTTGGGCTTAGTCTTGGCCCAAGGGTTAGGATTAGGGTTAGGGCTTGAGGAAGAGGGCGCCTCCATCATTTGGACAAGGGGCGCCACCTTCCTCCCTTGCCCCTTCCCTTTCCCACCTTTCCTATTTGGGCGCCCCCCATTTTCCCCCCCCTTTCCACCTCCTCTTTCCCCTTGGGCGCACCCCTTTCCTCCTTTGATTGGAGAAGGGCTGGCCGCCCCCCCCCTCTCCCCTTCCTTGGTCGCCCTCCCCTTCCCCCCTTGGCTAGGGATGAAACCCTAGCTCTTTCCCCCGGCTATATAAGCCTTGTAATTTCTCTTAGCAAAGGAATTGAATGAATGAATTTTGAAGATTGTGCTTGAAGGTGGCTGCGCCCCCCTCTCTCTTTCTCTCTTCTCCTGCGACGGGAGATCGGCGAGGTGCGACGCCTCAGCCCCCGGTGGACTCCGGGGTTCCCCTTTACCCTCTTCTTCTTCGTCTACGGTTCGTGTGCGGAAGATCAGATTTCTACACCGACTTGCAGCAGATCTCGCCCCCTCTCTTGGACGAGTTTGGCTCCCTCCTATTTTCTGGAGATACGTTGGCGGATCAGCTTCGCGTTGGCGCTGGTTTCGCGTCAATCGGAGGTCGGCACCGCCCGTACCGATTTTCTCCGTCGACCTGCGCCAGCACCCCCTTCTCTGCTCGCCCAGCAGGGAGGCCCTTCTTGCGAATTTTCCCCAGGCCTCCACGCTGCGCCTTTTACCCTGGTTTCTTCAGGGTTCGTAGATCTCCAGGTCCTCTGTCCGACGCCGCCGACGGCGTCACGTTTCGACGTCGTCACCGTCCGTGGCAGTCGTTCTAGTGGGCTTGCGCCGGCGGGCCTGCACAGTCCGGCCAGCGAATCAACACCAACTTCCAGCGGCTCCTGCGACTAGTACCGGCGTCATCTGCCCACGCCGTTTGACCGAGGACGACTTCTACCAGTCAGCTTCCACCTCCAACCGGCCTGGACCTGTTCGGATACCAGAAGGCCGTTTTCCGGATTTTACCGTCGGCGTGCGCTGTTCTGCGACCCCAGAACCAGACCTGAGTTGCAGCAGCGCCCACGGCCACCACCGGCGGAACCAGCGCGTCCCCTCTGACCGGAGCGTACCTGCAGCAGTCAGTGACACGTCCTCCCTGACGGCACCTCATTCGGACGTCGCCTCAGTCCGTGGGACCCATCTTCGTCCAGGCGCGCGCGATACCGATTCTGCAGCATCGTGCCGTCACCGAGTGCGGCCCGTCAACCCGTGCCCGGCAACCCGAATGCTTTGTTTGTAGCCTGTTACCTCCCTGCGAGGAGTGGGCCGTTATTGGGTTGTATTTTATTGGTCTTCAGTGTATCGGGTTGTTGGTCCACGGCCGGGGTTCCTTTCCCACGCCTTGGCGTGGAGGTACGCGTTCCGACTCCTCTCCTGTTGCTTGCTCTTTTAGTATGCTTTTGACTATGCCGCGTGAGAGAGAGTAGGCGCCTAGCTATTTGTTATCATCACTGCGGATTGTGAGTGAGAGCATCCTTCCCTAGCACTAATCAAGCATCGAGTTAGGACTCGATTCCCCTAGTCTTTGGGGTTTGACTACACGCCTAGGCACGTGCGCCTCCCTCATTGGGACGGCCGCGGTCGGAGTGTCTGTTGAGAGACGTCCCTCCATCTGTGGGATATCACGGTGGTCAGCCATTTGGCGACCCTTGTGCGTACTATTGCTGGCCCAGTTAGAGTCTTTGTGACTCTTAGTCCGTGTCGGTCCCCGTCCCCCATCACTCCGGTTTGGAGGAAGGGAGGTTTGGTCCTCCGGTTCTGGGCTTGTGGGTAGCAAGTCCAGGGGTTCCCTCCGGGTCTGGAGGAAGAGAGACCGTGTGTCTCTGGTTTCCAAGTGGCTGGGAGTCACTTGGGGTGTCCCTCCGGTTGGGAGGAAGAGGGGAGGTTGTTCCCCTGGTCAAGCTGTTTGGCAGCATTTGTTGCAGACTGAGTCTGCTGTGCTAGTGTTACTAGTGGAAGCCTCACTCCGGTTGGGAGTGAGGGGTGGACGTAGGCCTTTGGACCGAACCACCTAAAATCCTTGTGCAGTGGTTTGTTTGATTGCCTGCTTCCGCTAGATGCATGCTAGGACTGTGATTTAATTGATTATCTATATCCTAGAGTTTAATTGAGTTTGCATATCTTATGTTTGATCAATTGTCCACTGATCTTGTTGTTATCATCTCATGCGAATTTTAAATTGGGTAGAATTCCTTGAAAGATCCATTCACCCCCCCTCTGGATCTGTGTTTATTAATCGCACCTAGCTAACAATTGGTATCAGAGCGGTTACTGCTTCAAGATCCAACGATCTGCAGTGATCCCCGTGCTTCTCGGTGCTTATTCCGGTTTGCTGCTCCTTGATTTTTATCTAATTGATCATAGCCTACAAATGGCTCTTCCACTGGTTTTCAATGGGTCTAACTTTGATTCATGGTTCAGTAGTTTGCGTAACTACGTCAATCTAGATAATCCCGATTTGTGGAAGTTAATTACTCATGGTCCTCATAGGTTACCACGAAAAGAGTCCAAATGGACTGATCGTCATAGATCAATGCATAGAGAAAATCAGAAAGCTATAAATCTGATAAAAGCATCCATTAACAAGGTCTTACACTTTTGCCTTCATGATTGCAGGTCTGCTAGGGATATTCTGGACAAGATGAAACTAACTTGCAGAACAGGGAAGGAAAACTACATGATGGCTGATGGGAGCGACCATAGTAGCAGCCACAGTTATAAAGAAGAGAACGAAGTTTAGGTAAAACCCTTTGCGGACTATACCTTATATGATTGGGTAGATGCTTATTCAAAGCTGTTAAGATCTAGCAATAAATTTAGCAAGAAAAACAGATCTATGAAAAAATGGTTAGATAGGTTTGAGAATTCTAAACTTACTGGTGAGGACAGTGATACTCTGAAAACTGAAAATCAGATATTTAGAAGACAGCTGACGGATCTTGATTCTATTACTTCAGATCTGGAATATCTGAAATCTGAAAATGCTAGACTCAAAAAACAAACTGAGGAATCTGGATCTAAATCAGTGAGCCTTGAAAATGAAAATAGATTGATTTCTGAAACTTTGGAGACTGTCAGAATAGAAAACTCAGAACTTCAGAAAAGGCTTGAAAATCTTCAATCTGAAGATGAACAAGAAGTGTTTAGTGAATGTCAGACCTCCTTAAGTGTTTTGAAATTTGATGATGAAATCCTGGAACAAAATGGTAAAATGAGACAGGAGATCTGCAAGCTAAAACAGTTAAATACAGCTATGTCTGAGAGACTTATCACTCTTGAAAAAGGGAAGAGTGTTAGCCTGGATAGCTCTGATGAGCTAATGAAAGTTGAACAGGAAATTGAAAGTCTTAGGACTGTTAATCAAATGTTGAAAGAAGATGTTGTTTGCTATAAAAAGAAAGCTGATGAATATGAAATCCATGTATCAAAGATTGGATCAGAAGTTACATAATTGAGGAAATCTCTTGAGAAATTTGTCAGTGGAAAAGAAATTCTTGATAAAATTCTTGGATCTAAAGTGAATCTGCGAAGAGAGGGTTTGGGCTACAAACCAATAAATAAAAAGAGCTTTGAAAGTAAGCTTCAAACTTCATTCGTGAGTAGCTCTAAGTCTGGCAGCACATCGAATGTGCCTATTTTTGAATTTAGTGCTAAGAAGAATCAAAATTCCACTGACAGCCCTAAGTCTGAGAAACAAGTTCAAAAATAGAAAAAGACTGTTCATGTTCAGAACAAAGATTCAAGGAACTCTCATGATAAAACTGAGAATGCTGTGCCTAAATTGAACAAACACATTCATGCAAATAAATAGAAAATTTCATGCCATTACTGTCATAGGTTTGGTCACTTGATGCATGAATGTAAATTGATGGAACAGGATGATAGAATGCATGCTAGGAAGTACAATAACAAAAACAGTCATGTTGAACAGAAAAGAAAAAGTTATTGTTATCATTGTGGAAAAACAGGTCATGTTAGTGAACAATGTTGGTTTGCCAAAGGTAAAGGCAAATATTTTTCAAATTCTAATCATGTCAATTTGTATGAAAATCAGCATGTCTTTAAAAGGAACAAAAATGGGTCCAGGGGCCAACACATGGTGTGTTCCACCTGCAGCAAGTCAGGCCATAGGGCGGTTGACTGCTGGCTTAATGTTGGTAGAAGAAATTCCATCTTCTACTATCACTGTGAGAAACCTGGCCATACAGTCAAAGACTGCTGGCATTCTCAGAGAAAGAAGGTCAACTCTAAATTTGTTAAACAAAGTGTGTTTGATTGGAACAAATCTGTTCAAACAAGAAAATCCCTCACATGCTTTGAGTGTGGAAAGCAAGGTCACAAGGTGACTGATTGCTGGTTTTCTGACCATCTCAAACAAAGTGGTGGTAAAAACAGAAACATTCATGCTCATGAATTTAGCACACCTGCTTACATGCATAGTAAGAAATTCAGACCGAGTGGTTCATGTGATTATTGTGGTCGGTCTGGACATTCCATGCCTAGTTGCTATATGAAAAGGCATGATGATATGATGGCTCAGAAGCTTTGGAAAACATCTCATCAAAGTGCCACTAACCCTACAGGACCCAAAGAAACGTGGGTACCAAAATGTGCCAAGTGAGAAACTTTTTGCAGGTGTGTCTTGGGAACGAGAAATAAAAGGGGCAAATAAACCAAGACACCCTAAAAAGGTAAACCCCACTCCTGCACTTCTCAGGTAAGTCTCTTGACTTTTTAATGAGTCTGCTTAGATGGCATTAGGTATATAGATAGATTTGTTAATTAGTGGTTTAAACATGCATGTTTGCATTTCCATGCAATAGTTGTTGCTTCTGGATATGCTCATTCTGTGACTGCATACATTTAGAATTCATGACTCATGAATGATTTTCAAATGTGTTGAATGCATACCGTCAGGGGGAGTTGCACTGCATATCATGCACATTTGACTAGTCTAATACCCTTCAGGGTCTTCATGCCTTTCATGGGTAGTTAATGCATCTAATTGCATCTTAGAGTGGCATCATTTAATCATGAAATTTTTCAAAAGAAAAGGGAGGGTTTCAGTTTATGCATTCAGTGAGGGGGAGCATTTCTCATTATTCATTCATGTAATCGCATGTGACCATCATATCTTTCATCAAAGCTCATGTCTGATGACTAATACTCACATTCCAGTTTGAACTCTTCAACACCTCTTGAACTCCTTCTATCTAGCAATCTGATCCACTCTTGGCATATGTGTGGTTCTCTTGAATTCTCTGTTGTCTACACTGATATAGCTGATCTGTCTGTATTCCAGACTTAGCTATTGATTCTGTTCGCTTTGAAGTTCAACTGCTAGCTTGTTCCTATCACTCACATTTCTTGATAGCTTGTCAAGTCTAGTCCAAGCTAATCTGACAAAATTCTAGTCTTTAATGCTGGCTTCTGATTGCTCTCTGCTATTCTCTCAATAAAATTACTTTGTTGACTCCATTGATTTCCTGACAATGTCATTGATTCATTTGAATGAGGAAGATTTTAGTTAGTGCACCCTAGACATAAATCAGACACATTCTGAAAAGAAGAATCTTCTATTATACTGGCTTAAGAATGTTTTGATAAATCAAATTGATTTAAGTCTAATGTATTTCCAAAGTTTTGATGTAAAAGTCTTGAAAATATCTGATTCATTCTACTTAATAAATCTTAACCAGTTGTCTCATGAACTTCATGCAAAACCTTCTGAAATCTAAAATTTTAAAAGACATGGCTTTCTTTGGTTAAGATACATGTAGAAGGTATTGTTCTTAAACATTTCAAGTGTACTGAGTTTTGTTTGAAAAATCTGAAAACACTTAAAAATTCAAAGCAAGAGCAATGATTTTGGTCACAGAGAAACTGGGTTCTCTATCAATGAAGTAGAGTAAGCCCATGTCATGAAGTGCCATAGTTAACTCTCTTTTCAAAATGCTTGAAAATCTGGCAGAGCAATGGCATGGTTGTGTTGAGTCACTGGGGATTCTGGCCTCTGATCAAGGTGTCTCCTCATGTAAAAAGATACTCCATTGCTAACTCTGTTTTCTTTAAGAGGCAATGTGGTTGTCACACTGAGTAATTGGGTCACTTCACCTAAGACGTGGTCCTCATGTAAAAAGGTGTTGACTGAACCAAACTTGCTCAGGAAAAATGAGTGATGCTCAATAGAAAATTCTGAAAATTTAGAGAGAAGTTCAGTCTCATTTATTTATGTTTAATCTCAATACTATCTTGTGTAACTTCCATAGGAGCCATTGAATTTAAATGAGTAAAATGGAATGAGGTTCAACATGAATAACAAATGAGTTGATGGTTCATCTTTATTAAAAGATGCTTCTGATATGAGTAATGAATTTTCCTGATAAACTTTAAATACATCACTCTTAAATCATGATGGAAAGTTTAAACTCATTCATAATCTATTATAATTGAAGAATCTGAAATTCATTTATAAATATTTATGAATTTGGTGTGCTAATGAAAATCATATTTTCTCATTTATTCACTGTAATTACAGACTGTGGTAATTCTTGAATACCCATGTGCTTTGTTGATAGATGCTCATCACATCTTTCACTCCATCTAATCAGTGGGAGCTTCCATGTCATGCTGAGTGTTTTTCATAAAGGGAGAGATCTAGTTAGCATACTTGAGCGTCCCTGTGCTCTTGTTGATATTCTCCTTTCATCTTATTTGGTTTCAACCTTCAAAACGTTCTGATCATTATTCTATATAGGGGGAGAAGCACTTGAAAGGATACATTTGGAAGATAGATGTCTCCAAAGAAAAGGCCTCCTTCGAACCATCAACAATCCAAAGAGAAGTATAGCATTCCTGCGCTTTACTGAATTGTTTCCCTATTTCATTTTTTTTTATGAAGGCAAAGGGGGAGAAGAATCTAATCTGAGTCAGTGTAACTCATAGTGTTGCCATCATCAAAAAGGGGGAGATTGTTGTGCCCCTGTGTGGTTTTGATGATGGCTGACACACCATGAGTCACACTGAGGTGTACTAATTAATTTAGATGACTATTTGACTGCTTAAATATCTGATTATTTGCTTGAATAGCTAATTCATGAATATGGCTAGATTGGGTTAACGTAGTGGCTAATTGTTCATGCACTGCGTTGACGCAATTGGAGATTGGGTTGACGCATTGGCTGTCTGTTCACTAGCTGCGTTGACGCTACAAGGACACTGCGTTGACGCAGTAGTTGCTGGTTTACTTGCTGCGTTGACGTAGTGGAACAGCTAGGTTGACGCCATGCTGCCTTGTCTATTTTTTTTGTGTGTGTGAAAGTCTATACAGTGTCTCTTCTTTTACCTACGTTGCTTGAAACGAAGTCCATACATTCATTTGCATTGAATGAAGTCTGTACATTGGTTTTTGTTATGCTCAGAATGCTCAAGTCTATACATTGCTGCTTTGGCCAACTCTGTACATCCGTTTGCCTGACTCCTGTTTCAAAGTCTACACATTCATTGTTAAGGCAAGTCTATACATTGGCTCATGGTCTTCAAGTCGATACAGAGTCTTCATCTTCTAAAGTCTGTACAGCCAGTCACTTGACAAAGTCTGTACAGTGTCTCAAATTGGCAAAGTCTGTACATCGTCTGTTCTGTGGATGCTTTGTCCTTTGAAGTCTATACACTCGATTGTTAGGCCTTCAACCCTATACATTCGAGTGTTAACATTTAAGTCCATACACTGCTTTTGTGCATCGTTCAGAAGTAAAGTCTATACATCTGTTAGCTGCACATAAACTAAGTCCATACATTGTTGCATGAAGAGTCTATACAGTGTGCATGGTTTAACATGTCTGCACAGTCATTGTCTATTGGCATCACGAAGTCTATACACTCGTTCCTTCACGCCTCAAAGTCTGTACACTGGTTTTCACGAGAAGTCTATACACTGGTCTTCACTTGATGTCTGTACATTGGCTCAGACTTACCAAGTCTGTACACTACCTTTGGGTTCCAAGTCTATACACTCCCTCAGTGTACATACTTTTTCATTTGCTGTTTCAAAGTCCATACACTCGTTTCTAAGGCAAAGTCTATACAATCATCCTTGAGCATCAAAGTCTGTACAGCCTGTCTGTCTTCATGGGTTCTGTGCTTTTAGTGCGTTGACTGGCTGACTGCATAGACGCAATTGTGTGTCTTTCGCTTTCTGTCATGTTCACTGCGTCGACGCTGACACAGAATGCGTTGACGCATTGGCCAGTTGCCAAGGGCGTGAGCATCTCGCTTGAGGAGCTGAGGCGACGCTGCACGATGGAAGCGTTGACACCTTGGGCTGATGTCCTCACGAAGTCTGTACACTCAGTTTAACTTTCAAGTCTATACATCATCTGATACTGTTATTCAACTGATTATCTGACAGGTTTAATGGATGAGGCCATCAAGACTTGCACGTGATCCTAGAGGCTGAAATTCTGACACGTGGACCACTGAAGCTTGGGCGGGAATCGAAAAGAGCATAAGCCCTAGCTGCCTGCTGTTGGTATATATATGGAGACTCCTCCATCGTCTGAGGGGGATCGAAAGGCAGAGAGCCATCGAGAAAAGTTGAAGAGCAGAGAGTGCCTCCACGATACAGAGAATAGAGAAGAAGAAGAAAAGAAGTGATAAGAAGGAGAAGGCAGAAGCAGTGAGAAGAAGAAGAAGAAAGAAAGAAGAAGAAGAAGAAAAGAGAGTTCGTGCTGGGAGAAAGAGAGAAGCAGAAGAAGAAGCTCCTGCTAGACCGTGGATCAAATCCAGGCCAGCCAGCTCCTGCGAGAGCCACATTTGATTTTATCTTTTCAGCTTTCTGTTGCTGCGTTTTTGTTTTTCCTTTGAACTATTCACTTGCTGTTCTTCCGATCCTCTAGTGTGAGGTCGGGTTCCCTCCGGTGTGGAGGAAGAGAGACTTGCGTCTCTGGTTGCCTTGACTGGGTGTCATTGGGTGTTTCCCTCCGGTTGGGAGGAAGAGAGGTCCGAGACCTCTAGTTTGTAGGTGACTTGGTGTCACTTGTGTTTCCCTCTGGGTTTCAGAGGAAGAGAGACTTGGGTCTGTAGGTTCCCCTCCGGTTTGGAGGAAGGGAGGTTTGGTCCTCTGGTTCTGGGCTTGTGGGTAGCAAGTCCAGGGGTTCCCTCCGGGTCTGGAGGAAGAGAGACCGTGTGTCTCTGGTTTCCAAGTGGCTGGGAGTCACTTGGGGTGTCCCTCCGGTTGGGAGGAAGAGGGGAGGTTGTTCCCCTGGTCAAGCTGTTTGGCAGCATTTGTTGCAGACTGAGTCTGCTGTGCTAGTGTTGCTAGTGGAAGCCTCACTCCGGTTAGGAGTGAGGGGTGGACGTAGGTCTTTGGACCGAACCACCTAAAATCCTTGTGCAGTGGTTTGTTTGATTGCCTGCTTCCGCTAGATGCATGCTAGGACTGTGATTTAATTGATTATCTATATCCTAGAGTTTAATTGAGTTTGCATATCTTATGTTTGATCAATTGTCCACTGATCTTGTTGTTATCATCTCATGCGAATTTTAAATTGGGTAGAATTCCTTGAAAGATCCATTCACCCCCCCTCTGGATCTGTGTTTATCAATCGCACCTAGCTAACAAAAATAATTAACATTTTTGCTCTAGAAAAATAAGGCAAAATCATGCGAATGTGATCAATCACTTGATTAAACCAAAGTAACAAGATAATCATATAATATAGAATGAACTAGCATGAATATGACAAGAACATGAGATTGGCCTTTCATAATCAAGAATGTAACGAGAATGTACTAGCAAGCAACATAATGAACACTCCAGCATCTTTTGCTTATGAGCAAGTGCTTCGTGAATTTCTGTGGAATATCAAGCAAGAAAGTCATGTATAAGAATGTCATGTCGTGTCGTGGATCTTCACTTATTTATAGAAAAAGTACTCCCAGCGCAATGTGACGCCAGTAGCATCATACCCCATGGTTTATAAAATAGTATGTTTCCGACAATCAGCCGAGGGGACTAGCATAGAGCCCTTGAACACAATCAGTGCTCGATCGCATCTTCAAGTATAAATCAAGTTACTTCCACGCATGTAACAATAAAGTATGGCCAAGAATGTACAACTCAATAATTCATGATAACAATCATCAATGGATGAATGCTTCAATTAAAGAATGCATGAGTCAAAAGAAGATTTAAACAATGTTATGTTCATGAAAATAAATCGGCAGCATAACGGTACATTCTTTTACTTCCATTCGTTACATTAAGTTTCTTGATCAAATTTATAAGTTCTAGGCTATCATTAGTTCATCTAGAACCTTTGGAATATCAACCCTTGGGTTAAGTACTTAATAAATGTGACGGTCGTTTACTGGGCCGTTACATCATTTAACGCTCCAGTAGTGGGCCGTTACAATGATCCGAGTCCAGAACAATAAAAATAGACTCAGAGAAAGGTGACTGGTGCGGACACCAGGACGATCAAGTGACACGTCGGCGAACCGACGGTGCCATACGCGGAGCGCCAAGTGAACTACATCGGCTTCCCTTCAAATTGGGGACAATTTGACTTCAATTTGGACTCTTTTTGCATTGAAATTGGGCTTGTAATGAACATTCTACTTGGGTTTGCATAATGGGCTGGTTGTAAGGTTCTTAAAGGGCCAATTGGTTAAGGCCCTTAAGCATTCCTTAAGAAAGGAGTGGCCTTGGTCCATTGTAATGGATCCATAAGCCATGGCCAAATGGCCCAATTGGAGGCCCAAGTAGGGGGCGCCCCCTATTTTGTCATATTAGGCTAGGTGTTTGAATTTCTTTTCTTTCCACCTTCATTTACCACATGGAGCATTCAAATGGCTGCTGGTCAAATACAAAATTGGCTGCAACCTACCACCTTTACCTTGAATTTCAAAGGTAGGTGAGCAACCATGTCCCCTTGTCTCCCTTTTCCTTTCACCAAGTGTCATGATCCATGCGCACCCCCCCTCTCCCTTCTTGAATCCCACGCAGCCCCCTCCCCCCTACCCCTTGCATTTGCCTATTTAAAGCCATGTATAGTGTTTGTAAAGAAGTTAATGAAAGTTTGTTGAAAGAAATTTGCATTAGAGAGTGAATCTTTTTGTGTTCCCTTGGGTGTGACTCCCTTGCTTCTGTCCTGTGACTGGATAGAATTGGGTTGTGTGACTTGACCCCGTATCCCCCTCTTTCTCTTATCTTCTTCTTCCAAAAAAAATCTCAGTGATACCTCTGCAACTTAGGAAAATTTCAGCATTGGTTTCGCGTCAATCGGAGTTCGTGAGCGACAGCAGTAATTCGTTTCGTAATGGCGCGCAGATCGGTCCCTAATTGCTGCCCAGATCTGGAGATGACTGTGTTTTAATTTATCCATCCCAACCCCGATGCCATCTGAAGCTGGTTCCTAACAAGAGATCGTCGTATTTTGAGTCTTCTTCGCGTTGCCGCTTGTC
Organism: Amorphophallus konjac; assembly: GCA_022559845.1. NCBI lineage: Eukaryota > Viridiplantae > Streptophyta > Magnoliopsida > Alismatales > Araceae > Amorphophallus > Amorphophallus konjac. Next base: position 265,211,742 of record CM040121.1, read on the forward strand.
TCGCCTCGATCTGATCACCGTGCTGTTCGTGGCGGCGATTCTCGTGAGATCGCCCAAGAGATCTGAGCAGATCAGGCCCCAAACCAGAGCCGACTTCCAGAGTCCTCCCCGACTCATCCGGTCGAGATATGTGAGGGATCTTCGGAGTACGTCTTTTTCTTGACGTCGCCAACAATCTCCCACAAAGAACGTCTCAATCCGACACCTGCAACTATTTTTCCATCATTTTACCGTGTCGCTATGTCGTTCTGGGAGCTCAAAACCAGAAGCTGAGAAGAAACGATACTGCGCCCAGATCTGAAAAGATCTGATCGTGCCCTTCGGAGTGAATAAACAACATCCTGTTGCCGAAATTTTCCAACAAATGGCGCTCCGATCGGGTATCGGATCTGGCCGTACCGGCCTCCGCAAGTTTGCTGCGCAGGGTGACCAGCGTGGACAGAACAGGGTCGGCTTTCCATCGGTGTACCCGAGCGGCTCCGGCACGCGTCCCTCGCTCCTGCGAGTGTGGCCTGTCAACCCGGGTTCCAGCAACCCCAAAATTATCAATTGTAGCCCGATACCTCCCTGTGTGGAGTGGGTGTTCAGTTCTGAAATTGTAAAGTTAATCATTTGTGTATTGGGGTTGTTCGGAAATCGGCTGGGAGTTCTTCCCCACGCCTAGTCGTGGAGGTACGTGCTCGTTCCGACATCTACATTTGCTGATTTAGTGTGCTTTCTATATTGCTGCATTTGTGAGAATAGGGTCGTTAGCTAGCTGCAAAATCACCATGAGTGTGAGTTGTGAGCGCTCGTTCCATAGCTCTAGTCGAGTACCGAACTCGAATCGGTACCCTAGGCGACGGTGGTTTCTTAATCGTCACGATCCTCACGTTTCCCTCGCAAGGGACGATCGTCGGGCTCAAGAGAGTCGCTGTTGAGAGACGTCTCCACCCGGAGAATACCACGGTGGTCAGCCGCCCGGCTTGCCTTAGTGTGCTAGTGCTGGCCGCACAACGAGTCGGTCGTACGTCTTAGCCCGGTCGTCATCCATCCCACATCAAATTGGTATCATAGCGTTCGTGGTCGAGTCTAGGGTATTCATGATAGTTTGGTATAAGTCGGTTTAAGTCGAGTCTAAGATCATCATATTTCTAAAACAAAAAAAGGGGCGTTTTAAAATTATATTTCATCCCGATAATCTGGTATCTTAAAAGGTGTTGCCTAAACGTTAGGCTATGCCTATCGGGAAGGCCGCACACTTGCGGGAGTGATCTTCGGATCGATTAACTCCGTCACGTACCGGATATGGGTTTAGGTTAGACGCATCATCGTAGTGTGTGTTTGCATTAGTCGGTGTTTCCTAGTCCGTGTGTCTGCATGTCCACTACCCACCACTACCATGGCCCTCACCCGAGACCATGGGTCCGATTGGTCACCCTTGGTGGCCGAATTCAATGCTTTCATGGCCCAATGCCCGGACCCTATGTCAACAACCGAGTCGTTCCAGCGACCTATCATGTCCATTGCCATCTTACCTAATGGGTTGCATACGGAGATCGACTTCATCAATAGCGTGTCGTCTAACTGTGTCTCACATGACATAGTTGAATCGCTCTCTAAGACCGGAGAGATTGTTCTCAATGGTGGTTTAGCATTTGTAGAGTTCCAATGGAGGTTCGGCACCGCTCTTTATTTCCATGGAGCATGGTGCAAGGTCGGCACACTTGCTGGCCCATGCATCATTTTAGGGCAAGATTGGTTGGAAGAGAGGAGAGCAACCTTCGACCAGGATAGGAGGACTTGCACTTTATACCCACCTCACCTACCCGGCGAGTTTGTCTTCCACGATGGCATACACCCGACTACCTCCGTGTCTCCAACCACCCAACTCCACCGATCCGTTCCACCTCCGGACTCACGTCCACCACCACTCCCGGAGCCCACCCATGTGGTCCCCTATACTGGGGTTAACCATTTCTCCGACCCGTGTCCTTCACATTCTCCTACCTTAGAGAACAACCAGTCGGAGGATGCCTCACCCGGGCCTATTATAGTGAGTTACAAGGCTGATCAAGAATTGGCCGAGGAGTATCTCACTGATGTTTTGGGGTTCGAGAATGACCCAATAGAGGACCCCACCATTCCACTCCTACCCGTCTCTCCTACGGTAGCGTAGCCGCTAGTGACTACCGTACCATTGTCGACACCTTATGTTGACACGGTATGGTTGGGTTTCTGCCATGCGTACAAGAGACAATATCCGGACTTCATTCTTGTCGTGCTTCACACTAGACGTCCGGATTATATTCCCGTCACCCGTTCCCTGATCCTCCCACTCTTTCATATCCGGGGACGAGTCTTCTCGAATCGGAGACGGTTGACTAGGGATGAAACTCGTGACATCCGGTTGTGGGATAGTCCTTCCTTACACTTAGTGTATGTAGACGATGACCGTCATCCTTAACGGTTCTTCTTCCATATGTCCCTTGTGTTTGTGTCTTTGTCTTTTTTGTCTTTGTCTACGTATGTCTAAGGTCATGTGTGTGTTTGTTTCCACGGTTTGTTTTCTTTCATGCATATGGTTTGCATAAGTCGTGTCCCAATCAAAGGCCAGCCATGCGCGCATAAGGAATTAGCTGATGCATGCTACATGTCCGTGAGTTCAAAAGCGAGAGTACGTCATGACCAGGGTCATACCTGAATGGTTCCTCTTAGGGCCGTAAAGTAACTCTAGGCCCGCGATACCCGCCCTTCTCGAGTCACAAAACAAGTGGGTTCAACTGCGTATGCTATTGAACTACCGTATGACTATGGTGTCAGTTCGACGTTCCATGTTTCTAGTCTGGTAGCATATCGGAACCCGCGGTGATCCCTAGTGAGTTTCGAGCTTTATCTTTCTATTGGGAGTGACTCCTCACCCGAGAGTCCACCTCTTCCAGCCTCAACGCACGCATATAGATTGTATACTGGATGAGCAGGTGATCACCGCCAGGAATGGAGTATACCACCACTTCATAGTGCATTGACGAGGATGCCCCACAATGATCAACGTCTTGATCACATGCGGAGTGCTCAAGCTTCGGGACCCTTACTCGACAGGGTCGAGTTCCTCCCACCCGGGGAGAATTGGTGCGGACACCATGATGATCAAGTGACACGTCGGCGAACCGACGATGCCATACGCGGAGCGCCAAGTGGACTACATCGGCTTCCCTTCAAATTGGGGACAATTTGACTTCAATTTGGACTCTTTTTGCATTGAAATTGGGCTTGTAATGAACATTCTACTTGGGTTTGCATAATGGGCTGGTTGTAAGGCTCTTAAAGGGCCAATTGGTTAAGGCCCTTAAGCATTCCTTAAGAAAGGAGTGGCCTTGGTCCATTGTAATGGATCCATAAGCCATGGCCAAATGGCCCAATTGGAGGCCCAAGTAGGGGGCGCCCCCTATTTTGTCATATTAGGCTAGTTGTTTGAATTTCTTTTCTTTCCACCTTCATTTACCACATGGAGCATTCAAATGGCTGCTGGTAAAATACAAAATTGACTGCAACCTACCACCTTTACCTTGAATTTCAAAGGTAGGTGAGCAACCATGTCCCCTTGTCTCCCTTTCCCTTTCACCAAGTGTCATGATCCATGCGCACCCCCCTCTCCCTTCTTGAATCCCACGCAGCCCCCTCCCCCCTACCCCTTGCATTTGCCTATTTAAAGCCATGTATAGTGTTTGTAAAGAAGTTAATGAAAGTTTGTTGAAAGAAATTTGCATTAGAGAGTGAATCTCTTTGTGTTCCCTTGGGTGTGACTCCCTTGGTTCTATCCTATGACTGGATAGAATTGGGTCGTGTGACTCTACCCCGTATCCCCCTCTTTATCTTATCTTATTCTTCCACAAAAAATCTCAGTGATACCTCTGCAAGTTAGGAAAATTTCAGCGCTGGTTTCGCGTCAATCGGAGTTTGTGACCGACGGCAGTAATTCGTTTCGTGGAGGCGCGCAGATCGGTCCCTGATTGCTGCCCAGGTCTGGAAATGACTGTGTTTTAATTTCTCCAGCCCCACCCCGATGCCATCTGAAGCTGGTTCCTGAAAAACGATAGTTGGATTTCAAGTCGTCTTCGCGTTGCCTCTGGTCTCGTCTCGATCTGATCACCGTGCTGTTCGTGGCGGCGATTCTCGTGAGATCGCGCAAGAGATCTGAGCAGATCAGGCCCCAAACCAGAGCCGACTTCCAGAGTCCTCCCCGACTCATCCGGTCGAGATATGTGAGGGATCTTCGGAGTACGTCTTTTTCTTGACGTCGCCAACAATCTCCCACAAAGAACGTCTCAATCCGACACCTGCAACTATTTTTCCATCATTTTACCGTGTCGCTATGTCGTTCTGGGAGCTCAAAACCAGAAGCTTAGAAGAAACGTTACTGCGCCCAGATCTGAAAAGATCTGATCGCGCCCTTTGGAGTGAAGAAACTACATTCTGTCGCAGACATTCTCCAACAAACGGCGCTCCGATCGGGTATCAGATCTGGCCGTACCGGCCTCCACAAGTTCGCTGCGCAGGGTGACCATCATGGACAGAACCGGGTCGGCTTTCCGTCGGCGTACCCGAGCGACTCCGGCACGTGTCCCTCACCTCCTGCGAGTGTGGCCCGTCAACCCGGGTTCCAGCAACCCCAAAATTATCAATTGTAGCCCGATACCTCCCTGTGTGGAGTGGGCGTTCAGTTCTGAAATTGTAAAGTTAATCATTTGTGTATTGGGGTTATTCTGAAATCGGCCGAGAGTTCTTCCCCACGCCTAGTCATGGAGGTACGTGCTCGTTCCGACATCTACATTTGCTGATTTAGTGTGCTTTCTATATTGCTGCGTTTGTGAGAATAGGGCCGTTAGCTACCTGCAAAATCACCGTGAGTGTGAGTTGTGAGCGCCCGTTCCATAGCTCTAGTCGAGCACCGAACTCGAATCGGTACCCTAGGCGACGGTGGTTTCTTAATCGCCGCGATCCTCACGTTTCCCTCACAAGGGACGATCGTCGGGCTCAAGAGAGTCGCTTTTGAGAGACGTCTCCACCCGGAGAATACCACGGTGGTCAGCCGCCCGGCTTGCCTTAGTGTGCTAGTGCTGGCCGCACAACGAGTCGGTCGTACGTCTTAGCCTGGTCGTCATCCGTCCCGCATCAAATTGGTATCAGAGCGTCCGTGGTCGAGTCTAGGGTATTCATGATAGTTTGGTATAAGTCGGTTTAAGTCGAGTCTAAGATCATCATATTTCTAAAACAAAAAGAAGGGGTGTTTTAAAATTGCATTTCATCCCGATAATTTGGTATCTTAAAAGGTGTTGCCCGAACGTTAGGCTATGCTTATCGGGAAGGCCGCACACTTGCGGGAGTGATCTTCGGATCGATTAACTCCGCCACATACCGGATATGGGTTTAGGTCTAGACGCATCATCGTAGTGTGTGTTTGCATTAGTCGGTGTTTCCTAGTCCGTGTGTCTGCATGTCCACTACCCGCCACTACCATGGCCGTCACCCGAGACCATGGGTCCGATTGGTCACCCTTGGTGGCCGAATTCAATGCTTTCATGGCACGATGCCCGGACCCTATGTCAACAACCGAGTCGTTCTAGCGACCTATCATGTCCATTGCCATCTTACCTAATGGGTTGCATACGGAGATCGACTTCATCAACAGGGTGTCATCTAACTATGTCTCACACGACATAGTTGAATCACTCTCTAAGACCGGAGAGATTGTTCTCAATGGTGGTTTAGCATTTGTAGAGTTCCAATGGAGGTTCGGCACCGCTCTTTATTTCCATGGAGCATGGTGCAAGGTCGGCACACTTGCTGGCCCATGCATCATTTTAGGGCAAGATTGGTTGGAAGAGAGGAGAGCAACCTTCGACCGGGATAGGAGGACTTGCACTTTATACCCACCTCACCTACCCGGCGAGTTTGTCTTCCACGATGGCATACACCTGACTACCTCCGTGTCTCCAACCACCCAACTCCACCGATCCGTTCCACCTCCGGACTCACGTCCACCACCACTCCCGGAGCCCACCCATGTGGTCCCCTATACTGGGGTTAACCATTTCTCCGACCCGTGTCCTTCACATTCTCCTACCTTAGAGGACAACCAGTCGGAGGATGCCTCACCCGGGCCTATTATAGTGAGTTACGAGGCTGATCAAGAATTGGCCGAGGAGTATCTCACTGATGTTTTGGGGTTCGAGAATGACCCAATAGAGGACCCCACCATTCCACTCCTACCCGTCTCTCCTATGGTAGCGCAGCCGCTAGTGACTACCGTACCATTGTTGACACCTTATGTTGACACGGTATGGTTGGGTTTCTGCCATGCGTACGAGAGACAATATCCGGACTTCATTCTTGTCGTGCTTCACACTAGACGTCCGGATTATATTCCCGTCACCCGTTCCCTGATCCTCCCACTCTTTCATATCCGGGGACGAGTCTTCTTGAATCGGAGACGGTTGACGAGGGATGAAACTCATGACATCCGGTTGTGGGCTAGTCCTTCCTTACACTTAGTGTATGTAGACGATGACCGTCATCCTTAACGGGTCTTCTTCCATATGTCCCTTGTGTTTGTGTCTTTGTCTTTGTCTTTGTTGTCTTTGTCTATGTATGTCTAAGGTCATGTCTGTGTTTGTTTCTACGGTTTGTTTTCTTTCATGCATATAGTTTGCATAAGTCGTGTCCCAATCAAAGGCCAGCCATGCGTGCATAAGGAATTAGCTGATGCATGCTACATGTCCGTGAGTTCAAAAGGGAGAGTACGTCATGATCAGGGTCATACCTGAACGGTTCCTCTTGGGGCCGTAAAGCAACTCTAGGCCCGCGATACCCGCCCTTCCCGAGTCACGAAACAAGTGGGTTCAAATGCTATGTTATTGAACTACCGTATGACTATGGTGTCAGTTCGACGTTCCATGTTTCTAGTCTGGTAGCATATCGGAACCCGCGGTGATCCCTAGTGAGTTTCGAGCTTTATCTTTCTATTGGGAGTGACCCCTCACCCGAGAGTCGACCTCTTCCAGCCTCAACGCATGCATATAGATTATATACTGGAAGAGCAGGTGATCACCACCAGGAATGGAGCATACCACCGCTTCATAGTGCATTGACGAGGATGCCCCACGATGATCAACGTCTTGATCACATGCGGAGTGCTCAAGCTTCGGGACCCTTACTCGACGGGGTCGAGTTCCTCCCACCCAGGGAGAATTGGTGCGGACACCAGGACGATCAAGTGACACGTCGGCGAACCGACGGTGCCATACGCGGAGCGCCAAGTGGACTACATCGGCTTCCCTTCAAATTGGGGACAATTTGACTTCAATTTGGACTCTTTTTGCATTGAAATTGGGCTTGTAATGAACATTCTACTTGGGTTTGCATAATGGGCTGGTTGTAAGGCTCTTAAAGGGCCAATTGGTTAAAGCCCTTAAGCATTCCTTAAGAAAGGAGTGGCCTTGGTCCATTGTAATGGATCCATAAGCCATGGCCAAATGGCCCAATTGGAGGCCCAAATAGGGGGCGCCCCCTATTTTGTCATATTAGGCTAGTTGTTTGAATTTCTTTTCTTTCCACCTTCATTTACCACATGGAGCATTCAAATGGCTGCTGGTCAGCAAAGGTAGGTGAGCAACCATGTCCCCTTGTCTCCCTTTCCCTTTCACCAAGTGTCATGATCCATGCGCACCCCCCTCTCCCTTCTTGAATCCCACGCAGCCCCCTCCCCCCTACCCCTTGCATTTGCCTATTTAAAGCCATGTATAGTGTTTGTAAAGAAGTTAATGAAAGTTTGTTGAAAGAAATTTGCATTAGAGAGTGAATCTCTTTGTGTTCCCTTGGGTGTGACTCCCTTGGTTCTGTCCTGTGATTGGACAGAATTGGGTCGTGTGACTCGACCCCGTATTCCCCTTTTCCTTTTATCTTCTTCTTCCACAAAAAATCCCAGTGATACATCTGCAAGTTAGAAAAATTTCAGCGCTGATTTCGCGTCAATCGGAGTTTGTGAACGATGGCAGTAATTCGTTTTGTGGAGGCGCACAGATCAGTCCCTGATTGCTGCCCAGATCTGGAGATGACTGTGTTTTAATTTCTCCAGCCCAACCCCGATGCCATCTGAAGCTGGTTTCTGAAGAGACATCGTAGGATTTCGAGTCATCTTCGCGTTTCCGCTGGTCTCGCCTCGATCTGATCACCGTGCTGTTCGTGGCGGCGATTCTCGTGAGATCGCGCAAGAGATCTGAGCAGATCGGCCCCAAACCAGAGCCGACTTCCAGAGTCCTCCCCGACTCATCCGGTCGAGATCTGTGTGGGATCTTCTGAGTACATCTTTCTCTTGACGTCGCCAACAATCTCCCACAAAGAACGTCTCAATCCGACACCGGCAGCTGTTTTTCCATCATTTTACCGTGTCATTGCATCGTTCTGGGAGCTCAAAACTAGAAGCTAAGAAGAAACATTACTGCGCCCAGATCTAAAAAGATCTGATCGCGCCCTTCGGGGTGAAGAAACTACATCCTGTCGCCGACATTCTCCAACAAACGGCGCTCCGATCGGGTATCGGATCTGGCCGTACCACCCTCCGCAAGTTCGCTGCGCAGGGTGACCAGCGTGGACAGAACCGGGTCAGCTTTTCGTCGGCGTACCCGAGCGGCTCCGGCACGCGTCCCTCGCCTCCTGCGAGTGTGGCCCATCAACCCGGGTTCCAGCAACCCCAAAATTATCAATTGTAGCCCAATACCTCCCTGTGTGGAGTGGGTGTTTAGTTCTAAAATTGTAAAGTTAATCATTTGTGTATTGGGGTTGTTCGGAAATCGGCTGGGAGTTCTTCCCCACGCCTAGTCGTGGAGGTACCTGCTCGTTCCGACATCTACATTTGCTGATTTAGTGTGTTTTCTATATTGCTGCATTTGTGAGAATAGGACCGTTAGCTAGCTGTAAAATCACCGTGAGTGTGAGTTGTGAGCGCCCGTTCCATAGCTCCAGTCGAGCACCGAACTCGAATCGGCACCCTAGGCGACGGTGGTTTCTTAATCGCTGCGATCCCCACGTTTCCCTCACAAGGGACGATCATCGGGCTCAAGAGAGTCGCTGTTGAGAGACGTCTCCACCTGGAGAATACCACGGTGGTCAGCCGCCCGGCTTGCCTTAGTGTGCTAGTGCTGGCCGCACAATGAGTCGATCGTACGTCTTAGCCCGGTAGTCATCCGTCCCGCATTAGTGACGGTCATGCCTAGGGCCGTTACATTATGTGACGGTCCAGGATGAAGCCGTTACACTACTCTGAATCCCGAATCAAGAATTCAAACTCAGATGAATGTGACGGTCTTATATTGGGCTGTTACGTGTGCCTGACGGTTCAACACAGAGCCGTTACATTACTGATAATCAGAAAACATCGATGGTGTAATCTAATCAATGGGCTTTAAGGGTACAACCAACTCGGCGTCCTAGTGAGAATCCCAGGCTCGCGGAGAATTACGGAGGCCTTGAAACAAGATTTCCTAGTCCATTGGAAGGAATATCCAATAGAGAGGTCCTCATGTCCAAGAGTATGTTCCTATAGTGCAAAGTGAACTAATGGACAACATACTGGAATATGTGCCATGTACTTATAGAAACGACTCTTTTGATAAAGAGAGAATGTATACTCATTGTGAAGCCAAGATAAACTCCGTTAATACAACTTTCAAAAATCATGATTTAATTATAAACTATAGAGTTTTGGCTCATGAAATTAACATAACTTAAAATAACTCAAGATGCCTAAGTCATGCAAATTCCAATATGAAACAGTAAGTAAACTTAAAACCATAATAATAGGTCAAACTTATCTATCTTGGTTTAATTATAAGCAAACTTAACTTGTTACTATTCTGCCATAGGTTGACAAAACACAGAGTCTAACTGTCTAACAGGGGTGCGTCACAGTGGCTGTGACGGTCTATCGAGGGGCCGTTACAGTATGTAACACTCCTGTCCAGCTGCGTTAGAGACAACAGTGAAAATAAAAATGTAACAGAGTGTGTGACGGTCTGTCGCAAGGCCGTTACATGCCTGTGACGGTCCTACCATGATCCGTCAGAGAATCTGCTAACAGAAATCAGTATGGAATACAAGAGATTAACTCACATCATGTCTATAATCAAAATATTATGTATTTTTAGACATGATAACGAAGTATAGGCCAACTACATGCATAGGTATCAGTGAATAGATAAGGTAACATCTTTTAATTTTTCATTTAGGGCTAAGAGATGCATGTAATGCATAGAACTATTAAAACATGAAATTGATGATCTACAATGCATGAAATTCAATCAAACCAGAGGGCTTTTAGTCTTATCAAGTTGTTTTTACCGTTCATGAGATGACCTACCTCTTAATTTAGGCTTTAACCTTCCAATTAAGGTCTGAAAACGGAGCCCTAGTTCTCTTCTTCCTGTGACTTTTCAGCAACTTCCTTGGGCTCTAACTCCATGACCTCTTGACCTAAAGACGTGAAATTTGGAGAGGAGTTAGTCTAAAGTATTGTAAATAAATACTTCTAAAGAACTTACTGTTGGGTTCGGTGCTATGTATTCAGAGGGGGGGTGAATGAATATACCCTTTAAAACTTTCGCCCAATTAAAATCTAATGCTCACTAGAAAGCTAACAAGACAAAAAAAGACAACCTGAAAGAAACTAAACTAGTCTTCTGTTGAGCCAGTACTCAAATAGGTGGAACGCACCTAATCATTCACCTAGCAGAAGCAACAATAGATAGAGAAATCAAACCACAGTCAAACATATAGTGTGCACAGCAATGAGATGAACACATATAGAAAATCAAACCATATCGACCCTATGCATTCATCTAGCGCCACACTCACAAAGAGATCAAACCACTGCACAATGATTTTTAGGTGGTTCGGTCCTGCAGACCTGCATCCACCCCACACTCAACCCGAGTGTGGATTCCGCTGACTCACAGCTTGAACAGCTGGGCATCACAGCTTGCCATACAATCCGCTGAGCCTCACAGCTTGCTGTCCGAGGAATCCTCCTCGCCTGCTGAGCCTCACAGCTTGCTCTGCTGGGCAATACAGCTTATCCGTCCAGTGGAATCCTCCACTGCAAGTGCTGACTAACAGCTTGAAGAAATGTTCAAAAAGAAAACAGGAAAATGGGAAACAAACAGCAATCGGAAAGCTGTAAACAATGAAGCACAATGTGGCTCAGAATGAGCTTACTGGCCTGGATTTGATCCACGGTCCAGTGAAGGAAGATCTTTAGAATGAAGCTTCTCTATGCCTCTCTTCTTCTTCTCTTCACACTCTGCTCGAGCTCTCTATCTCTCTCTTTCTCTTCTTTTTCTTTTTCTTCTCTGCTTCTTCTACTTCTCTATTCTTTCTCACAGGATCGTGCAGGCTATCTTCTCCTTCAGTCGATCACTCTCACTGTATAGACTTTGCCTCTCGATCAATCTTCTCCAGACAAAGGAGTCTTCATTTATATAGAGCAGCAGGGTGGATAGGGTCGTGTGGCTTCCACATTTCTCGCCCAAGGAATTTCACCAGAACCGAGGCATTTCAACCACCTGGCAGCATCCTGGCTGGGCTGCTTCCACATGTCATAATCTGGGCACCTCGTCCTTCCTTGGATCACGTGCCTTCATTAGGATTCACGAAGAGTGCCTGTCAGACAGAGAATCAAGTTATCAGTTTAAGTCTAAAACCCTGTACAGACATTGCAGGATGCAGTGTATAGACTTCAGACTGTATAGACTTTGTGAACTCGACTGCAGTGTATAGACTTCAGACTGCATAGACTTTGTGAACTCGACTGCAGTGTATAGACTTCAGACTGTATAGACTTCATATATGCAGAGCTATACGATGTATAGACTTCCTATATGAAGGCAACCGCTGTACAGACTTGCTGAAGTGTAATGCAATGTGCAGACTTTGAAGAACTTTCAGCATCCAGTGTATAGACTAGGCAATGTAAAGACATGCCAGTGTATGGACTTGATGAGCGTGTAGCAATGTGCAGACTTCAATGCATGAAGAAGCACTGTGAAGACTTAGACAGACACAACGTGCAACAATGTATAGACTTGAAACACTAGATGCACGATGTACAGACTTCAACTAAAATGATGCACAATGTGTATACTTGAATGCTGTGCGATGTACAGACTTCATGTTATGCATGAGACTCTAAGTAAGACAAACGATGTGCAGACTTAGCCAGCATTCAACTCGATGTATAGACTTCATGAATGATGCATGCAATGCACTGGACAATGTATGGACTTAGCCGATGCAGACTAGTCCGATGTACAGACTTGCTCATTGTTCAGACTTCATGAACGATGTACAGACTTGCCAAAGGAAAGGCTGTATAGACGTGATGTAAAGTAAGACAATCGAGTGCATAGACTTCACGATGTGAAGACTTGCCAAAGACAACTGGACGATGTACAGACTTGAGCGAAGCAAAGTCTGTACAGACTTGAAGGTTCACAATGTGTAGACTTTGGCAAAGCAACGATGTACAGACTTGCACAGTTCAAGGATGTATAGACTTTTCGTGAAAGCCCAATGTACAGACTTGCAGAACTGAACGTAGGTAAAGATCCCAGTGTATAGACTTCGAAGTTCACTGACGGATGTACAGACTTCACCTCGAGCAAGCAACAGTGCAGTGTATGGACTTTGAAGAATGATGTATGACGCTGTACAGACTTCACTTGAAACAGTCCGATGTATAGACTTTGCCTAACACAGTCCAATGTACATACTTGCTGATGCATTGTATAGACTTACATGAGACGCTCAATGCACAGACTTAGTCTGATGCATTGTATAGACTTGCATGAGACGCTCAATGAGACGCTCAATGTATAGACTTCAAGTCCAGTGTATAGACATTGCCTTAGACGCTAAATAAGACGGACGTTGTGCAGACTTGCTGGTCAAACAGACACAGACTCTGTACAGACTTTAGCGTGCAGACATGCAGACAATGTGAATGTATAGAGTTAACACAACGATGCAATGTTTGGACTTGTGTTGACGCTGCAGGACAACAGCCAATGTATAGACTTTACAAATGCAAGCAATGCAGCAATGTATAGACTTTGGGCTAGCCATGCAATGTATATACTTTGAGCACAAACGCCACAATGCAATGTATAGACATGCAAGTTATATGAGCTGCACTGTATAGACTCTGCTATGCATGAAGACGAGTGTATAGACTTGGAAATCTGGGGGCGTCGACGCATCTAAGAAGGGGGTCGACCCATGATGCATGGATGTACATACTTATGTTCTAAACGATGCACAAACACAACACAAAGCAGTGTATAGACTCTACGTGCAATGTGTAGACTTGTGACAGTGTGCAGACTCTGTATATGCATGAGTAGCGACTGTTAATGCACTGATGCAGTGTATGCACAGAAGAAGCAATGCACCGATGCACCTGAAGAATGTACAGACTTCTTAACAGACGCATGCAGCAACTGTTTGCACTGATGCAGTATTTGCATTGAAAAAGCAATGCACCGATGCAATGTATGCACAAGGCAGATATTGAACTGAAGCAATGGATGTATAGACTATATGGCATGCAATGCAGCAAGGCAGTAATGCAATGTATGACTTCAGAACAAACGTTGCACAAATGCCATGAATGTATAGACATGCGAGTCTGGGGGGGTCGACCCATCTAAGAGGGGGGTCGACCCATCTAAGTGCATTGATGCAATGTATGCACATAGCAGATATTGAACTAAAGCTATCTGACAGAATGCAGTGCATCTATACAGAGAACAAATGCAATGTATGCTAAACACAATGACTGACTCACTGTAATGAATGCACATGTGATACTCTCACTGTGTTGCTATTATCAAAACAACATAGCATATGGTTGTGCCTAAGGGGCACAACATTCTCCCCCTTTTTGATGATGGCAACAAAGTGACAGTGAGTCACCAACCAAATATTCTCCCCCTTTGACATGATCAAAAAGAAAGAAAACAAATGAGTGCAACATGCAGAATACATTGCATAACAGCTCAAACTCCCCCTGAAGTATAGGAATGAACTCTGGTTATCCAATAAATCAATCTGAAATCTGCCATTACAAACAATCTAAACTTTGGTTGTGGCACCTCACATATGCATGAACAGAATGAACAGAATGAACCAGAACTTATTGCAAAACAAGATGGAAGATTCCAACAGTGTGGAGAGTAAAGTGATTGATGATAGAAGGGCAAGAGTAGATAACAATTATCACAAGACATCTCAATGAATAATCAATATCAAGATTTATGTTGATCAGGCTATCTGGAAAGAATCTGATCATGAGGGATTTTAATGCTTGCACCACTTCAATAAGTCTTGAGAAGTATAGACTCTTCTATCATAAAGGGTTATGAAGTGGCAACTTAACCAATCTGATTTAATTATGATGTATACCAAATTTGTTAAATTAAACTCAATACTCATATCTGAATCCAAGTTTTAATAAAGGTGAACCAAATATTCAGATAACACTCAAAATCAATCATCTTTATCTTACACACATGATCTCAATGACTCTTTTAAGAGTTACACAGATTAGTATTGATGTTAAACACTTTTTCTAAGAATATGAGTTGACAATATTTTCATTTTATTTTTATTTGAAGCACATTATATTTTTTATGAGCAATTTAGGTTGATCATCACCTTTTTACATGAGGCACAACACGTCTTAGGTGAAGTGACCCAGTTACTCAGTGGGATAACTGTCATTGCCTCTCAACTTTGAGAACAGAGTTAGCAATATGAGTGTCTTTTTACATGAGAAGACACCTTGATCAGAGGCTAGACTCCCCAGTTACTCAACACAAATAAGCCATTGCTCTGTCAAGTTTTATTGATAAATTTTCATCATAGATAACTATGGCACCTCATGACATAAGTTACTTTATTTCATTGATAAAGAACCCAGTTTCTCAGTGACCAAGACATTGATCTGAATTCACAATTTTTTATTTAGTCAACATTTCTCAAGTTAATGTTTAACCACAGCACTCACTCTATGTATCTCTACCAAAGTAGCCTTGATTTCAAATTTTCAGATATCAGATGAGATAATCTAAGATTTTCATGACACATGTGGTTAAAGTTTATTAAATCTTATTATTCAGATATTTTCAATTCATTTAATTACAAATCTGAGATTACATTAATCTTATATCAGTCTGATTCAGTGATATTTCTTAAACCTATATGATAGGAATTTCTACAAAGTTCTCAGACTGAGTTACATGACATGCAGCTTAAGTTCCTCAGATCAGAACAATAAATTTAGCAGACCAACAATCAACAGTAGAAACAAATCAGTCACACCAGTTGAGAGATATTTGAAGGTTGAGCATAAGCTGGTGGAAGAGTAAATCACCAATAGAGAAATATTTCAGAAGAGTGAACATCAACACACAGTAGCTGAGTCTGGAATTCAGACAGATCAGCTGACAGGTAGTATCATGAAGAGAGTTGAAGGAAACTCTTCTTTAACAACTCAACGAATAGAAGGCAGAATCTATTTTCAAGAGAGAGAAATATGACATCAGATGAGAGTTGATCAATTATTAGACAAGAGGTGTTCAAAAAGAGATAATCAAAACACCAATTCTAAATGCTCCCCCTGTCTAGATGCAATGAAATTTCTTTTTAGGTTTTTCAACTGCACTACTCTTCATATGCAACATCAGTCAAACTCCCCCTGACAAAGTGCATGAAATACAATTAATGAACTGCTCATGATTTTAGTAAATGCTCAATAAGAATTCATGCTTTGTTCAATCAGAGAGAGAATTTATCATATGCATCAATTTCATTTCAAATTTTTAGATTTTTCAAATTTTATGATATTCAGTACACTGCTCTATATGAAAACTAGACCCTTGGTACTTGGCGGAGAATCTGGTCTCAAGGACCATCTTACACATAGTCAGAACCTCCAGGTAGATTTCCCTGCCTTTTAGTAGCTTACCATTTATATACCAAAGTGGTCATGCAAAGAAATGCAGTGCAAAGCAGTCCAATATGCATTAACGACATGCAGACTATAACAATAAGCAAATGAAAGTCATGCAAATGATATATGCAAACATTAGACACATGCATTGACTATGAACATGGTTGTGTAGTGCATCTAGCATCTTATGTACACATGCAATAACTGGCAAGAGAAGAGCATTGAATTTGAGCAGAATTAAATTCAATAGCTGAGTCTGGAATGCAGACTGATCAGGTAGATAAGAATAGAATATCAAACATCAAACAATCAAATCAACAATTTCAGATAATAAGATTTAAAAAAAGTTTTGGAACTGACCTGAAATGGTGCAGTCATGGGGTTTTCATTCTTAAGTGCCTTCGTTAACCCCTTTTATTCTTCAGCTTCCAAGGCACACCTGCAAAGATGTTAGTCAATTTGATCCTGCAGGAACCCAAGAAGTCTTGGGTCCTGAATTAACTCTGACAGGTGTTCTGAACAATCTTTTAGCAATATTGTCATCAAAATCCATCAGATGACAATTGGTCATGGAGTGGCCAAATTTACCACAATATCTACATGATATAACAACCCTTGAATTCTTTTTGTGAACATTGTTATAGTCATGTAATCTATGTGATTTAGCATGAAAGTTTCTATTGCTTGCATGAACCTTTGATTTACTATTACCTGCCCACCAGCATTCAGAAGCACGGTGGCCAAGTTTTCCACATTCAAAACATGCATGATTCTTTTCTTTAAAAATAGATTTATTCCTACCAAAATCATTTCTGTTTGCAGGGAATTTGACAAATTTAGAATTAGAGTGATTTCCCTGAGCATACCAGCAGTCCTTGACTGCATGCCCATACTTGCCACACTCGAAGCACCTAACATGCTTACTTCTAGATCCAGAATTATTCCTGTAATTCCCTGACCAACACTCAAAAGCCTTATGACCTGGCTTGTTACAATTGAAGCATGTGATGTGCTGGTTGAACTTAAGTTTGTTTCTTTTGTACCCATGATGATCAGAAGATTTAGCATGTATTTTATCATCTTGTTTCATGATGAAACATGCATCCATGAAATGACCATGCTTACCACAGTAATAGCAAGAAGCATCAGATTTCCTAGGGGCATGGTTTCTATAAGATGAATTCCTAGATGCATGCGAATGAGTACAAGAGGCATGAGCATTTTGCATTGACCCATCAAATTCATCCGAGCTAACTGATTTCATGACACAAGTAGGAACATTTTTAACCCCATCTTTCGTTCCATTCTTGTTCAATTATTTAACTTTGTTTACAACTCTTGTTGGTTTTTCAGCTTTCTGTGCCTTAAATTGAAAGACAGATGATGAAGGTGTTTTCAGATTTTTGTTTTATTTTGGGGATTGATTTGAGGTACCAGCTACATCAGAGCTTGGCACAAAAATGGGATATAGCTGGTTTTTAATGATTTCCTTAACATCAGAACTGCACTTTATCCCCTCTCTTGAATTATCATCTCTACCTTTCATGACAGCTTTCATTTTTCTTTCATTCTTAGCAGAATCAATTTCTGAATTTTCCAGATCATGAATTTTATTTTCCAAGGATGCTATATGAAGCTCATAACTAGCTATCTTCTGTTCACTGCAATTGACACATTCACTTAAGACTTTATTTGTAGTTTTATACTTCTCAATTTCTTGTTCTAGACTGATCACCCTTTGTGATTCTCCATCACAAGTGAATTTCCCTTTTTTTAATGTGAGAAGTGTTTCAGATAAGCCAGTGTTTAAACACTTTAAATTTTAAATTTCAGCTTTCAGTTCAGTGTTTTCTTTCTCAAATTTTTGAGGTTGAGCTTCCTTAAAAACAGATTTCTCTTTTTCGATAGTCAGAAACCTCTGTGAGAAAATAGTATTTAAAACCATCAGTTTTTTGTTTTGTTCCCTCAATTCTTTATTTTCTTCAGATAGCTTCATGACTCCTTCATTACATTTTCCATTTCTAGACATAAGCTCCAGTTTTGTACTTAGTTCCTCTTCCCTTTCTTCCAGTTTGATTTTCTCAGCAAGCAGATTTCTGTGATCCTCTTTAAACACAGCAATTTGTTTCTTCATCCATTCATTTTCATTATAGAGATCTTCATTACGTTCTCTTAGAGCTGAGCACATATCACAGCTTGAGTCTACAGAAGAGATATGCATTGCTTCCTTGTTGATTTTCTCTATTTCAGCTTCAAGATTTTTATTCTTCCTAAGAATTTCTACATTCTCAGCTTTCGATTTCTTCAGATCAACCTTAATCCTTTCCAACTCTTCCAGATTCATCAAATGTTCATTAGTTTTCAGTTTCAGCTGACTTTCTAATTCGGAGATTTTATTGAAACCTTCTTGGTTTTCCTTTTTCAATAGGCACATTTGTTTAATATTCAAGTGATTCTCAGAAAGACATTTATCATATAATTCATTTACTTCGGGCACTTTTCACAAGATGAATTAGAATCACATTTCTCAATTTTCTTTTTCAACCTTTTATTCTCAGATTTTAATTTCTTGGATACTGTTAAAATTTTTTCATACATCACTATCAATTCATCAAAAGAGTATCCATCTGATCCGGAGCTTACCTGAGATGAGGTCTCATCATCATAAATTCTCCGATTAGCCATCAAGCATTGATCCTCATGCAATTGATCAGAGATCACTCTGTCATATGTCTCCTTTCCAGAAGTGCACCTGAGTGCAAAAGGATATATGTCAGTATTAATAGCAGCTCTCATGATATTAAGAACTATGACATTATCACGGTTCTTTATTTTGTCCTCTCTAGATCACTTGGTCTCATCATGAGGTAATTTGTGTGGGCCTTTAGACAGTAGACTGCACAGATTTGGATCAAGTGAGTCTATGTAAACACATAGGCCGCCTAGCCAACTATTTAAGTTAGAACCATCAAAAACAAGAGGACGACCCATCGAGAGATGATAAATGCACTGAAATTAAGAGAGCAAATCAAGACACTAACTAGGTGAAACAAAACACAGAACACAGGAAGCACACTCTGAAATGCACCAAACAGAAATGTAGGATCTGCTGCGGATTGTTAGATCCTATGCACAGCAACCCGCTCTGATACCAAGTGTTGGGTTCGGTGCTATGTATTCAGAGGGGGGGTGAATGAATATACCCTTTAAAACTTTCGCCCGATTAAAATCTAATGCTCACTAGAAAGCTAACAAGACAAAATAAGACAACCTGAAAGAAACTAAACTAGTCTTCTGTTGAACCAGTACTCAAATAGGTGGAATGCACCTAATCATTCACCTAGCGGAAGCAACAACAGATAGGGAAATCAAACCACAGTCAAACATATAGTGTGCGCAGCAATGAGATGAACACATATAGAAAATCAAACCATATCGACCCTATGCATTCATCTAGCGCCACACTCACAAAGAGATCAAACCACTGCACATTGATTTTTAGGTGGTTCGGTCCTGCAGACCTACATCCACCCCACACTCAACCCGAGTGTGGATTCCGCTGACTCACAGCTTGAACAGCTGGGCATCACAGCTTGCCATACAATCCGCTGAGCCTCACAGCTTGCTGTCTGAGGAATCCTCCTCGCCTGCTGAGCCTCACAGCTTGCTCTGCTGGGCAATACAGCTTAGCCGTCCAGTGGAATCCTCTACTGCAAGTGCTGACTAACTGCTTGAAGAAATGTTCAAAAAGAAAACAGGAAAATGGGAAACAAACAGCAATCGGAAGGCTGTAAACAATGAAGCACAATGTGGCTCAGAATGAGCTGACTGGCCTGAATTTGATCCACGGTCCAGTGAAGGCAGATCTTCAGAACGAAGCTTCTCTCTGCCTCTCTTCTTCTTCTCTTCACACTCTGCTCGAGCTCTCTATCTCTCTCTTTCTCTTCTTTTTCTTTTTCTTCTCTGCTTCTTCTGCTTCTCTATTCTTTCTCAGAGGATCGTGCAGGCTATCTTCTCCTTCAGTCGATCACTCTCACTGTATAGACTTTGCCTCTCGATCAATCTTCTTCAGACAAAGGAGTCTTCATTTATATAGAGCAGCAGGGTGGATAGGGTCGTGTGGCTTCCACATTTCTAGCCCAAGGAATTTCACCAGAACCGAGGCATTTCGACCACCTGGCAGCATCCTGGCTGGGCTACTTCCACGTGTCATAATCTGGGCACCTCGTCCTTCATTGGAACACGTGCCTTCATTAGGCTTCACGAAGTGTCCCTGTCAGACAGAGAATCAAGTTATCAGTTTAAGTCTAAAACCCTGTACAGACATTGCAGGATGCAGTGTATAGACTTCAGACTGTATAGACTTTGTGAACTCGACTACAGTGTATAGACTTCAGACTGTATAGACTTTGTGAACTCGACTGTAGTGTATAGACTTCAGACTGTATAGACTTCATATATGCAGAGCTATGCGATGTACAGACTTCCTATATGAAGGCAACCGCTGTACAGACTTGCTGAAGTGTAATGCAATGTGCAGACTTTGAAGAACATTCAGCATCCAATGTGTAGACTAGGCAATGTAAAGACATGCCAGTGTATGGACTTGATGAGCGTGCAGCAATGTGTAGACTTGAATGCATGAAGAAGCACTGTGAAGACTTAGACAGACACAACGTGCAACAATGTATAGACTTGAAACACTAGATGTACGATGTACAGACTTCAACTAAAATGATGCACAATGTGTAGACTTGAATGCTGTGCGATGTACAGACTTCATGTTATGCATGAGACTCTAAGTGAGACAGACGATGTGCAGACTTAGCCAGCATTCAACTCGATGTATAGACTTCATGAATGATGCATGCAATGCACTGGATAATGTATGGACTTAGCCGATGCAGACTAGTCCGATGTACAGACTTGCTCATTGTTCAGACTTCATGAACGATGTACAGACTTGCCAAAGGAAAGGCTGTACATACTTGATGCAATGCAAGACAATCGAGTGTATAGACTTCATGATGTGAAGACTTGCCAAAGACAACTGGACGATGTACAGACTTGAAGGTTCACAATGTGTAGACTTTGGCAAAGCAACGATGTACAGACTTGTACAGTTCAAGGATGTATAGACTTTTCGTGAAAGCCCAATGTACAGACTTGCAGAACTGAACGTAGGTAAAGATCCCAGTGTATAGACTACGAAGTTCACTGACGGATGTACATACTTCACCTTGAGCAAGCAACAGTGCAGTGTATGGACTTTGAAGAATGATGCATGACGCTGTACAGACTTCACTTGAAACAGTCCGATGTACAGACTTTGCCTAACACAGTCCAATGTACATACTTGCTGATGCATTGTATAGACTTACATGAGACGCTCAATGTACAGACTTAGTCTGATGCGTTGTATAGACTTGCATGAGACGCTCAATGAGACGCTCAATGTACAGACTTCAAGTCCAGTGTATAGACATTGCCTTAGACGCTAAATGAGACGGACGTTGTGCAGACTTGCTGGTCAAACAGACACAGACTCTGTACATACTTTAGCATGCAGACATGCAGACAATGTGAATGTATAGACTTAACACAACGATCCAATGTTTGGACTTGTGTTGACGCTGCAGGACAACAGCCAATGTATAGACTTTACAAATGCAAGCAATGCAGCAATGTATAGACTTTGGGCTAGCCATGCAATGTATAGACTTTGAGCACAAACGCCACAATGCAATGTATAGACATGCAAGTTATATGAGCTGCAGTGTATAGACTCTACTGTGCATGAAGATGAGTGTATAGACTTGGAAATCTGGGGGCATCGACGCATCTAAGAAGGGGGTCGACCCATGATGCATGGATGTATATACTTGTGTTCTAAACGATGCACAAACACAACACAAAGCAGTGTATAGACTCTACGTGCAATGTGTAGACTTGTGACAGTGTGCAGACTCTGTATATGCATGAGCAGCGACTATTAATGCACTGATGCAGTGTATGCATAGAAGAAGCAATGCACCCATGCACCTGAAGAATGTACAGACTTCTTAACAGACGCATGCAGCAACTGTTTGCACTGATGCAGTATTTGCACAAAAGAAGCAATGCACCGATGCAATGTATGTACAAGGCAGATATTGAACTGAAGCAATGGATGTATAGACTATATGGCATGCAACGCAGCAAGGTAGCAATGCAATGTATAGACTTCAGAACAAACGTTGCACAAATGCCATGAATGTATAGACATGCGAGTCTGGGGGGGTCGACCCATCTAAGAGGGGGGTCGACCCATCTAAGTGCATTGATGCAATGTATGCACATAGCAGATATTGAACTGAAGCTATCTGACAGAATGCAGTGCATCTATACAGAGAATAAATGCAATGTATGCTAAACACAATGACTGACTCACTATAATGAATGCACCTGTGATACTCTCACTGTGTTGCTATCATCAAAATAGCATAGCATATGCTTGTGCCTAAGGGGCACAACACTTATTTGAGATTATGCCTCCTTACCTTGATTCCTTGCGAGCCAAAAGTAAGGGTCGCCCAGTTCAGAACTCGGTCCTATTTATAGAGTTCTAGCTAGGGTTTGAGGAATAGATCAATTCTAGAGTCCTTATTTCATCAAAACATGATCTCTAAGAGTCCCTAGTAACTTAACATGTCTTTCTAGTTAGGTCTCTTGTAGATAGGGTTCAAAAATTCTAATCTTTTTGGGAGTTCTTTGACTTACGGAACTCGCAGTATGTAACGGTCGTGCACAGGCGCGTTACCTGGCTGTGACAGTCGCCCGATGGACCGTTACAGTCAACATGTATGGACTTCTAAGTTAATAAAACTCTTTTATTCGTTTATCCCTATAATTATCTTAGATAAATAATATTTATCTTATAAATCTGTGAATAAGCTAATTATCCTTCTGGAATATGGGCCAAACTTAATGGGCTTGGTCCATTATCTTTTTGGATAATCATTAATTATGCAAGGTTAACTATTTAACCCAATTGGGCCATATAATGACTCATTAATCTAATAATCCCTTCATAAATTTATTTAAGCCTTTATAATTTTTAGAAAATTATTTTAATATTCAAAAATTATATATATAAATTCTGGGGCACTACACCCTCCCCCACTTAGAAGAATTTGGTCCCCAAATTCAGTACATGGATTATGGAGAGAGTGTACTTACAGTTAAATAATTCTAGAAATCTTTTTCGCATAGCTGCTTCGGTTTCCCATGTTGCTTCATATGGCCATGTCTTCTTCCATTGGATCTTGACCATAGGAATAACTTTATTTCTTAGCTGTCGCACTTCACGTTCCAATATCTTTATTGGCGTTTGTTCGTATGTTAAGTCCTTCTGAATCTCCAGATTGTCATAAGTGATAATGTGATCAGGATCATATACATACTTCTTTAGCATGGAGACGTGAAATACGTCATGAACTCCTAGTAATTGTGGAGGCAAAGCTAATCTATAAGCCACTTCGCCGACTTTTTTGAGAATTTCAAATGGGCCAATAAATCTAGGAGTCAACTTCCCTTTAATGCCAAATCTTCGAATACCACGACCAGGAGAAATCTTCAAATATACATGATCTCCAACCTTAAATTCTAAGTCGCGCCTTCGATTATCGGCATAAGACTTTTACCTATCTTGTGCCATTTTCATTCTTTCCTGAATGAGTTTTATTTTCTCTGTAGAATCTCTGATAATATCGGGGCCTAAGAATTATCTTTCCCCTATTTCACTCCAACATATTGGTGATCGACAGCTTTTTCCATATAAGGCTTCAAAAGGTGCCATTTGTATGCTTGCCTGATAGCTATTGTTATAAGTAAATTCTACTAGAGGTAAGTGATCATGCCAACTACCTCCAAAGTTAATAGCACAAGCCCTGAGCATATCCTCTACTACCTGATTTGTTCTTTCTGTCTGACCATCAGTTTGTGGATGAAAAGCTGTGCTGAAATTCAATCTAGTCCCTAGTGAATGTTGTAGACACTTCCAGAACTGTGATATGAATCGAGGATCTCTATCAGATATAAAAGTGACTGGGACACCATGTAATTTGACAATTTCCTTCATGTATAATACTGCTAGAATATCCACAGACCATCGACTCTTAATTGGTAGGAAATGTGCAGACTTAGTCAACCGGTCTATGATTACTCGTATTCCATCGTGTCCACCTCTTGTCTTAGGTAACCCCATAATGAAATCCATCCCTATACTTTCCCACTTCCATTCGGGAAT
Source organism: Amorphophallus konjac (assembly GCA_022559845.1). Classification (NCBI taxonomy): domain Eukaryota; kingdom Viridiplantae; phylum Streptophyta; class Magnoliopsida; order Alismatales; family Araceae; genus Amorphophallus; species Amorphophallus konjac. The sequence continues at coordinate 265,236,071 of CM040121.1, forward strand.
ACTTAAGGGATGTAATTTACCTGCAGGTCTGGAATGTTCTGCCTTCACTTGTTGACATGTGAGACAGTGAGACACAAAGTCAGCTACTTCCCTCTTCATATTGGGCCACCAAAAGTTTCTTTTGAGATCTTGATACATCTTTGTACCTCCTGGATGAATGGTGTACTTGGAATTATGTGCTTCATCTAGGATTAGTTTCTTCATAGCCTCATGATCTGGTACACATATTCGGCCTTTGAATAGTAATCTTCCATCATTAGAAATAGAAAAATCCGGCCTTTATTCAATATTGGCATTAATCTCCAATAATGCAGGATCATCATTTTGCAGCTTGACTAGATCTTTATCAATGTAGGCTGAGCTTGAATATTTGCTATGAAACAACCTTCATCCTTCCTGTCAATATCTAAATTCAACTGTGCAAATTGAGGAACAAGGTTAGTTACACTAATCATAAGACTTGATAGCATACCCATTGGTTTTCTGCTGAGTGCATCTGCTACAGCATTTGCCTTGCCAGGGTGATATTGAATAGCAAAATCAAAGTCGTTGAGATATTCTAACCACCTTCTATGTCTCATGTTTAAATCTTTTTGAGAGAATATGTATTTCAAGCTCTTGTGGTCTGAATAGACCGTAAACTTTTCTCCATAAAGATAATGACGCCAAATATTTAAGGTGAAAATAACTGCTGCTAGTTCCAAATCATGCACAAGATAGTTTTCCTCGTGTCGTTTCAATTGTCTTGAAAAATAACAGATTACCTTCCCATTTTGCACAAGAACACACCCTAAGCCAATGCCTGAGACATCCGTATATACTTCGAATCCACCACCTTCCATTGGTAGTGACAAAAGAGGGGCTGTAGTAAGATGATTCTTAAGATTTTGAAAGCTCTTTTCACATTCTTCCGACCAGGCAAACAAAATTTCTTTCCTTGTAAGTCTAGTTAAAAGAACTGCAATCTTAGAGAAATCTTTAATGAATATTCTGTAATAACCAGCGAGACCCAAAAAGCTTCGAACTTCTGATACGGTCGTTGGCCGACTCCAATTCTTAACAGCTTCTACCTTAGAAGGATCCACAACAATACCTTCTTTTGAAATAATGTGGCCTAGGAATGAGACTTCCTTGAGCCAGAATTCACACTTATTGAGTTTGGCATATAGCCTGTGTTCTCTAAGTGTTTGCAAGGCTATCCTTAGATGTTCTTCATGTTCTTCCTCTGTCTTGGAATATATTAGGATATCATCGATGAAGACGACAATGAACTGATCCAGATATGGCTTGAAAATATTATTCATAAGCTGCATAAATGCTGTTGGAGCATTAGTTAACCCAAATGGCATTACCACAAATTCATAGTGGCCATAACGACTTCGAAAAGCCGATTTATAAATATCTTCTTCTTTGATTCTAAGTTGATGATAACCAGATCTGAGATCAATCTTAGAGAAATATTCTGCTCCCGAAAGCTGATCGAAGAGCTCATCAATACGCGGCAATGGATACTTATTTTTGATTGTAAGCTGATTCAGTCACCGGTAGTCGATACATAGCCTGAGCGAACCATCTTTCTTTTTGACAAATAGAACAGGCGCTCCCCATGGGGATGTGCTGGGTCTAATGAAACCCCTGTCTAGTAGTTCCTGCAATTGTCTCTTTAGTTTCTTAAGTTCAGTGGGGGACATCATGTAAGGGGCTATAGAAACAGGTGCCGCACCAGGAATGAGTTCAATAGTGAATTTCACTTCCCTCTCGGGTGGTAAACTAGGTAGTTCAGATGGAAACACGTCTGGGAACTCATTTACATTAGAGATGTCTGCTATGATAATTTCCTTAGACTCTGTAATAATGACATAAGCAAGAAAAGCTTCACATCCTTTCGAGATGAGTTTGCAAGCGTGAAGAGAAGATATAATAGTGGGGTGTTTCTTATACTTGATGCCAAGGAAAGAGAATCTTGGAAGACCGGGCTTTCGAAAGGATATAATCCTATTTCGGCAATTGATATAAGCATCATGATCTACAAGCCAATCTACCCCTAAAATGGCATCATAACCTTTCATATCGAGACACACTAAGTTCGCGGGGAGATTGTGTCCTTCTATCACTACCTCACAAGCAGGATAATAGTTAGTAAGCTTTGTTCCAGAACCTAAGGGTGTGGAAATAGCAAGATCTGAAGGTAAGGGAACTGATGCGATTGGTAAGGTTCTGGCAAAAGCAGTGGAGATAAAAGAATGAGAGGCACCAGTATCAAATAGCACAAATGTAGGACGTGAACAGATTTGAAGAGTACCTTCCATGAGTCCACCATCCCGATCCCTGGGTGCTTCTTCTTCGTCTATAACAGCATTAAGGCGAGCCTGCCTCCTACGTCCTCCTCCTGACGGTTGATCTTTCATAAGGGGGCAATCCGGCATGCGATGCTCCCTACTTTCACAACGCAAATAAGCCCCAAGGCGTTTCCAGCATTCTTCAGCTGAGTGGCCGAATTTCTCGCAAAAAGTGCACGCCGAGGCGACTTGCTCCTTCTCTTCCTTGACCTTCTTGTTCTTTTAGGAACTTCCACCATTCCCGCTTCTTGATCTCTTCTTGCTATCACGATTTTTATAGGGTTTCGTGATGCTAAATTTTTCTTTCTTATAATGCCGATCAGAGCATCGGCCTGATTCTTCTCCTTTTCCTTTTAATTTCTCGACCTTCTCCAAGGTCCTTTCGCACAAATATGCCCGCTGAACCATCTCCGCATAAGTGCGGATGTTCTGGGTCCCGAGTTGTTGAATAAAATTGGGCCGTAACCCGTCCATGAACCGATTTGCCTTTAATAATTCAGTACTAATCAGATGTGGTGCATAGGGTGCTAGCCTTGAAAACTACAGCTCATACTCTACCACCGACATCATCCCCTGCCGAAGTGAGGCAAACTCCATAGCCTTTCTTTCCTTAACGTGTTCAGAGAAATACTTGGAACGGAATAAAGTAAGAAAACCATCCCACGTATGGGGTGCATCGGCCGGAGGTGCCGGAACCGACTTCCACCAAGTACGTGCATCCTTATTAAGTTGAAATGCTGCCAGACGCACCTTTTCTTGATCGGTGCATTGGATAACATCAAAGATACGATTCATTTCATCGATCCAATTTTCTGCTTCATCCGGATTGGAAGAACCATAGAAACGCGGAGGGTTTAAACTCCGAAAATTGCGATGTAGATTTTCAGCCCGTGCTCCTGCGCCACCTTGCGCAATAGTTTGTAATGCCTGGGTAAGGCCGGCAACTGTTTGTTGCATGCCATCCCAATCTACGCGATGAGCCATGATAGCAATAAGGTACCTGAGAGAAATATAACAGCTTATTATTTCTTGTGAGACTAAAAGAAAATCAATCTTAAAGCTAATAACTATCTCATCCCGGGCTCTACCCAATTCTTACATGGGTATGCAATTTTTCTACCTTAGTTCATAGGTAGGGGTCCTTAAACCTTGGACTTATCCTATGACATGATTCTTTTCCCTAAGTCCTGAGACTTAGGCTCTGATACCAACTTAACTGTCATGCCCCGAGCCTTTATTACTGCAAAAGAATCGCTCGAGGACATGAACAACCGACATGGTAAGTCTCTTGCGAGCAAGAACGATCAGAGCGCGAGACAATCACATGCATAAATGCAATTACACAGTATTTAATCAAACTACAACTTTATTTCATAAATGATCAAAGTATTCTTTTACAACAACCATTTTATCATTCTACTAGACTCAAGAAAATAAGGAAATTACATTGACTCGATCTAAACAATATAGACTTCCTAAGTCTTCACTCTGATCTTGAAAATACTTTCATTCGCTCTCGGACCCGCTACTTGTATAACCCGAATCCGAATTCGAATCACTTCCATCTCCTGAAAAGATTAGAAATAGGTAATGAGCACACTTGCCCAATAGGTATCATCGCATCAACATGAAAGCATTATTAAAGTAATTAACATTTTTGCTCTCGAAAAATAAGGCAAAATCATGCGAATGCGATCAATCACTCGATTAAACCAAAGTAACAAGATAATCATATAAGATAGAATGAACTAGCATGAATATGAAAAGAACATGAGATTGGCCATTCATGATCAAGAATGTAACGAGAATGTACTAGCAAGCCACATAATCAACACTCCAGCATCTTTTGCTTATGAGCAAGTGCTTCGTGAATTTCTATGGAATATCAAGCAAGAAAGTCATGTATAAGAATGTCATGTCGTGTCGTGGATCTTCACTTATTTATAGAAAAAGTACTCCCAGCGTAATGCGACGCCAGTAGCATCATACCCCATGGTTTATAAAATAGTATGTTTCCGGCAATCAGCCGAGGGGACTAGCATAGAGCCCTTGAACACAATCAGTGCTCGATCGCATCTACAAGTATAAATCAAGTTACTTCCACGCATGTAACAATAAAGTATGGCCAAGAATGTACAACTCAATAATTCATGATAACGATCATCAATGGATGAATGCTTCAATTAAAGAATGCATAAGTCAAAAGAAGATTTAAACAATGTTATGCTCATGAGAATAAATCGGCAGCATAACGTTACATTCTTTTACTTCCATTCATTACATTAAGTTTCTTGATCAATTTTATAAGTTCTAGACTATCATTAGTTCATCTAGAACCTTTGGAATATCAACCCTTGGGTCAAACGTTGGGTTAAGTACTTAAGAAATGTGATGATCGTTTACTGGGCCGTTACATCATTTAACGCTCCAATAGTGGGCTGTTACAATGATCCGAATCCAGAACAATAAAAATAGACTCAGAGAAAGGTGACGGTCATGCCTAGGGCCGTTACATTATGTGACGGTCCAGGATGAAGCCGTTACACTAGTCTGAATCCCGAATCAAGAATTCAAACTCAGATGAATGTGACGGTCTTATATTGGGCTGTTACGTGTGCCTGACGGTCCAACACAGAGCCGTTACATTACTAATAATCAGAAACATCGATGGTGTAATCTAATCAATGGGCTTTAAGAGTACAACCAACTCGGCGTCCTAGTGGGAATCCCAGACTCGCGGAGAATTACGGAGGCCTTGAAACAAGACTTTCTAGTCCATTGGAAGGAATATCCAATAGAGAGGTCCTCATGTCCAAGAGTATGTTCCTATAGTGTAAAGTGAACTAATGGACAACATACCGGAATATGTTCCATGTACTTATAGAAACGACTCTATTGATAAAGAGAGAATGTATACTCATTGTGAAGCCAAGATAAACTCCGTTAATACAACTTTCAAAAATCATGATTTAATTATAAACTATAGAGTTTTGGCTCATGAAATTAACATAACTTAAAATAACTCAAGATGCCTAAGTCATGCAAATTCCAATATGAAACAGTAAGTAAACTTAAAACCATAATAACAGGTCAAACTTAGCTATCTAGGTTTAATTATAAGTAAACTTAACTGGTTACTATTCTGCTATAGGTTGACAGAACACAGAGTCTAACGGTCTAACAGGGGTGCGTCGCAGTGGCTGTGACGGTCTATCGAGGGGCCGTTACAGTATGTAACACTCCTGTCCAGCTGCGTTAGAGACAACAGTGAAAATAAAAATGTAACAGAGTGTGTGACGGTCTGTCGCAAGGCCGTTACATGCCTGTGACGGTCCTACCATGATCCGTCAGAGAATCTGCTAACAGAAATCAGTATGAAATACAAGAGATTAACTCACATCATGTCTATAATCAAAATACCATGTATTCTTAGACATGATAACGAAGTATAGGCCAACTACATGCATAGGTATCAGTGAATAGATAAGGTAACATCTTTTAATCTTCCAATTAGGGCTAAGAGATGCATGTAATGCATAGAACTATTAAAACATGAAATTGATGATCTACAATGCATGAAATTCAATCAAACCAGAGGGTTTTTAGTCTTATCAAGTTATTTTTGCCGTTCATGAGATGACCTACCTCTTAAATTAGGCTTTAACCTTCCAATTAAGGTCTGAAAACTGAGCCCTAGTTCTCTTCTTCTTGTGACTTTTCAGCAACTTCCTTGGGCTCTAACTCCACGACCTCTTGATCTAAAGACGTGAAATTTGGAGAGGAGTTAGTCTAAAGTATTGTAAATAAATACTTCTAAAGAACTTACTCGAGATTATGCCTCCTTACCCTTATTCCTTGAGTGCCAAAAGTAAGGGTCGTCCAGTTCAGAACTAGGTCCTATTTATAGAGTTCTAGCTAGGGTTTGAGGATTAGATCAATTCTAGAGTCCTTATTTCATCAAAACCTGATCTCTAAGAGTCCCTAGTAACTTAACATGTCTTTCTAGTTAGGTCTCTTGTAGATAGGGTTCAAAAATTCTAATCTTTTTGGGAGTTCTTTGACTTACGGAACTCGCAGTATGTAACGGTCGTGCCCAGGCGCGTTACCTGGCTGTGACGGTCGCCCGATGGACCGTTACAGTCAACGTGTACACACTTCTAAGTTAATAAAACTCTTTTATTCTTTTATCCCTATAATTATCTTAGATAAATAGTATTTATCTTATAAATCCATGAATAAGCTAATTATCCTTCTAGAATATGGGCCAAACTTAATGGGCTTGGTCCATTATCTTTTTGGATAATCATTAATTATGCTAGGTCAACTATTTAACCCAATTGGGCCATATAATGACTCATTAATCTAATAATCCCTTCATAAATTTATTTAAGCCTTTATAATTTTTAGAAAATTATTTTAATATTCAAAAATTATATATATAAATTCTGGGGCACTACACATATATTAAAAATGCATATAGGAGAGAATACAGGAAAAAGAAATGTCACCCAAAACATCTCAAACATTTCGGCAATTTGCATGGGTTACTCTTCCTGCGCTCAAAGATTGATCAGTACCACAAGAAATGATATAATTATGATAATGCAAACTTTAAATCATTTATCATAATCCACATGAAATTCAAAAAATAGCACTATTCATAGGAAATGGCGACCCTACACAAGGGTGCTCCATGAAGATAAATAAATAAGGTTAAAATCGCATGAAATTCAGACATGGAACCGTTCACAGAAAATGGTGACCCTGCACAAGGGCGCTCCATGAAGATAAATATATGAAGTAAAATCCACAGGATTTAAGCACATCACTATTCACAAAAATAGCAACCGTATAAACAGACGCTCCACAAGGTAAATCGCGACTCCTCTGCAATCGCTCTTTAAATGGCAGAACAATAGAAGTCACTTTTTCCCTATGTTCTGAAAAACCGTGTTCTAACCAGAAACCGAGCGCTCACTCCCTTTCGGCTTCGAACACAAAATAGAACATTGCTCTCCCTATAAAAAGAGCTCCGAGGCTCTTCAAATCAAACCAAAACAACTCCTTAGCAGAAACTGTGAGCTCTTCTCTTCTTGCAGGTCATTCGGCAGAGGACAAGTTGCCTTCATCAGAGCTTCACCAAGAACATATAATAGAGAAATTGCTACAACGACCCTTGAAGAGAACCAAGACTGGTTTTGCAAGGATCAATGAGATTGACGGACATATCAGTGGAAGAATTGCACTAAACCCAGTAAGTGTTCAAGAAGCCTTAGCTCTATCCAACCTCTATCTTCAATCTCTCTCTCAGATTCTAATAGAATTCTATCTTCTTTTTCCTTCTTTTCCAATTTTCAGGACTATCCACTCATCCCGGGGGCTAGGAGATTCACCAAGATCCAATGGCTTCCCCTCCGCCTCTCCAAAATCACCCTTGACATGAGATCCAATATCTCTAAGTGGCATCTCTTAAGCTTAGTGACCCATGTCAAACATTATAACGATGTTCACTTTGATTGGGCCGCCAAAAGAGCTCTCATAGAAATATGGCACCCACACACCCATACCTTCTTATTCCCCACTTTTGAAGCCACCATCCTATTAGAAGAAATGGAGAGGCTTCTAGGATTGAAGGGAATGAAGCAAGGTGATGAAGAGAAGATGGCGATTATGCAAGAACCAATAAGTGCCATGGAGATGCTAGCAAGTCTAATTCCAAGCCAAAAGATGATATAGCAAATAAGAGTATCAAAGGGGATCAATTTAATGAAGCTTGTGGCATGGGTGTATAAGGCTTTGGGTAAGGAGAGCAAAGAAGAAGAGATGGAATTAATCATGAAAGCTATGGTGATTTGTCTTGCGGGAGCTTTGTTATTCCCTTCGGCGGATGATTTCTTGGAAGAAGCACAATTGAGTGCCATATGCAGCATTTGGGAGGGATAGAGAATTGGGCGTCGGTCCTAGCTTACCTCTATAGCGGGCTCACCTCGGCTTCCATGGGAAGGCCCCTATATGGTTCTATGCTGTTGCTCACTAGTTGGGTGGACCTCCACTTTAAGTTTGATCCATGTGAGGAAACCCAACAAGCTTCTAGGATCTATTCCAAGAGCCCACTCCACTATATGATGGGCACTCTAGGATTATGTGAGAGAGTTGTCAATCGAGTACCCAAACTCAAGAAACGAGTGGATTGGCGCAACCACTTCAAGACAATGCCACAAAACGGTTTTACATGCGCACTGGGGTTCCTCAAGACCCAAGAGCTCCATGCGAGGCTTTCCTCTGGAGTGGAGCTAAGGCTAATAGGCGCCACCGAGTTCGTGCTTTACAACGCTCACCGATGCCTTTCTCAACTTGTCCTTCCTCGCCATCTATTTGAAGAAGCTTCTCACCTACCACCAATTAAGAAGAGAGAATTAGGCTCAAGTGGTGATAAAGAGGAGACCAAGACCATTCAAGCTCTATGGCGAGTCAGCAAACTTCACCGGCCCATGGAACGTATGGAAGAAGACAAAGAGCAATGGAAATCATATGTAATAGCTCTTAGAAACTTGAGGCCCAAAGTGGCTCATTAACCATGTAATGATTACTTCCTTTTCATGAATAAAGAGATTTTTCCTTGATTGAGCCAATGACTATGTTTAACGATGATCAAATCTTCCAAAATCCTTTGATTCTGTTCAAAAACACAAACTCTATAAGAAATAGCGACTACCACAGAGTACAAGAATTCCCTGATCCGCGCCTTCCTCATAGGCGTTACTTCTTCCAATTCCAACACGAAATAAGAATAAAAATAATAAAGATCCTAAAATGTCATGGTTCACTAAATAGCACCTTTTACCACGTTGCTATTCCATGATGACCGTTGAATGACACCCTCATAATTACCTGACAGCTGCACCTTTCCCAATACACGCAAAGAAATAGCGCCCGCTCATAAGAGCGGTCCTTTGTGATATAACGCCTACCTACCAGTCGCTAATACTCAGAATTTTCCCAAAAATGATAAATTCCATCAAATAGTGCCCTCATGAGCGGGCGTTTAATATCTGAATCATGACTTCGTCGTAGGCGCTATTTCTTTCAAAACCGTAAGCGCTAAAACCCTTTTGTTAAACCTCTGTCCATCTATCTTCTCCTTCTTCCCCACTTCTCTCCTTCTACGACTCTTCCCATTCTCTGCAACCACACCGGCGGCAGCCTCCTCTCTCCCTCTAATCTCTCTCTCTCCCGTTCTCAAACTTTCCCTCCCATGGCCTACGTGAGCGGAGGCAGCTCTGGGAAGAGGCAGCGGGTGATGGCACCCGATGTGGTGGACCTAGACGAGGAAGAGCACGATGGCGCCGGCGAGGTGGCGTTTCCCCCTGCGACGGCCGAGGAAGCTCCTGCAGCGGAGCATGGCGAAGACGAAGAAGAAACTGAAGAAGGAGACAAAGGAGAAGACGGAGAAGAGAATGAGAAAGAGGATGAGGATGACGACGACGGCACCGGTGGAGATGAGGGAGAAGAAGAAGAAGGTGGAGATGACCACGGCGATGACCATGGCACCGGCGAAGAGCACGGTGGCGATGGCGACGAGCATGGCGGCGACGGCGGCGCCCCCCCTCCTCCCCGACGGCCACTGCGGGGAGGGCTCATGGACCCTGCACCAAGCAAGGTGAGTGCAATTTTCTTTTTTTTCTTTTTTTTTATAAACACAGCATGAACACCATGGATCCCAGGGTGGTGGGAAATAACAGAGAAATGGCGACCCAAAGGAGGGCGCCACTTCATGAAACAGCGACCCGATTGGGGGTCGCAAAAAAAAAAAACCATTTTTTATTTTATAATAACGACATCATACTATGCGTAATTTTGAAATTCTCTTTTCTTTTCTTTTCTTTTTCTTTTCTTTTCACACAAAAACCCATGAACACCCTGGACACCTCGACGGTGGGAAACTGCAGGGAAATGGCGACCAAGGGACTGGCGCTACTTTATGAAACAGCGACTCATATGGGGGTCACGAAAATAAAAAAACCATTTTTTTAGAATTATTATACGCATTTTTTTATATAAACCATTGATTCCCTGGAATAACCTCACAGAATTGGCGCCCTGACCTTGGGCATCCTTTCAAAACCAAAAAATTGAGCGACTGGGGTCAGGTCGATAATTCATGAAATAGAGACCCCTATGTAGTCGCCATTTAAAATTAGTGAAAAATTAAACCAATTGATATATAGACCATGCATTTGTTTATTCATCTATTCTTATGCTACAGGGATTGATACGGACCCACATCTCTTGGGTCCAGGTGATAGCTGCCTACCATGGACTGCCAGACTTCCAGAGGGCGAGGGTAGAGGCGATGGGGTTCGGCCACTTCCTTAGTATAGAGCCTGCACGTCCCAATCTGATCCTGATCCAGGTGTTGATGGAGAGATAGGATAGGGCTATTCGGGCCTTCTTGATGCCCTGGGAGCACATGGTGCCGAGCTTAGAGGATGTCACTAGTATCACATGGCTGAGAGTAGACGGTGAGGCAGTGAGTGGAGTGACCATCCCAGACTATAGTGACCTAGCCCAGAGACTCTTAGGCATAGACACCATGTACGATCCTCCGTGCAGGATGATCAGTCGCACGGACTTGACGAGGGCCATGGGGTTAGGAGACTCCCGGCAGAGGTCGGGGGAGTCACTTATAGAGTACGCCGAGCGGCTGATTGGGAGAGCCTGAGCCGTGTATTGCCAGGACCCGGCTTAGAAGGAGAGAGCAGACAGAGATCTGAGGAGGTTCCTATTTCTGATGCTCGGGAGATTGCTGCTGGGGACGAAGGGGGATGACATCAACTGCAGATTTTTGAGCATCCTCGAGGACATAGAGGGAGTGGGGTGGTACGCCTTAGGAGCTACCCTGCTGGCGCACTTGATAGCCGACCTATCCATGGGGACAGGTCGTGAGACGACCGTCAACGGCTTTTCACCTTTCCTTCAGGTATGCACTTTCTTTTCATTATTGTCTGAATGATATGCCATAATTATGATATGATTATGCATGTAACTAATAGATGGTAATGAATGCAGGTGTGGAGCCATCTCTACATACCGATGGACCGGCTCAGCCCCCAACCCGGAGACGAGGCTACTTTTCCCTTAGCTCGGCGGTGGCTGCCGCTCATGACTGGAGCACCTCACGCTTAGGAGTTGAGGGTCGTGAGACGGGAGTTCCGAGACTACCCCCTTCACTGGTACGCATGTAAATATGATGCATTTTTTTATTTCTTGCTTTATAATTTTGTACTTTATATATATAAATGTAATAACATGATGTGCATGCAGGTGGTCTGGAGACCATATGAGGGGATGCCCGTTGAGGTTCAGCCGTGGGTTGTAGCAAGCCAACCTCGCTTCGGGCGTGACCTTTGGGTTCATTGCCTGAACGAGATCGAGCCACTACGGCTTAGACTGGTGATAAGGACACTCGGCCTTCACCAGGAGTGCGTTGAGATAGCTGAGCCACGGGGAATCAGGCAGAAGACCCAAGGACGGACGAGGGCGATCAACTGGAGGCTGCGGTTCCCAGAGCAGTTTGCTGACTGGCAGTGAGGCGGGATCCCAGTCGTTTCTCACACTCCAGACAGCTCGGCGTACCTCTAGCGCTTCTGGGAGACTTACGCGGACCGGCCTCAGATGAGGCCAAGAGGGGTACGTATGAATGCTTTCTAGTTTAAATTATGTGCTTATGAGATATGCGACTAATGAATGATTTATGTAGGATGCGCGGGATGCAGCAGCGGTGGACCTACATGCCCGCCTCCACAGCTTGGAAGCCCAGTTGGCAGCCACGCGGGCAGACTTGGAGACTCTTGTGAGTATGCCCTATTCAAATGCTATTGATTATCTTATGAAATTATGATGTTCAGCCACTGACTTTCTCAATGAATGCAGCGTGCCTAGCAGGGAGCAGTAGCTGGAGAGACAGGAGGAGCCTCCAGCTCGAGGGACCTGAGCGTGGAGGTCACTACCCTGGGGGAGCTACTTACGGGAGCAGTTATGCGGGCCGAGGCGGCGGAGCGTGACCTAGCCGAGCAGGTAAGCTTTCAAACGATGTTTAAGTTATTTCAAATATTTATAGAATTGAAACATGAAACCGATAATTAGTTGAATGGTGCAGGTTGCAGAATTGCAGGAGGCGCTCACCGGGGCCGCCTTAGCCAACACCGAGCTTGCGATCTGCGACCAGCGGGTCGGGGAGCTAGAGGAGGCACTGAGACGGTGAGAGGAGCTACCCAGCGACGTGACGGAGCTGAGGATCCTCCTCAAGGTGGAGAGGAGGGAGCACATTCACGAGCGGGAGGAGCGGATGGAGCACGAGCGTGAGCTTGTGGCTTTGAGGACGCAGCTGGCCGTTGTTCAAGAGGAGCGCCTTTAGAGGGGCCGAGAGCGGGCGCGGGCCGTGGGCCACTCGAGTGCTTTCGCCAGCACCACTTACTTAGCAGGTTCCTTGACTCGGTAGAGGAACGAGGCAAAGGAGCAGACTCGAGCCGGCGGTTCCGTCGCTTCTCGGGGGTCTATGCTCCCTCCGCGGTCCCGCCGTCGAGGCGATGGTGAGGTAGAGAGCAGGAGAGAGGTGAGTGGAGGTGAGAGTTAGAGAGAGAGAGCATATGCACTATTTCCTCACATTTTGTACATTATGCATATATATATATGAGATTTTTGATGTTACCTGAGTTTGTCATTTTGAGCACTTATGTACCTTTGTCTTTTCCTTTTCCTTATCCCTGTGTGGCACACTTAAACAAACAGATTAATTAATCTGTCTAGCTTGGCCCCTTGCTCAATAAGCAAGGGGAATGTCCTTTTTTGACCTTGACAGAGGGTCAAGGGGCCAAGCCTTTAATCAACTAAGGTAAATAGTGAAAAATATAAGATAATGTCACACGCAAGCAAACAGATGCAAACTGCAATTTAAAAGATGATCATACAGCAGATGCAAGCAAGCAAATGCAGAAGAAGGTGTCTTCTGTCTGAAATAGTGACCTAGCAGAGGGTGCCTATTATTGAAACAGCGGCTCCGTGAGTTGGCTCTAATTCATTTTCCCCTTTTTTTCTTTTATAATAAGCGACTTAGTGGAGAGGCGTTGTTTCAATAAATAGCGACTTAGACTTGGACACATATTAAAAAACAATCTCTTTTTTCCTTTTTAGAATGACGACTTAGGGAAATGACATTAATTCATTAAATGGCGACTTTATGAGTTGGCGCTTATTCATAGACGGCTTTTTTTTAGAATAACGACTCATCACAAGTCATTTATTTAATGAATAATGACTGTTTGTTAGGGCGTCAATTCAATAACACCCCCCTTTTAAATAGGCTTAGCATGGTACAAAGGTCTTGAAACCTTACACATTCACCATCTTAAATTCATTAATCATTCTTAAATAATTTAACAAAGGGTCAGCATGCTTTATAACTTGTGCTTTTACTCATAACCTCGCGCGACACATCCTCCTAAGTCCGTCTTTGCCATCCTTCGAGCTTATGACATACCACGGAGGGGGAAATGAAGAGTAAATTGAAGAAGCTCATGAGGGGTTTCGGAGGACCGGGAAGCTTCCCTCCCCTACCTTAGTGCCTGTTGGGGTTCGGTCTTTGGCTTAGGAAATTTTTTTTTTCCTTTTGCCCTTTTTAAGATGCATGCTTATGACTAGGGTTTTCTCTGTGGAGACTTTACCCTCTTGCCATGCTTTTATTTTGTATTTATTAATGTAACATTACACTTTTTTTTCAAAAATAAAGCCCTAATTGTACTTGGGCTTTGTAGCATGTTGTCCCCTTTTGGTTCCTGACTTCCACCTACTAGGGCGGCGGGTAGGTTTCGTGGTCTTCCCCGAGTCTTACTCCCCCTCGTGAACCGAAGAGAAGAGAACGGGTAAAGTCTTTACACTCTTGGTTTGGCTCTGACTTTCGTCAGATTTTGAACCGCTTGAATTTACGAGCTAAGCGTGTTGTGTGTGCGGGCGTTGACCTCTGGTTAAGTCATCAAGACTGAAGAATTAATTAGAGATTTTGATTTTTCGGGTTTCGCAGCCTATGCACCATGCTAGCCTACAACTTTTCATTTTTTTCTTTTTTCTCTTTTTCCTTTTTTTCTCTTCTTTCTTCTTTTTTTGAAACTTAAGGGTAGTATTTCTTAAGGTATAGTCCGTTCCAAGGGTGAGCCAATTCTTCCCCTTCAGCATTAACAAGTTTGTAAGCGTTGCCAGGATAAGCTTCTTTTATTACATATGGCCCCTCCCAATTTGGTTGGAGTTTTGAACGGGGTCTGCCAAGTTTTATAAAGATTCTTTTAATTACCATTTCACCGACTTTTGAATTTTCTTTCAATTACTTTCTTTTGGTAGAAACGTGAAAGTCTGTTTTGATAAACTGTTGCATGTTCGGCGGTGGCCAGTCGTCTTTCATCTAAGAGTTCCAATTGTGTAATGATAGATTCACGACGTTCATCGATAGAGAGCTCCTTATCCAATTGTACTCTAAGAGAAGGAATAAGGATCTCAAAAGGAACTACCGCCTCCATCCCATAGGTAAGGGCGAATGGGGTTTGCCCAGTAGGTGTACGAATGGAAGTACGGTAGGCCCATAGAGCTTCTACGATCTTTTCTGGCCAATCCGCAAATTTATTAGCTTCACACATTTTCTTGATGATTTTAATCAAAGTTTTATTAGTTACCTCTACTTGGCCATTGCCTTGTGGATAATAAGGAGATGAATGATGTAATGCTATGTTATACCTGTTGTGGAGGTCCTGAAGCTCCTGAGAGATAAATTGAGGCCCATTATCTGTGACGATGGTACTCGGGATGCCGAATCTTGCAATGATGTTCTTCATTATAAACTTACAGATGGTTGACGCTTTAATCTCCACATAAGGTTCTGCTTCAGCCCACTTGGTGAAGTATTCCGTAGCCATGAGTATAAATGATTTTGATCTTGTGAGGAGGTTTGAATCACTAAGAGGTCCAATAACATCGAAAGCCCACATGGAAAAAGGCCATGGAGAGGACATGGGATGAAGTGAAGAAGCAGGGTAATGGATTTTGTAGGCGTGCAGTTGGCACTTGACACACCTTCGAACATAGATTGAGCAGTCTTCTTCTAGAGTGGGCCAATAGAAACCTAGCCTAAGGATGTTCTTAGCTAGCATCTGGCTATTGACATGACCCCCACAGACTCCGGAATGTGCCTCTTCCACGACCTTCCAAGATTCATCGTCATCAAGGCACCTTAGAAGAACACCAGTGAGACCTCTTCTATAGAGCTCACCTCCAACCAAAGTGTATCTTTGGGCAACTCTCCTGATTGCCTTCTTCTCTTCTATTGTGGCTTCTTCGGGATATGTTGATTGTGACAATACTTAGCAATCTTGTAATACCACGGTTTCTCTTCATCAGCCAGCTCCTCTTCTAAATCTAATAGCATGACCTCCTTGTTCTCGATGATCTCACCATCCTTAACCTTCTCGAGCACCTCCTCCTTAACACTAAGGAATGCAGAATCCTTAACAGCGGGAGTGAGACGCTTCTGAACAATGATAGAATGGAAATCCCGTTCGGGGAGGAAAACCAAGGAGGAAGCAAGTGAAGCAAGGGCGTCGGCTAAAATATTCTGATCTCGAGGAACATGAACAAAGATTAGCTTAGTGAAGAGCTTAGCATAAGCAGAGGCAAGTTCCTAGTAAGGTTTGAGCTTGGGATTGAGTATGCGACATTTGGTGGGCACTTGGTGCAGAATAAGCTGACTATCACCAACGATCTTTAACTGGGTAACACCAAATCGATGAGCGGCCTCAAGTCCGGCCAGCAGAGCCTCATACTTAACTATATTATTTGTAACAGGAAAGGCGAGCTGAGAGGCGAGCGGAATGGTGATACCCTCGGGTGTTAAGAGGACTATGCCGATCCCCCTACCATGAGAATTCAGAGCCCCATGAAAATGTAACGTCCACATCATATCTGAGGGTTGATTAATGGACATCAGTTCCTCATCTGAAAGCTCTGAGCGAACAGGGTCAAATCGTGGAAGAGGGTGATGAGCGAGATATTCTGTGATGGCATAACCTTTAATCACCTTTTGCTGAACGTAGATGATGTCAAACTGAGAAGGGAAGTTTTGTCATCGTGCTAATCGGTCAGTGAGGACATATTTTTCAAGAAGGAATTTTATGGGATTCATGCGAGCAATGAGATGAACCTCGTGAGCTAAGAAATAATGTTTTAATTTCTAAACTACCCAGAGTAAAGCTGCGTAGGTCTTCTCCATAGCTGTATACTTCTACTCACAGGGATTGAGAAGCTTGGACAAGTAGTAGGCTGCCCTCTCCTTACCTTCTTCTTCAACTTGTGCTAGGACAACACCTACTGAGTCATCCAGGACAGAAACATAAAGAACAAGCGGTTTGCCTGGAATTGGTGGCCTCAAGACGAGGATTTGATAGGTAATCCTTTAATCCATCAAAAGCCGCCTGGCACTTGTCATCCCAATGAAATTTGACCCCCGACTTAGTAAGCTCGTAGAACGGCCTACACCTTTGTGAGTGTTGGGAGACGAACCGGCAAATAAATTGCAACCTCCCGATTAGTCCTCGAACTTCCTTTAAATTCTTGGGAGGAGGCATATCTCTTATTACCTGTGCCTTATTGGAATCAATCTCAATACCCCTTTTGCTGACAATGAATCCTAGTAATTTAGCGGATGAAACACCAAACACACACTTCTTGGGGTTCATTTTTAACTGGTATTCCCTGGCTCTTTGCAATACTTTGGTTAGAACCATACGATGCTCAATCCTCGTTCTTGACTTCACTACCAAGTCATCAACATACACCTCAATCTAAATATGGATCATATCATGAAAAATAGCCATCATGGCCCTTTGATAGCTGGCTCCGGCATTCTTGAGTCCGAATGGCATGATCATATAACAGTAAGTGCCCCAAGGTGTAGTGAACGAAGTTTTCTCTTGATCCTCCTCTGCCAGGTGAATTTGATTATATCCTGAAAAGCCATCCATGAAAGAGAGGGTCTCATACCCTGCCGTATTATCAATTAAAACGTCTATGTGAGGGAGAGGGAAATCATCTTTAGGACACGCGCGGTTAAGGTCCCGGAAGTCTACACAAATTCTGACGCTTCCGTCCTTTTTCATCACCGGGATGATGTTAGCCACCCAATTGGGATAAAGGACGACTCTAATGAATCTAGCCTTATGGAGCTTATCGACCTCTTCTTTCATCTTTAATGCCATATGAGGGTGGAAACGTCTTAACCGTTGTTTGACCGGTACGGACCCTGCCTTAAGTGTTAAGCGATGTTCAACAAGCGTAGGATCCAGCCCCGGCATATCTTCATAACTCCATGCAAACGCATCCTTATACTCTCGAAGAACTTGAGCAAGCGCCTCTTCTTCAGAGGGCGGCAAATTTTTGCTTATGAGGACGATCCAAGGGTTTTCCTTGGTACCTAGATTGATTTCTTTGGTAGGCTCTTCTACTGAGACTGACGGTTCATCAAATCTCCTCGTGCCACTAGCAAAAGCGTCAGCCTCATCCTCATATTCTTCGTGCTCCTCATCCCCCTCTTCAATAGGATCCTCATCATTCATAATCTATTAAACCCCGAACCCTTCATCTAAGGAGCACACATCCTCACATTCCAAATCCGGCAGAGAAATCGGATCCTCTATAAATTGGGGAATTTCTAAACATGCCCTGCATCTCTTGGCTAACTCTCTTAAAAACCTACGGAAAATCTGCTTACCGTTGGCTTTCTTAGCGGCAACTACCCCCAGACTCTTATCACTAGAGTAAGAAGAAGAACAACTAGCCTGATTATGGGACCTAAAGAAGAGGAGGAAGAAGAAGTAGATACAGGAGAGGGTACAGAAGAGGACCCCTCATCAGAGGGGTAAAGAAAGTCCATTAGCGGACCTTGAATGAGCCTCCCCTGGGTTGGGGCACACTCATGATCAAAATAAGATGTCTCTTCAACAGAGATGGAGAATTAGAAAGTTTGAATTTTGGCACTTTTTTTCCTTTTTCAATAATGAATCAATGGGAAGAAGGAGTAGAAGATGGTGTTGAAATCGAAAGATTGGAAAGAGATTGGATAAGGGAATGCCCACGCACGGGTATGATAGAAAGCTGAGAGAATTGCTCGAGAAGCAACGGAGGAATTGATGGACTTTGAAGCAAACTTGGGGAGAAAGATATCAAGACCGCAGGTGGTCTGGGAATGTT
This sequence comes from Amorphophallus konjac, assembly GCA_022559845.1. Classification (NCBI taxonomy): domain Eukaryota; kingdom Viridiplantae; phylum Streptophyta; class Magnoliopsida; order Alismatales; family Araceae; genus Amorphophallus; species Amorphophallus konjac. The sequence goes on from CM040121.1 coordinate 265,254,697, forward strand.
GGAGGTAAATAGTTTATCAAGCAAACAGATAATAAATGATGGATGAACAGAACTGAGGGAAAAGAGGCTGGCCCATAGCCTGTCTATGGTGAAGCCTTGTTCAAATGGCACGTCTGGCTCTCCCGTATCAGTGTAGTTGCTTAACATCTATCTTTTGTCAGTGATCACAACCGACTTTTCTATCAAGTCATGAATCAGTGGTGGCCACTCCGGATCGGTAGGCATAAACAATCGGCTCAGAGAAATAGCAATATCATCCATATCGAACCACCTATACCACTCACATTCTGGAGCATCCATCTTTCTTCTCTTAAGAGGTCTCAACACTTCCAGAGTCTTATAGGTGACCAGAGGCGCTAAATGGCGAGCAAACTGGCGTGAATGCACATCTTGGTGATCTAGTAATGAAGTAACCATAGTAGTTTGCTCATCCTCCTGTTGAATGGGCCCCTTCACAAAGTGAGTGTATGGAGACCATGTGAGTGGTTGACTATCTATTTTTAAAGTAGAAGTCATAGTAGCCCATGGCTCTTCAACATCTTTATCAAATCTTTCATTGCTCGGCCCCTTGTATCCTAGGCCGCCTCGGGGAATTAACTTGCAATTAGGCTTTACTCTTCCCTGAAGGTTGACACCCAAGCCCTTGCCGGTTCTGTACCCCATTCTCATCAAAATGTTTCATCCTGGGGTACTCATCATATTCTTCTTTTTCTTCCCCTTGGAGGGTAGGGGTGATGTTGGTGCTGAAACAGGTGATGAAACTGGTGGCCTTAAAAGGTTGTGCCGAGGATCGGCAAAATCCAACACTGATAACAAAGGCCTATTAGCCGGCCATATAGAGGGTACTGAGGTTGCGGAGTGTATATCACCTGACGGCAGAATATGCATACTAGTGACTTTGATGCTGCGCCCCTTATGTGAGAACTTTATACATTGATGATTCGTAGAGGGTACGACATCAAGCTCTTGGATATATGGACGGCCCAAAATGCCATTAAAAGTTGGATCCATGTCTAGAATGTGGAAATCTACTGTAATCGAGACAGGACCCAGCCCAACTTTTAAAGTAATCATGCCGAGGGGCGGCTTCTTTGTATTGTCATAAGCTATGACTGTAATAGTAGATGGCCGAATCTGACTGTCCGGAATGCCACAAATTTTTAAGGTGCTAGGAGGCAGCACATTGATAGATGCCCCAGTGTCCACCAAAAATTGTTTAACGGGTACTTTATTAATATCCATTGTGATACACATGGCATACTTTCTGGCCGGCTTTGGAGCTAACTCATGCTCGTGGAAAATAATAGCCAGTTGGTCACTTGTCGGATTTAGGACTAAAGTGATCTGCTCAGCAGGGAGGTCTTCATTGACCATCACTTTCTGCAAATACTCCTTTAAAGCTTGTTGGTGAGTGGTGGATCTCTTGATTAATTCCAAAATAGAAATCTTGGCCGGGGACTTGTCCAGATGTTTCAGCAAATCATATTGGGTGCCCGGTATGGATTCCTGCTCTTGCTCTTGTTCTTCATTTCCCTGTGCCGGCTCTGGCTCCCGTTGTGGAAACACACAGTGAAATATCCATCCACTACGGAGCACCATAGTTTGTGACGTTCATGCCACTGTCAGGTTTTGTGGAGGATTGGTAGATGTGGAAGGGATATCGGGGTTAACAGATGGTGGAGGTAAAGTGACCGAATCGGGAACCCTTATGAGGGGCCGCGTCGGCTGAAGGCTAATGGGTGTTAAGAGGGTAGGTATGGGAGCAGAACTAGTAGGAGTAGGTGATGTCCGGGTGGTTGGAGGCAGTGTAGGCCGGACAAGGAGGGGCCTAGGCGGAGGCGGAGAATTCGCGGTAGTCATGATGAATGCCGGTGTAGGTTGGATTGTGGGAGTCCTTGCAGACGGAGGGTTATGTGGACTCAAAAATCTTATTTGTATAATTTATTTATTTGTATAATTTATTTCATTTCTTTATTTTATTTGGTTTATTTATTTGTTAGTTTATTAGGCATGACAGTCACCGAGGTGACAATTTCATTGTGTGCTCGATCTGACTCAATCAGTAAATTGTGAGACTCGGGTCGGGACCGGAAGCCCGTCATACCATAAAGGCTATGGCGTTAATTACACCCTCCCAAAGAAGGACAACCCTTGATTAATCGCCAAAGTAAAAAGGGACCCCGGGGGCAAAACAAGATAAGATTGTGATACTCATTTTATTTGCAGGATGGAAGATGCATGCGGATGTTCATGCGATTAGTAGTTTATTATGGTTTATCCGCCTGGTTCCCAATATGGGGGGCGGAGAACTTAGGTCCGAGAACCACTCTCACGCATAATGATGGCTTCCAATCGAACGTAGCCTGACCGTCACCATACACTATTTGATATACCGAGAGCACATGAGGGGATGACTTTTAGGTTTATTTAATCATCTTGTGAATGCTACACGAGATAGACACATCTATTCTTCATGAAACTAGGCAAGCATAAGTAGAATAACAAGATTTACATTATTGGAACATTGCGGCATTACATGCTCATTTCTTGATCTTATTTACGTAAAACACGGAATGAATCCTACAGCATGTCCCCTTATCTTGGATCATGCCAAGTGGGAATAGGAAACTGTCAATGTAGAGGCGGGATGGAGTCCATAAAAGATCGGGACATGTCAATGCCCGGATAACACGAAGTGGGACTAAACTAAGATGGACTAAGCCGAGACGGTATTTGTCCACAGAGGTATTTGATGTTTTTATTCCCTAGAGGGAGTCACTAGAGACCATGCAGAGGCATGGCTCTTCGGATCCCCAGGGGTTCGGAGATGATGACGAAAATTGGAATTCATTTCGACATCATCTCCCCTTATTTCGGACCATGCCCGGGGGGAGTATAGGACATCCATCCACGGAGTGCCGAGATGGAAGCTGAAGAGAAAGATGGGCATAGCCCAAGATCCAAGAGGATCAGAATACAGCGGGACGGTGTCCACTCATCGTGGCATTTATTGATATCCCCTTGAAGAGACCATAGGAGAACATGCAGTGGTAGGACTCCATAGGCCAGTAGGGTTGAAAAATAAGCATCATACTTGGTAGAATGTAGAGGCAAACCCCATTAATGTAGCTCCCATGGATTTTAATGAAGGACTATTGTTCCCCTTTATTATGGTGAGGGTTTGAGCAAGGGTTAGTACGGCTACAATCTTAAGGCTCTAGTTGGTTCAAAGCTTTAATTGCTGGGTTTCAGAACTTCTGGGAGGTGCCAGGAGATTGGGTGCTTCAACAATTAAAGGGGATTGAAGGACCCTGAAGGGAGTTGGTGGCTGGAGGATCAACACCCAAAGAGTCGGCACGCTGGGGAACTCGGCACGATGGGGGGCTCGGCGCGCTCAGGTGTTGGTACGAGGGGCATCGGCCTGGGACTGAGGTAGGGGATGCATCGGTGCGGGCTGCCGTCGGCGTGCCTGTCACTTGGCGGGGAACCGGCGCCGAGAGAGCACCGCGCCGGGAAAGCAGTTAGGATGCCGATAGGAAAGGTTTGAGGATTTGGGGGCTTTGAGGCTGTGGATTTTGGGGGTTTGAGGTTTTATTCAAAGGGTTTTCTACCAGGGGAATAGAAGCTCATTCACAGAGGATCCATGTGAGGCATCTATGATTGAGTGAACTAGAGGCCACGAGATATGCTGTCTCGGGCTCCTTTCACATATCATTAACAAATTCGATCACTCACTAAATCATACTAATCACAGTGAAAACTCGGTAAGTTTAAACCCTGTTACCATCGCATCTCTCCCATGAACGTCACAGGCAAGCATGATAGAAATATCTGCTGTCTCTGTGAGGAGATGGAGACCACGAAACTGATGTTCAGAGTCGGATGAGAGAAAGGAAAAAAAGGAAGTTTCAGATGAAAGAAGGAAACACACAGATGCCACAGACTGAATATAGTCGGCATTCAATTTCATTCAGACTTTCATTAGCCACTAAGGAATACATCTTTCATGAAGAAAATGTAAAGCAACTCGAGCGTACAATTCGAGGCTCTAGCAGGCCTTAAAGATTACATCCTCCATAGACAGGAGAGCAGGATAGAAACGAAGAATCCAAAATATAAAACGGGGGAGGGGGAAGAATGTAGCCCCACTGGGGCAATGATGGACGGCAGCAGTGTACACACCCACCTTGAATCCGGGAAGCAGAAGCAATGCTTGGGCTTCTATTCTATCAAGGACTTCTACCCTGGATTTTACAAGCTCTCTTCTCCCTTTAGCAGACTCTGCTCTCGTCTGTCTATCTGGGTATTGCTATCTCTCTTCTTTTTTTTCTTCTCTTCTGTCTCCCTTGGTTTTCTGGATGTCTCTTCTCTGACCGAGGATGGGGCTTATATATAAGAGGGAAAAGCACCATCGGCGTGACCCTCTATCGGCATGCCTTCGATTGGTCATCTCGGCGCGCTATTGTTGTATTGGGCTTTGGCCCATTTGCTTCGTGGATCGGCGCCGTTTGTGGGCTTTCATAAGTTGGGCGCCCCTCTGATGTATACATGGGCTTTGGCCCAATTCCCACCTTGTTGAACTTCGAAGCCTTTATCCCTTCCACTAGCCTTTAGCAGTGTTAGTGACCATTCCATCATCACGTTGCTAGGCCCATGATATGAAGCCCATTTTACCAGATACTGTGATATTTCGGAGATCTCATCAGCGGCTAATGATTGCCCAAAACTTAAACCATATTTAATCAGACCGATCATCAAAATATAATCACTCCGGACAGTAGCTTTTGCCAAGAAGGCCTCAGCCGGACAAGATGTTATTTGTAACAGATCTCTGCTTCCATCACAGTTCCGGGACTTCAGAGAATATCATCAGAGGCACACATTTCTTTAGAGCTCCAGCTGATGACTCACGACATCTTTTGTTCTCTTTATTGGTGCACTTTTTTCAATGTCAACAAATGCCCCCCCCCCCACCTGCAGGTGGCGTAAGTGAAGAATGAGCGGCACGGGGCCTGCGGGTGTATATTATGATGTACTTTGTGTTTTACTTCATGCTTGCTCCTGTTCATTATGTCTATTCATAGTTTGAAATCTTCATTCTGTTTGTAAGTCTCATCATTCATCGGTGTTTGGGCTAATATGACTCTGCTGAGTCTCAAATGACCAACATTTCAGCTCGATTTTTTTTCTGGTGGCATCCTCCCGGCGCAGGCAAATCGGTGCGGCAGCAGTTCGGCATAACCGTCTCGGCACGGCCTCGGCACGACGGCGTCTCGGCGCGGCATCAGCCTCGGCGCGACCCGGGCTCAGCATCGGTCTCGGCGTGACCCGATCCCGGCGCGCCCTTTGGCGGTTCCCCCTCTCGTCACGAAGGCATCTCGATGCGCTTCTTCACTTCGTCGGGCGGTCGTTAGGGTTTTACAAATTTTTGGGCGCCGAGGGCTCGAGAGAGCTCTCTCTCTCTTCATCTTCTTAGCGGCGGCGCTCGGTGTGAGGTGATCTTCAGAAGAGATTTCTTCCTCTACTTATTCTTTCCACTGTGAGTCTCTTTCCTTGCTTCATATACGAGACTATGTCTCCTTTTATTAAGTAGTCATCCCCTCTTGGTGGATGTTCATCCTATTTGACTTTGGGCATACCCCGGATAAGGGGAGGTGCTGTCAAAATTTTCTTAGGATTCCCTCCTCTATTGCTGTCTCAATCTTGTCTCATCTTCTTTGATTTTATCTGTAGTTGCTGAAATGGCCACCACTTCTAGCCGTGCTGCTTCTGGAATTGCTGATGCCGATGTCTCCTCTCAGAGTAGGGTGGTTGGCCCTACTGTGACGTGGCTAAATGTTGGCCAGCTAGACCGAGGTCTTGGAAAGGTTGCCGTAGTTGACGAGTCTTCTGACTCGAAGATGGACACAATGTCTGCATCCCGTGTCCTGCCTACTGAGGATGGGTTAAGCTTCAATCGCGATGACGGCTATCGTTCGGATTTTCTGAAGGATTGTCATCTAGTGCCGTTCATCTGCACCTTCAATGTAGCTGGGAAGAGAGATGTTATGCTAGCCTGGATGGTGGAACGGGCCATGCTGCTGGAGAGGGATAACCTGAAAGGCTCCGTATATCACGGGGAAGCCATCTATCTCCTTGGAGAGCGGCGCAAATGGAACGTCGTCTTGGGCGTGACTGAGTTGGAGCCGAAGCAGAAGATGCTGACATGTGCTCCTGAATTTACCCCAGCCAGGGGGGATACTACTGCAGGTCGGGTCAATAGAGAGAAGCCCTGCTACTGATTGTTCTTGGCACCCGTCAAGTGGGGCTATAGAGATGAGCCATTTGTTCTGAACTGCTTGGTTGTCCAGTTCAAGTTTCAGTTGGCTGCTGGCTGGTTTGCGGAGACCAAAGTTACCAATGCTCATCTCTTCCATGTGGGAGTGGTAGAATTTACAGAGTTTGTGTTAAAAGAATACGCTCCTTTACTGACTAGGGCCGGAGTATATCATAGTGCATATGCATCCCGCTTTCGGTATCCCATCTCAAAGGCCTATGTTGTGGCATGTTTGAAGTCTTCTGCCCATAGTTTAAAACCGTTTACATAGCAGAGGGTGAAACTTCTTTGGACCTCTGGAGTTTGTCACAGCTTTCAGGTCTGCCAATTGACAGAGAACCTTATAAAGAGATCTGCCTGTATGACTTTATCAAGGATGAAACCGACGGAGAGGGCCAGTATTTCTTTGGCTTTTCATACTGGTACTTGATGAAAGCATATCACTCCCTTTGCCTTGCACATCATAGGGGGTCATCTAAGGGATATCATACCCGGGAGAAGAGTAGTAGGATGAAAGTCCGAGTAGGACATTGGATCCAATATTTCTTCGGTTGCCCCTTGAAATACAATGAGTTTCCTTCTGTGGCTCCCGTTGCGGGTAAGCAAAGCAAGCCTCCCAAGTTCAAGTCAGAGCTACCTGCTTCCATTCGACGAGTCAGCCGAGGAGGGATGAATTTTGCTGGAGTGGATCCCCTTACTCACTGTGCCGCTTATCTTAGATTTTGGCTATGCACTTTTGCTCTTCCGCGGGGAGATGAAACAATTATCAGGCTGGAGGTAATATACCCGGCATGTTAGATGGCTTGGGGCATGCGGCTTGCTTTATGTCCGGCTGCGCTCTACCTGGTTTACAAATCTCTAGGAGATCTTTATAGGCATCTAGTCCCTCGGTTCTTCAGAATAGTGGGCCCGTTCCATTTCTTCAATGCCTGTGTATGTAGTCTGTTCCCAGAGCTTGCTCCCAGGACTTTGCAGACGACTACATTATACCCTAGGATGCTAGAATTTGCAAGTGCCGAACCTGGCCCAGTTTCACAGCAGCTTTACTCTATCAGAGGCCGGTTAACAAGGGTTCCAGTGGATTCAGCAGGAACTATTCATTTCTAAAATTTGGCAGCACATTTTGCTCCGCTGGTGAATCGTCAGTGTGAGTGTAAAATTGAGGCGGTGGAGACTTTTACCAACTTTATTTCGGGTGCCACAGTGACCCAGCTAGTCTTGGAGCCTAAGCTCATTGATTGGGCTTTGTCAATCCGCCCTAGTGTTTTAGTGTTCAGAAAGGGGGGCGTTGTTCATCTAGAACCCTATTACCCATTCAGATTCGGCCAAAATTTCATCTATGATCAGCACATTCCACCTTCAGCTGCTCAGTTTCCATTGGACAGGAAGTCAAAGCATGGCTCGGCTGTTGCCAGCGAAGGTCGCACTTGGTGGGACTACTTCCATCGCCAGGATGCCAATACCTTCAGAGTACCGGTGTCGAACCGTGTTCCCCGGGTCACTCCAGAGTATATAAAATGGTGGAATGCCCGAACCAGCTTCTATCGCAATGCCAGGACAACATGCTGGGATGTGGCCGAACACACTTTTCTGAGTTAGCAGCCTGGGCCAGTTTTTGATATTGATGAAGCCCATATGAAGAGGCTGTTTTCTCAGCACCCGAAGGAGGCAGATGTATACATAGTATGTAGAAAAGCCCTGAAAGAGGATGCAACTAAACAGTTGATGCATGTACTTGCTGACATAAATGAAGATGGTTTCATGAAGAATCTAGAACATTTATGCCAAATTGGTGATGCCCGCCTGGAACTTCAACAGTACCCTTTTCCAATCGAGGAGTCGCTTCCCAAAGCAGTCTCATGAAAATGCGAGGTCGACCTCTTCTGCCCATATCGGGCATTCGTTAGGAGGGAAGATAGAACCCTGACGTATTATCAGCATACGTCTTGGTTGTTTGTTCTAATGAATATCCATGGGCTGGCCCTTGATAATCCCATAGCAAGTATTCTGGACAAGCCCTTGTTTGTATCTTTTCATTATGCTGACGGCTGGGGTCTTGACCACCTCGGCTTGTATCATTGTCTTGCTTCCCATGGCCATGTTGACTTGGCTGATCTGGCCGAAAAGTGTAAGAAAATTGGCGACATTTGCTGGCTTGTTTAGGAGGCTGCATCCCGAAGCAAAAAGGTGGCTTATCAATACTGGCCCCTCTAATCTTTTTATAATGGCCCGACAGGTAAAACTTTCTCCTACTGACATGTTGCTTGTCTCATTCCTTAATCCTTTTCATAACGACATGTGTTTTCTTTGGCAGATCGACCAGACATAAAGCAACAGGGACTTTATAGGAAAATCATTTCCCAGGCCCAGAAGCTTGAATATTTTGACACTCCTGCACCAGCGCCAACCACTACTCCACTACCTCGTGGCAGAAAGAGAGCGGCTTCTTTACTGAAGGTTGCCTTGGGACGGGCGAAGAAAGCTCGGAGAGCTTCATCGAAGCATTCATCGGCTGATGTAGTTGAGATTCCCTTACATATCATGCCATCATATGAACAGTTCGCTTCTCAGCGGGAGACTACTCAGCAAGCAGCCGAAGGTGGCATTACTTTTCTTTGCAGCCTGTAAGATTATTCCTTCCATGGCACCTTCATTCTCTGACATCTTCATTATTGGGTACTAGCTCAAGAAGCAGCAGCTGCTGCTGTGAATATCGAGGAGGTTGCCAAGGCGACGGAGGATGTTGAACCCCCTGCCATGGCCATGGTGGAGGCAACTGAGACAGCAGAAGCCATAGGAGAGAACCTCCCCATTGCTCAGAAGGACGTCAGACTTCCCTCTCCCACGCCGGCCAGTGAAGCCGAGGGTGGGCCAAGTGACTCTGATCTTTATGAATCTTCTTTTCTTAATGATCTTCTGACCCTGCCTTATACATATCTTTGTGCTGCAGTGCCCAAAGTAATCGGTATTGAGGCTAAGACACTGCTGTGGACACCCCTTTGTAGCAAGAAGGGCATAAAACTGTGTTGAAGAAGGGTGCTATCCCATCGCGGCGTGTGATCACCCGCTCAGCAGCTCGTAAGGCAACAGAGGCGGCGGGCCAATTCGAGCCTAGTGTAGATATCTCTTCCAGCAGCTCTACTACCCTTTCTGATGAAGAAGTTGACTATGATTCTTCAGATGGTGATGAGAGAGCATATGAAACCATTAGCGAAGAGACATCGACGCCCTCTACGCTACTGAGTGGCACTTCAATATTCAGCCCTCCAAGATTGCTAGCACCATCATCTGAGGGAATATTGAAGGAGGAATTTGCTGGAATTGACATGGAAGTGGAGATAACCCCACCTTTTGTTGCTTCATCTGCGGAATTAGTGTCCTCTATATAGGCATTTAAGGAGATGGATTCCGCGGCCATGGTAAATTCTGCATGTCATAGCTTTGTATTTATTATTTTTTTGTCATCTTGGTGCTTATCGCAACTTTGTTCCAGGAGTCTGGCGCAGCCGATCACCTTTCGGTACCGTCTGCGGATGTCATCATTTCATCGGGGGCTTTAGACATATTGCCTCTCGTCACTGTATCTTCTTCGGAGGCGGTTATTGTACTCCATCCCGTGCCAGTGAGGATACAACCGGCAGCTGAAGTATCATCACTAGAGTTGAGTTCATTGGGAGAGAGTTCTGCTCTAGTGCCTGCCATAGAGTTGAGGGCCGAAGTGGATCCGTGTAGAGGCTCTGCCTTCGTTCCAGCGGCCGTAATGACCATTGCGCCTGATCTTATAGATCCATCCGTGCAAGTAATAGAGTCAGAGCCTCTACCGTCTCCAGCACTTATGCAAGAGAGATCTTTAAAGAGCCCAGCGGAACATGAGTAGACTGTTGAAGTGCATGTGTCCTCAGCCTTGGTGGCAATTCCATCTTCTTCTTCTGAGCCAGACACTGGCTTATGGGCATCTATAGACAGTGAAGTCACTTTTGATGTGGTGCCAGCAGCCTCCCTTGGCTTTTCATCATCAGAGGATTTTGTCTGGCAGCATTTGGAGATGCTGCGCTGGGTAGTAGAATCTCAGCCGACATTGTCTTATCTTCAATTGAAGGAAGTGGCTAAACGATTGACAGTTGGCCTGTAGGCACTAGGCTGTCCTTTAGATATTTAGACCGAGCGGGTGCTATTTTTACTGAAATTTGTGAATCGCTGAGACTTTCTCGAGCGGACAATGAACGACCGGCTGACGGCCCTTAAATTGCAGAAGGCCGATTGTCAGACAGAGCTGCAGTCACTGAACTCTGATCTTCGTAGGAACAGGGCCCATGTTGAAGCTTCAGTCGCTCGCGCACAATTCTTGCGTAGCCGACGAGAGGAGCTTCGAGTTGAATTGAATGTTGTTGAAGTTGAGATACCACTGCTGGAGTCGGCAGAGGCCTAGGGTATTGAGAAGACCACATTGCTGGAAGGTCGAGTTGCATCTTTACAGATCGAGATGACTCGTGTTCAGGAGGAGGAAGTTCAACTCCGTGATCTGGGAGCGGCTCCATACGTTGGGCTTCTTGTCTTCAAAGACATCTTCTAGCGATCTTAGCCGATCCTCCTTTTGTAATCCATCCCCCTTGAAGGGTCCCAATTGTCTTTATCTCCCCTTTTTTTGTAATGAAAAACTATCTTTCCTTTAATGTCTTCGGTGCCCATCTCCACACCTTTATGCTGTATAAGTTTGCAGTAATTTTGGTAACTCGTATGGAAACATACCCGTGTCTGTACCGCAGGAGAGCGCCCACTCTTTCAAGGAAAGGATGGGGGCATCGCTCCACCGCGTGCCTAGATTCCAGGAGTTGCCAAATCGGCACAAGTGTATGTTTCATCGGCCGGAAGTGCCGGATGTAAGAATGCTTGCTGATATGTGGATGAAGGGTCCACATGTCTCATTGAAATAGATAGAAGGTCTATCTCGAATAGGTTTTAGCATTGGTCAAGGCAAAGTGCCGTATGATCAATGGAAGCTTCATCGTCGGTATTGGGTTTATGCCGATGTAAGAAAATAGATTTGTTTCATCAAAATAGATGGAAGGTCTATTCCGAATAGGTTTTAGCATCGATCCAGGTGATGATGCCTTAGGATCGATGAAAAGTTTCATCATCGGTGGGACATGGGATGGCAGAAGATGGATGAGTTTCATCAGACTAGACAGAGGGCCTATTCCGGATAGGTTTCATTATCGATCCAGGTGATGATGCCTAGTGACCGACAGAAGGCTTCATCATCAGCAATGGGTTTATGCCAGACGTAAGGAAATTGATAAGTTTCATCAGAGTAGATGGAAGGTCTATTCTGGATATGTTTCATTATCGATCTAGGCGATGATGCCTTGTGACTGACAGAAGGTTTCATCATCGGCATTGGGTTTATGCCGATGCAAGGAAATTGATAAGTTTCATCAGAGTAGATGGATGGTCTATTCTGGATAGGTTTCATCATTGATCGGGCGATGTGCCAAACGATCAGTAGGGGGTTTCATCATCGATATTGGGTTTATACTGATGCAAGAAAATATATGAGTTTCATCAGAATAGACGTAAGGTCTACCCTGGGTAGGTTTCATCATTGATCGGGCGATGTGCCAAATGATCAGCGGGGGGTTTCATCATCGATACTGGGTTTATACCGATGAAAGGAAATATACGAGTTTCATCAGAATAGACATAAGGTCTACCCTGGGTAGGTATCATCATTGATCGAGCGATGTTCCATACGATCAGCGGGAGTTTCATCGTCGGTGGGACATGGAGTGGGTATGCTGCCGAAAGAGATGCATAACACACATTCATCATTTCATCATCATTTATATATATATATATTTTATTACCACATTACTGACCCAAGTGCCCTTTCAGGTTTTCACCGGAGCCAACCCCCTCTCACTTTTGCCTACGTGCCCTTTCAGGTTTTCACGTGGCGGGGTACCCGATTTTGCCTATAGCGCCCTTTCGGGTTTTCGTCGCAGCTGGGTTATGGCCATTTTTGCCCTTGCTCAGAATGTCTAAACAAGTCTGGTGGGGCACCTCTATTTTAAGCCCCATTTTTTATTTTATTATTTTTTATCTTTTTTTTTGATGTAATATTTGAGATTGCACGTTGCCTTTTGAACATGTAAAAGGGTTCATCGTTGATGCGGGGATTAACATCAATGTAAAGGAAAATAGGGTTTTATCATATATCCAGGCGGAAGGTCTGAATCGATTTTGGTATACAGGTGGCTTAGGCCCGAAGCCGTTCACCGAGAATGTGTGCGTTTCATCGTTGATGTGGGGTTAACACCAATGCAAGAGAGAATAAGGTTTCATCATCTATCCGGATGGAAAGTCCGAATTTGATGTTGGTGTGCAGTAGCTCAGGCGCGAAGCCGTTCACCGAAAATGTGTAAAAGTTTTATCGTTGATGTGGGGTAAACACTAACGCAAAGGAAGGTAGGGTTTCATCATCTATCCAGACAAAAGGTCCGGATTGATGTTGGTATACAGGTGGCTTAGGCCCGAAGCCGTTCGTCGACAATGCACATATGTTTTATTGTTGATGTGGGGTCTACACCAACGCAAAGGAGATAAGGTTTCATCATCAATCTGGATGGAAGGTCTGGATTGATGTTCATATGAAGGAGGCTTAGGCTCGAAGCCGTTCGCCGAGAATGCACCTATGTTTTATCATTGATGTGGGGTTTACATCAATGCAAAGGAGATAAGGTTTCATCATCTATCTGGACGGAAGGTCCAGATTGATGTTCATATGAAGGAAGCTTAGGCCCGAAGCCGTTCACCGAGAATGCACATATGTTTTATCGTTGATGTGGGGTTTACATCAACGCAAAGGAGATAAGGTTTCATCATCTATCTGGACAAAAGGTCCGGATTGATGTTCATATGAAGGAAGGAGTGACCATCCTCATCGTCATCATCATTATTCAGAGCCCTTATTACCATCATTTTTATGTTGAGGTTGTTTCTTCAATCATTCGCCACTCCCTCAAAGGGCAGTGGTACAACATGATAGAGCTTCAGATGCTTCCCATTGAGTGGCGAGAACTGAACTTCCCCCCGATAGTTGACAACCACGTAGGCTCTACCTTCGTAGACCCTTTGGACCACATATGGACCCAACCAGTTTGCAGCCATCTTGCCCTTTGGGTTGGAAGCCATGACTTCTTTCTTCTTGACCATGACCAGGTCACCTTTCTTGAATTCTCGCCCTTTGACGAGCTTGTTGAAGGCATTTGCCATACGGGCTTGGTATGCCTGGATATTCTTCTGTGCCTAAAGGCGTTTTCCTTCCAGCTCAGCCAATTCTTCAAATCTTCTTTCAACAATTGCTGGCTCATCGCGGGCTAATCTGTATTGAATTGCAACCCTGAGCGATGGGACTTCCAGCTCTATGGGGACTACTACCTCGGAGCCGTATACTAAGGAGAAGGGTGAACAGCCCGTGGGGGTCTTGTAGATAGTACGATATGCCCATAATGCTTCGTACATCTTTTCCCCCCAGTCCTTCTTGTTGGAGCTGACAGTCTTAGCAAGGAGCGTGCATAGGGTTTTATTAAATGCTTCAGCCAGTCCGTTTGCTTGCGAATTGTAAGGGGTGGAGGTCCTCCAATCAATTTTGTACTTCTCGACAAGCTGATATATTTTCTGATTCTTGAAGTGGCTTCCGTTGTCAGAAATTATTCGGTTGGGAATAGCAAACCGAAAAATAATATTCTATTTGATGAATCTGGCGACCAGCTCAACAGTCACCTCTCTGAGTGCTATAGCTTCTGCCTATCTAGAGAAGTAATCTGTTATAGCCAAGATATACTTGTGTCCGACTGAGGATGTTGGAAGACGTCCAACCACATCGGTTCCCCATTGAGCAAAAGGCCAACTGGGAACTGTCGGGTGTAGGGGTACAGGTGGCCTTCTGGGCACAGCAGTCTTCAAACATAGTAGGCCAATAATAGCCTACCTTCTTAACTTCAATTTTTATTTTTGGTCCAGCTTGGTGTGCACCGACTGTTCCGGCATGTATCTCTTTCATAACTTGCCAGACCTCCTTCGTGGATAGGCAGTGGAGCAGAATCTTTTTGCGGGCGTCCGCCATGATTCGGAACAGTGTTTCGCTTCAGAATTCATAGGAATCCTTGGTCCTAAGGTGCTTCATTCTTTCTTCCTTGATTTTGGGTAGCTGCTGGTGGAGGAACAACTGTATAAGATGCTGCCTCCAGTCGGGCTCCTGTGCTTCTTCGGCTATATTGGCCTCACATTCTTCTGGACACGGTTTTAGCACACTGGGAACCTGTCGTCGATTTATCACAACAATGTTGAGTGTTTCATCTGGTGGGACTGCTAGCGAACTGGCCAATTTTTCTAAAGCATCAGCCAGAGCATTATGCCCCTGTGTCACATGATTGACCTTGATATGGTGAAAGTTCGCCATAAGGCGCAATGCTTTTTGACAGTAAGGGTTTAGTTCGGGCTTCCGCACCTCAAACTCCCCTTGCATCTATTTTATTATCAGCATTGAGTTGCCGAACACTTGGAGCATATGGATTCTCATGCTGAGTGCGATTTGTAGGCCGATTATTAGAGCTTCATACTCAGCTTCATTATTGGTGCATGACTTGTTTATTGAGCACGAAGTGTATACCACTCCCCCTTCAGGTAACTTCAGGACAATGCCGGGTCCTGCTCAGACTCTGACCTATCCAGCTGAGGTAGTTTCTGTTCTTGATGCCCCATCAAAGTAGAGCTACCATATAACCGGCTGAGCTTGACATGCCTCCAGTGTTTCATCATCAGGGAGCTCAATTCCTAATGGAGTATTTTCAGGTGCAGGGTGTGCTGCAAAGAAGTCAGCTACGGACTGACCTTTTATGGCTCTCTGAGGCACATATGAAATCTCAAATTCCATCAGGATCACGTCCCATTTGCCGAGTCGACCTTTGAGTGCTGGCTGGGATAATATGTACTTGAGCGGGTCCGCTCCAAATATTAGTTTGATTTCATGAGACAGCATGTAGTGCCGGAGTTTCTTGATAGCGAAGACCAACGCTAGGCAAGTCGTTTTTATGAAAGTGTATTTCTCTTCAGTCCTTACTAACCTTATGCTGAGGTAGTAAAGGGCTTACTCTTTTCCTTCTTCAATTACTTGAGCTAGCATTGCCCCCAGGGAACAGTGAGTGGCTGCTATATAAAGAATGAGAGGTCTTCCTTTAATCGGTGCTCCCAAAATCGGAGGGGTTTTTAGATATTCTTTCAACTTTTCAAAAGCTGCTTGGCATTCTTCGTCCCAAAAGAATGGCATGTCTTTCATCATGAGCTTGTGGAAAGGGTGACATCGACCCGACAGATTTGAAATAAATCGACGAATATACGACAGTCGGCCTTGCAAGGACCGCAGCTCTGATAGACTCTTCGGAGGAGGGAGTTCTTGAATAGCTTTAATCTTGGATGGATCAATTTCAATGCCTCTATGTCGGACAATGAATCCAAGGAATTTCTCGCTGGACACGTCGAAGGCATACTTCATGGGGTTCATCTTTAGCTCATATTGACGTAGCCTTTGAAACACTACCCTCAAATCTTGCAGATGGTCTTCCTTTCTCTTGGTTTTCACCACCAGATCATCAATGTAGCACTCTACCTTCTTATAGAGAAAGTCATCGAATATCTTCATCATGGCTCTTTGATATGTAGCACCGGCATTCTTGAGGCTGAACGTCATTCTTTTATAGTGGAATATCCCTTTTGGGGTGCGGAATACAGTATGGACCCTGTCTTGCTTAGAAATCCAAATCTGGTTATATCCGGATGATCCGTCTATAAATGAGAGGGATTCATGGCCTGTGGTGGCGTCTATCATCACCTCGGTAATTGGCACAGAAAAGTCATCTTTCAGGCATGCTTTGTTGAGGCCCCGAAAGTCAACACATATTCTTATCTGCCCATTTTTCTTCTTCACGGGCACTATATTTGCTAACCATGTTGTGTATTGATTTTCTTCGATGAACCCCACATCAATGAGCTTGTCAACTTCTTCATTAATTTGATTAATCTGCTCGGGCCGCGTCCGCATGGGAGGCTGCTTTATAGGCTCTTCCCTTGGACCGATTGACAGCAGATGATGTGCTACATCGGGGTTCAACCCTGGCATCTCATTGTAGGTCCAGGCAAAAAAGTCCCGGAACTCCTTCAGAAATTGTATATACTGATCTTGTTCTTCTGCTGGCAACAATGCATTGAGAAAGGTGGGTCTTGGATCCCCCTCACTTCCCAGGTTCACTTCTATTAGCTCATCGACGGTAGCTTGACCGCCGTCCTCGACTTCTGGTGGAGCTTCTTCGAGGTTTATAAAGCCTCCATTGATGTAATCTTCTTCAGCTTCGAGGGCTTCCAGCTCCCCGAGTGATGTATAAGTCGACCTCGGGCCTTTGAAGTCGGCTAGTGATTGTTGATTTTCTTCAAATCGGCTCTCTAAGGTTAGAGGAACTTGTCCCTCAGTTTCTTTTCTCCATTATTGAATTATTAGACCCTCCACCGGGTTTCAGTCAGCTCTGCTTTACTGTCCGGATGTCTCATCTTGTGTTTCTGACATACGACCTCCTGCCCCAAAGGGTTCACAGGTAGAAATTCTTCTGCCGGGTCTGCCAGGTCCTGCATGGCCCGGATTTCCTCTAGTATGTGCTCAAATTTTAGGCGCTTCTTTTCTTCCTCAGAAGCTTGCTCTTCATCAGGTGTCCCTCTGTCAAATCTGGCTTCAGTTTGGAATAGATCTTCCCTGGGAAGGGGCCCCTTCCAGTATTGGCATGGAGCGACTTCATCTTGTCCCCCTAAGCTTTCATAATTATCACAAGTCTCAGCACCACTTTCAGGGCGGTGTGTTGCTTCATCGCCATATGGTGGGTTATCATCATAATCCGCCTCGAAAGGCTCTTCATGGATGAAATAGGTGGAGATAACATCTACCTCTATTTCATAATACTCCTGTAGGGTGTAGCCTAGCTTTGGGTGCCGAGTGATTTTTAGTAATTCTTTGTTGTTGTTGAGCGGATCCCACAGCTTCTGGAATGCCTTCTTCTGGCCGACAGGCTGCAGCAAGGGTATCTTCATTTTGGTAAACATCTGGGAGACCCGCTGTGTAGCAACCCTGACAAATGAATATTTAAAATGAATTAAAACATATATATTACAGAAGTAATACAGATAATAAGAATGGGGCTAACCAGACGAAATAAAACATATTACAAATAACGCCTCTTAGTAAGGCGTTAATTTAAAAAGAAACGCCTCTATATACGGCGTAACTAAAGAAAGGACGCCCTCACCTGACGGCGTCAAATTCCAACGCCAAAGACGGTAAGCCAATAAACGCCCCAATCTTGGGCGTGTTTTAGAAACATGAAACGCCCTTCCTCAAGGCGCTTCTTAAGACACGACCTGCACAAGGTCGTCAATTAAAGAATCGACGACCTGACCTAAGTCGTTAATTCCATTCGAGTTCCGTTCGACACGGGAGCTTATCCAGGGAAGGATTATGTTAATCCAGTAAGTATTTAATAGGGCAAGGACTCTATATTGGAAGCATTACTTCTACTAGAACACTAACCTTAACAGGACGTCCAAAATCCTATAAATAATCTTGATCGAACAAACCCTAAACCTATTTGGACGATCGAACCGCACAGGTACGTGAAGAACTTATCTTCTTCTTCTTCTTCTTCTTCTTCTTTTCCTTATGAACGTAATAGCAGTTCATATAAGTTTCTCTTTGCTTCGGTTACATGAAGAACTAATAGTTCTTCATCCTCTTTTCCTCTTACAGGTTGAGGACGCAGCAGCATAAGTGAAGAACAAGGTAACGTTCTTCTAATCTCCTCTGTTCTGATAGGTGAAGAAATTAATAAATGTTTCTTCTTCTGTTCCTGTAGGAGTACAGAACCGAAGAACAAGGGTTCTTCATCAAAGCCATCAGCCAGTAGCTACCATCTTAAACAGAGCATCGATCCCCTTCCCGAAACCTTCACGGTTCAATCTTCAGATTATCACAAGGTAGGTTTTCTCAAGTCACTGTAGCCCAAATAAAATAACGCAAGATATATGTATAAGCATGGCATGCATACAGTTTTATTATGTTCTGCAATATTTTGAAAGAAACGCCCCTGTCAAGGGCGCTAATTTACAAGACACGACCATGCCCAGGTCGTCAATTTCATATTTGACGCCCTGTACACAGGCGTTAATTTCATGTAAATGTTAATCACCCACCTTAAGAACTGATTATCTATGAAATCATGACTATAAACAATGCATGATCCTCTGTCTTCAACCTGCTAACGTTACTGTCCTGATATTATCTTCGTTCTTCTGTTATCCTGAAATTATTACTGTCCTTCAAAAACTTTAAGTAACGACCTTGACAAAGTCGTTTTACACATGTTAATGCCCTGCCATAGGGCGTAAATTGAAAAGACACGCCCCTTCCTAGGGCGTTTATCGGTCAAAATCCTGAAATACATATATTCTGTAATATAGAATTAAACAGTAACGCCCCTTGCCAGGGCGTGTTTTAGACAAATCGTGAAAAATTATTGAAATTCTGTCAAATATATAAATAATGAGACGCCTGTTACTGTAGTCGTCAACTCTTTAAGAAACGACCCCGTCCAGGGCGCGTTTTAGATAAATTACTGAATTATTGAAAATTCTGCAAAACGGAACATATGTAAACGCCTTTCTCTTAGGCGTTACTTACTTGAGAAACGACTTGACCTAAGTCGTTATTTTTTGTAAACTGATTTTTATCCTGATTCTATAACCGATGGGCATATTATACATATACGTATATATCGGCACTATTCTCCACTCCGTGAGTATAGTCCCACTTTTCACGTTGTTTCATCGATCACACTCAACTCTCATTGACATACAAGCTCTCCATTGGACATTCCGTTTCTTTGGACTAGCGAGTTAGTCATAGAGACCTCCGTAAGACTCCTCGTAGTCTTGGATTCCCTCAAGGCCGACTGAGCTGGTTGTACCCTAAAAACCCATTACACCATTGATGCCATGTCAATCTAAAGAAACATGGTATACCGGCCCTTATGATTATACAAAGAGTATATCATAAGAAATTCTTAATGGGATGATGATATCATGCCATATCATGTCATTCTTGTAAACCTCAATTCTATGATAAGAATGAGGGTATCTTACCTTTGATATACTGTTCATGTGGACCTCAATTCTATATATAGAATGTCCATATCGATTTGTCATGGTACCTAAGTTAAGGGAATCTAATTCCACCTAGTTTCATCGATAATCGTGATTATACCGTTATTATCGCCAATCTATGTCCTTTGTCATATTTTGGACTCTATTCTATCAAAGTTGTCGTACGTGTCTACAAGCTTGATTATTGAAATTCTATGTTGGCTATAAACAAGAGTGGATGTCAAAACACATGATAAATGCCTGCGCATATAGGGCCTGATCTGGTCCTGGGAGGAGCACCCGAAAGTACTTGTGCCCATGGGAGTTAAAATGATAAGGTATCTGGCATTATACCGAGTACTTGACTTGCTTGATTGGACATTCCACACACATCTTGTACTTGAATCGTACTTGACTTGACATGAAATGCGTGGCCCGCAAAAGGGTAATTTACTTACTTGATACATGATAGCCAAAGTTCTTGACATGACTTGTTAAACGTACTTGCTTGAATATCTTGAATAAACTTGTTATCTTGTTGAAAGTTCATGATTAAGTTCATCTTATGTCCTTGATATTACATTCTCTCTATCTTGTCGTTTTATGCGAGCATGCATAGCTTTATCGTATTCATGAAAATGTAATTACTTAAACCCCTTGCTAGTACTTGAGATATAATTTCCTACTGAGCGTTCGCTCATCCCGTTTGTCCCTTTTTACTTTTCAGGTAAGTCCGACGACGATGGAAGTCAATCGGATGGGAATGGTCATGAGTGAAAGTGCTAGAGCTGCTCAAGTATCATCTAGTCTTTTCTATAGTTTCTTGAGTCAACTATGTACTTTTTTTTTTATTAAACAGAGTATTGGATTTGTAATAGTCTATTATAAAGGAATAAAGGATTGGGTTATCTTGCTATTTTGTGCATCTCTGTCTTTGTGTCGAATACACGACCACTCTGATTGACATGATTGATATAGACACATCGCGCACCTCCGGGTATCTTCCGCGCTCGGGGCGTGACAGTCTTTGTGGTATCAGAGCCTAGGGTTTTCAATTCCTAGGAAAAACCCAAGTCCAAGGATAAGTTTGAACCTTTAAACCAGTGAGATTGGGTAGAACCAAGGGTTAAATTTAACATAGTGTACGAGTCTTTAAATACGATCACGTACTGATATAGTTATTGTAATTGTAGGATAATGGCTGCCGAACGTGCTCAATGGCGCAACATGCAGTGTACCCTCCAAGGGATGACTCAAGTGGTACAACAGGTAGCACAAGGTGGTGCTCCACGAGCTGGAAGCTTACACCAAGCATTTAAGAACATGAATCCCCCAAAGTTCACGGGATCGACCGATCCGGACGATGCCGAGCATTGGGTTCGGGAAACCGAACGCATATTCCGTGTCATGCAATGCACGGATCAGGACAAAGTTCTATTAGCTACATTCCAGTTAGAGAAAGATGCTAGGTGTTGGTGGGAGTCTATTGAAGCAACCATCGATCCTACTCAAGTAACATGGGAAGAATTTGTGGAATACTTCAATGCTAAATATTTCTCGGACCGAGTCCAAGAAAAGAAGGCTGCAGAATTCACTGCATTGAAGCAACGATCTTTATCATTAGCAGATTATGAAGCTCAGTTCTCCAGGTTGTCTAGATATGCTAAGCATCTTATTAGCACGGAGAAGATGAAAGCCCGTAGATTTCTTAATGGGCTTAGGCCCCACTACATTACTCAACTGGCGCCTATGGACATCCAAGTTTATTCCGAAATAGTGCGCCGAGCTCAATTACTTGAAGATGCCACGGAACTATCTGATAGGATCCGTGGGAAAGATAAGAAGGAGCAAGTCACAAGTTCGGGTTCTTTCAAACCCAACTTTAAGAAGAGGCCCAATAATGGAGGTTCATCCTCTCAAGATTCCAAGTTCAAGAAATCCAAGCCCTTCTCTATTACCACTACACCTTCTAATATAGTATGCGAGCATTGTGACAAGGCTAGTCACAAGACCGAAGAATGCTGGAGGAAATTAGGAGCTTGTCTCCGTTGTGGGAGTCGCGAACATCGGATTCCCGATTGTCCATTAATGAATGACCAAGCCGGTGACGGTAAACGCCCGGTGACGAAGAATGCTCGTCTTCATGCAATCCAGGAGACCGAACCTGAAGAAGAAGGCGGATTAGTGGAAGGTACATTGAAAATTTGTTCCAAAAGTGCTTATATCTTATTTGATACGGGTGCATCGCATTCCTTTATTTCTAAGAAGTTTGCTGACCCGTTACCGTTAGAACCAGAATGGATAAAAATAGTCCTAACTACTCCTCTGGGAAGTGAAAATGATATTACTCATCACTATCAAAACTGTGAGGTAATGGTTCAAGGTAGGAATTTACCTATAGATCTCATATGCCTCGATCTAAAGGAGTATGATGTTATACTGGGAGCGGACTGGTTATCCAAATACCATGCAACCGTTGATTGCCGCAATAGCCAAATTGCTTTTAAAGATTTTCCAGAATTAGTCTTTTCTCGCCCCAAGAGTCGGAGCAAATCCCCTCTTATTTCGACTCTTCGAGCAAGCAAGCTCGTCAGGAAAGGATGTGTATCCTTCCTTGCATTTGTCATAGTTAAGGAAACAAAGGACACTAAGATAGAAGACATTCAGGTAGTGCAAGAATTTTCAGACGTATTTCCGGAAGATTTGCCGGGATTACCCCCTCAAAGGGAAGTGGCCTTCACCATTGACTTAGTCCCTGGTGCTGGTCCAGTTTCAAAGGCACCCTATAGAATGTCCCCGGCTGAACTCAAAGAGTTGAAGGAGCAGTTGATGGAACTGATTCGAAAAGGGTTTATTAGACCAAGTACTTCCCCGTGGGGAGCACCAGTCTTATTTGTGAGGAAGAAGGACGGATCCATGAGATTGTGCATCGACTATCGACAGTTGAATCATCTCACTATCAAGAACAAGTATCCACTGCCGAGAATCGATGAGTTATTTGATCAGATTTTAGGATCCAAATATTTTTCCAAAATTGATCTCAGGTCAGGATATCATCATTTAAGAATCAAGGATGATGACATTCATAAGACTGCATTCAGAAGCAGGTATGGCCATTACGAATTTGTTGTTATGCCTTTTGGACTAACAAATGCCCCTGCTGCCTTTATGCAGTTAATGAATAGCATATTCAGACCTTATCTAGATCAATTTGTGGTGGTTTTCATTGATGATATATTGATATATTCCAAGACTAAGGAAGAACATGAAAAACATTTGAGGATTGCATTGCAAGTCTTGATGACAAATCAATTATATGCAAAACTCAGCAAGTGTGAATTCTGGCTTGAAGAAGTGGCTTTTCTAGGACATGTGATTTCACGAGATGGATTATCTGTTGATCCATCAAAGGTTGAAGCTGTTAGAAACTGGGGAAGACCAACCAATGCTAGCGAGATCAGAAGTTTCTTAGGTCTTGCAGGCTATTATCGGCGATTCATCAAAGATTTCTCTAAGATCGCCGTACCACTTACAAGATTAACACGCAAGGAGATCCGATATGAATGGAGTGAGGAATGTGAAAGAAGTTTCCAAACTCTCAAGGATCATCTCACTACAGCTCCGGTGTTAGCTCTACCAATAGAAGGAGAGAAATTCGAGGTTTATACAGATGCTTCTGGCATTGGCCTCGGATGTGTCCTAATGCAACAAGGAAAGGTCATAGCATACTCTTCACGTCAACTGAAGAAGCATGAGGAGAATTACCCCGTCCATGACTTAGAACTGGCCGCGGTGGTATTTGCCCTAAAGATATGGAGACACTACTTATATGGAGTGCAGTTTACTGTATGCTCCGATCACAAGAGTCTCAAATATCTATTCTCACAAAAGGAGCTAAACATGAGACAAAGACGCTGGCTAGAATATCTCAAGGACTTCGACTTCAATATACAATACCATCCCGGAAAGGGTAATTATGTTGCGGATGCCCTTAGTCGAAAGCCGAGAGCAATGATAGCCAATTATATGATACAAGAATGGAGGTTGCTAGAACAATTCTCCAAGCTCAATATAAGCTTGGTCAAGGAAGCCAAATTTATCACATTATCTCATGTAAGCATACAGTCAGATTTATTATCTGAGATACAAGCACTTCAGGATGATGATCTTATATTAGTGGAAATCAAAGGCAGATTAGGAGGACAATCTGATTTTCAACTAACTTCTGATGGAAGATTATTATTCAAAGGTAGAACTTGTATACCCGACTGTCCGGAATTAAAGAAGAAGATCTTAGATGAAGCTCACCGATCAAGGTACCTTATTCATCCAGGATCAACCAAAATGTACCAAGATGTAAAGAGAAACTTTTGGTGGCCCAACATGAAAAGAGAAATAGCGGACTATGTATCACGCTGTCTCACATGCCAACAAGTCAAGGCGGAACACCAAAAGCCTGCTGGAAAACTACATCCTCTAGATATTCCAAAATGGAAGTGGGAGGATATTGGTATGGATTTCATCATGGGTCTATCTAAATCCAAAGGAGGACATGATGGAATATGGGTTATCATTGACCGTTTAACTAAATCGGCGCATTTCTTGCCAATAAAGAGTCGATGGTCAATTGATGTCTTAGGTGCATTATATCAAGGAAATAGTCAGGTTACATGGAATTCCTGTCTCAATCGTGTCTGATAGAGATCCTCGTTTCACTTCTCATTTTTGGAAGGGATTACAACATTCGTTGGGGACAAGACTAAATTTTAGTACAGCTTTTCATCCTTAAATGGATGGTCAGACCGAGAGAACTAACCAAGTTGTTGAGGATATGCTAAGAGCTTGCATCATTGACTTTGGTGGAAGCTGGCATGAACACTTGCCTCTAGTTGAATTTGCATATAATAATAGCTACCAAGCTAGTATCCAAATGGCACCTTCCGAAGCTTTATATGGAAGGAGTTGCCGATCACCTTTATGCAGGAACGAAGTTGGAGAGAAACAACTGTTAGGTCCAGACATGGTAAGGGATACAACTGAGAAGATACAAGTGATCAGAGAAAGATTGCAAGTTGCTCAGACCAGACAAAAGGCTTATGCTGATACAAGGAGAAGAGATCTTGAATTCCAGGTTGGAGATCATGTATTTCTTAAAATATCGCCTGGACGTGGCATACGAAGATTTGGTGTTAAGGGCAAGCTTACGCCAAGATTCATCGGACCATTTGAGATACTCGAAAGAGTTGGCGAGGTTACTTATCGCATCGCATTGCCTCCTCAATTGTCCGAAGTACACAATGTATTTCACATATCCATGTTGAAAAAGTATGTACACGACCCATCACACATTATTGAACATGGAGATCTGGTGATCAAGAAAGATCTCACATATGAACAGAAGCCTATGAAAATCTTAAATCGTGAAATACGAGCTCTAAGGAATAAGGTTATTCCCATGCTTAAGGTGCAATGGAATAAGAATTCTGAACACGAAGCGACATGGGAGACCGAGGAATCTATGAAGAAACGATTTCCCGATTTGTTCTAAGAGGTATATACTCTACACTCTCCGCGTGTATACAGAATATGCTATTGAATTTGGGGACCAAATTCTTTTTAAGTGGGGGAGGGTGTAGCAACCCTGATAAATGAATATTTGAAATGAATTAAAATATATATATTACAGAAGTAATACAGATAATAAGAATGGGGCTAACCAGACAAAATAAAACATATTACAAATAACGCCTCTTAGTAAGGCGTTAATTTAAAAAGAAACGCCTCTATATACGGCGTAACTAAAGAAAGGACGCCCTCACCTGACGGCGTCAAATTCCAACGCCAAAGACGGTAAGCCAATAAACGCCCCAATCTTGGGCGTGTTTTAGAAACATGAAACGCCCTTCCTCAAGGCGCTTCTTAAGACACGACCTGCACAAGGTCGTCAATTAAAGAATCGACGACCTGACCTAAGTCGTTAATTCCATTCGAGTTCCGTTCGACACGGGAGCTTATCCAGGGAAGGATTATGTTAATCCAGTAAGTATTTAATAGGGCAAGGACTCTATATTGGAAGCATTACTTCTACTAGAACACTAACCTTAACAGGACGTCCAAAATCCTATAAATAATCTTGATCGAACAAACCCTAAACCTATTTGGACGATCGAACCGCACAGGTATGTGAAGAACATATCTTCTTCTTCTTCTTCTTCTTCTTCTTCTTTTCCTTATGAACGTAATAGCAGTTCATATAAGTTTCTCTTTGCTTCGGTTACATGAAGAACTAATAGTTCTTCATCCTCTTTTCCTCTTACAGGTTGAGGACGCAGCAGCATAAGTGAAGAACAAGGTAACGTTCTTCTAATCTCCTCTGTTCTGATAGGTGAAGAAATTAATAAATGTTTCTTCTTCTGTTCCTGTAGGAGTACAGAACCGAAGAACAAGGGTTCTTCATCAAAGCCATCAGCCAGTAGCTGCCATCTTAAACAGAGCATCGATCCCCTTCCCGAAACCTTCACGGTTCAATCTTCAGATTATCACAAGGTAGGTTTTCTCAAGTCACTGTAGCCCAAATAAAATAACGTAAGATATATGTATAAGCATGGCATGCATACAGTTTTATTATGTTCTGTAATATTTTGAAAGAAACGCCCCTGTCAAGGGTGCTAATTTACAAGACACGACCATGCCCAGGTCGTCAATTTCATATTTGACGCCCTGTACACAGGCGTTAATTTCATGTAAATGTTAATCACCCACCTTAAGAACTGATTATCTATGAAATCATGACTATAAACAATGCATGATCCTCTGTCTTCAACATGCTAACGTTACTGTCCTGATATTATCTTCGTTCCTCTGTTATCCTGAAATTATTACTGTCCTTCAAAAACTTTAAGTAACGACCTTGACAAAGTCGTTTTACACATGTTAACGCCCTGCCATAGGGCGTAAATTGAAAAGACACGCCCCTTCCTAGGGCGTTTATCGGTCAAAATCCTGAAATACATATATTCTGTAATATAGAATTAAACAGTAACGCCCCTTGCCAGGGCGTGTTTTAGACAAATCGTGAAAAATTATTGAAATTCTGTCAAATATATAAATAATGAGACGCCTGCTACTGTAGTCGTCAACTCTTTAAGAAACGACCCCGTCCAGGGCGCGTTTTAGATAAATTACTGAATTATTGAAAATTCTACAAAACGGAACATATGTAAACGCCTTTCTCTTAGGCGTTACTTACTTGAGAAATGACTTGACCTAAGTCGTTATTTTCTGTAAACTGATTTTTATCCTGATTCTATAACCGATGGGTTCATATTATACATATACGTATATATCGGCACTATTCTCCACTCCGTGAGTATAGTCCCACTTTTCACGTTGTTTCATCGATCACACTCAACTCTCATTGACATACAAGCTCTCCATTGGACATTCCGTTTCTTTGGACTAGCGAGTTAGTCATAGAGACCTCCGTAAGACTCCTCGTAGCCTTGGATTCCCTCAAGGCCGACTGAGCTGGTTGTACCCTAAAAACCCATTACACCATTGATGCCATGTCAATCTAAAGAAACATGGTATACCGGCCCTTATGATTATACAAAGAGTATATCATAAGAAATTCTTAATGGGATGATGATATCATGCCATATCATGTCATTCTTGTAAACCTCAATTCTATGATAAGAATGAGGGTATCTTACCTTTGATATACTGTTCATGTGGACCTCAATTCTATATATAGAATGTCCATATCGATTTGTCATGGTACCTAAGTTAAGGGAACCTAATTCCACCTAGTTTCATCGATAATCGTGATTATACCGTTATTATCACCAATCTATGTCCTTTGTCATATTTTGGACTCTATTCTATCAAAGTTGTCGTACGTGTCTACAAGCTTGATTATTGAAATTCTATGTTGGCTATAAACAAGAGTGGATGTCAAAACACATGATAAATGCCTGCGCATATAGGGCCCGATCTGGTCTTGGGAGGAGCACCCGAAAGTACTTGTGCCCATGGGAGTTAAAGTGATAAGGTATCTGGCATTATACCGAGTACTTGACTTGCTTGATTGGACATTCCACACACATCTTGTACTTGAATCGTACTTGACTTGACATGAAATGCGTGGCCCGCAAAAGGGTAATTTACTTGCTTGATACATGATAGCCAAAGTTCTTGACATGACTTGTTAAACGTACTTGCTTGAATATCTTGAATAAACTTGTTATCTTGTTGAAAGTTCATGATTAAGTTCATCTTATGTCCTTGATATTACATTCTCTCTATCTTGTCGTTTTATGCGAGCATGCATAGCTTTATCGCATTCATGAAAATGTAATTACTTAAACCCCTTGCTAGTACTTGAGATATAATTTCCTACTGAGCGTTCGCTCATCCCGTTTGTCCTTTTTACTTTTCAGGTAAGTCCGACGACGATGGAAGTCAATCGGATGGGAATGGTCATGAGTGAAAGTGCTAGAGCTGCTCAAGTGTCATCTAGTCTTTTCTATAGTTTCTTGAGTCAACTATGTACTTTTCTTTTTATTAAACAGAGTATTGGATTTGTAATAGTCTATTATAAAGGAATAAAGGATTGGGTTATCTTGCTATTTTGCGCATCTCTGTCTTTGTGTCGAATACACGACCACTCTGATTGACATGATTGATATAGACACGTCGCGCACCTCCGGGTATCTTCCGCGCTCGGGGCGTGACACGCTAGGTAGTATAGTCCAGACCCGATATCGATACCATCCTACTGGTTGCTTCCTCCGGGACTACACAGTCCTCATCATCATCATCGACAGGTTCTCCAGGGTAGAATATCATAGGGGGTTCACCGAAACGGGGAACCTCCATAGTCTTCAATGGTTGCACCGTCTGGCATTCCAAGCTTAGAATGGGTTTAATCAGTCCAGGCGGGATCTCAACCTGTTCAAACTTTTCTTTCACATCATCTTCTGCTTTGCCAGGGTAAGTAGCTGGTGGTGCAATTCTAGCAAAGTCCCCAGTCTGAGAGACGTGGGCGACCTCTTGTTGTTCCACGTAACCCGGGGGTGGTGGAGGGGACCATTCATCTGCTTTTGACATTGCTTTCTTCTGGCTCGCAAGAACTTCTTTTTTCTTCGCCCCTTGGGAGACTTCTGTATAGAACGGTGCATCAAGCATGTGACACTCATATACTTCGAAGGGATGTAAATCCACAAACACCCTCTCTTCTTTGCCACTGTGGCAGTACTTGATACATTGGTGCACGGTAGAGGGCACTATCCGGTATCTATGCAGCCAGGGCCGTCCCAGTAAGGCTTTGTATGTAGTATTAAAATTTATGACATAGAATTGCACCGTGGTGGTGAAATCACCCAATGTGAGGTTGAACTCTGCCACTCCGAGCGGAGTTTCACATTTCTGATTGAAGCCAGCAATCCTCATATCTTTCACTTTGGTGAGGTACAGATCAAAATAATACTTTTGATAGATGCAGTAGGGTAAGATGTTTACAACAGCTCCTGGATCTATTAGAATCCAGCTTAATGGCTGACAGTTGAGATGCCCCCTCATATACAGAGGCTTGTTATGATTGGGGTCAGGAATTAACATGTCATCCTCCGTGAATGTAATAGCGGGCCCGGAGTTAACCTCTGTCAAAAGTGCTTCATACTGAGTTGGCGACTGTAGAGCATCAATAATAGCTTGGCGAGCTTCTTTGCTCAAGGAGATGATCTCCCTAATCGAAAACCTTGTGGGGAGCTTCTTCAGCATCTTCATAATTCGACTGCCCACACGGACGTTGGACAGTCGCATCTCCTCCACCCACTGGGGTGTTGGAGGCTCATGGGGTGCTTGCGGCATATCTTGCCCTTCTCTGGCTTCTTTCACCTAAGGGGACCATCGGGGGGTCTCCGTCGGGACAATTATCTCTGGTATTGAGGAAAGGTCAATGTTCACTTCATCTTTCTCTTTGAACATCGCGGTAGATGGTTGCCGGGAATTTTCATCTTCAGTAGTAGCATTTGGAGCCGACTGTTTACCTTCTAGAACGGATAGGAATTCAAGGAATGACGGGGTTTCACTACTCCCTTTTGCTTTTGCATAGAGGCCTGACGGGGGATGAATTTCAATGCCCCGGACTTCTGGCTCTGGTATCTGGTAGGGTTGCTCACCCCTGAAGATAATATTGTGGTTGGCTGGAGGTAGGCGCCCCCATCTTCTCCCAGAGCGGGTAGCATGCATCGAGGTTGAAGCCTCGGCTTGATTTACTTCTAGTGATGGGGCGGAAGACTCCCCTTCATCTTCTTCCCCTGGCAGGGTGAACAATGCTGATAGAGTATTACACTGTAATGTGACTATTTTCTTCTTATTTCTTGGTTTATTCTTCTTCTGACGCCTTGGCTCATCCGGCTTGTGCCCCCAGAAGAGGTCGGCCCCATCTTCCTCTTGCTCTTTTTCTGATTGTTCTTTGATGGTTAATTCCTCCAGATGTTCCCAGAGGACATGATCTTTCACCAATATTGGCTTTAGATCGGGCTGTTCATATTCATCAAGCTTGTTAATGTATTGTTGCAAGCGTTTTACCTCGGGGCTTATCTTCTCATGAGCTGGAAGCAGAGTCTTCTTCCTCCGATTGTGAGTAAATATTCGGATAACTGGTGGTGACTCCGTATTGTGCCACACAAGGTTTATTGCTGGTGGGGGTTGCTTCAGAGTGACATCCCGGATAGAGGCCCTCGACACTTCAGAGACTGATGGCCTTCTTTTAGTCTTACCTGGTACTGTCTGCCATCCCACCTTATCCTTGATGGGGGTAAGAAAGCAGGCTTCGTATGTATGTTGTGTGCAAGTTTCAGTAGCCTCTCCAGACAATTACTGGTATAGGGAAATCATATTGATAGCCTGCCTCATCACTAGGGGCTCATGAGGGCGTGGGGGATCCACCTGGTGCTCTCCCATTTTTAACTCACCCTTCATAATCATGCTTTCCATGAGGTCCTTGAAGACATAACAGTTTTCAATGGCATGTCCCAGTGCCCGGTGATACGGACAGAATAGAGGATCATCTTTCTTGGCTGCATCGTCGGGTCTCTTTGGCTCACGCAATGTTATCTTGTTGTATTTATATGCCCAGTCGAATAATGCCCGTGTCTTTTCTTTGGGAAATGAATATAACTTCTTCATTTTGTTCCTCAAAGAGACACCTTCTTTCTTTTTCGTTGCCCCAGCTGGCGGAGGGGCAACTGCTACTTTGGTTTTTGCTATCTGCTGATCAAAGGTATTGAAATCAATAGTGTTTGCTTCAGTTGGTGCCGATCGTTGTTCAACAACTTTCCCTTTCTGAATAGCAGTAATGTTGTTTGCAGGACGTTTGGACAGGAAGGTCTCGACCTATGCCACCACACTGTTCAAACGGTCGAATGTCCTGATATCTGTTCCAATCATCTTTTCAAGCACTTCCCTCATAAGGTTTTGCTTGCATATTTGAACAACATCTTCTTGGTACGGTGGCCGCCTGCACCTCATGGCCAGATTCCTCCATCTTTTAATATAATCTAGGGTCGTTTCATCCTGCCTCTGTCTAGTATAGTATAATTCTGCCACTGTAATTTCTCTTTCTGTGACATGGAACCTTTCTCAAAACTTTAGCTGCATATCGGGCCAATCAACTACAGACCCGGCTGGTAGGCTGGAATACAACTCAAAGGCCAAGCCCGTGAGGGATGAGCCAAAGAACTTCAGCAGATAAGCTTCATCAGCAGCCAAGTCTCCCATGACTGTTGTATAATAAGCAATATGTTCTTTTGGGGAGCCTTGCCCATTGAATTTCTCGAACTTTGGCGGCTTGTTAATGCCTGTGGGTAGTCTCCTTGCAGCATATTGTGGAGGATACGACACCCGGTAGACATCAAAAGCTCCACAATCACCATCAGCCCTCTCGGACAACTTCATTTCTATCATCCTTTCGACCATCAGCTTATTCACCATAGTAGGATCGACATGCTCTTGGTAGAAGTGTGCATGTTGTTGTGTAAAGGGAGTTGTCATTACAGTAGCATGTAAACTTGGATGCACTCCTGGCGAGGAGGGTTGCACTTGAAACGCCGAAGGCTGCACTGTCGGCTGTGGCGGGAAAGGCTGACATGGAGCTTTCTCGTGACTTTCATGGTGGGAGACGGCAGGTATTACCACCTCCGCAAAACTGGAGATCTCTCTTGCTGGTTCAGCATGCTTGGAGATAGGGGTTTGTTCATTCTTCTCATTTAATTGTCTTTTAAGAGACTCAATCTCTTGCTGGTATCTTCTGAACATCATTAGGATGGTTGGGTCTAGAGACGCAGCCATAGGCATATCCTCTGCCATTTGACCAGACGTCCCCTCAACCGGGTTCATGAGTGACACATCTTCTTTTTCTGAAGTCACCACATTCACAGTTAAAGTGGTGATCTTTGGCAAGTCATCAGTTGCTGCAAGCTTCTCTCTTGCTGCCTGGCCCCGCCTTGTTATGGGTCTGGGCCTTTGAGTGAACTTGATGATATCTTCAGGCTGGTCGAGAAAAGCACCATACCTCCAGTGATTCCTACCATGTTACAGGCAAAAATCTGTAGTTTTCCTTTTTGCCTCCAAACTCTTCTCCGGGCATGGCCAGGGAAGGTCAATCGATCAAACACAAATACTCTTCCTTTTTCCACTCCCCTCTATGGGGCATCCTTCGAACATCCAGCCCTTTGGCCATCTTCAATCTCATTGGAGTTCGAACATGATACTCCTGTCATTATCTCTTCTTTATTATCTTCCTCTTCCTCTTTGGCGCCCATGGTGCGGAGTAACCTTTGCTGTCCCAGGGATGAATTCCCCAGACAGTGGAAATAGTCTTGGACTACTGTATTCATTTCTTCTCGACTATGCCTCTGGGGGTCAGCTCGAGGCACCAGTCGCTCTTGTGTCTTTGGTTGATAAGCCAGCCTTATCATCTGTGCAGCTTGATACATCTTCCGGTGATACCAGAATACATCTGCCTACTTGGCGCAGGCCCTCGGTATGTGGGGAGCAGTCATTGGGATGACTTCCTCTACTTCTTCTTCTTTCCTCATCAGGACTTTCTTGCTCTCTCTCCTGGGGCGCATAACAGCAACTTCGTCCTTCGCAGGGGCTGGTGTTGGGCCTCGAACTTTCTTGGGCACCCAAATCTGCTTGAATCTTGCCGGCTTAGGTGTCGGTGACTTCTTTCCTTCTCTTTCCATGTTGGCCCTCATGGTGGCCAGCACTTGGAACTTGTTGTTGGTAGGGACCGCCGGAATGACGCGGTCGGGTAGTGCTTCAGTCGGGCCACCATTGAGGTACACCCGCATTCCTCCAACTAGCATGGACTTCCCCGAAGTTGACAACCGTCCTCGGGGCGTAGCAGTCCGATTTCTTCAGTAATTCTTCCTTCTCCCGCCAGCAACAGTAGGAACAGTTGTCCTTCTATCCACATGGTTGACATAGCATGGAACAACGGTGTATGAGACAACCGTCTTTTGTGTTTTCTTCTTCCCTGGCATCTTCGCGGCTTCTACCGCAATAGTCTTCTTAGCTTTACCATCGACCTGGAGCAGGCCGACGAATGCAAGCCCCAAGCAGTTTGGGAAGCCCACCACCGGTGGCAGGGATCCGAACATCGTTGGCACCGCCAGGTACCCATCACGAATGTGGTTGTCGATGACTTGTTGGCCGAACTTGAGAGAAATCAGTCCAGTCTCCATTTGAATTCCTACAAATAAGATCAGCACACAGTCAGAACTTTTAGGGAGGCCGCCAGGCCTCTTACTTTGGTGAAAATATGAAGGGAAACTCTGTCCCATCGGGCGTGCCAGCTTTGTGGACTCAAAAATCTTATTTGTATTATTTATTTATTTGTATAATTTATTTTATTTATTTATTTTATTTGGTTTATTTATTTGTTAGTTTATTAGGCGTGCTAGTCACCGATGTGACAATTTCATTGTGCGCTCAATCTGACTCAGTCAGTCGATTGTGAGCTCGGGTCGGGACCGGAAGTCCGTCATACCATAAAGGCTATGATGTTAATTATGCCCCCCCAAAGAAGGACAACCCTTGATTAATCACCAAAGTAAAAAGGGGCCCCGGGGGCAAAACAAGATAAGACTGTCATACTCATTTTATTTGCAGGATGGAAGATGCATGCGGATGGTCATGCGATTAGTAGTTTATTATGGTTTATCTGCCTGGTTCCCAATACGGGGGGGAGAGAACTTAGATCCGAGAACCACTCTCACGCATAATGATGGCTTCCAATCGGGCGTAGCCCGACCTTCAACCACACACTATTTGATATACCGGGAGCACAGGAGAGGATGACTTTTAGGTTTATTTAATCATCTTGTGAATGCTGCACGAGATAGACACATCTATTCTTCATGAAACTAGGCAAGCATAAGTAGAATAACAAGATTTACATTATTGGAACATTGCGGCATTACATGCTCATTTCTTGATCTTATTTACGTAAAACACGGAATGAATCCTACAACATGTCCCCTTGTCTTGGATCATGCCAAGTGGGAATAGGAAACTGTCAATGTAGAGGCGGGATGGAGTCCATAAAAGATCGGGACATGTCAATGCCCGGATAACACAAAGTGGGACTAAACTAAGACGGACTAAGCCGAGATGGTATTCATCCACAGAGGTATTTGATGTTTTTATTCCCTAGAGGGAGTCGCTAGAGACCATGCAGAGGCATGGCTCTTCGGATCCCCAGGGGTTCGGAGATGATGATGAAAATCAAAATTTATTTCGACATCATCTCCCCTTATTTCGGACCATGCCCGGGGGGAGTATAGGACATCCATCCACGGAGTGCCGAGATGGAAGCTGAAGAGAAAGATGGGCATAGCCCAAGATCCAAGAGGATCAGAATACAGCGGGACAGTGTCCACTCATCGTGGCATTTATTGATATCCCCTTGAAGAGACCATAGGAGAACATGCAGTGGTAGGACTCCATAGGCCAGTAGGGTTGAAAAATAAGCATCATACTTGGTAGAATGTAGGGGCAAACCCCATTAATGTAGCTCCCATGGATTTTAATGAAGGACTATTGTTCCCCTTTATTATGGTGAGGGTTTGAGCAAGGGTTAGTACGGCTACAATCTTAAGGCCCTGGTTGGTTCGAAGCTTTAATTGCTGGGTTTCAGAACTTCTGGGAGGTGCCAGGAGATTGGGTGCTTCAACAATTAAAGGGGATTGAAGGACCTGAAGGGAGTCGGTGGCTGGAGGATCAACACCCAAAGAGTCGGCACGCTGGGGAACTCGACGCGATGGGGGGCTCGGCGCGCTCAGGTGTTGGTACGAGGGGCATCGGCCTGGGACTGAGGTAGGGGACGCATCGGTGCGGGCTGCCGTCGGCATGCCTGTCACTTGGCGGGGAACCGGCGCCGAGAGAGCACCGCGCCGGGAAAGCAGTTAGGATGCCAATAGGAAAGGTTTGAGGATTTGGGGGCTTTGAGGCTGTGGATTTTGGGGGTTTGAGGTTTTATTCAAAGGGTTTTCTACCAGGGGAATAGAAGCTCATTCACAGAGGATCCATGTGAGGCATCTATGATTGAGTGAACTAGAGGCCACGAGATATGCTGTCTCGGGCTCCTTTCACATATCATTAATAATTCGATCACTCACTAAATCATACTAATCACAGTGAAAACTCGGTAAGTTTAAACCCTGTTACCATCACATCTCTCCCATGAACGTCACAGGCAAGCATGATAGAAATATCTGCTGTCTCTGTGAGGAGATGGCGACCACGAAACTGATGTTCAGAGTCGGATGAGAGAAAGGAAAAAAAGGAAGTTTCAGATGAAAGAAGGAAACACACAGATGCCACAGACTGAATATAGTCGACATTCAATTTCATTCAGACTTTCATTAGCCACTAAGGAATACATCTTTCACGAAGAAAATGTAAAGCAACTCGAGTGTACAATTCGAGGCTCTAGCAGGCCTTAAAGATTACATCCTCCATAGACAGGAGAGCAGGATAGAAACGAAGAATCCAAAATATAAAACGGGGGAGGGGGAAGAATGTAGCCCCACTGGGGCAATGATGGACGGCAGCAGTGTACACACCCACCTTGAATCCGGGAAGCAGAAGCAATGCTTGGGCTTCTATTCTATCAAGGACTTCTACACTGGATTTTACGAGCTCTCTTCTCCCTTTAGCAGACTCTACTCTCGTCTGTCTATCTGGGTATTGCTATCTCTCTTCTTTTTTTTCTTCTCTTCTGTCTCCCTTGGTTTTTGAGATGTCTCTTCTCTGACCGAGGATGTGGCTTATATATAAGAGGGAAAAGCACCATCGGCGTGACCCTCTATCGGCACGCCTTCGATTGGTCATCTCAGCGCGCTATTGTTGTATTGCGCTTTGGCCCATTTGCTTCGTGGATCGGCGCCGTTTGTGGGCTTTCATCAGTTGGGCGCCCCTCTGATGTATACATGGGCTTTGGCCCAATTCCCACCTTGTTGAACTTCGAAGCCTTTGTCCCTTCCACTAGCCTTTAGCAGTGTTAGTGACCATTTCATCATCACGTTGCTAGGCCCATGATATGAAGCCCATTTTACCAGATACTGTGATATTTTAGAGATCTCATCAGCGGCTAATGATTGCCCAAAACATAAACCATATTTAATCAGACCGATCGTCAAAATATAATCGCTCCGGACAGTAGCTTTTGCCAAGAAGGCCTCAGCCGGACAAGATGTTATTTGTAACAGATCTCTGCTTCCATCACAGTTCCGGGACTTTAGAGAATATCATCAGAGGCACATATTTCTTTAGAGCTCCAGCTGATGACTCACGACATCTTTTGTTCTCTTTATTGGTGCACTTTTTTCAATGTCAACAAATGCCCCCCCCCCACCTGCAGGTGGCGTAAGTGAAGAATGAGCGGCACGGGGCCTACGGGTGTATATTATGATGTACTTTGTGTTTTACTTCATGCTTGCTCCTGTTCATTATGTCTATTCATAGTTTGAAATCTTCATTCTGTTTGTAAGTCTCATCATTCATCGGTGTTTGGGCTAATATGACTCTGCTGAGTCTCAAATGACCAACATTTCAGCTCGATTTTTTTCTGGTGGCATCCTCCCAGCGCAGGTAAATCGGTGCGGCAGTAGTTCGGCATAACCGTCTCGGCACGGCCTCGGCACGACGGCGTCTCGGCGCGGCATCAGCCTCGGCGTGACCCGGGCTCAGCATCGGTCTCGGCGTGACCCGATCCCGGCGCGCCCTTTGGCGGTTCCCCCTCTCGTCACGAAGGCATCTCGATGCGCTTCTTCACTTCGTCGGGCGGTCGTTAGGGTTTTACAAATTTTTGGGCGCCGAGGGCTCAAGAGAGCTCTCTCTCTCTTCATCTTCTTAGCGGCGGCGCTCGGCGTGAGGTGATCTTCAGAAGAGATTTCTTCCTCTACTTCTTCTTTCCATTGTGAGTCTCTTTCCTTGCTTCATATATGGGACTATGTCTCCTTTTATTAAGTAGTCATCCCCTCTTGGTGGATGTTCATCCTATTTGACTTTGGGCATACCCCGGATAAGGGGAGGTGCTGTCAAAATTTTCTTAGGATTCCCTCCTCTATTGCTGTCTCAATCTTGTCTCATCTTCTTTGATTTTATCTGTAGTTGCTGAAATGGCCACCACTTCTAGCCGTGCTGCTTCTGGAATTGCTGATGCCGATGTCTCCTCTCAGAGTAGGGTGGTTGGCCCTACTGTGACGTAGCTAAATGTTGTCCAGCTAGACCGAGGTCTTGGAAAGGTTGCCGTAGTTGACGAGTCTTCTGACTCGAAGATGGACACAATGTCTGCATTCCGTGTCCTGCCTGCTGAGGATGGGTTAAGCTTCAATCGCGATGACGGCTATCGTTCGGATTTTCTGAAGGATTGTCATCTAGTGCCGTTCATCTGCACCTTCAATGTAGCTGGGAAGAGAGATGTTATGCTAGCCTGGATGGTGGAACGGGCCATGCTGCTGGAGAGGGATAACCTGAAAGGCTCCGTATATCGCGGGGAAGCCATCTATCTCCCTGGAGAGCGGCGCAAATGGAACGTCGTCTTGGGCGTGACTGAGTTGGAGCCGAAGCAGAAGATGCTGACATGAGCTCCTGAATTTACCCCAGCTAGGGGGGATACTACTGTTGGTTGGGTCAATAGAGAGAAGCCCGGCTACTGATTGTTCTTGGCACCCGTCAAGTGGGGCTATAGAGACGAGCCATTTGTTCTGAACTGCTTGGTTGTCCAGTTCAAGTTTCAGTTGGCTGCTGGCTGGTTTGTGGACACCAAAGTTACCAATGCTCATCTCTTCCATGTGGGAGTGGTAGAATTTACAGAGTTTGTGTTAAAAGAATACGCTCCTTTACTCACCAGGGCCGGAGTATATCATAGTGCATATGCATCCCGCTTTCGATATCCCATCTCCAAAGGCCTATGTTGTGGCATATTTGAAGTCTTCTGCCCATAGTTTAAAACCGTTTACATAGCAGAGGGTGAAACTTCTTTGGACCTCTGGAGTTTGTCATAGCTTTCAGGTCTGCCAATTGACAGAGAACCTTATAAAGAGATCTGCCTGTATTACTTTATCAAGGATGAAACCGACGGAGAGGGCCAATATTTCTTTGGCTTTTCATACCGGTACTTGATGAAAGCATATCACTCCCTTTGCCTTGCACATCATAGGGGGTCATCTAAGGGATATCATACTCGGGTGAAGAGTAGTAGGATGAAAGTCCGAGTAGGACATTGGATCCAATATTTCTTCGGTTGCCCCTTGAAATACAATGAGTTTCCTTCTGTGGCTCCCGTTGCGGGTAAGCAAAGCAAGCCTCCCAAGTTCAAGTCAGAGCTACCTGCTTCCATTCGACGAGTCAGCCGAGGAGGGATGATGATGGGGACATCACCTCCCATGCCCACCTTCACAGCTCGTCTCCTCGCCCCGGTTGCATCCGGCATGGTTTAGTCATTTAATTTTGAGTCCTATGTAATTTTACTTGAGTCATTTGATGTAATTTGCATTTTATTTGAGTCATGTCCCTAGGTCTTGCATTTATTTTCCTATGTTTGAGTGTCATTAGAGTGTGTAATGTGCTAATTGGGCCCATTTCTTCGGGCTTGGCCCAATGAGCTCCCCTACCCCTTCGGTTATTTGTTAATGAGTCTTTTGTCAGGGTCTTATTGTAAAATATGGGTTTCCTATATATAGGGCCCCATTTCCTTCATTTGGAGGTAATGAATCAATCAATGAAAAAATTGCCATTTGAGAGTCCAAAGCTTAGTTTAGTGGAGTGATTCCAACATTTTTTGGGTGAGAAACCCTAGGGGAGAGATTCCCCACCCTTCCCTCTCTTAATCCCTCTTTTTCACTCCACTTTCTCTCTCCTCATCCCCCAATTTCGAATTTTATTCTCTCTCCTCCCTTCCCAACCACCTCAACCCCCACCTACCATCATTAAAGCCCTCCACTTCCCCATGGCCTCCATTACTCCACCCCCCTAGTCCTAAGGAGATCCCTCACCATTCCAACACCACTTTCCCCATTCCAACACAATTAACCCTTCCCCACACAACCCCACAACTTCCAATGCCATTTCAAATTTGAAATCCACCCTTCCCTCCACTCACTTGTGCCCCCCCTCACCTTCTCCTCTCACCCACCTTCCCAAATTCGTAGCTCCTCCTCTCACCACCTGTTAGACCCCCTTCCAGACCCCATTCTTCCCTTCCCCCACCTTAGAACACCCCCTCCTAGACCCCCTCACAGCTCGGGCTTTCCCCACACTCATCCACCCCCATTTCCCCTCCCATATACCCCATTCCCCCCCATCATCATCAACCTACAGCTCTCAACTGAAGATCTACAGCAGATCAGCAAATTGCAGTGGCCACCACGACCTCCTCCGGACGAGTTTGAAGACCCAAGAGCCATCGTCGGAAGCGTCTGCCAGTCGCCTTCGCAACCGAAGTGGTTTCGTCTTCTTCCGATCTCCGAGTCGTCCAGGAGGTCCATTCTCCCACAGCTGCGCGGTTCTGCCTCAGCTGAGGACCTGAGCCGGCTTAGAAGCTCTGCCACGACCAGCCCCGAAGGAATCAGTCCTCAAGTCCTTCTTCAAAGTTCTTCATCGGCCTGTCTACTTTCAGAATCAAGAAGCAGAAGCCCATTCAGCATCCGGGAACAGAAGTTACCAATTTTATTCCATGGTCGCGCGGCTCTGCCTTCCCCAGTCTGCATCGACACCTCCTCACTCTTCTGGCTACACAGATCGTCTCCGTTCTCTTCTGGCATCCCTGTTTCTTTTTCTGCAAAGAGGACTCACCCACGGTTCTAACGGCGCTGACGGCATCAAATTTGGAGTTCGGGAGCGGCCAGGACAGCCTCTGCATCCTACTGTTGGTGACCTTCCCCTGCTAGTCCGAGAAACAGAGGCCCTGTTCAAGCTTCTGCCCCGACCTGCAGCGACTCCAGAAGAAATTACAAAAATTCTGAGGCATTCCCCTTCCTGTTACGAAGATTTCTCTGCTGGTGTCGCCATCAGTAAAATTCCTGAGCAAGATCTACAACAGCAACACCGACCCTCTATCCTGGTTCACAGACAGCAGGCAGATTCGGCGTCCACCCTTGTTCCTCGTTCTTTGCTTTGGTTTCCCCACCCCGCTTGGCCGGCTGAAGGCCCCTCCCTGCGTGGAGGTAGTATTGATGTAATATCATTAACCCCCACCCCAAGTTCCCCCTCCTGCGAGAGGTGTAGTGGTGTACTTTGTTTGGGCAGGTCAAGCGACACCGCCGCGGCGTGTGGGGATCCACTCGCCTCCCCGCTCACCCTCGTCTCCGACCGGCACCAGTTTCTTCAAACCGGTCGAGTAAGTGATCAAACCTTTATTCCACTTAGTGCTTGTCTTTCAATATTAGTTCTTAATTCCGCTGGTTATGCGAGTGAGAGCCCGATCCTCAAGCCCCGTTGTCTTGAGTGATCACCGTGGGAAGAGTGCAACCGGTGCCTTCGGCACTTCATCGGCCCTGTTGAATTGGGCTTCCAAACCCATTGGGAATCAAATCTTGGCCTTGCTGGCCCTCTACCAGCAAGGGCCCAACCCCACATCCTCCACTTGGCATCGCCAAGTCACCCCGGGCTTGGGTGAGTGACGATAGAGCGGTGGCCCAACTTGGCCCGTTTTGAATGCGATTGTGCTTGCTTGCATTAGGTCCAAGGTTGTGTCACATCAAGTGGTATCAGAGCAAGTCTTTGATTTGTTCTCACAAGTCAAGTCCATGGGCATGCTTGCATTAGAGTTCTCATCGGATCGTTCTATGCATTATCCACCTCCCATTGTCATTGAGTCTACCGACCAAAAGGCCCCAATTCCCATCATATCCCAAGCATACCTACCTAATGGGAGCCCCACAGAAATTGACTTCATCGACATGGAAGAAGATAATTGGGTATCCCCCGAAATTGTAGCCACCCTCTCTACGACTGGACAAATTGTGCACAACGGAGACCTAGTCTTCGTTGAATTCCATAAATGGTTCGGGAAGACTAAGTATTTGGATGGGGCTTGGTGTCAAAAGGGAACATTGGCGGGTCCATGTATAATCCTAGGTAAGAAATGGTTAGATGAAAGGAATGCCGACATCGACCCAACACGTCGGACTTGCCTAGTGCATCCGCCACACCTTTCGGGAACCTTTAAATTCAACAACCTTTTATTCTCCCACCCGCGGGAATCCCACCCTTGTTCACCACCCCGGGTGCACCATACTCCGGCCATCATCACCCCACCATCAAAGAACCTTCCCACTCCATTAGTTTTGGACGAAGTAGTCCACCCGCTTTGCCACATGAAGATAAATATCCCTCGGGAACCTATCCCCTCCATAGAGAGCTCCCATGTCCCAATTGAAGAGGAAGCCTCACACAAGGATCTTCACCCTACACCACCCCCTCTAGATAAGGCTGAATTCATCTTAGAAGAGTCCCTTGTTAGGTGGCTAAGGGAGAGCCTAATTAGAGAGACCTCGACCCATGTTTGCCCTCCCATAGAACAAAATTTTCCCCTAGTGCCCCTCTTCTCCTATCACACCACAATCCAAGCATCCTATCAAGTGGAGACCTTAGAGGATTTTCTTAGGGGCTTAGCATGGCAAATTGAGTTCACTAGCATGTTGACCCCTATGGCCGAACAACCTAGGAGCCTTAGTCTCCTACACCTATGCATAGGGTCTATCACCTCGGTTTGCACCAATGGTTGCTAAACTAGCGACCACCTTCTATTCCTCCCTACACCGGATGAGCCCAACCTTCTCTTCGATTTAGAGCTTCTTATCTCGGGTAGAAAGCCAAGCCCTCCACTCATGGCCGACCCACTTGTCAAGAACATTGGCCCAACTATCATAGGGAAGGATGACTTAGCACCTTTTAAGGATCTTGAGGACATGGAGTTCCTCCCCCTAAGTGACCTATTTTATGATCCATATGATCCCTTCCAATGGGAGTCAAGGGACTCATATGACCCAACCATCTTACCAACCACCCACCCTTTCCTACCCTCACCCACCATATTGGGCCAAACCCAACTCATCCATGACCCGGGTTGCACCTTGGGAGCCATAACCTTGGACCATATATCCCTAGGTAATAAGGTGGTGCCCCACCCCATGATGACCACCTTCTTAGATCCATTCGATCCTTTCCAATGGGAGTTCAAAGGTTGTCCCACACCTATACACATGGAAGTCACTTTTGGGAAAATTATGCATGTGTCTAGGCTTTCCACCCCCTTTGGCATGAACATTATGTTGGGTCCATTCATTCATATCACCCACATGTCTAGTAGAAGGCATGAGTGGGCCACATTCGGATGTCATGGTCCTCCTTCATTCATCATGGATCGTAAGCATGTCAAAAGCATCTACGGATGTCCGGGCCTCCCCACATTCATCACCACTTTGCATGATAGGTTCACCTACGGGTGCCCCGGCCCACCCAGGCCCACCAAAGTCTACATGACAACATTGCATGATAAGTCCACAAATGGTTACCCCGGCCCTCCAAAATCCATCAAAGTCTTCTTGGCATCAAAGCATGATCGGTCTACTTTTGGTTGCCCAGGTCCACCCATCACCCCTAGAATGTCAACATTCACGAAATTACATGAAAGCCTTTGCAAGCACATAAGCAAAAAGAATGAGGCTTATAAGAGGCGGGCCGACTCTCATCGGCATCACCAAGACTTCCATGAGGATAACTTTGTGATGGTAAGGACTGAGAGGCTCTCCCCGGGAGCCATCTCCAAATTGAGGCCACGTGGGGCTGGTCCCTTCCAGGTCCTGAGGCGCATTGGTGCAAATGCCTATGAGTTAGATCTCCCCGAGGAGTATGGAATAAGTCCCACATTCAATGTTGCCGACCTAGTGTCATATAAGGGATCCACGGTGGTACCTAGTGAGGAGATTGAGCCTACGTCTTCCCTTGAGAGAGCACCCACCCGTGAGGAGAGACCACCAGCCAAGAGAGCCCAGCGTGAACAAATTGAACAAATATTGGATGAACAAGTCACTACCACTCGGAGCAAGGTATACGAGCGCTATCTCGGCAGGTGGATGGATCGGTCTCGTTCGGAAGGCTTGAGGGCAGTACCACTTCTACACCCTCCAAGGAGGGAAGGACACTTACTCGACAGAGTCGAGTTCTCCGCACCCCGGGAGTATGATGGGGACATCACCTCCCATGCCCACCTTCACAGCTCGTCTCCTCGCCCCGGTTGCATCCGACATGGTTTAGTCATTTAATTTTGAGTCCTATGTAATTTTACTTGAGTCATTTGATGTAATTTGCATTTTATTTGAGTCATGTCCCTAGGTCTTGCATTTATTTTCCTATGTTTCAGTGTCATTAGAGTGTGTAATGTGCTAATTGGGCCCATTTCTTCGGGCTTGGCCCAATGAGCTCCCCTACCCCTTCGGTTATTTGTCAATGAGTCTTTTGTCAGGGTCTTATTGTAAAATATGGGTTTCCTATATATAGGGCCCCATTTCCTTCATTTGGAGGTAATGAATCAATCAATGAAAAAATTGCCATTTGAGAGTCCAAAGCTTAGTTTAGTGGAGTGATTCCAACATTTTTGGGGTGAGAAACCCTAGGGGAGAGATTCCCCACCCTTCCCTCTCTTAATCCCTCTTTTTCACTCCACTTTCTCTCTCCTCATCACCCAATTTCGAATTTTATTCTCTCTCCTCCCTTCCCAACCACCTCAACCC
Source organism: Amorphophallus konjac (assembly GCA_022559845.1). Taxonomy (NCBI): domain Eukaryota; kingdom Viridiplantae; phylum Streptophyta; class Magnoliopsida; order Alismatales; family Araceae; genus Amorphophallus; species Amorphophallus konjac. The sequence continues at coordinate 265,298,560 of CM040121.1, forward strand.
CCACCTACCATCATTAAAGCCCTCCACTTCCCCATGGCCTCCATTACTCCACCCCCTAGTCCCAAGGAGATCCCTCACCATTCCAACACCACTTTCCCCATTCCAACACAATCAACCCCTTCCCCACACAACCCCACAACTTCCAATGCCATTTCAAATTTGAAATCCACCCTTCCCTCCACTCACTTGTGCCCCCCCTCACCTTCTCCTCTCACCCACCTTCCCAAATTCGTAGCTCCTCCTCTCACCACCTGTTAGACCCCCTTCCAGACCCCATTCTTCCCTTCCTCCACCTTAGAACACCCCCTCCTAGACCCCCTCACAGCCCGGGCTTTCCCCACACTCATCCACCCTCATTTCCCCTCCCATATACCCCATTCCCCCCCATCATCATCAACCTACAGCTCTCAACTGAAGATCTACAGCAGACCAGCAAATTACAGTGGCCACCACGACCTCCTCCGGACGAGTTTGAAGACCCAAGAGCCATCGTCGGAAGCGTCTGCCAGTCCCCTTCGCAACCGAAGTGGTTTCGTCTTCTTCCGATCTCCGAGTCGTCCAGGAGGTCCATTCTCCCACAGCTGCGCGGTTCTGCCTCAGCTGAGGACCTGAGCCGGCTTAGAAGCTCTGCCACGACCAGCCCCGAAGGAATCAGTCCTCAAGTCCTTCTCCAAAGTTCTTCATCGGCCTGTCTACTTTCAGAATCAAGAAGCAGAAGCCCATTCAGCATCCGGGAACAGAAGTTACCAATTTTATTCCATGGTCGCACGGCTCTACCTTCCCCAATCTGCATCGACACCTCCTCACTCTTCTGGCTCCAAAGATCATCTCCGTTCTCTTCTGGCATCCCCGTTTCTTTTTCTGCAAAGAGGACTCACCCACGGTTCTAACGGCACTGACGGCATCAAATTTGGAGTTCGGGAGCGGCCAGGACAGCCTTTGCATCCTACTATTGGTGACCTGCCCCTGCTAGTCCGAGAAACAGAGGCCCTGTTCAAGCTTCTGCCCCGACCTGCAGTGACTCCAGAAGAAATTACAAAAATTCTGAGGCATTCCCCTTCCTGTTACGAAGATTTCTCTGCTGGTGTCGCCATCAGAAAAATTCCTGAACAAGATCTACAACAGCAACACCGACCCTCTGTCCTGGTTCATAGACAGCAGGCAGATTCGGCGTCCACCCTTGTTCCTCGTTCTTTGCTTTGGTTTCCCCACCCCGCTTGGCCGGCTGAAGGCCCCTCCCTGCGTGGAGGTAGTATTGATGTAATATCATTAACCCCCAACCCAAGTTCCCCCTCCTGCGAGAGGTGTAGTGGTGTACTTTGTTTGGGCAGGTCAAATGACACCGCCGCGGCGTGTGGGGATCCACTCGCCTCCCCGCTCGCCCTCGTCTCCGACCGGCACCGGTTTCTTCAAACTGGTCGAGTAAGTGCTCAAACCTTCATTCCACTTAGTGCTTGTCTTTCAATATTAGTTCTTAATTCCGCTGGTTATGCGAGTGAGAGCCCGATCCTCAAGCCCCGTTGTCTTGAGTGATCATCGTGGGAAGAGTGCAACCGGTGCCTTCGGCACTTCGTCGGCCCTGTTGAATTGGGCTTCCAAACCCATTGGGAATCAAATCTTGGCCTTGCTGGCCCTCTACCAGCAAGGGCCCAACCCCACATCCTCCACTTGGCATCGCCAAGTCACCCCGGGCTTGGGTGAGTGACGATAGAGCGGTGGCCCAACTTGGCCCGTTTTGAATGCGAATGTGCTTGCTTGCATTAGGTCCAAGGTTGTGTCACATCAGATGAATCCTGCTGGAGTGGATTCCCTTACTCACTGTGCCGCTTATCTTAGATTTTGGCTATGCACTTTTGCTCTTCCGCGGGGAGATGAAATAATTATCAGGCTGGAGGCAATATACCCGGCATGTCAGATGGCTTGGGGCATGCGGCTTGCTTTATGTCCGGCTGCGCTCTACCTGGTTTACAAATCTCTAGGAGATCTTTTACAAATCGGAATTCATTTCGGCAGTATCTCCCCTTATTTCGGACCATGCCCGGGGAGAGTATAGGACATCCATCCATGGAGTGCCGAGATTGAAGCCGGAGAGAAAGATGGGCATAGCCCGAGATCCAAGAGGATCAGAATATAGCGGGACGGTGTCCACTCATTGTGGCATTTATTGATATCCCCTTGAAGAGACCATAGGAGAACACGCAGTGGCAGAACTCCATAAACCTTTAGGGTTGAAAAATAAGCATCATACTCGGTAGAATGTAAGGGCAAACCCCATTAATGTAGCTCCCATGGATTTGAATGAAGGACTATTGTTCCCCTTTATTATGGTGAGGGTTTGATCAAGGGTTAGTACGGCTGCAATCTTAAGGCTCTGGTTGGTTCGAAGCTTTAATTGCTGGGTTTCAGAACTTCTCGGAGGTGCCGGGAGATTGGGTGCTTCAGCAATTAAAGGGGATTGAAGGACCTGAAGGGAGTCGGTGGCTGGAGGATCAACACCCAAAGAGTTAGCGCGCTGGGGAACTCGGCGCGATGGGGGGCTCGGCGCGCTCAGGCGTTGATACGAGGGGCATCGGCCTGGGACGGAGGCTGGGGGCGCACCGGCCCGGGCTGCCGTCGGCGTGCCTATCACTCGGCGCGGAACTGGCACCGAGAGAGCACCACGCTAGGAAAGTAGTTAGGATGCCGATAGGGAAGGTTTGAGGATTTGGGGGCTTTGAGGCCGTGGATTTTGGGGGTTTGAGATTTTATTCAAAGGGTTTTCTACCAGGGGAATAGAAGCTCGTTCATAGAGGATCCATGGGAGGCATCTATGATTGAGTGAACTGGAGGCCATAAGATATGCTGTCTCGCACTCCTGTCACATATCATTAACGAATCCGGTCACTCACCAAATCCTACTAATCACAGTGAAAACTCGGTAAGTTTAAACCCTGTTACCATCGCATCTCTCCCATGAATGTCACAGGCAAGCAGGATAGAAATATCTGCTGTCTCTGTGAGGAGATGGCAACCACTAAACTGACTTTCAGAGACGGATGAGAGAAAGGGAAAAAAAAGGAAGTTTCAGATGAAAGAAGGAAACACACAGACGCCACAGACTGAATATAGTCGGCATTCAATTTCATTCATCGACTTTCATTAGCCACTGAGGAATACATCTTTCACGAAGAAAATGTAAAGCAACTCGAGCGTACAATTCGAGGCTCTAGCAGGCCTTAAAGATTACATCCTCCATAGATAAGAGAGCAGGATAGAAATAGAGAATCCAAAATATAAAACGGGGGAGGCGGAAAAATGTAGCCCCACCGGGGCAATGATGGATGACAGCAGTGTACAGACCACCTTGAATCCGGGAAGCAGAAGCAATGCTTGGGCTTCTATTCTATCAGGGACTTCTACCCTAGATTTTGCGAGCTCTCTTCTCCCTTTAGCAGACTCTGCTCTTGTCTGTCTATCTGGGTATCGCTATCTCTCTTCTTTTTTTTCTTCTCTTCTGTCTCCCTTGGTTTTCTGGATGTCGTTTCTCTGACCGAGGATGGGGCTTATATATAAGAGGGAAAAGCACCATCGGCGCGACCCTTTATCGGCACGCCTTCGATTGGCCGTCTCGGTGCGCTATTGTTGTATTGGGCTTTGGCCTATTTGCTTCGTGGATTGGCGCCGTTTGTGGGCTTTGATCAGTTGGGCGCCCCTCTGATGTATACATGGGCTTTGGCCCAATTCCCACCTTGTTGAACTTCGAAGCCCTTGTCCCTTCCACTAGCCTTTAACAGTGTTAGTGACCCTTTCATCATCACGTTGCTAGGCCCATGATATGAAGCCCATTTTACCAGATACTGTGATATTTCAGAGATCTCATCAGCGGGCTAATGATTGCCCAAAACTTAAACCAGATTTATTCCGACCGATCGTCAAAAGATAATCGCTCCGGACAGCAGCTTTTGCCGGGAAGGCCTCAGCCGGACAAGATGTTATTTGTAACAGATCTCTGCTTCCATCATAGTTCCAGGACTTCAGAGAATATCATCAGAGCCACATATTTCTTTAAAGCTCCAACTGATGACTCACAACATCTTTTGTTCTCTTTATTGGTGCACTATTTTCAATGTCAATAGGTTAGTGGTGGTAGGTCGGGGAATGGGTGCCGGTGAGGGGCGAATAAGGAGTGGCTTAGACGGTAAAGGATTTGTGGATGGAGAGGAGTTTGTTGTGGAGTAAGAGGAAATGGGGGACGGATAAGGAGAGGCCTAGCCGGCAAGGGTTTGGTAATGGTTGTGGGAGCTGGGTTGGTGGTGCGCAATAGGGGATGAGTGTGTTGAGAAAAGGGTGTTGTTCTTAACAAACGTGGCGGTTGGTTTGGAGTTTGATTTATGGCCCCGACAGAGCCGTTTTCTTCGTGCCACCCTTTCCCTCTCTCCCCTTCATGGAAGGAGGTGATAGAGTTCACTTGTTGATTAGGTGGGTGCTCCGATAGTGGATTATTGACAATCCCCATGTTCGGTTGTGGCTCGGGGGCCGGCTGCATCAGGGGAGGTGGTTGAACTTGTTGCTGGAGAGGCTGCTGAGCCTGTTGCTGTCATGGAGGTCTTCGTGCTTTCATTGTAGTAACAAATTTTCTCATCTCATCCCAGTCAATGCCGCCTTGGTCATTCAAATCATATATATAATCTTTGAAATGAAAGCAATGATCTATGTTGTGATCGGGCTGCCGATGGAAGACACAGTACCGAGAGGTATCCACATTAGGAGGCCAGGCCGTTCTTTCTTTTGGCAAAGTGAGTAGGTTGGCGGCCATGAGGGCGTTAAATATATCGGGAAGGTTCTCGGGTAATGGAGGGTAGTGGGCTCTTCTAGGGCCTACTAGTCTTCTCAGCTGTTGTGGATCATAATTGGTCGGAGGAGGCACATTATGGTATTGCTGGGGAACCAGAGGATTTTGTGGTAGATTTTGGTTCTGCTAAAGAAGTGGAGGCCGAAAGGGTTGAGAGGGTTATTTATTTGGTGGGGAATCTGGTTAAGGAATGAGGGTTGTCGCTGTGATTGTTGTTGTTGTGGGGGTCTTAGGTTGGAAGAATTGCAGAAAGGTCCAGGGTTGCCAACCGCGCCCACCTGCTCATTGGTAATGGTACCTTCAGTTGTGCCACCATTAGTATTGACATTATTGCTCTTCCTTATTATCCTCGGCCTCGGTTCGAACATGCCCATGATGGGCGAATCCTTCATTTGAGTTTGAATATATTGAGCTCTTTCATATAGTTCCTCCATAGTGTTGAGCTTGTTCATGGCCAATATGTGTCAAAACTGTGGAGTTGCATTAGAGATTATCATCTTTACCTGCTCGGATTCCGACAAAGTATCTTTTAACTTCTCAGCCATCGACCTCCATCTGTCAGCGAATTGCACAAAGTCCTCATCGGACTTCATCTTTTTGGCAACAAGATCAGTAACGGACAAAGAAGGACACACTCGGTCTTTGTACTTTTGCAGAAACTTGCGCTGAACAACATCAAAATCTCCGGCTTCGGCCGGTTCCAGGGAGTAAAACCATTCAAGGGCCGGGCCATCAACAGACCTTCTAAAGAGATATGCCAAAGAGGTTTTATTATCCTGCCAAAAAGATGCCTCATACATGAAATCTTTCAAATGGATGAACGGATTGCCCGTTCCATTGTAGGACCTGAAGTTAGGCATCTCCGACGGAGGCAAATGGAAGACCGAAAGGGTAGGGAGAGTGACCTCTGGGGCATTCTTTGGGGCTGTGACATTCTTGAGTTGTTCCTCCATGTTAGCAATCTTTCGGAGGAGTATAGTGTTGGTGTCAGACTCGACCGATGCCGGGTGAATAGGGAAGGAGCTTGGCATAGACCTCCTTAAAGGTTATGGAGGTAGAGGTTGTTGTGGCCTCGCTATGGAATGGCTCGCCAGTTGGGCCGGCGTAACCATAATAGGGGTTCGTGGATAGGATGGAATTCTCTGGGAGATCGCCTGGTCATTAGTGGGGTTGACTTGAACGTCACCCGCGGTCTGAGGGGGATTAGAAGAGGAAGAAGGGACCGATTTCCCTTTAAGAGCATCCTGGAACGCTTGGCGTTGGACATCATCCAACTGGGATAGAGCATTGATAAGATCATTGAGATTGAAAGATGGGGAGGTCTCCCCGAGAGTGGATTGAGTGATGGGTTGAGTTTGAGAAGAAGGCTCAACCGCTTGAGTGGTGGTGTCCACCACATAAACTTGAGGGTAGGAGAGTGATGGGTTGAGTTTGAGAAGAAGGCTCAACCGCTTGAGTTGTGGTGTCCACCACATAAACTTGAGGGTAGGAGGGAACATAGTTTCTCTCATGCTGAACAAAGCTTTGAGGAAGGGCCTCATATTGAGTGAGTCCCTGAGGATGGACCTCATAAGATTGGTCATGTTGACCGTCCTCATAATCATATGAATACTCTTGATTGGCCATGTTGACAATTCTACCTGAACGAAGCTTCATGATTATAATAAGGAATTATTTCAAGCGAACAAGATATAACTGAGAAGTTATCACTCAAGTAAGTTGTCAAACAAGTTGCCAAACAAGTTATGATGCTTAGGGAAGATTTTAACGTTCTTTGAGTTTAAGCAAGGATGAATTTTTAATGGAGTAGTTAGCCTTCTCTTCAATGTAGATCCTAGTTTCGATTTGGATGTATTCTCTGGGTTAACTAGGTTCTTTCCTTCTCTTCTCCAATGCATGGGTCAACTAAACTCCGGGGTTCTTCAAAGGTACAACCAGCCCGGCGTCTATGAGGGAATCCACGGGTGCGGGGACTTCTGGAGGCCTTGGTCAAGATATTTCCAATCCAAAGTGACGGAATGCTCAATGGAGGGTCCTTCCTTTCCCAAGAAAGTTTTGGGGATCCTAAAAGTGTAGAGAGAGGAGGTCTCTCAACCAAATTCCCTAGAATGCAAGCTAATGCAAATAGGATCAACAATAATGTAAAGAAAATCAATAATCCAATCAAGCAAGTCAAAACAATAGTAGATATGGCAATTCTGTGAACGCACAGGGAAATAGCGACCAGACAGCGGTCGCTGTCTCAGTGAATAGCGACTGTATGCCAGCCGCTGATATAATAAGTGATGCCTCTGTGAAGGGGCGCTAATAGCCGAAATAGTAAACTACTACGGAAGGCAGTCAACAGTGACCCAGGATTTGGCGCCTTGGAGGTAGGCGCTGAAAGTATGACTAACGCCTCTGTGAACGGGCAGAGATCATAAAAATAGTAAGTAATATAAAAAATGCTCTGATGAGCGCCTCTGTGAGAGGTCACTGGTTCATAAAATAGCGACTTCTGAGCGGTCGCTGGCAGAAAATCAAATTTTCTCTTTAAAAATGCTATGGACAGTGCAAAAATTGGCTAATCAAGTGGGGGGTGTGCACGTGGTGCACAAAGGGAGTGTGCTACGTGGAGAACAAAGGAGGGACATACGTGGGTGCCAAAAGGAGGGGCATGCAAGGGTGCCAAAGGGAGGGGCACACGTGGGTGCCAAAGGAGGGGTAATCAAAAATAAAAATAACAAGTGTCCCACCGTGATCGTCAATTTGTGAACGTGTCACATGGACATTTAAAAAGGAAGAAAAATCATCATTGGCATTGTAGTACCCCAGAATTTATTTGATAATTTTATGGCATTATTAGCAATTAAATGGACTAATTTGGAGTTATTAATCAATATAAGGCCAAATGGTGTTAATCAATTAACCCAACTCACTTAATTAAAGTCTAAAGGGTTTGTAAACCAGGCCCATTAAGTTGGCCCATATTCTAGAAGGTTATTAAGCTTATCCTCGGAAATATAAGGATAAATACAACTTAATACAGATAATTAGGTGGATAATGAATAGGAGAGTTTGATCAATTTAGAACTCTATCCACGTTAACTGTAACGGTCCATCGGACGACCGTCACAGACGTGTAACGCACGGTGTCTCGACCGTTACACTATGAACCAGAAAACTAAAAGAGTTTGATTTCCTTTGAACTCTGGGAACGAGTAATGTAACGGTCTATCGCGAGACCGCCACATAACCCTAACGCGTAGGTCCTAGTCCGTTACAAACCTGTTAGTTCCGTGAGCAAAGGAACTCATGAAAAGATTGGAACTTGATGTTCCTTGTTGTGTCCCTATGATTTTGATGATGTCTCACACTATAAATCATTTCTTTATCTCAAGATAATCTCATGTTTCATCATGTAAGTGAATGGGTTATACAGTAAGGGAATGTCCTGTTCAATTGAACAATTTGACCAAATGAATTTTAGTGTTGCCTGAGTCTTAATGTCTTGATGGTTTCAACACTATGAATTTTTGTAAACAAAAATGTTTCTCTGTGTTAACGTAAATCCTCGAGCCACTCTAGGTAATTTTGGGAATTGTTTTTGTGTCACTTAAGCCACACTTCGTGTTGCTTTCCCTCACCAACACGAAATGATTTCGTGTCGTCTGAGCGTACAACACTTCCTGTTGATTTCCATGCTTGACAGGAAAACTTGTATGAGGTAATACTTCGAGTTGTTCTTCTGCTTCCACAGTTTCATAAAGTGTTGTTGAAGAACATGTCTATCTCATGTCTTCGTGTCGTGTTTTCTAGACCTCGTGTCTTTGTCGCTTTGTGACCTCATCTCGTGTCATTTTTTCTCTCTGCTTGTTTAACTTCGTGTCACCTACTGTTGCTCCTCGAGTCGTTTTGTTTTAGTGTCACTGCTTCATCACGAGTCGCGATAGCCATGTCACTCTTCTGACTTCATGCTATTTTCTGTACCACCCCGTGTTACCCTTATGTCTTCGAGTCCTCTGTATTCATGTCATTTATAGTTATTTGTCTTCATGTCGTGGTCAGCCTGTGTCGCCTCATCTTCGAGTCGTTCATTCGAGCTATTTTATGCTCGAGTTGTTTTTCTTATGTTTTCAAGTGTTGTTTCACTTCGTGTCGTCTTTTGTTGCCATTTGTTAGTTCGTGTTGTCTTTCTGACCCAGTGTACTTTTTGCCTTGGGACCACACCTAGTGTTGGTTTCTGTTTTTCATCTTCGAGTTGGTTTCAGTCCGTGTTGTCCTCGTCTTCATATCGTTAGTTGTTTCTTCGCGTACTGAACACTGCAACACCTCGTGCTGTTGAATGTACGACCTCGTGTCATCCTTATGTCTTCGTGTTGCCTTTCCTAGACCTCATGTCCTTCTTGTTTTATAACCTCACTTCGTGTCGCTCTCCTCGTTGTGTCTGTTCTGTTACAGTGTATCTCATGTCATTCTTTTCCTATCTCGTGTACTGGTCACGTCGTTCTGTTATCATATACCTCATGCAGCTTTAGTTTTTGTGGCCATACTGCGTGTTAATGGTTTTTATCTTCTTACAGGTACGAGGAAGATTATTCCCAAATAAAGGGGGTGCACGTGATCCAAGACAAGAGGAACCAATCCAATGAGGTCACGTGGCAGGAAGGTTCTGGATCGAGCGTGGGAGGCACACGCGTTTTGTGCCCTATCCACCTGCTGCCGCTATAAATAGAAACCTTCGTCCACCGATGAAGGTGATCAGAGCCAAGAAAGAAAAGGCAGTATTGCAGAGAGCTCGATCCAGCAGTAAAGAGAAAGAAAAAGAGAGATAGCAGTGAAGAGAGAAAGAGAGTTTGCAGTATCAGGTTTCTGAATTTGCTTCCCAGGAAGCTACATTTGTATTAACTCTCAGTATCGAATGTTTTCTCGATCAGTCTTTAGTTTCTTTTCTGATTTTCTTTATGTGTTCTTCGTCTATTTCTGATCTGTTCCCCTCCGATGTGTGGAGGAAGGGAGTCTAACTCCGGTTTCCCTCTGGGTTGCAGAGGAAGAGAGATCGCTGATCTCTGGTGTTGCTAGTGACGGGTTGTCATTAGCAGGTTCCCTCCGGTGTGTGGAGGAAGGGAGAGGCACTCTCCGGTTCTGTTCGTACTGGGTGCTAGAACAGGTTACAAGTTCTGTGGGTAGCAGAGCTTGGTTGAGGGATTTGTCTCCCTTGGGTTTTCAAGCTGTTTGGCAGCAAGTTGTTCGCAGACTGAGTCTGCTGTGCTCTAGCAGTGGCTAGTGGAATCCTCACTCTAGTTGGAGTGAGGGGTGGATGTAGATTGCGGACTGCAGTCGAACCACCTAAAAACTGGTTGTCTTCTCTATGGTTTGCGATCTTCATCAGCGCTCTCTATCTGCTTGTCTCTTCGACTAGTTGTGTGTTCAGCTCTTAATCATCATTTTTTTATTCGATCTTGATTGGTACCTGCATTTGCAATTCTTTGTGTGCTAGTTTAGAAGGGGCATAAGCGGTAGATTTATTTTCTCGCCTAAGCTTTGCAAATTGAGAGTGATCTATTCATCCCCCCCTTCTATATCACTCTCGCTGCGCTAACATTTGGTATCAGAGCAGGTTTACGCCATGTGGACGAACAATCAAGTAAATGGCAGTGGTCCTAGAACCTTCATGGCCGAAGGCCAATCCATTAGTCGCCCTCTATTTTTTGATGGTAATAACTATCTGTTTTGGAAGAACAGGATGGAAGTGTTCATCAGGGCTCAGAGTCACAAACTGTGGAGAGTAATCACGGTGGGGCCATATGATCTGCCACCAAACGAAGACGCTTGGACAGATGACCATGTCAAGCTATCCTCTCTCAACTAGACGGCACTGAACATCATCCAGTGTGCTGTTCATCCGGAAGAATATGCCTGTATCTCAGCCTATAGGACGGCCAAGCGAATGTGGGATGAGCTGCAATTGATCTATGAAGGTATAGCTCAAGTGAAAGCTTCGAAGATAAATCTCTACACCTCCAAGTATGAAATGTTTAAGATGAATGCAGATGAGAATATAACCGAAATGTATGCCAGGTTATCCTTGATCACTAACACTCTTAAAGGGCTAGGGAAGGATCTTGCTGAGGCAGATATAGTCAGGAAAATCCTTAGATCTTTATCCCCGGCATGGCACACTAAGGCCATTGTGATTGAGGAGTCAAAAGATTTGACTGTCTTAACTGTGAATGAACTCATAGGATCCCTGATGACCTATGAGATGAACTTCCAAGGAGGTGGAGAAGGTAGTGAGAGGAAGAGTAAAAATGTAGCTCTAAGAGCTTCCCGCAACAAGGGTAGTAAAAGTGGGAGCAGCAGCAGTAGCCCCGAGTTTGAGTCCGAGCTTGAAGGTTTTTCAGATCTCGACCAGGGGGAGTAGGTTATGCTCACTCGTCAGTTCAGAAAGTTTCTGAGGACAAAGGGGAAGACCTTTAGGAAGAAGAACCCACACTCTTTTAACAAGAATGTTGAGTTTACCAATTACAGGGATAGAAATCCTAAGAAACTGACTTATTTTAACTGTAACAAACAGGGACACATGAAAGGCGAATGCCCAGAACTCCAGAAGAAAGGCCCCTATCTTCAGAAGAAGTTCACAAAGGTGCAGAAGAAGAAAAAGCCACAAGCGATGGTCTGCACATGGAGCGAGGAAGAAGAAAATCCCAAAGACACTTCCTCGGAGGAATATGAAGAAGGAATTTGTCTTATGGCAAACAATGAAGAGGAGGTAATAAACGTTTTTGAAAATTTCTCAATTGATGACTGGGAGGATGCTTATGGTGACTTGCTAGATAAATTTAATTCACTTAGCAAAGAGCACAGAGTTCTGAAAAGAAAATTTAACACAAATGTTGAAGAACAAACTCTGGTCTATGAGGAAAATGTAAAGCTAAAAGAACAACTAGAAGAAATGACCTCACAAAGGAAAGAGAATGATAAGCTTAGGGGAGAAATCCAAGAAAGTAAAAAATAGCTCAATGAATTCAAAACTAAAATTGAAGAAAGCATGAGTGAAATCAGAATGAATTCAGAGAAATATGAAGCTGTGAAGAAAGTAAATGCTGAACTCCTAAAGAATTCTGAGTTTCTTCAAAATGAGCTGGAAGACAAATAGAAAGTCTTAGAGAAGTTTGTCCAAGGAAAGACTAGCCTAGATGCTATACTAGGAACTAGGGTCAATTTCAATAAGGAAGGTCTAGGCTATGACCCAACCAACAAGAGACCCTTGCAATTCAAGACCATCACCTTCTGTCCAAAGAAGGGAAAAGAAAAGCTAGACACACCATCCAGCTCAAACAGCTCTAAGAAAACTCAAAGTCCTAAAGAGAACACAACAACCAGTACTGGACAACCATTCAAGATTGGAATGAACTTTATGAAGAATAACATTAAGTCCATTCACCAGAACACAAATGGTAACTGGACCAAGAAAATAAATCAGAATAAGAGCTGGAATTATAACAATCAGATGGGTCCAAACAAGACCTACTGGAGGAACAACTTTCATGGTCAAAGATATACCAATCAACAAGCCTACAGGAAATTTCCTAGGAATAGGAAGACCAATGAAAGGAATAGAACTCATTTCTCCAGTTCAGCTGGATTGAACTTTAATAAACCAAAAAGGAGGGTGCCAGAGAAAACCATGCTGAAACAAATCTGGGTACCCAAACACTTGATCAGAGATTTAAACAATGTACTTGGACCCAACTCATCTTGGGTTCCAAATCACTCTGCTTGATATACTTGTGTAGGTCGGCCTGGCAGCTGAAGACAACAAGTGGTACCTCGACAGTGGCTGCTCCAGGCATATGACAGGAGACCGATCCAAGTTCAGCAAGATAGAGATGAAGCCAGGAGGTCTGGTCAAGTTTGGAGGAAAGAACAAAGGTAAAATAATTGGAGTTGGCACAGTAGGTAAGTCTTCCACAAACTCCATTGAAAAAGTCTTACTTGTGGAAGGGCTACAACATAATCTGATCAGCATCAGTCAGTTATGTGACAAGGGTCACAAGGTTGTTTTTGATGATACTTCATGCAAAATCTTTGAAATAAATTCTGATGAGGTTAAATTTGTAGCCAACCGGATTAATAATGTCTACATTATAGACTTAAATGAGAAATATGAATCTACTATTTGTTTATCTGCTAACTCTGAAATTGATGCTTTTGAATGGCATAGACGTCTAGGTCATGCTAGCTTTTCTACTTTAAATAAACTGGTCAAACTTGATTTAGTTAAAGGCATGCCTAGAATTAAATTTAATTCCATTTCAAAATCATGTGATGCCTGTGCTCTAGGCAAACAGACCAGAAACTCTTTCAAATTAAGATCTGAGCCATTGTCTTTTAGACCAATGGAACTTCTTCATATGGATCTCTTCGGTCCAACCAGAACTCAGAGTCTTAATGGTAATAGGTTTGGCTATGTCATCATAGATGACTTCTCCAGATATTCATGGATATTTTTCTTAGCAAATAAGAGTGATGCATTTCAAAAGTTTAATCTATTTTTCAATAAGGTCAAACAAGAAGGAAAGTTCAAGGTTAGTTCTATTCAATCTGATCATGGAGGTGAGTTTGAAAATTCCATGTTTACTGAACTTTGTGACAAAGAAGGACTAACTCACAGGTTTTCCTCTCCCAGGACACCTGAACAGAATGGGATTGTGGAGAGAAGAAATAGAACAGTGGTGGAGATGGCCCGAACCATGTTGATTGAAAGTAAGTTACCTAGAAGGTTTTGGGCAGAAGCGGTCAATACAGCAACCTACATAATCAACAGGGCCATGGTAAGACCCATACACAAGAAAACACCCTATGAGCTTCTAAAAGGTAAGAAACCAAACTTGTTTCATTGCAGAATTTTTGGAGCAAAATATTTTATTCATAACAATGATAAGAAAGATTTAGACAAGTTTGAAGCCAAAAGTTCACCTGGAATATTCTTGGGTTACTCAGAAGTGTCAAGGGCATATAGGGTATTTAATGTATCAGATCAGAAAGTGGAAGAATCTCCATACATTCTTTTTAATGAAAAGAAAGATGTTTCTAATGTTGAAAATCTTGACAGGGACTCCAATCATGGTGGAGATTGTTAGGGTGCTTGGCCCGGATACAGAGGGGGGGTGAATGAATCCTTCTACGAATAATGGATTAAATTTACAAACCGGATGCTAGATAAGGAAACAGAATGGAACCAATTCTATTCAACTCAAATACAATCACATTGAGCGCACCTATTCAAGCATCTAGCGGAAGCAAACCAGACAATCAAGCCACTGCTCAATAGATTTTTAGGTGGTTCGGTCCTTCAGACCTACATCCACCCCTCACTCCCAACCGGAGTGAGGCTTCACTAGCGAACGCTAGAACCAAGCAGACTCAGTCTGCAAACAGTTGCTGCCACACAGCTTGACCAGGGGAACTACCTCCCCTCTTCCTCCAAACCGGAGGGAACCTCTGGACTTGAATCCACAAGCCCAGAACCGGAGACAAGTCTCCCTTCCTCCAAGCCGGAGGGAACCCACAAGTAGCTCCCAGCTACTTGCAACTGGAGATCAGATCTCCCTTCCTCCTAACCGGAGGGAACACGACCTCAGACCAGAGGATCGGAAAGCACAACAAACCAGAAAACAAAAGAAAAAACAATAAACGAAAGTAACTTCAGCAAACAGAAGCTGAAACACAAAATGCACAATTTGGCTCCTAACAGAGCTGACTGGCCTGGATCTGATCCACGGTCCAGTGAAGACAGATCTTCAGGTAAACTTCTTTCTTCTTCTCCATGAGCTCTCTCACTCACTCTCTATCTCTCTTTCTTTCTCTTACACTCTCTTCCTCTTTCACACGAGCACTATCTCTCTCTCTCACTTTTTCTTCTTCTGCTGGATCGAGCTCTCTGTAACACTGCCTTTTCTTTCTTGGCTCAGATCAATCTTCATCGGTGGACGAAGGATTCTATTTATAGCGGTAGCAGATGGATAGGGCACTAAACGCGTGTGCCTCCCACGCTCGATCCAGAACCTTCCTGCTACGTGCCCTTTTTGTATTTGTTCTTTCAGTATCGGATCATGTGCACCCAGACACTGATGAATGTTCTTCCTCGGACCTGCAACGAGATAAGAACCATTAATATTGAGTGCCATAAGAGCTAGAACTGCATGAGGTTAGTGGACACGACAAAAAGATACACAAAACAGAGAACGACACGGGATACAGTGGTGACACAATGAACATTACTAAGAGAATGTTACGAGGTAGACAGAAAAACAACGCGAAGACGCGAAGACAAAAACAGAAACCAACACTAAGTATGGTTTCAACACAAGAGAGACACGAGGACTAGGAAGAGTAAAAAAAGACACGAAGACACAACAAGACAAATGACACGAAAGTGAAACAGGAAGCAACACGAGGTGCTGCGATGTCCTGTACGCAATGGAACAAAAACGATATGAGGAGATGAAAAAACGACACGAGGTGAAGACAACACGAAGATGACACAGTAATCGACACGGGTTGAAAACAACACGAAGTCGAAATAGTAATTGACACAGGTTGAAAACAACACGAAGTCGAAACAGTAATCGACACGGGTTGGAAACAACACGAAGTCAAAACAGTAATTGACACAGGTTGAAAACAACACGAAGTCGAAACAGTAATCGACACGGGTTAAAAAACAACACCAAGATGAAGTACAAGAATTGACATGGAGTTGAAAGACAACACGAAGACAGAACAATGATTTGATACGAACTCAAAATGACAAGAGGTGAAACGACACAAAGTCGAGAACAGAAATCAACACGAAGTGTGATTTCAACATCAGAAAGACACGGACTGACAACGACACGAAATAAGATTAGAACAGTACGAGGTGAAAAACAATCGTGAGGACAACACGTGCTGAATCAGAAACCGACACGAAGTGGCTGCAAACAAGCAAGACACGAGGTCTTCGTAAAGCAACAGGAAGTGTGGTCAAAGCGCGAACGACACGAGGTCTAATGAGAAAGACCAACACGAAGATGGTGAAAACAGTACGAAGTAAAGATCAATGACACGACGTGTCACTGAATCAAAACAAACACTACAGAGAAAAACGACACGCAATGTAGAGGAGACAACACAGACGCACGACCTGAAGGACAGTAAACATAAACAACACGCGGTAAGAGAAGACGATACGGCGTGTTGGAAATACAAACAGTACTTAAACTAAAGCGACACGAAGACAAACAGTTCAACACGAGGTGTTATATACAAACATGACGAAGTGCCAATCAACACGAATACAGTCCCTGAACAATACCTGAAGTGAAATGAAGGTTCATCCTTCAACAAACATGTTCTTTGTTCATTTTTTCACAGAAACAATATTTTTGTTAAATTTTCACATAGACATAATTTTTGAAGACCACTAAGACTTATCATGTTGTCATCATCAAAACATGTAAAGATTCTACAAGACTCAACAATTTTCTAGAAAACCAACAAGAAGAAGAGAAGACTCAGCAGAATGGAGAAACAAATTCCCAAAATCAGGAAGGTCAAAGAGAAACAGGTGAGTCTTCAACAAATATTAGATTCCTTAAAGACCATCCGTTAGATAATGTCATAGGCAATCCTGAAGAACCTCTAAGGACTAGATCTCATTTTAGAAATGTGAATAATGACGACCTAATTGCTTTAGTCTCACAAATTGAACCCAAAACAGTAGAAGAGGCCTTAGCTGATCAAGGTTGGGTAAATGCTATGAGTGAGGAATTAGGTCAGTTTGAAAGGAATAATGTCTGGGAGCTTGTCCCAAGACCAGATGGTATTAATGTCATAGGAACCAAGTGGGTGTTCAAAAATAAGATGAATGAAGATGGAATCATCTCGAGGAACAAGGCCAGACTAGTAGCCAAAGGCTACTGTCAGGAATTCGGTGTAGACTTTGATGAATCTTATGCACCAGTTGCTAGGATGGAAGCCATAAGATTGTTACTTTCCTTTGCATGCTTAAAGAACATTAAACTCCAACAAATGGATGTTAAAAGTGCTTTTTTAAATGGAGTTATTAAAGAAGAAGTCTTTGTTGAACAACCTCCTGGATTTCAATTTTCTCCTTAACCTAACCAAGTTTTCAGGTTAAACAAAGCCTTGTATGGTCTAAAGCAGGCTCCAAGAGCTTGGTATGAAAGATTATCTGAATTTCTGATCAGCAAGGGCTACAAAAGAGATAAAGTTGATCAGACTTTATTCACCAAGGGCATGAGTAAAGATCTCATCATAGTTCAGGTATATGTAGATGACATTGTATTTGGATCAACTAGGCATGAACTATGTGATGAATTTTCTACCATGATGTCTGCTGAATTTGAGATGAGCTTGGTTGGTGAACTAAAATATTTTCTTGGATTGCAGGTACAGCAGCTAGAAGATGGGTGCTTCATCAACCAAACCAAATACACAATGGATTTGTTCAAAAGGTTTGGCATGGAAAACTTAAAGCACATTACTACACCCATAGGCACCAATACATCATTGGATGCAGATGAGACAGGTAAAGAAGTAAATGCCAAACTTTATAGAGGTATGATTGGATCACTTCTTTACTTAACAGCCTCTAGACCTGATATACAATTCAGTGTAGGAATGTGTGCAAGATATCAGTCTAGACCCACTGAACTACACTTAGCTGCAGTTAAAAGAATCTTCAGATATTTGTCAGCTAGTCACTCTCTTGGTTTATGATTTCCTGCTTCTCGCACATTGAATCTAGTAGCATACACAGATGCTGACTATGCAGGCTGTAAACTAGATAGGAAAAGAACAAGTGGCCATTGTGAATTCTTGGGTGGGTGTTTAGTATCTTGGGGCTCCAAGAAACAACATTCTGTGGCCCTCTCCACTGCAGAAGCTGAATATGTGGCTGCAGGGAGTTGTGGAACACAAGTAATATGGATTAAACACCAACTTCAGGACTACCAAGTAGACCTGGGGTGCACACCTATTTACTGTGATAATACAAGTGCCATCAATCTTGCTAAAAATCCTGTTTTGCATTCTCGAACAAAACATATAGAGATAAGACATCATTTTATAAGAGATGAGGTGTCTAAGAATAATTTTGAACTGATTCATGTAGGAACAGATAATCAGATTGCTGATATTTTCACAAAACCTCTGGATAATGAAAAGTTCACTACATTAAGAAGAGAGTTAGGCTTATACAAAGTGTCTTAATTATGAAGCCTGTTCCTGTTGTGAGGGGGAGGTTTGTCTATCTGTTGGTTAGCCTTCTTGCTTGCTGGTTTAAGGGGGAGTTCGGAATGCTCACTGGTTAGCTTTCAGGAATGCTCTAAATTGAGGAAAGCCTTGAGATTTTGCTGAAATGTTTTATTGAGGTATGCTATGTCTTAGGGGGAGCTGAGTTGTAATGTGAGAAGAGAAGTTCTTTGACAAATTCAAAAGGAGGGTCCAGATGTGTATCTCTGCTGGTTTTTCATGACTAATCTAGTGTAGTTCTCTCAGACAGTAGAGTGTCACTTATCTCTTAAGTCAATAAGTCAGTGTCTCTAAAATCCAATTAGAATCTTTCATTTGGCACTCACTCAGAGATCTGGACTAATTGCATAAAGTATATCTTCCTACATTGTCATTGATTATGGTTCAGGCCAAAAACACGTATGTCTTGATATCTGGCCCAATCAACTTGAAATCTAGACTTCAAGACTCAATACAAGAAAAGTCCTTCTCTTTTGGTATTGTCTTCAATCATTCTATCTCTTTAACTCAAGGGCTTAACTGAACAAACATGCTCTGTTTTTGATCACTGAGAAACTGGGAGCTTCATCAATGAAATGAATATTTCTCCCAAGTCATGAGGTGTCAGATACTTAAAATAAATGAAAAGTCATGACAGAGCAATGGTGGCTTGCTGGTGAGTAACTGGGGACTCTGGCCTCTAATCAAGGTGTCTCCTCATGTCAAAAGCCACAGTTACTAACTCTGTTCCTTAAAAAATAAAAAGGGGAAGTAATGAGGTACTCACTCTGAGTAACTGGGGATTCAGGCCTCTGATCAAGGTGTCTCCCTAATGTCAAAAGAAGTGAACTACCAACTTACTTATTGATCTTCTTGGAAATCATCTCCTACAAACATTCCTTGTTGTTATGCAACTAATGGATTGCTTGTCCTCAATACCTTGAGAACACCTCTCTGATTTAGACTCTTGCTGTCTTGTGGAATAGTTGAATGATCAGCTCTATTTGGCCATACTTGTCAACTCCTGCTTTACATCATACACTATGTATGCTGATATACTCTTCATAATTCTATTTCTCCATTGTGTACTGAAGCTTAAAGAATCTTCTCTTGATGTTAGAACCTCACTTATTTTCTTAAGACCTATTCGTGACTTTCTGCACTAAGATCGTTACTGCACTTCTTCTTCATGTCTCCAGCATTGTTATGTCTTCTGCATTTCTTTTTGCTGAAGTCAAAGGGGGAGAGAGGTTCTGCTATATCAATGATTTAATCAGTTGGTTGTGGCTAGTCGCCTTGGGGAAGTTCCTGATTATGAGTTGTGGGGGAAATGAGAGTGAGTTGTAGGGTTTGTCTAATTCATTTGCATGAGCATTCTAATTCATTTGCATGAGCATGCTTTGAATTTAATCTGTTGTTGCAGATGGTATTGATTTCATGTTAAATCCTGATAAACCTTGATATTGCCTGATTCATAGTGTTGCCATCATCAAAAAGGGGGAGATTGTTGTGTCCCTATGATTTTGATGATGTCTCACACTATAAATCATTTCTTTATCTCAAGATAATCTCATGTTTCATCATGTAAGTGAATGGGTTATACAGTAAGGGAATGTCCTGTTCAATTGAACAATTTGACCAAATGAATTTTAGTGTTGCCTGAGTCTTAATGTCTTGATGGTTTCAACACTATGAATTTTTGTAAACAAAAATGTTTCTTTGTGTTAACGTAAATCCTCGAGCCACTCCAGGTAATTTTGGGAATTGTTTTCGTGTCACTTAAGCCACACTTCGTGTTGCTTTCCCTCACCAACACAAAATGATTTCGTGTCGTCTGAGCGTACAACACTTCGTGTTGATTTCCAAGCTTGACAGGAAAACTTGTATGAGGTAATACTTCGAGTTGTTCTTCTGCTTCCACAGTTTCATCACGTGTTGTTGAAGAACGTGTCTATCTCATGTCTTCGTGTCGTGTTTTCTAGACCTCGTGTCTTTGTCGCTTTGTGACCTCATCTCGTGTCATTTTTTCTCTCTACTTGTTTAACTTCGTGTCACCTACTGTTGCTCCTCGAGTCGTTTTGTTTTAGTGTCACTGCTTCATCACGTGTCGCGATAGCCGTGTCACTCTTCTGACTTCGTGCTGTTTTCTGTACCACCCCGTGTTACCCTTATGTCTTCGAGTCCTCTGTATTCGTGTCATTTATAGTTATTTGTCTTCGTGTCGTGGTCAGCCCGTGTCGCCTCATCTTCGAGTCGTTAATTTGAGCTATTTTGTGCTCGAGTTGTTTTTCTTATGTTTTCAAGTGTTGTTTCACTTCGTGTCGTCTTTTGTTGCCATTTGTTAGTTCGTGTTGTCTTTCTGACCCAATGTACTTTTTGCCTTGTGACCACACCTAGTGTTGGTTTCTATTTTTCGTCTTCGAGTTGGTTTCAGTCCGTGTTGTCCTCGTCTTCATATCGTTAGTTGTTTCTTCGCGTACTGAACACTGCAACACCTCGTGCTGTTGAATGTACGACCTCGTGTCACCCTTATGTCTTCGTGTTGCCTTTCCTAGACCTCATGTCCTTCTTGTTTTATAACCTCACTTCGTGTCGTTCTCCTCGTTGTGTCTGTTCTGTTACAGTGTATCTCGTGTCGTTCTTTTCCTATCTCGTGTACTGGTCACGTCGTGCTGTTATCATATACCTCATGCAGCTTTAGTTTTTGTGGCCATACTGCGTGTTAATGGTTTTTATCTTCTTACATGTACGAGGAAGATTATTCCCAAATAAAGGGGGTGCACGTGATCCAAGACAAGAGGAACCAATCCAATGAGGTCACGTGGCAGGAAGGTTCTGGATCGAGCGTGGGAGGCACACGCGTTTTGTGCCCTATCCACCTGCTACCGCTATAAATAGAAACCTTCGTCCACCGATGAAGGTGATCAGAGCCAAGAAAGAAAAGGCAGTATTGCAGAGAGCTCGATCCAGCAGTAAAGAGAAAGAAAAAGAGAGATAGCAGTGAAGAGAGAAAGAGAGTTTGCAGTATCGGGTTTCTGAATTTGCTTCCCAGGAAGCTACATTTGTATTAACTCTCAGTATCGAATGTTTTCTCGATCAGTCTTTAGTTTCTTTTCTGATTTTCTTTATGTGTTCTTCGTATATTTCTGATATGTTCCCCTCCGGTGTGTGGAGGAAGGGAGCCTAACTCCGGTTTCCCTCTGGGTTGCAGAGGAAGAGAGATCGCTGATCTCTGGTGTTGCTAGAGATGGGTTGTCATTAGCAGGTTCCCTCCGGTGTGTGGAGGAAGGGAGAGGCACTCTCCGGTTCTGTTCGTGCTTGGTGCTAGAACAGGTTACAAGCTCTGTGGGTAGCAAAGCTTGGTTGAGGGATTTGTCTCCCTTGGGTTTTCAAGCTGTTTGGCAGCAAGTTGTTCGCAGACTGAGTCTGCTGTGCTCTAGCAGTGGCTAGTGGAATCCTCACTCTAGTTGGAGTGAGGGGTGGATGTAGATTGCGGACTGCAGTCGAACCACCTAATAACCGGTTGTCTTCTCTGTGGTTTGCGATCTTCATCAGCGCTCTCTATCTGCTTGTCTCTTCGACTAGTTGTGTGTTCAGCTCTTAATCATCATTTTCTTATTCAATCTTCATTGGTACCTGCATTTGCAATTCTTTGTGTGCTAGTTTAGAAGGGGCATAAGCGGTAGATTTATTTTCTCGCCTAAGCTTTGCAAATTGGGAGTGATCTATTCATCCCCCCCCTTCTATATCACTCTCGCTGTGCTAACATTCCTATCCACTAGGGATCGACTTGGGAAGGATTGTAAAGACTCTAAGGACTCTTAGGGATTAGGATTTGATGAAACAAGGACTCTAAACTCGATCTAATCCTCAAACCCTAGTCTAAACTCTATAAATAGGGCATAGTTCTGAACTGTGCGACCCTTACTTTTTGGGCGTAGGGAAGCAAGGTAAGAAGTCATTATCTAAGGTAAGTTCTTTAGAATAATTTATTCATAATACTTTAGACTAACTCCCCTCCAAATTTCACATCTTTAGGTCAAGAGGTCGTGGAGATAGAACCTAAGGAAGTTGCTGGAAAAGTCACAAGAGAAGGAGGAGATCTAGGGCAAGGTTCTCTACCAAATTCAGGAACTACAGTCTAAGTAAGAGGTAGGTTATCTCATGAATGGAAAAAACAACTTGATAGGACTAAGAGCCTCTATTTTGATTGAATTTCATACATGCTAGATCATCAATTTCATGTTTTATTGGTTCTATGCATATCATGTTTCCCTTAGCCCTAACTAAAGATTAAAGACTTGACTATCCATCTATTCATCAATACCCATGCATATAGACAACCTTTACTTTGTTAACATATCTAGAAACTCATGATGTTTTGATAAAAGACATGATGTGAGTTGATCTCTTAGCTTCTATAGTTGTTTCCTGTTAGCAGAGACTGTAACGCATCACAGAAGGACCGTCACTTCCATGTAACGGCCCCACGACAGACCGTTATACTCCCTGATTGGATTTGGGTTTCACAGTTGATTATAACGCGCTTGGACAGACACGTTACATTCATGTAACGGCTGGATCCTGACCGTCACAATCACAGTGACGCCCCATCTCCAGACCGTTATACTCTGTGTTCTGTCAACCCCAAGATAGAATATAACCTGCCAATATTATTATTGTTAAAGCCTAGTTACCTAAGTTTTAACCTGATCATGTGATTTTAAGGTTATTTGATCATTCATGATAGGTATTGCATGTTTTGTGGTCTCACTTTTATTGAGTTATGTTAATTTTTGAAGCCAAAGTATATAGTTTTGTATTATAAAGCATGACTTTTTAAATATTGTATTGACAGAGTTTTCAGCATGATTTTCAAATCTGAGTATACATATCTCTCTCTGTCAATAGAGTCAATTCTATAAGTACATGGCACATATTCCGGTATGTTGTCATTAGTTCACACTTTGCACTATAGGAACACAATCTTGGACATGAGGACCTCTCTATTAGATATTCCTTCCAATGGACTAGGAAATCATTGTTTCAAGGCCTCCGCAATTCTCCGCGAGCCTGGGATTCCCACTAGGACGCCGAGTTGGTTGTACCATTAAAGCCCAATAAATAGAAAGCACTATCATGGTTTCTGATTCTTGAAATGTAACGGCCTTGAACTAGACCGTCAGGCTCACGTAACGGCCCAGTGCCAGACCGTCACATTCCTCTGAGTCTATTTTTATCTTTCTAGACTCTGATCATTTTAACGGCCCATTAGTGGCGCGTTACATAGTGTAACGGCCCAGTTAACGACCGTTACATAGCTTGTTTATGTTAACCCAAGGTTTGACCAAGGGTTGATATTCCAATGATTCTAGACAAACCTTGATGATCTAGAACTTGTCATATTGCTTAAATTGATCTAAATGAAATGGAAGTTAAGGAAAATACCGTTATGCTGTCGATTTATTTCTGAGCATGACATTGTTTAAAGTCTATTTCTTGACTCCTACATTCTTATGTTGAAGCATTCATTTATTGATTTTAGTTATCATGGAATTATTGGAAGTGCTATATTCTTAGCCATAATTTACTGTTATACTGCGTGGAAGTAGCTTAATTTATAACTGAAGATGCGATCGAGCACTGATTGTGTTCAAGGGCTCTATGCTAGTCCCCTCGGCTGATTGTCGGAAACATACTATTTTATAAACCATAGGGTAGGATGCTACTAGCGTCGCATTGCGCTGGGAGTACTATTTCTATAAATAAGTGAAGATCCATGACACGACATGACATTCTTGCTTGATATTCCACAGAAATTCACGAAGCACTTGCTCATAAGCATAAGATGCTAAAGTGAGGAATATGTGACTTGCTAGTACATTCTCGATATATTCTTGTTCATGAAAGGCCAATATCATGTTCTTCTCCTATTCTTACTAGTTCATTCTTGTTCTCATTCCATCTTATATGATAGTCTTGTTACTTTGATTTAATCGCATGATCATCGCATTGCATGATTTTACCTTATTTATTTAGAGCAAAAATGTTAATCACTTTAATAGTGCCTTCATGTTGATGCGAAGATACCTACTGGGCAAGTGTGCTCATTACCTATTTCCAATCTTTTTCAGGAAATGAAAGTGAGTCGAGTTCAGATTCAGATTATTCAAGTAGCGGATCCCAGAGCAATTAAAGATGAGTGAAGACTTAGGAAGTCTATAATGTCTAGATTGAGTCAATATAATTTTCCTATTTCTTGAGTCTAGTGGAATGAAAATCAAATTAGTGATTGTATCTTGAATATTGAGCATTATGATATGAAGTTGAAGTTTGATTAAATCTTGTGCAATTGCATTTAATAGTGTGATTGTCTTGCGCTCTGATTGATTCTTGCTTGCATGAGGCTTACCATGCCGACTGTTCGCGCTCCCCGAGCGAGTCTTCCACTGTAATAAAGGCTCGGGACGTGACAGTTAAGTTGGTATCAGAGCCTAAGTCTCAGGACTTAGGGAAAAGAGTCATGTCATAGGATAAGTCCAAGGTTTAAGGACCCATACCTCTGAACTAAGGAAGAAATTCCACACCCATGTGAGGATTGGGTAGAACCCGGGATAAGATAATTAATTAGCTTTAAGATTTGGTTTCATGAGAAATAACGTGTGTTATTTTTCTCTCTCAGGTACCTTATTATTTTTATCATGGCTCATCGCGTAGATTGGGACGGTATGCAACAAACTATTGCCAGCCTCACCCAGGCATTGCAGACTATAGCACAAGGTGGTGCAGGGGCAAGGGTTGGTGACCTTCATCGCAATTTCCGGAGTCTAAATCCTCCGCGTTTCTATGGATCTTCCAATCCAGATGAAGTAGAAAATTGGATCGATGTGATGAATCGTATATTTGATGTCATACAGTGTACTGATCAGGAGAAAGTCCATCTAGCAACGTTTCAGTTAATTAAGGACGCCCGTACTTGGTGGAAATCGGTTCCGGCACCTCCGGCCGATGTGCCTCACACATGGGATGGTTTTCTCACTTTATTCCATTCCAAATATTTCTTTGAGCATGTCAAGGAAAGGAAGGCTATGGAGTTTGCCTCCCTTTGTCAGGGGATGATGTCCGTAGCAGAGTATGAATTGAAGTTTTCAAGGCTAGCACCGTATGCACCACATTTGATTAGTACAGAACTATTAAAGGCAAATAGATTTATGGACGGGTTACGGCCCAGTTTCATTCAACAATTGGGGACAGAGAATATCTGCACTTATGCGGAGATGGTTCAAAGGGCATATTTATGTGAGAGGACCTTAGAGAAGGTCGAAAGGTTGAAAGGAAAGGGAGAAGAATCTTGCCGGCGCTCAGATCGGCATTATAAGAAAGAGAAGTTTAGCATCACGGAACCATACAAAAGCCGTGATAACAAGAAAAGATCAAGGAACAGGAATGGTGGAAGTTCCTAAAAGAATAGTAAACAGGTTAAAGAAGAGAAGGAGCAAGTCGCCTCGGCGTGCACCTTTTGCGAGAAATTTGGCCACTCGGTTGAAGAATGCTGGAAGCGCCTAGGTGCTTGTTTGCGCTATGGAAGTAGGGAGCATCGTGTGCCAGATTGCCCCCTTATGAAAGATCAATCAAATAACGGAGGACGTAGGAGGTAGGCTCGTCTCAATGCAGTTATAGATGAAGAAGAAGTGCCCAGGGATCAAAATGATGGGCTCATGGAAGGTACTCTTCAAATCTGTTCTCGTCCTGCATTCGTGCTGTTTGATACTGGTGCTTCTCATTCTTTTATCTCCACCACATTTGCAAAAACCTTACCAACTGCATCAGTTCCCCTACCTTCAGATCTTGCTATTACTACACATTTAGGATCTGGAACTAAGCTTACCAACTATTATCCTGATTGTGAGGTGGTAGTAGAAAGACACAATCTCCCGGCAAACTTAGTATGCCTTGATATGAAAGGTTATGATGCCATTTTAGAGGTAGATTGGCTTGAAGACCATGATGCTTACATCAACTACCGAAATAGGATTATATCTTTCCGAAAACCCAGTCTTTCAAGATTTTCCTTCCTTAGCATCAAATACAAGAAGCACCCTACCATCATCTCTTCTCTTCACACCTGTAAACTTATCTCAAAAGGTTGTGAAGCTTTTCTTGCTTCAGTCATTGTCACAGAATCTAAGAAAATTATCCTAGCAAACATTCCTATTACAAATGAGTTCCCAGACGTGTTCCCATCTGAACTACCTAGTTTACCGCCCGAGAGGGAAGTAAACTTTACCATTGAACATATTCCAGATGCGGCACCTGTTTCTATAGCCCCTTACAGGATGTCTCCCACAGAACTTAAGGAACTAAAGAAGTAATTACAGGAACTTCTAGATAAGGGTTTCATTAGACCTAGCACATCCCCTTGGGGTGCGCCTGTTCTATTTGTCAAGAAGAAGGATGGTTCTCTCAGGTTATGCATCGATTACCGGTGACTGAATCAGCTTACAATCAAAAATAAATATCCATTGCCACGTATTGATGAGCTCTTTGATCTGCTTTCGGGAGCTGAGTACTTTTCTAAGATTGACCTAAGATCAGGTTATCATCAGCTTAGAATGAAAGAAGAGGACATTTATAAATCAGCTTTTCGAAGTCGTTATTGCCACTATGAATTCGTGGTGATGCCGTTCGGTTTAACTAATGCCCCAGCAGCATTTATGCAACTTATGAACAATGTCTTCTAGCCATATTTAGACCAGTTCATCGTCATCTTCATCGATGATATCCTGATATACTCCAAGACTAGAGAAGAACATGAAGAACATCTAAGGATAGCCTTGCAAACACTTAGAGAACACAAGCTATATGCCAAACTCAATAAGTGTGAATTCTGGCTCAAGGAAGTCTCATTCCTAGGCCACATCATTTCAAAAGAAGGTATTACTATGGATCCTTCTAAGGTAGAAGCTGTCAGAGATTGGAGCCGACCAACGACTGTATCTGAAGTCAGAAGATTTTTGGGTCTAGCAGGTTATTATAGAAGATTCATAAAGGACTTCTCAAAGATCGTGGTTCCTTTAACTAGACTTACTAGAAAAGAAAATCCTTTTATCTGGTCAAAGGACTATGAAAAGAGTTTTCAAAGTCTTAAGAATCATCTTACAACAGCCCCTATTTTGTCGCTACCAATAGAGGGTGCTGGATTTGAAGTATATACCGATGCATCTGGAATTGGCTTAGGGTGTGTCCTTATGCAAGATGGAAAGGTGATTTGCTATTCTTCAAGACAATTGAAATGTCACGAAGAAAATTATCCTGTACATGATTTGGAATTAGCAGCAGTTATTTTCGCCTTGAAAATTTGGCGTCATTATCTTTATGGAGAAAAGTTCACGATCTACACAGACCACAAGAGCTTGAAATATTTATTTTCTCAAAAAGAGCTTAATATGAGGCAAAGGAGGTGGTTAGAACATCTCAAGGACTTTGATTTTGCTATTCAATATCATCCTGGCAAGGCGAATGCTGTAGCAGATGCACTTAGCAGAAAACCAATTGGTATGTTATCAAGTCTCATGAATAGTGTGACTGACCTTATTCCTCAATTTGCCCAGTTGAATTTAGAGGTTGATATTAAGGAAGAAGATTGCTTCATAGCTAATATCCGAGCTCAACCTACATTGATAGTGGATTTGGCCAAGTTACAAGAGGATGATCTAATTTTACTAGAAATTAAGGCCAATATTGAACAAAGACCGGATTTTTCTATTTCTAAAGATTGAAGATTGCTATTCAAGGGCTAAATGTGTATACCGGATCATGAGGATACAAAGAAATTGATCTTAGAAGAAGCACATAAATTAAAGTACTCCATCCATCCAGGAGGTACCAAGATGTATCAAGATCTCAAAAGAAACTTCTGGTGGCCCAATATGAAGTGGGAAGTAGCTGACTTTATGTCTCGTTGTCTTACATGCCAACAAGTGAAGGCGGAACATTTCAGGCCCGCAGGAAAATTACATCCCTTAAATATTCTCGAATGGAAATGGGAAAGTATAGGAATGGATTTCATTATGGGATTACCTAAGACAAGAGGTGGACATGAGGGAATATGGGTAATCATAGACCGATTGACTAAATCTGCACATTTCATATCAATAAAAAGTCGATGGTCTGTGGATATTCTAGCAGCATTATACATCAAAGAAATTATTAAACTACATGGTATCCCTATCTCTATTATATCATATAGAGATCCACGTTTTACATCATAATTTTGGAAAAGTTTACAACATTCACTGGGGACTAGATTGAATTTTAGCACAGCTTTTCATCCACAAACTGATGGTCAGACAGAAAGGACTAATCAAGTGGTAGAAGATATGCTCAGGGCTTGTGTCATTGATTTTGGAGGAAGTTGGCATGATCACTTGCCTGTGGTAGAATTTGCATATAACAACAGTTATCAAGCAAGCATACAAATGGCACCTTTTGAAGCTCTATATGGGAAAAGTTGTCGATCACCAATATGTTGGAATGAAATAGGGGAAAGGCAATTTCTAGGCCCCGACCTTATCAGAGATTCTACAGAGAAAATAAAGCTCATCCAGGAAAGAATGAAAATGGCACAAGATAGGCAAAAGTCTTATGCTGACAATCGAAGACGTGACTTGGAGTTTCAGGTAGGAGATCATGTGTATTTGAAGGTTTCTCCAGGTCATGGTATTCGAAGATTTGGCATCAAAGGAAAGCTAACTCCAAGGTTCATTGGCCCATTTGAAATTCTTGAAAGGGTCGGTGAAGTGGCTTATAGATTGGCCTTACCTCCACAGTTAGCAGGAGTTCATGACGTATTTCACGTCTCTATGCTGAAAAAGTACGTATATGATCCAGACCACATTATCACTTATGACAATATAAAGATTCAGAAAGACTTAACATACGAGCAAACACCGATCAAAATTCTGGATCGGGAAGTGCGTCAATTAAGAAATAAAGTTATTCCCATGGTCAAGATCCAATGGAAGAAAACATGGTCATATGAAGTAACATGGGAAACCGAAACGGCTATGCGGAAAAGATTCCCAGAATTATTCAATTGTAAGTACACTCTCCATAATCTATGAATTGAATTTGGGGACCAAATTCTTTTAAGTGGGGGAGGGTATAGTACCCCAGAATTTATTTGATAATTTTATGGCATTATTAGCAATTAAATGGACTAATTTGGAGTTATTAATCAGTATAAGGCCAAATGGTGTTAATCAATTAACCCAACTCACTTAATTAAAGTATAAAGGGTTTGTAAACCAGGCCCATTAAGTTGGCGCATATTCTAGAAGGTTATTAAGCTTATCCTCGGAATTATAAGGATAAATACAACTTAATACAGATAATTAGGCGGATAATGAATAGAAGAGTTTGATCAATTTAGAATTCTATCCACGTTAACTGTAACGGTCCATCGGACGACCGTCACAGACGTGTAACGCACGGTGTCTCGACCGTTACACTATGAACTAGAAAACTAAAAGAGTTTGATTTCCTTTGAACTCTGGGAACGAGTAATGTAACGGTCTATCGCGAGACCGTCACATAACCCTAACGCGTAGGTCCAAGTCCGTTACAAACCTGTTAGTTCCGTGAGCAAAGGAACTCATGAAAAGATTGGGACTTGATGTTCCTATCCACTAGGGATCAACTTGGGAAGGATTGTAAAGACTCTAAGGACTCTTAGGGATTAGGATTTGATGAAACAAGGACTCTAAACTCGATCTAATCCTCAAACCCTAGTCTAAACTCTATAAATAGGGCATAGTTCTGAACTGTGCGACCCTTACTTTTTGGGCATAAGGAAGCAAGGTAAGGAGTCATTATCTCAAGTAAGTTCTTTAGAATAATTTGTTCACAATACTTTAGACTAACTCCCCTCCGAATTTCACATCTTTAGGTCAAGAGGTCGTGGAGATAGAACCTAAGGAAGTTGCTGGAAAAGTCACAAGAGAAGGAGGAGATCTAGGGCAAGGTACTCTACCAAATTCAGGAACTATAGTCTAAGTAAGAGGTAGGTTATCTCATGAACGGCAAAAATAACTTGATAGGACTAAGAGCCTCTGTTTTGATTGAATTTCATGCATGCTAGATCATTAATTTCATATTTTATTAGTTCTATGCATATCATGTTTCCCTTAGCCCTAACTAAAGATTAAAGACTTGACTATCCATCTATTCATCAATACCCATGCATATAGACAACCTTTACTTTGTTAACATATCTAGAAACTCATGATGTTTTGATAAAAGACATGATGTGAGTTGATCTCTTAGCTTCTATAGTTGTTTCCTTTTAGCAGAGACTGTAACGCATCACAGAAGGACCGTCACTTCCATGTAACAGCCCTACGATAGACCGTTATACTCCCTGATTGGATTTGGGTTTCACGGTTGATTATAACGCGCTTGGACAGACGCGTTACATTCATGTAACGGCTGGATCCTGACCGTCACAATCACAGTGACGCCCCATCTCCAGACCGTTATACTCTGTGTTCTGTCAACCCCAAGACAGAATATAACCTGCCAATATTATTATTGTTAAAGCCTAGTTACCTAAGCTTTAACCTGATCATGTGATTTTAAGGTTATTTGATCATTCATGATAGGTATTGCATATTTTGTGGTCTCACTTTTATTGAGTTATGTTAATTTTTGAAGCCAAAGTATATAGTTTTGTATTATAAAGCATGACTTTTTAAATATTGTATTGACGGAGTTTTCAGCATGATTTTCAAATTTGAGTATACATATCTCTCTCTGTCAATAGAGTCAATTATATAAGTACATGGCACATATTCCGGTATGTTGTCATTAGTTCACACTTTGCACTATAGGAACACAATCTTGGACATGAGGACCTCTCTATTGGATATTCCTTCCAATGGACTAGGAAATCATTGTTTCAAGGCCTCCGTAATTCTCCGCGAGCCTGGGATTCCCACTAGGACGCCGAGTTGGTTGTACCATTAAAGCCCAATAAATAGATTGCACTATCATGGTTTCTAATTCTTGAAATGTAACGGCCTTGAACTGGACCGTCAGGCTCACGTAACGGCCCAGTGCTAGACCGTCACATTCCTCTGAGTCTATTTTTATCTTTCTAGACTCTGATCATTTTAACGGCCCATTAGTGGCGCGTTACATAGTGTAACGGCCCAGTTAACGACCGTTACATAGCTTGTTTATGTTAACCCAAGGTTTGACCAAGGGTTGATATTCCAATGATTCTAGACAAACCTTGATGATCTAGAACTTGTCATATTGCTTAAATTGATCTAAATGAAATGGAAGTTAAGGAAAATACCGTTATGCTGTCGATTTATTTCTATGAGCATGACATTGTTTAAAGTCTATTTCTTGACTCCTACATTCTTATGTTGAAGCATTCATTCATTGATTTTAGTTATCATGGAATTATTGGAAGTGCTATATTCTTGGCCATACTTTACTATTATACTGCGTGGAAGTAGCTTAATTTATAACTGAAGATGCGATCGAGCACTGATTGTGTTCAAGGGCTCTATGCTAGTCCCCTCGGCTGATTGCCGGAAACATACTATTTTATAAACCATGGGATATGATGCTACTGGCGTCGCATTGCGCTGGGAGTACTATTTCTATAAATAAGTGAAGATCCACGACACGACATGACATTCTTGCTTGATATTCCACAGAAATTCACGAAGCACTTGCTCATAAGCATAAGATGCTAAAGTGAGGAATATGTGGCTTGCTAGTACATTCTCGATATATTCTTGTTCATGAAAGGCCAATATCATGTTCTTGTCCTATTCTTACTAGTTCATTCTTGTTCTCATTCCATCTTATATGATAGTCTTGTTACTTTGATTTAATCGCATGATCATCGCATTGCATGATTTTACCTTATTTATTTAGAGCAAAAATGTTAATCACTTTAATAGTGCCTTCATGTTGATGCGAAGATACCTACTGGACAAGTGTGCTCATTACCTATTTCCAATCTTTCTTAGGAAATGAAAGTGAGTCGGGTTCGGATTCGGATTATTCAAGTAGCGGATCCCAGAGCAATTAAAGATGAGTGAAGACTTAGGAAGTCTATAATGTCTAGATTGAGTCAAAGTAATTTTCCTATTTCTTGAGTCTAGTAGAATGAAAATCAAATTAGTGATTGTATCTTGAATATTGAGCATTATGATATGAAGTTGAAGTTTGATTAAATCTTGCGCAATTGCATTTAATAGTGTGATTGTCTTGCGCTCTGATTGATTCTTGCTTGCAAGAGGCTTACCATGCCGGCTGTTCGCGCTCCCCGAGCGAGTCTTCCGCTGTAATAAAGGCTCGGGGCGTGACAGGCATGATAAAAATAATAACGGAAGGGAGCATGTGATGCTACTAAGGAGTGTGATCGCCAGAGGGGTTACCTCAAAAGTAGAAAGATGATCGCGGAGAATACCTTGTAAAGCAGGTGTGGAAGTGGATCCAACTTCCTCCTCCAACCGGCCAGTCGATTAAGGGGGTTTTTTACTCTTGATTACCCTTAAAAGAAAACAATCAAAACATGAAATTTGGGTTAGCCTAGAGAAGTGTAGTATCTATACCCAATAAAATGACAATATGCGATATGGGCATGAACACACCTTGTGGTGTTTGTTTTAAACCCCTAAGAGGAGTAAGGGATGGGAAGTATATGTATGCAGAAGAAATATATAAGATATGCTAAGATGCTCGGAGTAATCGTG
The DNA here is from genome assembly GCA_022559845.1 of Amorphophallus konjac. NCBI lineage: Eukaryota > Viridiplantae > Streptophyta > Magnoliopsida > Alismatales > Araceae > Amorphophallus > Amorphophallus konjac. Next base: position 265,331,446 of record CM040121.1, read on the forward strand.
GGTATGATGATGATATGCAGAGAATTTTTAAGAATTGAAAGAAGGAAAGAGGGATCCTCCTTCTGCGCCTGTGAGCAGGACAGAGGAGAGGAGAGAAAATGAAAGCTCAAGATTTGAGCTAAACACCACAGCAACGGCCACAGCACAACACCCCCTTGGCAGGGGCAGCAAGGAACGACAGTGATCAATGGAGCTTCAACAGAAGAACTCTTAATCTAGAGGGGCGTGTGTGTAAAGCTTTTTGCGTGAGAGAAATCTGAGGGTATTTATAGGGATGGAAACCTTATTCCAATAGGATAAGATCAAAGGAAGATAACTATAAATCATGGGTCTCCTTCCCTCAATTGATCATAGAGTTTAAAACAAGGAAGGACACCTTCGGGGAAGGTTGCAGAGGAGACGGAAACGAAAATTGAAATGGCGACCTAAAGACGGTCACTATTCTAAACAGTGCCCCCGGGTCTGCCGCTATTTCACTGGAATTTTAGACTTTCTATATTTTAAAATTCATAATTCGCGACCGCGCATAGAAGCGCTCACTAATGAGCGCCTGCCTGGAGGGCGTCATTTCAAGGAATTTAATTCCAGTTGAAATTTTGAAAAGAATAGAAACAACGCCCACGCCCACGGTCGCTTATTCAAGTAGGTCGACCTAGAATAAGAGGAAATAGTGACAGCTCATAAGGCATTATTTAAATAGCGACCATATGGACGGTCGTTATATTCAAAGAAAATCTAAAGAAATGGGAAAACCAACTTATTAAGCCAGTAATGAAGTCCACTTAGGGCATTACATCGTTACATGAAATTTACTCATCATAGTATCGATTTTGGCATGTCTACACTTAAGATCCGGTCCAATTTCCAACTCTCTTCGGACTTAAGGGGAATGCTATAGTGGGAACAACCCAGCAGAACAGAATTGGTTGATGAATTACATAAATAACGAGAACACGATTATCAATGGAAGAAAATTTCTCATCTCCATCAAGTAGATCACATACCAAAATCACAATAGTCCAATTCTGATAATACATAAAGGTTCTGCTCAACAGTCCATTATTACAAAATTTAAATCTTCTAACAACAACCACCTCAACTGGAAAGAAAAGATTGCTAAAGATTACACCAAATCCTCTCGATTGGAGTCACTATATACAAACTCCTCGTCCTCACCAAGGGAATCACCTAAAAATGGTTAGCAAGCATGAGTCTAGGAATAGACCCAACAAGCTAATAAAGTCAAATCGTTTCCTTTTTCCACGCCTAACATACTTTGAGGATTATTAGACTTATAGAAATAAATGATACTTAGAATAACTGAAAGTAGGTTGCTAGAGAGGGAAAAATAGGTTTGTAACCGAAAACAGTTGTTTGTATGACTATAACTTTATTTTTTTTCTTCAGAACTCACATGCCTGCTCAGATTTTCAGATAAACAAACAAAAATTCATAGAATTGCATATGACTAAATTGATTTCTGAAAAATAGAAATTCAGAATTTACACAATTTCAGAAGTCATATGGCTTTGCATATTTTAGATATAGAGATAGAATTTTAGATAACATATGGCCTAGACATAGTGCCCAAACCACCATCAGAAGGTCAGATAGACAGACACTCAGTCACCTAGACAATGGTGACGAGTCTTGGTTACTGCGCAGAACCGGAAGAAGTTCTCCCCACCTTAACCAGTGGAACTTGTCCACCTCTAAGGATTTCACCTCGTGGTCTCGACGTCAAAACAGAGTGAGCCTCCCCACAGGGGCATTTCTGTAGCTTGGCTCCAAAACCTTCTATGGCAGCAGTGTCCATATAGGCCATACAATAGTTCTACTTATATATATATATAATGCACCAAGACCATATACCACAATGTATTCCTTTCACAAATCTGTAATTCAACTACACTTTCCAACACTCCTCAGTTACAGTCAAGATAGTTTAATTCTTGAAGGTTTCATGAATATACATTACGACAGGTTTTAGGTTTCTGTATAAAAGAAAACATGTTTATTTCTAGGTTACACATGTGTAAAAAATAATTCACAATTACAAATGTAGAATTTCTGGGAGCACGAAAATTTTACAGTGAGTTACTAACTTGGTCTTCTATCATTTTCTAATTTTTCAGATTTTTCTGAATTAGATTGACCTCTCAAAACACTCTTTTTCTACGTTTTTGGAAACTGGGATAGAGCACAAGGTGTGTCGACCCAGTGAAGGGTTGTGTCGACCCAACCTTGCAATTTTCAAAGGGCTGCGTCGACCCAGCCAGGGGTAGCGTCGACGCAGTCAGGGCTCTGGAAGAGGTTACGTCAACGCAGTCAACACTCTGGAAAAGGCTGCATCAATGCAGTCAACACTCTGGAAGAGGCTGCGTCAACATAGTCATCACTCTAGAAGAGGCTACTGCGTCAACGCAGTCAGCACAGAAACCCTCATTTTCACCTAAAACTCAGATGATCCTTACACAAATCACATAGATAGATGAAAAAGCCCAGAAAACAACATAGTAGTCTTGTTCCTCATACTTTACAAATTCTTTTAACCAAAAACACCGAAAGAGTCTAAACCACATAAAAAGGACAATTGAGTTTTGGGACTTGCATGGATGTGCTAACACACTATAATGATATACTTAGCGAAACAGAATGGAATTTGGAACAAAACGAAAATGAGTACGAAGAGCTATGTCTCATGACTATACATGCTTTCTTTTAGCTAACACCTCTGAAAGTAGTTTAGATCATGAAAAAAGATGTTTTGATTTTTAGGAACTTGCCTTAACAAAGAAAATGACAGATCAAAAGAACACGCTTCTCGATGTAGTCTCTTCGATCCAGGAGTCCTTCGAAAGACACCCTCGCACTACCACCCCTTCTAAACCACTTTCAATAATCGGACAACAAGAGCGCTCACACCCCTCTCTCCTAGAACAGAGAAAATGGAAGCACATAAGCTTTCCACGACTTGCAGAGAAAGTGAAGGAGTGCCAACTCGCTTCCAATCCGATCCTTTAAAGGGTCATATGGTTGTTATCAGGGGTTTTAAATCTCAACCCTGAATTCAAATTAACTTAAATCTAATGGCAAGGGGAAACTCTGAAACGGTCAATCCCATGCACGGATCCTACTACCAGTAAAATGAAATTCACACATAGTAACGCATAAACGATTATCACTGTTCATTAGTCACTTTAAAAATTGATATCTCACAATATAAAAGGAATTTGAAAAATCTAATTGTTACCCATTAATCACCTCGATTTACTCTATCATAGAAAAATATAAAATAAATTAAAACCCATGAAATGAAAATCACCCCCATAGTGAATAGTAACCTCGTCAAAATGAACGGTGATTATCACTATTCATTAGTCACTTTAAAAATTGATATCTCACAATATAAAAAGAATTTAAAAATCTAATTGTTACCCATTAATCACCTCAATTTACTCTGTCATAAAAAATATAAAATAAAAGGAAACTCATGAAATGAAAATTGCCCCGAAAATGAATAGTAACCTCATCAAAATGGATGGTGGGGCATTTAAAGCCCATTATTTCTCACCCATCTCTCCGATTGTACCTATATGCATTTATGTGAGCTTCATTTAAAACTGACTATCTCTTACCCATTTCTCCTATTATACCTATATATATTTACGTGAGCTTCATTTAAAACCCACTATCTCTCACCTGTTTTCCTATTATACATATATGTATATACGTGAGCTTTTCTTCTAAGGTTTAAAAAATTGATATCTTACAATATATAAAGAATTTGAAAAATCTAATTGTTACCCATTAATCACCTTTATTTATTTTATCATGAAAAAATATGAAATAAAATTTTTGGCAGAAAAATAAAATTGAGTGAATAGTAAAAATATGAAATTATGAATAGTAAAAGCTATGAGTCACAACCTATCCCAAACTTCCCACAATTGTGTATACGTATTCATGTGTTCTTCTCTTCTTTTGAATTATTTTGATGTAATGTCAAAAATATTTTAATCAAAAATTGACTTAAGTTACAAAATTTTATTTGCTCAAAATTTTTAGATTTACAATTATCAAAAAACTTTTTTTTAATGCATTATCCATTTTATTTATTTAGTTGTGAATTAACATTTCATGTACTAAACAAATATTGTATCAATTTAAACAATAGAACTTCTTTATTAATTTTAAAAAATTCTTGAGCACTACACCCTCTCCCCCTTAAAGGAAACTTTATCCTCGAAGTTTGAGGTAAGATACATACCGAACAGATGAGGATATTTCTTCTTCATACCGTCTTTAAGCTCCCATGATGCTTCCTCTTGAGAAAAATTCCTCCACAAAACCTTCACCAATGGGATAGTATTTGATATGAGAACCTGCTCCTTATGATCCAAAATCCGAACTGGTTGCTTCTCGTATGACAGGTCCGGTTGGAACTCCAAGCCTTCATAACTGATAATGTGTGCAGGATCATGGACATACTTACGGAGCATAGACACGTGGAACACCGGATGGATTGCTACCATAGATGGAGGTAGTGTCAACTAATACGCCACGTCACCCACTCGATCCAAAATCTCGAAAGGTCCGATAAATCTCGCATGCAACTTTCCTTGCTTGCCAAATCTCGCCACTCCCTTGGCAGGTGATACCTTGAGGAAAACATGCTCGCCAATCCCAAAAGCCAAGTCTTTCCTTCTGTTGTCCACATAACTCTTCTACCGATCTTGCGCTGCTTTCAGTCTTTGCTAGATCAGCTGAATCTTCTCGGATGTTTCTTGCACAACCTCAGGCCCGATCAATTGTCTATCACCAACCTCTTCCCAACATAGAGGAGATCTGCACGGTCTTCCATACAAGGCTTCAAATGGAGCCTTGCCTATACTTGGATGAAAGCTATTATTATAGGTAAACTCTACTAAAGGTAGGTGTCGCTCCCAATCTCCCTTCCAGTCCAATACACAAGTTCTCAACATATCTTCCAATGTCTAAATCATCCTCTTAGACTGGCCATCTATCTGGGGATGATATGTCGAGCTAAGCTTCAATTGAGATCCAAAGGCATTCTGCAATCCTTGCCAAAGCCTCGATTGCCATACAAGGTTTCAAATGGAGCCTTGCCTATACTTGGATGAAAGCTATTATTATAGGCAAACTCTACTAAAGGTAGGTGTCGCTCCCAATCTCCCTTCCAGTCCAGTACACAAGTTCTCAACATATCTTCCAATGTCTGAATCATCCTCTTAGACTGGCCATCTGTCTGGGGATGATATGTCGAGCTAAGCTTCAATTGAGATCCAAAGGCATTCTGCAATCCTTGCCAAAGCCTCGATGTGAAGCGAGGATCTCGGTCTGAAATAATGGACTTTGGAACCCCATGCAATCTGACAATGTTTTCAACATATAAACGTGCCAAGCTTTCCACGGATTGCTTCTTCTTCATGGCCAGAAAATGTGCTGTTTTTGAGAATCGATCTACAATCACCCAACTGGAATCATTGCCCTTGAAGGACTTGGGCAACCCTATGAAAAAATCTATGGTGTTGTCCTCCCATTTCCATTGAGGTATCTCAATCCTTTGCATTAAGCTAGACGGTCTTTGATTCTCTGCCTTCACTTGTTGACAAATCAAACATTTGGCTACAAACTCAGTCACATCCTTCTTCATACCCTGCCACCAAAAGGTTTGCTTCAAGTCTTGATACATCTTGCTACTGCTAGGGTGGATGGAGAACTTTGACCTACGGGCTTCTTCCAAAACTTCATTTTTCAATTCAGCCACATCTGGCACACAGACCCTATGCTGAAATCTGATAACACCTTCCTCATCATGAGCAATACATGTCTTTCCAATCATCCCTTACAACAGAGGATCATCTCATTGAGCTTCCACTACGCGATCCCTAGCTTCTGACCTGAGGGATAACTGAGCAACAAAAGCTTGGCAAAATTATGGTCCGATCAGTGTTATGGAATGAACAGCATCTTAAATCATCTTCCAATCTTGATGCATTAGTGATCCCTTCCGGCTAAGAGCATAAACTACCACATTTACCTTCTCAGGGTGATATAGTAGCTTAAAATCTTAATTCTTTAAGAATTCTACCCACCTCCTCTGTCGCAAGTTCAACTCCTTTTGAAAAAAAGGTACTTGAGACTCTTGTGGTACATGAAGACTTCAAATTTGACTCCATAGAGATAGTGTCTCCAAATTTTCAGTGCATGAACAACAGCTGCCAGTTCTAAGTCATGTAGTAGGGTAGATCCTCTCATGCTCCTTCAATTGCTTCGAAGCATACCCCAAAACCCTACCACCTTGTATTAAGACACAACCAACTCTGATCCTTGAAGCATCGGTGTAGAGAGTGAACGTGTCGATGCTATTGGGCAGGACCAAAAGTGAGGTGGATGTCAAACAATTCTTAAACTCTTGGAAACTTCGTTCACTGTCCTCAGACCATATAAACTTAATTCCTTTCCTTGTTAATCTCGTCAAATGTGCGGCACTCGAAGCAAAACATTTAATGAATTTTTTATAATAACTATCCAACCCTAGGAAACTCCTAATTTCAGTGGGAGTCTTCGGAGCCACCCATTCCAACACAGCTTGGACTTTTGATGGGTCAACAGCTACGCCATTACCAGATATTACGTGGCCAAGAAATTGAACCTCTTTGAGCCAGAAATCACACTTGCTAAACTTTGCATATAGCTTATGCGCCCGAAGAGTCTCCAAAATAATCTTCAAGTGTTCCCTATGAGACACTTCATCTGGGAAATAAATCACCACATCATCAATAAATACAACCACGAAGATATCCAAATAGGGCTTAAACACTCGGTTCATTAGGTCCATAAATGCTGCTGGGGCATTCGTTAGACCAAAGGGTAAAACCAAGAATTCACAGTGCCCATATCTAGTTCAAAAAGCTGTCTTCGAAGTATCCTCCTACTTGATTCGTAGCTGATGATATCCTGAGCGCAAGTCAATCTTCGAGAATACCGTAGCACCTTGAAACTGGTCAAAGAGATCATCAATGCGAGGCAGAGGATAGCGGTTCTTCATCGTCACCTAATTGAGCTTTCGGTAGTCAATACAGAGTCGGAGTGACTCGTCCTTCTTCTTCACAAATAGGACTGGGGCTCCCCATGGCGAGACACTTGGTTGAATAAAGCCTTTGTCTAACAGCTCTTGCAATTGCTTCCCCAACTCTGCCATCTCTATTGGTGCCATCCGATAAGGTGCTTTGGATATCGGTGTCATACCGGGTAAAAGATCAATAGAGAATTCGATCTCCCGGACTGGCGACAATCTAGGAAAATCCTCCGGAAAGACATCGGAGAAGTCTCGAACCACTTCTGTCCCCTCAAGTGATGATTCTTGAATTTCCTCAACTGTGGCCACTACACAAGCTAGGAATGCACTATAGCCCTTGTACAATGATCTGGCTGCCTTCATGGCCGAGACCATAAACTTTCTTGACCCAATCTTACGCAAAGGGTGGAAAAACTCCTTCTTGCCAAGAATGCGAAAAAACAACCCACTTCTTCCGGCAATCAATGAGAGTATGATGCTTCTCCAACCAATCAAGACCAGGAATAGCGTCGTAGTCCTTCATCTTCAAAATATAGAAGTGGCCAGGTAATTCCCACCCTTCAACACATACGGGCAAAGAAGGATAACTCGTTGTAGTGGACAATGCTCCGGCTGGTGTGTGCACTTGAAGAGGCACATTCAAGTCCATTGCTACCAAACCCAACTCTTCGTGCAACATTTTTGAAAATCGGTCGGACACGAATGAATGAGTAGCACCAATGTCAAACAAGACTCTAGCATAGAAGTCGAATATTGAAAGTGTACCTTCCATCACATGGTTCGATTGTTCCACATCCTCAGCCAATGCAAATACTCGTGCTGGCGCTCAGGATTTTCCGGCTGGCTTTGCTGCTGCTGGCGCTGTTGTTGCCGCTATAGGGGCTTTACTGGGCGTGGTTAACTGTGCCTTCAAACAATCCTTGATCTTATGATTAGGGCTTCCACATCTAAGACACCTGCCAGTCACCATCCAACACTCCTTACCACCATGCCATTTTCCGCAATGCTTGCATTCTGCCTTGTCTCCTGACGATCCTCCCGATCCACCGACTTATGGTGAAGCTGCCTTTGTCGGTGCATAATCTGACGGTCGAGAGAAAGACTTCTTCTTCTTGCGGTCTTATCGCTGAAATGTCGACGATGGCTTCTTCATCAGTGCTTTCTTCTCTTCTTGATATTGGTCCATTTCACTTTCTTGTCGGCACGCCGCACTAAGAGCTTCTTCCATCGTCCGATGATTGAATGCCACCAATCTGGTCCTCAGGGATGGTCGAAGGCCCATCACGAACTTCTTACCTTCCACCGTTCATCGATCAGAATATGAGGTGCATATCTTGCCAGCTCCGTGAAACGTGCCTCATACTCGAGCACTGTCATAGACCCTTGGGTCAGAGTAAGGAGCTCCTGCTCCATTTTATCTTGGATATGCTCGGGAATGTACTTTGCCTTGAATAGATGAACAAATTCTTCCCATGTCGCTTCCACCAATCTGTCCTCAAATTGGTTCCACAGAATAGAGGACCACCATACATCAGCACGTTCCTGAAATCATATGATCCAAATTGAGTGAGCACAACGCTAATCAACCACATCGCACAAAAGATGAAATAACTTCCTTACCTCCAACATAAATGTTGCCAAGTTGACCTTCTCATTCTCATCACATCAAATGGTTCGGAACACCTTCTCCATTGTACGCAACCAATGCTCCGCAACTAAGGATTGACTCTCCCCCTTAAACGATGGTGGGTTCATCCTTTGGGACCGTTCCGTAACCGACGGCCCTTCCATAACCCTTGGAACTACTTCCAGAGGCGGTGGGGCCTGAACCACGAATACCATAAGTTAATCACGAGGCCCGCTCAATTAAAACTACACACTTCAACCAATTCAAACCATACCTGGGCTTGAGCCTGAACTTTAGCTTGCAACGCTGCATGCACGTCAGCCTAGGTTTTCATGACACGCCCTAACCCTTGCATGAAAGCACCATAATCAACCAATGGCGGCGGCGGCGGCACTGGCAATCCTTGTTGACCTTCCCCTACATCTCTCCTCGATTCCTCTTCACGAGCAGGGCTAGCATCACGGCGACCACGGGATGCCATATCATTATTAAAATAATATATTTATTAAGGTTGACCTCCTAGTTATGGTTGATTTATTTCTTTATGGATGTTTTCTGCTCACATAACTTAAGAAACTATCTAGATTTTAGGATATGAATCTTTCTGATGGCTTACTTATGTAAATTCTCAACCTTAGCTCTGATACTGCTCTCTGTAACACCCCACCTTAGGATCTAGTCCAGTATCCAACTCTCTTCGGACTTAAGGGGAATGCTATAGTGGGAACAACCCAGCAGAACGGAATTGGTTGATGAATTACATAAATAACGAGAACATGATTATCAGCGGAAGAAAATTTCTCATCTCCATCAAGTAGATCACATACCAAAACCACAATAGTCCAATTCTGATAATACATAAAGGTTCTGCTCAACAGTCCATTATTATAAAATTTAAATCTTCTAACAATAACCACCTCAACTGGAAAGAAAAGATCGCTAAAGATTACACCAAATCCTCTCGATTAGAGTCACTACGTACTAACTCCTCGTCCTCACCAAGGGAATCACCTGAAAATGGTTAGCAAGCATGAGCCAAGGAATAGACCCAACAAGTTACTAAAGTCAAATCGTTTCCTTTTTCCACACCTTACATACTTCGAGGATTATTAGACTTACAGAAATGAATGATACTTAGAATATCTGAAATCAGGTTGCTAGAGAAGGAAAAACATGTTTGTAATAGGAAACAATTATTTGTATGACTATAACTTTATTTTTTTTCTTCAGAACTCACATGCCTGCTCAGATTTTTAGATAAAAAAATAGAAATTCATAAAATTACGTATGACTGAACAGATTTTAGAAAAATAAAAATTCAGAATTTACATAATTTTAGAAGTCATATGTCTTTGCATATTTCAGATACAAAGATAGAATTTCAGATAACATATGGCCTAGACACAGTGCCCAAACCACCATCAGAAGGTCAGATAGATAGACACTCAGTCACGTAGGCAATGGTGACGAGTCTTGGTTACTGCGCAGAGTCGAGAGAAGTTCTCCCCACCTTAACTAGTGGAACTTATCCACCTCCAGGATTTCACCTCGTACCCTCGAGGTCAAAATAGAGTGAGCCTCCCCATAGGGGCATTTCTGTAGCTTGGCTCTAAAACCTTCTATGGCAGCAGTGTCCATATAGGCCATATAATAGTTCTACTTATATATATATATATATATATATATATATATATATATATATATATATATATATATATATATATATATATATATATATATATATATATATAATGCACCAAAGACCATATACCACAATGTATTCCTTTCACAAATCTGTAATTCAACTACACTTTCCAACACTCCTCAGTTACGGTCAAGATAGTTTAATTCCTGAAGGTTTCATGAATATACATTACGATAGGTTTCAGGTTTCTGTATAAAAGAAAACATGTTTATTTCTAGGTTACACATGCGTAGAAAATAATTCATAATTACAAATGCAGAATTTCTGTGAGCACAAAAATTTTACAGTGAGTTACTAACTTGGTCTTATATCATTTTCCAATTTTTTAGAGTTTTCTAAATTAGATTGGCATCTCAAAACTCTCTTTTTCTGGGTTTCTGGAAACTAGGACAGAGCATAAGGTGTGTCGACCCAGGCAAGGGCTATATCAACCCAGCCTTTTAGTTTTCAAAGGGCTACGTCGACCCACCCAAGGGTTGCGTCGACGCAGTCAGGGCTCTAGTAAAGGTTGCGTCAACGTAGTCAGCACTCTAGAAGAGGCTTCGTCAACGCAGTGTTCACTCTGGAAGAGGCTGCATCAACGCAGTCAGCACAAAAACCCTTATTTTCACTTAAAACTCAGATGATCCGTACACAAATCATGTAGATAGATGGAAAAGCCTAAAAAACAACATAGTAGTCTTGTTCCTCATACTTTACAAATTCTTTTAACCAAAAACACCGAAGGAGTCTAAACCACATAAAAAGGACAATTGTGTTTTGGGACTTGCATGGATGTGCTAACACACTGCAATGATATACTTAGCTAAACAAAATGGAATTTGGAACAAAACCAAAATGAGTACGAAGAGCTATGTCTCATGACTATACATGCTTTCTTTTAACTAACACCTCTGAAAGTAGTTTAGATTATGAAAAAAGATGTTTTGAATTTTAGGAACTTGCCTTAACAAAGAAAACGACAGATCAAAAGAACACGCTTCTCGATGTAGTCTCTTCGATCCAAGAGTCCTTCGAAAGACACCCTCGCACTGCCACCCCTTCTAAACCTCTTTCAATAATCGGACAGCAAGAGCGCTCACACCCCTCTCTCCTAGAACATAGAAAATGGAAGCACATAAGCTTTCCACAACTTGTAGAGAAAGTGAAGGAGTGCCAACTCGCTTCCAATCCGATCCTTTAAAAGGTCATATGGTTGTTATCAGGGGTTTTAAATCTCAACCCTGAATTCAAATTAACTTAAATCTAATGGCAAGGGGAAACTCTGAAACGGTCAATCCCATGCACGGATCCTACTGCCAGTAAAATGAAATTCACACATAGTAACGCATAAACGATTATCACTGTTCATTAGTCACTTTAAAAATTGATATCTCACAATATAAAAGGAATTTGAAAAATCTAATTGTTACCCATTAATCACCTCGATTTACTCTATCATAGAAAAATATAAAATAAATTAAAACCCATGAAATGAAAATCACCCCCATAGTGAATAGTAACCTCGTCAAAATGAACGGTGATTATCACTATTCATTAGTCACTTTAAAAATTGATATCTCACAATATAAAAAGAATTTAAAAATCTAATTGTTACCCATTAATCACCTTAATTTACTCTGTCATAAAAAATATAAAATAAAAAGAAACTCATGAAATGAAAATTGGCCCGAAAATGAATAGTAACCTCATCAAAATGGATGGTGGGGCATTTAAAGCCCATTATTTCTCACCCATCTCTCCGATTGTACCTATATGCATTTATGTGAGCTTCATTTAAAACTGACTATATCTCACCCATTTCTCATATTATACCTATATACATTTACGTGAGCTTCATTTAAAACCCACTATCTCTCACCCGTTTTCCTATTATACATATATGTATATATGTGAGCTTTTCTTCTATGGTTTTAAAAATTGATATCTCACAATATAAAAAGAATTTGAAAAATCAAATTATTACCTATTAATCACCTCCATTTATTTTATCATGGAAAAATATGAAATAAAATTTTTGGCAGAAAAATGAAATTGAGTGAATAGTAAAAATATGAAAATGTGAATAGTAAAAGCTATAAGGCACAACCTATCCCAAACTTCCCATAATTGTGTATATGTATTCATGTGTTCTTCTCTTCTTTTGAATAGATGTAACGTCAAAAATGTTTTAATCAAAAATTGACTTATGTTACAAATTTTCATTTGCTCAAAAATTTTAGATTTACAATTATCGAAAAACTTTTATTTAATGCATTGTCCATTTTATTTATTTAGTTGTGAATTAACATTTCATGTACTAAACAAATATTTTATCAATTTAAACAATAGAAATACTTTATTAATTTCAAAAAAAATCCCGAGCACTACAGAAATAATTTCTAAGTATTGGAACACACGATTGTTTGGGGAAGCACACGCAGAATTTAGGGTTTTATTTTGCTGGCGTGCTAGTAGAATTTTGACGATGACTTGCGGAATGGGGACATGTGGTGTCGACGTTGTTGACACCCGTTTTAGCCCACAAGTTGTGTCATTTCTCTTATTCATCATTTTTGATATCCTAAATTACCCATTATTTTGAGGCCTTTCTCGGATGGATTTCAAGCCCATTTTTACCATTTCATATCCTTTGAGTCTTGGAGATCATGATTTCCTAGAGTCCTGGAGCTTGTCTTATCATATTCCGACTTCCATGTCAACTTACGGCCCATTTAGGCCGGCTTCCCTCAAGTAATCGACTCTCTCTCACTGCGCAGTCCTGAAAGTGGTCCTTTTTCATCTCTTTTTTTCCTCTTTTCAAAACGTTGTCTTCACCAAAGTTGTTCCTCTTTCAAGGATCTACAATTTCTTCTTCTACGCCGTTGGCCAGTTCTGCCCTGTTTGTGAGCTATTCACATTTTTTCGGCATGTTGTGCTGTTCACCTATGTCCTATAATTTTCCTCTCTGGTCTATCCCCATTTTCAGCATCTTCCAATCATTTTCTTCACTTTCTTTATTCATAAAAGTTGTTCCTCTCTCAGTTATCTACAATTTCTTCTTCTACCACTTTTGCTAGTTCTACCCCGTTTGAGATATACGCTTCAATTTCCAAAGTCACGCGCAATCTGCCTAAAATCTTCCTCCATCAGTGTGACGGCCCTACCCTTGACCGCCAGGGCAGTGTGACGGTCCTACGATAGACCGTCACACCGAAACTTGCCCGAAATCGCCCTGTTCGACCCCTAGAGCATGGCGGTCTTATCCTAGACCGTCAGAGTCCATGTGACGGTCTAGTATGGGTGCGTTACACCGAAACTTGTCCGAAATCGTCCCGTTTGACCCCCAGAGTGTGACGGACCTACCCTAGTCCGTTACATCACTCTGAAGGTCGTACGATAGACCCTTACACACACCTGAGAGTCCAATTCGTGCTAGACTCTGCTCCGTTTCTATGCGTCGTGACCCTCTTGCCGAGTCCATAACTTCTTGAATTCTACTCCGAATTGAGCGCCGTTTGTTCCTATGGTTTCTCCTTGGTATTATCTTGAATTCAGTCCAAAGAACTCCAAATTTCAATGGCTATCTTGTTTAGAATCATGCTCAAAAGTTGAGGGTTTAGGTGTCCTAGTTCAACTCAAACTCTGCAGATTAAGCTTCGGGACTCCCTTCCAGAAGCCATATCTTCCAGATCCTTCATCCAAATAGAGTCCCGTTTTCTCCCATGACTTATCTTGACTATTATCTCGAGATTGATCCATAGATCTCAAGATTTGATAGACTCTATCTCTTAAACTCGTGGAGTAAAGTTGGGGGTTTCACCACTTTTCTGTAAAAACTTCCCAGTTCGCAGTCGCGACGGGGGGCTCTTTCTTGGTTCGGGGCGAAGCCATGCTGCAACTCCAACTCACAACTTCAACAATGGCTTGAAGAGGGAAGTATTAGATTTCAATTCCATCCTTTTGGGCTTGATTTCATGATCTATATTCTTAGTTCTCTTCCTCTTAAAATCACAAATCATCACAATTTTCTGCACTTTTCTGCTACATATGCGTTTTCCCTCATTTTGTATCATCATTTTCTCTCTATTCTCTCAATCAAATCTCGTGATTTCAAATCTCATACATGCACAACACACCCACCTATTATTTCCACTCTTCCACAGGGGTTAAAAACCTCTCCCGGTGAGTTTGCCCTCAATTTCTACCCCTATTTTATCACTGCGGGATTGATGCTACACATGCATGTTCTAATGGATTTTTTATCCTTGTTTTGGCTTTGTTTTGCAGGAGAGCAAGAATACAACGTGAGGCCCTCTTCCTCTAGTCGGCTGGAAGGAGAGGAGGTTTGAATCCACAAGTTCCCCGTATCCCGTTTCAAGCGCAATCAAGTCTTTAAGTTCCAAGGTACACCGTGCCGTTCTTTACACTTCTTCATCCTTTGGTGTTGTTGGAACCTTGGTGGCGATCACGGTTAGTATTTCTCATCCTTTCATCTCCCTTGTCTTTGATTCACATGTTTATGCATATATGTATTTAAAGGGGGCGGGATAGGAATCTAATTAAAACAAATCTACAGTTTTTTGGTGATCACGGTGGGACACCAATGCCCATCACATTTATTTTAATGCTTTTTTGTAAGTTGGGTGTGTGCATGTGCATGTTTAGGTGATATTTTATCCATTCTTCCATTGTTTGGGACATTTTAAGGGCTCAGGTAGTGTGACGGTCCTATAGTAGACCGCCACATGCATGTAACGGTCCTTTGGTAGACCGTTACAGATTCTGGCAGTTCTGCGTGCATGCTCACAGGGCCTTGTTCGTCAGGGCATAACATTTGATCCTGAAGTCCGATTGTGTTGATTTTGCTTCCGTTGGATAGCCCTTTGTATTGTCTTTCCATCCATATATCATTTGCATCATTTGGTTAACATTTACATATTCTAATATTATCCAACTTTTTGAGTTTTGTGCATAAGTTCTGCAGGCAGGCTCAGGGACAGGTTCACAGGTACATCTTTACTCAGTGATTTGACTGCCTTCCCGGTGTCTGATTGCACTAATTTTCATTCCATTGGATAGTCCTTTGTATTGTCTTTCCATCCATAGCTTATTTGCTTCATTTGGGTCTCATTTCCTTAGTTAAAAATTGTCATCATTTTAGCATTTTGTCCATAAAATCTGTATGTGGTCTGCTCACAGGTTCACGGGGTTAACTTTGCTCAGTGATTTGATTGACCTCCCGGGGTCAGATTGATCTGTTTTTGGGCCCGTTGTGCATACCTTTGTATTGTCTTTCCATCCATATACTATTTGTATTAGTTGGATCATGTTTGCATAGTTTAATCTAGTCTTTATTTTCTAGTTTTAAGTTAGAATTTGCATGCACTCCGTTGCACATAGGGCCATACATTACATATAACAGTTCCATTTCCTACCTTAATAAGTGATCCTCTCGCCTCCATATTCCTTGGAGTCGACTAGGTGATCTTATCCGGGACCTCTATAAGTCCCCGTGAGCCGTGGATTCTCACACGGACACCGGGCCGGTTGTACCTTTCCACCCCTTTAGGCTTGCATTTGCATAAGTGTGAGAGAGTTAACCTTAGTCAACCCAAAATTTGGACCTTATCTTGAGGGAATTATTGTTAATTCAAATCATTAAAAGGTCTATTAAAATCCCTAAAATATTTCCCATCATATCAACTTGTTTGACTTGGGTGAAAACTCTCACATTGCATTGTTTGTGATGTTTGGGCTTGTCCAAGCCCATTAGTGGTGTTTTATGTTGCATCCACATGTTTCGTCGTTGTTAGGCCCACTTAAGTCAGTCCATTTTGTGGGTTCATTGTCCAATCCATCATCCCTTGGTCTGTTGTCCATTCGTCTTTGCATTAGTGGGTCAGCCCCCCTTGTTCTCAAGCCCATTAAGCCCTTACTTCCCCACTTGTATTGTCATTGATATCCTTGTATTAAGTCTCCATTTGCCCTCATGGAGCATCATTTCAACCCCTTGTATCATCCTTTTTCCCAATCTTCTTCTTATTCCCGTGTGGAATCCTCTTCCCATGCGGGCCCATCTTCTCGTGGTCCCTCTGACCCATCTGAGGAACATGATAATATCATGGCCCATCTATCATGCCTAGTTCACCAAATGGACCCGGCCAAGGCCCAACGTCTTATTGTATCTCATCTTAATGGGCCTTCTTCTCATAATGGACCATCTTCTGTTCATGGGCCTCTTTCTTCTCCTTCATATGCTACTGGCCCGATTTCTAATGGGACTTATTCTCTTAATGGGCCTCATCCTTCTGCCCATGTTGCTGCTGGCCCATTTAACCTATACCCGGAATGGGCCCTTCTTATTCTCAGCCCGGATCTTCTTATTCGGCCCAATACCATGCTCCTGGTCCTAATTCACATCCTCTTGCTCAAGTTGGCCCATATCCTTCTCGATCTCTCCCTACCCATGAGATGATTGCTCAAACCCAACGCCAGCTTGATGAGCTTCAACGTCAGATCGATCCTAAATCCTCTTTAAGTGTTCCGTTCGCTTTCCAAGGTCTTCGGCTCCCACCTCCATCACAAATTCCCACATATCGTTGTTATAGTGGAGTCGGTGACCCGTATGTGCACTTGAAGGAGTTTGTTTATGAGTCGGCCCAATTTTGACATGACCAACACTTGATGGCTTATCTGTTTGGTCTGTCATTGGAAGGCCCGGCTCAGGATTGGTTCTTCTCTCTTCCGCAAGAGCAAGTTGTGAATTTTCAAGCCGTTCAAGAAAAATTTATACAGTAGTTTCAAGACCAAGTTGGGCCCAAGTATTCTATGGCGGATCTGGCCCATGAGATGATGAAGCCCGAAGAGGAGTTTTCTACCTTTGCCGATCGTTGGCGTTGCCTTGCCGCACAAGTCCCAGGACACATTCCGAAGGAAGAGCAAATCAAGATGCTGATATCCAATGCCACGCCCGAGTATCGGTTTATCTTAGCCCTCAACAACATCACCTCCTAGAAACAATTATATAGCCGAGCCCGCTTCATCCGCCAACAAATCTAAGATTCTCTTGACCCCGAGTCTCCACCATCCACCTCCACATATCAACCTTCACCCTCCACGTTCCAACCCTACGCTCCCATGAGTCAGCCTGCCATGAGTCAACCTTCCGCCACATATCCCTCCATGAGTCTACCCCCCGCCTCTACATACCTATACGCCTCCGCATACCAACCTTCCATGAGTCAGCCTCCTACGTCCGCATACCCGTCTCCGTCTCCACCCTCGGTCAAGGTCACACCACATCCCGAGCAGGTGGATGCCATCTACATACCTCCCCACTCCATTCCACATATGCCTTCACCAAATCCCTCCTCCGCCGGCCAAGCACTATTGCCTACGCAACATTCACTTCCGTCTCCACAACCTTCTCCACTATTACATATCCCTCGGCATCCACCTTTCTCGAAGTAGGCTTCTTGTCCTCCGTTACCGGAGTGCTTTACCAACATTTTTAGAGCTTTGATGGCCGCTCACGCGTTGCCGCTCTCTCCGGCTATGCCTTGCCAACCCGCGGTCGGGAATATGCTTCAATATTGTGATTTTCACCGCCAGCAGGGGCATTTGGTTGAGGATTGCCCCGAGTTTCGAGAGTATGTTTATGACCTGGAAGATAATAAAAGAATTGATTGGGCCACCATGCGTAAAGTTGTTTTAGATCTCCGCAGCAAGCAGCAGCAACAAGAAACACCACCCAAGCAGCCGTCTCCATCTCTACAAGACCGGGGGCACCCCAGTGATTCTTCGTCTAGCGTTGAACCCGCTCCATCACCTACTACTTCACCTACTCTGTTACCTTCGCTATCTCCTATCCAATCTCCGCAACATCCACAAACCCAAGCCTCTGCTCAGGCTAGTGCCACCTCCCCTTCTTCTACTTCTTCCACCACTACTTCCACCCCCAATGTCGTTTGGCGCGTTGTGTCGATACGTCGACGGTGGGTGCCACAACTCCCTCCTTCACCCTTGCCATGTCCACTACCTCCATCGACCACATCACCATCTCCACCATCCTCTCCATCGCCTACACCATCTCCACCACCCTCACCATTGCCTAAACCTCCATCACCCCTGCCATCACCTTTGACCGAGCCTGAGCAAATTTTGCCTTTGCCACCCTTGCCCGAGCAAGTCATACCTCCACCCTTACCTTTGCCTCCACCTAAACACACCATACCCGTTGAAACCCCCGCGTCTTTTGAACCTACTCCTATCCCCATTCTTCCACCTATTATCACCCCACGGAGCGGGTGTGCGTTGCCCATGGTGCCCCTTGGGTCTAATCCTCAGGGAGACAACAAGCCAAGTCTGGATGATTCAGTGCCGGCCGTGCATTTCAAGATCCAAGACTTCATTTGCCGAATGCCGATCCGCATCCTGGTCCCTAGTTATTTTGGGAATGTTGAGCCTACAGTCCTAGTGAAGACGGTTGACAAGAAGAGTTCCCTTGAGTTGATGCCAGTTTCTTCCCGAGCAAGGTCGGTGGCAATCTCTTTGCTCGCTAGAGAGTTCATTGTTGATGCTATTATTTCTCCTCGCTCTATTGCCATTCAGATGACAGGCCAAGAAGGGTTCTCTACCCGTGTTGTGCTAACGCATACGGCCGCCAAGCAGATTATGGATTCTATGTTCAAGGGGCAATTGGCCGTATATTCTACACTTTCTGGAGATATTATGCACTTGTTATGTAATCTTCCTCAGTTTATTAGCAAGCCGGCCATGTCAACACCGTGTATTACTCTCCCTCAGCTTCACCCGTCTCTTCTAGCAAGGGAGTTATGCTTCAAGTCTTATTGCCGAGTGGAGCTGCCAAATCTCATGCTACTTGTGCCAAGTAACAAGACTCCATGGTTTTATGATATTCAGCATTGTGAGGAGTTAGTTGTTCAAGAACGTCCTACTATTGTTAGCACTGGGAGTCTAGGGGCAACCGCCCCGATGAAGCTGCATGTCCATAGTCAGGCAAGGCCATCTACTAGGTGGGCTCGCTATTTGAGAAGATATTGTAAGGCAAGGTGCCCAAGGATTCAAGCCCAGGCCAAGCGGGTCCATTTTTAGCCAATTTCAGCTAAGAAGAGATGGCGATGCAGGTTCAAGAGCCGTCAGTTGTGCATTCAGGGGTCCGCCTATTCCTCCCTTTCTTTTCATTCATCCTTCTTTCTACTCACTTCCCACCCTTGGGTGGTGTACCTTCCTCCATCTGATCCTATTTCCATCATTTTCTCCTCCTTCCATAGGTCCATGCGTCCCCATTCCTCTCCTTTTTCCCTGGATCCTCCAGATTTTCCCTCCTCTCACTATTCTAGGCCCCGGCCTATGCCATCCTTCCATCCCAATCTCGGGACATCACCTGATTCTTCTTCCCCGGGACTTCCGGGTGTTGCCTCTAATTCTTCCCCAGGACTTCCGGGTGTTGCTTCTGATCCTTTTCTGGCCCTACCGGATGACTACTACTCTCCTTCTCCGGCCACGTCGGATGATCATTCTCCTTCTTCCTCATCTTCACATCAATCCTCTCACTGTCTTTCTATTCTCTCCTCTTCTCTCTTTCGGGGTCTTCGCCCTTTCTCTTGCTGCTTTCGAGGCTTTAGTCTGCCTTGATCTGAGCTAATCTGGTTTCTTCTGTATCTGGTTCCTTGTTATCAAGGTCTCTGTGCCTTAACAAGGGAGTTCTAGCCCTCGTCTCTCTTCCTTTTTATCCTCCTTCGTCTAGTTTGGTGTCTATCGCTCCTCCACGTCAAGGAATCTTTCAATCCCTTTGCTATCCTCTCCCTTTTGTCTTATCAAGCAAGGAAAATAAAGCTCGCACTCCTCAAAAGCTCGATGGTTAAGATCACTCCATGGATTTGCAAAGGTATTTTTATTTTGTGCAAGAATATGTTATCATTGCTATTACTCTTATTACTCATGCACATGCTTATAACATTGGTTCCTCAACATGGTTGAGTGGCTTTAGTTGAATTTACTTAATTAGTCAAGAAGAGTTTGCTTCTGCAGCATCCTTAGGCCGATGATAGCTCCACGCTGGGAGTCTAGTTCTTTCCCCGATCGTTGAGGGTGACCTTTTAGCATGGATTTTTCACACACTACACGGCAAGCCATAGCCGATCCCTCTGAGGCACACCGTTGCTGCTTTGGCCATACTATGGGTATGCACAAATGTCTTTTCTTTTCTCTGCTCGGCCAAGTGCAGGGGCAAGAGATGGATGGATGAGATGACCAACCTTGGTGCTCCCCAATACGAGAGAGGTCTCAAATAGGGGCAGTCTTGACCCTTCAAAAATGAGCCTTCATGCTATATCTATCCAACAAGGGCTGTCAAAAAAGAAAATCAATGATGAATCAAAGGAAAATATTGAATCAAAGGCACGGCAAAGAGTGGCAGTAATGTTCCCCGCAGGACGTCATGAGCTCGGTCGCATACGTGCCTGATAAATATGGGTCTAAAAATTAAAGATAGAAAATCCCGACGCAACAGACCTACTCTTTGAGGGGTAGTGCCCTGGAAGGAATTCAAGTCCTGATGTCTCCCATCCTACATAAGACTTGTCTCTAATTTTTCTTCTACTCCTCCCTCTTAGGCTGGGTTGTATCTCGGGTATGGCCTTAGTAGGGGCACCGTTCTTTAGAGACAGTTGGTTGTGGTAAGCCACCCTCACATGCACGCCCTGCTCAAGGGAAGTCTTTAATGAGAGGGGAGGGACGGCGATCCCTGGCCAGTAGTTCGAGCCTGTCTTTGGGTGCTGCGGATTACTATTCAAAAATCTAAAAAAATAAGATATTGTCAAAAATCTAAAAAAATGAGATATTGTCAAAAATCTAGAAAACATGATGAGATATTGTCAAAAATCTAAAAAAAACTAAAATATTGTTCAAATAAAAAAAAATTTAAATATTTTTAAAATCCAAAAAAATCAAGAAAATTGAAGAATCTAAAAATATTTATCTTTTATATTTTATTTTGAGAATAGATACGTAATCTATTTGCTAAGTGTGCAGGTTGCAGGTACTCAGGCATTCCTTGCTATATCTTTGTGCTCTGTCTCCTGTCCACATCTTTGATCTGTTCTTCCCTTCTTCAATCATGTCTCTCGATCTATTCTGAAGTTTGTGTCCTTCTCAGCTTTTGTTTGCAATGATCATATCTATGTGAGAGGGCTTTACCTCACGATTATGAACCTGGCGGTTCTACTTCATTCTGATCTTGGGTTTTGATTGAAGGGTGTATTTGTTTATGTCCTTTGTCCCGCCGTGTCCTTGTCTCGCTGTGTCTATGTCCCACCGTGTTATCCCACACATGTTATTTTGTTCTTCACCATGTGTTGTTAGTTGTCTTGCATATGTTGTTAGTCATCCTTCTATATCTCGTGTGTTGTCCCAACCGTGTGGTCATCCCTCATGTTCTTGTCCCAACCATGTGTTGTCTCACTGCATTGTTGTCTTATCCCCCACATTCATCTTGCATACGTGTGGTTTGTTCATGCCATTGCATATGTGCTTATTCATCTTGTTGTGTTATTTTCCATTCATTTGATCGTTATGTTTTGTTGTATTGTCGGTCGTTCAGTTAATCGTTGTGTTATGCTGTCTTTCGTTCATGCTTGTTTATCATGGTCATTCAAATTGTTGTTGTCTTATTTGAAAAATCCATAAAAATTAAAAAATACAGGAAAATCTAAAAAAAATGTCGTTTCGCTTGGCAGGTAAGTCAGGTATGGCTCTCTATCCCTTCTCATTATTGCATTACTATATGGTATATATACGTTATTATAGCCTCTCAAGGACCGGCTGGTTGGCCGTGTGTTCTGGGATCTGATGTTCCCCTTTAACATAAATGATGATGATCTAGGAGCATACGGTTAATCGTTGGATAGGTCGCTCGGTTGAGTCGGGTGGGGGACGATAGACTCTGTCTCGCACGCCGTGGTTGCAAGAAGACTCTTGACCCCGTCTTGGCTCGGTCTAGCAATAGTATCCTTGAGTACTTTCTATTTTATCTTTCTTTGCATCCGTTTTAATGATTTCTTTATTTTAGCCGAGCATGCATCATGTCATTTTGAGCATTCATGCCTCATGATCCATTCAACGATTTCTCCTCAGCAATGGTTAATTGCACTTAAGCTCTCTTGGATAAGAGATTCTTCATTCCACTCTGAATTCAAACGATTTCTATGATCTTGCCGCTTGGTCTGGTTGGCCAGCGTGATTCCTGTCTGGATTTTTTCTCAGTCTTATCTCTCCTTTTCCAGCTCTTATGCTGTGTTCCTGCCGACCCACTCATTGTCCGTAGATTGTGTCCCCGATGAGACTGGTCGCGTTTCCTTTCCTTTCCTAGTTAGTTCTCCAGACATGTCTCATCCTTGTCATCCATTCCAGGTGGTTAGTTCGGCATTTTTGGGAGAATTCTTGTCGCTTGTTGGTTATGACGGGTGTCTTTTTGCCTTGATGCCCGCTTATCAGTTCTCTCCGCTTCATCTCCGCTTCATCTCCATTTCACGTCGCTGTCGCTTTCGCTCCATCTCCTTTCCATTTCGTCTCTGCGCCACTTTCGCTCGTTCCCTTGCAAAGCGGACATCAAGGAGAGGAATCTATTGACACCGTTTTAGCCCACAAGTTGTGTCATTTCTCTTATTCATCATTTTTGATACCTCGAATTACCCATTATTTTGGGGCCTTTCTCGGATGGATTTCAAGCCCATTTTTACCATTTCATATCCTTTGAGTCTTGGATATCATGATTTCCTAGAGCCCTGGAGCTTGTCTTATCAAATCCCGACTTCCAAGTCAACTTACGGCCTATTTAGGCCAGCTTCCCTCAAGTAATCGGCTCTCTCTCACTGCATAGTCCTGAAATTAGTCCTTTTTCATCTCCTTATGTTCCTCTTTTCAAAAATTTGTCTTCATCAAAGTTGTTCCTCTTTCAAAGATCTACAATTTCTTCTTCTACTTAGTTGGCCAGTTCTACTTTGTTTGTGAGCTATTCGCATTTTTTTGGTGTGCTATGCTGTTCACCTATGTCCTAGAATTTTCCTCTATGTTCTAGCCCCATTTTCTCCATCTTCCAATCATTTTCTCAACTTTCTTTCTTCATTAAAGTTGTTCCTCTCTCAGTTATCTACAATTTCTTCTTCTACCACTTTCGCTAGTTCTGCCTTGTTTAAGATATACGCTTCAATTTCCAAAGTCACGCGCAGTCTGCCTAAAATCTTCCTCCATCAGTGTGATGGCCCTACCCTAGACCGCCAGGGTAGTGTGATGGTCCTACGATAGACCGTCACACCGAAACTTGCCCGAAATCGCCCTGTTCGACCCCTAGAGCGTGGCGGTCTTACCCTAGACCGTTAGAGTCTATGTGACGGTCTAGTATGGGTGCGTTACACCGAAACTTGTCCGAAATCGTCCCGTTTCACCCCCAGAGTGTGACGGACCTACCCTAGTCCATTACATCACTCTGACGGTCATACGACAGACCGTTACACACACCTGAGAGTCCAATTCGTGCTGGACTCTACTCCGTTTCTATGCGTCGTGACCCTCTTGCAGAGTCCATAACTTCTTGAATTCTACTCTGAATTGAGCGCCGTTTGTTCCTATGGTCTCTCCTTAGTATTATCTTGAATTCAATCCAAAGAACTCCAAATTTCAATGGCTATCTTGTTCAGAATCATGCTCAAAAGTTGAGGGTTTAGGTGTCCTAGTTCAACTCAAACTCTGCAGATTAAGCTCTGGGGCTCCCTTCCAGAAGCCATATCTTCCAGATCCTTCATCCAAATAGAGTCATGTTTTCTCCCATGACTTATCTTGACTATTATCTCGAGATTGATCCATAGATCTCGAGATTTGATGGACTCTATCTCTTAAACGCATGGAGGAAAGTTGGGGGTTTCACCACTTTTCTATAAAAACTGCCCAGTTCGTAGTCGCGATGGGGGGCTCTTTCTTGGTTCGGGGCGAAGCCATACTACAACTTCAACTCACAACTTCAACACTAGCTTGAAGAGGGAAGTATTAGCTTTCAATTCTATCCTTTTGGGCTTGATTTCATGATCTATATTCTTAGTTCTCTTCCTCTTAAAATCACAAATCATCACAATTTTTTGCACTTTTCTGCTACATATGCGTTTTGCCTTGTTTTGCATCATCGTTTTCTCTCTATTCTCTCAATCAAATCTCGTGATTTCAAATCTCATGCATGCACAACACACCCACCTATTATTTTCACCCTTCCCCAGGGGTTAAAAACCTCCCCCGGTGAGTTTGCCCTCAATTTCTACCCATATTTTATCACTGCGGGATTGATGCTACACATGCATGTTCTAATGGGTTTTTTATCCTTGTTTTGGCTTTGTTTTGCAGGAGAGCATGAATACAACGTGAGGCCCTCTTCCTCTAGTCGGCTGGAAGGAGAGGAGGTTTGAATCCACAAGTTCCCCGCACCCCGTTTCAAGCGTGATCAAGTCTTTAAGTTCCAAGGTACACGGCGCCGTTCTTTACACTTCTTCATCCTTTGGCGTTGTTGGAACCTTGGTGGCGATCACGGTTAATATTTCTCATCCTTTCATCCCCCTTGTCTTTGATTCACATGTTTATGCATGTATGTATTTAAAGGGGGCGGGATAGGAATCTAATACCATTGTTTAACTATCGAAAAGAAGAACTAGGGAGCCTAGGAGCCGCGACGTTGGGGGGGGGGGTTGATCCATGCTACAGTGATGAAGCAACACCTAGCAACAACAACAAGGATGAGTGGAGGCAGGGTGACCGGTCTTAGTTTAGTACTAGAGGGAACATGAACTATGGGTTTGTGAGAGTGAAGCACTAGCTCGGAGGTGGAGCCGGTAGGTTCTGACTCGATGTGGAGTAGCTGAGATTGGCTCGGGTGTGGAGCAGCTGACATTGGATCTGTCACATCCCGATGCGGAATATCGGAGTGCAACAGTTATATCCAATCAATCAGAGCAATAACAAAATGACATCCATAATATCAAATAGACAACTCCAATTTGCAAAGTGGAGAAAGCCATAATTTTATTGATAATCAAATTCCAACCGAGTTTACAATGACACCTGAAAGACTCAACTATTGGCTCAACTCTTTAAAAACTGAAACAATTACATGACTCTCACACTTCCGAGACTGGACTCATAAAATAGAAAAGTAAAGGGTCTTCTAATAAGTCTTGGAGCACCCGATCACTCTTGGCCCTCCCAATCTGAGTGGATTTTCTCAACAGAACTGTTGGGCTGATACCCAAGTATTAATTTTAATCTTAAAGATTATTGGGCTGATATCCATATATTATCCTAATTATAGTGATTTTGGCGATAACAAAGTATTGAATTAAGAAAACCTTCAAATAACAAAGTCTTCAATAAACAAAGCCTTGGGATGACAAATACTTAAGTTAGAAGAAGAAGAAATCTAAAATTTAGCTAAGTATAACATAGGTGGAAGAAAACAAAGCTAACACTTAGGTGCAAGAACACTCAGCTAAGTTTTACTTAGTTGAAAAAATGTTCATTTAGTCGTAGAAAGTTAGAGCTATGTTCACTTAGTCGCAAAAACTCAGCTAAAGTTTCACTTAGTCAAAAGAATGTTCACTTAGTCACAGAAACTCAGAGCTATATTAACTTAGTCACAAAAACAACGCTAAGTTTAACTTAGTCGTTGAAACTCAAAGCTATATTCATTTAGTCGATCTTTTAAGAATGACTATAAGGCCACTTATCATAACATATAGTCGTACAAACATCACTTATAATCAATAGACTATCTCAATCTTAAAAGATCACATGACTATATGAAGCTTGACATAGCCAATCACATAGGCACACATAATCATCAACTATCTTGCCTTATCTTCGCCTATCTTAAGGTTATCTTCACTCTAATCTTCGACTATATTTTTATGATTATGATATTTGCAATCCAATGACTATATCAAAAGTCACTTGGTCGATGATGTTAATGAAATTACTCTAGTTAAATCGACTATGCTAAATAAAGACAAACTGACTAAGCGACTATCATAATGGATTTCAAATTTCAAATCGAGTAAATGTAGATATACAACATGTATTGCTACCCATGCAGTATATGGGTGAACATATTATCTCTGTTTCATTTACTATGAAATACACTTGACCGAAGACCTGGAAAGGTTAGTTTGTATGATTTATTTCAGGAAGGAATAGATAATGAAAAAAGCAACTAAACATGATGGTACAAATATGTGTTGACGCCATAAATAGAAGGGAGTATTTTATACTGTAAAGCAGTTTGTTCTCATCTTTTTAATAGAATAAACAAGTACCTTCTATACTGTTACAGTTCCAAGAAAAAAAGGGTATGCTCAGAAAGATATGTTGTTGTCTTTTCGTGTAGAAAGAGGACCATATCTCTCAGACAAGATGATCTCTCTGTGAACAACTACACTCTCCAAGAAATACACGAAGTCTCTCTCTAACGGATACAATGATGTATCTAATGAAATAATCACACAAGTGAGGACTATATATGAGTATAGAAGTAGAACAATGATACAACATGGAAGTGAACCAACGTGCTAAACCGAGCTGAGAAAAACTCAAGAGTGTTCCTAAAATCCAACACAAAGCCTACATTGCAAAGTGTTGAGAGAAACAAAGCTGAATCCTCCCTTAACCAAACAGCTTCTGACTGCTCAACTGAAGGAGAAGCAACCGCACATTCATCTACTGTATTCCTTCTTTCTCCTTCTGAAAAGCCTTCAACTCATTTATGTATTTTTACTTGTGAAAGGAGGCTTTCATTGTAGTTTAAGATTTTTGTGCTTTCATTCTTATTTCCTATCTTGAACACTTTGTAATTATTATACACAATCTACTTACTCAGAGGCAAACACTATGTAAACTCTACTTGTAAAGTGGTTGTCTTCTCTTTGAGGGGAGAAACTCTTGTTTGAGGGTAAGAGGACCTACAGGAGGTCTGTATCCTGTGACTTCCAGCAGGAGGTCAGTATCCTGAGGTTTGGCTGATACACGTGAAAATAGTTTGGGTTCTAATTGAGAGAATGCCCGTGGTATGGCCGAACACCTGATCAAAAATAACTAGGACTCTGAGGATAAGAGTGCCTGTGGTGAGCTGAACACCTGGTCAAAAATAGCTGGTGTACTATTCCCAGTTGGGGAGATAGTGAAATTCTTAGTGGTTGTTAGGGATTGGAAGTAGGTCTGTTGGAAGGTCAGGGTCAAACCAAAATAAAATCGTTGTGTCCCATTGTGTGATTGCTACTATGTTTATATTTCTATCTACATCTGTTTTTAATCACTATTTTACTATCATTAAATTTTATTTACCCATTCACCCCCCTCTGGATTAAGCCATTTGCTGGGAAACAAGTGGTATTAGAGCCTAGGTACTCAATACATTAAAAATCTAATGATTTGAGAGCAAAAGATCATACATGGCTGAGATGACAGAAGGTTAATCTGTCAACCGTCCTCCTTTGTTTGATGACTTTGAATATCCTTACTAAAAAACTCGAATGGAGTTCTCCCTTAAGAGTCAGAACTAAGATCTCTAGACGATCATTGACGAGGGAGACTTTAATGTCACCAGATCCAAGGAGTAATGGTGCAAACTGACAAGGCTAGCTTGTCTATGAATGCTAGGGCCGGGCACCATCTATGCTGTGTGTTATCAAGGATGGAGTTCAACAGAGTCTCAGCTTGCAAAATGTCTCAAGAAATCTGGAACAACCTGAGGATCATGTATGAAGGGAGAGATAAAGTCAAAGAAACAAGAACAAACATACTGGTATCCTAGTATGAATAGTTCAAGATGGTGCCCACTGAAACCATTTCCCAAATGTACTATAGATTCACAGACATCACGAATGGGTTTACTGCACTTGGAAAGGAGTACAACTTAGAAGATATGGTAAGGAAAATCCTCAGATCCTTACTAAGCTTGTCACGCCTCGAGATATGCAGCGAAATTAAGTTGGGAACGTGAACAGCCGGCAATACGCCTCAAGCTAGCAAGATAATTAGAGCGCCATAACATTCACACATAAAAGATGAATGCACAAGGTCATATACTTAAAATTCCAACTTTATTGAATAATAATCAATTGTTTACAACGACACTTGACTTGCTCTTTCTACAATCTAGACTCAAGAAAAAGAAAAATCACATAACATGATCAACTTCACTGCCTATTACAGTGACGGCACTACGATTACAATAATTGACTCCATGACACTTTAACTATCTAGGCTTGCATTCGATCTTCAGTCACTCTCGGACCCATCACTTGAGTAGTCTGAATCCCCGCTAGAATTTTTTGAAAAGATTGTAAAGTAGGAATAAGCACACTTGCTCAGTAGGTATCTTCGTATCAACATGATGATAAGTTTAAGTAATTAACATTTTAGCTCTAGAAGGTAAGATAATGAAAAATATGATAAATCACACAAATAAACCAAAGTAACAACGAGACATCCAGATAAGGGTAGAAATATGAGATAATATAAGAGTATGATCAAGCAAGATTATAATGTGACCTTTAGTGAACGAGAATGTACTAGCATGTATCAAGAATGTACTTTTCATAACCATAAAGGTTATGCACTAGAAAGTCATGTAACAAGAAAATATAATTTCATGATGAGTCTCGTGGATTTCACCCATTTATAAAAAAAGTACTCCCAGCGCAATGCAACGCCAGTGTTCATCATACCCCATGGTTTACAGTACGTTTCCGGCCATCTGTCGAGGGGGCTAGCGTCGAGCCCTTGGACACTGTCCGTGCCCGCTCTTGCACCTTCAAGTTATAAATCAAGCTACTTCCATGAATATAATAATAAAATTTGGCCAAAAATATCAAGTTCAATAATAAGTTTATGATAACAAATATCAAGGTAAGAATGCACTAGGTAATACACGGGATTCTTCAGATCGGAATCGGAGAGCTTTCGGAGGGCTTTCGTGGGTCCCTGATTGTGTTTTACAATCCACTCGAGTTTTTCCCTTGTATAACTTGAGGAATCACGTGGAGAGTGAACCGTTGAGTTTTGAGACTCCAAGACGCTACAAGTGCATTGTGCTCGTTTCGAGGATCGCGGAGGCTACTTTTTTTTATTTTTCTGAGTTTACAGAATTTCTTGCCAAAAATCAGATTTTAGGAAAATTACTAATTTCTTTTCCTTTTTCCTTTTATTAACCCTCACCCTCTCTCCTCTCTCCTCTCTCACATTTCCCACTCTCTCCTCTACCCCGGGAGCGCGACCGTGGCCGAGTTGGATGAGGTGGTGACGGTGCGAGAATTGGAGGGTGGCGTAGGCGCGATCCCATTCGTGGATTCGAAGCCGGCGTGGGTTGTTCGTGTGATGTTTTCAGCATGGTTTAGCCATTTCGGTGTGCCATATCTTCGGTGGAGGTAGAGGGATGGATACCCTACTCTTTTCCTGCATTCTCTTGTGATTTGGAGCCGAACGATGTGAGTTTGAGCAGGTTTTCCTGATTTAAGGGCGAAATCATGTTTCGGGGAGCCGTGTTCGCCGTTCTAGGCGATGGTTTTCACATTAAATGGTAAAATTTGAACCCTTGGCAAGTTGGGATTCATTTCCCGCCAATTTAACTCCGTCTGAGCGTTATTTGGGGCCCGTATGAGGTTGAATTGTCACGCCCTGAACCGATAGCAGCGGAACGTGTCGTTTGCTCGAAACGTGACAGTTAAACAGTCGTGAACGATCAAGAGCAATGGCATGAGACCAAATAATTTGGAGCAATAAAAATTTTATTTCAAATATAAGTCTCTTACAAATTCAATTTTCAAAACTTGAAGACTCAACCACATCATAACGGAAAGAAAAGACCAAAGACACGCTAGTGAACTTAGACTAGATAATTAATAGGAAATACTAGCTAGACTCAAGAAAGATAAAAGACACGAGTTCACTAGTTTCCGAAGCTCGCTTTCACACTTGTCCCTCCCGTGTGAGCCTCGATCTTGCTAGCCACCTGCCTACCTGAAAAATGTTGGAATAAACTGGCTACATGAATGATCGCAAAAACAAAATGCAAGTATATCGATTAAACTGAGATATGGAAGTTCTAGTAAAACGTGATAAGCAAAAGTTAAAGATAGTATCGAGCATGAGATATTGGCTATTTAGAGTTCTAGCAAGTACCACGACGAGTCACGCACGCAAGTAATATCGTGTAAAGTCACGAGAGAGAGTAGTGGAATGTCTCTAGAATGACGAGTACTTCGGTGCAATGCCACACCGCGATCATTACAACTCCCATGGGCACTAGTACTTTCAGGTGCTCCTCCCAGGACCAGATCGGGCCCTTATATGCGCAGGCATTATATAATGCACTTTCGACATCCACGATAGTTATAGCCAATGTAGAATTCCAAGGGAATGAAACTTGTAGGAATTTAAGGTAGATCTTGCGGAATATATCAAAAAACTAGGTGGAATTAGCTCCCTAGTGGGTGCCATGAGTACTCGAATAAGCATTCATAAACACATGAGCGCTCATTCTTTGTACATGATAAGGTAAAAGAATTGGTGTCTACGTGGAGGCACGCAATCCAAGATGATTAGTAATGGCATGGTTTCCCATTCCATTAGCTCAAGAATTAATCTCATGGCGGCTATTTAGCATACCATAAGGGCCGGTATACCATGTTCCTAGAGGGGCATGGTAATAAAAGTGTTATGGGTTTTAGTGGTACAACCTGCTCAATCGGCCTTGAGGGAATCCAAGGATACGAGGAGACTTACGGAGGTCTCTATGATAAATTCACCAATCCGAAGGAAGGGATATCCCGCAGAGGGCTCATCTATCACCGAGAATTAGTGGGGTAGTTGATAAAACATCGAGAAACGTGAAACTATACTCACGGACTGAAATATAGTGCCAAAAACCATCATAACCATGAATTTGTTAAATCCAGTTCAACTTTTAGTGTAAATAAGTCCTAGAATTCTTAATTCCAGTTCCACTTCCAGTGTAAATAATTCCTGGAATTCAGTTGTAAATCCCGTTCCACTTTTAGAGTAAATAAATTATGGAATTTTTAATTCCAGTTTAGCTTTCAGTGTAAACAAGTTTGAGAATTTTTAAATGGTGACATAGGTGTAGACGTTGACGTGGTTCCAGTGTAGATTTTGCATGAACAATAGCATTTTTCAAATAAAATGATTTTTGCAGGAACAAGTACATGTATTGGAAGAGAAAAATACCAGGAATCCAGTGGTATGACTATGCATTTGATTAGATGAAAACATTCAAAGTTATTAAATTTTAAACATGTGTATTTAATAATTAACCAAAATAACGACTGTTACACAGTCGTTAATTCAATATAGCGCCCATGTAAGGGTGGCTATTTTACTGAGATTTCAAATTTTAAACAGAAAGCCATGAAAATAGGGTTAAAAAGGATTGATATGCATGCATGATTTCTATTTTTACTAAGTTAGGCTTGGTACTTGAGAACACCTACCTTGGGTGATGATTTGGTTGATAGAACCCGAATAATAAGAGTTATGTCTTCAATCAAGATTCACATAAGGCTCTATTGATGAAGACCAACACTTCAACAAGATGAAGAAGCAGCAGCTTCACACGAAGAGAAGCAACGGCTTCTCACTGTAAGATGACGCAGTAGCGGTAGGAAAAAGAAGCAGCAACTAGCCCTTCAACAATCATATCAAAGAGGAAGCTTTTCTTCTTCGGGTAGAGACAACAACATTCTGTGCGATTGAAGGATTAAGAAGATGAATTTGCCTTCCTATTGCAACCTTCAATTAGAATAAAACTGTGGCAGCTGCAGTTGATGGTGATGAGAAAGAGCCAACAGGTTGGATCGAAGGGGAAGAGGTAGCAGCAAAATATTAACGCGTTGGGGGGTTCTAGCAGAGTATTTATAGGGTTGGGAACCCAATGGGGGTTGGAGTTCGATTGGGATAAAACTCCCTAGTAAGAATCCTACTAGTATTAGAATTTCCCCTATTAATACTTTCCGAAACACCCATTACTTCCCAGTTCGAACTGGAGGTTTCCTTATTTTGGGTTTAAGAAATAGGTGTCCATGACAAAGCCATGTTTTAAAAATTAGCGTCAACTTAAAAGTCACTTCTTAAGAATTAGCGTCCATCTAATAGGCGTTTGTCAAGAAATAATGCCCCTAGTACGGGCGCTATTCAACTTTTATGTTCATTTTAAAGTGTTGCAATCTTTAAAGATATTTATCTTTTTTATTTGATGGGGTATCGTTATGAAATTTTATGTGTAAGATCCTTCCATTTTTCTCTATTTTTTCATATAATTAATTTTACAAAATTCTTTTAATTTAAAAAGTGACACTATTCACGCATTATTGACAATCTTATGAAATAGCGACTTATACTAAGTTAACACGATAGGATGAAGGGCTCTATTCACCCTTGCCATGAACACTCCAAAAGACCAAAATTACAAATATGGCCATTCTTATTATCTTTTAACTATCTTTAATGCATTAAAGCTCATCAATATACCCTAATTCCTTGAAATAAAAATATAATGTGATAAATATGAAATATTGAACTTTCTAAATTATTAACAAAATATAAATTGATGTTTTCTTCTAGTTTTATTGATTATTAATCCAAATAAAAATACATAATGACTTTAAATGGCTACTTAAAATGATGTTATATTCATAATCCCTTAAAATTTAAGGGTAGGGTTTACGAGATCTTTTTGTAAGGCCCATTAAGGAATCACATGGATGTACACAAGGTCTGGGTCTTAACTAATTGTTAGTTTTAATTTATTATTAATCAAAAATAGAAGTAGAATATGAATTAAATGCCTTCTTAAAAATAACTCTCTATTCCGTATTAACATCTTTTTTAATCACGGTCTTGGGTATCAGAGGCAGGTTCGATCCGAGCAACCTTTTTACTTCTATACCCTAAAGAGAATATGACTTAGACATTTATTTATTTGAATAAATTTTATTAAACATTATAAATTTATTTGTAGGAATATGTATTTATCATTATGTATAGGTTTTCTTCCTAAATATATTTATTCCTATTCCAAAATTACCGGGCATTACATGAATGCTTGCGTGACTCGTTTTGGGTCGATTCGCAGGAATCGCCTGTTTTTAGCACTTTTGAGGTTGGTTTGATCCCTTTCGGCTTGGAGAAGGTTGATATTGTGGTTATGGGTGTTTCCCCGTCGTTTTGGGACGATTGGGACGTGGAAAGACCGAGTTTTAAGCCTTCTTACGGTTTTTGCATTGGTAGGAAGTAGCGGTCAAACCAGAGATAGCTTATCGTGCTTTTTCGAGAAGCTTTTGAGGCGGTTTGGAAGTGACAGTCTGGCCAGGCCCGCCAATTTAAAGAGACGGCCCTGTGAGGACCACAACTTGTCAGTAGAGCCCTAGACAAGACAGTTTCCCGCCTACTTAGTTCTACGAGTAGCGGCCATGTCTATGACCACCATTTCTTGGTAGCGGCCATAGAGGTGACCGCCACTTTCTATAGCAGCCAGGGTTAAGATCGCTATTTGTCTGGGTTGCTGGTAGTGGCCAGAGGGATGACCGCCACTTTCCCAGAGTGTTCTTTTGCGTTGGTTTGGCTTTCGGTTATGGTGGCTTCGACCCCTTGGTTAGCCCATTGTTCTGTGGATGTCTTGGACGTCCTATGAGGGCTGTGACCGTGTTATAGGGTGTCTGAGAGTGACATTGTACCAAGCGGTGTTTCATGTTATTTCGAGGATCATTATGGTTCCTAGTCAACCAGGTTGTGACCCAGTGGTTGACACATGACCTCGTGAGTGTCTCGGTTATCCTGTGAGGATCGTCGTACCTCGGCTTGCATGTCCATGTGGTTTGAGGGCTTTGATAATCCCTCATGTTTCGTGTTTTGTGTTATGCAGAATTGTGAGACCGTTGTGTGGCTTGGAGGCCGAGGACTTATTATTAATGTATGGATCCGACTATTATATGTCGTCTTCAATGTGTTTTACCGTGATTTGGCTTAGGGACTAGGCTAATTAATGGCGTGTTGCCGTGATGTGCGACGATCTTGACCTGAGTCTTATGACTCAAGGATCGTTGTTAGCAGGTCTAGTTGGCTGTCCTGAGTCTGGTAGCAGTTGTGAGCTACCTTATGCTTTGTAGTACGTGCAACAGGTGCGTGCTTATCATGTCTGTACTTTGGTATTCACTGTTTTGAGTCTCTGTGTCTAGTGACCCTCCACTAGTCGTAGCCTGACGATAATTCCGTGTGTCGGCCCACCTGGGAGTGGTGGCGAGATGAGTTCTCGGTAGAGATGGTTTGTAGGCTGGTTACTGTGTGCCCCTTTGTCTAGCTGTGAGAGTCCAACGGGAGGGGAAAACTAGCTAGAGGCCTAGCTCAAGACATTGAGCTTGTGTATGCACACGTGGTCAGGTGCGTTTACAGGAGTGACCCTGACTAGTCACTCGTTACTATTGTTCTTTGGTTACTTGTTCAGTGTGTTTGTTACCGCGTTCGAGGCTAGTGGGAGCCGCTGGAGGCGCAGTGTAAGATTTTAGTGGACGCATCTGGCTTTTCTACTAATGAGGGGGTGCTTTTGTCACATGACACAGGATTCAGGGTCCATGATTCGGGATCTGTGATTCGTGATACATGACTTGCAACTTTCGTGACTAGTTTCCATCGTAGTCTGTGTTCAGCTTTACCCGAGGTTAGTGTAGCGTACACGACGGTGAGATCGTGTATGTGTTGGTGCTTTTGGACCGTGTGGTCTTGAGTTGGGGTTTTGTCTCGGTAGATGAGCCAGCACAAGTGAGATGTTGTGATGTGTCCTGGCTGTGTAGTCAGAGTGTCCTTGTATCGATTTGGTGATTCTCGACTGCGAGCAGGGGGATTCATGTTCTTACCGATAGGAGTAGCTTGCGGTTCAGCCATTGTTTCCTTTGACTTTCGTCATAGTGGCTGTTACGTCCGTTTTTGTTGTTGTTGTTGTTCCTACTCCTGCTGTTACTGCTTTGCTTTAGTTGTTAGCACTATTGTTACTGTATTGTTTCGTGGTAGGGATCTGTGGGACCTCTACTGAGCCAGTGAGACGAGGCTCACCCCTGACTTTTTAGGTGTAGCTGTTCTTCCTCGTGCTTGGAGGTACTGCTGCGTTGGTTCTTAGTTGCCAGCTTTGCCAGTGTTGGGCTTCCCCCGACTTGAGATTACGTTCTCTTTCCTATTATACTATACTTTAGTTGGACTGGATTCTGTTGTTGCTTGTTAGCTACTGTAATTTAATTTGTTTAATAGAAAATGTAATTTTATTTCTGCTATTTTAGCAATCCTAATAATTAAAATTTAATTACTTACTGCTTTATCTGGAAGTTCAATGTACTTACACACGCCTTTCTATCCATTCGGAGATTTCCCACTCTTGGGAGGCCTCTCAGAATCCAAGTGGTATCAGGTTTACCCAGTATCCGGAGTCTGGGTCGTCAGGTGGTATCAGAGCAGAGTTCACAGTTGTTCAGAGTTTTTCTGAGCTATCTGAGCATGTGTTTGTGAAAGTACATGGGAATTCGAGATATTACAGTTTTCAGAGTCCATAAGATCTAGTACAGTCGACAATTGTCATAGGTTTTGCTATTGTTTACCGCTTGGTTCTTGTGTGAGAGCTCGTGTGTGCAGTGTTTGCGCTGTGCGAGGTGGTTTTGCTCTCATCAAGAACTGATGGAGCGTTCTTCTTTCGTCATGGTGTTGGTCTCGATTGTGCTGTGTTGAGCAGAGTTTGCCAGTCGGCGTGAATTTATGGTGCGGTGTTCAAGATTTTTTCGTGGCTTGTTTGGGTGGCTGTTGGCAATATCGTTGGTGTGATGACCGTGCATGTCCTCTAAGGAGATTAATGTTTTTTTGGCCTTCCTAGCTTGAGGTTTGGTCAGCCCTAGAGGTGTTAAGGTTGTGTTGAGGTGGTCTTTTGGATGCCTTGTTTGAGAGAGTGCTCGGGCGAACCTAGGATTTCCTTCGTGGTGAGCTATTGTTAGTCGAGCTTGATCGTTCTCATTCTGTCTTGTGACGCCTTTTCGAGGTAAGCTTTGGAAGTGCTGTCTCCATGAAGCCTTGTTCTATATGTCTGCTTATGTGCGGACTGTGTTAGTTCTAAACCTGATCTACTCTTGTTTCAACGGTGGTTTGGCTTTGGACCCAGTTTGTGAGTAGGGGGCCATTGTGCACCGTGTCCGGCGTGCCGTGTTTGGCAGATGTTGTGCTGTGAAGGTTCAGTGACTGATTCGAGACATGAGGATAAGCTGAGATTAGCGTTCTTTGTGGCTTGTGCTGTGGCTCTTGGCACGATGGTTTGCACTTTGGCGACTTGTGATCGGCTGTTAGCATGATCGGTACTCGAGGCGTGGTCAATTGCAGTTTCATGAATTGTGATGTCGCCGAGGTGTGCTGAGATGCGGATGCCGAGTTGTATGTGATGCCTGTGTGCGTTGTGTTGAGTGCGCAGTGGAAGCGTGTGGGGTCTTAACCCACGGGTTGAGGATCGTTTGGTTGGAAGATTCTGACCAGCCGAGAGGTTTGTTTCCTCGGTGTGACTTCATCTTGGCTATGTGTGCCTTGATGTTGTTTGTTACCGTGTTGTTGCTTGAGGCATTGTGGTTGTTGGCACTGGCAGTATTGAGAATTAGGGAAATATGTCGGCGTATATGCTGGTCGAGTACCTTTTTTTCTTCTGTATTTCTTGGGAGTTATGCTCTTGGGACGGATCATGGACCTCGAGATACATTCTCTGTGGGTTGTTATGGGCCCTTGTTGGTAAGCTGCAAGCGGCTAGTATATTTTAGCCGTGTGTTCAGCTGTAATTGTGCCTTGATATGACCCAGCGTGTAGTTGCGTCCTGTGGTTCTGTGTTGAGAATGGAGCCGGGGATTCTGCAGGTGTTGTTTGAGGTTGTGTGTTAGTTTTTGGTTGTTGGTCAGCTTGGGAGGAGTTCCTTATGAGTCTAAGTTTGGCATTTTGTGGACCAAGATCTTGTCGGTTGGTTTTTCTATACTCTTATGCCACGGTAGAGTTAGCATGCAACTCGAATCAGATATAATGTCTGGGTGAGGACTGACTTGATTGTGCTTGGGGTCCAATGCTATCATTGGCGTTCTACGTGCCAGTTTCGATCTTTGTTCGTGGCGCAGAAGCCGATGGTTCGAGCAGTCAGCTGAGATGATTGTCTTCCTCGAGAGAGCTGATGCTTGTTTCGTCTGTCGACTATGAGATGTTATCAGTAGCTATTTTCGTGGCATGGGTCATGTCTCCTTGTTCTGTGAGACGATAGCGATAATGCCATGATGTTTCGGAGGTGCCGGATTTGTATTCCCTTGTGTGCCATGCTTGTTCTGTGGATCGATGTGCCTTGAGATCCGGAGTGTATGCCTGTGATTGTGGTCTGGCAGTGTCCCTCTATATTGTGTTTTTCGAGAATCATGTTATCGTGTTTTGTGTTCGAGATTTGGCTAATGCTTAGAGAGCATTGCCAGCGTTTGGGGTTGTTCTTCCCTGTTTCCTGTTGACTCCTTAAATTTTGAGGAAGAAATTTCCTAAAGGAGGGGAGGCTGTAATACCCTGGATTCTTTTGATCGGAGTCGGAGAGCTTTCAGAGCACTTTCGTGGGTCCCTGATTGTGTTTTACGTTCCGCTTCGGATTTTTCCCTTGTATAACTTACGAGATCCCGTGGAGAATGAACCATTGAGTTTTGAGACTCCGGGAGGCTACAGGTGTGTTGTGCTCATTCCGAGGATCGCGAATACTATTTTTCTATATTTTTCTGAGTTTACAAAATTTCGTGCCAAAAATTGGATTTTCTTTTCCTTTTTCCTTTTCTTAACCCTCACCCTCTCTCCTCTCTCCTCTCTCACATTTCTCACTCTCTCCCTCTCTATTCTCTCAATTCTCCCCTGGGCGCACGATCGTGGCAGAGTTGGACAATGTAGTGACGGCGTGGAGTTGACCTGGAGCGTGACGGCGCGAGAATTGGAGCGTAGTGTAGGCGCGATAGCATTCGTGGATTTGAAGCCGGCATGGGTTGTCCGTGTGATGTTTTTAGCGTGGTTTTGCCATTTCAGCGCGCGAGATCTTTGGTGGAGGTAGGGGGATGGATACCCTACTCTTTTCCTGCATTCCCTCACGTTTTGGAGCCGAATGGTGTGAGTTTGAGCGGATTTTCCTGCTTTAAAGGAAAATTCATGTTTTGGGGGTGGGCCCTGTGTTCGCCATTCCAGGTAATGGTTTTCACAT